>OY979698.1:15230884-17630884 GCA_963855945.1 Thereva nobilitata
TTGTTGAATTTGTGGCTGGCATAAATTGGTTGAAGGTTGTTAATGTAACAATACGAGAATCAATTGAGGTAAATTCTATTCTATTTAAATTGGCTAAAAATCCTTTGTGACACGATAACACGTGCCCTCGACACGATCACTTTACGTCTTGGCTTGGTAGGCTTTAATTTGTGGGCTCTCTCTCACCTACTGCATTCGTTCTCCTTCTTTCCGCTTGTGAGTTCAGAGTTAACAGCATCACCAGTTAAAGATCGTAATTGGAGATTGGGAGTGAGGGGTGGAAGGCGTCATATCCGAGGATTTGCCACCAAGTTGCAAATCATTCCTCATAAAACGCCGGAATTGTATTTGCCCATGAAAATCGCATCGCTCTTTGCTTCTTTCATTCTACTTTCTCTCTCTCTCTCTCTGGACATTCTTCGGACTAAAGAGTCTACTGTCCTTCAATCTCTCTGCAAACTTCGAAAATCGGAAACGGACGTATTTCCTCAAGGCCATGCCCACTTCAAAACTGAGTAAGATCATAGCTTAGTGGCAAACTTCACGACAATAGTGGAAATAAACAGGATAGACTATGTTCAATGTTCTTCCATTTGGAGCTAGGATGTTAAGATTTTTCGATTTCCCAACTCTTAAACAACCAACATACAGCTGACCGGGAAATGACACTTATTTGGCAAAATTCTTTTACAGATTGGTCCCGAAATTTAAAATTTATAAATCATAAATTCTTTATTTGTTACCTTAAAATCCCCCGGATACCGATTTTCATTGTGGTCATTTTGAATTTATAAGTTTTGATCATAAATTCGTTATTTGCAACCTTTAAAACCCCTACATATCCACTTTTATTGGAAGCGGAATACAATTGGAAAAATTTGTCCGCCATATTGGCTCGGCCATTTTGAATTCATTAATTCTGATTATAAATTCGTTATTTGTTACCTTAAAAAACCCCAGATACCGATTTTCATTGGAATCGGGACACAATTGGCAAATTCGTCGGCCATATTGGCGCGGCCATTTTAAATTTATAAGTTCTGATCATAAATTCGTTATTTGCTATCTCAAAAAACACCAGATACCGATTTTCATTGGAATCGGAAGACAATTGGCAAATTCGTCGGCCATTTTGGCGCGGCCATTTTGAATTTATAAGTTCTGATCATAAATTCGTTATTTGCTACCTTAAAAACCCCTAGATACCCAATTTCATTGAAATCGGAACACAATTTGCAAATACATATTCGGGTGGCCATTTTGAATTTCGGTAATTTTTCGGCGGCCATTTTGAATTTTGAAAATCGGGCTTCGAGGTGCGGGCGCACCAGTCTTCGCAGAGCTTCGAAATTTTGCACGAAGGTCCGTGGGGGTCTTCCATGAAACACCTCGAAGCCAGATTTTCGAATTTCAAAAAGGCCGCTGAAAAATGGCCACTCAAATATGAATTCGCAAATTGTGTTCCGATTTCAATGAAATTGGGTATCTAGGGGTTTTTAAGGTCGCTAATAACGAATTTGTGGTCAAAATTTAGAAATTCAAAATGGCCGCGCAAATATGACCGACGAATTTGTCAATCGTGTTCCGATTCTAATGAAAATCGGTATCTGGGGTTTTTGGAGGTAGCAAATAACGAATTTATGATCAGAACATATAAATTCAAAATGGCCGCGTACGAAATTTTCCAATTGTATTCCGATTCCAATGAAAGAGGATATCTAGGGGTTTTTAAGTTTGCAAATAACAAATTTTTGATTAAAACTTATAAATTCAAAATGGCCGCTCCAATATGGCCCACGAATTTGCCAATTGTGGTCCGATTCCAATGAAAATGGGTATCTAGGAATTTTTAAGGTTCCAAATAACGAATTTATGATGAAAACTTATAAGTTCAAAATGGCCCCACCAATATGGACGATGAGTTTGCCAATTGTATTCCGATTCCAATGAAAATCGGTATCTGGGGGTTTTTAAGATAGCAAATAACGAATTTATGATCAAAACTAATAAATTTAAAATTTCGGGGCCAATATGGCGGACAAATTTTAGCAAATAAGTGTCATTTCACTGTCAGCTGTAGGCAGGTTGTTCAAGAGTTGGGAAATCTGAATCTTCACATCCTAGCTCCAAATGGAAGAACATTGAACATAGTGTATCGTGGTCATTTCCTCTATTGCCGTGAAGTTTGCCACGCGATCGAGTGTACCAATAAAATGCTCGACTAATCAAAGGTATATCGCCAAAATTACAAAGAAAAGGGAAGGACCCTCCACTGTCATCACGAGGTTAAACGATTCCATCTATCGCATCCAAAAAGTTCGATCGGTAAGAACGGGACGGAAGCTGTGTTCGGAACGAACACTAAGTAAGAAGGGGCAGTGTAACGGCTAACCGAAAAGAGAAAAACAAAATTATATACCGTCCCCCACACAGGTTGAATTTTAAGTGGGATTTAACATGGGTCTTCATTTTTTTAGGTTCAACCAAGCTTTGGGTTCTTGATTTCCATCGGTTCAAGGTGAAACTTGGTATCCTTAGGTTTTCGATACCACTGAATATGAATATCTTATCAAAAACCGGTTTTGACTAATGACAGCTGTCAAAAAAGCTGTCAATAGAAAATAACCATATAAAAGGTATCCAAAATCATATTTTCCAGATTTGTTGTTTCTTTCACTTTTTTCCTACGGCGGACAGTGCACACATAAACTTTTTTTTATTTAAGGGCGTTGCAACGCACGCGGGTTTTTTGCTAGTATTGGAATATATGTGGAATTTTTCACGTGATTAAAGTAATGCCGAGTGACCCGCACCGGGGCCTCATATAGCAGGACTGAGGCTACCACTTTCGAGACGAGATTTCATATTGGACACCCTACATTTGGAACGATCCTCGGAGTCGATACACTCATGGTAGATACAAGTTGGGGCAAAAGTAATGTCATAATGTGCATTAGCTGCCATTTTGTTAAAAATTAAAAAAATTGGGCTCCTTTTAACGGAGTTTATTTGAAAGTGTAAAATTGATGACATTAAGTAAAAAGTGATATCGGTCAAACGCGGAAAGCGAGATTTCAAAAAATCCCCAAAGAAGAAGTCTGACGTCGTCAGATCTGGCGATGTGGCCAGCCAATTCCAATCGCCAAAAACGTGATTCACCCAGCGTTAATAGTCCGGGGAAATTAGCAAAAAAAAATGTACGAAAGGAGACAAAATTCAAAAATGGCTGAAAATTGGTCCCTAGCTTCCTTGGGACTTTTTAGGAAAACAATTTCGGAATCACAAAACAAAAATGGCCGCCGGTGATTTCGCGATTTTTCCGTGTTTTCCTTGTATCTCGGTTTTTATAGGTAGGTTTTGAAACTGTGTAGGTTTTATTATTCCTCTGCTATCTTTCGCGAAAACATAGTGGCATTAATTATGGAAAACTTTCGTTACATCTTCCCTACGATGATTTTAGTTTTGTAGTAAATAAATCACAATTTCTAATTTTTGTTTGGCATGTTTCCATTAAAACCCCCCATAAAATTATCTGACACCATTCTTTACCTAATTTAATCAAATTTTGAACTTCTTTATCGCAATACAATAAATCTCCACCTCGTTTCGCTAAAAGAAAAATATATATTGATATCCCCAAAAGAAAAGTTTGGAATTGCAAAATTCATCAGAACATCCCACTCTGCTCTGGCTACAACAACAACGCCGCCAAGAAAAATCTACAAAATTTTGTGAATATAAAAAATTTCGTTGTCAACCGTAACAAATGACCATAAAACAACGATGATGCGAACAACCTTTACTTATTTCTTGTTCTTCTTCTTGTGTTCTTCAAGAAAAAGATCGCGTTCTGATCGTGAGCATGACTTTCGTCATTCCGCGTTTTGTGGGTGTCCAGCCAAGAACGATCGTAGTCGTCGTCGTCGTCTCATCATCCCACCACATAAGAATAAGAAGATAGAAGCCAAGGACCTAAATGGCATGCGATCCCCTCCAAACGTCCTCAGCCAGGGGGGATGTGATCGCGAAAAAGAAGAAGAAGAAGAAAGGGAGGCGAGGTTCCAGAGCGTGTTCAGATTCAAATTCCGCGATATAAAGACAATAATCTGCAATCAGAAGTCTATTCAAGAAAGAGAGTTTAATCGATCACCGATATTATCATCGGTGCTGTGTCATTGGTGGCATTGTAATATCGTGATCTGTATGAGCGCGCTTCTTCAATATACAACTGGTCTTTGTTGATACTCGTTCAGCGGGAGTTCGTGAAATTTTGCGCAATTTCATCGTTCATTGGGCACATAGCACACAGGTTAAGGGAAATCATACCAAACAAATGCCCCTGTTCTGTCTTGAAGTAGGCTCTTCTTCTTCTGTGTCTTCCAGCTCTGCGCATGCGATTTGAAATTTTGTAAATAGCTTCGCGAATAATTTACATTCAAGACCTTCTGCTTCAGCGGATCTTGCGCATGACTGTCATACGAGCTGCGCATATGTTAGCGTCCCTCTGCGCAAGAGATATACTTTTTTTATACATATGTAATCGTACATAACCCAAAGGCAGAAAGAATCGTCGATTATGGGTTGGGATTTAACTAAGGCTCAAATTTCGCGCAGGCGCAGGTATGATTGATGGTAATTGGTGTCAGAATGCTGGTAAATATTTGATTTACCTGTGGAATTTCATACGCTCATTCTTCTTCAATGGAATTCATTATTAAAAGAATCAATTTTCAGAATTTGTTTTGTGTCTCTTCTTTCATACCGTATAGCGTCAAGAAGGAATGTTTAGTATCAATCAGTGATGATGGCATCAGCAGAACCCGTCAATACCTTGGTGGGAAATTCACACGGTTTATACCCAGTGTGAAAGGGAATGATATATTATAGAAAATTCATCAAGTAAAAAGCGCACCTTTCTCGCGTATACATTTCACGAAATCACTTAAACTAAGCTCAATCACTAAACTCAAACTGTATTGATTGGCTGCAATTATCTTTCCGTATCATCATCATGCGCGCGAGAATTGAGAAAGTGATCACCTTGCGCTTAAGGCAACAAATCATCTGGTGCAGGCCGGAAAGCGAAAAAAAAGTAAAAATAAAAAAAAAATTAAAAAAAAAACAGAACATAAATAAAAATAAAGAAACACAAGCTTGTTGTAGAGCAAGTGCCCATGTTGGGGCAGTCACCTGAAGTATACATATACTTTCTCTTCGACCCAAAAAGAAAAGCGACAACGTCTGGGTTACAGAGAGCCTAAGAAAATTTATGTAAGTGTACTATATTAAAAGTTGGGGGGAATACCTTGGGGACGTACTGGCGGAGATTTCGTAAACTGATTTATTTGTTAACAAAAAGATTTAAACGAGATTCTCTGTGGGTTGTTTGGAAGTGTTTAAAGTGGGTGTTTTCACCTTTTTATGTCAATCGGTAAAGAAGAAAGATTTTTGCTTTGTTATAAATTGAGATAAGTTTACTCAAGTTTGGAAAGTTAAAAAGAGTTTGTTTTTATTTGTTTTCGTGGAGATTTTTAGCAATAAATATAATTATGGAACTTGAGAAATTGTATAGCGGTAGAGGTTCTGGGTAAATCTAGTGATAGTCGAGGAAAACCATTCTGCATTCTGCAAGGATCAATAAGTAAAGGCGGCAACCCCGTCCAAGCCCCGAGGACGAGGATACAATTTTCGTTGAAAGGGCACCTTTTGGTCTATCTGGCCTAGTCTGCCTGGTCTGTATCAATTTGTATACAAAACTTTTTAGTTAAATTAAAGCTCTCAGACAAAAAAGTTCACCACACAGGTTCTTGTCCCGGATAAAGCTTACATCCGAGCCTACAACCGATGACGTCACTGGTCCCGTAGTGGCCTAGCTATACTACTGTTTATTCAAGTCCCATGAGTATGGTAGGAAAGGAAAAGTCCATCCATAGCAGGATAAGGCATTTAAGGCACGCGATGCCCGGACGAAATCGTTGAACGACAGTGAAAAAGCTACACACTGCTATGCAGCCCGCAACACCATAACTTTACATCTAAGATAATGGTGTTTTTATCCAATACCTTCATTTGTGTTGTGGACCCATATAATCTGGGGTAGTCTCACGGAAATCTGTCTGTTCGTCAGATTATGCAGATGATATTTCTAGCATAGTTTGGCTTCTATGTTCTCTACTAAGTATTTAGGTAATGAAGAAAAGCTTACGAAATTGCCTGCAAGATCGGGTTCTTTCAATCCCGCCAAATGTTGGTTTTCATGATGTGTAGTACCAGAACCGTGTTGTCGGGATTGACATTTGGCGCTACGTTACTGCACCAGTTGAACACCAAAATAAGTGCATGCCGAAGACGCTTTGAAACGCTGCTTTCTTTAGGCCATTATATACCTATAAAATCTCATCAACAACTAGGCACCACAGGACTAGAAATACGACTCTTCACTGCGAACCTATCCTTTTGCTATAGCGATCTACCGAGACCCATTTAGAAAAGTGACCATTAGTTTTTGTGAGTTTACCCACCCACTTATCTCCATGTCTATATTTTTTTTCGTTTTTTTTCAAGGCAACAGATGACAGACTAAATGGCCTGAGGGATTTAGCCAGGGTGTAAGCAGAACGTCCTAATATTGATCTGCCCCCAAGCAAATGGAATGTAACTAATGTTGAAGGAAGGCCGAATAATTTTATAATCGTACTGAATTCCTATTGTTTAATCGATCAAATCGCCTCCCTAAGAGCTTAAATACACGAGGATGCATGCTTCTGAAGCGAAAAGTTTTTTTTAACTTCCCAGTAGGAAGTTATTGTAATCGGTCCGAAAATCGGATTTGAAATTTTCAATGTATTTACACGTTTCAAGGTCCCAATAGCATTTTAAGCAAAAATTTGAGAAGAAATATGTGCGTGTGTGTGCGTACGTATGTTGTCATTTTTTCCTGCACGATTTCGCGCGAACCGAAAAAGATATCGACTTCGTTCAGGTGCCGTTCGAAGCGTGTTCAAGGAAATATGATCTGAAAAGATTTTCATAAAAATTGGTCGAGCCGTTTTTTTGTTTGAACGACTTAAGTGATTTTTGTACCAGCACGATTTCGCGCGAACCAAAAAAGATATCGACTTCGTTAAGGTGCCGTTCGAAGCGTATTAAAGGACATATGGATTGAAAAGATTTTCATAAAAATCGGTCGAGCCGTTTTTTTGTTTGAACGACTTAAGGGATTTTTGTACCGGCACGATTTCGCGAGAACCAAAAAAGATTTCGACTTCGTTAAGGTGCCGTTAGAAGCATGTTAAAGGACATATAATCTGAAAAGATTTTCATAAAAATCGGTTGAACCGTTTTTTTGTTTGAACGACGTAAGTGATTTTTGTACCAGCACGATTT
Source organism: Thereva nobilitata (assembly GCA_963855945.1). Lineage (NCBI taxonomy): Eukaryota > Metazoa > Arthropoda > Insecta > Diptera > Therevidae > Thereva > Thereva nobilitata. The sequence continues at coordinate 15,238,271 of OY979698.1, forward strand.
CGCGCGAACCAAAAATGATACCGACTTCGTTAAGATGCCGTTCAAAGCGTGTTAAAGGAAATATGATCTGAAAAGATTTTCATAAAAATCGTTCGAGTCGTTTTTTGTTTGAACGAATACTGGGAAGTTAATCTTGTGGACCGAAAGGGTCAAAAGCGACATCCCAACTAGTTTGGATTACGGATTCGTGAAGAGCTAAAATAAAATTATGAACACAAGACAGAAGTAAAACTTCGCGTACAATAATAAAAAACATATATAGTAGACATATTAAAACTTGACGTCAACATAATAATAACGAAATATAATCTTTAATACACAATTTCAATTTTTTAAAGAACCGACTCCTCATTTTTACTTTACCGATGCCTGTGCCATCTATAAACAAATTTAAATAAATTGTAAATATTTTCCTGCTGGTGTGGTAGAATTTATTTATATGGCATCACTTAATTGCTATCGTGGCTGTCGCTGTCAGCTACTTTTTTGAAGCATTGTGGAAAATTGCTCTTTTGGTGGTGATCTTCTCGAAATTCATCAGCTTAAGTTGTTAAAATCCAAAATGTTAAACGAAATAAAGTGGAAACTAAATTGTTTGTATACTTGTGCATTCATTCAATTATGAAATTAGTGGAGTACAAAACTTGCACATTAAAGTGACAGCTGTAAACGAGTGAGAAGGCGACTTCCGTTTCTTACAGCTGTTCTTGTTTTTGTGGCCAATTCTGAATTCACTCGTACCTGTTCGAATCCCCGGGAGAAGGGAAATTTCACTTCAAAATCCCCGGAACGAGAGCAAGAAAGTTTCACTTCAAAAACCTTCAATTTTTTCGAACGACTTGTCAAAAAAAATTGCTTTATGCGTGGCCGAAGTTTTTTCATTTAAACAAAAAAAAACGACTCGACCGAATGTTATGGAAATTTGTGCAGATCATATTTTCCTTAATACGCTTCGAAGTCGATATTAGCTGTGTTCCTTTTTAGTACTTGCGAGCAGAACAGAAAAGGAACGCAAAATTTGTTGATTTGAGTAAAAACTGAATAGTCCATAGTCCCTGAGACATTTTTTTTAATGATTAGTAACAAGCTGAAATTTCGTGAGTAGCTTCTTTTTGACGAGACGCCCAAGGAACAAATGAACAAATCTGCAATTGTAATATTGGAGCAGGGATAGGAATGACATGGCTAATGCTAAAATTGGAAAAGGTAGAATACCATTTTATCGAGTCGATCATCATCGTTCGGATTCTTCTGTTTAAAAAAAATAAAATTCCACTAAACTATTATATGTTCGTTTAAAATAGTGCACCGACCACTTGAAAAAACCAGTCGCTAATTGGTGCTCTCATATGTAGTTTTTTTCTATATTTTTTTAAGCACATCTCAACTCATTTATCATCTGCTCTAAATTAGTAACGAAAATTAATATATAACTTTCAAATTAATAATTTTAACAAATTAATTAAGGCTTTCAACAAATTCACAACAATTTTATGATCTTTAAGCGCAAAACCAAAAAAAAAACAAGCTCCGATATTCTAAATTCCCCAAAAAAAAAAATTCGAAAATCAATGATAAAAAACGTAAAACATCAAACGAGATAATCGTGCAGAGCCAAGTCAAAGTTCTCTGAAAAATCTCCGAAGCTGGAGCGTGATTATTTAATTAGGAGTCGATTTACAAAGCTAATAGTAGACAAGCTGCGGCCATTCTGACACCACACAAAGCTTAAACGGACAACCGACGATCAATCAAAATCCAGAATGGCATCAAGAAAATGTAATTTGGCATTAATACTCTTCTATATTTTTTTAGTTTTTTTCGTTGGTGGTTGGTGGTGGGTCAATTATGATAATAGATGGAATTTTTGCAGATGCGATTTAATCCGGCATGAAATTGTTTATGCGCAGGAGCGAACCGCTCAGGTTTTTGGACGATATTATGTATTACTTCAAGGGTAAATGAATTTTTTTTATTTGAATGTTATTTTTGTGTGAGTATGTTTGTTTCTAGCTGGACATTCCGATTGTCTTATCTTGTCAGTTCTGGAAATCCATTTGTGCTTCTTCTAATCACAATCAGATATCGCGGTTGGTTGGAGATGGAATAAAAACAAAAAAAAAACACCTGAAAACCATAAGAAAAAATGCGAAGGAATGTTCTATCGGTGAACAACGCAGAGTACCGGTCGGTATCATGTTATCAATTACAAAATCGGATTTGTGCTTCACAACTAGCGCAAAATAGTGTGTATCTTCTTGGGTACAGGTAATTACCAAGTCAAGACAACAAAGTATTCATCAGATCTAGTTCGTTTATTGTACAGTTTCAGTAAGCTACCAAACCAGTGCAGCAGCTGGTCTGGTCGTCGTCGTCCTGCATGACTGCACTGAGCCTAAATAAGAGATTTTCGCATGGGCTTGCAATTTATGCACGCATTAACTAAATAAATAGTCGAAGTGAATAAAAACAGTTACGCTATAAGACTCCCGCCGTTTGGTTGTGCGAGGTATCACCAAAACCCGATGACGACGGTAGTCACCATTTATATCGGACTCATCCAGGTCTCTATAGCATCACCATTCGGATAGTTTGTCTAGTGAAGCTATTGTGTGCAGGTCTCTCTATAGTGGAAGAATATCCATGAACATAAAGTCCGACATTCAATCAAAGGCTTAATCTTGGAGGTATGAGAACATTAAATGCGCATCTAAATTGCTTGTGATGTTTTTGAATCGGTCGTCGTAATACCAGAGACCTGGGCATCATAAGGATGTTAGATGAAGGTAGTAGAGGAGATCTTACTCTTCTCGCACAGCTCTTTTACCTTGAAAAGTTTCTGATTAGTTTCGTGCGACTGTAATAAATCGTCGGCGGTGGTGGTGATAAGACCGACGGCATGAAGAGATAGACATAAGAAATGTGTGGCCCATCTCAAACTGTTGTGGCTGCTGCTGCTGCTGACTACCATAAAAGTAGGTCCTTCTATCACTGGTTTACAGTTACAGAAAATCGTTTACAGAGAATTACACATCATTGTACTGTAGTCTAGCTAAAGGTGGACTAAAGGTAATAAGGTAATGGACGATTGTTTCCTGGAGCTGAATATGTCTTATTTGAATTTTCTTCAACTTCCTTACTGACTTTTTGTTTTTGGCTTGTTTTGTGTGTTTTCAGTGCTATTCGGCTTCTGTTTGAATTGCAAAATTATTTTTATATCAAATGTTTTTTTGTTTTGTTTGTGGTGGTTTAATGTGTGCGCTTGATGTGAACATGTCGGATGGAATTCTTTCCGGGGTTCTTAAAACCAAAATTTATTTACTTTTTGTGCTTTCGATTAGAATAAAGAGATTGCGTTGTTTTCCTAATGCTTATTACATGCGCCATCTAGGCCTCGGTATTTCAACATTGAATAACTCTGACATTTTTTAGCCGATTTTGACAAATGAGCAAGATTTGTATTTAGGATATTTCTCTACCATTTATTTCAAATCAGTTTTTGAATACAATGTCGATTAAATGACCATGCCCATTCGATACGCAAAAAGCAGCTTTTTTTTGGGCATCCTGAATAAGATTGGCCAGCATTTTGTTGCGTTATGCTTCTGACACACATGGGGTATCGCTACCACGGTATTCCGTATACCCAACTTATACAACTTGTATGTCACCTTATACCCAGTTTATACCCAGAAAACAAGTTCTTATGAACTGGGTATTGATACCACGAAAATTTTGTGGGTATAAAGTAGGTATAAGTTCTTTTCACTGCGCACAGCGCCACCTGTGTGCGAAAATCAACATGTACATAATATAAATTTTGATAACAAGATATCTCATCTTTTTTTCTTTTTCGTACCAAATCTTCAATTCGCCTCAGACCCAGTTTTATTTCCTCTTATTTGGCAAGGAATAAAGCAATTAAATGTTTCACTTCCATATCAAATGCAATATGCCACTTAACACTTAACCTTGAAATTTCACAAAATTCGCTTGCTATATCTGAAAATTTTTCCAGCTGTCGACAAACGTCAAACTATATCCTCGTTCATGTGTGCCAGGGGTTCCTCAGTAGCCCGATATACGCCATATCCTGGTATCGATACCTCATGCGTGTCATAAGCATAAAACAATTTATGTAATGCCTATAATGAAAATAAGTAACTGTCAAAGTTTCTGTACTATTGTAATTTTTTCTTTTGGAAATAAATGCAAAAATTTCTTGAGCAAATTTGTTCGCTCTAACATACTCGACTTTAGTTAGAATTTGAACGAACGATTTGTAACGATTTATGCAGTTTTGGGGATTCGTCGCTGGCAGGAATAATTCCAACTAATATTTACCATATCAGTTATTCACAATATTTATTAGTTGTTAACATCAAAGTTAGAAAATTAGAACTAGTTTAAAACTATGACAAATTAATTAAAATTAAATAATAAATTATTTATTTATTTATTACCTAATAAAATATCTGGGATTCGCCGTATAGAAGTTTGAGTGTGTTCGCTGTGGTTTGTGTGCAGTGGTCTCCGAATATTTTTGTGCAGTGTTGTGATGTGTGTTTGTGTATGAAATGTAGATGTCGTTGTAAACGTATTGTGGTGGCCACACAGTCAGCTAACATTGCGCCATCTATTAGTCAGATTTTGAGCGAAAAGGTAATTGAAGACCTTAAGCTTCTCAAAGTTTCGAACGTGGGCTTCCAGTCTGTGGTGGAAAGATCTAGCTTGGATATATAAATGCAGTGGCAGCGGCATTTAGAGTCAGTTTTGATTAGAAAATCAATAACTATTAATCTTACGAATCTGTGAAGCCGTAAAAAGGTAACAATGGAGGGTGTATACACTAAAGTCCGGTATGCAAGGCTCAAGAAATTTGCTCAAGAAAACTTCTGCATTTATTTCCCTAAGAAAAAATGACAGCAGTTCAGAAATTTTGACAGTTACTTATTTTCATTGCAGACATTAAATAAATTGTTTTATGATAGCTTAGAATTAATGAAATTGTTTTAATTAGTAAAGAATTAAAAATGAATTTAAAAAATCTGAATAAAAAACAACAATATGTAATTTTTGTCCATTGCTGACAGTTACTTTCAAATTCAAAAACCACCTGAGACGTCAAGACCTCATGAACCGTTAAAATTTCTTAAGGAAATAAATGAATCGACACTTATTTCTGGAGGAAAAACTAAAATTTTATCATAAGCGACATCTGCGTGTCACTAAAAAACACAATATTTCTGGTATGAATTTCTTGACTCTAGCATACCGTTTATAGAAATCGCTCCAGAAAATATTTCTGAACCATTTCTTGACCATTTTTTAACTTCCCAGTAGGAAGTTATTGTAATCGGTCCGAAAATCGGATTCCAAATTTTCAATGTATTTACACGTTTCAAGGTCCCAATAGCATTTTAAGCAAAAATTTGAGAAGAAATATGTGTGTGTGTGTGTTTGCGTACGTATGTGGTCATTTTTTCCTGCACGATTTCGCGCGAACCGAAAAAGATATCGACTTCGTTCAGGTGCCGTTCGAAGCGTGTTCAAGGAAATATGATCTGAAAAGATTTTCATAAAAATTGGTCGAGCCGTTTTTTTGTTTGAACGACTTAAGTGATTTTTGTACCAGCACGATTTCGCGCGAACCAAAAAAGATACCGACTTCGTTAAGGTGCCGTTCGAAGCGTATTAAAGGACGTATGAATTGAAAAGATTTTCATAAAAATCGGTCGAGCCGTTTTTTTGTTTGAACGACTTAAGTGATTTTTGTACCGGCACGATTTCGCGAGAACCAAAAAAGATTTCGACTTCGTTAAGGTGCCATTCGAAGCATGTTAAAGGACATATGATCTGAAAAGACTTTCATAAAAATCGGTTGAACCGTTTTTTTGTTTGAACGACGTAAGTGATTTTTGTACCAGCACGATTTCGCGCGAACCAAAAAAGGTACCGACTTCGTTAAGATGCCGTTCAAAGCGTGTTAAAGGAAGTATGATCTGAAAAGATTTTCATAAAAATCGTTCGAGTCGTTTTTTTGTTTGAACGAATACTGGGAAGTTAATCTTGTGGACCGAAAGGGTCAAAAGCCACATCCCAACTAGTTTTACATAGGTTTAAGATAGGCAAAGAAATTTCTTGAGCCTTGCATACCGGGCTTAAAGCGTTTTGAAATTTTTTTGTTAGAGTTTTATATATCAACCTGTATTTTATATTGTAGCTCTAAAACCTATTTCCACGAATAAGGCACCAGTGTATGCAGAATATTCCCACCCGGCAAAGTAATAGAAATATTTCCAGAATTATGGCAATCATCATGGGGCATTGTCCCATAGGGGACCACGGTGGAAAGCTGGATATGTCCCACAACGTTTGTTGCTTGGTGAGAGATAAACGAGAGAGAAAAGCTTTCTGTGTAATTGGCAAAACCCAAAGCCAAGCAGAGCACAATAGACAACTAGATTCTGGAAAACTTAAAAGATATCTCCAGACTTAGGGTCGGGCCACTGATGAGCTTTCTAAACTCGGCTCTAAATATCCACCAAAGTTAGTCAAATAAACACCAATCCTGAGATGCACCACCTGATCACGGAGCGACATTAAATTTTTATGCTAGCACCAGTAGGCTTTAACTGTCACCCATCAGACGATAATACTTCTGATAATATACATGCATATACACGCGCTTCTGATTTTACGAGCTAATGTCGATCGGATCCTTTTGATATTAACCTGCAGTCTGCATCGGCGGCAGACTTCTTTCGTCTTAATTGTATATCAACATTCCCTAATGAACCATCAACTTTGGCATTAAGTTTTAATAGAGGAAGGAATTAATAATCGCAATCTTACTTAAACTAGTATGGGTACGTAATTTTTTAAAGAATTTACTTCTTTATTCCGGAAATAGAAACTAACTCAACAGATTGAAAAAATCAGAATATCGCCAGTTAATTGGCGTTCAAGTGGGTCTAAATGGTCCTGCTATGCGTTGATGGTATGCTAACTTAAGCAGGAAGTAGTGGTCTCAGTTACTAAGAGGTGAGTCAACTATTATCAAGGATATACCAATTCGAAGATCACCACTAGAAGATCATATCTTCAAACACCAAACTAACCTCGTTTTTACTTTGCCGCCTTTTACACTATCCCAACTCAATGTTCAATCAAGAGTATAGCATTCTCCTGATAAAACGAACAACCAAAATCAACACCAAAATCATCAACATTCGCGACGATCACTTCCAACGCAGCCTTGCCAAAGGTACAAACATCGACAGATCAGACATTCATTTCCAACATAGTTACCACTGATACCCCATCCCCGCTAGACATTAACTATGCAACAAGACATCACCGAGAAACAGAAGAAAACACTTTGCACAACTCTACCGCATGCCAAGATAATTTCAACAGAAGTCATACAATATCCGACGTCCGGAGACACACTAGTACCTCCGAAGTGCCTCGCGATCGTCCTCGGTCATCCTCGCTGGGGCGCTGGAAATAATTCAAAATCTACAACGATATACTTTTTCGATTACAAGCGAATCGAATAATATTGCGCTACTGGAGAGGCTCTCCTGTGCGATCGGTGTGTGTTATCATCCCTGGATCAACTGGCATCCCGAACCTCATTCCAACGTTATCTGACAGCGCGCGGTGGTAAATAGTGGCCGATAGCCTAGTCGCGCTGGGGCTCTAAGTGCACTTGAGTGGAGGCAAGGATAATAAATAAAAGATGATTATCTTGGAGGCAAATAAAACGGATACGCGATTATAAACAAGTCCAACTTGTGCTGAGTCTGTCCTGACATCGGTCGCTAGTCATTTCAGTATAGATTGAGATTCGATCTCTATATTGTGAGGATCAAGCTTGGGTGATGGCTCCACTTTTTTGTTGGGCTGTAATATTGTTTTATAATCGGCCGCTGTTGTTGGCCGTACTTTTGTTGGGTTTAAATGGTTGTTATTTAGTGCAATGAGTGAAGAGAGAGAGAAAAAACGGTGCATTAGTACGTTTAAAAGTTGATTGAATGAAAGGAAAATTGATTCTGCTGAATGTCGATGGGATGTCAACTGACCCAAGGGACAAGGATGTCTGCAAATGTAAAAACAAAACAGGCAAACTGTGGTGGGAATGTTTTTTTGTGTGCTTCTTTATTTTTTAGAAAATACTTTGTCTCATGAAGCAGAAATATAAAAGTCACGTTCTGCAAATGCTCCGTAAATGTATCGTCGTGTTCTGTTTCATGCTTTCTGCAGCACATCTCCTTTTGGTTTCAAAATAATAATAATAAAAATTCAGTTATAGTTAAAAATTGCACGAAGTTAGAAGAAGACTTATGGATTTGGAACATGATGTCTTTTGTTGTAATATAATAAATGCAGAGGTATTGTAGTGCATGATTCTGGAGCGAACAATATTTTCAGACCATTTAAAAACGGGGTCATTGGCCTGATGCCAATTGATTCTAACTTGTCTTATGCTTGTTACATATCCTAGCTCAGTGTTTTTCAACCTTTTTCATTGAGTGGCACCCCTGACTGAAAAATAAAAAATCGTGGCACCCTTGACCAGAGGCGGATCTTTTTTACGAGGGAATGGAGAGAATTTTACATCGGTCTAGCAACAGGGAATGTGTGCAATCGCCTGTCTAGGGCTTCCATGCTACGACAGGAGACACCTACTGACTAAACTCTCCCACCCTTTTTTGCATGACGTTCAAGTCCAGACCGGTACGAGCCGTAAAGGCATTACTTCAGCCTGGCGTCATCAGCATGACCCTTAAAAAGGGATCCCTCAAAAGGTGCTCGCTAGAGCCGGAACAGTCTAGCCGTCTAGCTATCAAACCGCTATCTCTCCTTGCATTTCTTGCCTTTCTCTATTTCTTTGTTCTTCGTAATGCTTAAGCTTCTGGTGGATAGCCTTCGGCACCACTTCCATCATTCTTCACATATCCGCCGATCTTATCATATGGTCCAAGATGTTCTCAGGTATTGGCTGCACTTCAGCAACTGCTTCCAACACAGTCCTGTGCTCCGCAAACCTCAGGCATTTAAAGAGAACATGCTGCGTGTCCTTTTTATCGTCCAGGCATTCCGGGCAGAATGGTGAATCGTTCAACCTGAAACGATGAAGGTTTGCCGTACAAGCTCCATGCCCACTCAGGAACTGCGTGAGGTGGTAACTCACATCCGCCTGTTCCCTCATAACCCACTTCTCCGCATTTGGTATGAGTCTGTGGGTCACTGTGGACTTGGGTGACTCCGCAAGTTGTCCTGTACTCCCTCGTCTGACTCACAGTGTTATGTCCTACCTACAAGGAATTCTATCGCTAGATCAACTCCTCGACGATGCGCACTAGATCAACTCCATCGACACTCCTTCCCTCAGGCACGCTGTGAATACTTGGGTGAACTCACCTGGTGCCACACTGGCTGCCAGCTTCACCACTCTGTACGGTTTGCCGTCTGGCCCAGAGGTTTTTCCACCGGCAATCCTCTTCACGCCTTGCCCAATTTCTTCCTCCTTTACCTCTGGGATGTCTGCTTCATCTACGTTTACTGCAGGCAGACTATCCATGTTCTCGTTCTGTGGAAACACGGACCATACAATGCCGCGCTGCATTACAGGACAGCTAATCGAAGGGGAACGGTTGCCTTTAATTGGCGACATCAGTACCCCGCACGAGTTACTATCCACTTCTTTGCACAGGCTCTTAAAGTGCTCCGTATTGCTCTTTCGGACGGCATTTTTTAGCCCTAGCGGCGGATCTACAATCTGAATATAGGGGGGGGGGGTCAGAAACGAATATCTCGCGCAACGCTGGGGTGGGGTCCTGCGAGGGGTCTCCTATTTTGTGATTGAAACCACACGCTTTTCAAAGCACAATGCATCGCTTAAAGTATATAGAAGACACCGTTCCGCCGTTCCTTTTTGCCGGTTGGCCTGTTACTGGCACTGGGAATGTGAAGGCCAAGCAATGTAGTTTGGCCGACCGCGATTAGCCATAGCTTCTTTGCTTACTACATACCTCGATTCAAATAAAACTGACAATAAGTTATCTTGAACTACACTCAAGTAAGTTTCCAAGAAAATGGCTGATCTTTGCGGCACCCTAATCGTGGCGCTGTGGCACCCCGGTTGAAAACACTGTCCTAGCTGCTTTCAAGAGCAATATTGTATGCCTGACTAAAACCTTTGACCTAACTTTCGTTTAGGATACTTTAAAACTTCTAAAGGAGGAGAATTTCACTGATAAATTCGTTTTGTTGCGGGTGCGTGTATATTTTTGGAACAATCATATTTTTGATGACGATAATATCTATATTTTAAAATGTAAATGTTCGTTTGTTCAAAATCTTAAATCTCCATAACTTCTTCGCTTTAAAATTTTGACACAACGTTGCATTCGAATATCTACTAGCTGTATCCGACCAAAACAGCGCCATCTGTTGGAGGTTAGCGCAACACTATTCGTACTAAATATTTTAGGGCAATGGGAGCGCCATCTGTTGAAAGTAACAACAACACACAATACTAAACTTTGTTCATGCCAGACAGCGTGCTTTTTGACAGCTGCTGTCACTTAGCATTTTTAATGTTTCCGATTGCATTGTTAAATTAAATTTTCATCACACTAACGAGTCGTACGTGACAATTGGACGTGCCACGACTGTGTATATCTATAGAACCATGTTTGACTCCTTTAATCCCTCATGGAACATAGGGCGGAAACAGTTGCTCTCCAGCGTACTTTGTTTTGTGCGACTATCCGTTCAGGATCTCTCAGCTTTTGCGGCTTGTTCTAATAAATAGGGTTCTCCTCCGCGTTGTTCTAGGTCTTCCAACTCGACGGGTTCCTTGCGGGTTCCAGTCAGGGGCCTGTTTGACTAGATTCTCGTTTTCGCGTCACAAGGTGTGGCCAAACCAATTCCATTTGCTTCGCCTGTTTTCGTCATCTAACTTTTCTTGGCCGGCACGGCGTCATAGTTCTTCATTTGTAATTCTATTCATGGGATTTTTAGGATATCACGTTGATGAAAACTTGAAGGCGCCTTGTGATGAATTGGGTGATTTTTCATGTTTCGCAACCATACAAAAGACGTTGTAGTGTTGAACAGCCGCAATTCGGTGTTAGTTGCGATCTTCGTCGAACTCTATATGCGAAACCGGCATGAATATGCGTTTATTGCTGTATTTATTCTGGAGTTGACGTCTTCTTCTGTCTGTTTAATTAAAAGTTACAAAATAATTTAGGATAGTTACAAAAAAGTACACTAATATTTCATCACCATCTTTTACCCGGAAAGTTTCTAACAATAAATTAAGTTTAGCTTTAAATTTTCACACGCTTTAAACTTCACGGACGAATGAGCGATTTTTTCTCTAACAGACTACTTTACATGCGTTCATCATTTCAAGGGCACATTAGAATTATATCTAGCCTCGTTAACAGTTCACAAAATTTCGATTAAAAAACTGATGAAGGTAAAGAAATAACTAAAAAAAACTTAAATTACATCACCACCACCACCCAAAAACACCACAACAATCTTCTTCTTCTTATTCGACTTCTCGATTCTAAATGTTTTGACAGAACACCGCTAAAACAGATTTTTCCGTTCCACAATCATTCATAAAACTTTGCAGGGCACCAAGTTCACACCGCCAAGGGTGGCTGAAAATGATAAATGGTTGCCGTGTTTGAAGTTCATTAATCTTCTTATTAAAATGAGAAGTCGCCCAACGGGATTCATGCGCGTCCTTCTTTGACAGATTTCCACTTATTCCGTTAACCTTGGTACTTTATGTGCCACAACACAGCGCAGCCCGACTGGCCATAATTCGGCGATAAATTCTGTATCGTAACAAAACTTGGCGTTTTTTTTTTACTTCCATTATATGTTATCTCTCGCGAGATCAGGTGTTAATTGACTTAAAGAATTTTCGTAATTGAAGCAGATAAGAATCAATTCGGAATCGATTCTCCCGTGGCGGAAAGATTAATTCGGGACTCAAGAAATTGATTTGTAAGAACCCCGGTTTTTTTTTGGAACATCCAAACTTGGTTTTTGTCCAGTCATGTTCGGATGCATTGGGAATTCCATGGCTGACGATTATGACACATGGATGCATTCACGGAGAGTTTCTTTCTATCGGAAGAGATGCGCGTCCATTTAAAAGTCGAGAAACGAAATTGATTAACAATTTCCACTGTGAAAGCAGTAGGCGATTTCGATTTGGGTCTTATTGTTAGATTTTTCGATTCAGTTACTTTGCCGGGTTATTTGGGCAGGTGTGCGCTGTTTTTACGGGGAGAGAATGTTTGGCAGAGTGAAAGAATTTGTGATATTTATGGTAAGAATGATGTTTTGAAATATGATTAGAGAACTTTTTTTGTTTGGGAGTCCAATTATTACTTCTTTTAAGGTTTTGAAAGAATTTCAAAGAAACTTTATACATAAATTATGTAAATTGATGCTTTTGTGATTTGAAGTTGTAATTTGATGCTGTTAATTCCGCTTTCTTTACAAATGACATATTTGTCGACGCTTTCAGTTTCGGTGATGTTATGTGAGAGTTAATAACTAAATTTGGTGTGGAATTTTTATTGGCATGGCATGGCATTGTTTTGTGTTGTATTGTTTAGAAATTAATTTGATTTCGTTTTTTATTAAGATTACACAGAAACTCGAGCTAGAATACTCCAATACAAGCAATAGTTCCTGAACGAGTCTACTGATTCAATTTATTTCCAGATACCCGCTGAGGTCCGAAAGGTCGTCGCCATCACGAAACGAGGCCTTCCTGGAGGATACAACACCGGAATCGACCGATTTCACACGTTAAACAATTCATCCCCAGGAACGATAACCATAGCCGTAGCAGCGCCAACGATAGTGATATTAAATACAAGGTGGGACAAAAGTAATGCCATAATGTGAATGTGTCATAATTTTTTGACATTTATGTTATAGCCAGATAGAGAATTAGTTGACAACAAACAATGGAGCGATACACACCAGAAGAACGCGGAATTATTGTTACTGCTTATTTAACCACAATTTCCGGTATGTTGTTTTAACGCAGCGTGAATTTCGTCGTCGTTTTCCTCGTCATTCTGAATCATGTGCGCGAGCAACCAAACGTCCGAGGAGCGTCTCGTGTAAACTGGGTCCACTAGAGATTTCGCCAGAAGTGGCCGTTTTCGTAATGCTTGCTCGACCGAGAATATCGCTGCTGTGGCCGAGAACGTCCGAGAGAGTCCATTTACATCGACGAAATAACGATGCACAAAATTTGGCATCAGCAGATGTTCGTTGCGTGGAATTTTGGTGAACGACCTGAGGATCTTCTTTACAAAGTGCAAACCGTTCACCAATTGCTGCCTGCTGACCGTTAAGTGAAGTTAACTTACTCCCATGCTCTGTTAAACCTGAAAGAAGAGGATGATTTCGTATCCAAAATCATCATGATCGACGAAAACCATTTCCACTTAAGTAGGCAAAATTTGAACAAGCAAAATTTCTGGTTCACGGAGAATTTACATTAAATGCACGGAGAGCAGTTCCATCCTCTCAAAGTGACTATTTGGTGCCGCATTTGCAATGAAAAAGTGATTGGTCCTTATGACGATGCTGACGGCACTACCGTAACCATAATTGGTGAGCGCGACAAAAAGATGTTAAACGAATTTTTTTCCGCAAGTTGCTGATTTTGCTTCTCGAGCATTGTTGGTTCCAGAAGGATGTAGCGATCGCTCACACTGCTCCGGCAGCGATGGAGATTTTTAAACACAAATTTACGGATCGCCAGATCTGACGCCCGTCGCCAGACTTCTTCCTTTAGTGATTTTTGATATCAAACCACTATTTTTGTGCTGTGTATCAAAGTGTTGTGTTAAGTGTTCAAGTGTGACACACAGATGTCGGTGTGGTCGTTTTCAGTCGCTACACAGCTAGTTAACATCACGCCATCTATCAGCCAGATTTTGAACGAAAGGTAATTGAAGACATTAATCTTCTCAAAGTTTCGAACGTTCCAGTAATAGACTGCCTCCAAACTGTGGTTGAAAGATCTGGAACTTGGATAAGAGAGGAGCTTGGATATATAAATGCAGTAGCAGCGGGATTTAGAGTCAGTTTGGATTTGGAAAGCGATTAAAGTGTTCGAAGTGATAAAAGTGACCTAAAGTGAAAAGTGGTGATTAAATAGTGAATTAAAAGGCGATAAATAAGAGTTATTAGTGAGAGTTATTGAGTTGCTAGTGATAATTAGTGAACTTTAAGAATTCTGCCCGTCGTTGAATTGTGTTAAAAAATAAGTTTTGTGTGAACATTTAAAAAGTGTATTCCTTAATTAATCCTACGAATCCGTTAAGCCGTAAAAACGTAACAATAATATTAGTTAATAATAATATTAAATTTCCGATTCCAATCAGCTCAAGCCGGAGAGAAAGTGTTCGGCTGGCTCACCGGTCTGTTCCTTTCCACAGCTGCAGTTAGCCTTGACGCATGATGACAGACTTCTCCATCTGAAGCCAGTCAGAAAAGCACATGGAGAAATCTCTCTTTACTGCGCACAGCGGCTTCTGTACATTCTTCACCGGTTTTCCCGTGAGCTCAGTCTGGTTAATTAATCCACTATCTCATTTCCTCGATGTTCTTGTTACCCGGCACCTACTGAAAGTGACCCTGTACTCGGCCATGGAAAGAGCTCCTTCCTGGCAGTTTTCGACCAGCTTGGAGATTATAACGCCCGAGCCTAATTCCTTGATGGCGGTTTGGCTATTAACAAGATTTCCCTAGCTCGCGCTATTGGTTATGACGGTTTTGATAGGCAGCCTTGAAAGATTGCTAGAAGTTCTGCCTGGCAAACACTGGTGAACTGAGGCAGGCAGTAGCGCTTTTGGAGATTAACCACTGGGAAAAATACCAGCTCCTGCACCCGACTTTGACTTGGATCCATCTATGTACAGGACGGCGTCATGGGTTGGAAGTCTTCCACTTCTTTTCTGGTAGTGTGGATATTTAGGTCGCTGCCGAAATTTAGTTTTTGCGACCATGTAGTAGGTAGGCTCGCTTACTATTTCCTGCAGCAGAGAGCCCAGTATTATGCAGTATTAGTATATTGCAACCCGCTACTCGCAGCCTCAGGTCCGTGCAAGCCACCTGCTGCCTAATGTATAAATCAGGTGGCAGCAGGTCTAGAAATACGTTAAGCGCTTCCGTAAGGGTTGTCAACATCGCCACTGTTATTCCGAGGCAGGCCATTCTTTGGACTTGACCCAGTCTGGATACGTTATTTTCTTTGGCAAAAGCGGGACACCATACGACGGAGCTATATGTCGGAACTGGTCTAATGATTGTCGTGTAAAGCCAGCGCCACATGTGCGGCTTTCATATTGAGACTTTTGTTCGATATTGAGCCTAGAGTTCAGCTTTGAGTCCAGAATAAGACCCAAGTACTTAGCTGATCCAAGGTTGAATAACTGAAATAGGTTGAATTCTATTTGTTGAGAATTAATCAAAGAACCAAAAGTGCCTTCGCGATTTATAAACGTATAAGATGATTTATGAGCAAAAATTACGGGTGGGTTTCAAATAATTAGTGATCACGGACTATAGATACTGTCATATATTCCATTAGCTCATGAATGAATTTACCAAATCCTATAGGAACCCAATCTTCATCCCAGTCATATCCACGGGCACAAAGTCTCGGCTAATTAATAAATACCACTAACTTTAATAACCATAACGTAATGCCTTCAACAGATCTCTCTCCCCCATTGTCGTATCTCATTATTCACCACCTACGTTCCGTCCAAGTTTTCTATTCATCGAAGATAAACGTTCTAACAGGAACCTGTGCTCCGCCATTGTACAGAAAATGAAATTAATCAGTCCATTAGACGTCCATGGTTGGATTAATTCTGGCATTGCTGCTGCTGCGGCCGTGTAACACCCAATAACCGCAAGAATGGTTGGCTCTGGTACCTGATAATCACTCAGGGCATTACGAACGTAATGATCCAATTTTGTGCTTAAAGACCGAAATTACGGTGTTGTCGCCTCCAACAGAAGACGTGCAGACGTGTGTGAAAGATTGAGGAACCGAATAGTTTTTTGCTTAAGCCTAGTAATTGCTGCTTTCACAGTTAGATTCAGATTCTTGTACAGAGTTTCGGGTGAATGATAGAATCGAGCGTATCACGAACGTGCATACACTGTGTGCACGTCCAACGGTTCTGGAAATCGGAGGTCATAACCAATAGGCACCCCGGGCACCCATCGGGTAGGCAAATGCGGTGAAAGTAGAAAAACTGTTGCTGCTGGTGCTGTGGAGTCCAGAAATCGCAGTTACATAATGGAATTTGCTTCAGATTATTGAGCAGAGATAAAAACGAGAACTTCTTAAGACACAAAATCCAATGTTTTTTTTTCTGGGCTGTTGTGTTATCTTTTGGCAGCAAATTGACTTTTTACTTTAGCCAACATTAAAGAAGCAGCGGTAAATTCTTAAACACGATCAAGAGTACCTTCGTTATGGACCAAGTACTTACCTCTCTCCCCGGGTGAATATGAATCATGGTCCATTGGTCGACGTACGTATAGTCGATGTAGATCTGGGAAAATTTACGATCTGTATTATATTTTTTTTAAATCCTAGCAGTAAATCAGATTACTGGACGCAATAAAATGATTTCGTGACAGCCACCATTCTGCAGTCAATCTTATGCCTGTACCTGGAGGTAATTAAGTAAAATTACACGGCTGCTAATTACTATTTAGCCGAAATGACCGAAAACATAAATTATCCAAGAGAACTTGCAGGGAATATTATCAATGTTCCTTTTAGCCAAAGAACAGCACGCAATTCTTCATCATCCTTGGTTGGTGTGTGCCCCGCTTCAGGTGCCCCCACAGGTATATGCACTATCAAAACGCGCGCGCGCAAATACTCTTGTAAAATATAAAAATAGAAACACGCAGAAAATCTTTTTTATCGGCAACGATCAGCGATATTTTATCTTGTATTGTCATTTATGCAAATTTTTTTGAAAGAAACATTCCGCATAGAAGATGGGGCAAAAATGCGAATTATTACTATTATTTTATATTTTTTTTATTCTTATTTTAGCACGTTTCATTTCGCGATTACTTCCCCATATATACGAGTATATCCAGCATAGTGTATTCTGTTTAGCGGATTCCGTATAGTGCAGGGCCCGTCGTCGATAGACAGGTCCTAACTCTCGACCATAGTGATTTATTACGAATACCCAGGAAACATATTCTATGCTAGTCGAGGAATGATTTACTGCAGGTACAACGGATGGGCATGCTATTTCTTGGAAAATTAATGTTAAGATAGGGCCACAGGGAACACTTATTGGCATTCGAAACGAAATACTCCATTTGTGGCCAATACCTCGTTCTGCCCTCCTCCCCGACTTATTATGTTTAGTTTTTTTGTTATCAAGTTGGTAGAGTCGTGCTACAGTTCTTGAACATATAAAAAGGAGACCTTGATGCATACATGGCACTTAAGGCATGTTTTTAGGGATGTCCGACTATGAAAGCGAAAGGTGTTTATAAGGAATGCTTAATTGCAATATGGAATGATGATATGAGGAGTATGGCTCCTACTTCGGGAGAGAGGTGTATACGTTATGCTGAAACGTTTTAACTTTAATAAATCAAATGTGAATTTTAGCTAGATTATGGTTGAAGGAAATTAAAATTGGATTTCATTGAAAATATCAGGATAAGGATTTCGTTACGTTTACCAAGACGATTTAATTGGGAGTTTTGTAGAAATCGCCTTGAGGAATTTCAGATACGATCGTAATGAAATTTTTCATTTTCAGCACTGATAAAACACAAAGTTGCATTCTTGTGGACGCGTTAATTATGTCTACATAGGTTTTTGATGCAGTACTCCTAACTGAACGAAAAACTTTGATAGTTCATTAGTTTGAAAGATTATTTTGTGCTAGTGTATCCTAGAAAAAAATGTGTTTTAACAAGCACAATACGCAATGTAGCCTACATGTACGGTGGCAGACGTATGGACTTTGCTGGTAGCAAAATAGTGGTAGTCAATCCAACTTCGCGCCTCGTCATAAGGAATGCTCCATTCGGCCCCCTTGAGGGGAAATCATTCCTATCCTATCCCGAGTGGAAAAAGCAGACCGAACAATTTGAAAATTCTGCCGTGTGACGAAAGCTTTATATCTTTAAACGCGAGTGTCGTTTTACCAATGCGGTCCCCCAACTAAGTACTAATCAAGTCCAATGCTGCTTGACCTCTGTAATCGAACCAGAACAGGTCTATTGAGTATGCTAAATGACACCCTTCACGGTCACCGACATAATTGCCTGAAATATGAAGAAATAAAACAACAAAAATTAAAGTTTTGTTTGAGTTAAACTAAAGCTTAAGGGTATTTCTTAAAGGCTTTTCAAAAAGTTCTCTGAATACGTAAGGCGATGTTTGGATTTTTTTTTGTATGGTGTTCATGAGAAATCTTTTGGGATGCCCCTCATTTGAAACATAGGGTCCGCACGAGAAACCTACGCTACGAAACCTAGGCTAAACAGTTATAAGTTCTTAATAGCTCTAATATAATATATTTAGTTTTCGTATAAAAAGCCTTGCTTGTGTACGGCCCTTCGACCATGCACCTTCGTCGCCAGCGACTGAGACGGCCTTCCAACGTTCTCAGTTATCAGGTGTACATTAAATATTTTGGGTGTGGATTCCCCCCCTCTCCCCACCCAAGTGCACTTATCCTTCCATCCTGGAACCTGGAACGTGTAAGGGACAAATGTACTCCCTCGTGTAAGTCCGGCTCAACTCTAACAATGATGTCGATGTCGCCTGAACAAGCCAGTATTCGGGTGAACTTGCGGAGGATTATCCCCCTTGATGTTAGCCCCGAATCTCGGATAACTTTCTCCAATGCCAGGGTTGAAGGGGAGGCAGATCAGACGTTCCCTTTTGTTGTGGTCCATTGTTGATGCCAAATTCCCTTAAGCTTATACTCTGACTCGCTATATTCATATACTTCTGTCAACAATGGAATTCACAGTACTAATGATAACGTATCATATAGCTCTTTTTCGTAGTAATGCACTCTCATAAAACTGTACCAACAAATGACCGTGATCCGAGTCGTAGAGGGCATTTCGGTACGTTCATGTTGTCATCTGGCCCGAAAAGTGACGGCGGTCTATCAATATGTGGCCAATTGAAACTAGTAACGACCAAGCTCTTACTTCAAGCTCTTTTTTTATATTTCGTTGTTCATTGTCATTAGTGTTCTCGTGTAAGCGGTGGGTGCCAATGTACTGCAGGGACTTCCGACCTAAACTTGCCCTCAGTGCATGGTGTTTCGTGGCAGTTGTAATATAAATATTAATCAGCTTTTTGCAAGATTACCAGTTATTTTAGCATTGTTACCAGTTGCCTAAAGTTAGAGGTTACTCCCAGAAAATTGTTTATGTGTAGTTAGGAAAGATGTCACTGATGAACACTGGTTGGCTTGATTACCAGGCCTAACGTCCGAAATTATCATTTATGGGAGATCAAAAGGGCAGACTTAGCTTCGAGTAGAATGACTATACCTTTAACTTTCTCTATCGTTGAGCTGAGTATATTTTTTTAACAAAACCTATGTTAAAGAGACATTTCAGAGCTACCTGAACTTGTTCAAGCAGTCTGGTCTACATTTTGAAGCAAGCAGTAGAAGTATGAAACAGAACTGGCAACACGCCGTCTTACTTCACCTGCTCCCATCTAATTCTAAAGCGACAAAATGCGGATGTACCATTAAAAGACGCACGGAATAGTCCAAGCGAAGCACGGTACGCTCATACTTTTTAGACTGAAGGGAGCCAAATTGGAGCTCTAACCGGTTCTCTTTCGATTGTGTAGGTCATGCAGCATTGGACGTGGTTACTACTTAGTTGGGTGACCGCTTGGTAAAACGACGCTCGCGTTTGGAATAGTCTATGCTGATGCGGGTTCATTTATAGTGCATACCAGAGTGCCAATCACATTTGTACGCTATGTGTGCTAGTGGCGGCCGCGTATATGCTTTCCAAAAAATTAACCAACTAAATTATTTTTACTCGGGAATGTGAAGATAAGAAAGAAGGAATATTATCAGGATGGAAAGTCAAAGAATCATGCGTGTGTGTGCGTGGAATCGAACTACGGACCTCAGGGATGGAAGTCGGTTGTCTAAAGCCGTAGGATAGCGAAGTCACAAATGATCGTTTTTTTAAAATACAGACTAAATCTAGGACAACACAAAAAACAAAAACCGAAAAAGGAATTTATAATTCCAATCATACTTTATATAAAACAATTAAAATGTCAACACACCTCCTAATTACTGTCCCAAGTACCTGCTGAGTGCAGATCAATTACCTCGTGGCGTTTCAATGTTTCTTTTTTTCGTTACGTAATTCCTATCCGCCTGAAATGAAATCATTCAATAATAATTTGTATTCATTTAACAGTAAACATTTAACGGTAAAATGTCAATTAATCGCGATCGAAACTTATCTAATTGTTATAAAAATTAATGATCCAACATCGGCACAGGTATTCAGTCCACACGAAGAATCAATTAATGCGCTCACACAGTTCACCAATAAACGCGAAGACAAACAGCAGCCAATCAATCACCTTCAGTCTCAATCAGCTTCGACGTGGCGCTATTTCACGCTTGAGTTGTTCATTTAATTCATCCCAAATAGAGGATTGCAGATGTTTCTTCGATGCTTCTTCTTCGTTCTCTACATCGAGAAGAATCACGTAAATTCGAAGATGCCCGCATGTATCCAGGTATCATCGTTACCGATTAGCACGTCGTCGTCTTAAGTGGAGAATAGTTTCCTGTTAGATGAAGATTTCTAAACTGACAGTGTCCCCCGAAGGAGAGAGGATTTTGTTATCATCGCCATGACCGGACAGTATATATCTCGTAACCGGAGCAGTCATCGTGCAGCGCATCACACTATTTTAGATACTGGATTACTAGATCAGGTGACAGCGCAGGCCTGCAGGTGCTGTACTCGGCACACGGATTAACCCAGTTTTAAATGAAATCCGGTGACCGGCAAAAAAGCTTCTATTTATATTGACATTGGCGGTACGGCGATGATGCTCTCATCGCGTAGCGGCGACATTGACTTCAATTTTCTTGCGCGTTCTAATGCTGTATGTAATCGCTGCGGGTTAATGGTTACGTGATAGCGTTTTTTCTGCCCTGCCATCTTGGTTATGATAATTTGTCAAAGTACGCGTACATTGTACCACACGCGGCTGTCCACTAGGCCTTGACATCTCGGCTTAGAATTGGCGGATTTCTCTTAAAAGTTTTTTTCCTGTGCTTGGCTCAACTTCCACCCAATTTAAGTGTCTTCCACGAGATCCTCATTACTTGTCATGAAGTTTGCATTTATTTACGAATTTCTGGAATAATACACTTAGAGCCATCGCGCAGCCTTGAGACTTCGAGCCAAGTGATATGCCCCGTCTCTGGTGGGGCGGAAGTGCAAATTCCTATCGAGACAATCCGCCATTGTCAGGTAATGAATATTTATGCAAACTTCGCCAAGTGGAAAAAGCTAAAACGAAAAAGTCGAAAAACATAAAAATCCTCTTAGCTTTGGCTATGAATGTCCCATTTCGTCCGCAAACGGATCATTGTCCGAAATTTGAAGAGCCTTTTTTGTCCAGATTGATTCTGGTGGCGTTTGCCTTACATTTAAGGTGAAGAGCAGCGCTAAGATTCGGCGGGGACTCAAAGACGCCGACGTGTCAACAGAATTCAATGTTCAATTGCTGCTAATAAATGACATGTTGACTTATTCAGATTGAGTTGTTTATAGTTTTTATGGATGGCGCTGCATGTAGGTTAGTAAAATACTTAAGGAGGTTTTTTGCCGATGAGGACTGCCAAAATGTCAGGCTTGTGGACAACTTATGTAATTGATGGATGTTAGCGGAAATTTATTTAGAAAGAGATGATGAAGCTTCAAGGACAGTTAGATGATGTTTAATTGCTTAGTGAATCCTTGAATTTATGGATATTTTTGGAAATGTTGAATTCTTCTGTTTTAATCGAAAAGTTCGTGCAATTTTGGAATTTTCTGTGCTTTAAAAAAATGGGCTTTGCACAATTTACATTATTTGGCACGTCTGCCAAACGCTACTTTAGCCCATTCGTATTCCCAATCTTGTTGCCTCTGATGCCCCTGAGTCACCCATTGAGGAGTCATCCTATACTTCACAGTCTAGTCGAGGCAGACCAGCTTGAATGTTATACATATACACCACGCCTAGTGACTTGATGGCCGTTTAGCCTAACGGTAAAAGGTTTACCGTAGTTCCTAGCCTTGGGCTCGTTTGCATTGCTAGGTAGACTCTGAAGATTGTCAGCGGGTTTGCCTGAAAGGCACGTTCAGAATTGGACAGACCGCAGTACCTATTTTTGTAAGTTTAGCGAAGGTGAGATAACTGCAGTACATACACCGGATTCTGATTGGGAGCCAAGTTGAGATCTGGACATTGAAATCTGGGTTGAAGTGTAACTTTTTAGTTCCATGCAGTCACATCGCCCGTCTACCATTCGATGTTGTAGAGAGAACAATGCATTTCCGTCTTCATCCGTCTTCTAGATCCAGAAATCCGCTTCTAGTAGTCCGCAGAGTACGTTATATGTAGTTTTAACCCCAGCTCCTGACAAAGTTCTGCTTACGGATAAAGAAAGCAATGCCAGCATTCTTTGTCATCTTTTCGATATTGAGCCTCCAATTCAGCTTTGATTCAAAAAAAGACCCAAGTATTTAGCTGATCGGGGTTGGTCGAATCTCGAATCGCGGATTACCTCGCAATATTTAAACATCAACCAGTGTAAATTATTAGAATTTTCTGGTTTCAAAATGCCCTTCGAACATTTCGAAAATTAGTTTGATTTTGTTTCGTCAATTTCATCCTGTGTTTCCCATATGGGTCTGTCGCTCCTACTTCTATTTCAATGTAAAGCTCAAGCTGCAATATTGTAAACTCTAGCTTAAATGGAAAATAAGACCCATGAAAGCCACACACGAAAATTGCTGATACTCCCTCCAACCACAGTATTGTTGTTGTATTTTCGACGAAAACTGTAAGATGTCACATTGGAAATATTTCGGGTTTCGAAATTTTACACATAGCAAATGAGGTATAAAGTCATTATCTTATACACAATCTTGGATGTTATCCGGGATAATCTAGGTTGATGTTTATGAGGAAATTACGATAAAAGATTATCCTCGTCTATGTTTAAACCATAATTGTAGGTAGATTGAAATCAGGGATTATTATTATTCTATTGGTGAAAAACATCAATACTGTGTTTTCTGAATTATATGATAGTTTACATAATCTCACTGGTTGTGGAGAGAAATTTTCCGAATAAGTAGAATCGTCCGCATAGGCAATTGTCATTATCCAAATGTTTTTAAAATCTTGACCATAGACATAAATCACAGTAGCGTCAAGAAAGTTGTGCTTTGACATGTCATCTTTACCACTTCCATCGTGCTCGTTCTGGCGTTTTACTCTTTCAGTTGGTAAACCTTTTTATGCGTAAGTCCATTTCTGTGATCTTTATATCTCTTCCTAAGCCTTCCCTGTGGCCTTCTTCCCTCTGGCGGAGGAATAGGATTTTCGGGGCGCTTCTTCAGGCATTCTCACTACATGTCTACAGGTTGTTATCTTCTTCTCCAGACACCCACCAAAGTTTAACTACTTTTATAAAAATCTTAATTTCTGAAATTGCGCCGCCCGTCCAATTGCGTCCGGTGCAAGTGCACCATTTGCACCTATGAAAACGCGGCCCGTGAACCTGCTCTTCCTCTACTATTTCTAATAGGGATCCATATATTTTCGCCTGATTTTCATTGATAAAGTCCAGCTTACAATTCTGCTTTTTCTACCACCACAAAGGCTTGCTTTGCTGCAGCCATTGTCCTGCCTATGATGACTATAGCCTGAACCGTACGTAACTGTACGTAAACTAAAGTACCAACATAAGTGTTCATATGGCACCGACCTCAATTGAGGTAATAAACTTGACGAATGTTCGTTAAATTTTCGCATGTTACGTACGAAGGGCACAAAACGCAAGCATCCGTAAGCGGCATCATTTCGCAAGCAATTTAAATTCTTTCCTTTAATTTTGCTGTGCACTTCTAACCTGCCTATATTTCTTCCACAACTCGCTTAAATCTGCGTTTATCGACTCCATTTTACTCTTGTCAATTTTCGTGTAAGTAAGTAAGTAAATAAGTAAGCTCAAATTACGGTTCGGTGCGGTATGTCATACTAGGTTCAGGCTTATGTCATCTGCATACGCCATTAACTGAACAGACTTGTTCGGAATTGTACCTTTGCTTTCAATACATACCTCTTGGTCCGCTTTTTCTAATATAATGTGAGCCTGCTTGTCTGAGGCCTCTGTTCGTTTCAAAGGTCACCGATACATAGTTCTGTTCTGTAAGGTTTAAATTCTTTTCTACCCTCTCTTATATTCTTGTAGAGCTGCCATATTTCTTCCTTTGAATACTTTTGTATGCTTTTTTTCTTTCTGTCCCATAGTCGAGCGTCGTTTTACCAAGCGGTTCGCCAACTTAGTACTAACCACGTCCAATGCTGCTTGATCTACACAATCGAACGAGAACCGATCAACCGAGAATGAATGAGAATTTCTTAAAGTTCCAATGTTCCCTTCAGTCTAAAAAGTGTGAGGGTACCGTGCTTCGTTTGGACTATTCCGTGCTTCTTTTATTGGTGCGTGCCTGTAGCGGGCTGCTTTTGGAAAAGTAGAATTTTTACTTAGCCGTCCGTGCCTGTTTCATGCTAGATGCGGGCGCGCCTTATTTTTACTCAGGCGTACCGTGCCGGACGTCGTGCGTGTGTGTTGCAGGCTTAAAGCGGGCGAGTTCTATTTTTACTCGGGCTTTTAAACTTGCTATGTTAAAATTAGATGGTCTTGCCCTGACCCAGCATGACCGTGATCTGGTTGGACTAAACGAAAGGACCATCCCGGAGAGTGAATTCGAAACACGGACCTCTGGGATGGTAGCCTGGCTTAACTGCCTGGTTGGACGTTTGTGAAGATTGAAATTGATAGTTATTTTTATTGGAATATAAGACCGACTATGACTGCTATAGCTAATGAAAAAAATTGATTGAATTTTCCTTCGTTCACGCTCAAACCGTAATATGTACATTCAATGACGACTATCTGCACCTCAAAATAATTTTCGCTTTCCTATACAGTGCCATCCAATATATCGGATTCACTTCTCTACCATCGCATATTACTTAATTGTGACCGGCTATATCCATACGAATTATGGCATAACAATTTAAATATAAATTCCATAAAATAAACGGTTACTATCCGTTCGTAATTCCTAAATAAAAATATTTTTTTCTTTTAACAAAATTTATGACTTAAAATTTGGGTCAAAAATATCATCTTTTTTTCTTCGTTTGCGTTAAAAACCAGTTTAATGAGATGCACAGTAAAAAAATAAAATTTCTTCGGTTTTTTTTTCATCTTCTTTTTTTTCCATTTTTTTTAAATCATGAACATCAAATAAGATTTAATGAATTTATTTTTCCTGCCACAACAGCTTCTGTGTCTTTACTATAAAACTAAATAAAATGCATTCAGCAGAATTTGGTTGAGATAAGAATTTGTGTTTCAGTTAAAAGTTGTTTTTAATTGACAGTTTCTGATATGACAGTTTGTAGCACTTTTTTTTTTATGTATGAAGAGTTCAGAGCCATCTTGATTTCAAAAAAAAAAGTTTTGAACTCTATATACTAAGAAATGTGAAATGAGAATCTTATGCAATGCGTTACCTTGTGAAGGTCATTTGTCATACCTGTAAGGTAGATTGGATCAGATGCGCACCAGTCACTCGAGTTGAAAACTAGTCAGCCTCAACAAAAAACACGCCGACTTGCATACCGCGGATTCCATGTGGAACGAGTGTTTCATCTTCCCCAGCGAGAAGAGCAAAAGGTATTATACCGCCTTTAAGTAACAACTACGACAGCGCAACAGCACAGAGCCAACAACAGAACAGCCCAGAATAGAAGTGCTTCTTCATACCAACAACACTCAAGAAATGGATACTGGAACTTCTTGGATAGCATCCTCAATTACTTTAAGTAATGATGGTCTATTAAGGCCGCGGTGCAATTGTACCGCGAAGATGTAGTCAACGGTTGAGAACAAATAAAACACGTTCTTGGTATGGCTTATAGCTAGAGATTAACCATTTCATATCATAGGTGGACCAGAGTGTGTGCCCGTGTGGTAGTAGTGTCGAGAGACGTGATTTCATAATTAGATCATTAAAAAACATATAAGGGGTTTTCTGAAATGAAATTTATTGATCGTTGTGGTACCATTGAAGAAGGTATTGCAGAAGCGAAAGGTAATTTGTGCTATTCAAACGCCGCGCTGAAAGACGATCGCGACTTTTCAAAAGAATATTTTCTGAAAATTGTCTTTGCGATCACTAAAAGATCATGCAGCTTACACGGGAATAGCCTTAGGCTATGCCTGGTAATCTACCTTTGGATAAGATATCCATGTGTTGTCTCTGTGATTGTGTATGGTATATATGTATGACTGTATATCGTCTGACGCAAAATATAAATATAAAGCCATGATCCTTAGGATTCTGCCCAGACGGACGATCTTCGAACTCGGTCTCAATTAGCGAAAAACATAAAACGATCATGACGAAAGTCTCTCTATATTCTCAGGGACTGATCTGCAATCTCCTTTTCGGCCCCAATGATGACTGACCGTGTAGCATCGATCGTGTGATTAATGATCCTCGTAGAGATGTTAATAAATTCTAACCCACCTTGGTAATGGTCATTAATAACGATTAGTTAGAGATTGAATCGGTTAAGGTGCCTTGTGTGCTGGTTTTTCTGCACATATATATTTATATATGTATATGTGTAGTATAAAAACATCCCAAATGGTAATAAATTTTCCCGGCAATCGATTTGTTCCCTCTCGTTCGTTGTGTTCATCCAATCCACAACTCTTGGATATGGGGTAGCGAATTGAGTTTTTATATGGCTATACGAGACAGAGAGGGGAGGGTATAAAAAAAACCTTGAAATTGCCAACTATATTAAGGATTTCCACAAAGTTAATTATTTTTGTGTCCAGACCAGACTAATGAAGTAATTATCGACCAGTTACACAAGGACTTGTTCTTATACCAACTAAAAAACTCATTCAATTCAGGTATGAAATATTGTTTCCCTTAGAAATATCGTGTAAAATTGTAATAAAATTTCACAACGATCGTGTAGCATAGCAAAAAAATATTAATTGGAAATTTTTCATAATTTTTTAGTACATTTTTAGCAGTTCTTCTCTATTCATTAATACATCTTTCAAATTAGTGCTTCCTTTCTCTATAAGATATCATTTTTATTGCATAGGTGAGAATAGGTTTGCTTTCAATGATAAGATAAACGAGCATCGCACAACATGGGATTAATTGCTGTTTTTATAGTCTTAAGTAAGTAAGAGTAACACTGTAGTGCTTTGTATAACATCTAATCTAAAAGGACTACTGGTCATTAAAATCAGATAGACGTGACCTTTTAAAGGCCTTTTCTAGCTATTAAAGGGAACCGGAGAATGAGCATGGTTTTATTAGGGTATTTATGTAGCTTATGCCCTGCAGGAAGAAAGATTTTATTTGTAAGATTTCTGTTAGAATGAAAAATGTTCTATGGTTTTTTTTGTTTTATGTTTTTCTATTTTTTTTTTTGGTTTTTGTTAGAGATAGAAAGAAGATATTCTCTTTTAGTAAGCAGCTAAGAAGCGAATGGTTGTTGATATGGCAATAACAAAAAAATTTTTTTTGGTTAGCACGAGCTAATTAAGATTTAAGAATTTTATATGTTTTAATATCTTTTTTTTTGTCAACCTGGATGAAGGTTAGAAGTCAATTCTCACGGCAGCAGCAGCACTATAGTCATAATTTACTTTGATCTTTGATATTGTCTGCTATGTTATATTTTTATCGGTTTTTTTACTTAACATCTATTGGGGTAAAAAATGATTTCGAAAAAAAACTAGGAGATCTTGCCAAAAACAAAAAAACGGATATTGCATAGATTATTCTCGTTCTGGTCAAGGTCTAAGCTATTTAGAAAATTATTTCTGGGGCATTCTGAGACATTTTGTGTGAAAAAAACATAGTAATTGATCAAGAAAATCGTCTGATAATAATGCATACAACAATAAATTGTAGTCATACGAAAAACAGAATGTAGGGTGGGTTAAAAACTACTTTACTTTTTAGTTCATTTTAAAATAAAAGCGTATTTTTTAGTTTTTTTAAACTATATTTTTTATTTTATACTTTTTAGTCTATGATATGTCTTCCGCCATTTTTTGGTGACCGCCATATTAGATTTAAAATGACGTCACACAGCCTAATGTATTATATTCGCCATACACTTTCATTTGATACCCATACCGGCGTTGTAAAGAAAAAGGCAAACCGCCATTTTGTTTTGGCCGCCATTTTGAATTTTGTATGACGCCACACAGCTAATAGTATTCTAATTGTCACACCCTTTCATTTGATACCTATACCGAGTGTGTTGTAAAGAAAAATATAAACCGCCATTTTGTGTAGGCTGCCATTTTGAATTTGGAAAGGCGCCACACAGCTAATAGTATTCTATTGTCACACCCTTTCATTTGATACCCATACCGAGCGCGTTGTGGAGAAAAAGGTAATCCGCCATTTTGTTTTGGCCGCCATTTTGAATTTGGAATGACGCCACACCGCTAATAGTACTCATTCTACTTGTCATATCCTTTCATTTGATACCCATACCCAGCGCGTTGAGGAGAAAAACATAATCCGCCATTTTGTGTTGGCCGCCATTTTAAATTTGGAATGATGCCACACAGCTAATAGTATTCTACTTGTCATATCCTTTCATTTGATACCCATACCGAGTGGGCTGTGAAGAAAAAGGTAGATAATCCTCTATTTTGCGAAGGCCGCCATTTTGAATTTTGAATAACCTCACATAGCTAATTGTATTGTACTTGTCATACCCTTTCATTTGATACCCATGTCGGGGGTCGGGGAGCACAATTGCAAATTTCGGCCGGCATCTTGAAACCGCCATCTTAATTTTTTTACAAAATGGTCAGATTACAAGATACAAGATACATGTGAGGCTAATATAAAGCGTATACAAATTAATGTATGTATGTATGTTCCGAAAAGGCTCCTACGCCGTGCAACCGATCTTAATGAAATGAACCATGTGCCATTTACATTAAAACAAAGAACATAGGCTATTCTATTAATTTCTAAAGCCACTCCTAGATGGCCCTGTCATCTGGAGAGCTTCGTTGACCAGTCATCGAAGAGCTTTGAAATTTTGCATGAAGGTCTGTGGAGGTTTTCCACGATGCACCTCGAACCAGGTTTTCGAAATTCAAAATGGCCCCGCAAATATGGCCGAAATTCATAATGGCCGCGCAAATACACTTTAATTTGCCAATTGTGTTTCGATTCTAAAGAAAATGGGTATCTCGGGGTTTTTAAGGGGGCAAATAACGAATGTGTGGTCAAAACCTATAAATTCAAAATGGCTGCGCCAATATTGCCAATTGTATTCCGATTACAATGAAAATCGGTATATATGGGGGTTTTTAAGGTAGGAAATAAGGAATTTATGATCAAAACTTATAGATTCAAAATGGCGCGGCCAAAATGGCGGACGAATTTTGCCAATTGTGTTCCGATTCCAATGAAAATTTTCATTTCCAATATCTTTTCACAAATTCACAAAACCATTAAAAACAAATTTATTGAAATTTGGACAGGACAAGGTCTGAACATTATGGGTGATTCTAACCTGTCCAGTGTCAAATGGTGTAATTTGGATGATGCTATTGGACTCTGCCCGTTAAACGTTCATCATGATTTTGAATATGAGGTGTAGGTGGATTCTGATGTTCCTATACTAGGAGTTAATTTGTACTGTACTGGTACATTTCATGCTCGGGATTATGTCTTACAAATATAAGTGCACTAAAACCGACAACTTCTAATCTTAAACAAAATATAAGCTACCATACATCGTGCCTGGAAAAGTTGAGACGATGTTACAGACTAGTGTCCAACCATTAAAAACAAATAACTCTTTTAAACTTAACATTTGTAATTAAAAAAAGCGGATAATTGCCCAAATTACATAATCAAATATCTTGCATCGATGTTTTTTTTACAGAATGCTTTTTTAGCCATCATCTAACAAGCTCTATAACCTACAGGACAAAAAACAACACCTTTAAAAACCCAATTTACTTTTTAATTATATGTTTGTTAAGTACCGCACAAAAATTACCTCGGCGCAATACTTTTGCAAAAATCTCTTCATTCTTTTTAAAGCACAGTTACTTCTAAGCCTAAACGACTATCCGCATGCAAACACAACCGATAGTACAAAGTAACCACCTACCCGTGAGAATCTGATGTAAGATCCACAAGATGATGGCCACTAATGGTTCTTAAGTTTTGACTATAAGACCGACCGACCGACCGCCTTGTCTTATAGCCGCCATCAAGGCATTATTCCCACTCATTTAACTGCCGGACAAAACACTGGGGCAACAAAACAGTAGCACCGCTATGTACAGAAGAGGACGCTCTAACATTCCGGCGAAATGATATCTTTGTAGAAGCCAGCAAGCAAACATCAATCAGTTGCGCGGAAAATAATTGCGGATCTTTCTTCTATCTGAGAATCTCAAAAAATGAATCTTCGATCAATTCATAACTCCTGTTTCGTTTTTTTGTACTCTTGACATGGAAATTGGCTGCTATTAATAATATTGAGGCGTACTCACCTAGGTGCTTCAGTGGAGATTCCGGAAGCATCTATCCGCCGTGATGGGGCGCACACGAGGACCACAGAAATCGTGATTCGAAGATTACTCTCTCAAAAAGTCGAGTGAAACCATCGCGGCACTAATGGCGGGAGAAGAGTTTTTCGTCGTTTATCCAGGTGAAATGATGGACGTCTTTTTCCAATGCTTAGGTATTTTTTAAATAAACAATAATTTTGTTCAAAAAAAAAAAACTCACGCCCATGGTAATGGGTATATTACCGAGATACAATGTGGGTAGGAGTAATGTACAAAAGTTTTGTGGGTCTAATTGTTCGCGGTTTTCTCACCTGAATATACAAAAAAAAAACAAGCAAAAAAATATGTTGACGCCTCACATACCTGACGAGATTATATGGTTCTTAACATACGGACGCGGAAGTGGACGAGAGCTGTGGCAGCGCTTGGATAGAACCTAGTAATTATTCCGCCTTAATAATTATTAACTGTGGTTAGATTTACGTTTTACGGCTGTAATATACTAGTGACGGGTCCAAATTAGAGATTTATATTAGACATTAGCCGATTAATGCCTGGATATTCTCCCCGTCGGTGGTGGATTAGTACCATCTAGCGGGAAAAGGGGGAAAGTCAAAGGTAATGATAAACTATCGTAGAATTCATCTTAATTTGTCTTATGCCTGCACTACACATCGAAAGATACATCTGGGAGATGATCCACAGATGCATCCGGGAATAAATCCGCGAGCCGTCCACACGTCCGCGTATCAATCAATCTGTGTTGATCATCGGAAGACGCAAGACATCAAGTACTTATTTTTGGGGTTCCACAAGCAGTTCTCACCTTGGTATAATTCTATAAACTTGAAAGTTTCCTCGGTGCTCATTGTCATTGTAGCCATTTTCAAAACAATACACTTCAAAACAATACACCGACGCGTCCACCTGCATTCAAAATGCGCACAACACTGATGCGTCGGCAGATGTGTGGACACAAGCCTTGCGTTCGCTCTGACGTCTGGCTCAAAATCCGTCAAGAATGGATTCAGGACAGACGTATCTCCGGATGTTAAATATTGTCCGGAGACGAGCAAAAACCCCCTCTACACATCGGCGGATGTATCCAGGGCTGAGGCATCTTCCGATGTGTAGTGCAGGCATTAGAATTAGTTGATGTAACTGTCATTAAGCACATAAATTACAATGTTGAATGATAGAGTCAAGATGTCAGGCGGACTATGGTCATTATATTGCACTTACTGTATTCTATCCTATTTTCATGGCTTTACTGTTTTCAACATATTTCAAAAGATTATTAATCATAAGACGTATTTAGCAGCTACCACGTCACATCATTATTATTTAGCAGCAAATCAACAAAATAAACATTAATAACAAAATAAATGCAAAAATTATACAAAACTTTGTACCAATACTAACTTATTTGCTACAAGCATGTCAATCCCGGAAATTTCAGTCTCCAATACTTATTCATCATACAAGGCACAAAATCTTCCTTAATTCAAAATGAGTCTTCATATATACATACATACTCCTAAAAATATAACAAATATAAAAATGTTTTATGATGTTGGTGCACCTGCATTTTGACGTCTAGCTATGTCAGTGGCGGACTCAGGAGTCAATCTGGAGGGGGGGGGGGGGGCAGGCGATGACCCAAAATAAAAATATCTACTAAAAACGCCTTGATTTCCAACATATTGGATACGGAATATTACCTACCAACTGTATTATCTATCTATCTTCTATCTATCTATCTTCTATCTATCTATCTTCTATCTTCTATATTAATAAAAGAAAGTTTCTGTATGTATGTACGTATGTATGTATGTATGTATGTGTGCGCTATAGCGGTCGCACCAGTCATCGCAGAGCTTCGAAATTTTGCACGAAGGTTCGTGGGGGTCTCCCATGAAACACCTCGAAGCCCGATCTTCGAAATTCAAAATGGCCGCTGAAAAATGGCCGAAATTCAAAATGGCCACTCAAATGTGAATTCGCAAATTGTGTACCGATTTCAATGAAATTGGGTATCTAGGGGTTTTTAAGGTCGCTAATAACGAATTTGTGGTCAAAATTTAGAAATTCAAAATGGCCGCGCCAATATGGCCGACGAATTTGTCAATCGTGTTCCGATTCCATTGAAAATCGGTATCTGTTGTTTTTTGAGGTAATAAATAACGAATGTTTGATCAGAACTTATTAATTCAAAATGGCCGCCGAAATATGACTGAAATTCAAAATGGCCACCCAAATTTGCCAATTGTGTTCCGATTTCCATGAAAATCAGTATCTGGGTTGTTTTAAGGTAGCAAATAACGAATTTATGATCAAAACTAATAAATTTAAAATTTCGGGGCCAATATGGCGGACAAATTTTATCAAATAAGTGTCATTTCACTGTCAGCTGTAGGCAGGTTGTTCAAGAGTTGGGAAATCTGAATCTTCACATCCTAGCTCCAAATGGAAGAACATTGAACATAGTGTATCTCGGTCATTTCCTCTATTGTCGTGAAGTTTGCCATGCGATCGAGTGTACCTATAAAATGCTCGACTAATCAAAGGAAAATCGCCAAAATTACAAAGAAAAGGGAAGGACCCTCCACTGCCATCATGAGGTTAAACGATTCCATCTATCGCATCCAAAAAGTTCGATCGGTAAGAACGGGACGGAAGCTGTGTTCGGAACGAACACTAAGTAAGAAGGGGCAGTGTAACGGCTAACCGAAAAGAGAAAAACAAAATTATAAACCGTCCCCCACGCAGGTTGAATTTTAAGTGGGATTTAACATGGGTCTTCATTTTTTTAGGTTGAACCAAGCGTTGGGCACTTGATTTCCATCGGTTCAAGGTGAAACTTGGTATCCTTAGGTTTTCGATGCCACTGAATACGAATATCATTTCAAAAACCGGTTTTAACTAATGACAGCTGTCAAAAAGCTGTCAATAGAAATTAACCATATAAAAGGTATCCAAAATCATATTTTCCAGATTTGTTGTTTCTTTCACTTTTTTCCTACCGCGGAGAGTGTACACATAAACTATCTTGAAACCCTAGTAGAAATAAAGGCCCAATCAGTTTGCGGCGGCTGTGACGGTGATGGGAAAACTTTAAAATACACCGACCACCGCATGGGCGGCAGGTGGCGCAGAGAAATTAAATCTATGTAGAGCTCTGCCGCTGGCCGCCGCCTTCACCCGCGCAGTCGCAATCTGTACAATAATTTGAATACATCTTTTTTCTTAGCTTTTTATGCGTATTCTGATTGGTTGTTGAATTCGTTGGCGGTAATTTGAATAGCCTGAACCAAAAAGAGACGTAACGTGGTTCGAACATGATCCTGGTTTTGCATAAGCAACTTTTTCAGCCATAGAAATGGAAGAAATTATTGCCCGCTATGAGAGTGCAGACGCCGCCGCACCATTTTCGGCAATATTCCCCTAAAATATTACGAAGACAATGATTGCCTAAGTCAGGGGTGGCGCACCTACAACACGCGTTGCACGTATGTAACATTTACTGGCAAGCGAAAATTCGTTGGTGCAGCGTTTATGGTAGCAGATGCATGCCAGCGTATTTTGCGAAAAAAACGAGACAGGATTTCTATAATACGTCTAATATGAAAGTGAGACTATTATTGTTCCGAGAGGAGAAGTGGGGCGCTTAAAACGACTAAAAATAACTAAACAAGCCGTCGCCCTCATAACCTCACTTGATAATATTCCTTCCTCCTTTAAATCTCCTCCCATTCACAAAACACACCGCTATTCAATATTTTTTTTACCATTATCTTGGAAAGGTCAGTAATTTTATAAAAATACATTGTATTTTTTTTGTCACTCATACTGGAAAAGGTTCGCTACCCCTGAGTTCAGCAATTTGTTAAATCAAGATGGCGAACTAGTTGGGTTGTGGGTTTGACCCTTTCGGTCCACACGATCAACTTCCCAGTACCATGAATGCTGAATAAAGGGCTCGACGGAATGTTATGAAATTTTTTTCAGAGCATGTTTTCGTTAATATGCTTCGATCGGCACCTCAAAGAAGACGATATCATTTTTTATTTGCGCGATATCGTGCAGGTACAATCACGTAAGTCGTTTAAGCAAAAAAAAAAACCGCTCGACCAAATTTTATGAAAATCTATTCAGATCATATTTCCGTTAATACGCTTCGAACTACACCTCAACGAAGTCGATATCTTTTTTGGTTCGCGCGATATCGTGCAAGAAAAAAATGACCACTTTCGTACGCATACACACCCCTACACACATACTTCTTCTCAAATATATGCTTAATTGAGGATGTCGACTTTGCGAAATCGAATTCCCCTTTATAAAAATTTTTGGTTTTGATTTTTGTTTCAATGGGCTTTGTGCAAATTTTTTTTCGTGAGTTCCTAAAACATCCAGGAGTTCAAAGGCAAGGTCTATTGCTTCCTTCTTTATCAGTCTGGAGGGTGACTCTTATGAATCTATACTGAATCCTCTATTCTCTGCTTCCAATCAAGATTGACGGACTGACAGCATAAAGAGTGTCTCCTAAGCTTGGACTTTCACATAAAAAAAGGCAGGTTTTGAACGCGTAGTGCCATGATGGCCGTTTGGATTACCCTGGCTCGTGGGTTTCGTTTGTATTGCAAAGTAGGCTTTGATGATTGCCAGCAGTTCTGCCTGAAAGGCACGTGTATAGTTGTTAGGCAGACGGCAGTATTTTCGAAGGTTTAGTGTTCTTGTCAGGCTGGTAATTGGCCTATTTCTATCAAGTGGAGATATGGATATAGAAAGTTGGGTTGAAGTTGAGTTTTAATTTCATTTAACCAGATCTCTCTTCTATCATTCGATATTGTAGAGAGAGCAGTGTATTTCCATAGCTTCAGAACCTTGCAGAGCCTTATGACAACTTTGGACTAATCAAAGCTGTAGAGTCCGTGCACCATGTGTGGTTTCAATCCCCAGCTCCGGTCGAAGGTCTGATTACTGACACAGAAAGCCTTCCTAGCACTCTTTGCCTTCTCTTCGATGTAAAGCCTTCAATTTTGCACTGGATCCAAAATAAGATTCAAGAATTTTATTAATCGGGATGGGACCAGTGATTATTCTTAAAACTCCATAAACATCAACAAGGATTATTAATATTTCGAATCCAGGATTACTTTTAGCGGCAATCTTGTGATATATTTAAAATATTTGAAGTGTAAATTGTAAGAATCTTCAGATTTCACAATGTTTTGTAATTTTTCGCATATATGTAGGTTTGCCGCTCCTACTTCTACTTCAATGTAAAGTTTAAGCTTAGCCTTAAGCTCAATCCAATATTATAAACGCTTTCTTGCAGATGAAAAATTTGATCTTTGCAAGCCACGAACGAAACCTGCTCATACCCAAACATAAACGGAGATAATCTTTATTCGTGATTTCATATTAAACATCATCTTGGTTAATCCCTACATAAAATCCAAGATTGGTCGTAAGATAATGACTACACCGGATTTTCTATGTTTAAAATCCCAATCTCGGATTTTATTTGGGATAATCTAGGCTGATGTTTATGATGAAATCATGGATAAAGATTATTTTCGATTATGTTAACAGCCCTAAAAGAGACTGAAATCGGTAATTACTGCTAGTCCGATTGGTGAAAAAAATTAGGATTGTCGTTTCCGAGTAAACTGATATTCTAACAGCGATTGGACCCCACGATAAACTTTAAGAGCCATATCCATATCCTACTGATTGTGCAGACAAATTTCCCGGATACTGGGATCGTTCTATCGCGACTGCCTCTACCCGGACTTGCTCTAGTGTTTTTAGTGCTCGTATCTTATCCATAGACATAAGTCACAGCAGCAGCGTGATGGGAGTCTGATTCGAGATGTCACCTTTACCACTCTGCATTTGATTAAACTGCTGTAGATTTGCCACCGTCTACCTTCTTATCATTGCTGGCCTATTTTACACTCATCCATTGCATCTAATTTCTCACTGCTGTGGCCCTCACTGACGACGTATTACCACTCCATAATTACTAAAACATTGCCTTGCACACAACACCGCAACGTTAATGCCTGCTGAATCCCTGAACAACATACTTAAAATATTGCCCATAAATCTAGCTTGAAGAAATTTCACCTTTAAAATTTAAATAACGGTTCTTCGTAGCGATTATCTATTAATTAACGTCGAGATCACCTGCGCTTTTAATATTTATTAACAAATTGTCGTGATCACGTCAGGTACTTTTGCGGTCTAATTATTATTAACCATTTTGCAGGTACTTAATCATTCCGTGTATGAAGTGCAGCATCACGACCCAGCCTTGGGGGGTCAGCTTCGATTTTCTGTGTGCTGTTATTAAAATCACATCAAAAGCTGTTTTTTTTTTTCGATTGTTGTTGACCGGACCACCATTTTTTCCGGAGCCCCTCCCGAGATGGACCCTTTATAGTATAGAAGGAATAGAGGTGGTTTTTTCTATAGTCTTCTTCTCATCTTCGTGGTGTTCTTTTTGTACCTAATTTTGCGCCGAAAATAAGACGCTAATTCCGTAATTGCCGTAATTAAATTCGTTTTCATCATCTTCCATAAATCCATAAGAATCCGTCGTGGTAAGACAGTAGTCAGGTCGGAAGGTTTTGAAGATTGATCCCCCACCGTTGGAGATTTTAATTTAAAATAAAAAAAAAAATAATACGAAAATTGTGTTCTGTTGAATGACGGATGGCCTACGGGAAGGTCAATGATTGATCGGATTGACTGACGATTAGAGAATTCATCAGGCAATCTGTACCTGGAGATACATAGTGGTGCACACGCGGTATAAAGTATGCTTTCTCGGATTTGTGGAAGCCGATAGATTGGGGCAGGTTCATTGCACTTTAGCCTCTTGATGATTTTTGTTTTTGTTCCGAGGGGAGGCGGGCGCGCAATAGCAGTGGAAGAATATATTGGTCTAAAAATTAAGAGCAGTCATCCAGCGATTAGACCTCTATCAAAGTACCTACCTAGTACCTAGTGAGTCAAGGTGAGAATTAAATGGAATTTCATCAAAGAAGATGATGCGCGATGAGTGGGCCAAAAAATTTCCGGGAGATGGATTCTTTTTTGTTTGATAGATTATTATTCATTATTTTGTTTACTGTATTTGATTTTTGCAAGAGATGCGAGATTCTTACATGCGTGATTATTATGTTTTTTTTTTCAATACACTTTAAGACAAAATTTTCAAAGCTGAAAGAATTCGCCATGGATTT
The DNA here is from genome assembly GCA_963855945.1 of Thereva nobilitata. Taxonomy (NCBI): domain Eukaryota; kingdom Metazoa; phylum Arthropoda; class Insecta; order Diptera; family Therevidae; genus Thereva; species Thereva nobilitata. Next base: position 15,276,552 of record OY979698.1, read on the forward strand.
TTTTTGAGAATTAAACATTTTGTGTGTGTGGACTTAATCAATACGTTATGACCAAGTTGAATTTTCATTTTCAGTTTTTTGGTTCATTAAATCCCCGTCCGCAAATATGCAATTATTACTATTAAAGTAAAGTAAATGTAGTTTTAAAAACCGCACCATAATTTAGAGGTTTGATTATTATTATTATTTAAAACCGAATAAAATTTGGTGTCAGTAATGATCAAGACATAACAAATTCTCCAATATGACAGAGTTTGATCATTTGTTATTGCAGTTGTCGATTGTCGGTTAGCAAATAAATAAGCAACAGACAATTACTGGTTTCTTAAAAAATTCTCTCCCGCCGTGCGATAAATTGAGCAATTTTCGATGGAAAATATTTAATAATGTTTTTTTTTTGTTTAAATTCCGCTTAGTTTTTGATATATCATAAATGTGAGACAGTTGGAACTTCAAGGCCTTGTATGATAGGTATTTCAAAGAGTAATCAAACGTTTTGTAATTTAATTGTGTAATTGTATAAATTGCATCGAATCATGCAAAACAAATTTAATTAGTAAAATAAAAGTGACAAGATCGGAATATTAACAGAGGATAACAAATTGAACTTTTAAGGGTATGGCGCCAGGCTACCATTCCAGAGGTTCGTGGTTCGAATCCACACAATGTCTTTCTGTTTCTTCTAATTAGATAACATTTCTTCTCTCTTGTCTTCGTTCTTTTTCCTGTCATCGCCTATCAATCATCGAAGACAGTGTTCTGTCGCAGTACCAGAGTAAAAATAATTTAGTTGGTTAGTTTACGCGCTCGCAACTAGCATGCATAGCGAACAAATGCGCCTGGCACACTGGTAAGCACGATCCCGCTACCGGCATGAAAATCTAAAAATTCGCCCGCCAGAGGTATGCACGCCCCCGCTGCAGGTATGAAAATCTATAAATGCACTCGCATCGGCATATATCATTCCAAACGCGAGTGTCGTTTTACCAAGCGGTCCCCCAACTAAGTACGAACCACATGCAATGCTGCTTGACCTACGCAATCGAACGAGAACCGGTCTATTGGGTGTGATAATGGCACTCTTTCTGGTCACCAAGATAATTGCTCCTTTTCTTTGTCCTATACAATTTTATAAAGCCCTAATTTTGCTGCCCTTAGTCTAAAAAAGGATGATTGTACCATGCTTCGTTCAGACTATTTCTTTCACTATTTTCTCTGCGAGTATTTTTTATGTGAAAGTCGAAGCTTAGGTGTCATATACCACCAGGTCTGGAGAGTTTGGGGGATGCATGACGGGGGAGGCGATGAACCTTCCGTTTGGACTCTTGGTTGTTGAATGGGTTTTGGAATACGGATTGTGAAAGGTTGTTCCACAGTCGAGTTGTTCTAGTTATAAACGAATTTCTAGACCGAATTGTGCGCAAAAAAAGGGCTGTAAACTGTGAAAGTGAGCCGAGAGGGCTAGACTTGTGTTGCGGAAAAAACATAGCCGTGCGGGCTCAAGGTAAAAAAATTGAAAAAATTTGCCAGAACTGCAGAATGAAGAGGAATGGCGTCATCACCAAGAAGTTTCAGAGAGCGGTTTTGCACCTTGTCCAGTCACTCTACGGTAACGGAAGAAGGAAGTACGCAATGTGATAAATTTCCTTCATAGGTACGAGACTACACTGTGAGTCAGACGATAGAGTAAGGGAGCACAGGACAACCTATCCTCATATAGATCATCGTGTATGATGAGGTACTGATGCTACGCTAACCACGAGAATCGGTTGCTATCGGATTTGCTGATGTCATTAAGTTGGAAACAGATACATGCGTGCGTGCGGTGCGTTCCGTCAAGCCGGGGTACGGGACGAATTTTCGCTGAGAAATAGTTGTGTCCTTGGGTTCCGCCTCCTCTTTCAGAAATAATCAAAAAAAATTAAGCGATGAGTGCATGTGTATGTTGTTGTGTGCTTATGTTTGGGCACTTGAGGCTATGTCGGATGCCGCAACTCCGATAAAATGGATAGTAGACCAACTTTTGTGTTCTGTACGATTCGTTCCCGTAGCAATTGGTTAGGTCGCATTTGAATACACGCACTTCTATACTAACTGACACTGGCCGCGACGCAAGCGCGCATGTATCTGTTTTCAGCTTTAGAGTCGCGGTAGTAGGAGGGCGATTCCACAAAATCAATATATTCGCAAAAACGAAGCGATATGGGAGATAAAGACAGGGCTCGAAAAAGCTGGTCTACTGCTAGCTGAGCATAAAACGCAATAGTGCTAATCAGCAAACGGAAAAAGTTGGAGACCATAGCGGTGAAAGTATGTGACCAGGTTATCTGCTCCAAGCCCTAGGAATGACTAGGAATGGTAACGAGGAATGATGATTGTTTTTATCAACAGATGCCTACGTCGTATCCCAAAAATCCGCTGGCAAGATAAAATTTCAAATGAGAACTATGCGGCGTGCGGGCCAAGAAAGGATAGACGACCAAATCAGGCGAAGGAAATGGAATTGGATTGGCCACACCTTGCGACGCGAAAACGAGAATCTAGCCAAACAGGCCCTCGACTGGAATTCGCAAGGAACCCTTGGAGTCGGAAGACCTAGAATGGAGGAGAACCCTATTAACAGAGGCAGCAACAACTGGGAGGCTGCCCAAGCTCAACACTCTACTAAACTTGGGGGTAACCTAGACCCCGGCAACCATACCTGTATCTCTCTTGAATCCATCAGTGTACCATACGAGTTGGTATTTTTGGAAAACAACAGGATAGCCTCTTTTGTATGTTCATGGAAGCAGGCTTAATCTTTAAGATCTTCGCTTCAAGGGGACGCAGTCTAAGGAATCAGCAGTAAAAAATATGACCATTGACCCAAACCATCATTTTTACAATTACTTCAAATCACTTAAAATCATTGGCTATACCAATTTCCGTATATCCCAGATCAGTAACCATCAACAACCCACGATCATTTACCGTCCAGCCAGAAAAAAACCCGGCAATAATCTCACCGCTAACCAAGTACAGTTCCTAACCCACTATCAGTACACCACTTTCTATCTGTTACTTCCTTTCGCTCTAATAATTAATAATTTTTGCTGATCTGCATACCAAACCGAAAAATGGCCACGAAAAAACAAAAGAAGTGATTTATTTCTTTCCCCCCGTGGCGTGTTCAACAAATATTTTTATAGCGGCACGATCACTGTCGATCTGCGCACACACAGCGCAGAATCCACTCGATCAATCAGCCATTTTTCGTGTGTAAGAAGATCGCGGCCCATAAAGGCCAAATAGCAGTGAAGTCATTAAGACCGCATTACACCGCATCCGAAGTCAAGTGAATATCCATCCCATAATGCCCGATATAACGTCGGCGGCGCGGCGGTATCATAATTGAATTTTGCGTTTTCAGAAATAAATTGATTTTTGGCTTCTGGAGTTTTGCTCTGTCATTCTTGATAGCCAAAAGCCACGCCGGCGTACTCTCGGGATTATTCTACAAAAATGCGAAAAAGAATGAAGAGATGAAAAAAAATGATAAAATAAAAGTAAAAAAAAGAAGAAGAAGAAGGATCCATCTTGACCGCAAAAAAGTATTATATTGAATGGCGCGCATGGGGAGTGTTGTTGCTACATAGTATGATATGCTTTCAGCGCCATGGAGCCGTGCTGATGTGTAGTGCATCTAATTTGGTATCAATGGAAATGAGAATCATTCTTCGGCATCATAATTCAGAGCATGGTTCATAGGTTCTTGTATACAATGTCAGCAGGTGAATTCAATTTGCTGGATTTATGGAATGTCTTAAGTAAAGAGATTTTTGTACAAAGATGATTTACAATTCGATGTTTATTGTAGAAACAGAGAGAATGGACGAACAGTAAGTTATGAGACACTTCGTATATGTTGTTTTTTTTTGGATAGGGATGGATCTATGGAGATATATTGATGGATGATAGATGTCAGGAAGATTGATGAAGTCATTTCATGTAGATGAGTTAAGATGAGCATTCAATCAAGGATGAATTTATTTCAGTGTAGAAAAAATGTTGCCTAGGAGTCTCTCATCGTAGCGCAATCAATTGAATGGAAATCCTTTTTATACATCTCATGTTTCGTTAATTTTCAAGAGATGATCATACAGTGTAGAAAGGAATTTCAATTGCTTCAAAAAAAAATTCTTCATCATTAAGGATCTTTTATAGGGAAAAATACTTGGAATTATTTAAGATGCAAAATGGGACAACACAAGGCTGCATTTAGTCACCTTTACTCTTCTAGACTTCTTTTCAATATTTTTTTTAAATGGTTTTCGCCGCTTTATAACATCGGCTAAGTCAAAGTATTGCTTAAAAAGTGATCGATGACTAATCAAACCTTAGTAGTTCTACCGAAGAGTCTTTTGTAAGACGCATTCACAAAGAAGGCAATCTGATCACCGATCCTAAATGTATCTTTCATGAATTGCTAAATGGCAAGCTAGCTGACGAATTGGAAGCTCCACCAATATCTGATGGTAATCCCATGCGGCCATCATCAAGCTGCGAAGGATATAGCAGAGCCATAACCAGGCTCAAAAATAACAAGGCCACTGGTGCAGATGGCATCTTCGTGCCACCAAATATCGCGGTAGTATAAAATTGTTGAGTAAACAAAACAAGATGGCCACACACGCTAGAAACATCATAAGCCAATAAAAGTGTTACTTCAGCCAAGGCAAACTAATCATATGTATATTCACCCTCATGCAGACGGTGGAAAAATTTCTAGAGTTTCAAAACTCAATCCAACATCTCTTCATGGACTTTAAGGCCGCCTATATGATAGCATAGAGTTAGAGTAGAACTTTACAAAAGCATGAGAGAATTCGGCATCCCCAATAAGCTAACACCATGACCACCAATGAGACTGGCCAAGTAAAGATATCCGGAACCCTGTCCAGACCAACAAGGTGGAGCAAAAGAAAAGTCATAATGTGAATGCGCCGTAATTTGAATGTGCCATAATGTGAATGTGCCATAATGTGAATGTGCCATAATGTGAATGTGCCATAATGTGAATGTGCCATAATGTGAATGTGTCATAATATGAATGTGCCATAATGTGAATGTGCTATAATGTGAATGTGCCATATTGCGAATGTGTCATAACGTGAATGTGCCATAATGTGAATGTGACATAATGTGAATCTGCCATAATTTGAATGTGCCATAATGCGAATGTGCCATAATATGAATGTGCCATAATGTGAATGTGCCATAATGTGAATGTGCCATAATGTGAATCTGCCATAGTGTGAAGGTGCTATAATTTGAATGTGCCATAATGTGAATGTGCCATAATATGAATGTGCCATAATGTGAATCTTCCATAATTTGAATGTGCCATAATGTGAATGTCATAATGTGAATGTGCCGTAATGTGAATGAGCCATAATGTGAATGTGCCATAATGTGAATGTGCCCTAGTTTGAATGTGCCATAATATGAATGTGCCATAATGTGAATCTCCCATAATGAGAATGTGCTATAATGTGAATGTGCCATAACGTGAATGTGCCATAATGTGAATGTGCCATAATGTGAATCTGCCAAAATGTGAATGCGCCATAATGTGAATCTGCCATAATGTGAATGTGCTATAATTTGAATGTGCCATAATGTGAATGTGCCATAATGTGAATGTGCCATAATGCGAATCTACCATAATGCGAATGTGCCATAATGTGAATGTGCCATAATATGAATCTGCCATAATGTGAATGTGCCATAATGTGAATCTGCCATAATGTGAATGTGCTATAATTTGAATGTGCCATAATGTGAATGTGCCATAATGTGAATGTGCCATAATGCGAATCTGCCATATTGTGAATGTGCCATAATTTTTTGCAAATGCCATCAAATGTCATTGTGCTTTGACATATATGTTGTCGACCGATACAGAATTAGTTATAATGAAAGCACGTGACATTTTTAAGCCATTTGCAAATATTATGGCACATTCACATTATGACAATACTTTTGCCCCACCTTGTATAATGCATTCCTTATCAACCTGGCGTTGGAGAAAGTAATCTGAGATTCGGCGATTCACGCAATTACAAGAGCAAACGCCTTCGGAGAATTTGTTTATATGAGGGAGAAATATTGCGGAGACTGTACAACGCCGAGATGTGAAGCAAACAAAGCTCGCTAGGCGATTGCTTCCGTCCGCTCTTTCATGTCAACAACCAAAATGAATAAGCGCCCATTTGAGGTAAAGCGGCCGTAATTGATCACTAGGAAAGATGGTGTCTTCTATCACAACAATTCCAGACCCTTCTTTAATGACTCGGCAAAAATTGAAAGAGCTTGGCTGGGAACTTTTGATGCATCCACCGAATAGCCCGGATCTTGCGCCAGTGCGACTACCATTTTTTTCTCTTTGCAGAACTGGTGTAAAGCTGACTTCAAAAGAAGCATGTGAATATGATTTAGTTCATTTTTTCGCCCAGAAATTCCAGAGGTTCTACAATGACGGCATACTGGGTTTAGCTTGACCCATTACCAAAATGCTTCCTATTCTTCACCTGATGTCAAACTTTTGCAGCGCAGTACTTTTCATAAGTAACTTTTACTAACATCTAGAACATGGTTTTAAAACTAGTACGTTTTTGCACTCTGTGAACCTCGGAGTTCGGGCGGCACCTGACTACTATACCATATGTCAATGGTTCGATTCATCGAACGTCATGGTCCATCGTCTTTTCTATCCGTTCTCTCTCCGTCTTTCTCGTACGCTCCACTAGATAACGCTTCTTTCTTCTCTCTATTATATTATCGACTACAATTTGTATTTCAACATTACGCTTTACAATAGAACCGTCGACAGTAAAAGTGCTTTCTTTGAGTTCTAATCTTTTACATAAAAATAAAATGTAAATTTTCTTAATTCTGCAGACTTGCCCTTTTGATTCGATATAGTATCTCCGATAGACTATAAAAAGAACAAAAAAAAATCTCATCTTTTATGGCGCATCAACCTGACCAGTCAATGTCCTTTTCAGCCGAGTGGACCAATGGCAAAAAGAAGCAAAAGGCGTTACTCGACTATCCACTCTGAAAATCTTGCAAATCTTACAATCCCCAAAAGGGCTTTTAATTTACTATGATTGATGTCCGAACTCACTTTCAAGCACATACGGTATACCTTTTAAAAGTAATCCCACCTTAACATACCCATAACAGTCGTTACCATGGCCAAGGTTAAAAGTTCCTTAAACTTCCATCTTTTGTCCTTTTGGCATTGAAATATTCTCTCGCCTCAAATCCGGGATTTCTTTTATTCTTTTAAACTCCGACACGGGCAATCAAACGTCTAACATCTAATCGCTGTCATTTGTCTATGCTTCGGCCATCTATTAGCCACCACCAGACAGATTGCTCTAATGTACACACACGGAGTTAGTCTTTAACTTAATAATTGACAAATAGAATTCTTTTTACTTAATCTTGGTGCGACTGCGCGAGCGCGGTTTATTATGACTGATGATGCTCGAAGCCAGATTATTACTCGGTGGCATGCCGGCTACCGTAGATGGTTGGTTCGCCGTTTGGGTGACAAATTTCAATGGACACGAATATTACCGGTGTGTAGCTAAATCACATGATAAATGATCGCGTAGGCCTAGACATGATTACCAGAGAAATGTTTCTGCATCTTACCACTGCCGCCGTTGCGTTATGTTTTTGTTGTGTGGCTCAGCTAATCGCAACTACACTCGTGTACACATAGGTGGGTGAAGCTCCGAAAGATGATGACAAATTGGTAGAGGATCCCTAATGGCTGTGTGAGCTAATCTTTATGAAATAATTCCCTCTTTACCAAATAGCACTTTAGGTAAGACCCGAAAAACCTAACAAAAAAAATGAAATGATTTTCTTTATTTTGTTATCAGATTTTCGTGAATTTTCAATGCCAGCCAGCAGCAAATGTAGCAACGAGTGAACTTCATACAAGAGTAATCTCTTATCTGCTAATGTAATTACCGGGATTACAAAATTTGTCGTTTGCATAATAGTTGAGCGGGGCTTGGCCCAAATGAAAAATGAATTCGAATTGTTTTTTGTTTTGTTTTTTTGCTATTTTTCTTGTGTTTTCGAAGAACTGCGTAAAGGTGTTATGCAAAATTATGGAAATTGCCCTAATGTACAATATTCATGTTAAATTACGCTTGTACAATAAATGATCTTGAAGACAGATATTTGCTTGTAGTAATTAATCTTAATTTTCAAGTCCTTGTATATTGTCAAGTTTCTCTTTTGCCTGTCAATTTCAATTTATTGTGGGAAGCAAACTTTGGTAATTTTTTTTTACTGATTTTTATTAACGCGATGATCTAGTTCAACACCACTGATTTAATCGATCTATACATATATATTTGGGGGTTATGCAAGTCTTACACTGGAGGCCGAGCTATACCTAACTTAATCTTAGCTCTCATCCGATACAGACATGAAAATCTAATAATGCATAGACCATTCCAAACGCGAGTGCCGTTTTACCAAGTGGTCCCCCAACTAAGTACTATCCATGTCCAATGCTGCTTGACCTACGCAATCAAACGAGAACCGGTCTACTGAGAATGCTAATGGCACCCTTTATGGTCACCAAGATATTTACCCGTTTTCTTCGTCTTATACAATTTTTAAAAGTTCCAATTTTGCTCCGTTTAGTCTAAAAAAGTGTGAGCGTTCCGAGCTTCGTTTGAACTATTCTGTGCGTCTTTTATTGGTATGTGCTTGTAGCGGACTGCATTTGGAAAAGTAGAATTTTTACTTAGGCCGTACCTGTTTCATGCTAAGAGCGGGCAAATCTTATTTTTACTCAGGCGTACCGTGCCTGTTTCGGGTGCCGTGCAGGCGTTTTGATCGCTTCGGTGCCTGTTGAAGGCTAGGAGAGAGTGAGTTTTATTTTTACTCGGGAACATTGGAACATCTATCCAATTTGGTGTACAAGAAAAAATTGTCACTAGTGGAACGAGGACGTTCGTTCGAGTTCAATTTCAAGGGTGCAAGCGTTACAACCCTCAATGTCAATGTCTTGAAAGTCCTAGAAAATTTCAATTAAGACCAACTTGATCAAGTTTACGCCTTTGAAAAGTATTTTGTTTATACTAAAACGCTGTTTCAGCACCCCTAAATAATGAACAAAGCAACGATCGATTTTTCAAATTCAATGAGGTACGATTAAAAAATAATGTCCATCAAACAAGTCTAGAATTGTCTACGCCCAAACCTGAGTAAAAATACTTTAGTTGGTTAATTTTTTGAAAAGCATGTACGTGCCCGAAACTAGCACGAATACCGAACAAATCCGCCTGCCACACTGGTATGCACACTCTTGCTACAGGCATGAAAATCTAAAAATTCGCCCATCAGAATTATGCACGCTCCCACCACAGGAATGAACATCTATAAATACATTCGCGTCGGCATAGAACATTTCAAAAGGGAGTGTTTTTTTTACCTAGCGGTCCCCCAACTAAGTACTAACCACGTTCATTGCTGCTTGACCTCTGCAATCAAACGAGAACTGGTATACTGAGTATGTTAATGGAACCCTTTATGGTCACCAAGGTAATTGTCCGTTTTTTTCGTCCTATACAATTTTTTGAAGCACCAATTTTGCTCCATTTAGTCTAAAAAAGTGTGAGCGTACCGTGCTTCGTTTGGACTATTTCGTGCGTCTTTTATTGGTACGTGCCTGTAGCGGACTGCATTTGGAAAAGTACAATTTTTACTTAGGCGTACCGTGCCTGTTTCGGGTGCTGGAGGCGTTTTGACACCGTGTATGCCTCTTGCAGGCTAGGAGCGCCCTTGAACAGACTCCCAATTTCGGGGTGATTGATGCACAAACCCCAACTGAAGAGAATTGATCTTCAATTACTGGAAGAGTTTGAGATTTTTTGAAAAGCTCCACAATAACAAAGTCGTCTAGAAGGATTTCTATTTTCGTCAGCTGTTATCGTCAATACTCGTATGTCGTATAAACGACTTGATGGATTCGCTCTACGACAAGGCAAACATATCAAACATTATCGAAGTCGACCAAAGAAACCTTTCAGTGCGTATTTCCAGTTTTTAATGCTAATATTCTATATTTTTCAAAATGGATAATCAAAGTGTCTCAATTGAGCCAAAAGACATCTCTACAATGTTTTATCTACAAGCATTACTAGTCGTGCATGGAAATTTTAGTTTTCACTTTTTAATAATAGCTTTAAACCCAATTTCATTCCTTCTCTTTGTTAACTCAGAGTTGTCTTAATTTCTTCAGCACACAGCACGCTATTTTTCAAACACGAAGTCTTTCTCCTCTCATTCTTGGTTAAATTGTTCGTAACGCTAACAATACCGAAATAAAAAAAAACTAAACATAAACAATTCTCAACAACAACACAACAACACTGGCCAAAGGTATGAAAAGTCAAGTACCAAAGAATGTGTTCCGCAAAGTCTCTGCAAATTGCAATTTCATCCACTTAGCTCCGAACACTGTCCGACAAGCTGCTGCAACGCTAGAACGAATGAAGCGAAAACCTAACTATGTATATACAAAAAAGTGCAGTCCATGTGGCTGTCCGCCTCCCCCCCCTTGCCCTGCACCTTTCGCGGGATTCTCTAACAACAACAACAACAAGGGAGAGAAATGCATCGCGATAAGATCACGGAAGTGAAAACTTGAAGAATAATAAGAACGCGCGCTAAGAAGAAAAAATCTTAAGGAACTTAAATAATACAAGAGAGCAGCAGCGACGAGGTGCAATGCCCTTCTTCCAGCTCTGCAAACATCTCTTCCCGGGGCTGTTCTAGCTGCTTCAGGTTGTGGCGTCAAATATGCGCCTTCGTTCGACGTGCAAAATCCACAGAACCTCGTTGTTGGTTGATGATGGCCAAGGTAATCCGGGCGGAGGAGGAGTAGGAGCAGGTGGGGTGGCGCAGGAGGAGATCTCGGGATACTTATTCTGCAAATTCAATGAAATTGGTCTAATTACATGGTCATGTAAACATGGCCTGGTGTTTACACGCTTTGGTTTAAAATGGACATGTTCCTGACTTCTTGGGGGGAAGATCATTCAAAGAAAGAGTCTATAGAGCTTGTCTTGTTGTTGAGTTGTGGTGATTTTCTCGAAACCGTTAAATGTAGACTTCACAATCTACACCACCACCGCCACACTACTTCTTTATTTGTTAACTGGGATTTTTCGAGTCAAATACCTTCTCGTAACGTGACATCTGTACTTATCTGACATCTTATAATTGAGCTACTGTTCTTGTAAGATGATCGTGTGTATATAGTAAGGCGCTTCTGCGCTAATAATTATATCAATTATTACAGCACGCGGTAATAGAAAGAAGTGTAGGCACTTTAGAAGGAATCTTCGTGTTAGAAGAATCGCATTTTAAGCCATTAAAACGTAAAACATACTTTACTTCCGCAAACACAACATTTTTCGAATCGTTACAAGTTAATCTCCAGTTATTATATGAATAGTCCGATGTGGAGATTTTAAAAACTCCCATCCAAAGTAGTGTGTATATTCACCAAAAAAAAACACCGAAACGTAGAGTTGCACTAAATTGTGAAATATATTTCACCTGCCTTAAATGTGCAAATCTATTTAAAAAAAAACAATAAAATAAATCCGGATTTAAATAAACAACCGCGAATTTTTTTTTTTGCTAAAACCCACAAGAAAGCCGCACACAAAATTTCTATAAAATAAACATTTTCCTCGGCCATATTCCGTGATGAAATATATTTTTGCCGCCATAATAATAGTCCAATTCTCTGAAAAAGGAAACCTCAGGTGGGAGTGGAATAATGTTGGCAAGGTCTCAAGAAAAGGTCTGAGGTCGTTTACTTGAACAACGAAAGAAAAAAACGTTTATTTCCAGAGTCGTTGGCTTTTCGCTTTTATTCTTGGAAATTTTAAGCAAATCAAGACTTTTGGACAAAGTGGACTTCCCAAAAACGCGGATTTGGGAATGCTTAACTAATTAAAATGTGTGAATTATTAATAATTACTTCGCATACGGTTATTCCGTTTATATGTGCCGAGCAATAATCGAGAAGTATAAGAAGAAGTTATGATGACAATTTGTAATTCTTTTAGAAATTATCTTTTTTATGATTCTTTTTGTGCATTAACTCGAGGAGTTTTAAGATAATTGAAGAATTTTAATTGTTGCATTTAGTCCGACTGTAAATTTTTGTAAAAGTGGTTTCTGGTATAATTTTCAATTAAGAGTTTTATGAAAATTCAGATTGACCTTATACTTGTTACAGTAATCTTCACTGGATCTCCACTAAAAACTCATAATGAAAAGTAGTCATTAAAATTTAGGGAGTACCAAAACGAATTAGACCAAATTTTTGGTCTAAATGAAAATTCTCTTTATGTATCCATTATATTGTCTCCCAAATATCTGTAACTAGCTGGGACCCGGTGGGCCTATGCTGCTCCCAAAAGCCAATAGTAGTAATCAGGTGATATGAGTTTTAATATACAGTAGGAGAGTTTGAAAAAGGCAATTTTTTGGTATTTTTGATTCCAAATAACAAAATGTGAAACTATTAGGGATCTGACATTTTGATCGAGACAATAAAAACCATCCATTGACATGGCATTTTTCGAGATATGAATTTTCATACACAGATGAAGTGTCTCAATGAACCGCTTATTTTCTGTATTTTGGATAGCTGGGACCCGGTGCGCCTCGCTGCACCCCAGCTAACCGGGAAATGACACTTATTTGGCAAAATTCTTCCGCCATATTGGCCCCACAATTTTGAATAAGTTTTGATCATAAATTCGTTATTTACTACCTTAAAAACTCCCATATACCGATTTTAATTGGAATCGGAATACAATTCGCAAACTCGCCGGCCATATTGGTGTGGCCATTTTGAATTTAAATTTTGATCATTAAGTCGTTATTTGCTACCTTAAAAAACCTCAGATACACATTTTCATTGGAATCGGAATACAATTAGCAAATTCGTCGGCCGTTTTGAATTTATAAGTTTTGACCACAAATTCGTTATTTGCGACCTTAAAAACCCCTAGATACCCACTTTCATTGGGATCGGAATAAAATTGGCAAATTCAACCATATTTCTGCGGCAATTTTGAATTTCGGTCATATTTCGGCGGCCATTTTGAATTTCGAAAATCGGGCTTCGAGGTGTATCATAGGAGACCTCCACGGAACTTCATGCTTGCGTGGCTTTAGAAAGTAATAAAATAGCCTATGTTCTAAGTTTGAATGTAAATAGCACATGGTTAAAATTTCATTAAGATCGGTTGCTCGGCGTAGGAGCCTATAGCGATCATACATACACACATTCATTTTTATATATATAGATACCTCGCATGAATTTAGTTTCGTGTAGTTCATCGACCACTATTTTGAAGGGGTGAAAATAAGGCCGCTATGAGACTAGCCCCACTGCCTCGTGTGGACCCCGTGTGCATTGCCCTATAAAGCCCATAACTAACACCTTGCCCCTCCCCGAGTCGAAAACATAGGCTAAAAAATTTGAATATTTCGGCGCGGATATGTGAGTAATTAATAACATATCTCACTTCAGCATCTAACATTTTCCTTTGGGTGATGCTCATGAGGAATCTAAGAGGCAAGGCTTCTTTCGGCATGCCCCTTCTAGGCCACATGGAGCCCACACGCCACATGAATCATACTCCTTTTATTTTTGGTCATCTTTTGCAATTGCCTTTTCCTCTCCAAACACGAGTGTGGTTTTACCAAAGTGGTCCCCCAACTAAGTAGTAACCACGTCCAATGCTGCTTGACCTAGGCAATCTAACGAGAACCGGTCTACTGAGTATGCTAATGTCGCCCCTTTTTGGTCACCGAGATAATTGCCCGTTTTCTTCGTCCAATAAAATTTCTGAAATATTCAGTAATATTCCCTTGGGAGCATATTTGGCAGGGCTTAAAATTAGCTACCCTGAGCAGACTGTCAATTTTTCCCACTGGAAGGGTACTCAAACACACACCTATGTAAAACCCAGCTTAACTGGACTGCTTTCGTCGAGTTTACTTGGATTTAACGAAACGTTACTCAGCCCCAGTTTCCAAGGGCGCTTACTCTTAGTTAACCCAGGGTAAGCTCTGCATGGAAACACAGTAATTGACACTAGACGAAAGAATTCAAGAAAATTAGAGCTAGAGAGACTATGTAGAAGGCATAACTTGACTCTCTTCTGGGCTCCCGGATATAGGCAGAAATATGAGAACGAAAAAGCCGATTACTTTAGCTGGCCTCGGTAGCCTAGGGGTTAAGGCGCCCGACATCTATCCCAGAAGTCCGTGGTTCGATTCCACTCCGCGGCGTGGTCCTTCGTCTTTCTATTTTCCGAGCTAACTTTCCGCGTCCTTCCTTCCTTGTCTTCCCTCTTTACAAAAAAATCCCTGCCCTTTCGTCTGAAAACAAAAACATCTATGACGACATAGATTAAGCGACATTCGTAAAACTCAATAGACTTCGCTGGGCTGGACCAGTAGGCAGGCCGAGGAAAAGAAATGCGGTTGTAACAGTTGCAGAGTATTACCAACGAATAAGACCGCCTTACAGTATGAGAAGCTCTTATAACGGGTTACCCGGCTAAAAATAATATAGTTGGTTAATTTTTTTGAAAAGCATATACGCGCCCGCAACTACCACGCATAGCAAACAAATGCGCCTGCTGGTACGCACGCTCCCGCTACAGTCATGAAAATCTAATAATGCACTCGCACCGATATACACCATTCCAAACGCGAGTGTCGTTTTACCAAGCGGTCTCCCAACTAAGTACTAACCACGTCCAGTGCTGCTTGACCTACACAATTGAACGAAACCCGGTCTAGTGAGTATGTTAATGGCACCCTTTATGGTCACCAAGATAATTGCCCGTTTTCTTCTTCTTATACAATTTTTTAAAGCCCCAATTTTACTCCCTTTAGTCTATGTAAGTGTGAGCGTTCCGAGCTTCGTTTGAAATATTCCGTGCGTCTTTTATTGGTATGTGCTTGTAGCGGACTGCATTTGTAAAAGTAGGAATTTTTACTTAGGAGGACCGTGCCTGTTTCATGCTAAGAGCGGGCGAGTTTTATTTTTTACTCAGTCGTACCGCGCCTGTTTCCGATGCCGTGCACTCGTTTTGACGCCTTCGCTGCCTATTGCAGGCTAGGAGAGAGTGAGTTTTATTTTTACTCGGGTAGATGTTCCGATTTAGTGTACTAGAAAAAAAACGTCTCATGCAGCGTGTGGGCTCCATGTGGAAAAAGAGGGGCATGCCGAAAAAGAGCTTTCCCCTTAGATTCCTTATGAGCACCATACAAAGATAAAGCAGCGATACTGAAGTGACACAGCGGGAAATGGAGTGCTGCAATAGCCATCTTTGAGCATTGCCTAAAAATCTTACAGCGCTCCCGTCCCATACCAGTTCTATATACTTTTTTGCATTTCATTGCAGGGGAGCATACCTTACCTACTATGCTCCTTCAGAAGCGTTGTGCAAGCATTATAAAAAAGCTTTTTAAAAGAATATTCTATTCATGGTGGCCTCACCAAGATAATCATCCGTTTTCTTCGTTCTATAAAATTTCTGAAAAATCCAGTAATGCTCCCTCGGAAGAATATTTGGCAGCGCTTAAAATTAGCTCCCCTGAGCAACGCTCCCAAATTTTCAAGCTGGGGAGGTATACCCTATCAGTTCGTCATGAAGGCAACCCTCATTATAAATGAAATTGGGACAATCCCAACATTTGCCTTACGTATTCGGAAAGCTTTCTAAAAAGCTTTAAGCTTAAGCTTCAGTTTTACTCAGTTACTTTTAGTTATCGTTTTTGTTGTTGCCTTGCTTTATATTTCAGGAAATTATGTTGGTCAAAGTGAAGGGTGTCATTTAGCATACCGGTTTTCGTTTTGATTGCAAAAGTCAAGCAGCAATGAACGTGATTAGAAATCAGTTGGGGGACCGCTTAAAAAAACGGCACTCGTGTTAGAAAAAAAGCCTTTTTCTCTTCTTTACTTGAGTTTCACTCAGTTTCAACCAGTGAAATTTCATCGTTTTCCTATTGGTTGAATTTTAGAGGGCAGACTCGCCAAGCTGTTGTTACACCAAGTTCTTGTAGCTATACCTAAGTTCCAAGTAAATATTGTGGCGGCCATCTTTTAAAAACAGCAAATATGTAACTAATAAAAAAGTTATATTAGAGAGTTTGTTGAAACATCCAGAAAAAGTTATATTCCCAAGTAAAACTGATCGCGCGTGTTCTTCCAGGTATTTGAACTTGGGAGCTTCTGTTTTTTAAAGCAGTTCGGGATTGTTTGACGTAAACAAGTGTTTTTATTACTAAAAAAATAAAATTAGTAAGAGATGTATAAAGCAAGCAACAATTCATGTTTAGAGCTTGTTATCTCATCCAGTAGTGATTCCCCCGCGATCGCAAAAATCCTAGTCACTCTATATCCAGTAACACAAGAAATTGCAAATTGCATTTTATCGATTGCAATTTTTTCATCAACACTAAATAAGTAATAAGCAAAAATTCTAAGTGTAATTAACTAATATCGGCAAGAATCTTAAAATAGAACCGATCCACCACCGGCAAAAAAACGGATCGCGTTTAATTAATTCAACTTTGATACTTGATACGAGCTGCACCAAGCACACAAAACCCTTGTCATTCGTCGGATGTATTCCGATTAATTAATTAAAATCGAATAAAATCCGTCTAATTAAATCCCCAGCAACTCATCTTTCCTTCCCTCTTCCTATTGGACATAAAGTTTCCCCGTGCAAAACCAGAAGAGGAATCCCGTCCCAACAATTATGCTATGGTGTTGCGGCCCGACTATAGAGTCTATGTCTCTAGTATGTAGCAAGTGTTTGGATGAAATTGTTTCGAGAGACAATCAAAGAAACATTCGTAACATCCCTTTGGCCGCACAGCCCAGAGAGCGGATGCAGAAGGACGATCCACGTGATTAAGGAGCTGCAGGAAACCAGTTTAAATAATTACTTGAGATCTATTTAATTGGTAGTTGTTGCATTAAAAATGATAATAAAGTGAAGAGAAAAAAAGGAGAGGGAGAAATGCTGATCGTCTCTCGAATTGCTGGGTATGGTGTTACTGATATGACGACGTGGATAATAAAAGGGATTCTTCGTCTTACATGACTGCTAAAATCAATTTGAGGAAATCACGAAGATGGTAATGACTGGCTTTGGTCTCGCCGTTCTGTTTTAAAGGATGGAGAATTACGATGAGTTATTGTTGAGGATTTGTATAATTTATTCTAATATTAGTGAGAATGACTAATGGCTTGCTGTGGGGAATGCTGGGTTCTAAATATATTTATAGATTAGAACGAATATAAATCTCCGTGTGCTGTGGTAGATGAGGCAAAAGGACTAGCAAGGGAAGGCATTAGGGCTTTTATGAATGTAGTCGAAGTATAGTTTATTACAGGCACTTTTAATTGACTAATAAATAAGTAGGTTTGTAGCAAGGTACTTTGGTGGAGCAGTGTTGCTTTAATAATGATCTGGAAATGATTGTATATGCACTAATTTGTCATGGTAATAGCATCCTGTTCGAAATAATAATAAATATCAGTAACAATGATAATAATGGTCTGTTTTTGAGAGATAACCTGATAGGTCTACTGTTGCGTCTGTACAAACACGGGTGTGGACCTTGGATGCAATGTTCTTAACCAGTCTCCTATCTAAGTACTAACCGTGCCTAATGCTGCTTGACTTCAGTGATTCTGTTAGGTCAAGTTCTCTTTTCCATCTAAGTCTTGGTCTTCTACTAGTTTTGTTTCCGATTCGGTTGAAGTGACCACTTTTTAGGCTCCTTACCTCACTCGTTCGCATGCATTAAAACTCGCGCTCAGTAAGAGACTAAGGTAGACCCGGTAACCAGATAGATCAGATAGATCAGATAGACCAGACCTGGTTACATGGTCTACGTGGTTTCCTGGTTTACATGGTAATGTTGGTGCACCGGTGTTGGTCTGATGCGGGTGCTGATGCGCCGGTGTTGGTGTGTCGCCAATGTTGGTGCACCGGTGTTGGTGTGACGCCAATGTTAGTGCATCGATGTTGATGTGACGCCAATGTTGGTGCACCGGTGTTGGTGTGACGCCAATGTTGGTGCACCGGTGTTGGTGTGATGCTGGTGTTGGTGCGCCGGTGTTGGTGTGACTCCAACGCTGGTGCAGCGGTGTTGGTGTGACGCTAATATTGGTGCAGCGGTGTTGGTGTGACACCAATGTTGGTGCACCGGTGTTGGTGTGACGCCAATGATGGTGCACCGATGTCGGTGTGACTCCATTGTTGGTGCACCGGTGTTGGTGTGACGCCAATATTGGTGCAGTGGTGTTGGTGTGACGCCAATGTTGGTGCACCGGTGTTGGTGTGACGCCAATGTTGGTGCACCGGTGTTGGTGTGATGCTGGTGTTGGTGCGCCGGTGTTGGTGTGACTCCAACGCTGGTGCAGCGGTGTTGGTGTGACGCTAATATTGGTGCAGCGGTGTTGGTGTGACACCAATGTTGGTGCACCGGTGTTGGTGTGACGCCAATGATGGTGCACCGATGTCGGTGTGACTCCATTGTTGGTGCACCGGTGTTGGTGTGACGCCAATATTGGTGCAGTGGTGTTGGTGTGACGCCAATGTTGGTGCACCGGTGTTTGGTGTGACACCATTGTTGGTGCACCGGTGTTGGTGCAATTTGTACTCAAAACAAAAGTACAGCTATACAGGTATACAGCTATATATCTATAGAGGTAGACAGCTACACAGTGTTTCAGTTTGAACATGCTGACGTAGCAAATTTTAAGACCAACTTTGTTTGCACAGGTGCTGATTCTGATTGTCGCATGATATTGCAAAGCTAACTTTGTTTATACACCTGCATCTTATAAGAATTTCCCGTTCCAAAAATGTTGATATGCCAAAATTCAAGGTCAACTTTGTTTACATTGAGACATATTTTAATTGAACTTGCTCAATCATGTCTGGAGTATTTCAGTATAAATTTAGCCCTGCGAAGTAAGTCTCCAGCACATACCCATGAAAAAAATATACTATTATTGAAAAAATTAAAAAGTGCTAATATCTCGAGAACCGCAGCTCGTAGACAATTTCTGATGAAAAATTTAACCCCCAAAGTATACACCCCATCAGGATTAACCTTCTAGAGTCCATATCCAAGAAAAAAATGTACTATTATTAACAAAAATTAAAAATTGCTACTATATCGAGAACCGTTGGTCGTAGTCAATTTCTGATGAAAATTTTACTCCCCCTAGCGAGATCCTACCCTAAACTCACCACTGCAAAGTTGAACTACAGATTCGGTCCTTAGTGCAAAAGCTCACCCACGGCACAGCCAATAATTGGAACCTGGATGAAATTCCGGCCCAAGACCTCATCCAAGGCCGCTGATTCCCACCTAAGACACACTACAATGAAGTTCAATTAGTTTCTCACAGGTTGTGCGCCCCCTCAACCCAAGGTACAATCCGCAAAAGCTTCCCAAGACACAAACCGCAAAAGCTTCAGCCCAAGACACAAACCAAAAGCTCGATTGCGCGCAATATTGTGAAATAGGCGGCTCAGAAACCCCATAGCTATACTACTAAAATCATATGACAGATTTATTGAAGTTGTATTTTCATGAACAAAATAAAGTTTTTCTCGCAGATTTTTCACAAATAGAAATAAAAATAATTTAGAAAATCTGAAAATTTTACTTACATAATCTTGTGTCAACAATGCTTTTAAACAAGATTTTACATTTCTTGTGAGGTGCGAGATTATACATTGCATTGGGAAGGTTTCGACTGATGCGAGACTAGAATGAGTCAAAGCACAATGAAATTTGCAAAAATTATTGCACATTCACATTATGAGATTGCTTTTGCCCTACATTGTATAAGAATTATTGTCTTAAAAAGGTCAACATTAGCTCTATAAGAATCTAGTTATAAGAGTTATTATACCAACGTAAACAGAGCTATACCCTTCATATTATAAATTGTGACCAGTCATAAGTCACAAGCTTTTGAGACTCCTGCGTGTCATTGAGATTGCATGCTTGTGACTATCAACTGTTTTGGTTCTAAGCAACCATTTGTGGATTGTTGCAAAGTTAGAATAACAAATTCCCTCAAACTGAGACTCACCACACATTTGTGATTGCGTTGTGACTTGTGACTGGTTTTAGAATACGGGTATTAAATGACAATAATTAACTTTTGTGTTTCACTAAAATATTTGTGAATTTTCGGACGTTGAATATTTTGATCAGTACTGACAAAATATTGTTCTGCTTCATCTAGCAATATTTTTTACTGAACACTGAATCTAGATAGTGGGCGTTTCAGTAGAAATGTTAATCAAGAATATAAATGCAGAAAGTTAGTTGCAGAACCACTCTAAAGGCGCCTCATAAAATCATTCAAGAAAATTATGCGATGTTAGAAAAATCCTGTTTTGTAGAAAAATTCGGTCAACGTCAACTTCATTTTATCATTCGTCATCATTTTTGTGCAACGTTTCACATTCTAAATCAGATTAAAGAAAAAAAATTGTACTGTGAAATCATCAAGAATCCAACACTGATGATCATGACATAAACAAGAAGCCAAAACAGTAATGGTATAAGATGCAACTATGTACAGTTAAAACGACCACTCAATTTCGACCCAGTCCAGTCCAGTGTTCGATATCATTACCTCATCGTGGCCTTATTTAAAGACCAAAAATGAAGACGAACTGGAAGACTTGTCCCAATAAGAGTTCTCCTTAAAATGAAAGTTGCTTATGCCTCAATGAAGTTGTTTCATCTTCTCGCGATCGCGATGAAGATCACCGTTGACCCATTGCTCTTTGCATTTACCGTTGTTAATCGGTAGAATAACATTTCAATTAAATATGAAAAAAATAAATAAAAATAAAAATAAATATAAAAATAAATAAAAAAAATAAATAAATATAAAAAAACAAGAAAGTTTCAATGTTTTACTCCTCGAATCTTGGACTTATCGCAGCCTACACGTTTGAGTTTCTTATAGGCATTTCCTAATATTGGTGTGATATCTTTCCTATCCAACCTTGAAGTATAGCCCCAACCACTTAGGAGGGTTATATAACCGGTCACCACAGTATGCAAATCGTTTTTCGGTTCCCAGTTCGAAGTCGTCGTCGTCATCGGTGTACCACTTTCTAATTTATTAAAGAGTCTTATTTGAAATTTTAAAACGGTGTGAATTTAATTAAGAGCAACTTTTTCGATAGCAGCATACGCCTCCATACTTTTCCTGATGTTGTTACTGGGCTATTTCCGTTTGTAACGAACGAACTCAGTTTGAGGTCGGATTTTACGCAAAAATTTTATTGGAAAGGGAATTTATTGTTACTTCGATGTCCCGTGGTGGGTTTATTAGAAGATTGTGCGTTTTTCTTTTTAAAATGAGATGAAAAAAAAAAAAAAAAAAATAAAAAAAAAAATAAAAAAAAAAAAAAAAAAAACCAGAGGCAGCTTACCTTAAGACAGGAAGAGCATTGCCCTCGAGAACTTTCAGACCACTGCACTGCTCTGCTAATTTCGTCTTGAGGTCGTTTTATGGCTCCACATGCCGCCATGAGCATAGAACCTCTCCTCTGGGGCCGCGGTGGTACTGGGGGTCTCTTAAGCCGGCTTAGCCGAGGAGAGCCCAAGTCGTCGTTTTCTTATTGCTTTGCAGCTGTGGAATTTGTTTTTTTTTGTATATTTTTCTTTAACTCAAGCTATAAGAAGACATCTTATGGTTTTTATTTCCTTCCTAGAGCTGAGTTCTTACTTCCCTTCTTGTGGAGAGTTATGGGGCGTAGAGGAAACACTGTCTGCAAATTATGTGACAAATTCTTCGCTAGTCTAATTTTTGTGTGTGCCTTTTGAGGTACATGGCAACGATGACTACTACAGCGGCGGATGTTGAGGCAGAATAAAAAATATATAATCTCGATCTTAACTTCTCACATTTTATAAGAAGCGCAAATCTTTGAGAAGAAACTCTATACACTGACTCACACCTTTTTTCGTGGTTGGATATCATTTAGTCATGGAGAGATATGTACCTTCCAACCTGATCAAGGAATGGAATAAAAACCTTTCGCTAAAAACCATCACGCAGTTGTAGAATAGCGCAAATAACAACAATCAGCAGCGACACAAATGAAGGAATGATTAAAAAACAAGCAAAAAAAAAATCATAAATTTTTACCTGCAAAAATAATTTCATAATTTTCATCATATTCGTCGACTTCATGTGTCCATTGGAGTGTGCCTAATGTTGCCGTAACATCAGATCAGCTTATGCCCAAACGTTAAATCGCACAAGATACCTGACAGCGCAGTCACTATTTTTTTTTTTTTGGTATGGTTTGCGCCTGCGCCGTTGTCTTACCTGGAGTGTCGACTCCACCATAAGTATTAAGAACACAGAGAGTAGCAGCAGCAGAAGAAAAGTGAGAAAAACAAGAGAAAACCCCGTGAATAACCGTAAATTCTTAACGCATCGGATATTTTCCACGGCGATACGGAAAGGAAATTTTAATAGCACGAAAGGTATTAAGTGACTCCGGGGGAGACCTTCACGGTTTATATCTGATTCGGATTTTTGTTTTGATGTGAGGCTGTCATTCTAGTTTTTGGAATGACATAGACAGACGGACGGACAGACACAGGGTTTCCGTGCTGTATGTATGTGGAATATTTCTTTTTTTTTTAGAGGAAAACTTCTTTATTAATTCTTTATTCTTCAACTTTTTTTTTCTTTCTTTCTACTTTTCTTTTACCTTGGTACAAAAGATGCATATTGTTAGTAGTAATACACGCCATGACGACTATATATTTTTATAGGTCATCTTTGGGATAGTTCTTGTCCTAATTTTGACTTTTGACTGCAGTTTTTTTCTTTTAAATAAAAACATTGAGAACTTGTTTCATAAAACTGGATAATGCGGTAGGTTAGGTTCTAGAGATGTCGTCGTCTTAGAGATGTTTTAGAAGAAGGAAAAGTTGTTGAAGAAAACTCGTTATATGGTGGTTGTCACTGCACATAAAGCTTTATAAACATTTGAAAGTTTTTAAGGCATGGAAACAGTATGGGAAAAGATTAAATGTATGGCAAATGATTTTTGATGAGGATCGTAAATTCTTTATGGGAAGAATGCGGACGGACGGACGGACTGGACTCTTGATGCGGATTTGTCCTACTTAGAGAATAGTAGTTGCCTTGCATACCTTTTATAGAATTATTATTGATAGAAGAAAGGTTGGGTTTCTTATTACATCAGCACATGGTCATGGTTGCTATTTTCAATGAGAAATTTATTAGATTTTTATTATTGAGTAATATTATACCAGCGTGAATATTTTTTTTCTCTGTACAAAACAACCTTTATGACAAAGCATTGTGAATGTCATAAAAAAATGGCATTCTCGGTTTATGCAATTTTAATATTTTTTAATTAAATTTGTTTGAAATAATAAATAAAAATTTTAAACGTACAAAAAAATATCATAGAATAATTACATTTTAAGGTTTTAAAATTTTTAAATTTCTTTTTTTGGGACACTATATTCTACTTATCAACCATAATATATCTTATGATTATTGGACTTTTTCTATATCCAGAATCAATTTAAGAAACGATTTTGCTTTCACACTTACAAAATTATTTGTGGTGTAAATAATATTGTTTAAAATGTTGTCCCAAAAAAAAACATATATCTAAACCTTTGCGCAAACTGTTTGCCTCCTCTTCTATTCCATCCAAAAACCATGGAGCCGATAAACAAATTATACCACCGATATCTAGACGCCAAACTGATTATAAACGACACACAGTATGGCTTCAGACAAAAAAAATATCCACTGGCGATCTTTTAGTGTGCTTTAGAAAAACATTCAACTAAAGTTTGCATCGATTTTGTGAGTTTGGTCTGGTCTGGTCAAGAGTCTAGAATTGAACCCTGCTAGTTAAAATCAAAACTATTGGAGTTGACTCACTTCTACAAAATTGTATTGCGAGTTTCCTTCCCGGTCGTCCAATCAATGTAATACCATCATCTCTGCCGGAGTACCCCAGCGGTCAATTCTGTCAACTACTCTTTTTCTTATTTTTATAACTGAATTTTTCTCAATCCCTTCCAACCCAGTTGACGTCAGTTCTGATGATGGTACTCTACGTTACTCATACGGCTTCGATAATATAAGATGAGCACGTGCCAGATCCTATCTTGACGATCACGAACTTATGTCTGACTCAATTAACAAGGACATTGAATCATGTCAAATTCAGTGCCTCCAAAACCTAGTTCTGTCTTATTTCCAATAAAACGTGCCGCATCTGTCCATCCGTATCAGTGGATTAACCAGCTCTGAGAGAGCTTGGTGCGATCGCTTTCCGTGATTCTCGAAATCTGGCCTAGAGTTTATTTTACAGAAGATCATGTTGTTGACAAGATCAATAACCCTAAGAAAACAACACTTGTGGGATTTTATGAGCTATGCAAAGTCGGTATTTTTGTAAGATTCCTTTTATATTGCAAAGTTCCGACCGAAAGTGTGTTAAAAGCAATAAATTCTGCAGAAAGAGACAAGGAAGATCTCAAACTTATCCATCGATAAAAAAAGGTCAGGTTTTTGGACGACTGTATACCATCTATAATGGCAATGTTGAGTGCTACCACCAATAACTCCTTTTGCATGAGATGCGTGGGCACACATCATTTACCATACTAAAACCTGTCGCACGGGTAGTCCAGCCAAAATTTTCAAGCTACGTGCTGAGCGCTGGCTTCCTGGAGAACGATGCACACTAGAAGAAGCCTAGATCTCCAAATAAAATACGTGACCTATTGGCCATCATATTGGTTTTCCGTCAAGTTGGAGACCCTCTAAACTTCCAGGGAAAAAAACCGAGACAATCTTGCAGAAGATGTTAAATAACAAGCGGAGAAAGACAATAAGTCTCACCGTCTTTAAAAACCTTATAACTGTATTTAATGCAGGAGTTTTTCTCTTTCGAAATCGGTAGCATTCCCCTTGGTATTGGCATCTCTACCAACAAAAGTTTCTGAACGGTCGGTTAATTCATTGTAAACAGCATTATTGTAATCACTTTTTTGATCTGTTTCGTTCAATGAATCGATTAACCCAATAACAGTTAGCGATCAACGCTACTTTCGATATTTTTAAAGCTCAGATTTCAGCAGCCACAACTTGATCGCAGGAAAAAAACGACCCTTAGTTTTAATCGTGACATAGTTCCCATGCCCAAGTGCGACACTACCTACTATAGCTTCCGTATAATTTTCGAAATTTATAAGCAACAAAATTAATGGGATTCCACATGACAGTTTACACTTTCAGAGATCCATCGACCCTAGTCTAAATTGAAGTAACGAAATAGCGCGATGCTTATACGAGGCATGTCCAGAAAGTAAGTGTACTAGGGCCCTCACGGGCAGCATGATTTTTTTTGCTATTATGGTAACACAGCCGTGTAGCTTAGCTCCTCCATGTCGAATTTCGCAGCGTTATCCATTATCTCGTTGTGAAACTCCAAAGAGTTTTTAGAGCGGTATGAACTTGAAGGTGATGATTTTCTGCACTCTACTGTTACAGGGGATGAAACTTGGGTTGCCCACTATACCCCTGAAACCAAACGACAATCCTCCCAATGGCGTCACACCTCATCACCCTCAGCCAAAAATTCAAAACGACGATTTCGTCAAAAAAAACATGTTATCCTTGTTTAGGGACTACCAGAAATTTGGAAACCAGCAAAAATTGATTCCTCCTCTCACTACATGCATCGAGAGGGATGGTGACTACCTGGAAAAATAGTTCACATATGTACTGATGTAACCATGTAAAAAGTTGTTTATAAATAAATTATTTGAAACCTACAAAAATCTAGTACACTTACTTTCTGAACATGCCTCGTAATATCTTAGGGCTATCATCATCAAGCTATCCTATTTTCATCTACCCTTCGAACTAAGGTTATTACTAGACATTGCATCATAACCTTACTGACATAGCAGACTGATCGAACAAATTATGATTCCTGTGGTTAGTTTTGCTAAATAAAAAAACGAGGATAATCATTATTCGTGATTTTATCATAAACATCAACCTAGATTATTCCCGATAATATCCAGTAGTGTACGCCGCCATTCGCCATTTGTAAAATTTCGAAATTCGAAATATTTCCAATATCCAAATATGAAAATTTTTTCCGTTAAATTATAACAACAAAGCTGTGATTAGTTTGTAGTTAGTCGGGGAATTTTAGTATGTCAGCAGCCAAGCAACAAGGCTCGACGGGTAACAGGCCAATGAGTGATGTAGTGAAGAATCACTTTCTAGTGGCACTGAGTGATACCAACTCTATGGTCGGTAGACTCTTGGACCATATCTGGGTCAATATCGAGGCCAAAATATCGGAACTGGTCTTGGAGTTCATGATGGGGCAGGAGTCGTCAGAGAGGTTACTGTTCTCGTTTGATTCCTCACTAATAATCACAGGGTTCCAAATGATTAGGTGTGGTGATAATTTTTCGAAGGAACTTCTCGACCGACGCACAGTGGGGCAAATAGCTCATTTTTTGGACAAGCGACAATTCCCAAGCCTGGAATTAATGAAACTTAAAAAATTTTTTTTTAAACTATTCGTGATAAAATTGCCTTTAATTCTATCGAGCCAGAATTTTGAAATTTGAAAATTAAAGATGGCTAATCCAATATGGCGGACATAAATTTTGTAAGAAAATTAAATTTTTGTCAAAAGATTCTTTAATATTTTAAAAAATTGTTACTTTGGGGATTTTTTAGGAAACCAAAAATTAATTAATAATAATTAATTTCAATAATTTTAAAGAATCTTACGAAAAAAATTTAATTTTCTTACCAAATTTATGTCCGCCATATTGGATTAGCCATCTTTAATTTTCAAATTTCAAAATTCTGGCTCGATAGAATTAAAGGCAATTTTATCACGAATAGTTTAAAAAAAATTTTTTTAAGTTTCATTAATTCCAGGCTTGGGTATTGTCGCTTGTCCAAAAAATGAGCTATTTGCCCCACTGTGCGACGCCTGGGAAGGGGTTCATCTGAAGCTCGTTCCAGCAAAGGGTTATTCCTCAAAAAACCGAGAGCGAGAAACTGACTCCGAAATATAAAAGCAGAACTACTCAAATTGTTCAAGTATCTTCGTCGTTACCACAGGGATATCCTGATGGACAATAACTGGAACAAAACAAAACGCCTAAGTCTCTAGAGAATTGTTACCAATCCTCCGGTTTGTATCCCAGGTTCCAAAAAGCTGTTATCTAAAATTTTTAAACAAGCCCATAACTTTAATGAACTACAAAGCATAAATCCACCAAAAAATCGGATTTTATAGCCTGCACAAAAAAAAACAAAATTTGTAATCAAAATCACCAACAAAAAACAAACAAAAAGTCTCAGTTGCATGTGAAAGAACTCATCTATATTTCAACCAGCAGCAGTGAAGAAAAAAACATACCTTCATAACTCATAAAGTTCTTCGAATAAAATCGAATAAAATTAAAATCAAAAAAAAAATGTTAAATCAATTACAAAAAAATAAAGCATCAAAATTTGCATATCGATTAATTTAGTAAAATTCTTGCACAACATATATAAAAGACACACTCAAAAACGATACAATAAATTCAGAAAAAAATAAAAACAAATAAAATTCCTCACAATTCGTTGTTTCGTGAATTTGTAAACCGAAATGAATTTGTAAAAGAACATCATCATTTTTAATCATTATTATCATAAGAAAATCCAAAAGAGTGAAAAAAAAATAAAAAAAAATAAAGTAAAAACAAAAATAAACTATTCACCTGAAGAATATGGTGAGTTTCTTACGACTAAATGCACCTCCAATAGTCCCATTGTTCTTACATCGATGAATGACCAACCAAATAAGTCCTTCTTTCGTACGGAGCAAAACCATTTAAAGTCTTAAAGTTAACGGTTTTTGTTTCTATTTATGGTTTTGATTATATTTATAGTGTATGATTAGAAGTGGAGGAGGATATTATATAAAGTAGTATAAACAAAAAAATAAATTAATAAAAAAAATAAATAAAATTGATCTATGGGTAATAAACTAGTCAGGATTAAAATTAAAAAAAGGCGCACTTTCAAGGTAACTCATCCATGAAATTATCTTCCGTTCTGACTCAGAAGACGAATGCAATAAATCATATTTGTTGATGTTTTAATAAAAAAAATAAAAAAAAAATATTGTTTGTGCAAAAAAAACAAAATATTAATACAAAATCGCATAATTGATATTCAACTGCTATAACGACTGTGCGCCCATCAGGATATCCGAGTGTTGTTTATCGCACGGTTAAAAATACCCTGGAGTTGATGTCCCGCATCAAATGCTTCTTGAAATTTTTGCGCTTTTTTTTAAATTGAAAAAATAAATAAAAAAAAATAAATAAAGAAGAAATAAATAAAGAAGAAAAGAAATAAAAAGGATAAGTGAAAAAAAAAATTAAGAAAAAAAAATATATGAATGCAAAAAAAACAAAAAAAAAATAAAACAAATATTGAAATAATATTAAAGGGGAAATTAATAACCACAAAAAAGATATGACCGTGTATACACCTTTGGCAGAAATTTCTATGCTCGAAAAAAAATAAAGAAAAGAAAGAATAAAAAAAAAAAGAAAAGTAAAAATGTCAAGTTCGTCGCTTAAGTCTTTTGTTTGTTATGCGCTTCTTCGTTGAGTTTTCTTTAATCAAACATTCTTTACCACTTCTTACCTTTAAGATATTTTTCTTTTGGCATGTTTTTTCTACTTTTTTTTTCGTATTGTTGTTGTTGTAGTAGTCATCCTCTCTTGTATCTTATTTTCTTTTGGTGTATGTTGAACATTTTGATTGCCCGTATCCCAAGTATATTATCGCCCAGGTGTATGATCCCCCATCTAAAGATATTTTTATAAGAGTTTTTTCGAGGAGCAGTTCTCCTCGAAAATGTTATTTCTCGCGCGGGCGATATTCTCAAAAAGTCAACAAGAGCGTAACTTCATAGTATTACAACAACAACAAAAAGAGTTATTCCTCTCCAAGAAAAATGTCCGTTATTCTCCTCTTATACATATAATTTTACGGACTTGTGATTTTTCTTATAAAGGTAAAATTCACTGGAATAAGTGACGCAATCATTGCGACTGCGCTGAGAGTATCGCGAAGATGATCTTTTCATACTAAAAAAAAACACCTGAGAAACATTTCTTCGCGCAGGTTTTAACCCGTGTGTGTGTATCTATATTTTTTTTGTCAGAGATCTGTTCTTATACTGATGCCGGGTTACGTTAAGTTAGTTAAGTCTTCAATAACGAAGAGGAAAAGAGCGCGACTGGAAAAGATATTGGAATAAGAGTTATAATTTGTATCTACCTGTTTATAGGTGTATACTAAGAGAAATTGAGATAGAGAGAGAAAAAGCGTTATACTTCTTCTTATTTTTTTTCTTCTATTTAGTTAAAAGCTTTTTCTTTATACAATCCATAATATTAGAAGTGTTGGAGCACAACAAGCTTATGATGATCGGCTACGATCACCGTCTAGATCCCCAGGGCGGCATCGCACTCAACTCACTTAACCAGCCAACTCAGTACGGTACGAACGGGTTGAGCTGCACTTGCGCGAGCATCTTAATTTCTGCAAAAATTCAGCTTTAAATCTTTAGTCTTTCTCTAGACTTCGAGTGAAGCACAAGTGCTTAGTTTATAGTCGTGCCGTTTTTTTGTTTTAACTTATAATTTTTTTTGAAAAGGGTTTTTTTACCATCATTTTCATAAATTTTTGCATTCAAGAACGAGAAACATATATATAAAAAATTATTAGTTTTAAAAAAAGAAAAAACCCTTTTAGTATTTATTAATTTTTTTTTTAAATCGAAATAAAAGTGGCAAAAATTACGGGAATTGATTTTATTAGTACTGAACAGTTGGGGTTTTTTTTTCGTAACACTGTGGCATTTTTGCCATGGTGAATGGTGAGTTCGATCGTTAATCTCACTTAAATGTGTGCGGATTTCTTCTTAACTACGAAAAAAATAATAAAAATAAAAAAAATAAATAAATATAAATTAATAAAATAATCGGGCGCGTTTTTGCTTATCTTATTTTTTGCTAATAATTTACTATTATAGATCGCTAAAAATATAATAGTAATAATAAAAATAATAAACTACTGAATTTGCTTTTATTAATAAATATAATCAATAATAAATTAAAAAAAAATTAATATTAATAATACACTTCCCTGCGACTAATTGGATTATTTTCTTTGGTGAAGATCACTTTTTTTTTGGATGGTGAAATATAAATTTTTATGATCAACAAAACATTCTAAGGATATTTTCAACAAAAACATCTATTGGATTACTTTAAAAAAAGGATAAAGTTTAAACATATGCGGTGTGTAAAATTCAATCAACATCCGGTTGCCTTAAGATATTTTTGCTGTAAATAACGCCTTCGCGTTTTTATACCAACGCAAAATGATCGGTGATCGGTGATCAGATTTATATTTTTAGCCATAGTGAGGCAATATATTTTTGGATATACCTTTTTGTTTAAAATTGTTTTTTTTAAAAGATTTTGGTTACAAAAATATATTTTTCAAGATCAATGAAAAATGATCATGTGAGACTAATGCACATTATATATGTACGTGTAATTAGAGGCTTATGGCGCTATCAAATTGATTGAAAATTATTGTTCTTTATACATCTGTATATAATTTTTTTAATGGTTTTTAATACAAAATTCGAAAACCACGATCAATCTTTTCGATCGTTTCAATTCTGTTCGATCGTTTCAATTCTTTTCGATCGTTTTTTTTATCTTATATTTCTTTTTTATATAATTCCCACTATTAAATCGTTTCAAATCATAATCGATGCTTCTTTTGAAGATATAATTCTTCTATAATAATACAAACCTAAATTTTTTTCTATACAAAAATAAAAATTGTAGGCAGTTAACAAAACGCAAGGTTGAAGATGATGTGAACAAGTTTTCTTGCTTGTGTTTTGCTTGTTTAGTTTTCAATTATAATTACCTGTAATTCACATCGACTTGCACTTTTTTTTTATTTAGAAAGAAGAAAAAAAATTAAAATAAAAAAAAGTATGTTACTGCCATTTATTTTCTCAAACTTTTCATTTCTTTTTAAATACAATGGAAGGATTTTTTTCATCGAGATTTTATTACAGATAAAAATTAAATTGATACCTTTTCATAATATCTAAAGAAAGAAATAACATATATTTTCTTTAAATCGTGTATCCATTAAAAACATTCCAATTAAAGTGATCTTCAGCAATTATCGACCGAAACTCGTTTTCTTGCAAAAAAAAATAACGATTCTTTTTAAATAAAAACATAATAACTAAAACCCGCAAAAAATATTGTTTAATAAAAATAAAATAGTTGAAACAACAAAATTGTAATACCATTATTTATTTTTTTAACAAATTGTAAAATTAGTAAATTTTCATATTATTTAATTTTACCAAAATCGTAGTTTATTGCATCGATACTGAACGGACCGAGAGTGTGTTTTTGACAGAAGAATGAAAAATTCATTGAAAAATTAAAAGAAAAAGTTTCCAAAAAAATAAAAAATAAATATATATAAAAGTGTTAAAGAAATAAAAGTTAAATAAAAATTGGAAAAAAAATATTATAAATAGTGTTTTTTCAAAAAAAAAGTGAATAATATTAATTAAAAAGTGTAAAAATTTCTCTATTTGTTACAACAAGTGAATAGAAAAAATAAACAAAAAATAAAAAAACATAAAACAAATTTTTTTTGGATTATATTAATAAAACACACACGAGAGAAACATCACAAGCAAGGATATATTTTTTTTAATAAAAATAAAAAAATTGTTACTTAAAATACAAGAAAACAAAAAAAAGGATAAGTGATTTGAAGGAGTATCAAAAAAGTGCTAAAATTTAAGACCCAAAAAAATAAAAAATTTTATATATGCATCGAAATATATAATATATAAATATCGAGACAAAACTCTCTCACGGAGACATGATATTCGATAAAATATTGGTAAATTTTTTTATTTTTATTTTTTAAATTATTTTCGAATTTTTTGTAAATAGTATTTTTTAAATATTAGAATATTTAGAATATTTTTTTTAATATTTTTTTTTTTGATTTATTTTAATTTTTAAAACATGTTTGCAAAAATAATATTATTATTAAAAAAAAAGAGATAAAGTTGTTTCAACTAAGACAAGTGTGAAATTTGTTTGTGGATAACCAGTTTTTGTTTTTTTATAAAATCATTAATATTAACACTTTTTAATATTATTTTTAATGCTTACTAATGTTTATTTTATAAAGCCGATGATAAAATGCCATTTCTTTGTAAAATTTATGCTATTTACAGTTAGTTTTCTTGTTTTATACATATATGAGATTTTTGGGATTTTTTTATATATATTTTTGATTTAACCACAATAAACTGGATATGAAAATAGGAATACTATAGCGAAAGCATTTTGATTATTCTTTAAAAGATTTCTAAACAGATTTTTGTATTTTGGATAAGACGAAAATTTTCGAATTACTCAAAAATTACATGAAATTTTATTCGAAAAAAATATAGTTTATAATTTTCTAGACTATGTTAAATCATCTTATCGCATATTGTCTAAAAACTATAATATACAGGGTGTATCCGTTAAGTTTACAAACCGGCCGGCGGTGGATAGGTTTTGGATAGACGAACAAAAAATCGTATAGGAGGGGGAAATCGTAACGGTATAGCCGCTAGGGCGTTTTGAAGTTTTTATTTAGAGTTTTGTATATCCCCCGGTAACATACAGTTTAGAGTATTGCATACCACCTTGTAACCCTACCACCCATTTTCATGTATAAGGTATCAGTGTACGCAGAATACACCCACCTATCTAAAACTGTAAAAGTGAGGGTTCTAACCTACCAACTTCAAGAGCTATGAGTCAACAAAATCAAAATTTTGTTTTTTTAAACCAAAAAATACGTAGTTTTTCCCCAAAATATACGTAGTTAACCACTATATTTTTTTCCAAAATTGGAAAAATTTAACATATTCCAATGAATAATGTCTGGACAATTTTTGTGTTACGGCCTTTACTTTTGAAGATATTAACAAATTTTTATGTTAAAATTAACCCTTGCAAATTTTGAACTGCACTGAATTTTGCATCGATAGCATATTACAGGTTTTGATCTCTAAAAATCATTTTTTCTTCAAACCAAATCCAATCATTTTGTAAATAAATTTCATTATTTTGTAAGTCAAGTTAACTTTTTTATATTCTTGTCGATTTTAAAATAATTAAGCTATTTGAAGAACTATACCTTACTATTACTTGACTTACTATTTAGACTTACCATTTTATATATATTTGAAAAAAAACAGATTTTTTCACCTTTGACCTTGAATAAAAAAGATTTTCTGCTTACCGATCGTTGACATTTCGTTTATAATGATATTTTTAACGGCTGTACCAATTTTCAGGAACTTGCGAATTATGGATTGAACATTCGTTTTGAATGGACTACAGGAACAAAACTTAAAATTGCACGCCTATAACATAAAAAGTATAAATAATTTTAAAAAAGAACATTTAAAAAGCTATTCTCGCCACAAGAAATTTGGTTCTCCTCATTTCGTTCATTTACCTCTTTTAACAAATTTTGAACAAGATTTAAAAGTGCACACTCCAATAACTGAAAAAATAAATCGAGGTAATAAAAGTGAACAACATTTAATTTACGAAAATGAAATCTCCGAAAAAAATTTTCAAAGATTTAAATATTTTTTTAAAATCTTTTTCTCCTGAAATTGCGCTCCTATATAATTGCGCCCGGTGCAAGTGCATCATTTGCACCTATGAAAGCGCTGCCCCTAGTTGGGGCAAATTAAATTGAAACATAAAATATTTAAAAAAAAATACTGAAACGTTTGTTAATATATAAGCAAAATAACTTTAAAAGCGTTAATTTATTAAACCACAGTTGTTTTTTTAGAAGTACTACAACTTTTTAACAGTGTAACCAAAATTATTTTAAAACACGTTAATTGTGCTCCCGAAAAAACCCGCCGGTGTTCACGAATTTATCAACAGTCAATTTACAATATTACAGCCCACCAAGTTGGATATTGTAATCTCAGGAAAATGCTTAAGTTGCATTTCCCACACGAAGTTCAGGAGATTTTCTCTTGATATTTGTCCCAGTCGATAACGGCTGAAATCAAACTCTCGGGTAATAAAAATCGTTATGAAATTCAATGTCGAGAGTTGTTCTTAGAAGAATATAATCGAATATAATTCTGTAATTTTTGCACGTTATGTTCACCTAAAAATTTTCTACGGTGCCCATTAAAACTATATTATAAGATTTGCAGTCCAAAGTCTAATTCATCTTTTTGCAAATCAATTTCATCTTTTTGTAAATCAATTTCAAATCTTTTGACGCTTTGCACCAAACATTTTTTTTAAACTGTCATAATGTAGCAAATCACTTAACACATGCTAAAAAGATAACAATTAAAAAAGTTTCATATATTTTTCTCATTATAAGAATAAATAAAATTGTAATAAAAAATTCCAGTATAAATAAATTCCACTGCAAATACTTGATAAATTCTACTGTAAAGAGTGATAGAAAATTTTCATTAAAATCGTTTGTGGTTTGATAATTAAACACCTTCGGTTAAAACTTTATAATATTACCATGAAATATCATTACTTACTGCGGTGCGGTTTTATTGGTACTTTACCCAAGGTATCTCGTTGGTGGAATTTTAATTGATTATTAATACATTACTTTTGTTTCCTGGAAGTTATAATGCATATGACATTATTAACTGAACAATTTTTGTGTGTCGATAAAACTGTTTAATGATGTCTCATCGTCTAATAAAATTTTCGTTAAATGTAGAATCAATTCGTAATTGATTACCTGGAATCTATTCGGAATCGATATTCTGGAGTATATTGGAATTCAGCGACCAAAACGAGCATAGCGGTGCGAAGGATCGAACCCTTCTGCTTAACTTTGGCGATCGAACGAGAACGGATCCCTTCTGTATTCTGATGGTGCCCAACCAAAGGCCGCAAGAATAGTTTTGAATTTGACACAACCTGCACTATCTTTTTTTTCATTTTAGTGGACGATCTAGAGTTAACAGTTAAATATTCTCTAATATCCTAGGAATGACTTGAATTGGCTATTTTCGTTGGAATAATCACATATTCCAAATTTCTAAACAAACAGTGCCAGGGATTTTATAGAATTTCAAAATTCAGCCTGTGGCTCGACCCATAACCTATATGTCCTATATTCACTCATTCCTTGATTTCAACTTGTTTACATGGATCGGGCCCTTGAAACTCGTCTAAGGATGGTTAAAAAAAATACAAAAACCTGCTCTAAACTCAGTGGATGAGATTTTATAGAAGATCAAAATTTAGCGTGTGGCTCGACCCATAACCTATATGTCCTATATTCACTCATTCTTTGATTTCAAATTGTTTACATGGATCGGGCCTTTGAAACTCGTCTAAGGATGATCAAAAAAATACAAAACCCTGCTCTAAACTCAGTGGGTGAGATTTTATAGAAGATCAAAATTTAGCGTGTGGCTCGACCCATAACCTATATGTCCTATATCATTCCTTGAATTCAACTTGTTTACATGGACGGACCCTTGAAACTCGTCTAAGGATGGTTAAAAAAATACAAAAACCTGCTCTTAACTCAGTGGGTGAGATTTTATAGAAGATCAAAATTTAGCGTGTGGCTCGACCCATAACCTATAGGTCCTATATTCACTCATTCCTAGATTTCAACTTGTTTACATGGATCGGGCCCTTGAAAATCGTCTAAGGATGATCAAAAAAATACAAAACCCTGCTCTAAACTCAATGGGTGAGATTTTATAGAAGATCAAAATTTAACGTGTGGCTCGACCCATAACCTATATGTCCTATATTCGTCCATTCTTTGAATTAAACTTGTTTACATGTGTCAGGCCCTTTGAGAACCGTTTAAGGTTGGCTAGAAAAATACACAACCGTGCTCTAATCGCAGTGGGTGGGATGTTATAGAAGATCTAAATTCAGCGTGTGGCTCGAGTCTTTCACATGTAGTAAAGTTGCTTCTTTTGGAAACAAACTTGTTCTTGTAGACTATGTATCATCTATAACTGAGGTATTGTCATTCCGTATTTTCCGAACTTGTAGAGTAGCCTGGAGTCGAATCACTGACCTTTGGAATGGTAGTCGGGCGCCTTAAAACTTAGGCTACTGAGTCCTAAACTAAAATCTAGAAAAAGTTTGATTTCCATACAAAGTAGGACTTGTCTTGGACTTTCAATATTATTTATTAGGCGTGGCTGATTCAGTTAGCGAATACTTGCCGCTATATGATGCAGTAACACTGGAAAAAAATTAGAAGCAAATGTCTAGTCATATTTAACAGTGTTTA
This sequence comes from Thereva nobilitata, assembly GCA_963855945.1. Classification (NCBI taxonomy): domain Eukaryota; kingdom Metazoa; phylum Arthropoda; class Insecta; order Diptera; family Therevidae; genus Thereva; species Thereva nobilitata. The sequence goes on from OY979698.1 coordinate 15,313,237, forward strand.
CATGAAGACTAGAATTTGCAAAAAAAAATTCCAAATCACGGAATTTTTTTGAACAACTTCTAACATAAACGAAAACTTCCAAAGTTCATCTCTCAATAAAACAAAACGCCTGGCATCACATCTCAATGATAATGTTCACTCTTTATTATGATATCAACGAGTCTACCTGCACGCAATTTAATTTGAACCATGTAACACACGATTTCAAATCACTTCCAACTTGTGTTTTTTTTCCGGGGAAGTATCTGATCACTGATCAAATCGATTTTTTCCAAAAAACTGCTGAGGTAAACCGCACCTTTTTTTATTTCAATTAACTCACAAACAAGAAAATTGCACCTAAGTAACTTGACAAGGTTACGGTGCAATTTTTTCTGGTGTGTCTAGCCTGTAGTGTGTTTGTTTGTAGGCAATATTTTTCAGGTGCATTTATCATTAGCGCATATTTATTTATGTAATTGATTTTCGGTTAATTTATTACCGGCGGGGTTCAGAGTATTGTCTAAATTACAGCTTCGGCCATGGACTATGATTTTGCTTGATTTAATAAAAAAAAAATAAAAAAAAAATAAATTAAGAAAGAAATAATCGGAATAATTTTTAGTGTTATTTTGGATCTTGTTAAAGAATGTTGCTGTTTTATAAACTCGTTTTTGCACAGAATTTTATAAGCGAAACGAGATAGAAAAAAAGATTAATTGTGTTCGTGTCTAGTTTTGTGTATGGCATTCGTCATCGGATACTTGGGTACAATCTAGGCAATTTACAAGATACCAAAAACGGATAACAGCTTTCACTCAGCAGCAGCCACAGCAGCCTACAACTTGGTCTTTCCCAATACTTCCCATCGTCGAACTCGTCATCGTCATCGTCATCATCATCATCATGACCAGCTTTGTGTATTTGCTGACTGTGGATAGTGCCTTAGTTTATTCTAAAAAGCAGCCACCACCAGCAGCAGCAGAAATCTCTGGAGGTTGGTGGCTGGTCCCAAATATGGCAATATCACATAAATTTACCTCGTAATTCGATGTCGATGACGAGCCGTGTTAGTTCTGTTATATCATCACACTCGGCCCCGATAAGTACCTATGCAGTCAAAAGTAGTTGCTTGATCAGTTTTGAGATGTAAGATCAGTTTTGAAACTGTATGAATCTATATATTTTTGAGCAAACCTCCTGGTCGTTTTCGTGATAACGACGAAAATACTGTTTCAAAGGAGGTGTGATCCGAATTGAGAAAATAAACAGATGACATATCAACAAACTTGTTCTTCCCGTTTCCGTTCACTTTGGCAAGGCAAGATCAACAGATCTTCGCGTATAGTCGTGACCTTAAACCGATCTTCTATAGAGTGCTAAAGAGACAGAAGACATTATAAAAGACCTGAATCTTGGACTATAGTAGTCGAGAGCTTGTGTAGCTTATCTTTGCGCTATAGCATAAAACGCCAGCAGTGCGAAAAAGTAACAAAAAACTCGTTTTTAAGATCCAAGCCCCGAAGATGTTTCATATTGTTACACTCTGATCACTGATCGTATATAGCTATGTGAAGTTTCTGGCGCACAGATCACTGATCTCTATTGTTGCGATGCAGTTGACTTTTGTTCCAATTTTACTATGTATAAAATTGAAAGATCACAAAATGTTCCACACATACTCTACGTCTACCCCCTGGCCTATCTCATGATCATGATCATCATCATCATCATCATAAAGGTGGATTAAGACACGGTCACAAGTAAAACTTATGTAGACTCCGAAGAAGATGTGGCGGGCGTCGGCAACTTGGCGAGATTTGCTGCATTATTTCGCGAGACCTGTGCAATATAAACTGAAGGAGTTGGGTGGATACTATACCTACTACTACAACTACTACTACCTGGTTCTCTGGTCGCTATTCCAAGACGTGGTCTGCACAGCTGAATACCTCGAAATGTGCTGTGTGCTAGCCATTGCCTTGGATCCAGCGAGATTGTTTTGTTGTTTTTGTTTTTTTCTTGTTTTTTTTTTTTTTTGAAAGTTACCTTTTCAGTGTGTGTCTTTAAGGCGGCGGCGCAGCAGTCAGTGGTGAAGAAAACTGAAGCAAAACTTTTAAAATGCAAAAAAAAAAAAATAATACAAGAAAACCACGACGAAAAGAAGTCAAAGCGTGGATTTAAAAGGTGAATACTATAGTGGACGGCTTAGAAGCTGACGTCATGGTGGCTTTGCCATTTTAAAAGTAACCAAGCCGACGACGTCCGTCGGTGAAAGAAGTTCGTTCAGAGTTTGGTGAACGGTTGCAAAACAGTTTCTTCGCCATGAAATCGAGTTTTTTTTTGCTTCAATTTTTTTTGCTGCAGTTCCGTGATCTTAAGCAGGCGTCAGGTTAAATGTGGTGACAAGGTTTATGAGAGTCGAGATCGAGAGAAAAAGGTTTTTTTAGAGTAGTACTCTTGATTCTACTTCTTCGTTTTTTCTTAAAAAAAAAACTTTTTTTAAAAAAAGAAAACCCCCTCCCAAAAAAAACAGGTGATAAACTTCTCTGGCTTTAATCTTATTGAAGATATTGAAAAGTTGAGATGAATTTCGGCTTGTTAAAAGGCGCTAGAAAAATTTAAATAAATTGGCATTGGTAATCAAGATATTCATCTGTAAAGAAGTTTTGACTATGAGATATTTTAAAAAACTTCTATTTTCGTCGTTTTTTAGTTTTGCTTCACGGTTATAATTAATGAATTTCAAGTTCTTTCTTTCTTTCAATAGAAAATTTGATTTTAAAAAAACTTTTAAACATTTCAGAGACAATAGGTTCGATCGAAATGCAGTTTTCAGTTATATTTGTTATGTAATTTTATGATATATGAAAGCGATAATGTCATATGGTTGCTAGTCTAGACTTTTGAAATCGCGAAAAAATTCTGTAAAGGCTTATTGCGTAATTCTTATTTCTCTGAAAAAAGAAAAAGAAATTAAATCGCATTTTAATTTAATTGTTTTTATTTATTACGGTCAGAGAGACGTATTATTAATAATAAACTACAAAATATATATTTTTTTTAATAAATAAAAAGAGAACTTAGTAAAGTCCAGTTTTTTCTCCATAACAAGACTATCTTGAAAACTTGATTAAAAATTGAGATAACAAATTAAAAATAATTAAGAATGTTTTGTGGATTATAAACAGAATCATTATTTTTTAAAACTGCGTTAGCGATTTTTGTAAACATTTCAATTTGTTATCGATTGGATGTTGTCAGTATTTTCAGAAGGTTTTTGATTTAATATTTATTAATAGAAGTGATTTTAGTGATTCAATGCTTCATTTTTTGCTATGCTACTGATCATTGGAATGATCAAGTTCACTAATATGCGATCACTTGTATTAGCCGCCGACATAGCGATAGACACATACACTATAATTCGATTAGATTCGGAAAAAGGAGAGTCTGATAGGACCAAAAAGTGCCATAAGAACAGCTTAAACCATAACAGTTATTGTGTGATCGTGTCTAGTACTATTCCCAGATTACTTTAACGCTATGGAAGTAAAATCACTAAGATCACTTTAAGGCTTATGATCTGCGTGGTATCGAATTTCTACATAACTTGGGGTGCTAGGAAGAGGTTAAGGAAGTGTTTAAATTTACGCCTCACTATCATTTCGCAGCAGTGCCAAAATGATTCAGAAATTTTTTGGCAGAAGATTGTGTCATTGCCTTATCCAAGCTTATTGAAACGATTGCAAACAGGTCTCCGTTTGGCAAAGTCCTAGTAGATTGGTTCAATGTTGGGAAGCTAGTTCATTCCTCCAATTGTGCATAGCAGATAGACCGGTTCTCGTTCGATTACGTAGGTCAAGCAGCATTGGATATGATTAGTACTTAGTTGGGAGACCGTTTGGTAAAACGACACTAACATCATTGTGGATTTCTGTTGGTATAGCTAATTAGTTTTATAATAATACCTAAAATCCAATTTGGTTCATGTTTGATACACTAGGTATAAACTTGGGGACAATAATGTCCATTAATTATTTTATAAAAAAAATCAATCGTTTTCTCTAATAAAATAAGCGAATATAACCAATAATAGGCAATTCAAATCGATAATTGTCAATTATATGCATTAATTGGTAATTAGCATCAATTGTGGTACATTACGCAGGTGTATTATAGCAGAAGGTTAAAATAGCAATAGAAGAGTTGTCAATTAGTATTTATGAGGTCAAGTTTGGAAATTAACATACGATTTTCTTTACTATTCAATATTTTTTCGCACTTCTGTAGTTAAAAATAAACAATGTGTGATAATTTTCAACATACTTTCGATTTTATGCTTTGATTTGTTTTTTATAATTTTTTTTTTAAGTTTATATTAAATGTCATTTTTAAGATTGTTCATTATGACATAAATACGATCTCGTCAATATTTTTCTATCAATACTTTTATACTAAACGAAATTGCTTACATATTTTTTCGTCATTTTTAAATGTAGCTTTCTTTACTTTTATGCATAAAATAGTATTGACCTTACACAAAACACATCACAAACACGTCTCCTGCTACCACTTATGCATTCTTTCTTTGGCTTACAGCTTGGACTAACAATAGACAAAAGCGAAAAATATTGACGAGATAATCGCTCGCAAGCCTTCACGTAAATGATTAATCAAGACGAATTTTAAGGTGACCTTACCATCATCACTCAAAATTTAAAATATTTTGGAAATGTAAATAAATAGTTAACTTTAACTTTAGTATGCGGACGAATTGTGTCTTTTGTTTTTTGTTTCAAAAAAATAAATTGTTTGACACATGAAGCATTGATCTTGTCAATTTTTGTTCATTGTCAGACTCTGAGTTTGGAGATCTGCAATGATCGTGTGCAAAGTTTTGAAAATGTTAACCCGTTATTTTTAGAATTTTTGATAGAGGTTGATTATAGTTTTTAGAGTTTTAATCGATTTTATAAAATATTTGGTAACCGATTTCTATAAAATTTTGTCAAATTCTGAAGATCGTTGATCAGTTTAGATATTTAGCAAAATCACTGAAAAATGTTCTATTCAAAATCATCACTTGACAACGGAGTTTAAAAATCAAGAACGAATCAACTTGCAAGCTTTCAAATTTTAAAAATTTAATAAATATAGTGGCAGTTCCTACTTCCTGGTCTCGATGAAATCGATCATGGTTGGTTTCCAATTTTAGGGGATTCTTTCGAAGTTCAGCTTAATTAAAATTAAAAGTTTCCGTCATAGTTGGTGCTTTTCGTCCATGAACAAATGTGAAATGTTTTTTAGGAGCTACAAAATAAAGCCCATTAATCCTAAGTACACGCGGATGCATGCATCTGAAGCAATAGCTTTTCTTTTAGCCTAGACAGGCTTGCGAAGTTGGAAAAAGTGAAGAATTAATTCGTGCGTAATGCTCGCACTTTACATCTCGATGAACGGAAGCGTGCGTTCACAAAAATAAGAAATTAAGGGTTTGGTGCGGATTAATATAAAACATATTAAGAAGCCCAAAACCCAAACATAACATTATATAAGCTACACAAACGCTACTTCGCTCGCATGAGCCGATATTTATATATGTTCAGCAAAACATTTAGAAAACTTTTGCTTCAGATGCATACATCCGCGTGTATTTCGGGTTTTTGATTATTTTGACTCCAACAAATCTCATATATAACAAATGCTTCAAATGAGTCATTTAAAATCTTTGAAATAGTATAGATAATGAATTTTGGACATTTCATTTTTCGTCATAGTCCTATTCCCCGACATGTCATGCTACCAACCAAACTACGGCATAAATAATTTCATTGTTTCAGTCTGAGACGAGTAAAATGGAAAAGTAGAGGAGCATGCCGCTTGGTAGCTTATAGATCTTACCCTTAAACGATCGAGGCTACTTCCCGATCACTAAAATTTACCTTAAAAAGCATAATTCACTTGGCCGTGACGAAAAATACTCCTCAAGTACCATTCTGATATGTTTTATTGAATGCATAGTTTTTCCATTCATATGTTTTTGTAGACTGCGGAACAAGTGATAATCGGATCGTTTCCCATTCAAACTCCTGCAACTTCTGTAAAGTCGTTCTTTCTGTATCTAGCTGAGCGTTGTCTTGATGAGAGAACGTTTTTCATGAAACCAAAGATCGTCGATTTTTTTCCCAGCGGTGACTTAAACCGTTCAAGCTGCTTGCAGTAGATCTCTTTGGTTATCTGTGGTCTAGTTAGGTTTCAAAAACTCCTCAAGTTGGTGACCTACTGTCTTTTGCCCTCAACTTTTTTGTACAGGGTTCACTTTTCATCTCCAGTCAAAAATTCTGTCCAAAAAGAAAAAGGTTTATTCCTGAGACATGACAACAAGGAAGATGTAATAAATCAAAATCGGGAGTTAAGCACGATCATTTAGTGGTTTGATCTTGTCACTAAAACTGTTTCAATGGAGACAATACTTTTCGAAATATTGTGAAATTTGGTTAAAAGGTATTTTTTTCTGAGAATGAAAGCTTGAATCTCATATCACAAAATTTCAAGATGTTCGGAATATACTTTCTTTCATAAGACCTACGATCAGACTCAGAAAAGATCACTATTTTGCAACAAGAAACTGATCAGTTTGTAAGTTCGTATTAGACCGACTTATTTAATAAACTATATTTTTTTTGTATAGAACTATGTACAAAAAAGTGTTTCAGCTTACCTTCTAGATATTTCTTATCAAACCAACGCATCTCTAGATCTGCTTAAGGTTGAAATATGATCTTGTTTTCAACACTTCCTTATACGACAAGTATTTACAGTGTTAATATCGTTTTTACTATTTATTTTTCGACATTGACTTTGATGCAGTTTTTTCGTGGGAGTTTGTGAAAAAAAATTGTGACAAAATTGTGACAATCCTGAAAAAAAGTGTTTGTTAAACAAGGAAATAAACACGTACGTATTCAAATTTCTGTTTTTGCACCTTTTTTTGATTGATGTCTAATAGATCATGGATTTTGCAAAATAAAAAAAAATTAGCCATCCTCAAAAAAAATTCACAAGAAATTTTTAAATATGCTCCAAAAAAAACTTGATCTACTTAAAACGTACTTTCGAATATATTTAAAATTTTTGCGAAGGTGGACATTAGAATAAATACGTATTTTATTCAACACATTTTGTTTCGTTAATGGTTAATTTATTTTTTGTGAATTTAAATGGTCTATGGAATTTGAAAAAAATATTGAAAATCTTCCTGAACAGAATTAATAACTTGAGAGGATTGCACAAAAACTTGATCTGATTTAAATCAATGTAATTATATTCGCAGGAAGTGAGAAGTTACTTGTTACTTGATGTGAAACATCTATTGGCGAGCCTTGGGGGTAAAACTCACTAGTAGGTATACCTTGATGGAAAATGGTATAACGCCGTGACGGCAGGTCGCAGTATTTGTTCTGAGTTAAGCTCAGTTGAATTTATTTGAGATGAGTACCAGCTGGTTTAAGAGTTGCCTAAAGAGTTTAGCGAAGAGTTATGTTAAGAGTTGAGTTAAAGGTTTAGTTTAGATAAGTCGGCGCTAACCTAATTGAGTTAAGAGAAGGTAAGTGTTGAGTTGAGAGTTGAGTGGAGGGTTGGGTTTAGATAAGTGGAGCTGAGTTAAGCTGAGTTAAGGATTGGTTTAATTGTTGCGCTCATATACCGAGTTTCCGTTAGAATTCAACTCCAGTTTTAGCTCGAGTTAAGTGTCATGGAAAAGCACAGAAATAAGAGTTTTAGTTAAAAAATTTCAACTCTTCTTAATTCGACGATAGTAGTTAGGTTGAGTTGAAGTAATACCCACCACTAATACGGCACACTGTCATAGGTATAGACAGGACTGTCATAGGTATAGGCTGGAGAAAAAACGTAATTTTTAATAAATATTTTCAGAGAAAAATCTATAAAAAAATTAATTGATGGCAAAGTAGTAATGGAAACGAATCGGTTTGAGTCGTTGAGTTGAACTGTCATTTAAACTCAATTCCAGCTCAACTCGACTTCAATGGAAACTTAGTAATAGTTTAGTTAAGAATTGAGTTTAAAGTTTAGTTGAGAGTCGAATTAAGAATTGAGTTAAGGGTTAAGTTGAGTTTAGATAAGTTGAGTTGAGTTAAATTGAGTTAAGAGTTGGGTTAAAAGTTGAGTTAAGAATTTAGCTGAATTGCGTTGAATTAAGAGATGGGTACAAAATTCAGAAAAGAGTTGCGGTAACAGTTAAGTTAAGAGTGGAATTGAGTTAAGACTTGAGTTAAGCGTTGAGTTAAAGGTTAAGTTTAGATAATTTGAAATGACAAAAGTTGAGGTAAGAGTTGGTTTAAGAGTTGCGTTCAAAATTTCTTAAAAATCTTTGAAAAATCCAGATAAGAGTAGCGTTGAAAATTGCGTTTGAGTTAAATCGAGTAAAGTTAAGGGGGGGGGGGAAATACTTAAATACTTTGTCGAACTACGCAAAAACAGCTCTTTTTCGGACATCCTACATTGGCCAGCATTTCGGGCGTTTTAGCAACGGCTCGTTTGTTAGCTTTGAGCTCGTCAATGGTCTTCGTTTTGCGGGCATAAACTTTACTTTTTAAATAACCCCACAGAAAAAAGTCTGGTGCCGTTAAATCACCATTTCATTTTTACGATAAGCACGCACAGTTTTCACGGTCGTTTTCAATGTAAAGTACTACAATTTCAGGGCGCTCTTTCGGTGTGTATTGACTCATAGCTAAAATGGTAATAAATGACGTTTCAGAATCGTGTACATTTGACGAAATCGGCTAACAAATGTCAGAGTTATTTAATATTGAAATACTAGATGGCGCTACTTGTAGAAACTCGAAAATTTAGCAAAAATTGAAAAGGACTTAACAAAAAAGGTTTGATACATCACAACGTACAGTCCTCACCTCACATAACCAAACTATAACTTCTTTTAACTTTGTAGAATTCTCTTAATCGTTTCAAAACAAAGAAATTGCGTTTCGACTTTCACATCTGCCGGGAGCCCCGTGACGGCCATATATTTTTTTTATAAAATGTATTCTCAATGATTACAGAAAATACATTCGAAATTTTTGTACTGCATAAAAAAAGTGTTGATGTAATTCTTTATGTCTTAAAGAAAAAAATACGATCGAACGTTAATAACTGATCTTCAAAACTGATCGCACGCCTCCTACAGTGAAAATGATATGATGGAAGCCAATATATTTCAACATTCACTTAACAATTCGTGACTGTAGCTACAAAATACTCAGACTTTCACTTGAGTAAAGTATTTTTATTTATTTTTTTTTATTTATAAATTGCCTAACTAATGTAGCTTGAAAACATACTTGAAATGTTTCCTTTAAAATTAGCTTTAATAAAAATCAAACTCTTTTTTCAAAATATATCTACGCAAAAGGCCTAAGTGCTTCCGCAAACTCTACTACTAGTGGTCAGTCACTAAATATGGCGACACGCAAAGAAGACAACAAAAGAAAAACTTAAGCAATATAAAAACTAGGAAAACAACAAACGAAGATTTTCCTAATCCATCTCGTTCATAGTGCAATATTTGACGAAGCTGTGCGCGTCTCAAGTTGTCCATTGTTGTTTCTTAACGCAAAAAAAAAATAAATAAATTTCAAGCTAGTCTCATTTTTGGTGTATATTCAGCCGCGGCGCACTGTGGTGGCCTCTGTTGAGGAAGGTGAAAACACCTTGAAAACACTTTCGTTACGGGCAATATGCTTCGAAACATTTCTTTTAACCAAAAAAAAAAAAATTAAAAAAAAAGATTGTGGTTTGTGATCTTTTTTTTTATTTTTTTTTTATTTTTTTTTTATTTTTTTTTATTTTTCGTCTTTGCCACAGAAAACGTGTCTACGATTGATGGCGGCGCGTCGGACGCGCTCTAAACAGAAAGACCGGCGCTTATACATCACAGTCTGTGAGAAAAAAGTTGCTAGGTAGGTGCCTTGTTAGTGTGCCATTTTATTATAGAGGTGATATCAACACAGAAAAATGAGTATGAAAAAAAATATATATATAGTAATAAAAAAAAAATACAGAATAAAGAAGAAGAAAATAAAAATTCAAACTTTCACTTGCTACAAGCGTTCGCAATATAAGTATAAAGCTGTGTGATCGTGCTGCTGCTGCTGCGCAGCTGTGATCCCAAGATATCTTTTTAGCTGATCACCACACTGTGGAGGGAACTGGGTCACCATTGCGTTTTTGGATCCGTCATTGCTGAATGAATTGGCCCAAAAGATGATGAAGAAAATTCCAAAGATCACAGTCCACAACAAATTCCAATCTATTTTTCCACAACGGAAGATAGATGAATGATGATGAACATCGTCGTCGAGGTGATCTAGTGGCGATCTTGAAACCTTAACCAATGCCTTCCCATATGTTTGCCATTCATCTTGCTAAGGCATCTCTGTGCGACTTATAGTCCGCCCTCTTGCTGTGATACTTCTTTCTACCCATTGCGGGGCACCTACTTTGGACGGATGAATTACAATTTTTTTTAATACAGAGTCGGTGTATATTTTTTTTACTCTGCAATTCATAGCGTGTTTGCCGTCGTGAAGGTGAACGCAATAATAAGAGTCATGTGGGCCGGTTTCGCAATCCGCGTTTAATATGCATAAATACCGCCTGCTCGCCTGCGCGATAGCTTTTGTAGCTATATAATAACGTTGACAGTTCAGAAGAGTATGAACTTTACAAAAAATCGCGCTTGTGTGTGGCCATATTCTGTGACTCAGATTCGTTGGCACGATCGGTATACTCTGATCGTACTCTGATCGCACTACTGTCGTCTATAGCGCAATCTCTTCAAGCTTAGTATAATTTTTTTATTTTTTTTTGTTGTAAATGTGATTTACTGCTATAGGCTTTAAGTCCAGTTGAATCCATGTCAAGAAGCATTGACACGATTGAAGATATAGAAGACACTGAGAGGTGATCGCGGCTGGAATTTATAAAGCAGTTACCTGAGTAAGAGCCCCGCTATATTCCTACGTATGTAGGTAAAATCCAGGTGTGATCTCAGGTTGTTGCTATTTACTCGTAGTTTTTTGGGGGAGGGTTGGTGATCACTGATCATGTGTGTCGATCGATGTAATACTAAAGAGCTTTTCGTAAATATTTACGTAAACGTGACGTGCTACTCTTGAAGCGATTATTTTATTAATTTTATTTTTTTTATTTTAGTTAAATTTAAAATGTTTGAGTTGAGAATTACTGAAAAATCTATTTTTAGAAACTGGTTTTTGTTTTTTGTTTGTAGAAGATTCAAATCTTTTTCTATACAAGTTATGAATTCTAATTACATAATTGTTTTTTTTTTCTATTAGTGTCAACAATGGTTCTTCATTAGCTGAGCAAATTAGTTTCGTGCGGAGTTTTTATTATTTTATTATCTCTATGTTTTTTTTGGTGGTGGTGTAGCTTAGCATGAGAGTACGTGAATTGAGTTTTTCGTTTATTTTTGAGTAGTGTTTTAATGTATACAACATAACCAAGGATAGATTATGAATGAATGATATTTACTAGATAACTTAATTTTTGAGATTAGCTTAAAATTATTAGCATTTAAATGAATTTTTATTTGTTACTTGATTATTGCAATTTGTATGCAAATTTACCAGTGGTGTTGGGTTCTGGTGTATATAAACCGCACCCGTCTTTTTCTACATTTAAATTTTGCATCTTAAATTAGGCTAAAACTAGAACAGAAGTTTGTGAATAGATCACAATTCTATTTTTAGAAACCTAGGGTTTTATTTATGTTTACCTTACTTTAAAACCAGGTCATTTGAGATATACTTATGTCTTATTGTCACTCCTAAAATAAACTTGATACTTTCATGCATGTAGATCACTAAAAATATGCAACTAAAATGCAGCGAAAGATCCTAATAAAATTAAGATTCAAGATTCTTAGTACTTAAATTGACCGCAGAGCGTCTCTGTACATCAAATTTATATGGAATCACATCATATTTTCGAAATAAATTCTTCGTGATAGAAATAAATTAAAACAAGATTAACTTCCCAGTATTCGTTCAAACAAAAAAACGACTCGAACGATTTTTATGAAAATCTTTTCAGATCATACTTCCTTTAACACGCTTTGAACGGCATCTTAACGAAGTCGGTATCTTTTTTGGTTCGCGCGAAATCGTGCTGGTACAAAAATCACTTACGCCGTTCAGACAAAAAAACGGCTCGACCGATTTTTATGAAAATCTTTTCAGATCATATGTCCTTTAACATGCTTCGAACGGCACCTTAACGAAGTCGAAATCTTTTTTGGTTCTCGCGAAATCGGGCCGGTACAAAAATCACTTAAGTCGTTCAAACAAAAAAAACGGCTCGACCGATTTTTAGGAAAATCTTTTCAGATCATATTTCCTTGAACACGCTTCGAACGGCACCTGAATGAACGAAGTCGATATCTTTTTCGATTCTCGCGAAATCGTGCAGGAAAAAATGACCACATCCGTACGCACACACACACACATATTTCTTCTCAAATTCTTGCTTAAAATGCTATTGGGACCTTGAAACGTGTAAATACATTGAAAATTTCGAATCCGATTTTCGGACCGATTACAATAACTTCGTACTGGGAAGTTAATAAAAAAAACTTTTCGAATAGCATACAAAATTTTATTACGATTGGGTGCGGTAACAACTACACAGCTTAAGGTCGTAAATCTAGGGTCTATGTATTTTATAAGCTTAGTAATGAAGATTATTTCTGGAAGCATTCAATAAAGGTAGAAATGATTCAACTGAACAACAAATTTTTCTATACGATCTGGAATTTGATGTGATTAATAAAATTCTTGTCCATCGCGGTACTTAACCGGGTATCTACGAACATGGGAAATTGACAATAAAATTCCCAAGTACTGCTTGTGGTTTGTATGCCTTCGAATTATTGATGGCATAATTTAAAAATATTTTTCATCTTTTTAAAATAATTTAAAATGGCATAGTTTGGTGCTGTTAAATACAACAAACATGAAAAAATGGGCCATGCCTCTTCAAAATTTCATTGTTGGTGCATTAGAGAGAACAGTGTCACTTCTGAAGCCACTACTCATGAATACTGTGAACTGATGGTCTAAGAACGAGTTGATGAGTAAAACTATATTGAAGTATCTGCAACTGCAATACCATTGGCCGTTTGAAAGTAGTATGAACTAATGGTGCTTTCAGAAGTAGGGTTGTACCATATTGGATCTCCGAGTAAAAATAAAATATGACCTTACAACGGGCGAACACCGGCCGTTTTTGAAACATAGTCCTCGGCCATGTTCCAGACATCAGGAGGTTGTTTGTCGGACTGTACGGCCGTATATGACGGCGGTACGATGGCCTTAAAGTTCCAATAAAGGGCATACGACGGTGGCACAGTGGCTATTCACAGGATAAAATGGGTGCATGTATAAAATTTCCCACTAAAATATAAATCAACACCAACAACCAAGTGTGCGTTGCCTTCACAAACCGATGACTGGCGAGCCTGTTTCTTTTTTGCATCGATAGGCTGATAATCCAAAGACCGATTGTACATAACAAAAATGATCCCACAAACTACACTCAACAATACATTGGTGCAGATTCTTTTTTCTTGGCTAAAATTTGCCGTCGTATGCCCTTGTGTACAGCTCAATACTCGGCCATTTATATGTTTTGATCAAGTTTGGCCGTCGTGAGGCCTTATGTGCTCTCATTTAAAATGGTTAAAAACTTTACGGCCATCATATGCCCCTTAAAAAGCCAAGTGGCCATTGTTCGCCCGTTGTAAGGCCATATTTTTTTTACTCGGGTTTACTTGTCGGTGTGGTTTATTCTGACGAATCTGACATATATTTTCTGTAGCTTTAGTTATATTTGTTTACCAAACCAATGAAAATTATGAAGATTGAACTGCGTCGCTAATTTATCAGCTTAAATTCTTTTATTTAGAAACCAAATTTATAAATTTCTGAAGTTCAGTATCTTTTTTCGATATTTCTCATTCTTTCGATAGTTTTGTTATTGGCGCTTGAGGTCTAATGCAATTTTAATCAAGTTAAGATATTCCAAGTACTATCAACATAAATCAACACCTGCAGTGGACTTTGGCAATGGAAAGGTATAGTCTATTTCTGTCTGTATGTTCTCTTTAACCTGGCGTTGGAGAAAGTGATACGAGATTTGGGTGCGATACCATACAAGTGAAACTATGTGCATGGTGGTCCCGTCTACCGAATGATCTTGCATATGTAAGTCCCACAATCAAGGTAGATGAGCTTGAATTTTTCGGTATTACAATGCTTCACCAACCTTGGATCAATAAAAACAGCCGATTAATTCTCCGGATTTCCAATATACCAATTGTCAAAAGTGGGGTGTAGATGGAGCCCCTATGAGCCTAGACCTACTGCTTCATGTGGATGGCCTTGTAGGACCCACAACGGGCATCTAACGCCTTGCACCATCCCGAGTGGAAAAACGAGGCTAAACAATTTGAGAAGTTCGGCCTGGATATGCGAGTAATAACTGCAGAGGTGTCGAAATCGAAATAGACACGCAAGTGTCGTTTTTCCAAGCAGTCCCCCAACTGAGTACTAATCACGTCCAATGCTGCTTAACCTCCGCCAACGCATGAGATCCGGTCTATTGAGTATGCTAAATGGCAACTTTTATGATGTTCAGGGGAAATCGGTATGACCCTTATTTGTCACATCCCCATGAGGGATGCCCCCTTTAAATGCTAGTCGTTCGTGTTTCCGATAGGTATACTTCGGCGTTCAAATCTCCCAAGATGGATTTTACATTATATTCTAGCCCCAGGCATCAAGTACCTCGAACAATTCCTCTTTTGTCCGAAAACTTTTTTGTTAGGTGCGTGAACGTTTATGGGACTTCTGTTCGCTTTAAAACCGAGAAACAGTAGGTTTCGTCCTTTTGCTCACCAAAAAACCAACCGCGAGCTTATGATTTCTTGAATGACACCTATAATCTGGTTTTCCCACGAAACCGTTCCCTGCCCGTCGCATTTCTTTGAAGGTTATTATGTCGGCATATTTAGAGAAGATAGCCGCAGTTCAAGCTTTGTACAGATTTCAAACTTTACACATGGGAGAATTTCTGAATCGTTAATACCCTGGCTTCAACGGCCAAACTGCGCAAGTTCGAGCAAATTGGTGAACTGAACTATAAAATAACTTCAGTTCGCATACATTTTCCACATAATCAACTGTGGATAAAACAGAACTCAGTTCGCCCAACTGAACTTGAACTGAAGTTAAACGAAAAAGCTCGCTCAAAATAGAGTAATCAACTGGAATAGTGGAGTGCGATTCCAGTGAGCTTTTGCATTTCTGACTTCTGGCGAAAAAGCAACAACAATTTCATGCACTAACTGAACATGCACTGGACTTTATCCGGTGAAGCAAACTTATGTGGATTGAACTGAACATTATTGAACTGAGGTCGGTGAAGTAGGGGCATTGTAGTCATAATAGCTTAAATATTATGATTAAACTTCATTATTACGGAATGAATACGGAACGTGCTACTACATGTTATTCCGATTTTTTCTGATCTTTGTACAATTGGTTATCCTTATTAATATTAGCTTAAAAATTTTAAAATTGGTCTAAAATGGTTATGCCAATTTTAACTACATACACGTGCTTTCACGTACCTTAGATAAATTAGTTTTTATACTCAAATTTTTTCTACTACTATTTAAGCTACTAAAAAATCCACTAATAACCAATAAAAAAACCGTTGAGTTGTAATTATTATTGATATTAAACTCCACCATAAATATTACATAATTCCATGACATTTACAAATCTATATTAAGAACAAAAAAATTGTTATCAATCACGTCAGTTGCTATTTTTAAAGTTATGCTCACTGTGTATGGGCTTTTTTCAACCTCAAAACTTCTTAATTACATACAAATACAAGTACGCATGAATCATTATCTCAAAAGATGGTTTTTATATATTAAATATTGTTTTTTTACACAATTTTTATACTATTCCCAAAAAAAACAAAAACAAGCAAAAAGTGCCATGAATCAACTAGAATCTTTCACAATGTATCAAGTACTACCAAAAAAAAATGGTATAAACAATTGAGAAGTAAAAAACAAATTATTAATAATAAAAAAACATAACGACTTATTGAAAACGATGAGCTAAGTCATTTCGGAGATGAAGTTAAGTAAAAATTGTTTTCTTTCTTTCTCTCAAAAAAATAAAAAAATAAAAAAAATTCAATGGAAATGAAATTTTAAAATAATTTTGTTTTTCTTTTTAAATAATAAAATCCGAATTTTTTTTTTTTGGGGCTGCATTGAATTTCTTGAATTGAAATCAGAAAATTTCTCGCAATAATTCACCTTTTATCACCTTTCTACGGTCGTTTTAAGAGACAAGCACAACACCTAAAAAAAATCACTCAGGTATCACGCGGATGAATGAAATTTCTCTTTTTTTTTCGTTTGGTGCTAAGAGATACCTGAAGGAAGGTGTCATCAAATTAATTCCAAACCACCGTCATCGAAATTTCCGTCTCATCCTCAATAAAACTAAAGTAATTTTTGGTTTGATGGAAATATTTTTGCGAAATCGAGTCGAGTTGATTTTAAGGAAATCTTCACGCATTGTTCTTTAAAGACGTTTGTGTGTTAAGCTTAGTTGACTTTTATCACATGCCTTTGAAAAGAAACGAACAGAAAAAAAATAAAATACTCAAAGAAGACTTTATCCGCCGGAAGTAGCCAATCTTTTCTTTCTTCACAAAAAGGCAACACTCCACCTATAGTTAGGCTGTGGCTGTGTGTCTGTGTGTGTGTGGTGCCTCCGGATGACATGTAGGGGGCGACGATGTAAAAAATTCAAATTCAAAAAAAAACTACGATACCTGAACACTACTATTCTTCGTGTTCGGGGAATATTATTCCACAGAAGCATACCCTAAAGAATCAATCAAGTCTCGACGACACTAACGGAATACGAAAACAAAAGGTATGCGCCGAGGAGCAGCACAAGAGTTAAACAGGTGAATGTAGATAAGACTCGATAAGAGCAGTTGTCAACAGTCACCTTCTTTATTGTTTTTTCAGTGGTAAATCGTGCCTGAGTAGAGAAGTGCCTATCTCGGCAGCTCACCTGTCTACTAGAGTCGTCAAAAGTCACGGGGGTTTGATTATTTGAGACTCTCCAAGACGAACGAATCTGAAGACTCTAAGGAGAGCGCGTTCCTCGTTCAATATGTACACACCTATATCCCCCGAGGCACTAGGGACTTCCAATCAATTTCCTTATTTTTTTTTGTTTAAAAATTCTGTATTTGAGGGCTTGTGCATTTTAAAACTACGTGGTTATTGACACCTGGGATACCATTGTCTGTGGGACTGAATGGTGGTGCTGCATTGACGCGTCTTCGTTGAGTTTTTCATCGCGAAATAAATTTTCAATGAAGAATAATTTTGCGGATCGTCAGGTATGCATCGAGCATGTAGGTGGGCATAGATACGAGTATATCTACATATATATAGAAGGAAGGGCCGCGCTACGTTAACTCTATAAAATGCAAGGTACAAAACCCGCGAAGGCTGCAATTGGACTCACATCCGCTAGTAAGGGAAACACTTGCGTGCATATATGCAAATGATACACGACTTCGTGGCATATTTTAAAACTGCAGTGCTTAATTCTTGACCTTAGTATACCCCATGCAATTTTCATCATATATACCATCCAGAGACACACACCGAGAGAGGATCTTCTTCATCGGTTAAGGTTTTTTATGTCAAAGTTTTTTGCAAAACAAAAAAAAATAATGTTGTTATATCACGAGCCTTAATTACATACATGTAAGGTAAACTTGCAGGTTATTTATAGCGTTGTCACGTCAGCGATGACAGCAGAAGTTAATTCACCAAGTACACTTTCTAGCCAGCAGCGCATGCGCCGTCGTTTCGTTTGGTTGTGACAAAATGCTAATTTCGACTAGGTTTTGACTCATGATTTTTGATTAAGCAATCAAGTTTTAGAACCCTATTAGCCAAGCCTTATACCGAAAATTGCAATTTATTTTGAAATTCACACTATCAACCTCGGATCTGGTAAGACCCACCATATAAGGTGGCCAGACTGGACCACACCTATTCATACTCTTCGCCCGGTACAGCTGGATTCATGTTTCTGGACTACATTAAAAAATAAAAAATAAAAAATAAATGCTGGCCTCCAAAAAGAAAAATCTCGCACTGTGCCACAGGAGAATAGAGTGAGAGTGAATAAGCGATTACCTCTCTGCCCACTTCCATACCATAGCCTATACCGCTTACATTTATATGCGAAAAAAGAAACGGAACCAGTGCGCCTACTACCTACCGTACAAGCTACCTTTAAGGCCCCGCGGTGCATGGCTTTCTTACACCAGTGGCGACCGTGACATTTTTCTTTTCATATTTTTCGACAGTCACTGAATTACAAATAACAACAACAACAACAACAAAAAATATACACCATTTTTGAATATGGTTAAAAAGTAAAAATTTCCGAGAGCTCACCTTCCAACTACCGTGAGTTGTTGTTGTTGTTGTTACTGTTACTGTAGCTGCTAAGAAACATATAGTTGCAACTTAAACCTATTAAATTTAACTGTAGGTTGGTCTGTTGGTTAGTCATGTCTAGATCTAGCCGCTATAGTCTCTTTATACATTATTATACAAATGCGATCAGAAACATACCATTATTGTGGCCATGCATTTTCGTTTTATTTTTTTTTTTTTTGCCTCTGTTAAAAAGCGAAATTGAAGCGCGGTGATTGGGAGATTTGAAATGGAGATTAAGATTTTTAGGAGTGGAATACAATGCTGATTATTTAAGTGGAGCAATATTGCGTTGTTAATGTATATTGATTTGTTAATTTTTCGATTCAAAATGCAACAGTTTTTTTTGCTGGTTTTTGTTTGTTGGTTGTTTTGTTTGCTTGGCTATTGGGGATAGTATTGAGTAGTAGGAACTTGATTAGAAACTTTATGGTAATAACCATGATGTTGTAGGTTGTTTTGTCATTCTAATTAAAAAATAGAGAGATTAAGATACGAGTAGTTAATGTATGTTAATTTACCATAAAGTGGTTCAGTGTGCTTTTAGATACTGATTAATAAAAAATAAAAATCGGAAAATAAAGCGGAACTTTGGAATCAAGTTATACTTTTCTACTCATTTTAATTTAATTTAAATAAAACAAATTCAAAACAACATGTAACTTTTTTTTTAATGTTACCCTCAAAATTTTTTAGATGCCTTCAAGTAATTCATAATGACAAAGTATATTCTACAAGTCCTTGTTCGTTAATAGTATATTGTGTAACAAGTTTGGAATGATGCATATTCTGCATAAGTGAAAGTGGTCCACGAGTGCGGAATATACCATTCAAAACGTGCAGACTTTAATTTTTCTGCGCCTCTAATAATATTTTTTAATGTAAATCTAATGTCAAAACTATAACGTATAAGGCACAGCAAGTTATTTTAACACTTAATAACATATTAGTAGGGAGTGTTCATACTTAACAATTTTGTTTAAGAAATGGAATGTAATAATTTGACAATAGATGGCGCCGCAAAATTTAATTAAAAAAATGTTATTATTTTCTGTAATTTATTAATTGAATAGTTTATTTAAAGCAAAAATAGTCTAGCGATAGTCTTTTTTTTCTTTAATTAATAAATCATATTCTTGGATTACGAGGAACAGATGTCGCCACTAGTAGTCATACCATAACAAGTGATGGAAAGAATATTCCACACGGGTGTGGAATGCTGCTAATTCTGTATCTAAAAGCAAAATCAAAATGCTTGTATTCTAACAGAGGCGTAGAAAACAATAATTTTTCAATACCAAATTCTTCTCAAGATCGCACTTATCAAATCTAATAAGCAATTAACTAGTAAGAATGTATGAATTACCTCTAGTTCATACATCAGTTTGGGAGTCTCATGAATGCTAAACAGATCATGTAAAAAAAGGTGAATTGCATGATCCACAAAAAATAGATCACCGATTTTGACGATCATGTGTCGATCAATTCCCTCAAAATTTGTCTTGATTGACGTGTGCAAACTTTCCACAATCATATTTTTTGATCATCTAGATTTGCTAGCAAATTGACGATGATTTTATTATGTTTTTGTAGTATACTGAGGTTAAAGTAGTTGTTGTAAGGACTTAGTTAAAATTTAGTTCAAGATCGGACGCCACATCATCCTCTACTCATTTTCTGGGTTAAGGATGTGGTATTATTTGTGAGATTGAGTGTGAGATTGATTTATATCACTTACGTACGGTATCATGAAAACGAATATTATTTACTGAAAAAAAAATGTGGCATCCAAGCGATCTTGAAAATTACATTTACTATACATTCGCTTCCAAACGACGTGCAATATTGTGGGACAATGTTTTTGTTTTCTCTCTTACACATTTTTTAACTTAGCTAACTGCCAGCTATTGCACTTATTTACTGACTCACAGCAGTGTAAAGGACAGATTTTATTGAGCTTAAGCCCCTATTTTAAAATTGTGATCAGTCATAAGTCACAAGCTTTGGCGACTCGCGCTTACTTCTTATGAGATTATTATTTTGGTTTCTATGCTAATTTTGACTTCTACTTCGCTTCTACGTTACTTTTCATTTAGTATAGGCCTTCAACTTGAGACTCATTACACACTTGTGATTGCGTTGTGACTTGTGACTGCTTTTAGAATAAACGGGCTAGTCTTTCATATGAAATAAATGTACTAATCTTAGCAGTTGCGCAAAATATTCACGCCACACAACTCCCATTGTATCTTTCGCTTTGTGCCACATTTTCCTCTCTGACCGCAACATGTTTAGGATATTCTATGTCCCAAGCTGCGATCTGGCTAAAGCTTCTAGTACGGCCCTGTCTTCTGTTTCGTACGTACATCTAAAGTGTGTTCAGTGAAATTATGCTCTTTTACCACCATGTCCGCGTAAAATTGGGTTTTGATTCTTTACGACACCATGTCAACTTTGATCCTTTGATCCTTCCTTCTCTTTATCTTCCTTATCAATATCACTTCTGTTTAATGTTGATATTAAACAGAAGGTCTCACGATCCATGAATGAACAACATAACCTTCTTAACTGCTCCCTTATCTCCTCCGCCGTTCCATTAATAAAAAAACACGTTCCTTCACCAAAAATCTACCAAATAACTTCCCCTCAAAAAGAACCTATAACTTCCAAAAAAAAATTCTCTGTACTAATTACCAATTAAAATTCTCGCTAGAACGTGTTAAGTACATATGTTTTCATTAAGCAATAATTAAAACAAAAAACTTCTTTTCGACTAATGACTTGTTAGTTGTCATTCATTGGTCATTTTCTGAACTGAAAATTCCCTCCGGCATTTTTCTAGTTCAATGATCCAAGCTCCAAGATCGGTTCATTGATAAGCAAATTGTTTTGGAAGTTTTCAATCCCCAATAAGGTATGTTCAGAAAATTAAGAGTTTCTTACAATTGAAGAAGTTTTAGTTTTGTTTTGTTGTGAAATTGTTTGTTATATAAGATCAGTAAGTTTTTTAAAAATGGATATTATGTACTGGGATTGGTGGTAGGATGCAGTAATAGTTGTTGAAGTAAGTTTTATGTAAGGAAATTGTTTTTAGTTCTTTTAAGATTGTGATTGGGCAAAAAGAATTTAAAGAAGTTTTAACAGTAGGTTTATGAATTTTATGATTCAAGGGACAAGGAGATTCCAAAATATTTGCACCTTAATGGATTTGAACAAGATCATTCTTCCTTAGCTATTTTGGATCAGTGTATTGCTTTGTAGAGGCTTGGTTTTGACTACCAGAGAAAACAGCCGGTCTTGCAATGTTCCTTATTTAAAGTTTATATCCCAAATAAAACGGAAATTGATCAGTCGTTGGATGCATGATCACTTAGTGCAGATCGAAACATTGAAACATATAACAAATTATTGTAGTCGTAAAATGTTCTTCGTTTTTTTTGGGAGTAAGATTAGGAATGTTTTTTCTCATATATTTTAGCTGAATATATAGATCTAGTTTTCGATATGTCGATCGATGATATTTTGAAATTTTTGGTTATTACGTAAAACTTCTTGGCTTCTTTTAAAACCATCTCTACAAACTTAAGAAAGTTCGAAACAAATTGTAGTCTGCTACTGTAAGGTCAGTATTATCTAGTGGTTGTATCAAAAAGCTAAGCGAGAGAGAAGAAAGAAAGAAAAGGGCCGAATTAATTGCCTAAAGAATCAGTGTTCCTTCGCTTTAGGCCTTGTGTTGACGTTGACAGCATCATTCACTTTTCTCTGCACTATCTTTCCGAGTGGAGATTATTGTCCGGCACAACAGTCTATGATAGAACCACTGACCTAAGCTGAGCTCTAATATTTTACATAAATGGTCAAAAATTTCTGCCACTAGTATTTAGCGGTTATTTAGCCCTACCAGAACCTATATACGCAGCGGCAGACATTTTTTTCAATTTTAACCATTTTTTTATCATTTTTGACATTTTTTGGTACAATTTTCGGCCCCATCGAAATTTCTGCCACTATTTTTCGATTACACTTCGAACAGAAAATATTCCATTTTGTTAAATCCGGTTTTTTTGGGTGTTTTATTAACTCACCACCGGAAAATTGGCCCATGAATTTTCTCTGCTACTATTTTTTTTTTGGAATGTAGAGTACTTAAAGTAAATTATACCGTCAAAACCAAGTGGTAAGGGCGTAATTTTTTTTCGTCCCCCTCCGCCCCTATCACGGGATGGGTCCACTTCCCACCAATATATCATATGATAAAAATAATCAAAATTAAGGCCGAGATGTAGGTTTTTCAACCGTCAGCTCCTTAAGTGCCTGTTCACACGGGTCGCTTTGAGGCGCGACAAAGCGAACATTTGTTTACACGTTTCGCTTTGTGTCCAGTCGTTTTTATGACAGATGGAACAAACGGTACGGGAACAAATTTTGTGAGTTTTATAAAAGTGACATAAATTCATGGCTGCTCCTAAAGTTTTACAAAATAAATTTCTCACGAAAACAAAACTGAAGCCTGAAAATTGTCCTATCACACTTCTGCTCCCACTGCGGGTGAAACGAAAATAAAATGGAACAATAAGGTGATACAAAATGAAATTAAAACAGTCAGCTGATCAGAAAAAGCGAACGTGAGTCGCTTTCAAATCGAGACGCACTTCCTTACCATCCGAACGCTCCCCGCACCTGTAAATTTCGTGTTGAAAAGTCGCTACAACCACCCGTGTGAACAGGAACTAACTAACAAGATTTGGCGCCCCATAAATTAACGAAAAAAAAGCAAAACTATTTTAATATAGTCCAGGGAAATTAGCAATGAAAAAGCATGAAAGGAGACAAAATTCCAAAATGGCGGAGAATTGGTCCACAGAAGGGATTTTTTAAGAAAACAATTTCGGAATTACAAAAAAAACATGGCCGCCGGAGATATCGGGTTTTTCCTTTGTTTTCCTTGTATCTCGGTTTCTATGGGTCGTACAAACCCGTGCGAGGGCCCAAAATGTTGACAGTGAAATTCTTTATAACTTTAGTTCTTACAAAAATTTTGACCCGATTTACCCTTTAAAGTTATTCAAGGTCAAAGTTATCAAAAATCATTATTTTTCCAAAAAATCACTCAGAAACTGGTTTTTTCGAATTTTTTTATTTGATCAGTCAATACGAAACGTTATTCCCTACAAAAAGCCCTCATGTCATTTTTTCGAAAACTTAACCCTTTCGAAGTTATTCAAGGTCAAATTCACTTTTTGGACAAAATGTCACTCAATTGATTTTTTGCAAACATTTTTTTTTCATCTACTTATACAAAACATTATTGTATTTTGTAGGCAATAATGTTTTGTACAATATAAGAACCATCCACCAGATATCATTCACATTCAGCATATTTTTTGCTGTTTGTCATTTCTACCTTGTAATTTACATCACCTATGATGATTCATTCATCTTATCTAATAACAAATATAACAACAAATCACAAAAAAAAAAACAAAAAAAATTCCATTCGATGCACGATAATGGCTTAATCTCAACCGGAAACATTCTTGAACAATAACTAGGAAACGATACATCAAAACATAACCCTAAATTAAAAATATCTTAGATTTTTTTTTTTCATAAATATATATGTTTATATAATTCCTATCAAAAAGAATTATAAAACAATCATTAAATATTACAATAAACCAAAGAAATAAAAAAATATATATATTAGAAAATTGCACATTGGTGTATACATGATTGTAAGAAAATTTCCTGTAATTAAAATTCGCTTTAAAAAAAAATTAAAAAATTCATAATCTCCTTTTATACCTTTAGATTAGACTTATTATAATTTTATTAGTAGCCTTCACCTTCGATCTTAATGAAGAAGAAGAAAATAATATGGGGATTGTAACAAGTTTTATGCCTGTTAATAAGATTCTCGTTATTTTTATTAAATCCTGGTTTTCTTAGTGCATGTGAAGTTTAATCTATATTAATAAAAGAAAGTTTCTAAATGTATGTTTGTATGTATGGATGTGTGCGCTATAGCACCAGTCATCGCAGAGCTTAGAAATTTTGCACGAAGGACCGTGGGGGTATTCCATGATGCACCTCGAAGCCTGATTTTCGAAATTCAAAATGGCCGCCGAAAAATGAACGAAATTCAAAACGGCCACCCAAAATATGAATTTGCAAATTGTGTTCCGATTTCAATGAAAGTGGGTGTTTTTAAGGTCGCTGATATCGAATTTGTGGTCAAAACTTATAAATTCAAAATGGCCGCCCCAATATGGCCGACAAATTTGCCAATTGTATTCCGATTCCAATGAAAATCGGTATCTGGGGGATTTTAAGGAAACAAATAAAGAATTTATGATCAAAAATTATAAATTCAAAATGCCCGCGCCAATATGGCGGACAAATTTTTCCAATTGTATTCCGATTTCAATGAAAGTGTATATCTAGGGGTTTTTAAGGTTGCAAATAACGAATTTATGATCAGAACTTATAAATTCAAAATGGCGGCACCAATATGAGTTTGCCAATTGTATTCAGATTCCAATGAAAATCGGTATCTGGGGGATTTTAAGGTAACAAATAAAGAATTTATGAACAAAACTTATAAATTTTAAATTTCGGGGCCAATCTGGGGGACGAATTTTGCCCAATAAGTGTTATTTCCCGGTCAGCTGTATGTAAGTTGTTCAAGAGTTGGGAAATCGAAAAATCTTCACATCCTAGCTCCAAACGGAAGAACATTGACCATAGTATATTCTGGTCATTTCCTCTTTGTCGTGAAGTTTGCCTCATTCTTAAATGTAGGAAATTTCTTAAATTTCTCCTAATCAGTATAGAAACAGTAAAAACAGCAGAAATACGTTTTCAAATTAATATGAAGAACATCTCTATATCTATATTAATAAAAGAAAGTGTCTGTCTGTCTTTCTGTATTTCTGTCTGTCTGTCTTTCTGCTTGTGCCTACCGTCGCGCGTTGGAACCAAACTGGAAGAGATAGATAGAAATCTGATTTTTTTTTGAAGATGCATGAACACCCAAACAGGTGACTAAAAGTTTCGAAATTCTAATTAGTGTTTTTAAATTAATTAATAAGCACGTCACCATTTTTTACGTTCTACGCCTCTTGCAACTTGATTTTGACCCACTTTCATATAACCTAGCAACCCCAAATTTTGCCCACATGCATAGTTCGCGTGACAATGCAATATGACATTTTTGTAAAGAAATCAAAATGGTGTTCCCCCACCGCGGGCATGGGTATCAAATGAAAGGGGATGACAAATAAAATTCCATTAGCTGTGTGGCATCATTCCAAATTCAAAATGGCGGTCAACACAAAATAGCGAATTACCTTTTTCTTTACAGTGCGCTCGGTATGGGTATCAAATGAAAGGGTGTGACAAGTAGAATACTATTATCTGTGTGGCGTCATTCCAAATTCAAAATGGCGGCAAACACAAAATAGCGGATTCTCTTTTTCTTTACAACGCGCTCGGTATGGGTATCAAATGAAACAGTGTAAAAAGTAGATTACTATTATCTGTTCCAAATTCAAAATGGCACCCAACACAAAATGGCGGTTTACATTTTTCTTTACAACGCCCTCGGTATGGGTATCAAATTAAAGTGTATGACGAGTATAGTACAGTAAGCTGTGTGACGTCATTTTAAATCTAATATGGCGGTCACCACAAAATGGCGGAAGACATATAATATAATAAAGAGTAGAAAATAAAATATATAGTTTAAAAAAACTAAAAAAATACGCTTTTATGTTAAAATGAACTAAAAAGTAAAAAATAATTTTGAACGTAAAGTTTTTATTGCTCCAGCCAGTATATGGGAAAAACCTAGGTTTCGAAGTGTAAAAAAACGCCAGAACATTAAATATAGTTTATCCTGAAGCTTTTTGAAAAAATACCGTAACATCTGTTGCATGTCTGATTATATGCTAGATATTTTTTTTGCCTCTTCTGTTCGTCTCAAGCCGAAATGAAAAAAACAGAGGGGAAATGTATGTGTGTAATGTATTTTTTAGATTTTTTTAGGGCACCAAATTTGCAAAACTGATTATTTTTTTGGCATTTTTTTTGGGAAAAACAATTAGGAGGGGTGGCGCCATGAGCGAAGTTTTTCACATAGCAAAATCTATGCGAACGATTCTGAATACGTTTGGCTAGGTGTCTGTTGTGCCCGTAGTATACCCAATTTTTTATCATCGAATCATAAAAAAGTAACATACTCCAAATTTTTTTTAAGTATTCAAAATCAGTTTTTTCAGGTTTTTTCTTTTTTTCATTATACCTTTTTCCTACCGCGGACTGTGCACACTGCACACATAATCTTTCTAAATTGAAAGTCGTTGCAACGCACGCGGGTTTTTGCTAGTCTGTTAATAAAATTCTTGCTATTTTTATTAAATTCTGGTTTTCTTAGTGCATGTGAAGTTCAATAAAGAAGTAAAAGGCTTCAACAACTTCTCTTTATATTTTCTGAGAAAACAAAAAAAAACCTTTAATTTACCCTAAGTTCAATTTAAACTCGGATAAATTATGCAATAAAATACTGAACTAAATGTCACACGTATTTATCTTCCACTCCAAGCCGAATGACCTTGCTGACGACATCCGATCAGACATAATTTATATTTTTTGATTATTATTTTTTCACAAAATCACCACAAAACGAAAGACTTAAGCGACGAACTTGTTTTGTTTTTGTTGTCCACCATTTTCGAAAATATTCGTTAAGTTTTTTCGTTCAGTTTTAATCTTGTTGTTTCATCTCACTTTTATTATTATTTTAATTTTATCTTTTATTTATTATTCGGAATACTTTTACAGACAGATAAAAATCGTTATAGCATACATAAAAAAAAATAAATAACTGTTAAATTACAGAAAATTAAAAACGAATTGATGAGACTCGAGATTGGCCAATTTGAAATTTAACACCTACGAATTTCGCAAGGTGCAAATAATTTTTTTGATTTGGTTATTTTTTTCTTCTCTTCACTTTCACGTATTTGAAAATTTGTTTCGCGCGTCGTGCGTTGGCGTTCGTAGTGGTTAATTGCAATGTAATTGCCTCAGAGTCAGAGAGTTCTTGCAGTGTCGTTACGTATATGCCGCCGTCGACTGAATTGATAACGAATAAAAAAAAATATTATGTCTAATTCGATAGTTGTATTACTTAAATTGGTTATCGTTGGAATATGAAGAAGGAAAAAAAACGCATGAAGGTAGACGTGGTTGTTAAAGTGAGACAGGAAATGCTCACCTGAAACTTCCATACGAACGACTTTATGCCTTCTCCAACTGCAGATATATATATAAGTGCCGCTGTAGGTGTATAAAATCCGCGAACAAGAAGGCGCCAGGTTTTTATTTTTAATGTCCGACTTGATTGAAGTAAATGCCATTATCTTTAACGAATAATAACCGTAATCACCGAAGACTTTCGAGCAATAAAAACGACAATAACAAAAAAAAATAGTTAAAGGCGATCCTCAGTGGTGTAACAACTTGTTTTAATCCATGACTCTATATGCTCGACCGATATGTGGTGGACGCCAGGGCATTGCTAATAAATATCAGACATAGTGTGAAAACCCACTACTAGATGGATGACAAATCAATTCTGAATTTAGACTCACTTGAACTGGAATAGCGTTGAATCAGTTTTCATTTTTACTTTTTTTTGATTGAAGGACAACTGGTTTACTTGGATTTTATATGTAGGAGTTGTGCTGCTGTTAAAACTGGCTCAAGAAGGTCGGAAACTTCGACTGTGAAACAGCAACAAAAACAACAAAAAAAAAAATACCAACAAAAAAAAAATTGTCGCTTTACTTTCTGCAATCTGCTCGCGAATCGACTAACTAAGATCTAACCCGAACTAAGTAGGCGGAAAGGTGGGCTTTAGGTACAGTATCCACAAACTTCTGTAGGCAGTATTTCGTTTTACCTGTTTTTTTTATTAAGTTAATTTGTTAGTAATAGTAACTAAAAAAAAGCGCAAAAACCCCTTTATGTAGAACAGTGTAACAAATTGATTCCGCATTGTTCTGTATGCACACAGTTGAATAGACTTTTCTTAATTGCACGTGGTTAATTCTCCTCAATGAATTAACTAAAAAAAATTGCTGAAAGGTAAAATGTTTCCCCGTTAATATGTATGTGGAATAATGTGTACCGCTCGGGATCTGAATAATTTATTGAAAACGATCTGGTTTTTAACCAGTTTTATTTCTACCTATTATTTTTTTTTGTATAGAATTTTTTCCATTTTTGTATGTATTTAATAAGAACAAAAAAAAACAAGGCGCGGATGATGCAGAATTTTTAACCAAAAATGGTGTCAATAATGAACGAGAATTGTGTGTGCGGTGAATTTAAATTCGGTGGTAGCTGTAAAAATAAAAATAAAATAAATTATTTTTAAGACATCAGATCATCAGTTATGTCACGGATTAGGCTAAATGAATTAAAAAAAAAGTTTGGTTATGTCACTTGAATTTATGTAGAAGAAGCATAAGATTATAAGTGGAGGATTATTTTTTATAGGTATGTATCTTATGTCATAAGATCATAACTGCTGTGTAGCTTTGATCAAGACAAAATTTTACACTGAGCACTGGACAGTTCTGAGATTTCAATATAGTCCTTCTTACCTGATCATATTGCACTTATTGAACAGTGCTTGATCCACTTCCTAACGGCATTCGTTGTCCACCAAACTTTTTCTTCATCTTAAATGGCGCTACATATTTTGCAGATCGGTAGGTAGATATAGGGCTGGCTCCAGTGCGATTGGACGCCCAATTACCGCTTTGGCTCGCCATATTGTTGCCACACAGCTCGCAGGGCGTACGGTTCCATCGAAAAATTAAAGCTGCCGTAATGGCAAGACACCACACTACTTATTGGAGTGAAGACCGTACGTCTTAGTAACCATATAACCGCGACAATAAAAATCGATTTTCAATGCTGACGAACAGAGCTCGTCTATGGCCAGAATCTGACATTGCCTAACTTAATTTCCATCCCGTCCGATGAAAACCCAATCGAGCACCCACAATTTCTGACTAGTCTTCGTTAGCATATGGAAAACTTAAAGTCAACGCATTCTCGACAACCAAATTATGTTTATGTGCCTCGAGTATTGGAGGACTCCGACTCAGGCCCGCCCCAAAGGGAAAATGGTTGGCCCGGAAATTGGTTGAAAGCCAAAAAGTAAAACCCCTATATCCCTGCATTCTAACCGTCAAGCAGGCAGTAGCCTAACATCTGTTCCGTTCTAGGCTGCACGATATAACTTTAGGTCTATTCGGGAATCAAGAATCGACCATTCGTTCCGAAGTTCTGAGTGAACTATAAGCTGTGTGGCGTCATTCCAAATTCTAAATGGCGACCAACACAAAATGGCGGAAGGCATATAATAGACTAAAATGTAGAAAATATAACCGACCAACTCGAAATTTTGCACATATGCGTAGTTTGCTTGACAATACAATGTGAACATTTTGTAAAAAAACAAAGACAGCGGTTCCAAGATGGCGGCGGATTTTTGCTTTTGTGTTCGCCGACCCCCGACGTGGGTATCAAATGATAGGGTATGACAGGTAGAATACAATTACCGGTGTACCGTCATTCCAAATTCAAAATGGCGGCCAACATAAAATTTACTAAAAAGTAGAAAATATAACCGATCAATTTCAAATTTTGCACATAACGCCAACCTCGCCTGACAATGATATCCGACCATTTAGTAAAAAAATCAAGATGGCGGTTCTAAAATGGAGGCCGATTTTTTCAATTGTGTTCCCCGACCCACCAACATTGGTATCAAATAAAAGGGTATGACAGGTAGAATGCAATTAGTTGTGGGACGTCATTCCAAATTCAAAATGGCGGATTACCTTTTCTTCACAACGCTCTCAGTATGGGTTATCAAATGAAAGGGTGTGACGATTATAATACAGTAATCTGTATGACGTCGTTTTAAATCTAATTTGGCGGCCGCCGCGAAATGGCGGAAGACATATAATAGACTAAAGAGTAGAAAATAAAATGTATGTGATATATTTTTACAAATCAATATAAATAAATATATGGCTTCATTTACTACCTCTGCCTATTGTATATATTTTAAGACAATCGTTTTTCAGGAGTAAACTCCAGTCACGCGTTGGAGTTGACACGCCCTTTCTTTTTTTATAGGCAACTCTAAATTTTTATATGTATCCAAAATCATTTTTTCCAGATTTTTTTTGTTGTTTTCATTAGTATTTTTCCCTACCGCGGACAGTGTACGCATAAACTTTTTTTATTTAAAGGTGTTGCGGGTTTTTGCTGGAATACTACAAAATTATATTGTGCGACCATAGTATGATGTACAATATTCAAGAATTCAATAACCGCGCATCATCAATCATAACAAAACATTTCTTCCTGATTTTATTGCTGTTTTTCTAACATATCTTATCAAAAAAATACATATAAAAAAAACTACTCGACAAAACAAATATTTTATGGCAAATTA
This sequence comes from Thereva nobilitata, assembly GCA_963855945.1. Lineage (NCBI taxonomy): Eukaryota > Metazoa > Arthropoda > Insecta > Diptera > Therevidae > Thereva > Thereva nobilitata. The sequence goes on from OY979698.1 coordinate 15,344,424, forward strand.
ATCGGGTTTTATAAAATTAGTTAAGCTTAACTCTCATCACAGCCCAGAGAAAAAAAACATATTGAAACAAATTAAGGTTTCAGCGAACAAAACTTCGGTATTTTTTGTTTGTTCTGTGTTAATACAATTTTCTCACATTATAGCAAAAATTTCGTGTTACTTACACATCCATGAAAAATAAAATATAATTATATCATTGTGTTTCACGAAGTATTTAATAATCCAAAACATTTTTCCTTAATTCATTTTGACAGGCCGACATTTATCATTTAATTCACATTTCTCAAATGATCATTAAAAAGCATATTTTTGACCCAATCTTCAATAATATAAAATGGCCTTGACAATATATAATCTTAGTTTAGACATATTATTTTTTATTTACGGGTTTAATAGAGAGATATAGTTTCGTGAAAAAAATATGAGGAAACCGAAAATAAGCAGATAAACAACTTTCTTAAAAACTTCAAGTTTAAATTTATTTTATTTTGATTAATAGAAGTTAAAAACAGAAAAAAAAATTGTTTAATATCGAACACGATCAGAAATAATTAGGAATTTGTCGTCACATTATGAACGAAAAAAAACCTTGAAATTTTTCGATTTCATGCCGCGTTGATCACCAGTTTTTGATCGCACACAGATCTCTTAAGCAGTTTCAACTGAAGTAATTGTGGTGATCTTGTCATATTTATTTGAACTGAATTTTGCCATCCCAAAAAGAAAACACTTTTTTTTTTAGATATCAAGAATTTTTCCAGGTAAAGTAAATTTTTTGATAAAAAACACACTCTTTCCGTGTATTGTTGTGTAAAATTTACACAGATGGCGCTCAACGCAACGATCACGTCACGGTTCAGAATTTTCATTGGAATTAGAACAAAAAAAAATCTTAAGCATTCTACCTTTTACGGGAGTATAGAAGCGGTGTGGCAGAGCATAAATTAGCACCGCCTAAGGCCATTCTACTTATGGCTCCAAGATTATGCCGGTTCTGCGAATGTCACTATTCAAAAGAAGCACAAAAACTACTATATACGCCTCTACGTATACATATAACTAAGACTGTACGCTACGAGATATCTAACGGTAAAAGATAGTGGGTTTTATGGCATTATATATATATTATCGTTATGTTCCTTTGCTTGTTATTCATAATCGTGGTAATTGGCAACAAGCCTGAAATCGTTTCAGATCGTGAATACTAACAAACCGAAAAAATAAAAAAAAAACCTACAAAGATCGTTTTTATGCTAAAACCCAACATACCGGTCATTAGCAACAAGATCATGTGGTCGATCGGGCGAGGATTGCGGATGGTGGAAGTCTCGATGTTAATGACTATAAAATTGAGATCTTGTTGGGGTTATAATACGATATTAATTGCTCGGTGTGAATGCTGCACTGCATATGGATCTGTTTCTTTTTTCCCGGTGATAATTGCTTAACTTTTAGTTTAAACTTAAGAGCTACAAGACAAAAAAAAACCATTTATGCGACTGTTTTTGTGTGTTGATGCCAAAAATTTTTTTTTTTGGAAAGGTAAAAAACTCATTCAACCAAATCCAGCCGAAAGTTTAATGTGTTACTGTTACCTGGGTTAAAGGAGATTGCGCGGCAAAATTCATTTTTATATGGTTAACAATTAGGAAATCGTGAGGTGAAGGTCTGCTTTTTGCATCATCGATGGCCGATGACCAATGGACCGAGATTTTCATTGAAAGAATAATCTTCTTCTTATTAGTACCTTTCAATTCTTTGTACCTTTCAATGCTACATTCGTGTATATATGTCTAGGCCCTTTTTGTGTCAGAAACACAATTTAGTAACAGAAAGTAGTTCGGCAGGCTTAACGCTAAATTCACCATTGAACGCACAGCACTGAAAAACCGTGACATGGAATTGGTAGATGAATTCTGTTACCTCAGTAGCACTATCACCGAAAATTGCAGGGCAGAACAAGTTCCAGAATAAACTAGTTGGGATGTGGCTTTTGACCCTTTCGGTCCACAAGATTAACTTCCCAGTATTCGTTCAAACAAAAAAACGACTCGAACGATTTTTATGAAAATCTTTTCAGATCATACTTCCTTTGACACGCTTTGAACGCCATCTTAACGAAGTCGGTATCTTTTTTGGTTCTCGCGAAATCGTGCTCGTACAAAAATCACTTAAGTCGTTCAAACAAAAAAACGGCTCGACCGATTTTTATGAAAATCTTTTCAGATCATATTTCCTTGAACACGCTTCGAACGGCACCTGAACGAAGTCGATATCTTTTTCGGTTCGCGCGAAATCGTGCAGGAAAAAATGACCATATACGTACGCACACACAAACACACACATATTTCTTCTCAAATTTTTGCTTAAAATGCTATTGGGACCTTGAAACGTGTAAATACATTGAAAATTTCGAATCCGATTTTCGGACCGATTACAATAACTTCCTACTGGGAAGTTAATAAAACCAGAATTTCATACCCGAGTAAAAATAATTTCGTTAGTTACTTTTCTTACTAGCACGCACGCGACCGCTGCTAGCGCGCATAGCGAACAAATAGGGACGCCACAAAAGTATGCACGCACCCGCCACAGGGATGCACGCTCCCGCCCCAAGCACGAAAATCTAAAAATTTGTTCGCTAGAGGCATCCACTGGCACGAAAATCTAAAAATTCAGGCATGAACATTTATAAATACATCCGCGTCGGCATGAACCATTCCAAACGCGAGTGTTGTTTTACCAAGCAGTCCCCCAGCTAAACACTAACCACTTCCAATGCTGCTTGACCTACGCAATCGAACTAGATCCTTTTTACTGAGTATGCTATTGGCACCCTTTATGGTCACCAAGATAGTTGCCCCTTTTCTTCGTCCTCTACAATTTTTTAAAGCAATACAGGCGATTTCGTGCATCACTGTGTCGAAAGCGTGGACCCCTATGGCGGGAGCGTGGATACCTGTGGCGGGAGGGTGCGTGCTAGTTTTGTTCCCGAGTAAAAATAAAACTCGCCCGCCACAGGGATGCACGAAATCGCCTGTATTGCTTTAAAAAATTGTAAAGGACGAAGAAAACCCTAGTAAAAATGTGCCGTGCGCATTTTTTCGCTATGCGTGCTAGCTGTGGCGCCGTGCGTGCTAGTGCGTACCTGATGCAGGCTAGCTGCGGACGAGTTTTATTTTTACTCGTGTTCACACTCTGCGCGCGTACCAGCTACGTGCTAGGTGCGCCCTAGTAAAAATTTGCCGTGCTAGCTGTGGCGCCGTGCGTGCTAGTGCGTACCTGTTACAGGCTAGCTGCGGACGAGTGAGGTCATATCCTAAAATTCTGGTAGCAATATAAAATTAAAAATAAAGAATTTTGACGCACTGCCGGCCGTGGCGAATATGCCCTAAGGCCCAGTAGGCCCGGGCCTAGGGCGGCCAGAAATTTGGGACGTGGCAAAAAATACACTGATAATAACAAGATATGACTCAAAGTAAATATTACATTCTGCGCTAAAAACGCTCGCACGCTCTCTCGCTAAGCCTCAATTATACTGGACGCAACGGAACGCAACGGAACGGAGAGTCAACAACGGAATGGAATTTTTCTGGTTATACTGACGGAATCGAACGTATGCAAATGTCATTTGTTCATCTGTCAAATAAATATTTTAAATAAGTTGGATAAAATTTTTCGGCAATGTTTTGCCAAATTTTGGACTTATGCTTAAAATGTTTATATCCGTGCAATTTTTTATTATATAGAATTTCATTTTCTTCCACTTCAGATATCAATTTTTCAACAAACTCTGACTATATTTTGGGCTAAATAATAAATGACACAATCAGCTGTTTTTAATGCTGCTTTTGACACTTCAATCCGTCGGTTCCTTCTTTTAATCTGGTCCGTTCCGTTCCGTTGCGTCAATTATAATCACTTCAATACAATTTCTCTGTAATGAAACTCATTTTGACATTTCAATCGGAGTTGAAATTTTCAATGTATTTACACGTTTCAAAGTCCCAATAGCATTTTAAGCAAAAATTTGAGAAGAAAAGGAAATATGATCTGAAAAGATTTTCATAAAAATCGGTCGAGTCGTTTTTTTGTTTGAACGACTTAAGTGATTCTTGTACCAGCACGATTTCGCGCGAACCAAAAAAGATATCCACTTCGTTAAAGTGCCGTTCGAAGCGTATTAAAGGACATATGAATTGAAAAGATTTTCATAAAAATCGTTCGAGTCTTTTTTTGTTTGAACGAATACTGGGAAGTTATTCTTGTGGACCGAAAGGGTCAAAAGCCACATCCCAACTAGTTCTAACCTTTGATTCCATGCGAACATAAAATCATGGTTAATGGCTCCAGAACCAATTTAAGCAGGTTTCAACCCAGAACAGACTCAAAGAACACAGAGCAGGGCGGGGCGCAATTGAGAGCAAAAAAGAGCTGTCAAAAAGCCTCAATAAACGAAAATGCTAATTTTTTCTGCTCCAGGTTGAGCTGGAACGGTCATCGAACACACCTAGTAATTAATAAAAGAATTTTCTTTTTTAAAAAATATATAATTTACCAGAAACCGGATATAAAAACGAAAAGCATCATAAACTACACCACATTCCAATCAAGGCCTTTTCCAAATTGAATTTTTTACCTAAAAGGTGCGTCCCCATTTTGAAGTTGTCGGAAATACATTGACCACTTTTTATGAGTTCATTATGCATCGATCCTACACAGGTTTTACATCAATATTGAAGGACTTCGAAATTCAGAGATAACGAAGCAAATTTTTTTAAAAAATCGTTACATCGCTGTCATTGAAAGATTAGCGAAAAACCAGGTTAAAGTAACTTCACCATTTTTTTTAAACAAATGACTTTGGATTAATTTCAGATTAAATGCTCTTCCTTAGTAATTTAAAAACTTAGGAAAATGTTTCTTAAAAGCATTTGAAATCAGAATAAGACTAGGGCAGAATAAGACTAACTTTGCGAAATTGAAGCCCCGATACAAAAATTTTTGTTTTGATATTTGTTACAGTCGTGGCAATTTCATTTCTATGATGAGAAATCCTACAGAGCTCAAAGATACTGTGGAAGATTTTATCATTAAGTGCAATGTCGAATAACAAGATCTACTCAAAAATACAATAGAGAGAAGAAGAGTGAAAGAAATACCAACGACAACACGTGGTTTTATTCTACTACCTCTGAAACAAAACTACCGCGATACAACGTTGACTTATACCCTAGACCATCGTGTTTCTTAACCTTTTTAGTGTCGCGACCCCTCTGAAAAGAAAAAAAAATGAAGTAAAATTTTTTGCTACCATTGGAGGAGGAACTTGCGGCTCTTAAGAAATCCCGGACAGTTGTTTGCCGATTTGGAATCTGCAGTCATACTATCGTAGGTCTTTGGCTAATGCTACCCCTAAGATGCGAAGGGGTTGGTTAGGCTTATTAAGTTCAATACCATCCGTGTTGCAGGTTTTATCCGAAAAATACGATTCTGGTGGCCCAATCGAGGATGTGTCCAAAGTCCCTGTTGATTGAGTTTGGCATAAGTTCGCAATCGTCAAGAAACGATCTGACACGTGTTTGTCTGGCATTATCGAAGTGATATGAGTAACCCAGAGTACCGTCACCAGCGAAGCTGGGAATTGGGTTGGAATAGGAAAAGAACGTAGGTCATTTATGAAAATGGGACGGGTGATAAAATTTACCCTTGGGGACACCGGCAGAGATGATACGGGCCTGATATTTTACGACATCCAACACTACCCTTGATTGAACGGCTGGAATCTGGATCTAGTTTTTCAGAACTGAGTCAACACCAATAGTTTGGAGTTTAGGTAATAGAACAGGGTGCCAAACCCTATCAGAAGCCTTGGAGGTATCCAGACCAACCAAACTAGACTCACCAAAGCGATGCATACCTTGTTTGAGGTGTTCCTTCAAGGTTACGTCGGGCTGACCATATAAGCAAAATATGTTTCAAATTGCATTTTTTCGTGAAAATACCATGCTTAGTGGGAGACGAGGCGAAAAAAATTCGATGAATCTTTGGCGTGTGGAAAAAGACATGCAAACTGATGAACAGAGACAGTTGAAGTGAATTGTATCTCAAGCTGAGGCTAACCCGGAGCTGAAACGTTATAATATTACTTGAAAGATAAAAATCCTAGTATATTAGCAACCCCACGTTATATCTAATGGCGACCCCTTGGGGGTCTCGACCGCCAGCCAGGTTGAGAAACTATGCCCTAGAGAGAGACTAGCACCCTTAATCCGGATTATGACGTCAGAATGACGTAGACTCCATTTTATTTCCATTAGTCTGTCTCCGGCATTAGGTGATCGAGCAGGAGAAGGCTTTGCAGAAGAGTGAGTAAAGATTAGCTAAAAATATGGGAGACAACGAAAGAAAAAATGGTATCTAGAAACAAAATTACCAAGGACCATGCCGTTGGATGAAATCGAACTTCAAATCTCTGGCATGGTGGCAGTCGGTGATCTTAATTCTCGTTTTTCTCTAATAGTCCGGGGAAATTAGCAAAAAAAACGCACGAAAGGAGACAAAATTCGGAAATGGCTGAAAATTGGTCCACAGCTTCCTTGGGACTTTTTAAGAAAACAATTTCGGAATCACAAAAAAAACAAAATGGCCGCCGGAAATATAGCGGTTTTCCGGTGTTTTCCTTGTATCTTGGTCTCTATAAGTCGTACAACCCCATACAAAGGCCCTAAATGTTGACAATGAAATTCTCTACAACTTTAGTTCTTACAAAGATGTTGACCCGATTAACTCTTTCAAAGTTATTCAAGGTCAAAGTTTTCAAAAATCACTTTTTGGCGAAAACATCATTCAAAAACTGGTTTTTTCGAAAAAAATTTTTGATCAGTCAGTACGAAACGTTATTGCCTACAAAAAAGCCTGTTGTCATTTTTTCGAAAACTTAACCCTTTCGAAGTTATTATTCAAGGTCAAAGTTTCAAAAATTCAGTTTTTGGCCAAAAAATGATTCAGAAACTGATTATAGACAAATTTTTTTTGTTCTATTTATACAAAAGATTATTGCCTACCCTAATGACACCCTTGCCATTTTTTCGAAAACTTTTCGAAAAATTGTGCAAAAATCAATAGTTAGTGATTTTTTGGCCGAAAAGTGATTTTTGGAAAATTTGACCTTGAATAACTTCGAAAGGGTTAAGTTTTCGTAAAAATGACAACAGGCTTTTTTGTAGGCAATAACGTTTCGTATTGACTGATAAAATTCGAAAAAACCAGTTTTTGAGTGATTTTTTCGCCAAAAAGTGATTTTTGAAAACTTTGACGTTGAATAACTTTGGAAGGGTTAATCGGGTCAACATCTTTGTAAGAACTAAAGTTGTAGAGAATTTCATTGTCAACATTTAGGGCCTTTGTATGGGGTTGTACGACTTATAGAGACCAAGATACAAGGAAAACACCGGAAAACCGCTATATTTCCGGCGGCCATTTTGTTTTTTTTGTGATTCCGAAATTGTTTTCTTAAAAAGTCCCAAGGAAGCTGTGGTCCAATTTTCAGCCATTTCCGAATTTTGTCTCCTTTAAATGGTAATTTCCCCGGACTATAATATTAACTATCCAAAAATTTGTTGCATAATTTTTAAAAAAAACTTTTTGCTAGAAAATTCTTAAACTGTTTTTAATTTTAAGTTTCGGTATGTTGACTTTTTAACTTTGTCCAAAAAAAATTCTTCGCCAACCGATTACAAAATTGTTGTGTGAATCATTTTTAAAACAAAGTTCGTTTTTTTTGTACCGAAATGAATATACGTTTTAAGTGAGATGCTTTTTCTTAAATTTTTTTTTGCAATTTATAAACTTAAGTTTTTGCAGTTTTTAGCTTGTTACGAAAATTAGAATTGCATTACCGACGAACTCAAAAGTACCAATTAATAAATCCGTAAGAAATTCGATTCTAAATTCTTCGAAACAAAAAAAACCTGCTATCAAATTTCATCCATCAAACTTCACTTCCTTGTCAATAATAATGAAAAATACAAAAACAAAAATCCAATTTTCACATTAACAAACAACGTCTTGATCAAAACTTCCGTTTTAATCAAAGTTCATCTCCCATAACATCCTTGAGACAAAAACCATCACTTTTTCAGCCTATACTACACTGAACACAATCACAGTGAAAAAAAAAAATAATAATAAAGTTATATCTAAAAATTCACCCTCCGCCCCCGCCCCGCGCAGAACAAATCGATCTTTTGTTACGATCTCACTGAAACAATGCAGAACGCCTTGAAGGCGATATTTCAATCGAGGGCTCATCGAATAAGAATATTACGATCGAAAGCGTTTCGTTCAATTCCGCTTGTTTAATTAAGTGATCATGCTAACACAGAACACAGGACTAGGCCGGCAACAACAGTCTCTAGCCCCATCCAGGGTAAATAAAATGCTTCACTTTTCTTGAATTAACTGATCGTGTACATAGATGCAGTATATATGTATGTATATAGTATACGAAGGCGCAAAACGCAACCGAATCTGAAGGCTATCATCCAAATGGAAAATTGTTAAAAGATTTTCTGATTGCCGGCTGCGTCGATAGTTTATTGGCTAATAGTAGCTGAATATAAAAGTCATGGGCTATGATCTTTCATAGATGTTTATAGACACGATCAGTCCGGACTTAGCAACTCTAGTTACGCCCATGCCTTTAAAGAAAGTTCAAAGTTGTTTTCGCGTGTGATGAACGAACGACCTTGATACGGCGCGGCGTTCGAGAGGTCTTAGGTGCTTGGTGCCCGTGTTGTAGTGATCGTATATTTGCTGAACTAATATTGAAACGATCATTGCATGATCTTCGGCTTCGGTATCCCGACTCTCATGCACCTAAAAGATTTGTGGTGTAAAATAACAAAAAAAAATAGTAACGCTATAATGGCCTGTTCCCCTACTGACTAGATCCGTCTTGAGCCAGCAGGACTCCCCACGTAAGATCAGCCAGGCCGCATCGCAACAGTTGTCTTATCGGACCAAGTATACAAAAAAAAAGAGTAAAGGAAGAAAACTTGAACCTTGCGGAACTTCATGCTAAGAATAGATTCAAAGTGTTTTTGCTTATTTTTTTTTGGCAGCACCACCATGAAGTTATCGTTTGGACAACTAGGCACATGGATGAACTAGCTCTAGTACTCGGCTCTGTGCAGCTCTAACTCACTTAAAACTTTTCGATCCACACCCAGATTAAAAAGTCTTCGTCATGTTTTCTGTGGGTGAACCGCAATAGTTACGTAGGTGCAATGATGATACCGCGACGTCTTTGCAAGCATCTTCAAATTCCTGAAATGAATGGCCCCCCCTCTTACTTAGCCTATCCACTGTGGCAGAAGAAGGTGAGAGATGTGTTTCAGTGGCGTAGATTCAAGATTCGTGGCTGGTATCATCATCATGCAAACATTCTCTTACGGCCGCTATTAAGTACGTCTTCGTTTGGTCGTTGGCATGCATCGTGCTTCTGGATCGTCTTATCTGATGGTCTTACTCTCTTCAAAACAACTTGCATTTATCCGCATAAAGATTTTAGCCATGTTTAACTGACCCGCATCCCAATCACTTTGGGGGCTTCGTTCTGAATAGCAAACAGAAACCCGTGGCGAAGTTTGGATGGATGGGATGGATGGCTAGATGGTTGGTTGCCTGGGCTGGATGGATGGATGGGAATAGGCACAAAAGAAAACAAGCGCGGAATTTTCAAATTTAGACTAGAAGCAGCTAACGGAGGCAAAAGAATCTTAGAAAGAATTAATGAGATTCTTTAAGCGTTTCTAGGTTCTACCTCATTTTTGTTTTTGCTTTATGCGTACACGTCGATGTGTTTGTGTATCATTTTTATTGCTGACGGTTTGTTGATGGGGCTTCAATAGAAGTTACTGTTTTTACTCAATGAACTTAACGGAGGTGTTGGACAATTCTAATGAAAATCACGCTAAGTCATCCACATATCAATAGAATTTTCCACGGGCGTCTCTGCTGATCTATCTATCCTATTTATAAGGCGGTACGGCTTAACGGTCGCCCGTTAATGGAGACTGACTTCATATCAAAGGCGAAAAAAGGGTGTTGTTACACAAAAGTGTTGTGTTATTCGTGCTAATGAACAGAAATAGCATCAGCAACACACTAGCACGGTTTTGATTGGGGGTTTTTCTTTTCTTTTTTCTTTTTATTTTTTTTTTATTTTCTTTTGATTCGATTTGAAAGCCATGAGAATTGTTTTTATTTTTTTTTTTACAAACTCAGCTTGAAAGGATATTGATAGCGTTTTGAGTGACTTTAATTGCGTTTTACAAAGCGGTAATTGGGACGTTCATAGTTGAAGGTTGCAGTTAGATCGTTTTATAAAAAGAAATTTTGTATGACCTGATTTTATCGGCAGTAATGGAGTTTAAGAGAATTTGATTTATTTTTGAAGACTTTGAACAGGTGTAGTGAGAGAAGAATTGTGAAGTTATGTGGTTAAGGCTTAGTTACGGTTGTTTTTTTTGTTAATGGAATTTTATTTGTTAAATCATTGTGCATTTTTGGGGTAAATTTAGATATGAGTTGAGTGAAAGGACATATTTGTGGATTGTATCCCAGTCGGAAAAAACTGACTATTTAGAAAATAGAAATAAATTTAGCAGTAGTAGGAAATTGACTAGTTCCGGCACTGGTGTCAAAGTAATCCAGAGAGGAGCTAGTTTAAATAACGATATCAGTGGTAAGCCCACAAGATTTTTCTAAAGAATTTGTTTTTTTAGTTAGTAGTTTTGTTAGTTCAAAATGAATTAGTTTTCCAAGAGCTTCGAAATGAATTAGTTCTCAAAGTTCTTCAAAATGAATTAGTTCTCGAAGTACTCCAAAATGAAAGAGTTCTCCAAGCAGTTCAAAATTAATTAGTTCTCCGAGAACTTTAAAATTAATTAGTTCTCCAGCTAGTTCAAAATGAATTAGTTCTCCAATCAGTTCAAAATTAATTAGTTCTCCGAGAACTTTAAAATTAATTAGTTCTCCAGCTAGTTCAAAAAAAATTAGTTCTCCAGTTAGTTCAAAATGAATTAGTTCTCCAAGAACTTCAAAATGAATTAGTTCTTCAGTTAGTTCAAAATGAATTAGTTCTGCAAGAACTTCAAAATGAATTAGTTCTCCAAGAACTTCAAAATGAATTAGTTCTCCAAGAACTTTAAAATGAATTAGTTCTCCAGTTAGTTTAAAATGAATTAGTTCTCCGAGAACTTCAAAATGAATTAGTTCTCCAGTTAGTTCAAAATGAATTAGTTCTCCAAGAACTTCAAAATGAATTAGTTCTCCAGTTAGTTCAAAATGAATTAGTTCTCCAAGAACTTCAAGATGAATGAGTTCTCCAGTTAGTTCAAAATGAATTAGTTCTCCAAGAACTTCAAAATGAATTAGTTTTCCAAGAACTTCAAAATGAATTAGTTCTCCAGTTAGTTCAAAATGAATTAGTTCTCCAAGAATTTCAAAATGAATTAGTTCTCCAAGTAGTTCAAAAGTAAGAAGTTCTCCAAGTATTTCGAAGTAATGCTTTCAAATCTTGTTCCAAGATTTGTTAAAAGAGGAAAACTGAACGAAATGAGAAGAACAAAATCACTTGTGGCGTTATGCCCTCTTTAATTGCTATTTTTTGTTTGATCCCTTGCTGCCGTACAAATTAATATGTAGAGCTTGTTATGTTATACGCTTTATTATGGTGCAATTTTAAATTTTCCACCTACGAATAATCCAAATTTTCAAAAACGCTGAAATTCTGATTTTTTTTCTTCAGGAATAGAGCAAGAACTCTTACAGATGTAGAAGTAAATTTATTAAGTTTGAATTTGGATGACTGAACTTGGCCCGGGACAACCCAGCCGTTTAGTCTAGTCATCTGAAGGTTTTCGTACAATGAAGTTATCCTTGTTAAGTATAAGTACTTTTGTAATGTCTTGGTATTAATCGTTATATAAGTCTTTGACTCCTTTTCTCCTCCTGCTTAGTCTACTGAAATTGGGATCGGCTATGGCAGAATTGCTCGTGTTTGCAACAAAAAAAAATAGTCGGAATTTTTGCTTGTTTGTTAGTCATCGAAATCGTGAAACAACTTAAATGTGAAAAAGTTCTAAATGTAACCGAAATAACCTTTTAGATAAAAGACAATTTGAACTGACAAAAGTAAAAGTGTTTTATAGATCCTAATTTATGGCCGAAACATAAATTTCAAAATTCAATCAATTCAGATTATGCAGAACTCAGCAAAGACCACCCACTAGTAAATATTTTATTTAAAGTCTAAACAAGTTTTTAAATTTTAATGCGTGTTTATTTAAAAAGAAATTATCCTTTTTTTTGAACAAAATTTTTTGAGTAACACAATCTGCAATGACACTTCTAGCATCACTAGTCGTAAAACAAACTAGACTTCTTCACTTTTTTTTCAAACTACAAAAAATACACTTATATTATTATTGAACTGAAAAATTTATCGAAACAGCATTATTTATTGAAGATACATAAATAAAATTAAATTTAATGAAACCAGTTCTGCTTCTTCGCGTGCATCTTCATTTATTATTTTTGGAATGTTTTTTATTTGTTATTCAATTCCTGCATTTTTTTTACTCGTTTTCTTAAAAGAAAAAGTTCCATTCCGCAGCTTCTTTCGTTTTATATAAATTGTCGATAAATTGATTGCACAATCGGGATTTTTGGTAGTGTAACATCTTTCGCCATTTTTAAGTTTTAATGGTGTTTTATATCAATCTTCTTTTTTTGAGTTTTTTTTAATTTCAGTTATTTTAAAAGATCGTTAAAAATAGCACACTTTTTCGAATCTGCGCATTTCACAAAAACAACAGGGAATGATGATTTCTTCCTATTTTGTTTTATTTCGAAGTGAATTGATGATTGGTGATCGTTAAAATAAACGTGTTTGACGAACATTAAAAATATGGAAATTGAATAAAAAACTAGGCTAGAAAAAATAAAATTAATTTTAAGTTTACTGAACTGAAGTTAAGATTAAATGCCCACCTGCATGAAGATTTTCAATGGAGACATTCAACAATTCTCAGCATTTTGGAAGAGATTCCATAAGCTGGAATGTTATCATTGAGAGTATCTCGAAGATCTCAATGTTTGAGACCACTTTAGTGAATATACTAGATACTAGTGTTGGGTAGGACACGATTATAAAATGAGTTTGTAAGAGGTGCCTCTTTTTTCTTTTGACCCAGTACAATGTCATACTTCAAATGAGGTGAGGTGCCATTATAATGCCAAAATAACAGAAAGAAGCAAAGGGTTCGAGAGAAAATAAATACCAATGAAGCCCTTTTCTTGCTAGTTTGATTCTAATATCTATTAAACTGCCTCAAAGTAAGAGTAACAGAGTAAGCAGCCTGTGACTCTACGATGTATATATATTTTATAGGCTCACCTTGGCTCATTTCACGTTGGAAATTTTACTGCCTCAAAAGAGATAAGAAACATCTTTTCAGTACATAATTACAACCTCACCATGCCTCATTTACCAAAAGAAGTATGAAAAAAGCCACCCATGTCTCTCCACTACGTATTTACAATCATACCTCGCTTCATTTCCTTATATATGTTAAAAATCTAAAATCAAGAATGATTTTATGTCGATACGCAGTCATACCAAGAGTAGTAGGACATTATTTTTGTACCGGGACATTTAAAAAAAATGAGGCCTCAGTACAATTTACCACCGTGTAAGGGGCAGATGTACTGCCTCGTGTAAGTCCGGCAAAACTATTACAGATATGTTATCCCGGGTTTTTCGTGATACACTATAACGGAGTGAATTTGTATAGTACGGTAAGATCTATGGGGTGCGACAGCGAGAGAGACCCAACCTCCGTTGGAAGGATGGCGTAGACCAGGACGCCCAGAGCTTAGGGATGTCAAACTGGATTGCATCGGCTCGGAATTGGGACCGATAGAGAGAGCAGTTGCGAGACCAACCGATTGTAGAGCCGTGAAAGAAGAAGTTGCATGGTACACGGGCGACTTTAAGACGAGTACAGGCATGGGTGCCGGGGTCCGAGGTGAAACGCTGTGGTTTAGTAAAGAGTTCAGCTTGTGGACCTTAACTACTGTCTTTAAAAAAGAGGCGTACGATTTATTGTCATGCACCTATGAAAATTTTAGACGGATCTACGTCGACAAGCAGATTAAGTCCGTATTAGTTCGGGATCGCCAACGACTGATCAGCTGAGTGCTATCAATCGTGTCACCCTTCTGTCCTGGACCATCGAAGGCAAAGAAAAGGCGGACGATTTTATTGATCTGTAAGTAGCGATTGAAACAACCACAGATTAATGAAAAAGGCCCCACACGATCAGAATCGTATAAACTAGCGCGAGCAGTGAGGATCACCTTTTGATCTGCTGAACTCAAAGTTGTTTTTCTAATCGTGTCCCCCTTTACCCCAGACCATAAAAAATGCAGACGTTTTTATTTGTCTGGAAGTGGCGATTAAGGCAACCACTTGTTGATGAAAAGGGTCCTACACGATAACCGAACACTGAAGATCACCTTTTGGTCTAGTGATATCAAAGCGATGTTTCTGGGATAGTCTCGCAACGCTACCAGAAAATTAATCGAAACAATGTCTGAAAAATAGTTGGCTTGATCACCGGATACTGCGCCCCTAAATCACCAACAATGGATGATCGGAAGGACTGAGGACTTCACCTGCAGGCTCTGCCTTGAGCAGGAAGAGTCTTTCCTTCGCGCACTCTGTAACTCCTTGATCCGCGCTCTTACTTGACAAATCTAAGTCAAAATTCTTTACGCACACTGCTGAACCTTCTCAATTGGTCTGCCCTACAAATGTTAGGTGTGTGAGCTACATAGGAGTAAATACATAGGTCAAACTGGGGCGACAGCGACATTCCTTGAACTTGATGCGTTACTAAAAAAGAAGAAAGCAACTTTTAATTTTGGATTTGCACTTTGGTAACTTAATTCTTCAGAATGGAAGAATTATGCCACCAGCCTAAGCGAGGGTCAAAAGGGATCCTAATAATAAGAGAAGTTATCATGGAAACCATGTCCTTTAATACCTACCTAATAACAAAATCATAAGAATGTAGTTAAACGTTGTATCTCTGTCCCAAAATTTTTGGGACACTTTCCAAATTTGGTAGAAAGTGATTTGATACCAAGCCTTCATCAAAATTAATTTTTCTCTACTGCAAGGCAATCCTTTCGTTATCTCTTTCACATAACCACTAATCCATCTCGACAGATACAAGTCTAAAAAACTAGATTAGAAAATTCTTTCATCACATTTTTTTATTTTCAATTTTCTCTGGGAAATTAGCAAAAAAACCAGATTCCAAACCGCAAAAATGTTTTCTTCATTCAAACCGCAGGAAAAACCACACAAAAGTGCATCGAAGATAATCGAAGGAAAAATTTTCCTTTCATCTTCGAACCCGTGTCGTCGTCGTCGCCAGTCTTTGGTGTGTGTGTGGGCTATCCGCTTCATTATAAGAAGTCCCAACCCTTTCGCTGCACATTTTCTTTGCCTATATCTTATCGGTTATCCAGTTTAAAACCTGCCAATAGTGTGGAATCTTTAACAATCATCTTAGACGACTTTGAAGTTATTAATCTTCCACTTCGGTGCAATTTTCTTCATTTATACATATGTATAGGTTCATAGGTACATAGAGAATGTTAAAGCCGGGGCTGTTATACTACCGGCTCGAAACTTGTTCTATAAGATTGACATTTACCGTTAAACGAAGAGTTCTTGATGTTCAACATGTCTACTAATCTATCCGCCATCCAGACTCTTACTCTTCAAACCTGGGCCAATCCTCCTCTGTGGATGCGTCTTAGCTTAAAGGAGCGTTCTATCTTTTTATACACACAGCCCACTTTTTTGTTCCTTTTTAGGTTTCTTGTCCAGTTTTTGATGATTTCCTTCCGTCGGTGTTCTTCTATGTTTATGCTCGATCGAGGATGAATACTGTGTACTGCTGGTGCTGCATCGTATCGGCTATTCTGCTGACGGAACTACTTTACCTGTGTGATTAGATGCGCGCTGTCTCGTCGTAAGGTGGACAGCAGGGGCTAGAAGCCAAACAAACATCTGGTCGCTTCTTCTTTGGTATATCTAATCCATTCGGCGGTTATTTATGGGTCTTTGGTCTATGGCTATGGTTCCACGGTGAATGGATGTGTCGTCGAGCACAAATGAAAGAATTAGTTGATGACCTTAAGGCTGTAAAAAAAGGCGATGAATGCTGGCCTGGCCTGGCACAGGTGTGTGTGGCTGGTGCCCTTTTTTTACTACTCGCTCTCTATTTCATTCTAGATCACAAAAATTGTTGAGGTAGTCGTCAACATTTTTATTGGTAATAATTGGACAGATTATAAAAAAAACTATTTGGAGTGTGCCTCGATATGAATCTTCAAATCTGATTTATATCGATATGTTACAAGAAACCCTAGAGAAATTGTATATGAAAAGAGAAAATGGTGACGAAAAGGGTTTTTTTTATTTCTTTTCATTTATAGAATTTGAATGAATGAACTTTGGTAGATTTAAATTCTTAAGGTTTGTTCTTTCTTTCATGGTTCTTTGAAGGGAATTTTATTACTAGAGAACAAAACGGAACCACAGATGATGTTTTAAGCGATTTTGGTTGAGTTAAAGTTATTTTTTTTAAAGGGAAAGTTGATATGGGAAATTTTTATTTTTTTTTTGAAAGAAATCTTATAGTCATGAATAAATTATCAAAGATTATATTTTTTTTGAATAGAATTGAAAGTAATAGCGTTTATCGATTATATATAAGACGTAAGGGCTTAGAACTATTTCAGCTTTAATTTATGTGACACTTTAAAAACCAGCTGGAAATTTCACATGGGAAAATATCAAAAAAGGTGTGTGATGCCCTTTAACTTTCTTTTTAGAAAATAATAATATATCAACTCTGAATGGAATAGATATATACAACACAAGACCGACATGTTTCTTTTATGTAATATTATCTTAAATGATAGTTTAGGCTCGAAGATAGTATTTAAGGCATGCCTCAATTTTCTATAAGTATTTTGCACTAGAATAAAAAAGTGAAAGCAACATTTCTTTGAAAGTTTGAAAGTTTATTTTATACCAACATTCGAAAAAAAAACAAAAAAAATCATCGATACAGTGTTGTTCGTTTGTATTTCTAACATTGGACAACACGCCGTCTAATATTGAAATTTCAAAAATCGATATCAAATGCCAAAACAATCGCTATAGTATTCTTTTCTTCTTTTCATGAGTAACTCCAAAGTAACAAATATACTTTACTGTTTTTGTTTTAACCTTCAAAATCCGTTCCTTCCATTTTTCATATTTAATAAGAAATTTCTGGTTTCCATTTTTGGCGCCATTATTGACTCAACAACTTAATCGGTAAACTGGGAATCCCAATTTTTTCCAGGCAAATACCAAATAGGCAATGACGTACTGTCAGGCAATAGGTTAGTGACTCAATGGAATATAGTACGATTAAATAGCACTAAGTAATTATGTTACCGCTACGATGTTTTTCTACTATGAAATGCATGAATTCTAACATTTGTCCCAAAGTGGCCCAAAGTGTCCCAAAATTATGTGTGCGAAATTCCAATATTTGTCCCAAAGTGTCCCGAAATTCCCAAAATGTCCCAAAGTGTCCCAAAGTGTCCCAAAGTATGTGTACGACATTATAAGATTGTCCCAAAGTGTCCCAAAGTACTTAAAAATTATCCAAATTGTCCCAAAACCATGTTATTCTAAGATTTGTCTTAAAGTGTCCCAAAATGTCCCAAAGTGCCCCAAAATGTCCCAAAAGTATGTGTGCGAAATTCTAAGATTGTCCCAAAGTGCTCAAAAATTATCCAAATTGTCCCAAAACCATGTGTGCGAGATTCTATGATTTGTCTTAAAGTGTCCCAAAATGTCCCAAAGTGCCCCAAAATGTCCAAAAGTATGTGTGCGAAATTCTAAGATTGTCTCAAAGTGCTCAAAAATTATCCAAATTGTCCCAAAACCATGTGTGCGAGATTCTATGATTTGTCTTAAAGTGTCCCAAAATGTCCCAAAGTGCCCCAAAATGTCCCAAAAGTATGTGTGCGAAATTCTAAGATTGTCCCAAAGTGTCCCAAAGTGCTCAAAAATTATCCAAATTGTCCCAAAACCATGTGTGCGAGATTCTAAGATTTGTCTTAAAGTGTCCCAAAATGTTCCAAAGTGTTCCAAACTGTCCCAAAACCCCCCAAAATTATGTGTGCGAAATTCTAAGATTTGTCCCAAAATGTATCAAAATTATTTGTAGAAGTTGACTTTTGCGAATTTTTGAGAGATACTCGTTTGAAATAAAATTCTACAAGCGCCTACTTTTAAATAATCATATTTTAGTGAGGTATAAGGGTCTGCGGCCGTCATTTGGAGTTATTGTAATCTTGGCACCTCAGAGCCCGAAAGAGCTCAACAGTTTACCGTGTCGCTTAGACTAATCTGTTCTAACGAGCGTCAAACAACGAGAACGTCTCTCTTTCGCGGTTGGCTATCGTGGGACAAAGATCAAGATGGAGAACGTGAAAGGCGCGGGCGAGTTTTATTTTTACCCGGGAGGATAGGTCAGAAAAGATAAAAATCCACTTGTCGGCATTGGCCCTTCTTAAACTCTTGTAGGTGCATACCAGTATAGCATAGACCCTTGGTTGAAAGACTGGGTTGTCATGGTACCCAAGCTAAAGGCTCTGCAAAATCTGACAGTCGTTAATCCTGGCAAAATTAGTAAAAGGTTCAAGAATCGTTTGGTCAGGATTGACAATAATTCCTATGCTAGTACATCTGCTAAAGACCAACCAAGTGATTGCTGCGTGTATCTTGACGCATCAAACGGCGTAACCTTGGGTGACAAATTGTTCGTCACCAAATAGCTCCTCCTAAATCATCAACAAGGTGAAACGGAAGCAAAGATACAACTCCTTCGTGTGAATACCTTTTTGCTATAGTGCTCTCCAGAGACTTCGCTAAATAAGCTACAGTTAATTTGCGAGATCTTAACTTTTTAGTTTGAGGACCAGATTATGAAAGGTCGTCTCAATGAGCTTCCTCTTCAGCTAAGCGTGCTCCAAACAACAAAGAGATGGCCCAACAGATAAGTACCTGTTACATATGTAGTTTAAACGACCGAATCGCCTCTCTAATAGTTTCACACATGAACGGGGCATTTGCATTTATCCGAAGCAGTTTTTGTCGCGCCGCAAACTCGCGTATCAACTGCAGTGTAGAAACTGCGCTCTCTTTTGCAAAGATACTTGTACCTTCCTGTATGAAACTTATATAGTTTAAACGACCAAACCGCCTCTCTAATAGTTTAAAGCATGAACGCGGCATTTGTATATCCCCGAAGCAGATTTTGTCGCGCCACAAACTGAAATTATCAACTGCACAGTAGAAACCGCAGTATGATTCGCGTAGATGGTTGTACCTTACTGCCTCTTACCTCCTTATATGTGACTTATATAGTTTAAACGAACGAATCACCTCCCTGATACCTTTCGCTACTCCTCAAGCTATTTTTGTCGCGCCACAAACTGGATCTATGAACCGCATTTTATTTTGAAAAAATATTTCCATAAACCCAAAATCTGTGATCTTATCTTGGGTTCCATTCCCATCTAGAGACATGATCCTTCCACTTTTCCTGCCAAAATTATCATTCATCATTCTTGTTAGTATATTTAGAATGTAAATGCAATGTTAATAATGCGACGGAAATCATTAAGAAAAGACCAAGACTTCACAAAAAAATAAATCCCTTTTGATATGTCAGACGCTAATACTGCACTAATTGATTGAGTTATAACCCAACACCAAAAAACACTCATCCTCTAAATGTCACTCCTCATAAAATCGATCCTCTTCCATCTCAACAGTAATTAGTCACAGAAATACTTTTTTTGTTCATCACTTTGTTCAAAATTAATCTCGTCTTATTACCACCACACAAAACACCATCACCACAAAAAAAACAATATTTCCACCCATAAAATTCCGGTAATAACCCCGAAAGGTACTTAAGGCCACAATTACCCGCCTCTAAGGTACCAAAATACTAAGTCTACCGCGCCTGTTTGTTTCCAAAACATAATCTGGCACGTCTCACAAAACTAAGTGCATTTCGTTGGTCTCCATTCACAGCTTGAATCCCTTCCTGGACATCATTAAACCAAGCACACACCGTGTATAATAAGAAGAAGGACCCTACAGAATCGTCTTTTCTTTTCACCAAGAAAAACCCGTTGACAGGTCCCCAGACCTCAAGACAAGACCCTAGAAACATATTTTCACAAATCTCCCCCGCCCCCGCGCTTGAAGCACATAAATAATAATTTTGGGTTTTCGTGTTTCCTCGGGTATCTCTGGGCTACCATTTCCCAAAGAGGCATGGAATTGGACATAGAGTCTCTCTCCGATGTGTTCTGAAGACGCGATGGACGAAGTAGGATACAAAAAAAAAGTCTTTCACGTACAGGTGATTAATCTTAGATCATTGGTGAACGGTAAATCCGAGAGACATGTCCTGAAGACAAGGCACAGAAAAAAAAGACGTCGGATTCCCGGGTTGAGATAGACTTCTTGTATTAAGAAGGGCCTCGGGGTATGTGTTCTCTTCTTTATTGTCGCTGCCAGTGCACGACGCGGTATCCGTCCTCTATTACATGGGAGCCTGCCATTAATCAAGGCCCTAGTAAGAACACGAAAGTCTATGTTCATCCATCCGTTCGGTTTGTGGCGCGTACATCGCATTTCGTAGAGGGCCCCTTTTGGGCATATACCGGGGTACCAGACTTCCCCTTGACCAATTGATCGATAGATTAAGACACAACTCACAACACACATCTCTCCCAAGATATACAACTCGAATCAACTCAGGAAGCCGAACACGCATGATTGCATTCTTGAGAAGTGTCCATCAATCTCGTTGTAGTGGTTTCCGTGGCTGCCGCAGCCATCCAGCCTACCTCGGTTGCACCTTAACCGCGCTGATATCACCTGACGTGATTATATGTCTCACCGGCATTTCACGATGGCGATGATGATGACGATGGCAGCAGTGTTAGTAAAATATTTCTTTTGCCTTCGTTTTTTTTTCTTCTGTTTTCAATACACCCGGCAACGGCGAGTTTTCTTTGATTTCACCCCAGAGAGAGAGACGTTTTGTCCATTTCAATTTCCTGTAATCGCACACGGCGAAGAAGTCGGACCTCTTCAATATTTAAGTCTCGACCAAGGAGATGAGAGAGAGACGCGATTTCAACACGAAGAATGTTGGAGGTGACAACAAAATTATCGCAGCCCCAGCAGCCGAAGTGTGAAGCTATACCAGAACCGCGTCGAGTGTCAAGAATTATTATAATAGAATCGCGCTAAGGAAGTGTTCACAGAACTAGACTTAAAGCCCGCGGTGCGCACGCAATTGATTTAGTAACTCTAAACGTGTGTTACGTGAAAACTATAAGTAAGAAGTATGCTTCAAGTGTGATTATTGTGCTTGATTGCTGCTAAGAAATAATCTAATAAGGAAAGAGTGAGTATCGGTGATCGGTGCCATGGAGTACCGCAAGAGTGTTTACTTTCGCCGATGCTGTTTAGTGCTAAAAAAATATTAGTTTGAAAGTGCGAATATTTGCACAACTGTTAACTGAAAAACGATGTTATGATTGTGAATTCTTGTGAAATTTTATGTTTGGGTTTACTTACTATGCAAAAATAGCATAAACAAGTTTTGGGTTTTTTTTTTGAAATTCCTCTTCTATGTTTTTTTTACAAAGAAATGGTGTAGACTTATTATTTTTAAGAGACTGGTTGTGGTGAACACTTGTATTTATTTAAGAAAAAAATTTAATATTTCATGAACTAATCTTAATTTTTTTTCCTTTTTTTATTACAGCAAAAATGAAAATATTTTTGCCACTAGTCACGTGGATAGTGCTGTTCTCGAGCTCGGTAAGTAAAATAATATAAAAAATAAGTTTAATTTTTAGTTTTAATTTATTTTATCCTAAAGTAAGTATTAAAGTGACTCTGCCATTTTTTTGTACATTTTCAATTACTTAGACTGAAACTTTGTGGTTTCTGGTTGCAATACTGTATAAAGTAGTTTTCACGGGCTTCTGTTAAAGCCAGCTTAAATTCATTGAGTGATTTCTGACGAGATCGGAACAGGTAATGCATGGACTATACGATTGATACACCAAAACTTCCCAACCAAACTCTCCGAATTTCTGACAAGTCATCAAAGAAATGCGTGTCTGGCGTTGTTGCGATAGAAGACAACACCTTTCCTATGATGCAATTCGAGACGTTTTGGTTCAATTTCTTGACATAGTCTATGTAGTTATCTATAGTAGAGTTTAAAATCAATCGTCTGACTAAATACAAGCTTCACATAATGGACGATTCTCTTCCAGTGTCACCAGACACCTCATCATATTTTTTTTGTTAATTCTGGCTTTACTAAAGCTTGTGCCAGCTCGCCGATCTTTAACGCTTTCAATTGTGGTACGTAACCAATTTTGCATCACCGGTTTTAAGACATTTCAGAAATGGATCGATTTCAATGCGTTTCAAGAACTCATCGCAAATTTTAATTCGGTCTGTCATATTTTTCACCCTCAACTTATGAGGAACCAAAACAACGAGCTTCTTTTTGTATCCAGCTTTGTGTAAATGGCTAGCTGTGTATGATGTTTCGATGAGTTCAGATACCCGATTCTTTCACAGACACAATGCTTGACAGTACTACAGATGTATGACATAAACCAAGCTTTATCTTTAACATTATTCCTTTTTGCATATCTTCATTTTGGTATATCCATTTCAATAGCCTCGACCTGGTCATCGAGTGGCTGGATTAAGTTGAAATGAAACTCCACAAAACGATTAGTTGTATGCCTCTAAGGATTTTCTATTAAAATGTAAAAATACAAAAATATCTGATCAAAAAGTTCAATTTGCAATTTGGGAATTCGTGTATTCGAAATGCTTGTTTCAATACGATAAATTTCATTGCTCCTCTGGAACATAAGAAAGGGCAGCTTTCTCAACTCAAATACTAATACATTATTTCCGCTACACAAAATAGAAGTAGAGTTGAGCCGGACTTACACGAGGCAGTACATTTGCCCCTTACATGATGGTAAATTGTACTGAGGCCTCAATTTTTTGAAATGTCCCGGTTCAAAAAAAATGTCCTACTGGTACATATATGAGCGTGTATCGAGATAAATGAGGCGAGGTGTGATTGTAAATACGAACTATACGATTACGATTAATAGGATTATCTTTAAGTAGGATAAATCGAAAGGACCATTGTACATAACGAAAAGGATCAAGTTCCCACAAACCACATTCAACAATACATTTGGTGCAGATTTTGTTTAGCTCAAACTTGCCGTCGTAGGCCCTTGTGTACAGCTCAGTACTTGGCAATTGAAATCTTTTGGTCAAGTTTGGCCGTCATGAACCCGTACGTGCTCCCATTAAAAATGATTAAAAAATCTGCGGCCATCATATGCCCTTTAAAAAGCGAAACGGCCGGTGTTCGCCCGTTGTAAGGCCATTTTTTATTTTTGGATGACTTCAAGTAAAGCGCCAGTTTTAGCAGAGCAATAAGCTTGGGTATTCTACTACTGTCTGCTACTACTGTCTACTACTACTGTCTACTACTACTGTCTACTACTACGGTCTACTATTACTGTCTACTACTACTGTTTTCTACTACTGCCTGCTACTACTGTCTACTTCTACTGTCTACTACTACTGGCTGTCTACTGTCCATACTACTGACTACTGTCTTTCAAGCAAAGGTGAACGTTATACAGGTATGAACCTACGAAAACAACAAAAGCCTTCGTTAACAAGCAGATTTTTCTGTTCTTTGAAAACCAAGCCGCAATCAGACCATTAAGGTCTCTTTGAACCAAATCTAAGCTAATCTGAGACTACCAACATGCCCCTTGCGAGCTGGATGCTCTCAATCAATTTACCTTTGGGCCCTGGATTATCGCGGCTTGGAAGGTAATGAAAAAATAAACGGTGCGACCAGACACTATTCTGTCAAAACAGACTATTGGAGAACCCCCCCCCCCGTGAAAAAAACGATGCCTCTGATGAAACATATGGAACGCTATAAGTTCGATTCCAGTTTGGTAATTTTTAAGCGGTTTCTTCCTGTGCCATTTCAATACGTCGCGTCGCACAGTGATTCCAAATGCCGAAAAGGTGGGCAAAATATGTAGACGTTATTCAAATTGTATGAAATTACGTATAAATAGTATTTTGAGGTCGCTGATTACGAATATTCACTCAAAATAAAAAAAAACAAAATGGCGGATCCAATGTGGCGGACAAGATTTTTACAAAGTGGTCAGATTTCTATGAAATTTGGTATGAAGAGTATTTCGAGTCTGCTGATTACGAATTGCTTCTCAAAATTTAAAAAAAAAATGGCGGATCCAATATGGCGGACAAAGTTCTTATAAAATGGCCAAAATTTTATGAAATTTTATTTAAATTAAACAAATCGGGCCAAACTAGGGCAACTTTTGATACTTCCAAATTATAGAGAAATATCTCAAGAATGCGGCAAAACTTGTTAGAGAGTGGGATGTCTTGGGACTTTTGAGTAATGTAATTTTAAACATTGACGTTTACAACGGGAAGTTATAAAAAAAACTTGCTCTGAATGGTACATTACTAAAACTAGTTGGGATGTGGCTTTTGACCCTTTCGGTCCACAAGATTAACTTCCCAGTATTCGTTCAAACAAAAAAACGACTCGAACGATTTTTATGAAAATCTTTTCAGATCATACTTCCTTTAACACGCTTTGAACGGCATCTTAACGAAGTCGAAATCTTTTTTGGTTCTCGCGAAATCGTGCCGGTACAAAAATCACTTAAGTCGTTCAAACAAAAAAGCGGTTCGACCGATTTTTATGAAAATCTTTTCAATTCATATGTCCTTTAATACGCTTCGAACGGCACCTTAACGATATCTTTTTTGGTTCGCCCGAAATCGTGCTGGTACAAAAATCACTTAAGTCGTTCAAACAAAAAAACGGCTCGACCGATTTTTATGAAAATATTTTCAATTCATATGTCCTTTAATACGCTTCGAACGGCACCTTAACGAAGTCGAAATCTTTTTTGGTTCTCGCGAAATCGTGCCGGTACAAAAATCACTTAAGTCGTTCAAACAAAAAAACGGCTTGACCAATTTTTATGAAAATCTTTTCAGATCATATTTCCTTGAACACGCTTCGAACGGCACCTGAACGAAGTCGATATCTTTTTCGGTTCGCGCGAAATCGTGCAGGAAAAAATGACCACATACGTACGCACACACACACACACACATATTTTTTCTCAAATTTTTGCTTAAAATGCTATTGGGACCTTGAAACGTGTAAATACATTGAAAATTTCGAATCCGATTTTCGGACCGATTACAATAACTTCCTACTGGGAAGTTAATAATTAAGAAAATTTATTGTCAATATGAAATAACGTTTCAAAGTATATACTTACTTTCGTTAGCAGAAGCCATTTCAAACGATTCCAGGTCACCGTTAACACAAAAAAAAAGTTTCACTATATACCGCACCGAGGCCCTCGTGTGCCAGACGCTCACGTGACAATGGCTTCCGAGAGTCCCAATGCAAATTTGACCGTTATAAAACGCTGTTTCTAATACCTTAGGTATCAACCTACATTACCAGACCCAAAAAGTCCCCAGATCAAAGATCGATTTTAGGGACTTTTGGCCACCTTTTCGGCATTTGGAACCACTGTGCGCCGCCAGAGAATTATTGGTGCGCAAAAGAAAGTGCGTTAGGACACTGGTTGGCTTACTTAACAGGCACCGTGCTCCAAACTACCAGAGGTTTCATGGGAGATCGAAAGGGCAAAGGATCTTAACTGAATAATAAAGAAGAAGAAGAAGAAGCCGAATATAAGACAACTTTCTTCGGGAATATTGCAGAACTGATGAATTTGTATAATCATCTGCATTTTTGTTCTTAACGGTTCTATTTTCTCTATAGATCACCTGCTTGTTCGTTTTGCTGTAATACAGTATCAAAAAGCTGAACAATACAAAACAAATAGTCAGATGCACGATCAAGTTGATCATAACAGTGCAGAAACAAATGAAAAAGGGATCCATGAAAAACTGGTCCAATTCGGTATCCTTCGACGCCCGTAAACAATGCGAAGTAAATTTGTGAAAAGTTGTCTCTATTGTTGGAGTTGTCTTCATTGAAAATCATATATCTCTCCTATCACAGAATTAACCATTAGAATTTTCAAATCTTTCACTGATTGCACCAACGTAGAAATCTGGGCATGCGCAAACCACTTAAAAATTTGAATAATTCTAAAAACCACTGGATTACACTAAAAACCTTCTACCCTATCTCTAAAAAATATTTTGTAATTCTTAAGTGTGTTTTTATCGTGTATAACGTAGAATTAGTTGAAGAGATATAATTGTTCAGAACATAATTTCATTATGCAAAACTGTGAGTTTACATTAATTTTTTCACTATTTTAATTATAGCATAGAATTTCGAAACAAAAGCATATTCTTATTAATATATTATGTATCGATTTTTGTAGCATTGAATCTTTTAAAAATACCTCACACACATCATTCTAATTATTATTGTGAAATTCTAGGCACGTTTCGTTTTATTTGAAATGTAATAAATATCGATAATAAAATCAGTATTGGTATTAGTCACGTTTTTCTAAATAAACTTCTAATTTCATTTGCATCTCACAAACAGTCATGGGAAATTTTTCTAGAAGTGCTTTATAACCAGCTTTACTATAAATGCTATCTTGAAAGTATCATCATCATACATAATTTGCTAGACATATACACAATTCTAGTAGAGAGAAGAAGCCTCCTTCAATCAAGTTCTCTGTTCTGTTCACCTGACACCATAAGTCATTATAATTTTTTTTTAGAGGAGGAATTAAGAACAAGCAAAAGACAAGTGAAACTCGTAATCTTTTAATCTAGAAGAGTTAGATAGATACACACACTAATACATGGAAAAAAGGGGATTAGAAGTATAGAAATAGAAACAACAATAGAAAGATTCACAGTTAAATCATCATCTATAAAAGAAACAATTAAACATCGTCTCAAGTATTTCTTCTTGGCATATTATTTTTTTTTTTGCTGTTGTTAGTTCTTCAATAGAACTTGATGTAGATGTTCTTCCGTTCTCAGGGAAAAGCCTCTCCTCTTCCATCTTCTCTTCGCACATTTGCTAAAATCCTAGACATGCTTTAGAAAAATCGCGTGCAAACGAAGAAACTTTGTATGTAATTCCATGGTCCCGTCCCGGTCAGGTCTTAGGTGATTTTCGTAAGGTCAGTTTTAATTGTAGCAACAATAGAAAAAAAAGAAGAAAAAAGGTTTTGACACGGGTTTGGCCTTAACTTTTGTTGAAATACATCGTGGGTTTCACTATTCTGTTGATAATGTCAGGATTGATGCACAAAGAAGATGTTTTAGAAACGTTTAGAATAATTTTAGACAATTTGTCTAAAATGTCTAAAGTGTCGAAAAATTAAAAAAAAAAATAATGAAAAGTAACAGAAAACACCTGCGCATTTATTTTTTTTATTAATATTTTATCTATGCATGCATGGGTGTGTGCAATGAATGAATGATTTTGAAGATTTAAATTTTTAAAGGTTGGTCTAAATATTTTTATTTTTCGTTGTTCGGTGAAACGAGAGAATGGAGAGGCTGATTTTTTTTTTATTCATATTTTGCATGATTCAGTTAACCTTTTGAATAAAAATTGTTTACCCATGACACTATTCTAATAGGATTTTAATAATGTGCAATAACCGTTAAGCACCTCTCTGTTGGCGTGCACACCAGGTATGATTATAAAAATCCCGGTGAAGAAGAAAAGCTTAAGATCGCCCACATTAATAAAAAAATAAATATATAAGTATGTATATGTATGTAGGTATATTTTTTTTGAACTGGTTGAACCCGTTTCTTTCTTAAAAACTGTTTGCCAAACAAAATACCCGACGAATTTGCAAGAAAGGCGAAAACCAATAAAAATCAACTCCAAGAAAAGTAATTTCCTTGAAATGTCATATTATTTAAATAAATTTTTCTCTTTTGTACATTTTATTTTTTTTGGTTTGTTTTTTTTTTATTTTTTTTTTATTTTTTTTTGCACCAAAAAAAATTTTTGAAAAGATTTTTATTCTGTGACGAGGACTATCTTAGCTCATTTTAAAATGAATTTCATGTCTACAACAAAAAATAAAAATAAAAAAAAAGCAAATCATCACTTTTTGTTCATTCCTCAATAAATATCGAAGCATTTGTGAATATCAAAAAAAAACACAAAATCTTCTTTTTTCGGTAAAAAATGCTAATTTTTGAAAAGTAAACGAACTTTCGTAATCTGATTGAAGATATAATAAAAAAAAAATACATTTTGTATATTTAGCATTCAGCCGCGTGCAGATTGGGTTGACCTTTTGCCAAAAAAAATTTTTTAAAGGTGAAATTATGACAAATTAAATTAAGTGAAGAAACACCTTTTCTATGATATAAGAGCGTTCACGACTATCACGATTTTATTGTGAATTTAATGATGATATTTAAGAAATTTTTAGACTATGAGAGAGTGATTTTCGTTTATCGGAGATGAGGAAGACATAGTGGGTCCACACGATAGAGACTTTTGGTCGTAGATAATTTTGTATATAGAAGTTTATCTGTGAAATGAAGGAAATTATCACTGGGAAAAAAGAGGGTGTCTGTATCACGGATACGGACAAATGACGTGAATATGTCTACAATGTTCTGACAGAAATCGTTTTATTTTTTTATTGGTATCAAAAAAGAAGGAAATAAACAATAAAAAACAAATTGAAAAAACCTTGTTTATCAATTCTGAACCGATTGCTTAGAGAGCTTCAGGATACACTATGTTCAATATTCTTCCATTTGGGGCTAAGATGTGAAGATTTTCAGATTTTCCAACGCTTGAACCGTCAACATACAGCTGACCGGGAAATGAGACATTGGCCCGCAAAAATTGTAATCATAGATTCGTTATTTGCTACCTTAAAAAACCCCAGCTACCGACTTTCATTGGAATTGGAACACAATTGGCAAATTCGTCGGCCATATTAGCGCGGCCATTTTGAATATATAAGTTCTGATCATAAATTCGTGATTTGCTACCTTAAAAAGACCCCATTAAAATCAAAGCACAATTGGCAAATTCAACTATATTTGGGCGGCCATTTTGAAATTCGGTCATATTTCGGCGACCATTTTGAATTTCATTTTGAAAGTAAACAATAAAATTCTTTGATTCTTCATCTATTGTACGTCATGGGATATTTTTTTTTCTAAATAAACAATAGTTTTTGAGCTGCAACTCAACACTGTATGCCATAATTTCTCATCGATTTTTTGTCATGAAAGAAAACGTCAAAATAGATCCACACGACTTTTAGTCTAATTTAGACTAATTTAATCTCTGCAACAAAGCAGCACAAACAAATGTCGCTGCGTTAAAAAAAATCGAATGTATGCATGAAATGGGTCCACACTCTTGCTGCGGACTTTCAAATGAAAATCGATTATTTTTTCCAGTAACGAGAAGTCCGCAAAAACTTTCCATGTGGACCCATCATTGCGTTAAAGAAAACCCGAAAGGAATTTTATGGAGTTATATGTTATACGGATGTTTTAGTAATTTAGGGTAAAGATTAATGCCATTGTGTTGTTTAACTAGTATGAATTTATATATAGTTAAAAATCACAAGAAAACCTTTGTTATTTATCTTAATTAATTTATTGTTATTGTGATTGATTCACAGAAAAGGTAAAAATCTAAATGACAATACAATCTTGGCCTTCCTAATAATTTGTGGGTGCTCATTTCCATGTTATATCAAATTGATTTAGATATAACTGAAAAAACAAAAAAAAACGTCATATTATACAAAAATTTTCCCTTTCTATTTTATTTTTATAATGGGCTCAAAAAAAAATTTAAAATATCAGAATTTGCAAAACAATAGGTTTTGTGCAATAAATTTGCGAGAAACAAAAAGATAATATTGTTTTTTTTTTAATTTATTACAACAGCTGCAAAATTCCAGTGAATTTTTTATATGTGATCTTGAATGTGCACTCATAAGCTGTGCTTATATTTTTAGATATGACACCATATTTAATGCTTTAAAAATATTTGACTTGATCCGTCTCTTTGCCTTCTTCTTGAAGTCACTGGAATACATGCTCAATTATTTTTTTCAAAGTTTTAAAATTTTTCTTAGAATCTTAATTTCTAAAATTGCGCCCGGTGCAAATGCACCATTTGCATTTATGAAAGCGCCGCCCTGAAGGCCAAGCGACGAGTCGCGGTACTTTTAGACTCACCAGAACGAAATAAAGAAAGAAATTACTTCCAATCATAATCCTAGATGCTATTACTAAGCTTGTGAGCATTTATTGTCGAGGATATAGTGAAGCAAACTGTTCGATGTACCTTATCATGGTATTCGAGTAATGATGCCAAGTGCGATTGAAACTTCGTAGCCCATGCGCAGAAGTCGGTTATCGATCTGGTCGAGTATATTTTGAATAAAAAGCATTAGACAGCGTGTAGGTGAAATTGCCCTTCTCTCTCTCGGTACTCAGACCACATTGCACCGCTTTTGCTGCTTGTAAGGAGGAAAGATGTTATAGGAAACAAGTAGGCAGGCATAAGACCGCAAAAAGACGTTAGCCTCCATGCAACCAGGTCACAAGAACAGTTAGCCTGTCATATTCTCTTCTATCCTTAAAAACAAGTTTAGACATTGCACCAGGACTTGAACGACATGACTAACTGGGTGTAAAGGGTGATTTCTGAGCTTAGAACTGCCACATAAAAAATTGCAGGAAAATCTCGTTGTTGTGTCTAGAAAAACCCCTCTATCTGTCGAAAAAGTCAATTAAACGAGCTATATTACATCACAAGAAGATACAAAATCATTATTCAGTGGGTACCTAGGATCACACATCGTGCATTTGGTAATATTTTTTACAGAGCTTGGGAGAGAGCTTTCGAATCTTCAAATAACATCTGTTACTGTCATATTAGGTTTGGATGTGAAGTCTCATACTACATATACTTATATAAACGTTTTTTTACGAGTGCATTTGCAAAACGCCGGCGCCCTTCAGCATGAATTGTGCCCCAAGCTTTTGGTTGACATTAGTGACCCCTATACGAGCCACTTTTACTATATTGACTGAAACACAAGTACTACCTATATTTTTTTGAGTCATGTTCCTTATTTGTGTCAACTCTCTATATTTTTTCTTATTCGTTGTAAATTTCTGCACTTTCAAGACTCGACTATACACCGGAATCTACCTCCCTTGAAACTATCTGAATCAGCCGACGATCCTAACATCGCTCCAGTCTACCATCCAAAACTGTGTTCTCCTTGCACAGATATAACCATTTTGGTAAAGCGATAGCTTAGGACTAGTGTCGTTTTACCAAGCGGTCCCCCAACTAAGTACTAGCCATGCCCAATGCTGCTTGACTTACGCAATCGAACGAGAACTGGTCTACTGAGTATGTTAATGGTACCCATTGTGGTCACTAAGATAGTTGCCCGTATTCTTCGTCCTATACAATCGTGAATTTTTCCGGCGCGGTGCAGGCGGGTTCACGCCGTGCGTGCCTGTTGGAGGCTAGGAACGGTCGAGTTTTATTTTTACTGGGGAGATAAGCCCTTTGTAGACTTGACTATCCTAACTGGGATATAATGTCGTAAGATAGTAAAACGAAATTATAGAAGAACTGCCAACGCAAACTAACGGTTTCGCTTCACCCCATGCCATTATTATTTTACCGCCATAGAATGTTTGCTTCTGCTTTCGAACGGTAGGCGGCTTCCTAGTTTCTGTCTGGCAATGTTAGAAGGGAGGATAAGGAATTACTGGAAATAAAGGAGACAAGAAATGAGCAATATTATTTGAGTGGGAGAAGTGGAAAGTTAAGGGGTCATGCCGGTGCGCGATATCGAACCATAGACCTCTGGAATGGTAGCCCGGCCTTTAAGCCTACCGAGTTAATATTACCTAAGACCAATTATCTAAGCACATTTACAATGAGTGCCAATCTATAATTTTTGGTGCATTCCCTAATTAATAGTTATGCAAAAAAACAAAAAAAAACAAGAACAGCTCCAAAGCTAACGAACCTTATCGGAATGGAGGCAGCCTTCCTTCACGTTGTTACCTCAAATAAGTTATTATTAGTACCTTACAAACTCTTTAGCATATACACCGCCTTGTAAGTTCCGGCATTAGATATGCAAGAAATCTACCAAAAGCGAAGTGATTCTTTTCTTTTTTATTATTAAGAGAAATCTCTTTTGGTACAATGTAAAGAAGTGCATCAGACCGAATCTGCGCATGTCTTCAGGGCAAAAGTGATACAAAAAAAAATTTAAATGGACGAAAGAAAAATGAATAAACAAAATTGTTTTATATAAATTGCAACAAAAGCACGGAAATATGTATACAAAGTGGCAGTCACTGAACAAGATTTTATCTTTTTATTTTTAAAATTAATTTTTTTTTATTTTTTTTTTTTCGATAAAATGTTAATCTTTTTCTCTTCTTCTTTTTTTTTTAATTAAAGGTACATTCACAATCCTACAAAAGTAAAACAAGTAGATTTAAAGGTGAAGTGTTTTTTCTAAATCTCGAGGATGGCTACTTTGGTTGCCAGGTTAACGAGTCAACAGACTACCTGCAGCTATACGAACTGTCGAAACTGTGCGACGGTAATCAGGACTGCTTTCTTGGTTCCGATGAGCTGAGTAAGGAGCTCAAGTGTTCAAGTATGTATTTTTGTTTTTGTTGTTTCTTTTTTATAATTAATGCGATTAAAAATGAATTTACCTCGGAGCAATTATCGAATATTTTAATTTTTAGATGACTGTGATAAAGACGGCACTTCATGCACAAATGGTGTTTGTTTGAACGGCGTATGCCACTGTAATGACGGTTATGGCGGATGCAACTGTCAAGTTCCAGGTGAGTTAGATAACATATACTAGTGCCAGTCTGGCATATCCGTATAAATATATAATTAACACCTGTATTTTTCTAGCAGGTCTTTGTTTTCGTTTAATTGATTTTTAATAGTATAACAACGATCGTTGGGTTTTAATAGTACCAATTATTTTTTTTTTCTTTTTTACCCCTTGCAGATGAGAACGAATGCAAGTATCGGCCCTGTGACGTTTTTGCTCATTGCACCAATACACTAGGCAGTTTTACATGTACCTGCTTTCCTGGCTATCGCGGCGATGGTCTTCATTGCGAAGGTAAGTGAATATACATATATATATTTTTTTTATTACCACCTGGCAAAGGGTCAAGATCCTTAAGAAATTACATCATCATCGCTGATCTGGAAAAGGCTTGACAAACTCTCTCTTTCTCTTTCGCTCTTGGTTCTACATCTGAATAACCTAGGCCTGACCTAGGTAACAATAACAATGTCCAAGAAAAGATGCACAACGCAAGCGCAAGTACCGAAGAAGATATAACATGAAAAAGGGAAAAAAATTATAGGTACACGCGTATATGATCACTGAACCAAGGTCATCACCTGTGATTCGAGTCTAGTTTTTTCTCTCTTTCTCTCTTTTTGTTGTTGTTTTTGTTGTTGTTATTCCTCCTACCGCTATACAGACACTCCTACCTACCTCCCAACCTCAGATCGTCGACGGCGGTTATATAATTCTTCTATGTAAATTGCTTACTACAAAATCTGTCGATGCGTTAAGATCGTTTCCAGTATGCTGAGTCTGCGTACAGTGCAGATATTCAAAGATTAATTTTGTGAAGTAGATACATACACTTGAAGTCGTCTCTGTCTAACTTGGGTGGGCAATTGCATCACCTGGAGGCTCTCCATCATATCAAAATATAAAACTCAGGTAAGAAGCCAGCATTAGAGCGCGCATACCTTGATTATTTATCCGGAACGTCCTATTATAAGTAATTTTCTTTAGGGAAATGTGGAAAAAAGGTCAGTGAATATCGGATTGTCATGCTCCTCTATAATAATGTTGTGACTGTTTTTGAATATGCCCGATTGATGGCAGATGGACATGGGTTTTATGTGTGATTAGATTTTTTTTTTGGAGGGTATTTTTAAATTCAGGTGTATGTTATTTTATATTCGATAATTTTACTTATTTTTTTGTTTCATTTTTTCAATTTTTAATTGAATGTTTTTGATGGAGATAAAAAAAATACGTGATGTTTTTTTTGTGTTTTTATGCAGTTCAGTACTAATCGTGTGAGAAAAGTCATGATAGGTTTACATATGAATTTTTAATCCATGATAAATTACTATGTTTGATGATTTGTTAGATTTATGTTGTCAATTTATTTATCATGTTTTTGGATGTTATTAAGTACTTTTGTGTTACTGAAAGATGTACATCATCTCCATGGTATATTTACAATGTTTCGGTAAACGATGTCTTGACACAATATTAACGAAGAGTTGAGAGTTGGTTTATTGATAAAAAATAATTCACGTCACTTTTAAAATTATAGTGATTTTTAGTATAGGTTTTTTTGTTTGAAGCGGCCTTGAAGTAAATCTAACAAAGTTCATTGGGGTACAAAACTTGCTTTGGCCTTACCCAAACAAATAAATTTTTTTGAGGTTAACGTATATTATAAAATTAAATTAAAGATACATATGTCTGCCTGATAGGTTAGATTAATAGGCCAATTGTCAAATCATCAGTGACATATCACAAATCACAACAAAGTCATAAAGGCGTTGTGAGTCGCAATTGTGAATTTTTCGTATTGTCGTGCGCCAGTCTCAAGTTATGACAATCGTAGGCTTGTGATGACATATAGAGCTGGTCACAGGGAAAATAATAACTAGTTGGGATGTGGCTTTTGACCCTTTCGGTCCACAAGATTAACTTCCCAGTATTCGTTCAAACAAAAAAACGACTCGAACGATTTTTATGAAAATCTATTCAGATCATACTTCCTTTAACATGCTTTGAACGGCATCTTAACGAAGTCGGTATCTTTTTTGGTTCGCGCGAAATCGTGCTGGTACAAAAATCACTTAAGTCGTTCAAACAAAAAAACGGCTCGACCGATTTTTATGAAAATCTTTTCAATTCATATGTCCTTTAATACGCTTCGAACGGCACCTTAACGAAGTCGATATCTTTTTTGGTTCGCGCAAAATCGTGCAGGAAAAAATGACCACATACGTACGCACACACACACATATTTCTTCTCAAATTTTTGCTTAAAATGCTATTGGGACCTTGAAACGTGTAAATACATTGAAAATTTCGAATCCGATTTTCGGACCGATTACAATAACTTCCTACTGGGAAGTTAATAATGGAAAAAATACCTTATTTTTAGAACATGCAAACTAACAAAACGTGATTTTTCACACGATGTTCAAAATAGAATATACTTTCACAGCAAACTAACAAAACATGATTTTTTCACACGGGCGTCCGGGTTGGCATTTAAATTTCCAGCCAAATCAGCCCAAAGATTTTGTATCCGTTTCGGGTTGGTGGGGTCATTTTTATTTTGTCGAATTTCTGGATGATTCCGGAAAAATTCGAAGAAATACTCAAGCTGCTCTGGAGAGGTTCTGTTGTACGACTTTTTTCCTTCTGTAAAGACTTATATATAATATAAACAGTCAAATTTCATTCTATTTACAGAAAAATTTACCTGTTTCCATTTTGGCGAGCGTTTAATGACTGACATTTCACATAAGAATTTCATCACTTTTGACATTTCACATTTCCACCACAATTGTGGTGGAATTCTAGTGGTGAATGTTGTGATTTTTCACTGAGAATCGCAAACAGCTGATTTCTCACAGGATTCGTCTCAAGATTAATGTTTTTATATTTGCTTATGATTTGTGACCCGTCACAACTAAGAATTGGCCTATAAAAT
This sequence comes from Thereva nobilitata, assembly GCA_963855945.1. Classification (NCBI taxonomy): domain Eukaryota; kingdom Metazoa; phylum Arthropoda; class Insecta; order Diptera; family Therevidae; genus Thereva; species Thereva nobilitata. Next base: position 15,380,584 of record OY979698.1, read on the forward strand.
TACTTCTTATGAGCTTCTTGTTTTAGTTTCTACAGGGTGCGCCATCTAGACTTTCGGTATTTCAACATTGCATAACTTTGACATTTTTTAGACGATTTCTGTCAAAAGTAAAATTTTTAACACGTTCGCGAAGGAAACAATTTAGTTAGCTGCAAAGCCTTTTAGATAGTTATATTAAATTAATGTGTAGCAAAAAAGACAATTTGATTAGTTCTATATATTAATTTGTTAGACAAACAAAAAAGAGAAAGAGCGATTCTAGCCACAAGGGATTTTGTTTTCCTCATTTGTTTCATTTATATCTCTTTTAACAAATCTTGGAACAAGGTTTAAGGTTGCTGCAATAGTGCCCTGAAGTTATAGCAATCACAGTAAACGGTAGTAATGAGCCATCGGAAAAACTTTTTTTCTTTGTGTGAGTTGATGTTTTTTTTATGTGGAAGACTAGAGCTCAGCTTCTTAAAGAATTTTTTCTACGCCTGTTAGAATACAAGCAGTCTGATATTGCTTTTAAATACGGAATTAGCAGCATTCTACACCCGTGTGGAATATTCATTCCATGACTTATTATGGAATGACTTCTAGTGGCGACATCTGTTCCTCGAATTCAATAATATGATTTATTAATTAAAGAAAAAAAAGATTTATTAATTAAAGAAAAAAAAATTGTTTCAATAATAAATAAACGTTTAATGATGTTTCGCTAGACTATTTTTGCTTTAAATAAACTATTCAATTATTAAATTACAGAAAAAAATAGCATTTTTTTAATAAATTTTGCGGCGCCATCTATTATAAAATTATTACATTCCATTTTTTAAACAAAATTGTTATGAGTGAACACTCCCTACTAACATGTTATTAAGTATTAAAATATCTTGCTGTGCCTTATACATTCTATTTTTGACAGTATCTTTACATTAGGTGCATACGTTTTTCTCTACAAAATATCAATAAAAACTATTATTAGAGGCGTAGAAAAATTATAGTCTGCAACACGTTTTGAATGGCATATTCCGCTCTCGTACGTATACTATTCAAAAACTGCTCCAGAACAGTATCAATAAATGAGAGATTTTTCTCCCACTTGCACGATTTTTCTAATGAATTTTTACTTATGATTCTCGAAGGCGAAAGTCGGTTCGTTTACTTTTTGGGTTTACTTTTGGGAAAAAATTTAATGAAAATCTTGGGTAAGTTCCTATACGAGGGGAAGTAAAATTTACCCATATTTTCTTGCATGACAAAGTACAGGGACAGAAATAGTAAAAATATTGTGTAATTTCTTGCGTCCGCTGTCAAATAATTTTTCATTTCGACACGATGACAGTCTGGGTTAGAAAAAATGTCAAGGAATAAGATAAATTTTTTCAAAATACATCACAGAACTCCTTTGGTTGAAAAATATACATAGTGTCCCAAAAAAAATGTGTCCCAAAAATGTATGCACAATTGCTTGTAACTAACATAATACCCGCATTAATTTTCCTGGGCCTGGTAAATACATCAGAAGCTGAAACTAAACTAACAAAATAAATTTAACAAAAAGAATACACTTTGTTAAGGATATAATTTTTTTTGGGACACTATTTGTATTTGTAAAATCTGCAATTCTTAGTGAATAATAGCCACTCTGCGACTTCTTTTGAGTTGAAGATCACTGAACATCACGGAAGATCACTGAAAATCACTGAAGATCACTGACCATTGGCTATCTTCTTATTAAGTTTTTTGTTCAGTATTTTTGTACTCTTTTCTTTGGAACAAGTGTTTTGCAAAAGAAACATCTAAAGTTCTTAATGATCACAGTGATTTCGGACCATTCTAAAAGTTTAGAATTTAGTAAAACATTTTTAATTTCCGAAATGAACGTAAAAAGCATTCTGAATCTTCTGAAAACTTATTTGGTGTGTTTGAAAAGCCTGCGAAGACTCCCATAGAGACGACTGGAAGAAGAGTCTTCAAAAGGATCGAATTATTTTTTGTATAACTCTCTGGATCGGTGTTTGCTTGCTATGCAACTTCAGCGATCGTAAATAGATTTCTATGATAGAGCTTTGATAAGGACTAACATAATCTTTAGGTATTATAAAAAGACACTTCAAATTTTGTGATGGGTTAATAAGTGGCATGATCACTGATCGAGATTTCAAAAGATTTGCAATTTCGTACGCCAAATCATATTTTTATAAAAACTTTTTCTTTTAAAGATTGCAATCCTTTTTGGTATAATGAGTCACAATCTTTGGTCCAATCCAGACATTACCTCAACTCTTTACCATTATACGATCATCGCTTATATTTATACCATACTATCATTTTCGATCTTTAAAAGATCATCGAAAGTACCACCTTAAAGTTAATGTCTCCAATAAATTCCAGCAGAAAGAAAGCGTTTATTATTCATATATGAGAAGTTTAAAACATCTTATGCCCATCAGACACTACTAAAACTACAAGTGGTCCATCGTTAAGACAGCAACTTAACAAGTTTCTTCACTTAATTTGCACAATCTTTAGACAGAATCGTTTCAATGCGTTTTGGCGCATATATATAGTATATAAGTATGTGTAATGCAAATTTATGTAAGTAACCATAGAAGAAAAAAGAGAGATGAACGAAAAAAAAATAACATAGAAGACAGCAACTCTCAAATTGCTTAACGTCCAAGGCTTCGCGGATCTATGGATATTATCATAACGGGATGCGTCTATACCCCATCTATATATATATCGCCATATCACGTTTGGATGTAAACTATATATCTGCTCCCTGCTGGGAGAGTATAATTACCGTAGATTTTTTTTTCTTCCAAGATTCACTAAAAGATAAGATCCAGTGCAATCTAGCGTCTCTATACTGTCGGTCGGGCGGCATTCATACGATATATTCGATTCAGTGCACAACATAGGTGTTGCAAAAAAATAAAAAAAACAAAATAGGTGGCCATGTACGGGTGCAGTTATATAATAATAATCCCAGGTGCAATTGTACAATTTGCTGTTATATAGTATAGTACGCATAGCAGCATCATCTCAGGGAATGTGACTTGGCGGCGCATCCAGCACACGGCATCAAAGGTAATTCGACACTGTCAGGTAATAATTATACCTGAGAGATGCGCCCACAAACATTCGCGTGTCATCTTACACGGCAATTAAGCGAGATTTAAAACATAGCGAAAAAAGAAAGAAAAAAAAAGAAAAACCCATAAAACCAGCTAACAGCAAACACCTATTCCAGGTGATCTTCAGTAACTGGGGCAAATAACTTTCAGAGTGGAAACTTGCTTGCTAAATACAAAATGCATGAAAAAAAAATAAAAAATTTGTTCAAACTGTGGAGAAAAGATTGTTAATCGTTATTCATACGATGCCAAGGCTTTTATTAATAACATTAACGCGCCTCCCCCCAGCAGCGATGCTACACAAATGTTTCTTTTTTTTTCTTGCGACGCGAGGTGGATCCGAGGTGCGATGTTGATGTGTTCTTCGTGAGGAGCCATCTCAAGCAAAGAGGCACCCATTTAACAATTAGACGATTTGCACATTGTTTTTGTAGAGACAACCGTAGAACCGTCGAACAACAGCTTTTTCAAAAAAAACTTTCACTTTGCGCACGACTTAAGCTGCGCATAAATTAATTCTTTTGAACGAAATGAATTGTTTGCTTTATGACGTGCTGAATTGATTGCTGCATCTCTATATGTATGGTACGGTATGGTATGGTACTGTATATAGTAGCAGGGTCAGAGCCTTATGGGTGTTGCTGCAGCTGGCTTTGTTTTGTTTCTAATTGGGGGTGAAAGTTACAATTTGTTAATAATTACTTATTTAGGAATTGCATTGATGTTCAATGAAATGATATTGTCGAGATGGATCTAATGTGGAGTAGAGGTTGGTTTAGTCATAGCTTAAATATGGGTTATTGCTTTTTGGAATTTTTTTTAATAGACTGGAAATTGAGGGTGTGAAACGGATATATAATTCGTGATTTAAGATATTAAGAATGTGAAAGGCAAAATCTCAATGATTGTGGGTTATGTGGTTCAAGAGCTCCCAACAAAGCATTACACAATCTGTTAAACATTTATTTCATTGTTAGTTCCTTGTTAATTCCTTTTTATATGATGACACTTTGCGTTCTGGGTAGATTCTTGCTTACTAAGATGGTGAGTTTCAAAAAGTAGTAGACACTAAAAATAGTAGTAGTAGACACTACTAAAAGCAGTAGTTTGAATGATTCTTCCTGATAACAGAGGCGATAAATACGTATCCTTTTGCAGCGTTAGAGGCTGTGCTAAATATGCCGCCACCCCACGATGAGATATAGAAAGAAGTAGATATCAGCGCCCTTTGACTAGTAGTGACAGATAAGTTTAAACCTGGCCATCTTTAAGGTCATCTGAGCATACTAAAAAAAATTGGTTGAGACTAATTTCACCACACGGAAGCACGGAAAAGAGAGCCACGGAAACACGGAAATGTCAAATAAGAAATTTATGAAAAAATGAGAGACACGGAAACACGGGACATGTCAAAATCGGAATTTTACTAACGAAAAGGGAAATTTACCAATGTATTTTCACCTACACGGAAACACGCGACATGAAGTATTTTCACCACAGCGAAACAGGGATGCACGAAAATGGGATTCGTGGTACTAATCGGGTGCGCACACCACACGGAAGCACGGAAACAGGAATGCACGTGAAATGGGATTCGTAATGCTAATCGAGTGCGCGCACCACACGGAAACACGGAAACAGGGATACACGGGAAATGGAATCGTTCTAATTAGTAGAATTGTGGAACCGTGTATCCGTGTTTCCGAAACACCACTGAGAAAGTCACTGTTTGGGCCGGTGTATGCCCAAAAACCATCTTCGGACCATTTTTCTTCAAAGTTGGAGAAACCGTGGACGGCGCATGCAATCATTGTCTGACGAACTTCTATTTGCAACAAGACGGCGCACCCTTGCCACACCGTAGCCGCTACGAGAAAGTTCTTGCAGCACAAGTTCCCGAGATACGTTGTGTCGAAAAATTGTTATTTGGAGTGGCCTCCTCGTTCTTCGGATTTAACGGCAGCAAATTCGGGCAAGACTTCTGGCTCTACTTTGTTGACAAATGCTCTTCTCTGAGCTGACTTAAGCGGATATGCTTTTTTCGGTTTCAATAAGAACGGCTATAATTTGTTACAATGATAAAATATAATGACGAATTCCGGCCTATCACCACCTAAAGGCGTTCGTCATAAATGACGAATTTTTTGTCATAATTTGATTGCTGTGTGTCGAGGCTATTATTGACCCAAATGCTTACTATCAGAGCTTTAGGCAAACCCCCTTCAATTTCTTAAGCGGAGGTATAAGCTACAGAGAACTATGTGCGGGATGACCTTATGTCCGCCTTATATTTATTGTATCGGGCAGTGTGGCAACCCTAAAAGCAAGTAGTTCAGGTACAGTAAAAACAAAGCTTACAAAGCGATGCATTGATTCCCTGAATGCGCTCGCACCAACTACCAGGGTTTAAGTTGGCTTTCTGGTTGCAATCACAAGGGTCGTGGATACCACCTCTAGATGGTGATGTATGTTTCCACTCACCCACCTAAGCTGTCATTTCTTCCGTAATATTCGGGTAGCTTGCTCAATTCAACTTAATATAGATTGAGGACTATTCCGGAATTATTGATTGGAGAAAGCTTAGAGTATACCTGGTTTGCTTTCAATCAAAGAAAATTTGTGGGATCACTACTTAGTGCGTGTTATCAGTATCAGTATCTTTTGCTGCGTGATGGCTACTTAGTGCGTGTTATCAGCAATCTTTTGCTGCATGCGTTTCTTTGTAATTTTTCCTTTTATTTCCTCTATTTCTACACTTTAGTCTCCTGACAGACATTGCACTTAGAGTGAAAATAAAACTATCAATGATATAGAGGCGCAGTTGCTACTTGCACTTTAGTCTTTACCATACAAAAATATTCAGTGTCAAATCAATCATTGATCGTGTGCAACGATTTCAACTAAGAAATATTACCACCATTAGTTCATATAATAATAATCACAGAACTATCCAAACATGACCAAACGCATATACCAAATATGTCAGTAAAACTGCGATCGTTGGAGGAGAAAGTGATCATATGTGATCTGTTGTTTATTACCTGTTCCAGCGATCGTGCATATGCATGCATATTTATAAGATGAATATTCATTATTATACTTTACTTTTACTACACGTAAATTAATTTCATTGAAAGAGTGAAATTTAGACATTTTCTTAATTGAGTTCTAATGTAATTTTTTGATTTATTTAGTAAATTTAGTTTTAGCTTTTTCACTGAAAAAAGTGTTATTCTATGCTCTGCCATCTGTCAGTCAAATTTTCACGCCACAATTTTTCAAAATATTAAACATAAACCCAAGCCAATAATGTGCATCTCAATTGGATTTTTATGATGCTTTGTTTTATTACCCTTTAATTACCCTCGGTAATGACCTTGTTGCGGTATAAATTTTATTTCATTTGTCAAGAACAATGCAAAACAAAAAACAAATCTAATCGTGTGAATCACAGTTGACCACTGCCAGTGGTAGGTACTGGTTGAGAATATAAAAAAAACAAAAAGCTATTCCGATTTTGTTTATTGTATTATATTAGTTTCGTACTGAAGATATATAATTATCACTGCGCATGAAGATCGCAATTTGGAACGAATCTGTCATGACATGCTTTTTTTCAAGATATTAAACATAAAGGCAAGCCAATAACGTGCATCTCAATTGGATATTTATAATGTTTTGTTTTATTACCCTTTTATTACCTCTGGTAATGATCTTGTATTACGAAAACAATTTTATTACATTTTTGAAGACCAATGCAAAACACAAAACACAAATCGTTGTAAATAAATATAATTGAAATTGTTAAATACCTTATCCAGTGAGGCTGGGCTCGTTATTTAGCCGTGAAAAAGCGTATAAAGCAAATTTTCTTGTTTTAGTATACATGTAAACTCTTAGTTCAGTCCACAATATAAGGACTCCGGCATAATAGCTACAAAAATTAAATGCAGATTTAATTCACGAACCTCTAATCAGTCAACAGTTACAGCTGTTTTTATAGCCGGTTGCTCTAGATTCTATATGAAAAAACAGGGTTTAGTTCAATCTAGCTTTTGCTAATATCTGAAAGTTCCCAGCGATTCAGATGTTTTGTGTTTAAACAATCAGAACACAATAGTAATATACTTCTGATAATGACTATCATCTTATTATCTACATTCTACATTTATATGCGTTAAATAGAATCAAACTAAAGCTTAACAATAAAAACTAAAAATATGTAAGCTTACGGCATCAATTCAAGACATATTGAATCAATTCAGCTCAATTCAGCTTAACGTTTTTCAACCATAATTTTTTTATCTCCATTTTGGTAAATATAAATATGCTCAATACTATTCATACTTTGGGAAATTTTTATTTTATTTTCCCAGACTTTAATTTACTTAACAATTTCAAAATATATCAGTTCTTTACCGTTTTTATATCATCAAAATTCTGTATTTCTATATTTTATGTCAAATAAAATCATACCAGTGCAAAAAAAACAAAACTTTTAGTATGAGCTAAATCGTTGAGATCTTGTGTAAGGACTTAATTCAATTTGAACCCAATTCAGCTTAAATTAATGCAATTCAGCTCAATTCATCTAAGCAACTTCAAGTATAACTAGGATATCTTTCACAAGTATTCTCTAAAAATGGTCCGTTTGAAAGATTAGAAATAGTTTCTTACAATTAGTTTCTACCTGACTAATATAATTTGACTACTGGTGATGTTTGAAGGCTCTATGCTGAATTGAGCTGACTTGCATTAATTTGAGCTGAATTGGGCTCCAATTGCTTTGAGTCCTTACATAAAACTACGATTTTATCATATATTTACTTCTAGTTTTGGTTTTGTGCTTTAATTTGATTTTATTTAAAAATATAGAGGTACAGAATTTTGATGATGTAAAATAGGCACCAATGCAAAAAAAATTAAAACGATTAGTATAAGCTAAATCGTTCAGGCCTTGTGTTAGAACTTAATGCAATTTGAGCCCAATTCAGCTTAAAATAATGCAATTCAGCTCAATTCAGCTAAACGCCTTCAAGTATAACTATGGTATCATCTGTCACAATTTTTCTCTGAAAAAGTCCGTCTAAATGATTGCAAATAGTTTCTGACTATTAGTTTCTACCTGATGCTTGAAATCTCTAAGCTGAATTGAGCTGAATTGCATTACTTTGAGCTGAATTGGGTTCAAATTGCCTTGAATCCAAAAATCAGCTTCAATTTGTTTTCTTCAAAAATTCCTGACACCATCACCATAAATAAAATTCATTTGGAAGAACCAATTATCGTAGTTGTACTGAAATAGAAAAAAATCCCGACTTAAGATCTTTTCAACTACTAACAAATTACCCTGAATTATCTGTCAATTTTTTTCTTTAAATCCCTCTTTTTCCATCCGTAAAGTAAATCATAATCAATTAAATCCTCCTAATCAGCCACATCAATTTCATCTTTCAGCAATCCTTCTACATATATAAATCTGTTAGCAGCTCTCAAAAGCCTCAATCATTTTCATAAAGTTTCTTGCTCAATTCTATTTTTAAATTGTGGGCGAATAATCGGTAATTTGCCATTTTCGTCTTAAATCAAAAATAACAAGAAGAAAAAAACAAAATTACAAAAAAAAAACAATTCAAAACCTGTCAGGTATTATATATGAACTAGATTCCTCCCGCGCAAATCACCATAAATCGATTAGGTAACACACCGATTCCAATTCGGCAAGCTCTCAAATAAACGGAATTGAAGCAACAATTTACAAAAAAAAAAATCTCGTTATTAAAGGTGTTAATTAAATTTACATTAGCAGGTAACTTTTGTAGTTGTTGTTGTTGTATATATAATCAACAATGTAGGTAATAACAATTCTTCCTTTCGTTTCTCCTCTGTCGTGCTTCTGTAGCTACCGTAGAGATACGTTATAAGTAATATGGCAATGTAACGACCTCATGACCAGCACAAAGCCCTCTTCTATATGTAGAAAGTAATGTTAAAAATCTATATAGAATCTTTCCACCTGTTCTCCTTCTCTATGTCGTAGGTAGTATAAGAAATCCGTTAGAATTCGCAGAAGAAAAATACACAGGTGCGTTATAAATGGGGAAAAAGACATACGAAAAAAACAACAAAGCAAAGCAAACACCTTCGGTTCGGACAACTAGAGTGAACTGGAGTTTTGCAATAAATTATTGTAGAGTGGTATACATCTATGTAGGGTTAAGATCTTATGGTAATGAAGGTCGGCCAGGTGAAGATTTATGCGATTGTAGCATCGTCAGTTAAGAGAGCTCATCAAAGTGCGTTGGAAGATAACGTTTCGCGCAGTGACACGGAATGTGTTAAGGAGAAAAATGTTAGCCTATAATAGAACCGTTAGTGCCAATGTTTTTATGCAGAGGTGGTTTTTTTCTAGCACCTATATTTTGCTGGAAAAATATAGGACAATGATTGTCTTGAAGGTGTTAAGGGCGGGAAGACTTTGTTTTATGTGAAAAAATTAGGCTTAGGAGTCATCCTTTGTATTGTATAGGATATTTCAGCAAAAGGTGTCATTTTAAATTAACAAAAAAAGCACATTTTTTCGTAAAAAGTGATGATAGTTTTATTTTAATCTAAAGTAAAAGCTTTGAGGATGAAAATGGAACAAAATATCTGCCAAATGTCCGCCTGGTCTTAAAAAAGTGTAATGTTGTTAGATCGCACGATTTCGGCGGCCAATTGAAGTATATATTTCGAGAAATTACATGTCCAGGAAATTCCACGAACCGAGCTGTTTCACGAACTGTTTGACAGGTGGCGTTGTCCTACTTAAGGTACTACTACCGGAAAAACGACAAAAAATAAGCACTTTTTTAATAATTTTTTTCTCAGCCGCTATGTTAGATATTATCAAGAAAATTTTTTTTATAACATTATTAGTCCTTAAAGGTTATAAAAAAAATGTTTTAGTTTATTTCTATTTTTTGCCAATAAGGTGGGGGGCGCTGAAGTCAAGAGCTCAAAAAAGAGATAGTCCGATGAGTGAGAGATAATCTCAGAATTGAGAAGTTTGCAACAAAAAGTTCGAACGGGATTTTATAAAGGAAAGTTGCTTACCTTGTAATTTACCACAATTAGTTAAAAATTAAAAACGAAAAAAAAATGGTGAAAGTTTGAAAAAAAGTTTGACAAAATTGCATTTTTTTCACCCTTTTTCACTTCCCAAATTTTTTTTTCTTAAATTTTTTTCTAAAATGTGGTAAATTACAAAAGGGTATACCTTTACAAACAAAACGCACCCAAGTTTATTAAAATCGGTTCAGTAGATCCTGAGATTAACTCTCACTTAGTTGAAAAAATGTTATTTCAAGAAAAACGTGTTTAATGTTTTGGTTCGCTTTATCCCCACTAAGATTATAAACTCTGTCTGTTTGTCTGTTACGCTTTCGCGCCTAAACCGCTTAACCGATTTTGATTAAACTTGGTACAGAGATAGATTAGACCTTGGAGAAGGACATAGGCTACTTTTTCTCCCGAAACAAAGGCTTTGAGGGGTTGAAATAGGGTATGAAAGTTTGTATGGGAGTCCGTCATTATTGAGTAGGAAATTATTAATGCCACCCACCATTTGAAATCGATTAACTTCAAATTTTGCACACATGCGTAGTTTTCTTGACAATGCAATGTGACCATTTTGTACAAAAATAAAGATGGCGGTTTCAAGATGGCGGCCGATTTTTGCATTTGTCTTCCTCGACCAACGACATGGGTATCAAATGAAAGGGTATGACAGGTAGAATACAATTAGCGGTGTAGCTTCATTCCAAATTCAAAATGGCGCTCAACACAAAATGGCGGAATACATAAAATAGACTAAAAAATAGAAAATTTAACCGATCGACTTCAAATTTTGCACATACCCATAGTTCGCCTGACAGTGCAATCTGACCGTTTAGTAAAAAATCAAGATGGCGGTTACAAAATGGAGGCCGATTTTTGCAATTGTGTTCACCGACCCACCCACATGGGTATAAAATGGAAGTGCATGACAGGTAGAATACAATTAGTTGTGTGGCGTCATTCCAAATTCAAAATGGCGGATTACCTTTTTCTTCACAAGTATGGGTATCAAATGAAAGGGTGTGACGAATATAATTCAGTAATCTATATAACGTCATTTTAAATCTAATATTGCGGACACCACAAAATGGCGGGAGATATATCTTATATTAATAAAAGAAAGTTCTGTATGTGTGCGCTATAGCTGGCGCACCAGTCAAGGCAGAGCTTCGAAATTTTGCACGTATGTCCGTGGGGGTCTTCCATGAAGCACCTCGTAGCCCGATTTTCGAAATTCAAAATGGCCGCCGAAAAATGACCGAAATTCCGGATTTCCGGTCAGCTGTATGTGGGTTGTTCAAGAGTTGGGAAATCTGAAAATCTTCACATCTTAGCTCCAAATGGAAGAACATCTTAGCTCCAAATGGAAGGCAATGAGTTTTCCGTTTGCTCTGGTTGTTTGAGTGAAAACGCTGCGCTTTCAAACAACTAGAGAGAATGGGACACACGTTGTCTTCTTTTATGGTTTTTACACTACGAAGGCGGTCGACTATAAAATGCTATAACTTTTATGCTATTACGAATTTCTTTATAAAAATGAACTAAGCTATTCTTCATAGTATAAGGAATCGAAAAATGAAAAAAAAATCGGTTTTTTGAAATTTTTCCTGGTAGTAGTACTCTACAGTGGTGTAACTTTTTTTCTATTACGAATTTCCTTATAAAAATGATGTAGGTTATTCTTCATAGTGTAAGGAAACGAAAAATGGAAAAAAAAAGTTTTTTGAAATTTTTCCCGGTAGTAGTACCCTACAGTGCTGTAACTTTTTTTCTATTACGAATCTCTTTATAAAAATTAAGTAGGTTATTCTTCATAGTATAAGGAATCGTAAAATGAAAAGAAAAAAAATCGATTTTTTGAAAAATTTTCCCGGTAGTAGTACCTTAAAAGAAACGTCGGCCACATCCATGGCAGAAGTTTTAGTCCAAAAAAGTCAGTCAATATCGTTCGGTAACGCAGTCTAATCACTGCAACTGTCGAACTAGCAGCATTTTCAAAAAATGTATGGCCCGATTACATCGCCCATTCCAAAAAAACACCAACTGTCACTCGTTGTGCTTGGAGAGGTAATTCGACTATTTCCCTTGGGTTTTCGAAGCCCCAGAAACGAGCTTTTGCCTTTTTACGTACCTGGCACTTGTACCGGAATGTGTATCGATCCATATCTGAAAACCTTTTAGTTTTTACTTGTCAAATGTCATCGTAATGACAGTTTTATGTTGACAGTTCAAAAAAGGCGCGAAAATTAAAATGACACCTATTATTGAAAGACCCTTTATTATCAGCCTGTCATGTCGGTCATGATCATAGCTCAATGTCTAGTGGTAAGCTTTATTTGAAGGATAGAAGAGATTTTTTTATATGATAGACTAGCGCCTAGTGATAAAGCCCGTTTTGACTCTTGACGGTTTTATTGAGTCCAATTTCGGACAACAAGCTTTAATGGGAGGAGTGAAAACGGTGACAATGTCAATACGCGGTTTTATTCCACCGGCTCCCATCCGATACAAAGTGGGGCAAAAGTAATGTCACAATAGCTGCGATCCTTTGGGCGATTTTTTTAACGCGCAAGTACGAGTACAACGCCAATGGAACGCTATTTCTGGCAGCAGAAGTAAAATATAACCTCAAATATTTATTTGTTATTTTGACAGGTTTTAGTTTGGAATAAGAGCTTCTATTTCTTGTTGCGTTTTCATTTTCTTACAGCTGCCCTATTTTTTTATAAATCGTCTTCGCTGCTTACGTGTTAAATTATGTCAAATATAAATAAACATTTTAAAAACGTGCTGTTGTTAAACTAAACTGACTGTTTACATAACCCTCAAAAAGAAAAAGCCATCTATTGTTGAGAATTTAAAACTTTAATCCTGGCCGAAATTTTATGCGTAACTGCTACCAGTGAAATGCTCGGAAACAAGAGCTTGGGTAGTTGCGAGTAGCTGGAAGCAGTTTTGAGTACTTTACCAGTCCCAATGGACCACAGCTATTGTGAATATGCCATAATTTTTCAAAAGTAATGTCATATTGTGAATGTGCCACAATTTTTGCAAATGTCGTCAAATGTCATTTTGATTTGACGTTTATGTTGTCGGCAGATAGAGAATTAGATAACAACAAGCCATTGCAAGCCACAACAAGCGATACCCACCGGAAGACCGCGGAATTACTGTTACTGCTTATTTGACCAATTTCTAACAAAAAGGCACACAATTCTCATTATGACATTGCATTTGTCGCAAAATGTACTATCGCGTCAGAAACCTGACTTCGGCGGTCCAAAAAAAGACAGCAGCAAAAAAGCAACAGAAGAAACGGTAGGCATCGATTATTTGTAGAGAGAGAAGACACGAATGAAAGAAAGTAAACTAGCTGGGAGGTATCGAAAGACCGTTCCGCGGAGTGGATTCGAACCCCGTACCTCTAAGATGGTAGTCGGGCGCCTTAACCCCTGGGCTATCGAAACTTTTTTTACGCGAAGGTGGTGTAAATATTTCAACAGTCGAGCAACAGGGGATGTTTACCGACGCCCAAAACAGACGGCACCGCACTCAAACAGTAGTGTCAGATCCACTGACTAAACTCATTAACTCACTTTTCCATGACATTTGTGTCCGGACTGGCACAAACCGAAAAGCCATTACTTCGGCTTGACATTATCAACGTGAGCCTTGAAAAATTCCCTCCCTCACCAGAGCCCGAAAAGTGGGCGTAGTCGGATAAGCGACCTTCAGTCTCTGCTTTCTTTGTGAGAAAAGTGATTTCATACGAAGATTCACTGTATTCTACCGAAAAGTTTCATCCTATCGGTTCTGCGGGTCTCTTACCCAGCCTGAAAACCACCTCTTTCTTATCTTCCATACTCTTTGCGTGACCGGCTCACAAGATTGCGTCACGGGCTAAATCAGCTATCTAGCTGTTGTCTCTCCTGACACTTCTGTCTCTTTAAGCTTCGCATTGCCTAAACTTCTTGTGGATGGCTTACAGCGTCTCTTCCACCTTTTTACACACATCTTCGGACCTCATCATCTGGTTCAAGACGTTTTCTGGTGTTAGCTGCATTTCACCCGTTGTTTTAAGCATACCTCTGGTATGGTTGTCGGACGCCTTAATCTCTAGGTAGGCGACCGAAGGATGGAATATGATACGTTACGTCCCTGGATGGTACTCGGGAAGGCATCGAAGGCCCTCTAGACGGTTTGATCGGTTTAAACATTCTTAGATTGTAGATCGAGTTAAGCATTTTCTTTTTGAGCGGATTGGCCTGCTGTAACATAAGCAGCCCCGCTATCTCAGATTTGTAGGATAGGCCGCTTAAACATGTTAACTAGTCAGCCTAAGGATTTGTCACTTATAAGACCGTGCCTGCGCTATTTCGAGCCAATAACAAAGAACATAAGAGGCAGATGCGTCCTCCACTCTCACTTTCTTTCTTTCTGTGAATTATTGACTCCAGGACCTCAGCTGTGTTGTAGGCTTATTATGCCACAAGCTGTCCCACTACCTTACCCAGGTAGAAAAGCCCAATATTCAGCCGACTTTGCAAAATTTACGACGTCGGATCAACATTGGTCAGACGACGTCGGTGAGCAACATTCTGCCAACGTTGAATTTTTCGCGTGTACGAGGTTGAACCAATGTTGGCGATTGGACGTTGGCAGCCAACGTTGGGCGAACGTTAAGCCAACGATGGTGGATGACGTCGGTGAACAACATTCTGCCAACGTTCAATTTTTTGCGCACACAAGGTTGAACCAATGTTCGCGATCGGACGTTGACAGCCAACGTTGGGCGAACGTAAAACCAACGATGGTGGACTGTGTATGGGACCAACATTCATTTATTGATTTTCCAACATTTTGTCCACGTCGTTTTCTGACGTCGGTGAATGACGCGTGGCCAACGTAAAAAAAAAATCAATGAATCTGACAACTGTAGGCTTCATACGTGTGACAAAGGCACCTGACGTCGGGCCGATGTTGGCATTTATTATCAGGGTAACGGTGGTATACAATACGGGATCAATGTTGGCTAGCAATAGGGAACAACGTTGGCATACGATAACGGTTCAACGTTGTCATACGATAACGGTTCAACGTTGCCAAAAGACGTTGGCGTTGCGTCACATCCCACAGTTGACTCATAGTTGGCGCGACGTTATCGAACAACGTTGTTACGACTTTGCCGACGTCGTACCAACGTCGTCCGTACCTGGGTAGATTTGTTGGCCAGACCACATGAACAGGTTTAGCAGTCAAGAATTACAGTCGTCATTACTAGTCAGCAAGATCGCTCCCAACAATGAGATCCTGCCCTGCGCTGTCGCAAGACAGTAACAGAGAACTTAAGGGGCAAATTCGTCCTCCACAACGCAAAGCCTCGCAAGTTCTCCATAGGTGGCACAGTATTCTGTCTATCTGTCTGCTAGATAATGTCCTGAAATCCTTCCTGCTACACTTTAGTAACTCTCTGGCAATATTGAAAGCCGATCGAAGATTAGAAAAAGCATTTGCTCACTCTCATAAGTTCAGTGGGTCCAGCAGTTCGATTGTGAACATGAGACCCAAAGTCCTGTAAAGTTTGAATTCTTTCCCAGTTAAGTCATTTCACATAAAGCTGTAAACCATCACAATTCTTTGCTAGTCAATCAATGATTCATTTTATGTCTCATCAAAATCTTAATCCTTAAAGCAACATTATCTCCGCACGCAAATTCTCCATTAATCCTAATCCGTCCATCCAGTCTCCGTCATTTAAAAATAAAAAGAACTCCAAGCGGAAATACATCAGTTAAGAGCTTTCATCTCCGTCAATACAATTAAGAACGTCCGTCCATATCCCTTCTGTCACAAGTCAAGATTAATGACGTGTTTGCCATCATATCCCTGAGAAATTAAATTAAGACTATGTGTCGGATAAGAAAGAGATTCGCCCTAAAGATTCCCTCCAGAAGACAGGCGGTTGCGCGACTTCTAGCGGAAAAAAAACAAAACAAAAAACCTTCCAACGACCTAAGAATTAACATGAGTTACATACAACGAGTCTTAGCTTAGATCTAGCGTAATTAGATCGATTCTATTCCAAAAGACTGGAGACATGGTGGTTCATGCTAATGCTCATACGATGATGAATCTTTCAGGTAAGAATAGAGATATGCAGGTACACACCGCGAATACACCTTTCATAGCCGGGGCACATTTGGGATCTTTTGTTGCTTTATTATTCTCTTTCTACTATTCCTCCCGATCTTCGTTCGTATTCCGTTCTTCGCACAATATCTGCACGGTCGGATCGGCATTCAGCATATATACTTATAGTATATGTGCAGCGCCCTCCATATAGTCAGAGTAGTATACGCTGCAAACTTGTAATTGCCACACAACAGCGATGAAAGGCGAAGGGCAATGATCTGTTTTCGCCTCGGCAGCTATCGCACAGACTCTTCTACTATACCAAATGGTGTCTACCGGCTTTCGTTGCATATAATCGGTTGGTTTCTGTGGTCGTTACTATGATGGCATTTCTCTGAGGCTAATGGAATAAGAATAGTACCTGAAGCACAACTCGGTACATACCTGTAGGGGCATAAACTAGAAGAACCGTCATCAGATGCCCCCCGATGCATCGGTCGGTCGGTATCCATCTGGCGGCAGAGTCAGCCCCAATGGTCCGATACTTTTTACTATACATGCATTCAGGAACCAGGGGAGGGGAATTTTGGACAAGAAGAAGAAGAAGAAGAAAATAGAAGAAGAAGAAGCAAACTCTTCCGTGATTCTAATCGAAAACAAAAGGTCGTGGAGGTCCTGCGCGGAAAGTGAATTCAAATCGTTCGATGTAAATTGCAACCTGGCATTAGATTGTCGAGAGATGTGATGCTATAGTAGCAAGATCAGCCAAGACTTCGTGCAGAGAACATGGATCTTTGGTCGCATGCTGAAATGCGTTTTTATATACATATATATCTATGTGCCATTTCAATTCTTCAGAGCTTAGAGACTGGGGTGGTTGTCTTTTGACTATACAGCATCACTATATGGCATGGGCCTTCTGTGCTTGTTGTTTGTTCAATTTCGTTTAATAGACAAAGGTCTTTGGTGGACATTTGTGTTGATAGTGTAATATTTTTTTTCGACCATTTTTTACTTGTGTATTTGACCAAAGTAAATCTATGGACAACAAGGAAACAACAACCATAGAACTGGGCGACCACTAAACTGTCGGTAGTTGTATAGTAATAAATGAAGATACTCTCTCATAGGAAGTTCGGAATTTGTGTGTGCTAACGATGGTTTACGGCTGTTCAAGGAATTTTATCTTTTGCTCTTGAACTTTTGCGGGTAACAACATTCTTTTTATTGTTAAAAAAGAAGAAGAAAGTGATGTTTGATCATTAATCTGAGAAGAATAGGTCAAGTGTCAGAGATGGAGTTTATGGCTGCACTTTAGTTCGAATTATGAGGTTTATGTTTTGTAATTTATTAGATTTTATTTGTTATTTATATTTTTAGAGGATTATTTGAGTTTTAGTTGTTAAAAGAAGTGGGTTTGAATCTGATGGTGGAGTTCAATAAATTATTATACAAGTAAAATTGCTTTATGACTTATAGAAATTTGACATTGAATACTATAGAAGATGGCATCTTTACAGCTAGTACGACTTGAGCTTGCTAGTCAACATTCCAATATAGATAGAACATAGGGACTCAACTCACAGCTCGAATCCCGGATTTGTATCCGGATTGTCAAGTCAACAGCTCCAGCTTCCAGTCGCGTTCCTTTTACATCTTTCTACCCGTTTGCACACAGTAGATCTCCGCCGCGCCGATACAGTTTTTCCTAAAAAGTGCCCTCGAGTTACCGGGTGGTTCGAACGGTACAATATGGAATTGCCTCGTCCCACCCATTTCCCATAACCCATCACATATTTTATTTCACTTCTTGGCAACGCTCTATGTCACTAGCATCTCTCAGTCGTATTCAGTAGTACGAGACTAGTTTCAGGGTCGTGGGTCGAGCCACACGTTTAAGTTTTCCACCCGAATCCTGCTCACCTTCCTTTTTGATATATTTGGAGCCCGGCTATTCAGTCGAATGTTAATTCAACCTTTAATTTTTTTCGGGCTCAACTTATGAGGAACCCATACATCAAGCTTGTTATTATTAATGGTTTTATTAAGCTCGACCTCGTATATTTGTCATGGGCGGCGGAGCGCGTGGGGATGAAAGGAAAAATGCCCACGCACTTTCGCTTTGGGTGGGGTAGTCCACACCCAGCATATTTCAAATACACCAATAACCCAGAACGCGGTCGAAGGGCCGAACTTTTCATACAAAAACTAAATATACATATTATATTCTAGTTATAAGGAATTTAAAACTGCATAGCCTAAGCTTTTTCAATCCCACCCGCCTACCATTTAAAACGGGGATTGCCTCTTGCAGCGTGTGGGCCTCCTGCCCTATTCCAAATGAGTGGCATGGCAAAACAGGGATTTCCCTTAAGTATCCTCATTTACAAAAAAAAATCAGCATACGTGAGGTATGCCTAATTGCAAACATCTGCCTTACTTTATAAAAAGCTTTTAATACCCTTAAGTTTTAGTTTTACTCATACAAAGTGTTAGTTTTTGTTGTTGCATTGCTTCATACTTCAGTCAATTATGTTGGTGACCGTGAAAGGTGTCATTTAGCATACTCAATAGACCGGTTCCAGGTCGATTACAGAGGTCAAGCAGCATTGGACGTGATTAGTACTCAGTTGGGGGACCGCATTGGTAAAAAGAGCTTTGAGTTTAAAAATATGAGGCTTTCGACATGGAGTTCGGGTAGCAATGATGTTTCCTCAAGGGGACCAAATGAGGTATTCCTTATGACAAGGCGCGAATGAGACAAGGCGTCAGATGAACTGTGTGGGCCTTATAGGACCATACACACGGGGTCCACATGAGGCAGTGGGGCTAGCCTCATAGCGGCTCTATCTATACCCACCTCCCAAATGCTCGTCGGGCATAACCCCATAACCAAAGAATTTAAAACCCTATAACAAACAGCTGCTAAATAAATTGACCAATTAAGTTTTTAGATTTTAACGGTTATCTCTTCACGTGGTCCCCACCCACAATGATTATGCTCCGCCGCCCCTGGTTCAAATCTTGCGACAGCTTTTTCAACTACTTCTGCTAAACTGATTCTTATGAAACACACACATTGAGTTCCACATTGAGAATCTGACAATTTTGTAAAAAAAATCAAAATGGCGGTTCCAAGATGGCGGACGCATTTTGCAATTGTGTTCCGATTCCATTGAAAATAGGTATCAGGGGGTTTTCATGGTAATAAATGACGATTATTTGGTCAAAATTCAAAAATTTAAAATGGCGGCGCCAATATGGCGGATGAATTTTGTAAATTTGTTCTGAATCCGGCGCCAATATGGCAGTACGATTTTGGCAATTACGATTCGATTTCACTGAAAATCCCTTGAAAATCGGTATCGGGGGGTTTTTAGGGCCACAAATGACGATTCTGTGGTCAAAATTTGAAAATTCAAAATGGCGGATGAATTTTGCAAATGTGTTCTGAATCCATTGAAAATCGGTATTGGAGAGGTTTTAAGGTCACAAATGACGAATCTATGATGAAAATATGAAAATTCAAAATGGCGGATGAATTTTGAAAATTTGTTCTTTATCCATTGAAAGGCGGTGTCGGGGAGTTTTTAAGGCCACAAATGACGATTCTGTGGTCAAAATTTGAAAATTCAAAATGGCGGCGCCAATATGGCAGTACGATTTTGACAATTACGATTCGATTTCACTGAAAATCGCTATTTCGGGGCTGTTTAAGGTCGAAAATAATGAATATCTTGTCAAAATTTGAAAATTAAAAATGGCGCTGGCAATATGTTATGTATAACAAGACACTTCACCAGAATTTTGAAAAAAGTAAAATTCAAAAATAACTGAAAAGACTAAAAAGAATATAATAAAAATAGGTAAAAAAAAGTTTTTCAGTTTTCGACCAGCTTGGATGTTCTACATCGTCATGCTTTGATGGCCGCTTGGCTATCTGATAACAAGATTACCCTGGCTCCTGGCTTTTCGTATGACTATCGCTGGGCAGGCTTAAAAGATTGCCACAAATTCTGCCGGGAAAAAATAGCGAAGTTAGGAAGGCTGTAGCATTTGTAGAACTCGCGATGTGGTCAAGCCTTTAATAGGGTAGTGAAGATCTAGCAGAAAGATGTCGAAAATGTTCTTATTTGAGTTAATAAAGGCTTATATTTTGTGGTCATCAAAAACTAATTGGTTTTCATCTAAATCCTGTGAAAAAAATTCTTTAGCTCAAACAGAATCTTTATAAACATTGTCCCAAAATTTTGGGACAAGACATTCTTTATTATAACAGTGAAAACAACTAAATTTTTTTACGGAAAATATCTTAAATGTTTATGAATTAAGACTAGAGTATCTAAAACTACCGTCCAAGTTAATCAATGAATTCCTGAAAAAACGAAAAAGAGTTTTTATCTCATCCTAAAACTATCAATCCAAATCCCTGTCGAATCATCTTAAAAATCACTTAACCCAACATATATCTATTAAGAATCCCTCTTTTTACCTTAAAATTACCGACAAATTTATATCTTCCCATTGATAGTTTCATTAATTTCCTTCCCCACTTTTGAAGATTCACATTAACCTCATGTCCCGACAAATTGAATCCCCATCACATAGCATGAAAAAAGTGAAACCTTCGTCCGTAAAAAAAATCCCCCGAAAAAACCGATTTGTCACCTTCCTGAAGAAGTTCTCAGCATTCTTCCTGTCTCTGGATAGGGTTTCTATTAATTTCTCACCACATTACGAATGGTTACGAGAATATCTCAAGCAATTAAGTCATACCTCCTCTGAGATAAGACAAATCGATTTTAATTTGATGACCTCACCTGTTCAGATCCTAAAAACTTGACTTCCCATCTGACTCTGTTAAAAGGTAGCTTATCGGTCTGATCTTAGATACTGGTTCTAGACTATCCTATTGTGTATACGACGAGTATATATAAATGCGAAGAGAGACGTTTTCATGTTCGTTTCGTTACATTTGAATGCGCTTTGGTAATATGTTCATAGAGAGACCGACCCCTCATAGACGAGCTTATGTCTGACACGGATGAAGATTGACTTGTGTTTTTCGGTATCACCTGGTTGTCCGTGACAGTTGATCATCATAGAGTACATCAGCATGTAACCTTTCTGCAACCTTTTCAGGATGTAGAGGCGCACGATACCATAATATTCTCTCACAGCCTTTGAACGCGCTTGGTTAGCGCAGTGACTCAGCAGGTCTAATTGCGGCGTCTTGATTCGGTAGTCAGAGTTGTACAATCGCGTCTCTGTTTTTGGGAACAATTTTTTTTTCTGCCACTTTTTCATCAATTATTTCAAATGTTTTTTTTTCGTTGATGTTTCTTATGTTTCTGATAAATTCTTTTGTTTTTTGTTTTCATTCCTTTCAGATATCGATGAATGCGAAGATCCAGCGATAGCAGCTCGTTGTGTAGAAAATGCCGAATGCTGTAATTTACCAGCCCACTTTTTGTGCAGATGTAAAGACGGTTACGAAGGTGATGGTGAACAATTATGTACAGGTGAGTTTTTGAGAAGTTTTTGTTTTTTCCTTTTAATTTTTGTTTTATCTTAAGTGAAAATCTTTTAAGTATTTTTTTTTTGTTTCGGCAGTGATTCAATTTTTGGTAAAATTACCTGAGAATGTTTTGTCAATTGCAGAAATTTCGCTCAACAAAATTATTTCATTATCGGTGAATTCTGCTTTCAAAATTTTAAATTGGAAAAAAATTCCAGACCAATGGAATTCACCTTGAACAAAAAAAACCAGCCTAAAAACAAAAAAAAAACACAAAAGAATATTAAAGTTGCCAAAAGTTCACATAAGGCCTCCTGCATCGGCGACAATCCATATCCTTTTCTTCTTCTTCAATGACGGCTCGGATTTACTTTGAAGACGCGCATTCACAATGCCCTTTAAATTCTCAGAATTTCGCGATCTCAGCAATATTATTCCACGTATTCTTCCGCACTCTTCTTTATCTGTCTGTCTTCATACACCAACAAAAAAAAAATACCTTTCATCATTCTTCGTGTCTTTACCCAACACAACAGGAAGGGAGCCACCACCAAGTGATACAACCAAAAAAAACCAAAAAAAAAAAACTTAAATTTGGCAACATGCTTCGAGGTCAAACTTTCAATCTCCTTTCAAGGTCAACGCACATAATCAGGATGAACATGGGCAATTTTTCATTAAATTTTTTCGGGGCGTTGTATCCATGGCACTTTTATGGATTTTTTCATCTTCGATTTCTTTATTTTTTGTTACCATGTTTTTAGGCATTTTTATAGCCCTTCTTCATTCAAAAGTCACGTCGTTGTACTTCAGAAATTGGTTTATTACCTAAAGGCAGAAGAAAAGCACCTTTTTGTGTGTTTGTGGGGCTGTGGCTGTTGTGGCATGGCTGTAAAAATGTTTTTGCAGAATTTTTATATATAAAAAGGAATTTCCAGTCTGATACTTTTATACATCATATATAGTACCTTTAGGATGAAGAAGGGCAAAAAAAAATTCTAATTGATGGCTTTTAGAAATTTAAGGTTTACTTAAGTGATGCATTGGAATGTTTGTGCCTTGTAATTACGGTTTTGTTGCTCCGTTTTGTTCGCTTAAGTGCTGAAAGAAAAACGAACAAATTAATAATTGATGGTATTTTTGTTATAAAAACGTGTAGAGTGGTGTATGTGAACTATTATACAGTATTTGAGTGTAGAAAGAATGCATCGATTTCAATTTTGATGCTGCTACAATGTTAATCGAACCAAATTTGGAAAGTACCAACAACAATTCTTACACTGTTAAAAATCTACGACAGACAATGGTCATATACCAAAAAATCAATAGTCATATGCCAAGTTTTGTAAATGGGCTTAATTACTCAAATGGCACCAGTGCTTCTAGACAAAACGTCAAAATACTTGCAGACAGTTACTATCTACATCCCTGAGATGCCAGGCTAAGGAGGCACTTCTTTACTCTATTTCAAGCTTTACATCCAACGCGGTACTCCGTCGATGTTAATTCATCTCTTGGCAACTTGGCAACAGCCCGCTCTAATTTTCCATCTCGATCTTCTGCTTCAATCAAAACACCTCGGGAAAGAAGTGTGGGACTTTTGGAAAAGCCAACTGGGATTTGTGTTTTCTTAGTAAGAACTCCAACTCTGTCGCCCTCTGTCAGTTTGTTCATTCCTCATTCTACAAAATCTATAAAAACTAGACCAAATACCTCCTGTATTTGAAGGAGTGTTCGATTTTAATTTAAGCTGAATAAAAATCGCCTACAGAACACTCAGTCGTTTTTCGAATGAGTCATCGCTTCGGCAGTGCATTTGTAATTCGATAATCAAGAAAGTGAAATCATCATTTCATGACACTCTGAGAAGTAACATTTAAGAATTCTACTGCTAGAAGTAAAAATGTTTGGTCCTTGGTAGCTCCCATAAAGAAGAATTTCGGATCAGAGTTGAAAACAGAAAGAAAATTCAAGGCCGATTTGATAGAAAATCTGTATCATCACCAACCCTATCGAATAGTGTTTCGCCCGCTTAGTTGGTTGGCATTATCTTTAGGCACCGCGAAGTGTGCTCGACGTAAATAAATCTAGCCAAACCTGACAATACTTACTGTGGTCCTTACGAATTGGCTTCATTTTTCGCTAAACCTCTTATATTTTTTCAAAGAATATTCAGAGTTTTGGAAACTATCTCATGAAATAGGTGACTCCAACAACCCGTCTAACTACCGCTGTACGGCTTTAAACAAAAAATATGTACTGACGAACTTCTTATGTGTGTTATCAGAACCCGTCAACCAAAGTATCCATCGCTTTGATTAGTCTGGTTTGTTTACTCCAGAAGATTTCGATAGACTAGAGTACCCTGCTCTGGTAATTAAACTTCAAGCTATTTATAATAAATAACTCAATTCTAAAGAATTGATTGGATTGAGAGTTTAGAGTTAGAGACTTGTATTAGATGGCGTCGAATATAAACTCCATACCACATCTGCCGGTGGATCTTTGTGCTAGTCCCACAAGGCTGATTGCTTTCACCTGTGCTTTTTCTAGTTTTTATAAGCGTCCTCCATTCAATTTCCCCCAACTCATGAGATTAGAGTATACTTTGCGTTACACTTATGCCTTCGATAATGTATAAGCCAAGGACGTTCCAGACGTTGTCTTCTCGATCTTGAACTCATGTCCATTTCAATCAAGAGGGACATCGAAAATATTCTCGTATTCAACACTTTTAAAATAAAGTACTGTCTTGTCTCCAATTAAACCTACTCCATCTTCGCTTTCGCTTGTATGAACAGTCTGGATCTAACGCTGATACATCTCTTAACAATATAGGTGTGACATTAACCAAGGATCTGGGATGGAATGATCACATATTCCAAACAACCATAGCTTGGAATTTATTGTGTGCTGCAGATTCCTTCTATAACCAGCAGCCGTTGTAATGTAAAAGTTCTACAATCGACCTCGCCTCGAATACTCGTTTATTTTGCCCGAAGCCTCGTAAACTACCCTATATTCGCTGGACATAGTTCCAAACCGTACCCACAAACTCATCAAATGCCCCGGCTTCGCCGGCCGAACTGCACAAGTTGGAGCAAATTGGCGAACTGAACTTTAAAAAATAACCTCAGTTCTCATTTATTCCAACAAATTGAACTGAGGATAAATCAGACCTCAGTTCACCCAACTGAACATTGAACTGAAGTTAAACGTAAAATCTCGCTCAAAAGAGAGTAATTAACTGGAATAGTGGAATGCCATTTCATTGGGCTGATGTATTTCTGACGTTCTTATGACACTAGTATTAAACAATCATAGGCAGTCATTGGGGACTGCCGACAGAAGTGAAAACCTAAAACTATGAAATAAGAGAGTTTTTTCACTTCTGTCGGCAGTCCCCAATGACAGCCTGTTATTTTTATTTTCTACTTTTTAGTCCATTATGTCTTCCGCCATTTTTTGTTGGCTGCCATTTTGAATTTGGAATGACGCCACATTGCTAGTTGTATTCTACCTGTCCTACCCTTTCATTGAAACTCATTCCGGGGGTCGGGGAACACAATTGCAAAAATCGGCCGCCATCTTTGATCCCCCATCTTGATTTTCTTACAAAATGGTCATTGTTTGCATTGTCACGCGAACTATATATATGTGCAAAATTTTAAGTTGATCGGTTATTTGAAAATGGGTCAAAATCAAGTTGCAAGATTAGCATGTTGGTGACGCGAATCCATAAGTTTTTCCCCTATCAAAAATCGCTCAACGCGCGCCTAAAGAAGTTTTCACTTCAAAAACTTGTTCCCGCATTTTTATACTGTGTCAAAACTGAAACAAATACACCTCAGTTTTCAAATGTAATACGTCACTCAAAGTTTTCTGAACTCAACAATGATTAATGATTTTATGTGGATTAAACTCGACATTATTGAACTGAGGTCGATGAAGCCGTGGTATACAGATTCATTTGCTCCCCTATAGACCCATTCATCTATCGTACGAATGGAGCAGCTGTGGCAATATTTTACCGATGTAAGCAAGCCGATTGCTCAACCGAAATTAAAAATCTCCTATTTTTATGGCAGCAATTCTCGCGCTTTGAACGGCGGTGTATTCTCTCTCGGCACTCACACCAGGTGCACTGGCTGCCACCCGCACCTTTTTTTCAGCTTGTAATAACGTCTTCGAGAGTAGGGCATTGTGGGGTGAAAGAAAATGATTGAAAAATCTATGTTGAGATGGTTTGCACATAATATAGATAGGATGGACGAAAGGAGATAGACGAAACAAGTACACAAGACAAGTGTGGATAGTAGAGTTGGAAGAAATCAATTTAACAACTCCATTACAAAGTATTTACCAATATCCTTGATTAAATCTTCCTTCTGTATTAGTTAGCGGTGTTGAATAATCGAATCCATCCTTTAACGTCCTAAGTAGGTATTGGGGCGGTTGGGCATGTGAAAATGTTATGCACCGTGGAAGCTGGGTTATGAACTTGAAAACTTGACCAAGCTCATAAATCATGTATTTAGGTTAATCACCTGTCTCCTCACTAATATTAAAAATTTATGAGGTGACGGTAAGAATGCACTTGAGGTGTGCCTACCATTCTACATGTGGAGACAATTTAATTTATTGGAGAGTAACTTTAAAAAATTTGGCTCTCAAAAAAATTTCAATGGTTGTGTTGTTGATGTTTGGCTTCGTTGTCTAATGTGTTTGCCGGCCACTGTTCTAGCACATCCACCTATTTTTTGATCGTCCTACGCTTCTTTTCCTGATAGTGGAACTCTCTTACCTACCATTGTCACAAAATTTATCGCTCCTTCAAAAAACAACCGAAATTTTCTTTACAAAACACCCCAAAAAACTTTTTTTCAAATTCTATTTTTTTTTCCAGATGTCGATGAATGTCGAAATCCAAACGCATGTGGTATAAACACAAACTGTATAAATACACCAGGAAACTATAGCTGTGAATGTCGACAAGGCTACTATGGTAATCCCTACGATGGTTGTGCCGATGTTGATGAATGTTCTGATCCACAAGTTTGCGGACCAGGAGCAATATGTACTAATCTAGAGGGTAGTTATCGCTGCGACTGCCCTCCAGGTTATCATGGTGATGGTAGATCATCATCTGGCTGTGCTGATTATGATGAATGTTCAAGATCACCATGCGGACGTAATGCTCAATGTACAAATATGGAAGGTAGCTTTAGGTGTATTTGTCCAGATGGATATCGTGGTGATGCAATGATCGGATGTGACGGTAAGATTATTTTATTATATTATGCTTTTAGTAGTTGCAAAAT
Organism: Thereva nobilitata; assembly: GCA_963855945.1. Classification (NCBI taxonomy): domain Eukaryota; kingdom Metazoa; phylum Arthropoda; class Insecta; order Diptera; family Therevidae; genus Thereva; species Thereva nobilitata. Next base: position 15,407,781 of record OY979698.1, read on the forward strand.
GCTAATTAAAATTTTTTATTCTAATGCTTTTCATATCCATTTAAACTACACACACACACACGCACACAAAAATAAAAAACACAACAACCGCTGGACAAAACTTTTGTACTCACTCTCATGCATTTTTAATCATAATATGCACAAACAAACAAAAAAATAAAAAAAACATGTAAACATGTAAACACAAAATGCTATGCTATGTAAACAAAAACAAAAATAATCGCACTAATTGTAACACAAAAATAAAAAAAAAAAACTAAAAAACTAAATACAAAAAATCGACCCCAGACGTCGATGAATGCGCTAATAACCCGTGCCCAGAGAGTGCTATATGCGTTAATTTAAGAGGGGGGTATGAGTGCAGCTGCCCTGCTGGATTTGTATCGAACGGCATAGACTGCGTGGATATCAATGAATGCGGCAAATCTAATGCTTGTGGCGTAAATGCAAAATGTATCAACTTTCCCGGCTCTTATAGATGCTTATGTCCGCCCGGCTTCCAAGGTCAAGGCCACTTGTACTGCGAAAGTTAGTAACACACCAAAAAAAATTTTACACTAAGATGTGCACTATATTTTTTCAGCCACTCAACTATATGCTTTTGCACCGATTTTCCTTCCTCATTTTTTTTTTAGCTTAAAACAAATATTTTATACCTTTAATTTCTCTAGATGTAAATGAATGTCAGGATAACCCATGCGGTGAGAACGCCATCTGTACGGACACAATCGGAAGTTTTATTTGCACGTGCAAGCCAGAATATACAGGCGATCCGTTTAGGGGATGTGTAGACATCGACGAATGTACTGCACTGGACAAGCCATGTGGGAATCATGCTATTTGCGAGAATGCTGCACCTGGGTACAACTGTATATGTCCACAAGGTTTCGATGGACGACCCGATCCAAAAATTGCTTGCGAACAGATCGATGTAAACATACTGTGTCGTACCAATTTTGACTGTACCAACAACGCTGAATGTATCGAAGGACAATGTTTCTGTCAAGATGGCTTCGAACCAATCGCTTCGAGCTGCGTTGATATCGATGAATGCCGAACCCATACAGACGCCTGCGGACCACATGCCACATGTGTCAATACCCCAGGATCTTATAGATGTGAATGTGAAGCCGGATTTGTTGGTAGTCCACCAAGAATAAACTGTAAACAGCCCTGTGAGGACGTCAAGTGCGGAGAACATGCCTTCTGCAAACCAGACGGCGTTGAAGCGTACTGTATATGCGAAGAAGGCTGGACCTTTAATCCTCATGACATATCAGCCGGCTGTGTTGATATCAATGAATGCGATCCGATTCATGGACCGTTCGGACTATGTGGTATAAACGCGACTTGTACCAATGTACCAGGAGGCTACTCATGCCGATGCCCAGCTGGATACACTGGAGATGCTAGTCGGCAATGTACAGACATCGACGAATGCTCTAGACCAAATAAATGCGGAGAAGGTGCAATATGTTTAAATTTAGACGGAGGATACACCTGCAATTGTCCACCACACTCCATACCAGATCCAGATCCAACTGTCAGATGTGTTGCCATAGTAACATGTTCATCCAAGGCGGACTGCCCTGGAAATGCTATTTGTGATGATGAAAAACGATGCCTGTGTCCCGAACCAAATGTCGGAAACGATTGTCGGCATCCGTGTGAAACAATAACGTGTGGTCCAAATGCTCATTGTATGCTTGTGAATGGACTTGCGCAGTGTCTATGTGGAGAAGGTTATACTGGAAGTGGTGGAACGTTTGGTAGCTGTAACGATATTGATGAATGCGTAGGAAATCCTTGTCCAAGTGGAGCTATATGTACAAACACTCCTGGAGGTTATCTATGTCAATGTCCAGGTGGTTCATCAGGAGATCCATACCGCGGAGGATGTGTTAGAATTAGTACTCCATTCGGTTGTAGTGAAACAAATCCTTGCCCAACAGGTGAGAATTGTGTCACCGATAACTTCTCAGGAACAGGGGTATGTATATGCCGGCAAGGATATGAACGAGATCAAGAGAATGGAAAATGTAGAGATATTGATGAATGCTCTCCAAATCGAGATAAACCTGCGTGCGGACTTAACGCTATTTGCAAAAATCTTCCTGGAAGTTATGAATGTCAATGCCCGCCAGGCTTCAATGGAAATCCTTATAACCTTTGCGAGGAATGTAACAGTCCTGAATGTCAATGTCAACCACCGTACAAACTAGTCGGAAACAACTGCATTTTAGCTGGATGTTCGAATGGAGAAAAGTGCGGTAAAGGAGCCGAATGCATATCAATTGCTGGAGGAGTCAGCTACTGCGCATGCCCGAAAGGATACAAAACACTTCCAGATGGTTCATGTACCGACGTCAATGAATGTATTGAACGACAATCACCATGCGGCTACGGAGCGGAATGTCTCAACAATGAAGGAGGTTACACATGCGTCTGTCCACCAGGATACGGTGGAGATCCATTCCATGGTCATTGTGCTCCAGCACAGCGAAGATGCTCGGGAGATCGAGAATGCGGACAAAATGAGAAATGCGTACAACCAGGAGAATGCGTATGCCCGCCACCATATTTCTTAGATCCATCTGACGGAAATAAATGTAAAAATCCATGTGAGCGATTCCCATGCGGAATTAATGCGAAGTGTACCCCGACAGACCCACCGCAATGTATGTGTGAAGTTGGCTTCAAGGGAGATCCTCTGCTGGGATGTTCAGATGAAGATGAATGCGCCAATACACCGTGTGCGTATGGAGCACATTGCGTTAACAAAAAAGGTGGATACCAATGTGTGTGTCCAAGAGGTTTAACTGGTGACCCTTATAAAAGCGGATGTATTCTGGAAGAGGGCGCTGTTAAGAGTAGATGTACCAAAAATGATGAATGCGCTAGTAACTTGGCTTGTATACAAGGAACATGTGTTAGTCCGTGTACGAGTTTGCTGTGCGGACCGAATGCGTATTGCGAACCAGAAGACCATGCTGGATGGTGTCGATGCCGTGTTGGATATGTTGAAGGACCGAATGGAGAATGTGTTTCACGTAAGTTTTTTTTCACATAAATTATATTCCTTAATAGTCTAAGCTCCCATGACAAAAAAGGTACCCCATCGAACACCTCAAAATAATAAAGTGAGAATGGCTGAGAAACATGTAAAAAACATGTTACGCCCGCCAGACCAGTAAAAATTTGTTAATTGTTATTTTTTATGAATTTTTGAATTTAGCTAAAAAAATTATTTTTTTTTCAAAACACCTGCTTGAAATTTATACAATTTCTAGTAAATATTGAACCATTTTTGAAAAAATTTGTCTGGCTGACAATTTTTGTTAATTAACTTCTGACAGACCTTTTGTTATAAATTATTTTTTTTATAAAAATGCACTTCATAACACCTCCTTGATTTTTTTTTAAAAATAAAGTTTAAGATCTCTTCTATCTATTACAACTTGTCTGGCTGACAATTTTTGTTAAATAATGTCTGACAGACAATTTGATAAAAATTATTTTTTTTATGAAGTCTGTTATAGTAAAAAAACCTGTTTTTGCTGACAGACCAATCTTTATTCATAAAATAGATGACAAACCTTCTTCCAGAAAAGAATTAAGGCGGTGTTTTGACAAGTCCCTCGTAAAAGCTTATTTTTTAAAAAAAACGCTGTCACGGCGTTTAAAAATTAAATCTGACCTGATAAAAAACGTTTTTTCAATGACAGGCATATTTTTATGCATAGAGGACATCTTAAACTTCAGTTGTTTTTTTTTGTACGAGGTGTTCTAAAATGGCAGAATATTGATGCATTGATGTTGCGAAGTCCCAACTCAGTCTGACAAGTTTATTAACAAAAAATTGTCAGCCAGACAAGTTGTAATAGATAGAAGAGATCTTAAGCTTTATTTTTAAAAAAAATCAAGAAGGTGTTATGTAATGCATTTTTATAACAAAAGGTCTGTCAGAAGTTAATTAACAAAAATTGTCAGCCAGACAAATTTTTTCAACAATGGTTCATTATTTACTACAAATTGTATAAATTTCAAGCAGGTGTTTTGAAAAAAAAAACATTTTTTAGCTAAATTTAAAAATTCATAAAAAATAACAATTAAGAAAATTTTACTGGTCTGGCGGGCGTAACATGTTTTTTACATGTTTTTCAGCCATTATCACTTTATAATTTTGAGGTGTTCGATGAGGCACCTTTTTTGTAATGGGAGCCTACACTATAAGGCCCTTTACAATGAGAGCAAGACACTTTTGCCAGGCAAGAAACTTGATAAAAAGTCCTGTGGACATAATAAAGCTGCGGCAACAAAAGTTAAATCGAAATGAACTTTTGTTTCTTGCTGTTTCATTTTCGTTTCATTCTCTTTAAATTCCCTAGGAAGACGGGAAGACAGAAATAATTGGAACACTTTTGATTGTAAAAAGCTCCGCAGAAAGCTTAAAGCTCTCGAAAGTTTCTTGTTCTCATTATACCCACTTCCCAAACGTTCCTCAAAAAGTGTCTTGCTCAACAAACTTCTCTCATTGTAACTAGGCTTTTTAGAACTCTTTTTTTATGAATAAAATATTTTACAGAATGTAAGGACTTCATCTGTGGCGAAGGAGCTTTATGCATACCAACAGCAGATGGACCAACATGTAAATGCCCGCAAGGATTACTTGGAAATCCCTTCCCAGGAGGTGTATGCTATATTGATCAATGTTCTGCTACACGCCCTTGTACCGAGCCACAAGTTTGCATAGGAGGACGTTGTAAGGAACGCTGTGATGGAGTTGTATGCGGTGTTGGAGCTACTTGTGATAAAGGAACAGGAAAATGTATTTGCGAGCCACACTTTATCGGAAATCCAGATTTACTTTGCATGCCACGTAAGTCATAGCTTTTTTTCCTTCTAAAAATTCACTCTTATTTTACACCCTGTATTTTTTACAGCAATAACATATGCAAATTGTGAACCACCATGCGGAGTAAACTCCCACTGTGAATATGGAATAACATCAAGTCAATGCGTTTGTAATCCTGGCACAACCGGAAATCCCTACGAAGGATGTGGAGCACAAAAGAAAGTCACATGTGCTCCAGACAGCTGTGGACCAAATGCTGAATGTCACTCTGACGCCCAAAAAATATCCTGCGAATGTCCACAAGGTTATATCGGAAATCCTTATGTTGAGTGCAACGACATTGATGAATGCTTAAGTCGTCCATGCGGAGAACATGCTGTTTGCATCAACACCCCCGGAAGCTTTGATTGTAAATGTAAACTAGGATTTGCTGGAAACCCATTCGTCAACTGTCTGCCAGTTGAGATGAACTACTGTGACGACCCACGAACGTGTCAATGTAACGAACAAATCCAATGTCCTGTTGGATATTCCTGTGAACGAAACAAATGTAAAGATCTTTGTGCTCGAGTTTCTTGTGGTCCACGTGCTGCGTGTGATGCTGGAAAATGCATATGTCCACCTGGATACATCGGAGATCCAAACGACAAGAGCGCCGGATGCACAATACGCGGGCAATGTAACAACGATGCTGATTGTAAAAATTCAGAAATTTGCTTCCAGCTTGGACGTGGTATACGGCAATGCGTTGATGCATGCAGTAAATTCCAGTGCGGACCGAACGCACTTTGTGTATCGAACGACCATCGATCTACCTGTATTTGTGCTGACGGATACTTTGGAAATCCAAGCAACTTACAAGTTGGATGTCAATCTGAATCGAAAGTTACACCTCCCGTTGCTCAGTGTAGTTCTGACTTGGATTGCGAAACTGGATTTATTTGCACTGTCGATAGTACTGGAAACAAAGCTTGTATTAATCTTTGTTCATCAGTTGTTTGTGGTAAGAACGAGCATTGCCAGCTTGAAGGAAGTAGTCCGGTATGTCAATGCCGAGATAGTTACGTGTGGAATCCTGTTACATCTAGTTGTGAAAAGCCTTCAATTCCGGATTGTACTAATGACAATGACTGTCAAAGGAATGCAGCTTGTCGACCAGACGTTCTAGGAGTTTTGAAATGCACACCAGTATGCTCTGAATTTACATGCCCAGCCAACTCTGTTTGCGTTGCTGCCAATCACGTCGGACGTTGTGAATGCTTGCCTGGTTTCATAGGCAATCCAAATGACCGAAGTGGATGTCAAGCAGTTCGCAAAAATCAATGCAGAACAAGCGCTGAATGTGCTGAATCTGAAGCTTGTATCAAATACGGACCGACTGATAGTCTTATGTGCCGACCGGCATGCGAAAATGTTCAATGCGGACCACATGCGGTTTGCATAACAAACAACCATTTGGCACAATGTCAATGTCCACCTGGTCCATTCGCTGGAGATCCTTATGATACTGATTTCGGTTGCAAGAGTGTACCTTGTGTGTACAACATCGACTGTCCACCAGCTCAGTTATGTAACAGACTTACTCACACCTGCTTTGATGTATGCGATGAAGAATCGTGTGGTGAAAATGCAATATGCTTACCAGAAGACCACCGTGCTACATGCCAATGCCCGCCAGGTTTTAAGGGAAATCCTATTCCCGAAGCTGGATGCGTACAAGCAGGAGGATGTTCCCCATCAGCTTGTCATCCAACAGCTATATGCGAAGTTTCATCATCTGGACCTATATGCAAATGCCCACCGAATTACGTAGGAGATCCAAACACCCACTCTTGTCGTCCAGATGGACATTGTCCTAATGGAGATTCAGATTGTCCGAAAAATGCAATTTGTGCCGATGGTCTTTGTATAAATCCATGTGAAAACGCTTGTGGATCTAATGCCGTATGTAAAGTAGTAAACAGACAGCCGATATGTTCATGTCCGTTCAGATTCCAACCTATGGGCGATGGCCCTCAAAACGGATGTACTAGAACCATTTCAAAATGTGTCAATGATATCGATTGTGGAGGAGAAGTATGTCATAATGGTCAATGTAAGGTTGCTTGTCGAGACTCGAACGACTGTTCGTTTGGTGAGAAATGCCTACAAAACATGTGCGTTGTTCCTTGCTCAGACCATAGTCAATGCTCAAACGGATTAGCTTGTCTTAGCGGAGTATGCGCCATTGGATGCAGAAGCAACAAAGATTGTCCCGGAGATCAAGCATGTATCAACAGCAAATGCCAAAATCCATGTGAAACTCAAGGCGTATGTGGACCCAACGCTTTATGTACGTGCCAAGATCATGTTACCTTCTGTAAATGCCCACCCGGTTTCGAAGGAAATCCAACACCAGAACAGGGGTGTGTTCGTGTTCCAGCGTTGTGCCAAGCAACAAATCAATGCCCTGCTGGTCATATGTGCATCGCTAATCAATGTAATCTACCATGTACTGGAACATCTTCATGCGCCGTTGGTGAAAGATGCTACAACAATATTTGCGCTAAGGTTTGCTACACCAGCAACAACTGTCTGCCAGGAGAGATTTGTAACAACGACGGAGCTTGTATCCCTGGATGTGAATCAGATGCTGACTGTCCAACATCAGAATTGTGCATCAGTGGCAAATGTAAATGCGCGACAGGATTTATCGGAACACCGTTCGGTTGTTCGGATATTGATGAATGCACAGAGAATCCTTGTCATCCTTCATCTCATTGCGAAAATGTTCCTGGATCATATAAATGCTTGTGTCCAGAAGGTACTGTTGGAGATCCGTACACAAATATTGGATGCGCAGTGCCGAAGGAATGTTATAAAAATGAAGACTGCGGAGATAATCTTGCTTGCTTTGATGGAAAATGCACAGATCCTTGTTTGGCTAGCACGTGCGGACCTAATGCCGTGTGTGACACTTTCGATCATAACGCCGTCTGTCACTGTCCTTCAGGACATCTCGGAGATCCAGCAGATTTGAATGTAGGATGTTTCCGTGTGGAATGTGTTTCACACGATGATTGCTCCAAGGATAAACACTGTCATTCCGAAACGAATAAATGTATCAGTAAGTATTCAAGACGTCCTTGCTGAAAAAAGTTTTATTTAATAAATTTTTATTACTCTTCCAGATCCTTGTGATATCGTCAACTGCGGAAAAGGAACTTGTAACGTTATAGACCACGGAGCTGTTTGCACTTGCTATCAAGGCTATTACCTCTTCGATGGAATCTGCGAAGACATTGATGAATGTTTAAATCGTCCCTGCCATTCCACTGCCATTTGCCAGAATACTCCTGGCAGTTTTGTATGTGCTTGTCCCGAGGGACTTGTCGGAGATCCAATGGGCACAGGCTGCCGTGATCCAAACGAATGCTTAACTGACTCAGACTGCCCAACTACTGCCGCTTGTGAAAATTCTCGCTGCAAAAATCCATGCGAGAAATCCAATGCTTGTGGAAAGAACGCTGACTGTACTGCCGTAGCTCATTCAGCGGTATGTAAATGCCCAGCTAATTCTAGAGGAAACCCAAATACCGAATGTGTTCAAATCGAGTGTTCACAAAACAATGACTGCCCAGACACGAAAGCTTGCCTTGATTCAAAGTGTATCGATCCCTGCTCACTGCCAAATGCTTGCGGAAATCAAGCTGACTGCTTTGCACAAAATCACATCGGAACATGCACGTGTCAACCTGGAACAACTGGTAATCCTCTATTGGGATGTGTCGCTCTACAATACTGTAACAGCGATGCTCAATGTCCTTCGGGAACTATTTGTAATAATGGTCTATGCTGCTCGCTCTGCACCAGTAATCGTGACTGTATCGCCGACCAACTCTGCATTCAAGGAGTATGTCAACCAACCTGCAAAACTAACTCCAGCTGCCCCGACTTCCAATTCTGTCTCAACAATATCTGCACCCAAGACGTCCGTTGTCGAACTGATGACGATTGTGAATTCAGTGAAAACTGCGTTTTGGATGCCTTTGGACGTGCCAACTGTCAAGATTCTTGCTTTGGACGAGTTTTATGCGGACGAAATGCTGAATGTACTGCACGCAACCACAATGCTGATTGTGCTTGTAAAGATGGCTTCTTTGGAGACCCTAAGACTGGATGCCGTAAAGTAGAATGTCAAACCGATAATGACTGTAGTAGCGATAAGACTTGTGATAACTATATGTGTAAGATTGCATGCTTAATTGGACAACCGTGTGGAGAGAATGCTTTGTGTTCAGCTGAAAATCACAAACAGGTTTGCTACTGCCAGCCTGGATTTACTGGTGATCCACGAACAAGATGTGACGTTATTGATTTCTGTAAGGATGCACCATGCGGACCTGGAGCAAATTGTAAAAATTCACGTGGAACCTTTAAATGTTCATGCCCATCAGGAACAGTCGGTGATCCGTATAATGAAGGTTGCCGTACCGCTGTTGAATGTACAACAAATGATGATTGTCCACCAGCTGCAGAATGCAGCACAGTTAATGGTGTACCAAAATGTAAGGATGTTTGTGAAGGTACTATATGTGGACCAAATGCTGATTGCTTACCGAAAGGACATGTTGCATATTGCGCATGCCGAAGTGGATATGGTGGCGACCCTAATGATCTCTCAGGAGGATGTCAACCTCTTCCTGTACCATGCCAAATTACTGCTGATTGTCCACCAAGTACCTACTGTTCTGAAACTATCTGTAAACGTATGTTATTCTTTTTATTATCTTGTTATTCTTTTTATTACCTTTTATTCTTTTATTTGCCTTTTATTACCTTCTTTTTATTCCTTTTTATTACCTTTTATTACCTTGTTATTGTTTTTATTACCTTTTTATTACCGTTTATTACCTTGTTATTATTTTTATTACCTTGTTATTTTTTATTACCTTTTTATTACCTTGTTATTTTTTTATTACATTTTTATTACCTTGTTATTTTTTTATTACCTTTTTATTACCTTGTTTTTTTATTACCTTTTTATTACCTTGTAATTTTTTTTATTAACTTTTTATTATCTTATTATTTTTTTATTACCTTTTTATTACCTTGTTATTTTTTTATTACCTTTTTATTACCTTGTTATTTTTTTATTACCTTTTTAATACCTCGTTATTTTTATTACCTTTTTATTACCTTGTTATTTTTTTATTACCTTTTTATTACCTTGTTATTTTTTTATTAGCTTTTTATTACCTTGTTATTTTTTATTACCTTTTTATTACCTTATTATTTTTTTATTACCTTGTTATTGTTTTTATTACCTTGTTATTCTTTTTATTACCTTTTATTACACTGTTATTATTTTTCTTAATTTTTAGTCTTTTTATTACCTTTTTATTACCATGCTGATTTAATTCTCTTTGTCTTATAGCTGCTTGTGTTCTGGATGCTGAATGTGGATCTCTTGAAGTATGCCGTGGTGGTCAGTGTATCAATCCGTGCGAACAGCCACAAGCTTGCGGAATGAACGCTGATTGCTTAATTGCATCACATATTCATCAATGTAGCTGCCCTGCTGGATTCACTGGAAATCCCGACGTTGAGTGTGTTAGAAGTAAGTCATATTTATTTTTCTTTAAAGTTTTTGGTGTAAGACTTACACTCTTTTGCTGTATTTCAGTTCCACTTTCTTGTTCCTCTGATCTTGATTGCGGAGAAGGACATTCTTGCAGTGATCATATGTGTCTACCTAGATGTACTTTGGATCAAGAATGCGCACTCAATGAAAAATGTTTACGAAACACTTGCATGCGTAAGTTTTTATAGTTTTTTTAGTGTTGGTACAGTAGATTAATCATTTTTCAAACAGTTACCTGCCGTGTCGATAACGACTGCTTTTTGGGCCATATTTGTCTTCACAACAAATGCATCTTCGGCTGTCATTCAGACGATGACTGCAGCGGCTCAGAATCATGTCGTGGAAATAAATGCATCAATCCATGCGATGAAAGTCCATGTGGACCAAATGCCGCCTGTGCTGTATCAAACCATCGTGCATCATGCTCATGTATTCAAGGAATGGTACCAAATCCAACTGCTAAAGTTGGTTGCGTTCGATCACCACCACTTACCTGTGCTGAAAACAGAAACTGCCCTGATGGATTGGCTTGCTTTGAATCACAGTGTCGACCACTTTGTGCCAATGATGCTGGATGCCTTAGCAATGAACGATGTGAAAATGGAGCTTGTAAACCGCTATGCCGACGTGATGATGACTGTCGAAGCAATGAAGTTTGTTCTGGATTAACTTGTATACCAGGATGTCGATCTGATTCTGGATGTCCATCAAGCTTGGCTTGTGAAAATCAACAGTGTGTTAATCCATGCGATAATCCAACTGCTTGCGGTACAAATGCGGAATGTAGAGTTGTTAATCATGGAAAGGAATGTACTTGCCCAGGACCTTTGATTGGTGATGCACAAGTTGCGTGTAAGAGTCCACAAACTCCGTGTTCTACTGATCGAGACTGTGCTACTGGATATGCTTGTTATGGTGATGTTTGTCAAGCGCAATGTCGAAACGATCAGAACTGTCTTAATGATGAAAGATGTATACGCGGAAGCTGTCATACTATTTGTAATACTGATAGCGCTTGCCCGCAGAAGCAGATTTGTGAAGGACGTGTTTGTAAGATCGGTTGTCGAAATGATTTTGTTTGTTCAACTGAACAGGCTTGTATCAATAAGAAGTGTCAAAGTAAGGAGATTTTTTTTGTGTTTTTATGATAACACGAGACTAAAATTAATTTTGTTTTGCAGATCCATGTGAAACGTCTGGACAATGTGGAAACTGTGCAAATTGCCTTGTTGTTAATCATGGTGTTCAATGTAGCTGCCCCCATGGCTTCCTTGGGGATGGCCAATCTGGATGTTATCAACCAGCACAAAAATGTAATTCATATTGTCAATGCGATGAATCGGGAGTATTTTGTGCACCGAAATGTGATAGCGAGACGGATTGCGTTTGCGGACAAACTTGTTCTCGTGGTAAATGCCGACAGAAATGTAGTCAAGGCGGATGCCCACCTGGACATTTATGTGAAAATGGTGCATGTATTGCTGGATGTAGAAGTAATCTCGATTGTTCATCAGAACAATCTTGTATTAATGGACAATGCTTAGATCCTTGTTTACGTGACGGAGCTTGTGGTAGAAATGCACTTTGTCGTGTATCTGATCATCGAGCACTATGTTTCTGCCCAGATGGATATCGTGGCGAACCTACGGAACAATGTGAACAATTCGAATGCCAAACAGATAATGATTGCTCAATTGATAGTAAATGTGTTCAAGGATCTTGTAAGAATCCTTGTGTGGAGATTGGTGCTTGCGGTATAAATGCACAGTGTCGTGTTGTTAATCGACGTCCGCAATGCTCATGTCCACCTGATTTCTTTGGTAATCCAGAAATTGAGTGTCAACCATTGACAATGTCTGGATGTGCTAAGAATCCTTGTGGGGCACATTCTAAGTGTAGAGATGTTCCGGGAGGATATGAATGCACATGCATGGAAGGCTGCTTAGGTGATCCACATAAGGGATGCTTGTGCGGAGAAACACAAATCAATGCTTGCCACGATCATCCATGTGGTGTTAATGCTGCTTGTCGTGTTTATAATCAAAGAGAACCACAGTGTTATTGTCCTGATGCTTATCCTTATGGAGATCCTTATAGAGAATGTAAGTTTTTTTTTGTGTATAAAAAAAAATAATTTTTAAAAATCAAACAAAAATTTTTAAAACAGGTAATTCAATACCTCATGACAGTGATTGCCGTAAAACTGGTTGTCAAGTTGGTGAATGTATTCGACAAGGTATCACATACGTTTGTAAGCAAGGTAAGTACCCAATTATAATTGTTTTATATTCAATATTTAAAAGAATTCTAGTCAGAAAAAATATAAATCGAACTAACGTAAAAGTTAGCACGTTTATTATTTCAAAGTTCGGTTTTTTTTAAATTATTATTTTTTATTATTATTATTATAACTTATTATTTTATTTTTGCGTTGAAGATTAAACAAAAAAAAAACAAAATATTAAAAAAAAAGTTCGTTCTTAATTTATTTATTATTATTAATTAATTAAAATCAAATAAAAAATATATGAAATTAATTAAACAAAAATTAATCAAAAACTGTTGTGAGTAACATTTGATATCCTCGTAATTTAATTGTAGCCGTAGGCTAGAAGTTCCAATTTAACAAAAAATATTAAAAACAAACAAAAATTTATACTCCCATAAAACCAAAATTAATTTTTTTTTATTATATTATATTTTAGTTTAACCAATTTATTTATTTATTTTTTTTTTAATAATGTTGTTGCTCACGAATTTGTTTTTTAATTTTACTATTTGGAAGTTTGTTTTGATTAAATCTTAATATATGTTTGTTGTTCAATTATAGTTTTAAATATTGAGATTAAAGATTGTGTAATTGTAATGGTTTATTTAGAGGTTAAATGAAATTTTGTTCAAATGATAAAATAATTTTGAATAAATTTTCTGTAATATTATTGCTTAGTGAAAACAAAATGAATTAATAAAAAAAAATCCCCATCCTAAAATACAAACAATTATAATTGGACAACAAATTGCATTTTTTTAAATGGTAAAGCAAATTATTAAAAAAACCACACCCATATGCAAAAAAAAAGACAGAAGATAATTTAGTGTGTGTATATAATAATTAATAAATTCCATATCCTGTCAATATATATAAATATTTTTTTTTATAAACATAAAAAACAAAATTCATTTCATTCCTACAAAAACAAAGAAATATCCAAAAAACAAATCTTCAAAATTTGAAAAATTTTCAAAATTATATTCAAATTGCATATCCTGTAAATTATTACACATACACACAAAAATCAATTCACAACATGATTATACACCGAAAAATTCTCTATATTATTTTTATTTATTTTTTTTCTTCGTAATTTCCAAAAAAAATTACATTTTATCTTTAGCAACAAAAAAATTTTTTTTGCACATTTTTTCTGTTTGTTTAAAAAAAATAATTAATTAATAAATAAACAAATTTTTTTTTGTTTATTTAATTTAATCTCACAATATAAGAACTATTTTCTTATTCAAGGACTTTTTTTACTTGTAGATTATAAGAATATAATATTTTCTAAGAAAAAAAAACAATTTTTTTTAGTCTTAAATATAAATTTTAAATTTAAATTAAAATATATCAAAAAAAAAGCGCAGAAATCGTGGAATGTCGCTGTCGCTATCGCGGTCTCCCAATCTGTGCCTTTTTCTATCTTATCCCACTATCGCCTATTTTTTTTCCTAAAATTATATATAAACATAATTATATTATTTATATAAAAAAACAAAAAAAATATTTATTATTATTTTTTTTTACACAAAAAAAAATTAATTTCATACATTATATTTTTTTTCATATCCTTTTTTTGATTTAAAACACACTTTAACCACATTATCCATGATTGAATATTTATATTAAGGAAATAAAATTCGAAAATCCATTTAACCCTAATCATTGCCAACAAAAAAAAACAAACCATTATCCATTTACCATGAAACCATTTTACCTTATTTTCAAAATAATCCATTTAATTAATCCATTAAACCCTATTTATTTTTTTACTCCGGAACCATATTTGCTCCTTCTACACACACATAGGGAAGAGAATTTAGTTTGATAGTATTTTCAGTGATTATAAATTTTTTATTTAGGTTTAGTTAGTTGGTTTAGTGTCTCCTCAATATTTTTAATTTATTTAAAAAAAAATATTTTACACTAAAAATAACAACAATTTCAGTTTACCAAATATTTTTTAAATGTCATAAAATTTCGCTGAAATTCGATTAATAAAATCACCGAAAGTGCAGCTGCCCATTATATTTTTTTTAGAATTAGAATTGAAGTTGCCTGTGAACGCGCTGACCTCTATTCTTCAAATTGTGAACTAAATCAAATTTACATAGCATAAGCTTTTGGTATGTCCAATCCTCTCGTATGGGTCGCTGGTGTGATGGCTAGTTTCAAGGTCGTGGCCTAGTTTCATGATCATCGCCTTGAAAAAATTTCCCAGGCCCAAGTAACGCACTACCTACTGGCGATGACTCAAAATGTAAATATCTACTAAAAAAATGCCCTGATTATTAACGTAATACGGAATATTATTACTTTATTTAACGAGAAAAGGGCGAACAAGCTTGAAACCCTCGTCGAGATAACTCCTACATTACACGGGACGAGGGTGATATAAGATATAAGGTCATTTCACGAAACGATATAAATGTGGATCGCTAGGCGTCAGCTCTATTCTAATTTTACAGTCACAATTTTGACTATTCGCAAACAGTGGCTATCGAAATTGTGACTTTGACATTCACATGCGCTCTGCCTTATTGAATCAATATTTTCTAGCGTTCGTTGGCTACGTTGTCGCCCAGACTTTGCTTTATCTCATTACATGAATACAAATTCACTATTAGATGTTAATTATTTAAGATTTATTTAAGCTTGAAAGCTTTTAAAAGCTTAAGATCTTGAAAGCTTTTAAAAGCTTAAGATCTTGAGAGCTTTTAAAAGCTCAAAAGCTTGAAAGCTTTTAAAAGCTCAAAAGCTTGAAAGATTTTAAAAGCTCAAAAGCTTGAAAGCTTTTAAAAGCTCAAAAGCTTGAAAGCTTTTAAAAGCTCAAAATCTTGAAAGCTTTGAAAAGCTCAAAAGCTTGAAAGCTTTTGAAAGCTCAAAAGCTTTTAAAAGCTTGAAAGCTTTTAAAAGCTCAAAAGCTTTTAAAAGCTTGAAAGCTTTTAAAAGCTCAAAAGCTCGAAAGCTTAAAAGTTTTTAATTTAATTTTTTACAAAAGTAATGTCATAATGTGCCATAATTTTTGCAAATGGCGTTAAATGTCATTGTGCTTTCACATTAGTTGTAGGCAAATAAAAAATTAGTTAGAGTCAATTACATTTACATTATGACATTACCCCATTTTCCAAAGGACTTTTCTTTCCTGGAACACATCCCAAAAATCAGAGTGGTTTTTTTTCCTGAGCAGCCAAGTCTGAAATTCATATATGATGAAGGCAGCAGCAATTTCGATGTTATGGTTATATGCTTAGATTTGAAGAGCCTTGAGGGATTATATAATAGCATTTATTAACTTTTAGCTAACGTATACGTATTTCTATTTCTGAATGCATTATGTCGTTGGCTGCCATTATTAACCCTAGTCTATGAACTTTCGTTGGTTTGGATTTTGAAACTCTGGAGTTTTTGCTATTGCATGTACGTGGGTGAAATTTAGATCAGTTGTTTATTTGTTCTGAGACGAAGCTGGTATTGTCGTGCGATATTCCTATAACATCTAGTCTTTGCGAGTATGAATTTTGAGATATGCTCCTTTACTCCCTCGTGGGGCATAGGGCGAAAACGAGTATATTATTACACTCCACATATTTTTCTTGTGTTACTTGATCATCCAATCTCTCGTCATAATGTGACTTCGAATTAGTTCCAATACCGATCTATTGTTTAGGAACTCTTTAATTAGCGCAGCTTACCCGCTAATTTTTCTGTACTCTTGTAAATCCATTATACACGACGACGTATGCATCCACACGCAAAAGCTTTTTCTGAAAGTTTATTGCAAATTTACGAGTTAAAGCTTTGCAAAGCTTTTCTATGTAGCTACAAAATGTTTTGCTTGTGCTTGTGACAATTTTTCTTTAAATGTCCACACTAAGCTTTTAATTTCTTATTTTGTATGAATGTGAGCTTTCGTTCACATAGTATAAAAGCGGATGTAAAAAATTCTCTACGAATGCATCAAAATCTTCACTTTTTCCAACTCCGCATGCTTCTGTAAGAAAAAGTGGCTGCGTCTGGGTGTATACCTTCTCGAATATAATGGGTCTTAGAGTAGGTTTAGACGGTGCCCTCCAGCGCATGTGCCTCACGAACATTTGGCGATGAAGGGAGAAGTGGGGATGATGATTGGTACCACCCTACTTCTCCCTTTATACACAAAGTTCGTGAGGCACATGCGCTGGAGCGCACCGTCTAAATCGGCTCTTAGAGTGAATTTTTAGTATATTACAATATTTTTATTGAACAACGCGTCTTCTGCGATTATGTTGGCCTTTAAAAACACTCATTCACGAAAGTGTGCTGATGTGTATATTATAGAATGTCATGTTCCAGATTTTTTACTATGAATGCATATGTTTCAAGTTAAAAAATTTTAAAAATATTTTAATAAATGAAAAAACTTTATTGAGAAGACACTGAAACCTTTGTTTAGTTTATTTTTAATACAAAAGTGTAAACCTACTTTTTTATATCCTTTATTTCCTACACAAAACTTTTTCTCTTTTTATACACAATATTATTTTTACTTATTATTTTTTTATTTATTTTTTTTTTATTTTTTTATATTACATATTTTTTTTTCTTGTTTGTGCTGTCCCTGTATATAATTTTAAGATAAATTGCGACAGAATAAAAAAAATCAAAACATCTTATGTTTTGTGTCTGTTGTTATTTTAACTTTTTATTTTATTTTATTTTTTTAATAAAAAAAACTCAATTAATTTCTTCAAAATAATACGAAAAAAAACCCCTGTTTAAAAGAGAGAGAAATGAATAATTAAATAGAGAAAAATAAAATAATTTTGAGAAAGGTATGTCAGATTGGGAACTGTGGACGGGACAATTCTCACATAGTTCATTGCTTGCACGTATTTACACAGAAAAAAAACAAACAAAATATTTAGTATTTAATTTTATTTATTTACTTATAAACTTTTATTTTTTTTTATTCTTTGCAAACAAAATTGAACAACCAAAAAAAATTAAATTAGTAAATTAATTTTTATAAAGAGGCTCGGGCTGTGTATTATAAAACATAAAATTATAAAAATTTCTTATGCATCTATTTTGTTAATAATAATTTTCTTTCTTAGTTTATTTTTTTTATTTTTTATTTACTATTTTTCATCTTTCAAAATATACTTTTGTTTTTTGTTGGGCTTTATTATTTTTATTATTTAATTCTTGCTTTTACTTTTTTTTATATTATATAGTAAATATATTTAGTATTTATATTTATATTTATACATATATATTTTATTTTCTTTAGATCTTTTGTTTAACTCCTATTTTTTTCATTATTTTATTACTATTACTATTTTGTCGAAATCTCTTACTTTTACTTTTCACCTTGTTTTTTTTTAGTAAGCTTAAGTTGTAAATATTAAAAAAATAATAATAATTATAAAAATATAAATATCGCTAGAATTTAGTTTAGAAGTTATACTTTTATTTTGGCTTATTATTTTTATTTTTATTTTTTTTTTTGCTTTTTGAATTTGAATGTTTCCGTTTTTTTTATTTTAATTTAATTAGAATCGACCAGAAACAATTTTTTTTTGTTGATAAAAAAAAGTGTTAATAAAATCTGCAGTCAGTTGTTCCTATTTTATTTTTTTATTTTTCAATTTTACTTTTATTTGTATTATTTTATTTTTCTTAACTATACATTTTCCCACTGCAAACTTTATTTTTATTTATTTATTTATTTTTTTATTTACTTTACTTTATTTATTTAAGTTTATTAAAATAGTGCATTTTGAAAAGAATACCAAAGAAAAAAAAGAAATCGTTTTAAAAAAAATATATACATACATACCTCCTTCCGTGTCTCTCCCCGGGCAGAGCGCATGTGTTGGATGTATTTCAACACCATTAACTAAATAATAATTTATTAATTGCAAATTTTATTTGTATTTAAAAACCTTTATATATACTTACATATATATAAATAAATAATTTTTAGGTAGTTTACGCGTGTATTTAAAACAAATCAACAACAAAAAAACAACAACAAAAAACATTGTGAGAAAAGTTTCCCTTTCACAGTTCTCTTTATTTTGTTTATTATTATCCTTTTTTTATCCTACTTTATTTTTCCATTATTTATTTATTTTATTTTAATTTATTTTATTTATTTATTTTCCATTGCTATTTTCCCTACTTTTATTTATTTTTATTTGTTGTATATAAAGAATTGTTCTCAAAATTATTTTTATTTATTTATTTATTTATTTCCTCGTTTTGTTTTTTTATTTAATTTCATTTTATTTATTTATATTTATTATTATAAATTTGCTTGTGTAGTCCCGAGTTTATTTTAAGATCATACACATAGGCGCACAAATATACGTAGTGTAAGGATCTTATTATCGAACAAAAAAACAAAAAAAAATATTATCATTTGTGTTTTGGATGCAGAATGGTTTGTTTATTAATTTTTTTTAAATATTTTTATTGAATTTAATTTTAATTTATTTTAATTTATTTTTTTTAAAAAAATAATTGTAACCGCTGTGATAGTTGTTTTCTTAAACACAAGTTATGTAGGTGTGGTAGAAAGTGCACTTGTTTATTTTATTTATTAAGATGGAAAAAAAGTATTGATTAATTTCAGTATTGATTAATTTTGCTAAATTTTTATTGATACTAGAAGCTACCTTCTTAGTTCCTTATTGGGCTCTATAACTGCTTCCACTGGTCCCGATTCCGAGCCGATGTCTTCCAGATACCAGAATATAGTATATTTCATATTAAATGCCTTTTAAAGCAAAAACAATTTATTAGTACCTTTTTTACTGCTTCAGTCATTGCTACCAAAAAATATTAAAGAAAAAGTATGACCAAGTCGATCTAGAATGCCACTATATTCTTCTAGAACACCACTATTCTAATTCTAAGATACCCTACACGTTACAAAAGGCTGAAACAAATTAAGACTGAACTATATACCAAAATTTAGTTTTGCACAAACTAAATAAATTTCGCTGGCTTTCTTCCCCCATAAATCAATTAGATTTAAGCAAACCCAAAAATATTTTCTAATATAATACAAACTTTTCGACCATAATTTCAAAACACCATAAAAATTGCCTGAAATCACAGAATTTTTAAGAGATTAAATTCAAAGAAACTATAAATTCTTCATAGAGTCCCTTTTTTAGCCCACTTTTCAAATTTTTTAAAGCCTCATTCATTTTTTTCACAACCAAAACATAAAAAAGGCCTATGTGGTTAATATTTCTGCAATAAAACAATCAGGCCTTCCGTGGAAGGTCTGTGGAAGCAATCTAGAAGCTATTATTTATAAATATTATTAAAGCTATAACAGGACACTTTGAAACATAAAAATAGTTCATTAAAAAAGTTAACACGACTTCTGTGGTTAATATTACTACAATACAAAATCAAGCCTTCCACGGAAAGTCTTTGGAAGTAATTTGGAAGCTTTTTATTAAAAGACTTTTTTAGGAATTTTTACCTAGTCCATTTTTTTCACAACCAAAATGTTAAAACAGTTTGTGAAAAATTAATACTTTCCACAGAATGTCTTTGGAAGTACACTGGAAGTTATTCTTTACAAGGTCCTTTTTAGGATTTTTACATTTTTTAATGCCTACTTCATTTTTTAGCTCAACCAAAATGTAAAAACGACTTGTGTAGTTAATATTTCTACAGTAAAAATGAATACCCTTCACGGAAGGTCTTTGGAAGCAATCTGGAAGCAAGGCCTTTTTTAGGAATTTTAACCGTGTCCATTTTTTGTTGCAACGAAAACGTAAAAAGACTTGTGTAGTTAATATTTCTACAATAAAATTAATATCTTCCATGGAAGGTCCTTGGAAGCAAACTGGAAGCTATTCATTGCAAGGTCCTTTTTAGGATTGTTATATTTTTTAAAGCCTAGTTCATTTTTTGGCTCAATCAAAAGGTAAAAACGACAATTTTTACAATAAAAACTAATACCTTCCACAGAAGGTCTTTGGATGCAATCTGGAAGCTATTCATTTCAAGGCCCTTTTAATTAATTTTTACACTGTATAAAGTTAAGTCCATTTTTTGTGTGGTTAATATTTCTACAATAAAAATTAGTGCCTTTCACGGAAAGTCTTTGGAAGCAATCTAAAAGCTATTCTTTAAAAGGTCCTTTTTAGGAACACATTGCTTCGTAAACGGAAAAACGACTTGTGTAGTTTCTATTTCTACAATAAAAATTAATACCTTCCACGGAAGGTCTTTGGAAGGAAACTGGAAGCTATTCATTACAAATCTTACTAAATCTATTACAGGACACTTTGCAACATAAATTTTTTTATATGTTTTCATCCACATTCTCAATATCTTAATTTGGTAACCAGAAACCTTTGAATTTTTCAATCAAATTTTTAAAATTAGGTAATTTGTTGTTAATGTGGACGAACTGTTGTGACGTCCGTAGTGGCGATTTCGAGAAGATGCTCTAGTCATTTAATAAGAGGAATAGTTTGTTACTGATGGTCAGTGTTTTTATTGTCATCTAATTTTCTTGTATAAAACAACGCTTGCGACATTTTAAAAACAGACCTAAAAGGCCTAAACTTAATTCCTCATACCGAACAGTATCAATAGTATCCCAAAGAAATTCTTCTTCTATTTGTTACTGATCAACAACGCTGGTGACATTTTTAAAACAGACCTAAAAGACCTAAACTTAATTTCTCATACCAAACAGTATCAATAGTATCCCAAAGATTATTTTGTTCTATTTGTTACTGATAAACAACGCTGGTGACATTTTAAAAACAGACCTAAAAGACCTAAACTTAATTTCTCATACCAAACAAAGTATCAATAGTATCACAAAGAAATGTTTGTTCTATTTTTTCTGTAAATCCTTCATCCGTTCTCATCTAGTTTTAATACAAGCTCTTCCAAATCAGCTGAAAAGTAAATCTCCCTCAATCGATCTCGTTTATGCTTCCATTGCAGATCAACTTAAAATTCTAGGCTTGAAACTTCAATGATTAGTGTGTTCTTTAGTGAACATTTTTTTTATATCAAAAAAATCGCATTCAAAACCAGCTTCAAAAATTTTATATTATGATAGAAGTGTAGAAGTTCATTCGGCTTTAGATCATTACCCAAAAACGCACTCATCGCTTACTCTCTTACTTAAAGGCAGCATAATTAAAATGCTGTAAAAAGCATTACTCTCCCAACTTTCACCACACCTACAAAAACAAACGTGACTAATTTTTGTTTCACATATATTTATTTCTTAAGACAAATAAAATTATTATTCTGCATTTAAAATCATCAAAACTTCGTCCTTTTAGGCCAAATTAGTTTAAAAAAATTTTTATCATAATTCCTTTTTCTGAATCAAAACCACAAAATTTAAAAAAAAAAATAAAAAAAAAATTTACTTCACAATAATAAAAAAAATAAAAAACTCAAAAGTTAATAACCTATAAGCAGCCCAAAATCCCAACACAAAAAAAAATATAAATTCTATATTCCTGGAATTTAGACAGAGAATGCAACATAGATACGGACTGTCCCAGTGAGAAGGCATGTATTCAAGGACACTGTCAAGATCCTTGCGCAATGCGTGGTGCTTGCGGCACAAATGCTATATGCAAGACAGTATTGCACAGGCCAAGATGTTCCTGCCCGAATTGCTTTATCGGTCGACCATATGTTGAATGTAAGCCAGATCCGAAATGTGAGCTAAGTACAACACCCCGGCCACGTGATCCAACCGTACAAGTACCATGCCAGACCGATCATGATTGCCCGGAGACATTAAAATGTGATCTTTATGGACAATGCATTGATCCATGCCAAAATCCAACATACAATTGTGAAGGTAATAAGAAGTGTGAAACACGACGTCATCGACCAGTTTGTGTGTGTAAGTCTGGCTTTGTTGTAAATGAATATGGTGAATTGACATGCGCACCAGAGAAACGTGAATGCTACAAAGATGATGATTGCGCATCAAATATGGCATGTATTGAAAGTAAATGTCGAAATCCATGCATGACCCTACTTAGCCGGGGTCCAATTTGCTCAGCTAATAAATCATGTCAAGTGCAAGATCACAAGCCGATGTGTATTTGTCTGAAGGATTGCACACCATCAATATCGATATGCTTAAGAGACAGCGGATGCCCAGCGGGATTATCATGTCGGAACTATCAATGCGTTAATCCATGCGATTTTGCTACTTGTGCCGCAAATTCACCATGCATTGTTGAGGATCATAAGCCAATCTGTAAGTTCTGCCCACCTGGATTTGTTGCTGATTCACGTAATGGATGCCAAAAAGGTAAAATAAATCAATGAAGAAACTTTAGGTTTATTTCTTTTTACGTTATATAAGATTTTTACAAAATTTTCAATGTTAGCCCTACTAGTTAATGAACAAAAAAAAAAACAAATTAAAGCTTTATGTAAAGATAATTCTTGTCGCGTGTTCTCTATGTCTCTTTCAAAATTAAACGTAACCCAGGATTCTATATATATGTAATAGCTCAAAAACTCAAATATTTGTCTTATATAAAAAAAATAATTTTTCTACTATTTGTTTACTTCAAAACAACACGCTACTTTTCCTTTTTTTACTATCTCTAAATATCTGCTAATTAAACCAAAAAAAAAACAAAATAAATACGCCCTAAAAGGGCAGCAAGCCAAAAAAAAAATTATAAACCACACCTAAAAACCGCTAATTTTATAACAAAAATAAAATTTAAAACAAAACAAAATATCCTCTGCTAAATAAAACAAAAACGACCCGAATTAGCAAAATTCAATTACAATTCTCCACAAAATCAAAAAAAAACTACCAAAAACGGCCTTACAAAATTTTTTTGCTAAAATTCAATTTTTATTATACATTCACACACGCTCATGCTCACTTTTGAATCACTAAAATATCTGCTATCTGTCTTTCATTCTGATATAACTGAAATTCAGACTATTCCTATAGCTTTCTGCTATCCACTACCTTATTGGCTATACACTCCCTATTAATTCTACCAAAGACTGCATTTTGACATTCTAACCAAAAAAAAAGAAAAAAAAAACAAAAAACAAACCAAAAAAATTAAAATGGTCGTTAGTATAAAAAAATTTAACAGAAAAAAGCTTTTATTAAAAACCAAATAAAATAATAACAAAATCGAACCTAGGGCCTGCGAGTTTTATTTGCAGTGTTGTACAGATAAATTATAACCGCAAAGCTGTAAATACAACTATTTTTTTTTTTGTAAATATGTTATAAAATAATCTAATAAGAAAAGAACCAAAAAAAAAACAAAAAAACAAAACAAAACAAAAATATTATATCCGCAGCCAATGACAGTAAAACACAGGTCAACTGTACCGAACATCAAGACTGCAGAGACACCCTCCAGTGTATTACCGGCAAATGTACAGACCCATGTTTAACCAGATGTGGTAAATCTGCCCAATGTATAGTTAAAGAGCACAATCTCAATTGCACCTGCCCGTCGAACTTCACTGGCGATCCTCAAATTGAATGTATCCCAATCCTTGATCTTGACTTTAATGACACAACAACTGCAAAACCAACTGAATCTACCACAACTATCCCAATCGCTATTACTATGACGGACGTATATACTGGGGAATACGCAACCGAACCTACACAAGATGTAGTCGGAACACTAAATCCCACAAAAGAGACAATACCTACGCAACTCACAACGGACTCATACGAGAAAACAACATTATACGAGGGACGAGCGAAGTCCACAATATTTTCTGAATTTGACGACAACGAAAATGATACGACCGGCGGAATAACGCCCCCTTCCACGATATTCGAGACAGACTTCACTGTAGACACAGAAAAGATGACTTCAGGTACCGATCTCCCGATTGAAACCACAACCGAATATGTTAGTACCAAAACTCCTCTGTCTGGTGTTCCCACAACCCCAACTGGTACCTCACTGCCGATTGAAACTGTCACTCCTCCCACCGTAGGCGTTACAGGAACTACTCCTGGAATGTATATGACCACTGGAACTCCAAGTTCTGCAACCACTGGTAGAGAATTTCGAACAACTATGGTTCCTACCGAAATGCCCTCTGGTACCACAGCCTCCCTTATTCCCGGAGCTCGAGTCACGACCGAGGTAATGGAAGAAGGAACCACCATTATTCCTCCCGGTACTGGAATTCCTGTCGATACAACTACTGAGTTCGGTAGTACCAAAACTCCTCTGTCTGGTGTTCCCACAACCCCAACTGGTACCTCACTGCCATCTGAAACTGTCACTACTCCCACCGTAGGCGATACAGGAACTACTCCTGGCATGTATATGACCACGGGAACTCCAAGTTCTGCAACTACTGGTAGAGAATTTCGAACCACCATGCTTCCTACTGAAATGCCCTCTGGTACTACAGCTTCCATTATTCCCAGAGCTCAACTCACAACCGAGGGAATGGAAGAAGGCACCACCATTATTCCCCCAGGTACTGGAATTCCTGTCGATACAACTACTGAGTTCGGTAGTACCAAAACTCCTCTGTCTGGTGTTCCCACAACCCCAACTGGTACCTCACTGCCATCTGAAACTGTCACTACTCCCACCGTAGGCGATACAGGAACTCTTCCTGGCATGTATATGACCACTGGAACTCCAAGCTCTGCAACTACTGGTAGAGAATTTCGAACCACCATGCTTCCTACTGAAATACCCTCTGGTACTACAGCTTCCATTATTCCCAGAGCTCAAGTCACAACCGAGAGAATGGAAGAAGGCACCACCATTATTCCCCCCGGTACTGGAATTCCTGTCGATACAACTACTGAGTTCGGTAGTACCAAAACTCCTCTGTCTGGTGTTCCCACAACCCCAACTGGTACCTCACTGCCGTTTGAAACTGTCACTCCTCCCACCGTAGGCGTTACAGGAACTACTCCTGGAATGTATATGACCACTGGAACTCCAAGTTCTGCAACCACTGGTAGAGAATTTCGAACAACTATGGTTCCTACCGAAATGCCCTCTGGTACCACAGCCTCCCTTATTCCCGGAGCTCGAGTCACGACCGAGGGAATGGAAGAAGGAACCACCATTATTCCTCCCGGTACTGGAATTCCTGTCGATACAACTACTGAGTTCGGTAGTACCAAAGCTCCTCTGTCTGGTTTTCCCACAACCCCAACTGGAACCTCACTGCCATCTGAAACTGTCACTACTCCCACCGTAGGCGATACAGGAACTACTCCTGGCATGTATATGACCACTGGAACTCCAAGTTCTGCAACTACTGGTAGAGAATTTCGAACCACCATGCTTCCTACTGAAATACCCTCTGGTACTACAGCTTCCATTATTCCCAGAGCTCAAGTCACAATCGAGGGAATGGAAGAAGGAACCACCATTATTCCTCCCGGTACTGGAATTCCTGTCGATACAACTACTGAGTTCGGTAGTACCAAAACTCCTCTGTCTGGTGTTCCCACAACCCCAACTGGTACCTCACTGCCGTTTGAAACTGTCACTACTCCCACCGTAGGCGTTACAGGAACTACTCCTGGAATGTACATGACCACTGGAACTGCAAGTTCTGCAACCACTGGTAGAGAATTTCGAACAACTATGGTTCCTACCGAAATGCCCTCTGGTACCACAGCCTCCCTTATTCCCGGAGCTCGAGTCACGACCGAGGGAATGGAAGAAGGAACCACCATTATTCCTCCCGGTACTGGAATTCCTGTCGATACAACTACTGAGTTCGGTAGTACCAAAACTCCTCTGTCTGGTGTTCCCACAACCCCAACTGGTACCTCACTGCCATCTGAAACTGTCACTACTCCCACCGTAGGCGATACAGGAACTACTCCTGGCATGTATATGACCACTGGAACTCCAAGCTCTGCAACTACTGGTAGAGAATTTCGAACCACCATGCTTCCTACTGAAATACCCTCTGGTACTACAGCTTCCATTATTCCCAGAGCTCAAGTCACAACCGAGAGAATGGAAGAAGGCACCACCATTATTCCCCCAGGTACTGGAATTCCTGTCGATACAACTACTGAGTTCGGTAGTACCAAAACTCCTCTGTCTGGTGTTCCCACAACCCCAACTGGTACCTCACTGCCGTTTGAAACTGTCACTCCTCCCACCGTAGGCGTTACAGGAACTACTCCTGGAATGTATATGACCACTGGAACTCCAAGTTCTGCAACCACTGGTAGAGAATTTCGAACAACTATGGTTCCTACCGAAATGCCCTCTGGTACCACAGCCTCCCTTATTCCCGGAGCTCGAGTCACGACCGAGGGAATGGAAGAAGGAACCACCATTATTCCTCCCGGTACTGGAATTCCTGTCGATACAACTACTGAGTTCGGTAGTACCAAAACTCCTCTGTCTGGTGTTCCCACAACCCCAACTGGAACCTCACTGCCATCTGAAACTGTCGCTACTCCCACCGTAGGCGATACAGGAACTACTCCTGGCATGTATATGACCACTGGAACTCCAAGTTCTGCAACTACTGGTAGAGAATTTCGAACCACCATGCTTCCTACTGAAATACCCTCTGGTACTACGGCTTCCATTATTCCCAGAGCTCAAGTCACAACCGAGAGAATGGAAGAAGGCACCACCATTATTCCCCCAGGTACTGGAATTCCTGTCGATACAACTACTGAGTTCGGTAGTACCAAAACTCCTCTGTCTGGTGTTCCCACAACCCCAACTGGTACCTCACTGCCGTTTGAAACTGTCACTCCTCCCACCGTAGGCGTTACAGGAACTACTCCTGGAATGTATATGACCACTGGAACTCCAAGTTCTGCAACCACTGGTAGAGAATTTCGAACAACTATGGTTCCTACCGAAATGCCCTCTGGTACTACAGCCTCCCTTATTCCCGGAGCTCGAGTCACGACCGAGGGAATGGAAGAAGGAACCACCATTATTCCTCCCGGTACTGGAATTCCTGTCGATACAACTACTGAGTTCGGTAGTACCAAAACTCCTCTGTCTGGTGTTCCCACAACCCCAACTGGAACCTCACTGCCATCTGAAACTGTCACTACTCCCACCGTAGGCGATACAGGAACTACTCCTGGCATGTATATGACCACTGGAACTCCAAGTTCTGCAACTACTGGTAGAGAATTTCGAACCACCATGCTTCCTACTGAAATACCCTCTGGTACTACGGCTTCCATTACTCCCAGAGCTCAAGTCACAACCGAGAGAATGGAAGAAGGCACCACCATTATTCCCCCAGGTACTGGAATTCCTGTCGATACAACTACTGAGTTCGGTAGTACCAAAACTCCTCTGTCTGGTGTTCCCACAACCCCAACTGGTACCTCACTGCCATCTGAAACTGTCACTACTCCCACCGTAGGCGATACAGGAACTACTCCTGGCATGTATATGACCACTGGAACTCCAAGCTCTGCAACTACTGGTAGAGAATTTCGAACCACCATGCTTCCTACTGAAATACCCTCTGGTACTACAGCTTCCATTATTCCCAGAGCTCAAGTCACAACCGAGAGAATGGAAGAAGGCACCACCATTATTCCCCCAGGTACTGGAATTCCTGTCGATACAACTACTGAGTTCGGTAGTACCAAAACTCCTCTGTCTGGTGTTTCCACAACCCCAACTGGTACCTCACTGCCGTTTGAAACTGTCACTCCTCCCACCGTAGGCGTTACAGGAACTACTCCTGGAATGTATATGACCACTGGAACTCCAAGTTCTGCAACCACTGGTAGAGAATTTCGAACAACTATGGTTCCTACCGAAATGTCCTCTGGTACTACAGCCTCCGTTATTCCGGGAGCTCGAGTCACGACCGAGGGAATGGAAGAAGGAACTACCATTATTCCCCCAGGTACTGGAATTCCTGTCGATACAACTACTGAGTTCGGTAGTACCAAAACTCCTCTGTCTGGTGTTCCCACAACCCCAACTGGAACCTCACTGCCATCTGAAACTGTCACTACTCCCACCGTATGCGATACAGGAACTACTCCTGGCATGTATATGACCACTGGAACTCCAAGTTCTGCAACTACTGGTAGAGAATTTCGAACCACCATGCTTCCTACTGAAATACCCTCTGGTACTACGGCTTCCATTATTCCCAGATCTCAAGTCACAACCGAGAGAATGGAAGAAGGCACCACCATTATTCCCCCAGGTACTGGAATTCCTGTCGATACAACTACTGAGTTCGGTAGTACCAAAACTCCTCTGTCTGGTGCTCCCACAACCCCAACTGGTACCTCACTGCCGTTTGAAACTGTCACTCCTCCCACCGTAGGCGTTCCAGGAACTACTCCTGGAATGTATATGACCACTGGAACTCCAAGTTCTGCAACCACTGGTAGAGAATTTCGAACAACTATGGTTCCTACCGAAATGCCTTCTGGCACCACAGCCTCCCTTATTCCCGGAGCTCGAGTCACGACCGAGGGAATGGAAGAAGGAACCACCATTATTCCTCCCGGTACTGGAATTCCTGTCGATACAACTACTGAGTTCGGTAGTACCAAAACTCCTCTGTCTGGTGTTCCCACAACCCCAACTGGTACCTCACTGCCATCTGAAACTGTTACTACTCCCACCGTAGGCGATACAGGAACTACTCCTGGAATGTATATGACCACTGGAACTCCAAGCTCTGCAACTACTGGTAGAGAATTTCGAACCACCATGCTTCCCACTGAAATACCCTCTGGTACTACAGCTTCCATTATTCCCAAAGCTCAAGTCACAACCGAGAGAATGGAAGAAGGCACCACCATTATTCCCCCAGGTACTGGAATTCCTGTCGATACAACTACTGAGTTCGGTAGTACCAAACCTCTGCCTGGTGTTCCCACAACTGGTACCTCACTCCCATCTGATACTGTCACACCTCCTACTGTAGGCGTTACAGGAACTACTCCTGGAATGTATATGACCACTGGAACTCCAAGTTCTGCAACCACTGGTAGAGAATTTCGAACAACTATGGTTCCTACCGAAATGCCCTCTGGTACCACAGCCTCCCTTATTCCCGGAGCTCGAGTCACGACCGAGGGAATGGAAGAAGGAACCACCATTATTCCTCCAGATACTGGAATTCCTGTCGATACAACTACTGAGTTCGGTAGTACCAAAACTCCTCTGTCTGGTGTTCCCACAACTGGTACCTCACTGCCGTTTGAAACTGTCACTCCTCCCACCGTAGGCGTTACAGGAACTACTCCTGAAATGTATATGACCACTGGAACTCCAAGTTCTGCAACCACTGGTAGAGAATTTCGAACAACTATGGTTCCTACCGAAATGCCCTCTGGTACTACAGCCTCCCTTATTCCCGGAGCTCGAGTCACGACCGAGGGAATGGAAGAAGGAACTACCATTATTCCCCCAGGTACTGGAATTCCTGTCGATACAACTACTGAGTTCGGTAGTACCAAAACTACTCTGTCTGGTGTTCCCACAACCCCAACTGGTACCTCACTGCCATCTGAAACTGTCACTCCTCCCACCGTAGGCGATACAGGAACTACTCCTGGAATGTATATGACCACTGGAACTCCAAGTTCTGCAACCACTGGTAGAGAATTTCGAACAACTATGGTTCCTACCGAAATGTCCTCTGGTACTACAGCCTCCGTTATTCCGGGAGCTCGAGTCACGACCGAAGGAGTGGAAGAGGGAACCACCATTATTCCCCCCCGTACTGGAATTCCTGTCGATACAACTACTGAGTTCGGTAGTACCAAAACTCCCCTGTCTGGTGTTCCCACAACTGGTACTTCACTCCCATCTGAAACTGTCACTCCTCCTACTGTAGGGGTTACAGGAACTACTCCTGGAATGTATATGACCACTGGAACTCCAAGTTCTGCAACCACTGTTAGAGAAGTTCCAACAACTATGGTTCCTACCGAAATGTCCTCTGGTACTACAGCCTCCGTTATTCCGGGAGCTCGAGTCACGACCGAAGGAATGGAAGAAGGAACCACCATTATTCCTCCCGGTACTGGAATTCCTGTCGATACAACTACTGAGTTCGGTAGTACCAAAACTCCTCTGTATGGTGCTCCCACAACTGGAACCTCACTCCCATCTGAAACTGTCACCCCTCCTACTGTAGGGGTTACAGGAACTACTCCTGGAATGTATATGACCACTGGAACTCCAAGTTCTGCAACCACTGTTAGAGAAGTTCCAACAACTATGGTTCCTACCGAAATGTCCTCTGGTACTACAGCCTCCCTTATTCCGGGAGCTCGAGTCACGACCGAAGGAATGGAAGAAGGTACCACCATTATTCCTCCCGGTACTGGAATTCCTGTCGATACAACTACTGAGTTCGGTAGTACCAAAACTCCTCTGTCTGGTGTTCCCACAACTGGAACCTCACTCCCATCTGAAACTGTCACCCCTCCTACTGTAGGGGTTACAGGAACTACTCCTCGAATGTATATGACCACTGGAACTCCAAGTTCTGCAACCACTGGTAGAGAATTTCGAACAACTATGGTTCCTACCGAAATGCCCTCTGGTACCACAGCCTCCCTTATTCCCGGAGCTCGAGTCACGACCGAGGGAATGGAAGAAGGAACCACCATTATTCCTCCCGGTACTGGAATTCCTGTCGATACAACTACTGAGTTCGGTAGTACCAAAACTCCTCTGTCTGGTGTTCCCACAACCACAACTGGTACCTCACTGCCGTTTGAAACTGTCACTCCTCCCACCGTGGGCGTTACAGGAACTACTCCTGGAACGTATATGACCACTGGAACTCCAAGTTCTGCAACCACTGGTAGAGAAGTTCCAACAACTATGGTTCCTACCGAAATGCCCTCTGGTACTACAGCCTCCCTTATTCCGGGAGCTCGAGTCACGACCGAAGGATTGGAAGAAGGAACCACCATTATTCCTCCCGGAACTGGAATTCCTGTCGATACAACTACTGGGTTCGGTAGTACCAAAACTCCTCTGTCTGGTGTTCCCACAACCCCAACTGGTACCTCACTGCCGTTTGAAACTGTCACTCCTCCCACCGTAGGCGTTACAGGAACTACTCCTGGAATGTATATGACCACTGGAACTCCAAGTTCTGCAACCACTGGTAGAGAAGTTCCAACAACTATGGTTCCTACCGAAATGCCCTCTGGTACTACAGCCTCCCTTATTCCGGGAGCTCGAATCACGACCGAAGGAATGGAAGAAGGAACCACCATTATTCCCCCAGGTACTGGAATTCCTGTCGATACAACTACTGAGTTCGGTAGTACCAAAACTCCTCTGTCTGGTGCTCCCACAACCCCAACTGGTACCTCACTGCCGTTTGAAACAGTCACTCCTCCCACCGTAGGCGTTACAGGAACTACTCCTGGAATGTATATGACCACTGGAACTCCAAGTTCTGCAACCACTGGTAGAGAAGTTCCAACAACTATGGTTCCTACCGAAATGCCCTCTGGTACTACAGCCTCCCTTATTCCGGGAGCTCGAGTCACGACCGAAGGAATGGAAGAAGGAACCCCCATTATTCCCCCAGGTACTGGAATTCCTGTCGATACAACTACTGAGTTCGGTAGTACCAAAACTCCTCTGTCTGGTGCTCCCACAACCCCAACTGGTACCTCACTGACGTTTGAAACAGTCACTCCTCCCACCGTAGGCGTTACAGGAACTACTCCTGGAATGTATATGACCACTGGAACTCCAAGTTCTGCAACCATTGGTAGAGAATTTCGAACAACTATGTTTCCTACCGAAATGTCCTCTGGTACTACAGCCTCCGTTATTCCCGGAGCTCGAGTCACGACCGAAGGAATGGAAGAAGGTACCACCATTATTCCTCCCGGTACTGGAATTCCTGTCGATACAACTACTGAGTTCGGTAGTACCAAAACTCCTCTGTCTGGTGCTCCCACAACCCCAACTGGTACCTCACTGCCGTTTGAAACAGTCACTCCTCCCACCGTAGGCGTTACAGGAACTACTCCTGGAATGTATATGACCACTGGAACTCCAAGTTCTGCAACCACTGGTAGAGAAGTTCCAACAACTATGGTTCCTACCGAAATGCCCTCTGGTACTACAGCCTCCCTTATTCCGGGAGCTCGAGTCACGACCGAAGGAATGGAAGAAGGAACCACCATTATTCCCCCAGGTACTGGAATTCCTGTCGATACAACTACTGAGTTCGGTAGTACCAAAACTCCTCTGTCTGGTGCTCCCACAACCCCAACTGGTACCTCACTGCCGTTTGAAACTGTCACTCCTCCCACCGTGGGCGTTACAGGAACTACTCCTGGAATGTATATGACCACTGGAACTCCAAGTTCTACAACCACTGGTAGAGAAGTTCCAACAACTATGGTTCCTACCGAAATGCCCTCTGGTACTACAGCCTCCCTTATTCCGGGAGCTCGAGTCACGACCGAAGGAATGGAAGAAGGAACCACCATTATTCCTCCCGGTACTGGAATTCCTGTCGATACAACTACTGAGTTCAGTAGTACCAAAACTCCTCTGTCTGGTGTTCCCACAACCCCAACTGGTACCTCACTGCCGCTTGAAACTGTCACTCCTCCCACCGTGGGCGTTACAGGAACTACTCCTGGAATGTATATGACCACTGGAACTCCAAGTTCTACAACCACTGGTAGAGAAGTTCCAACAACTATGGTTCCTACCGAAATGCCCTCTGGTACTACAGCCTCCCTTATTCCGGGAGCTCGAGTCACGACCGAAGGAATGGAAGAAGGAACCACCATTATTCCTCCCGGTACTGGAATTCCTGTCGATACAACTACTGAGTTCAGTAGTACCAAAACTCCTCTGTCTGGTGTTCCCACAACCCCAACTGGTACCTCACTGCCGCTTGAAACTGTCACTCCTCCCACCGTGGGCGTTACAGGAACTACTCCTGGAATGTATATGACCACTGGAACTCCAAGTTCTACAACCACTGGTAGAGAAGTTCCAACAACTATGGTTCCTACCGAAATGCCCTCTGGTACTACAGCCTCCCTTATTCCGGGAGCTCGAGTCACGACCAAAGGAATGGAAGAAGGAACCACCATTATTCCCCCAGGTACTGGAATTCCTGTCGATACAACTACTGAGTTCGGTAGTACCAAAACTCCTCTGTCTGGTGTTCCCACAACTGGAACCTCACTCCCATCTGAAACGGTTACCCCTCCTACTGTAGGGGTTACAGGAACTACTCCTCGAATGTATATGACCACTGGAACTCCAAGTTCTGCAACCACTGGTAGAGAATTTCGAACAACTATGGTTCCTACCGAAATGCCCTCTGGTACCACAGCCTCCCTTATTCCCGGAGCTCGAGTCACGACCGAGGGAATGGAAGAAGGAACCACCATTATTCCTCCCGGTACTGGAATTCCTGTCGATACAACTACTGAGTTCGGTAGTACCAAAACTCCTCTGTCTGGTGTTCCCACAACCACAACTGGTACCTCACTGCCGTTTGAAACTGTCACTCCTCCCACCGTGGGCGTTACAGGAACTACTCCTGGAACGTATATGACCACTGGAACTCCAAGTTCTGCAACCACTGGTAGAGAAGTTCCAACAACTATGGTTCCTACCGAAATGCCCTCTGGTACTACAGCCTCCCTTATTCCGGGAGCTCGAGTCACGACCGAAGGATTGGAAGAAGGAACCACCATTATTCCTCCCGGAACTGGAATTCCTGTCGATACAACTACTGGGTTCGGTAGTACCAAAACTCCTCTGTCTGGTGTTCCCACAACCCCAACTGGTACCTCACTGCCGTTTGAAACTCTCACTCCTCCCACCGTAGGCGTTATAGGAACTACTCCTGGAATGTATATGACCACTGGAACTCCAAGTTCTGCAACCACTGGTAGAGAAGTTCAAACAACTATGGTTCCTACCGAAATGCCCTCTGGTACTACAGCCTCCCTTATTCCGGGAGCTCCAGTCAAGACCGAAGGAATGGAAGAAGGAACCACCATTATTCCCCCAGGTACTGGAATTCCTGTCGATACAACTACTGAGTTCGGTAGTACCAAAACTCCTCTGTCTGGTGCTCCCACAACCCCAACTGGTACCTCACTGCCGTTTGAAACAGTCACTCCTCCCACCGTAGGCGTTACAGGAACTACTCCTGGAATGTATATGACCACTGGAACTCCAAGTTCTGCAACCACTGGTAGAGAAGTTCCAACAACTATGGTTCCTACCGAAATGCCCTCTGGTACTACAGCCTTCCTTATTCCGGGAGCTCGAGTCACGACCGAAGGAATGGAAGAAGGAACCACCATTATTCCCCCAGGTACTGGAATTCTTGTCGATACAACTACTGAGTTCGGTAGTACCAAAACTCCTCTGTCTGGTGCTCCCACAACCCCAACTGGTACCTCACTGACGTTTGAAACAGTCACTCCTCCCACCGTAGGCGTTACAGGAACTACTCCTGGAATGTATATGACCACTGGAACTCCAAGTTCTGCAACCACTGGTAGAGAAGTTCAAACAACTATGGTTCCTACCGAAATGCCCTCTGGTACTACAGCCTCCCTTATTCCGGGAGCTCGAGTCACGACCGAAGGAATGGAAGAAGGAACCACCATTATTCCTCCCGGTACTGGAATTCCTGTCGATACAACTACTGAGTTCAGTAGTACCAAAACTCCTCTGTCTGGTGCTCTCACAACTGGTACCTCACTCCCATCTGAAACTGTCACTCCTCCTACTGTAGGGGTTACAGGAACTACTCCTGGAACCTATATGACCACTGGAACTCCAAGTTCTGCAACCACTGGTAGAGAAATTCGAACAACTATGGTTCCTACCGAAATGCCCTCTGGTACTACAGCCTCCCTTATTCCCGGAGCTCGAGTCACGACCGAGGGAATGGAAGAAGGAACCACCATTCTTCCCCCAGGTACTGGAATTCCTGTCGATACAACTACTGAGTTCGGTAGTACCAAAACTCCTCTGTCTGGTGTTCCCACAACCCCAACTGGTACCTCACTGCCGTTTGAAACTGTCACTCCTCCCACCGTAGGCGTTACAGGAACTACTCCTGGAATGTATATGACCACTGGAACTCCAAGTTCTGCAACCACTGGTAGAGAAGTTCCAACAACTATGGTTCCTACCGAAATGCCCTCTGGTACTACAGCCTCCCTTATTCCGGGAGCTCGAGTCACGACCGAAGGAATGGAAGAAGGTACCACCATTATTCCTCCCGGTACTGGAATTCCTGTCGATACAACTACTGAGTTCGGTAGTACCAAAACTCCTCTGTCTGGTGTTCCCACAACTGGAACCTCACTCCCATCTGAAACGGTCACCCCTCCTACTGTAGGGGTTACAGGAACTACTCCTCGAATGTATATGACCACTGGAACTCCAAGTTCTGCAACCACTGGTAGAGAATTTCGAACAACTATGGTTCCTACCGAAATGCCCTCTGGTACCACAGCCTCCCTTATTCCCGGAGCTCGAGTCACGACCGAGGGAATGGAAGAAGGAACCACCATTATTCCTCCCGGTACTGGAATTCCTGTCGATACAACTACTGAGTTCGGTAGTACCAAAACTCCTCTGTCTGGTGTTCCCACAACCACAACTGGTACCTCACTGCCGTTTGAAACTGTCACTCCTCCCACCGTAGGCGATACAGGAACCTCTCCTGCAATGTTTATGACCACTGAAAATCGAACAACTATGCTTCCTACCGAAATACCGCTTGGTACTACAACGTCCCTTCCTCCTGAAGCTCAAGTTACAACCGAAGACAGGGAAGAAGGAACTACTGTTAGTTACACTGGTACTCAATTCGCCGTTGAAACGGCTACCGAATTTGGTAGTACCAAAACTCCTATGACCGCCATACCTGCTATTACAACTGGTGCCTCACCCCTTTTTGAAACATCTACAACTCCGACAATCGACCTTACAATGCCTCAAACTACTACAGAATTTGGTAGTACCGAAATCTCTATGAGAAATAAAACCACTACACCTAGACCAAGTTTTCCTGATGAGACTTCTACTCTTGTTAGTGAAACCACCACATTTGTCCCCATGATAGACGAGCGTGTAGACCGCGTAACAGAAAGAACTACGGAATCAACTCTTCCGATCGAGAGTAGAGAAGAAACTGTCAGCATATTACCAGACCAAACTGAGCTAACTTTGATACCGACTGACTTTGAGACTTATAACGACACAAGTGCCATCATTACATTAGACTTTGTAACTCCGACATCATTTCCCAATATCACATCACCACATCCTTTAATCCCTACCACTACTAGTTCCCCAACCAACACGTCCATCCAGTGCGGCCAGGACTTTGACTGTCAGGACCAAGAAGTTTGCGTCCGTAACTCTTGTGTTAATCCCTGTGATTTATATTCGCCGTGCCATATATACGTCGTATGCAGAACCTTAAACCACACCGCTGTTTGCTTTTGTGATCCAGGTGCAGACTTGAGCACCCCAGATTGTCACATGATTGCAGGTAAAAATATCTAAAGCCGCTTTACGTCAATTACATGCGATGCGTGGTTTGGAGGTGGCTCGCATTGAGACAAGAATTATGTACTTCGACTGCAGCTTGTCCACAATGTGATATACTATATTTTTTCTTCTACTTATATTTATATATATATTTTTTGTGATGTTCATTTAAAGCCGTGTCAGATACAAAGTCGCAAACCGACGCAAAAATATATTGCTTAAAAGACGCCAAAACAAATTATATACGACAAAATTACTTGAAATAGGCTCAGCCAGCTTTCTGGGCCGTTGCACCTGCATTTATATGGGCACAAACATTTACTTGCTATGTGGCTCCATCATCGACTTTGGCCCATTCTACTGCAGAAGCTCTGCAGTTGCATGAAAAATCTCTTGATTGCAAGGATATTTTTTTTAAATTGATTTATAATACTTCTACTTGTCCTCAATTTTGGACTGCAGAACTTGTCAAGGCGTAATGCGGTGTTTCTCTATTTTGGAAATCCTTCTATAGATTATATGTGGTGCATGTTAAAAAAAAACAGAGATGAAGCATTTCAGTATGTTCTGTTTGTATATGTTGTATATTTTGTAAAATAAATTAATTAAAGTAGCTTTGTTACATATTTGCATGGCTGGTAACTAATATAAGAGTATAGAATTGGTGATGGTAAATGTAGCTTGTTCCTAGGCCAATTCGTAGTTAGCTTTTTTGTAAGCAAAATGTGGTTATTGTACTTTAACAAATTATGTGAAAGTATGGCCGAAGAAACTGTAGTTATAGTATTGTACTGAAATTCTGATACAATTTCCAGAAATTGGTTGTACATCGAGCAGTGAATGCCCATCGCAAAGGGCTTGTGTTAATTCTTTATGTATTGATCCATGTTCGTATGCCAATCCTTGTTCAGGAGAGCAAGAATGTCAAGTGCAGGATCATCAAGCTGTTTGTGTAAAAGGTTTGAATCATATTCTTTATTTTTTATTTGTAAAAAGTTCTTTTTAAATATTAACGAAAATTCTCTCTAAAGTTTGTCAGTGTCAAAGATCTTCAGATTGTCGAAATGGATTCCAATGTGATGGTTGCAATTGTGTTCCTTGTACGTACTTTTAATTTAATTTAATTTTAATTTTATAGGTTGCGCCATCTAGACCTTCGATATTTCAACTTTGAATAACTTTTTTAGCCAATTTCGACAAATGTACACGATTCTGAAACGTCATTCAGTACCATTTTAGCTATGAGACAATATACACCGAAAAAACGCGCTGAAATTGAAGCACTTTTCATAGAAAACAATCTTTCAAATGTGAAAACAGTGCGTGCTTATCTTAAAAAATATGGGAGAAAATCGGCGCCTTCAGACAACACAATTCGTAGTTTAGTGAAGCATTTTTTTGAGTACGGGTCTGTAGCCACTCGCCAGCGTTCCACCGAGTCAACCACGCTCCAATGAATTTGTTGAAGCTGTAAGAGAGAGTGCTGCCGATAATCCAAATTTGTCGTATCGCCGCCGATAACAGGAGTTAAAGGTGAGTGAAACGACTCTAAGGAGGATTATGAAGCAAGATCTTCATCTCTTCCCATACAAAGTGCAACTTACTCATACATTGTTGCCAAAGGACAAGCCGCGTCGCTTGGACTATGGAAATGCCGTCGAAAGAATGATCGATGCCGAGCCTGATTTAGGGGACAAAACTTTGATGACAGACGAAGCTCCTTTTACACTCTCTGGCGGAGTCAATAAACAAAACTGTCGAATTTGGGGAACAGAGAACCTATACGTCATTCATGAAACACCACTGCAACAAGGAAAAAGTCAATTTTTGGTCCGGAGTGTGCTCAAAAACCATCATCGGACCATTTTTCTGCAAAGTTGAAGAAACATCTACGGCGCACACAATCAGCTGTGTTTTTCTAATGAACTACATAGTAGTTCTTTCCCATACAAATCTGAAGACCCAGGTTTTATCGGGGTCTCTATCGAGGTTTTTGGGAAATTTTAAAATTTCCCTTTTTTCCAGAATGTAGCAAACTTCACGCCAGTCGGAATTTGGAAATTAAAAACAACAAGAGGTGCGTTTTTTTAATCTGTTCTGTTCTGTGCTGGAACTTTAAAAAAACGCCAAGCGCAATTTTTATTTGCATTTGCATAAATTACGCCTTTGGGCGTTTTAATTTCTTTTAATATTGCATAAAAATCGGTCTTATTTATCTCTCCATTAATTTTTCTCGTTTTTCATTCAGTAAACAAAACAATTTATTTTATTTGTCAAGTGTCAACTAAAAAAACGTATGTGAGAAAAGGGAAATTTAAAATTTCCCTTTGTGCTGGATACTGTTCTCGATAATTATCGGGAACAGGATTTTGTATGGAAGCTGTTCCAGGACAGAACAGAACAGATTAAAAAAACCCAGCAAATAATGGCGGAAAGAAAGTGGTAATCAATTTTGTATGGAAAACGCATTTCGATTTTACAATTCAATTTTCGGAGGTTTGTGTCTTTGGAATTGTAAGGAAATTTTGAATACCAAAATTCTTCTAAAAACTAGCATCTGTCAAAGGTCAAAAAAATTGTTTGGAACAAATAGAAGATTTTTATAGAAGACCGTTTGCCGAATAGGCCCCAATAGCCAAACATTCATTTGACAGTTTGCTGGATTTGCTTTTTGGTGGTTGAATCTACATATTTTCAATTATTGGAGAACAATATCGTGAATTCTTTCAATTTTTAGTGCATCATTGTCCTCACCGTATATTATGACACATTAAATGCTGATCATGGTACATGTTGCAGACGTAAACCAAAATAAAAACATGAACAGAATAAATTCCGCATAAAATTTGAACCATTTTTTAAAACTCTTTCAAATATGTACAATGCTTCTTGAAGTCCACCCCCACTGAGTGATGTTCGTGAAGCAATTCCATTCCCATTATTTTAAAGGCAAACATAGCCCTTGGCTTCTTTAAAAAAATTATTAGTAATTTTAAAAATTACAAAATTTTGTTGTCATCCATGTTGTCAAATGAAATGCGTGAACTGTATTTTGACACACTTTGTAATTTCGAAGTGTGCATGGCACCCACCCTTAACTCAATTTCTGGTAATTTACTTCAGATCAAAACCTCTAAATAGGAAAAAATGAATAAATTGCTCACAGTCCAAAATTAAGATTATTAGAACTAATATTGCTATTATAAAATTTGACAGCTGACTTTTCAATTTTTTATAAATGCCCTGAAGATAGATTCAGTTGGTGCTTAATAAAATTTCCCTTGTCGTTTTTTTAATGAAGTCCAGATCCAGCAGTTCATTAAAAAACAAACCCATCGTTGGATGTTGGCACAAAGTGTGCAAAGTGTCCGAAAATGTGTTAAAAAGGTCTGACGAACTTCTATTTTGAACAAGGCGGCGCAACTTGCCACACCGTAGCCGCTACAATGAAGTTCTGCCAAAAATATCTGCTATAACGCCCAAAATGCTGGCCAATGTTATGCAGGCTGCCCGAAAAAGAGGTTCTTTCTGCGTATCGACATTGTATTCAAAAACTGATTTGAAATAAATGGTAGAGACTATCCTAAATAAACATTGCTCATTTGTCAAAATCGTCCAAAAAAATCTCAGAGTTATTTTCAATGTTGAAATATCGAAGATCTAGATGGCGCACCCCACCATAAATTACTATAAAAATATTCTAACACATTTTTTTACCATCACAGTCCGTGATGTAATTCCAGGTTGTGAACATTGCCCACCAGGAGTAACATGTGATCCTACAACTGGTGCATGTGTTAAAGGTATGATTAGCTGTAATTATTTTATTTAATGTAGATAAAAATTGGTATCTCAGTTTCATTTGAAAAATAATTGCACTTGTTTTAAGACACAACTGCACCAAAAAAAAATAAAAAAAATAAAAACAAAACATAAATAAAATTTTTGTATTTTGTCAGCAATTTTCTTGCAATACTAACATTATATATATAATTTTTTTTTTTGAAATAAACTATTGCAAGATGAATGCTGTAATATAATAAAAATCAAGTAAACTAACTAGCAAAGGATTTTAGTATCTTTTGTAAATATGTATAAAATTTTTTTTTTAGTTTTTTTTTGCTCAAATATTTTTTATGTTTGTTTAAAATATCAATATTCTACTATAAAACAAAAAAAACCCCAAAAAACAAAATACTTTAAATTGTAAATAATCCTAGACACAACTACTACTACCAAGAAACAATTAACCGATGTAACCACTGAATCTGCTACTACTTCCACTATGCCTTTAACTTCTCTATCTGACACAACCACTGATCATACTAACTTAGTAACAACAACACCAATGGCAACCGTAACAGCAGATACATCAACATCGTCAACTGCTGGTGCAACGACAACAATAACATCAACATCGACATCGTCATCATCAGCATCAGCAGAAACATCATCTACAACAACAACACAGACAACAAAATCAGATAGTAACACTGAAATAAATGAAACAACTGAAATAAGTAGTTCAATACCATCAACAACAAAAACTGGCCCGCCAAAGGGTTATCGTGATGGTGAAAATAATATAACTGAAACATATCCATTTACAACAGCAATAGAAGGTGTTGATATTGGATCAACAACAACAATGAGTTCTTATGATTTGAAAACAAGTAAATCAGATGTTACAACAGATTCAGCATCATCGATTACAAAGAGAACAACTACTGCAAAAACAACAGCTTCTGATGGTTTAGTAACAACAACTGAGCCGATACCTATTACTACACCAAAAGTAACGATAGTAACAGGTGTTACTGTTGAAGCTCCTAAGGTAACTACACCATCATCAGGTGTTGGTGAAGGTTTAACTACTCCAGGAGTTGATGTAACAACAATATCTAGTACATCGTCTATAGATAGTTCAACTAAAAGAGATGAATTTACAAGTACTAAGGCATCTACTGATGAATCATCAACTTCTACTGGTAGTTCTGGAGTTACAACGACAGAAGTAACTAGTGATACTGGAAGTACTGCAGGAGTTACTTCTACTAGTAGTACATCAAGTATTAATACTAGTACAGGTAAAATCTCGTCTACGACAGAAATTGATACAGCAACTACAATAAGTTCGACGAATGAATCCGAAACATCAACAAAAAGTGGAACGACAATATCATCAACAGTTGGTTTTGGATCAACAAGTAGTTCTGAATCAAGTGAAAGTTCTGAATCAACTAGCAGCTCTGAAGAAACTACTAGCTCTGATTCAACAACAAAATCTGATTCAACAACAAGCTCTGAATCAACAACAAAATCTGATTTAGGTACAAGCTCTGAATCAACAACGAAATCTGATTTAACGACTAGCTCTGAATCAACAACAAAATCTGATTCAACAACTAGTTCTGAATCAACAACGAAATCAGAATTATCAACAACAAAATCTGATTCAACAACTAGTTCTGATTCAACAGCTAAAACTGAATCTACAACTAGTTCTGAAACAACAACACCATTTGCATTTAGTATTGATTCTACAACAACATCTGATTCAACAATTTCAACAACACCTGGCTCACTTGTAACACCAGTAACAAGTGAACAAACAACACTTACACAAGATACTGAATCAACAACGAAATTCAGTTCATCAAATGAAACACAAACAAAATTAAGTACAGAAACAACAACTACAACACAATCAGATATTGAAATATCAACAACTAGTTCATCAACATCAACACCATACACTAAAAAACCATCAACACGTGTTGATACATCATTTGAATATGATCATCCAAATATGACAACTATAGCAAATTTAAGCACAAGTACAGAACAATATGAGCCATCAACAACAACACAATCATCAATTAATAATATTAGCGATGTAACAACACAAGAAACAGATTTAAATTTCAATGTTACAACAACAATGAAAATAATTAATATTTGTACAAATATGGCTGATTGTGCTTCTAATGAAACATGTATAAATGGTCGTTGCTTTTTGTTATGCCAAGACAACATTACTTCTAACATGGATTGTGTTAAAGGTATATTTTTTATTACTAACTATTTGCTTTAACATTTTGTATAATTTTACTTGTATATATATATATAAATTTTATTGTATATATCAGTACTATACATTTGATTTTTTTTAAAAACGTATATAATTTTTTTTTGCATACATATTATTAATTTATTTGTGGCTGAATGTTCCATTTTTGATATATAGTTTTATATAGATTGATTCACTGACAAAGAGATGGCGTTACGTGTTCAAAAATTGTGGCGACTACGATAAAATTGTGACGACTACACTTCATACATAAAAACGTATCACAACACTGCACAAATATATCCGGGAACCAGAATTCGTTATCATCTACCACCATTGTTACTGTTGGCGTGTCGTTTTGTATGAGAATCCCGTACGTAGCTAGCTCCGTAATACCATCAATTATCCTCCTGTTCCTGAGGTCAGGGAGGAGATGGTATTCATATAGAAAATCATTTCCTAGGATGGGTTGCGACACGTCAGCTACTATGAATTTCCATATCAATGGTCGCCTTATTCCTAGATTCAATGTGAGGTTAATCTCCCCATAAGTGCGGATCTTGGTGTTATTTGCTGCGTAAAATGAAAGTTCGGTATTTGCTGGACATTTTTTCTTAAAGGATTTGGGTAATACCGAAACGTCTGCTCCTGTGTCCACTAGAAATCGCGTGCCGGTGTTCCGTTCCCGTATTAAGAGGCGTTTTGAGACGTGTGGACTGCCGACGGACGCCTCGATGCCCGTCGGCTCTTTTAGTTTTCCGATTTTTGCTTTCAAGAGCGAGGTGTGCGACACTCTCGCACTTTATGTCCAAACCTCTCGTGGTAGAAACATATGTCCGCTATGCCTCTCGTTCCACGCCAATGCGACTTCGATCAATCCTGGCCTTGCCTTGAACGTTGTCCGTTTCTTGATCTTGTTTGCAGATTCTTCACATCCCTTGATAAAGCCCAGATGACGGCTCTTAATTCGTTTACGTCTAAGTTGGTTGAATGTGCTTTTACCTCGGGCGTAGCTTGGTCTATGGTGTGTCCCCGCCATGTGCGTTCGTATCCGCTGACTATGTCTCGGTGCTGCGTTGTCCTAATATTCATGGCCTCGATCCGTGGTTGCATTACCTCAGCAATACGATGTGCCTGCAATGTTAGTGCGCCAAGGTCTTCGGTGTCTTTCACAACCAGTATTCCTTTCATCTGCTCTGGTAATTGCTCCATGAACAAAGTTCGCATCACCGTGTTGTTGCATTGTCCTCCTGCCAGATTCCTCATTCTTTGCAAATAAAGCGATGGCTTCTCGCTTCCTATTGGTTGTCCTCGTAAAAGTTGTCGAAGACGTGATTCAGAAGACTCACCAAATGCCGTTACCACTCGATTCTTCAAAGTAGTATATTTCTCTGTTTCGGGTGGTGAGTCAATAAGATCTCCAATGACTCCCAAAATCACCC
Organism: Thereva nobilitata; assembly: GCA_963855945.1. NCBI lineage: Eukaryota > Metazoa > Arthropoda > Insecta > Diptera > Therevidae > Thereva > Thereva nobilitata. Next base: position 15,452,585 of record OY979698.1, read on the forward strand.
TGTCTAGATTTACCAGAATATGTCTGAACTTAGGCCCCTGTACTTTCTTCAACTCAAACGACTTGTCGTGTCGTCACGACTCGACTTTCAGCACAGGGGCCTTAGTTGTGTGGGCTGTAGTTCGGTAGGGTCCGAATGCGGCTTCCGCCACTGCGTATCATCTGACTGGTGAATCCTTCCAGAATGGCCGTGGTAGTTTGACGCAAGACACAGTGTTGATTCTAGCAGATTCGTTCCCTTATGGACATTCTGTTGACGTAACATTTTGTTGGTGTTGCGACTGTGATTGAAGATCGTGATCAGCCATTAATTTTCCTGCGTATTCCCTGACGAAGTTTGTATCTTGTATATCTACGCGAGCCTAAATGCGTAGACTTTACCAATTTGTGATCAGATTTCTGTGATCTAGAATCGCGGGGTTAGTTCGCTTTATAACAAGCCGTCTCACGTCGGACTGTCTTCCTTCCTTCCTCCAAGGTATCGGGTCTTCCTTCCTTCGAGGAGATGGGTGCTGTCTTCCTTCCTTGGGGTATGTGGTTATGGCGGCATGCGAGTCGTCCCTCCTTTCTTCTAAAGAAGCGGTTGTTCCTTCCTTCTAAAAGAGGGATATGGATCTTCTTTCCTTATTTTGCGTCGTGGTCCTCCTTCTCGGATGACGTCGGGGTTCTCCTTCTCGGATGACGTCGGGGTCCTCATTCTCGGATGACGTCGGGTTCTCCTACTCGGATCACGTCGGGGTCCTCCTTCTCGGATCACGTCGGAGTCTTAATTCTCGGATGACGTCGGGTCCTCCTTCTCGGATGACGTCAGTGTCCTCCTTCTCGTATCACGCCGGGGTCCTCCTTCTCGGATGACGTCGGCGTCCTCCTTCTCGGATCACGTCGGGTCCTCCTTCTCGGATGACGTCGGGGTTCTCCTCGGATGACGTCGGGGTCCTCCTTCTCGGATGACCTCGGGGTTCTCCTTCTCGGATGACGTCGGGGTCCTCCTTCTCGGATGACCTCGGGGTTCTCCTTCTCGGATCACGTCGGGTCCTCCTTCTCGGATGACGTCGGGGTTCTCCTTCTCGGATGACGTCGGGGTCCTCCTTCTCGGATCACGTCGGAGTCTTAATTCACGGATGACGTCGGGTCCTCCTTCTCGGATGACGTCAGTGTCCTCCTTCTCGTATCACGCCGGGGTCCTCCTTCTCGGATGACGTCGGCGTCCTCCTTCTCGGATCACGTCGGGTCTTCCTTCTCGGATGACGTCGGGGTCCTCCTTCTCGGATGACGTCGGGGTCTTCCTTCTCGGATGACGTCGGCGTCCTCCTTCTCGGATGACGCCGAGGTCCTCCTTCTCGGATGACGTCGGGGTCCTCCTTCTCGGATCACGTCGGAGTCTTCATTCTCGGATGACGTCGGGTCCTCCTTCTCGGATGACGTCGAGGTCCTCCTTCTCGGATGACGTCGGGGCCCTCCTTCTCGGATCACGTCGGAGTCTTCATTCTCGGATGACGTCAGGTCCTCCTTGTCGGATGACGTCGGTGTCCTCCTTCGCGTATCACGTCGGAGTCTTCATTCTCGGATGACGTCAGGTCCTCCTTCTCGGATGACGTCGGTGTCCTCCTTCTCGTATCACGTCGGGGCCCTTCTTCCCCATGACGTCGAGGTCCTCTTTCTCGCATCACGTCGGGGTCACCAACTTTCTGTGGGGTTAGTCGCTCACAGAAATAATCCAACTCCAATATCGATACAATTATTTATTGCTTTATTACTAGTTGTTACCTCGAAGTGGAACTATCAGAACTAAACTAAAACTATGACAAATTCGTTAAAATTTAATAATAAATTATCCTACGCCTACTTAATAAAATATCTGGGATACGCCGTGTAGAAGTTTGAGTATTTTCGCTGCGATTTTTGTACAGTGGTTTCCGGATATATTTGTGCGGTGTTGTTAAACGTTTTTATGTATGAAGTGTAGATGTCGTTGTAGTCGCCACAAAATTTTTATACCATATTGATACAAACTTACAAAAATTGGTCGAGAGAGAGAAAAAAAATTCCAAATAATATCCTTGTCAGTTGAATCAACAGAATTGGTATTTTCAATTCATTGTAACATTGTGTAAAATGTAGATCAAACCATTATAAATATTTTTTTTATAATCTTTCAATGCACAACATCCTTTCATATCTATCCAGTAGCGCACACACCTTTCCTGTAAATACATTTATATAAAGAAAAAATATTTTTTTAGAACCATGAATCAAAAATGGAACATTGTGGAAAATTAATGAAAAAATTTCGAAATTTTACAAAACTTACAATAATTGCATTAAAAACAAAATCTTTATTTATTTTCTTATAAAAAAAAACAACAAAAAAATAATAACAAATAACCAAAAAATTAAAACAAAATTAACTTACATGTTAAGTAGAACCGGGAGGATCACCAAAAACTCCAGAACCATGTCAATCCGATAATGATTGTATTGAAACGGAAGCATGCTACATGAGCCTATGCCAAGATCCATGTGAATTTGCCAATATATGTGCGCCAACAGCTTTATGTCAGGCAAAAATGCATAGGCCAATATGTTCATGCCCGAAAGATCATGAAGGGAATCCTACAGTTAAATGTTCACCAATTGGACCACGTAAGGCATCAATTTAATTTACTAATTTTTTTTTATGTTTTACATTATTATGATTTATTTTTACATACATATATCATGTTTTTAAATTTATTTTCTATACTTCTTTTTTAATCAACAACAATTTACTAAGGGTGATTAATAACTAAAAATTAATCAACACACACTAATTCACTAAATACAAATAATATTGTGTCTGGATTAGAAAATTAATTATGAATTTAAGGAATTTGTATAAAAAAAATATGATCTTATGATATTTTCAAAAAAAAAAACAAAAACAATTTTCAGTTTTATCCAGTGACAGACAATTCTCAACTTTATTTCAATGATGACAAAAACTCATTTTCGATGTCACAATCAGTTGCAGATATCACTTCAGCCCAGATATCACTCCTTTCATATTTGCATCTCCGAACCTTTCAACCATCTTCCAACGTAGATCAACCTGCGCCAAGTTTTTACTTAAAAAAATTCTACGCTTCCCTTATTAGCTCTGTATGCATTATGGTTACTGTGGAGACCTCATCATCCAAAACGTTGTGTGTGTATTCACTGTAAACTCAAGTGTTTATTTTCTAAACGTGTCGTTTTCCAAGCGGTCCCCCAACAAAGTACTAACCCCGTCCAATGCTGCTTGACCTCCATTCTCCAACGAGAACCGTTCTATTAAGTATGCTAAATGGCATCCTTTGCGCCCAGCAACATAATTGCCTAAAATAGAGATGAATTTATATGATATAATGTTTAAAGTGTTTATTTCTCCAAAAGTGTTTATCATAAATAAGTGTTTAATATCCAAAATGTTTAAAGGATGAATAAAGGTATTTCTTTTAAATACTTCTATCTTGTTGTACTTAAGATTATTTAGTAAACACCCTAAAGTGGTCAATTTCTATTAAACACTTTAAATGTTGAAGATTAAAACCTTTTAGTGATTCGATTTTGTGCCTAAATCACTTTTTCTGTTTAAAAAAAACACTTCCTTCCATTAAACACTTTTTCGTTTAAAACAAGTCACAAGAGTATTTTATTTTTAAACATCTTTCAAACTCATGGTTTTGCAGTGTTTACTCCACTTTGTCAGCTGCACAACTCCTTCAGCTAGGCTCTCTGCTTTAGCTTTGCCATTGAAGATTCTGAAGTCTATCAATAGGCGTATACTTCTTCAGTTTAAATTTCAGAACGTTTAGTCTAGCCGAAGGAAATTCTCAAGTCAAGGGATCTCAAGTTACGATCCTCACTTTTAGCAGACTCACTAGCCAGGAGCGACAGGTATCAGACACAGTCGACAGGTGTAATTTTCAGCTGAAACTTGAGATTCGCATGACCTATGGTTATGACTACAAGTCATATTCCAAGCCCCTCTGCATTTGCTGTCTCTCCTCTTCGCGCTGTGACCAAGTCTATTGACCAACTTAGCCTGCCTACACGTGGGTACACTATTGTGTTCTTAGGCGATCGGCGGGTTTATGGTGCTCTTCGGCGATCTATTTTTCGATGCGATTCCTTTCCAGTCGTCTACCAATGACACTGGTGCTCCATCGATCAGGGGTCAACCGTAGAATGCATATCGTCATCAACGAACACCAGCTCGTTGCTTCCGTTCCGTTCCTATGAAGGATCTATGTATGATACCTATCGGTAATCCGCAGGATCTATGATACCTATCGGTAAGCCATTGTGATCGAAATCTCTCCCATTGGCATCACGATCCAGAATCTTCAAGCTCCCATATTGGGTTCCCGTCGAACGCCATACAACATCTCTTAGCTGCAACGCTAATAACCACGCAGTAGAAATGATTTCAGCACACTAATTGGCTTAGAGCTGAACACTATCCCTAAGATTATAGCCTATGGAGGATCAGAAGGGCGGAATGATCTATCTGCACGCAACAACTCGTGCAGAACAAGTCTGTACTAGACGTGATCTGTCTCTCTGTTTTATTTCAAAGTCCAAGCTTAGGAGTCATCCTTTGTACTACCAGTACGTCATGTCGTGATCGTTATATTGCAATGTCTAGTAGTAAGCTTGCTTCGAAAGAACGAATAGAAATTTTCACGAAGCCCACGGATGTAACAAACATGAAAAAAAATTTTGTAACGAGGCTTCGATTTCACAAAGTTGATATCCTCAAGCTTGGGAGTCACCCTCTGTTCTACCAGTTTGAGATGTCGTTCTGGACAAAATGCAATATCTAGTAGTAATATTACCTAGATGTACTTTGTAGCTCTATTCGAGATTGTAAAATACGAAGAGAAATACATTTCCGTCTTCTTCTGAAATGGCGCTATAGTGTTTGTAGCAATGGGGCCTCTTGATGTCTTCTCTTAAAATCGTCTCTATCTTTTGCCAGTTCCCTCCAATTTTTCATTTAAGAACTTTCCGTATAACTTCTAGAGTGATTCTTTCTAAACCCAGCTTAGTACTCAGGTAGGCACTGCGTCGGTTGAGCGTGTAAACCAAATTATTCAAATGAGGTATGTAACCTGTCAGATCTGATTGATAGATGATTTTCTTATATTATATGTGTGATCTACATATATTTGTCTAATCTGACAGGTCGCGTACTTCATTTAAATAATTTGGTTCTCACGCTCAACCGACGCAGTACCCACTGCATTGCCATACTTTGTTTTCGAAACATGGTTTTAGCCTACTTGACGAAATGCATATGTGCTTTCATCTCCGCTATTATCAGCAGTATTCTTAACCTCGTTAGGAAAAAACAAAGTAATATCGCCAATGTCTTAGCCAGGCTCCAATTACGACGAGCTATTCTCACCGGGCGGTGCAAATCTTTTCCTCTAGATCTGCCAGCTTTATACGCATGGTAGCTTCTTCTTCTTTAGCATTGTGCTCTGCCATGACCCTCTCCATTGTCCATAGGTTGCAACGATCACTTTTATTTTCCTCATCTCAAGGAAGCTGAAGCCAACAGTTTTTAGTTTATTTGTGAATCATTTTCTTTTATAACAGGAAACCTTTCATATTTGTAAAATTGCATCTACAATCACAAAAATTTCTAAATCTACAACCAAACAAAAAAATTGTTAAATAATGAATGTATAATACACATTCTACCAACAAAAGTTTTCTCTCTCTACATTCTTCAAGCAGTGAACAAATGTTTTTACAATCTTTTTTTCTATCTCAAAATATTTTACAATTGTTTATTTATTTATTTAAATTGCACAAATTACACCACAATTTTTGTCTCATACACAAAACCTTTCAAATCTTTTTTGATGCACAGTTAAATGCACTAGAAACGAGGAATGCCCAATAACAGAAGCCTGCATCGGAGGCATGTGCCAACGGCCATGCGAAGTACGCGATCCATGCGCACAAAATGCCGTTTGTGTTAACACAAATCATGGCTCCGATTGTAGTTGCATTGAAGGATATCAAGGAAATGGTTATATTGGATGCCAGCCAGGTTTGTAGCCATACAGTCAAGTCAATAAAAGAGTGACTGCATAAAATGTAAACTTAAACTAAAGCTCGAATTCCTCTTTAACAGTTGATATCTATAAGCCAATTTGTCAATACAATGAGGATTGCCCACCAGATAAACTATGTGATAGACTTAATCGTAGATGTATTAATCCGTGCCAAGAGGATTCCTGTGGTGATAATGCCGAATGTACACCAAATAATCATGGTATTGATTGTCGATGCTTCGATGGATACATGGGAAATCCTTATGTTGAGTGCCATAAGACACAAGGATGTCGATCCGATTCAGACTGTGATTCTTATGCTGCCTGTGTTAATGGAAGATGCACATCACCATGCCGTTGCGGCTCGAATGCACTTTGTGATGTTATAAATCATCAAGGTGTATGTAAATGTCCGCCTGGGTATGATGGAAATCCAGAGATTAGCTGTAATCCACCATCGAATCCGTGTGAGCCAAATCCTTGTGGGGTAAATGCACTTTGTGAACTCGACAGAGGCAATCCAATTTGTTACTGTCCTAAAGGAATGACTGGAAATGCATTTAAAAATTGCAGTAAGTATCTCCTACGCATTTTTTTTAGATATAATCAAACATAACCAAAATTTTTTTTACTACAGTCCCAGAAGGAGACGAATGTAAACCAAATCCATGTGGACCAAACAGCGGTTGCCGAGTCGTAAGTGGAGAACCACTTTGCTTCTGTCTACCAGAATATGAGGGAACACCACCACAATCACCATGTCAACTACCATCAAAACCATGCGATCCATCTCCATGCGGCCCCAATACTCAATGTGCCGTACTAAGCAATGGTTTCTCGAAATGTACATGTCTGCCAGGATATATCGAAAGTCCCAACACAATCCGAGGATGCATTGAGCCAAAGAATACATGTGAACCAAATCCTTGTGGTTATGGTGCTGTATGTGACTCAACACGAAATCCAGTCTGTTTCTGCCCAGAACCACTAGTCGGTAACCCGTACAAACAATGCGCAGAACCAGTTGTCTCAGAAGGACTTTGCAGACCAGGACCATGCGGAAGAAACGCTGACTGCTACATTGCTAATAACCGTGAAGAATGCTTCTGCCGAACTGGATACATTGGTGATCCTTATGTTGGATGTAGAGAACCACCAAGAACAGCTTGCGACCCAAGCCCTTGTGGACCGAATGCCAATTGCGTTGTACTACCATCAGGACAAAGTATGTGTACCTGTCCAGATGGTATGGGAGGAGATCCAACCAGTGTTACCGGATGCTCCGGATACGAATGCCAAGTTGATGACGACTGTCCACAAGATAAGGCATGCATGGGCTTCAGATGTTACGATCCATGCCCCGGAGCTTGCGGTGCTGGTGCTGGATGCAAAGTAGATAGACACCATCCAGTATGTTATTGCGAAAACGGACTTGTTGGCAACCCTGCCATTAGATGTTACGCCTTGGATATACAAGTTCCAAGCGGAAATCCTTGTGTACCCGCGCCTTGTGGTCTCAATACCCAGTGCCATACTATGGACAACCGAGCTGTTTGCTCCTGTCTACCAGATTATTTCGGAGATCCACAATCCGGTTGCAGGCCAGAATGTGTCATCAACTCTGATTGCCCGACGGATAAGTCTTGTATCAACCGAAAATGCATCAGACCATGTGACGGAACAATATGCGGTGTTAATGCTGAATGCCATGTTCAACAGCATACTCCAGTCTGCGCTTGCGTGGACGGATATAGCGGAGATGCGTTCTTGCAATGTGTACCGATCGGTGTATTAACCAACGTTACTAGAGATCCTTGTACACCATCACCGTGTGGCCCACAAGACGTTTGTTCTGTTTATGGAAATGGAGTTGCACTTTGTGATCCGTGCTTCGGTCCGAATGCTAGCCAAAATCCACGATGTCGACCGGAATGTGTTTCAAATTCTGATTGTCCCTACGATAAGGCATGTTTAGGACAGAAATGTTTGGATCCATGTCCAGGATCTTGTGGTCACAACGCCATCTGTACTGTATACGAGCACAATCCAATTTGTTCTTGTCCTCAAGGATTATACGGAAATCCATTTGAACATTGCTCGGTGCCATCATCACTAATGCCATCTAGAACTGAAACCTGTGACACAATCCAATGCGGATCGAATGCTGAATGTAAAGAAAGAGACGGAGTTTTGTCTTGTACATGTCTACCAGGATATTACGGCGATCCTTTAGTTGGTTGTCGTCCTGAATGTGTATTAAACACTGATTGTACACCAGACAAATCGTGTGTACGAACAAAATGTGTAGATACTTGTGCCGGCGTTTGCGGATCTGGAGCCTTATGTAAGGCTGTCAATCATGCACCTGTATGCTACTGTCCTGATGGTTTTAGAGGAGATCCATTCATTTCATGTAATCCATTCTACTTACCACCACGCGATCAAATACCAGAAAATCCTTGTGAGCCATCACCGTGCGGTCCGAACAGTCGTTGTTTAGTATCACGAGAAGGCTATGCTGCTTGCTCCTGTCTACCTGGATATAGAGGCTTACCACCTGCCTGTCAACCAGAATGCGTTGTTAACTCTGAATGTCCACAAAATAGAGCTTGCATCAATAATAAATGTATTGATCCATGTCCAGGAACATGCGGTGTTGGTGCACGTTGTGAGATTCTGAATCACAATCCAATCTGTAGCTGTAATTCAGGATTTGAAGGAGATCCATTTGTTCAATGTTCTCGTATACCTGGTGATACAGAAAGTCGAGAGCCTCATAATCCATGCCTGCCATCACCGTGTGGACCAAACTCAATTTGTCAAGTTAAGCAAGGACGTCCGGTTTGTTCATGCATTGAAAATTATATTGGAAGTCCGCCATATTGTCGACCTGAATGTACTTTGAATAATGAATGTCCAAATGATAAGGCTTGTATACAAGAAAAATGTCAAGATCCTTGTGCGAATACTTGCGGTGTTAATGCTAAATGCAGCGTCGTATCACATGCTGCGCACTGTATCTGCTCACCAGGATATGAAGGAGATGCTTTTGTTGGATGTTCAAGAACTCCAGATCGTAAGTTATTTAATGTCGCCATAAAATTCTGATACTAACAAAAATATTAATTATAGCAATACCAGATCGTCGCGATCCTTGCAATCCTAGTCCATGCGGAGAGAATGCCGTTTGTAATGAAAGAAACGGAGTGGCTAGGTGCAGCTGTATTGAACCGTACATTGGAGATCCCTATACAACTGGATGTCGACCAGAATGCGTTCTTAATTCAGAATGCCCAAGCAGCTTAGCTTGTATAAAACAACATTGTCGCGATCCTTGCGTCGGAACTTGTGGACCTTATGCTGACTGTGCCGTTGTGAATCACATTCCAACTTGCAGTTGTCAAAGAGGTTATGAAGGTGATCCGTTTACAGGATGCAAACGTGAACAAATTCCACGTAAGTTATAATAATGAAGCATTTATTAATGATGTATTTTTTTGACGTATTGTCTTTCACTGCAGCAATATTACATCAAAGTCCATGCGAACCAACACCATGCGGACCAAATAGTGTCTGTAGAGTTGTCGATGGTCGTCCAGCATGTTCATGTCAAGTTGGATATATGGGCTCACCGCCCGCTTGCAGACCGGAATGCGTTGTTAATCCTGAATGTAGTCAACATCTTGCGTGTATTAATCAAAAATGTACAGATCCATGCCCAGGAGTTTGTGGATATAATGCGAAATGCCAAGTTATCAATCATAATCCGATTTGTTCTTGTGCTCCTGATCATATTGGAGATCCATTCGAACAGTGTATACCAAAACGTAAGTTTTTTTTATTTACTTTTATTTTATTTAGTATAACTAGCTTTACCCAGTCATGGGTGGGTGGAGCTCAGTCTGGTTTAATGGAAAAGAAAGAAAAGAGAAAGTACACGTGTCTAGCATATTTAATTTGTATTATGTTAAATTTTAATGGGTAATTAAAAATCCGTTAATGGGCAATTAAAAACCGGTTTTGCTTCCCAGGTGCAAGAGCACCAATACCTACTTACAATGCTTGTGGATATAAAATATTTTTTGCTGTTCCACTGTCTGTGTAGATATAGAGATTGTTTGCTTTACCGAATCTAGACCACTGAGCATATAATTGTCCATGTAAGAAGCAATCCGTGTCCTAGATCTAACCCGCAAAATTCTAAACATAGGCCCTGAGCTCTTTTGATGGTGTGACGACAATCGAATTGAGATTTGTAATCTCTTAAATTGAAATATCATATCCCTTGGAATCATACGAATACGAGGAATGTGGACATCTTCCTCTTTGAATGGTCCTGTCAAGATTTTTGCCTCTATGACTTTTTCTACCGCCGATTTTCGATTGCAGTACGTGCGGTGTCATCTCTGGCAGATCGAGTGAATTTAAAGATTATATTGGATAATCAACCAGTTCAACTGCTTCCACAACAGTCTCGACGGACGGACTTGTATGTGACAGTCTCGCTTTGAACTTTAGACTAAATAATATTGTAAAGTTCGTTAACATCTTTCTTCTTGGCGACAAGAATAGCTCGTTCACTCAGTCAATCGTTATTCGTTTAATTGGTTCTAATATCGCAAAATATGGGGTGCGCCATCTATACTTTCGGTATTTCAACATTGAATAACTTTGACATTTTTTAGCTGATTTTGACAAATGAGCAAGAAATTTTTTAGGATATTCTCTACTATTTATTTTAAATCAGTTTTTTAATACAATGTCGATCATCTGACAGGTCACTTACCTCATTTAAATAATTTGGTTAACACGCTCAACCGACGCAGTACCTACTGTACTCTCATTCTTTGTTTTTAATACCTGATTTCAGCCTACTTGGCAATATATGTGATTTTTTCTCCGCTTTTATCATCAGTAATCTTAACCTCCCTCGTTAGGAGAAAACAAAGTAATATCACAAGTGTCCTAACCAGGGTCCAATTGACCAACTCCATTCGATACGCAAAAGCAGCTCTTTTTCGGGCATCCAAAGAAAAAAGTCTGGTGCAATTAAATCCGGAGACCGAGTAGGCCACTCCAAATCAGCATTTTTCGACACAACAATTTTTTACGATAAACACGCACAATGTTCACAATTATTGAAGCGATGGTTTTCAATGTAAAGCGCTACAATTAAGCGCGTTCTTTCAGTGTGTAGACTAATAGCTAAAATGGTACTGAATGACGTTTCAGAATCGTGTACACTTGTCAAAATCGGCTAAAAAATGTCAGAGTTATTCAATGTTAAAATACCGAAAGTCTAGATGGCGCATCCTGTACTTTTTCAACCAATTCCTTTTTTAACGTAATTAAATTGCAGAAGTTATGAGGTAATGAAATTCGTCATGAATTCATATCCACCGGCAACTTTCGCCCTCCATTTTCCAGCAATTGATTTGAGAATATCTCAGCTGATCGATCATTTTGCTTGTGGATACGCATATTTCAACGTCTTTACATGTCGTCACAAAGTAGAGAATTTCAGGCAAGCATTTATTTCATTAGCTGGTGTCGAACGAGGAATTACAGGTAAGGGGTCGTCCATTGTTTACGTGAGGCGATTTTGGCGAATTTTTGTAGGCAATAACGTTTCGTATTGACTGATCAAAAAAAAATTTCCAAAAAACCAGTTTTTGATTGATTTTTTGCCAAAAAGTGATATCTCCGGCGGCCATCTTGTTTTTTTTTGTGATTCCAAAATTGTTTTCTTAAAAAGTCCCAAGGAAGCTGTGGTCTAATTTTCAGCCATTTTGGAATTTTGTCTCCTTAAAATGCTAATTTCCCCGGACTAGTACTACTTTCTGGCGTCCGCATAACGGCGATAAATATTTTTGTGTAGGATTTGGCCATATTTTAGTGGAGAAACATGTTTTACTTAATTTAACCCAGTTTTCTCAAAATTTTGTTTCTGTGGAAAAAAAATATGGGTTCCTGTAAAGACCGTATATGGGCGAAGTTTTTACATGATAACGTCTTTTTTGTGTTATAAGGTTTTTGGAACAAAGGATTAAATGAAGATTACTTTCGTTTTCGTTTTATTTAGTTTTTCAGTTTTATTTTTCTCTACGGTCTACGCTGTCGTCCGCCATTTTGAATTCTCAAATTTTAACCACAAATTCGTCATTTGGAACCCTTAAAGCCCCCCGATACTGATTTTCAGTCCAATCGGAACATAATTGCCGGACATGTCTGAACGAGTTCGTATAAAATGTACGCACCGATATTTTTTGAACCCCTGACGGAACACTAATATGTATGTCGTTCACACATGTCCGTGTCCGGGCAGGGGCTCGTTCACACATGACAGAACACGGCCCTTTCACGTCCCGGGCACGGCCCTGATGTGTGTGGATACTCCTTTAAAGCCTCACCCGTCCGAATTAGTCTTGTGTGTAGCACCCCCATTGAGACGCTTTCTTTCTTTTGCTCCGACCGACGCTAAGAACGCGAGCCTCTTTCTCGAATGTTGCGCGAGCATCGTAACGTTACTGGACGTTAGTGGCTTCGTTACAACTTTTTCGTGAATGCCTTCCAACCGCGACGTTATCACGTCAAAATTCGGTAATATTTGCCGAGACCCCCCTTTCCCCTCATGAGATTGGGTGAGATTCGACTCGACCCACTACCCCCATAAACGCTTCACGTAATTAATGGATGACCCCTAAAATTTGCCTGAAATTCCACGATGATATTTCCACGGAAATCTTGCAATTATCGATCAAGAGCCTCGAGCGATTCTGCCATTGTACATTCATCCCAAACAATAAGTTTACTTTTCTGTAATACAATAAACGACACAGTTCAATTCCAATACCATCTCACACACAATAATTAAATCAAAATGAAAATAAATCGAAATCTATGAAAATTCAATTTAATGATGCAATCAGAAACATTGAAAATGCTAAGTGACAGCAGTTGTCAGTTGCCGGCATGAGCAATGTTTAGTATTGCGTGTTTTGCTGTTACGTTCAACAGATGGCGCTCCCTTTGCCGTAAAAACTTTAGTACAGCGTGTGTTGCTCTAACGTCCAACAGATGGCGCTGTTTTAACAGGGTACAGCTAATCGGTGTATAAAAACACGCGCTAATTCGAATGTAACGTTGTGTCAAACAACTAAAGAACTTTCGGAGATTCAAGATTTTAAACAAACGAACATTTATATTTTTATTTATATATTTTTAAATTTATATTTTTAACATATTAATTTTTTAAACAGCTCAAGAACCACCCAGAAAAGTCAATCCATGCATACCCAGCCCATGTGGACCAAACTCTGAATGCCGCGAAATGGAAGAACGTGCCGTATGCTCCTGTTCACCAGGAATGTTCGGTGCACCACCAAACTGTCGCCCAGAATGTGTCATCCATCAAGATTGTCCATCAAATCGCGCCTGTATTCGCAATAAATGCGATGATCCTTGCACTGGTGCATGTGGCTTCAATGCTATATGCACAACACAAAATCATAGACCAGTGTGCTCATGCATTGATGGTCATGAAGGTGATCCATATGCTGGTTGTAACATGCGTCAAGGTAAGTTTAGATTAAGTCATGCTATATCACTATTGCTTGTGTATTATACAAAAACACACACTTATATCTATAGATAAATATTTCTAAGCTCGATACAAAAATCGAGTGTATTGCATGTTATATACTATTTATATATATATATTATTTCCAACTATTTTTTTATATATTGTAGTAGTACCAACGTATACCGATCCGTGTCATCCTTCACCATGCGGATCGAATGCTATATGTAAAGAAAGGAATGGGGCTGGTTCTTGTGTTTGCATGCAAAACTATTATGGAGATCCGTACATAAACTGTCGACCAGAATGTGTACAAAATTCCGATTGTCCTAGACATAAGGCTTGTGTAAATATGAAATGTGTTAATCCGTGTGATAATTTGTGTGGCATCAATGCTGAATGTAGAGTATCAAATCATTTGCCCGTTTGTAATTGTATACCTGGACATACCGGAAACCCACTGCGAATCTGTCATGAAACACCTCGAAGTAAGATTAGGATTTTTTTTTCAGATTGACACAGGGTGGTTATTAATTTCTTTTTTTGTAATTTTATTATTAATTTAGTTGAGCATGAACCTGCCGAACCTATTGATCCATGTCGTCCATCTCCATGCGGGATGTATAGTAACTGTAGGGTACATTCTGAAAGAGCGGTTTGCTCATGCTTACCAAATTATATTGGTGCTCCGCCAAACTGCAAGCCTGAATGTGTTATTAGTTCAGAATGCCCTTCAAATATGGCTTGTATCAATCAACGTTGCCAAGATCCATGCCCAGGAACTTGCGGATATAATGCTAAATGTCGTGTTACAAATCATGCTCCAATTTGCAGTTGTCTTGAAAGATACGAAGGCGATCCATTCACACAATGCTTTCCACAACGAAGTAAGAATTGTCTGAATGGTTCTTTTCTTTAATTTTATTACAACAATCCTTTTTAAAAAAAAATTCTAGAACCACCTGAACCAATACCACCAATTGAAAATGTCAATCCTTGTGTCCCATCACCCTGTGGACCAAATTCTCAATGTCGCGTCTCAAATCAACATCCTGTCTGCTCATGCGTAGCCAACTATATTGGAAGACCACCAAATTGTCGTCCAGAATGTACTATCAACTCTGAATGTCCATCGAATTTAGCTTGCATGAACTATAAATGCGCTGATCCTTGCATTGGATCGTGTGGAATATATGCTGAATGTCGAGTTATATCTCATACCCCTCGTTGTACGTGCCCGACTGGATATACTGGAGATCCATTCTCAGGATGTCAACTACATGTGCCTTGTAAGATATTTTGTTCCTAAATGGACAATGAAACATATATGGAATCTGTTCTTTTATTTTTGCTAAACATCGATAAATATTTCAGTGAGAGAAGAACCAGTTAATCCTTGTGCAGCTAGTCCTTGCGGAATAAATGCCATTTGTGAGGGACGAAATCGTGCTGCGTCTTGTAAATGTATACCAGAATATTTCGGCGATCCTTATAGTGAATGCCGACCTGAATGCGTTATAAACTCTGATTGCGCAAAATCTAGATCCTGTGTTAATAATAAGTGCGTAGATCCTTGCCCTGGTACATGTGGTGTAAATGCTGAATGCCGAGTTGTTAATCATTCACCATTATGCGAATGCTATCCTGGCTATACTGGTAATCCTACCAGAGCATGCAATATTCCTCCAAGTAAGACTTTATGCTTTTTTTGGAAGGTCACCCAGATTTCACTTGAGTCTTTTTTATATAGTAAATTCAATTTAATTCAATTCATTTCAATCCAATCTAATCCAATTCGATTCAATCCAATCTAATCCAATTCGATTCAATCCAATCTAATCCAATTTAACTCAATCCAATCCAATTCAACTCTTTTATGGTTTTTTTTCATTGTCTGAACTCTAATCCAATTCAATTCAATCCAATCTAATCAAATCTAACCCAATCCAATACGATTCAATTCAATTCAACTCTTTTATGGTTTTTTTCCATTGTTTGAATTCTAATTCAATTCAATCCAATCTAACCCAATTAAATTCAATCCAATCCAATTCAATAATTCTTTTATGGTTTTTTTTTCATTGTCTGAATTCTAATCCAATTCAATTCAATCCAATCTAATCAAATCTAACCCAATCCAATACGATTCAATTCAATTCAACTCTTTTATGGTTTTTTTCCATTGTCTGAATTCTAATTCAATTCAATCCAATCTAACTCAATTAAATTCAATCCAATCCAATTCAATAATTCTTTTATGGTTTTTTTTTCATTGTCTGAATTCTAATCCAATTCAATTTAATCCAATCTAATCCAATCTAACCCAATCCAATTCGATTCAATCCAATCCAATTCAATTCAACTCTTTTAAGGTTTTTTTTCATTGTCTGAATTCTAATCCAATTCAATTTAATCCAATCTAATCCAATCTAACCCAATCCAATCCGATTCAATCCAATTCAATTCAACTCTTTTATGGTTTTTTTCATTGTCTGAATTTTAATCTAATTCAATTCAATCCAATCTAACCCAATCCAATCCGATTCAATCCAATCCAATTCAATTCTTTTATGGTTTTTTTTACATTGTCTGAATTCTGAAAATTCTGAAATAAAAACTCTGGTTAGATCTGGGGGATCTTTTACTTTTTATACTTCTTTGTATAAAAAGAAGCATAATGGTATTATTTTATTTATTTATTTTTTTCACTATCGCTTCAATTTATAAACAAATCTATCTTCACAACAGTTGAGCGGGAACCTTTAGATATAAATCCTTGCCAACCATCACCATGCGGACCGAATAGTAATTGTAGAGCTGTAAATGGACATGCCGTATGCTCGTGCATACCAAATTATATTGGCATACCGCCAAATTGCCGTCCAGAATGTATGAGTAGCTCAGAATGTAGTCAAGATCGCGCTTGTATTAATCAAAAATGTAAAGATCCATGTCCCGGTACATGCGGACAATATGCACAATGTCGGGTTGTCAATCATAATGCGATATGCACCTGCATTAACGGCTATACTGGAGATCCATTTGTACGCTGTATACTTGAAGAAAGTAAGCTATTCTCTCATTCACACTGTGCTTTTTTTTATATCTGCCAAAATGCATGATTTCTACACTATGCTTTTTTTTCTTTTTTTTTATTTATATTATAGAACCGCCTATACAAAAAGATCCAGAAAATCCTTGCGTACCATCACCATGCGGCCCTAATTCACAATGCCGAATTATAAACGGCGAAAGGGCTGTATGTTCATGCTTATTGGGATATATTGGTAGGGCGCCGAATTGCCGACCTGAATGTACATCGAATTCTGAATGTTCTGGAAATTTAGCATGCGTTAATCAAAAATGTAAAGATCCTTGTCCAGGATCGTGCGGCTTATATGCTACATGCACTGTAAATAATCATAGGCCTGTATGTAGATGTTATGAACAATATACTGGTGATCCCTTCTCTGAATGTAGCCCTATTAAGTGTAAGATATTTATTTATTATTTATTTATTTATTTTATTTATTTATTTATAATTTTTATTTATAATTGTATATTATTTATTAGTTGGGAAACTTGCACAAGTAGTTTTTGGTTTTATTTATTAAGTAGTTTTGAGAGTATTTATTTACTTAGTTAATTATTTTTTCAAAATTTTTTTTACCTCTCAAATTTCAACTTTACTACTTTCACTTTTTTTTATTTTCTTTTGCTCCTTTTTTTTACCTTTTTATTTTAAAAGACAATTTTAGGAATCCCTTTTTCCATTATAAGAATTTTGCCTTGATTTGAACATTATTGTAAAGAAGTTAAACTGAAAAAAAATGCTGACCCATATACGAGACGAAGCGATGGACCATTCGTAATTCTATAAAATGACTTAATCTATTTTATTTTTTTTTTGTTGAAAGAAAAAACTATTTATTTTCTTGTATGTTATATTCAAATGCCATTTCGGAATATCCTTCTACACTCACTTAATCTAGAAATCCTTATTTACATCAAGAATTTTGGTCACACGATCGTTTTAGTAAATTTCCTCGTTCACAATGTTAATTAAAGTGCTAATTTTGCTATGTTCGCAGTATTATGCCTCGTTCACAATGTTAAAGTGCTAATTTTGCTACGTTCACAGTGTTAAAGTGCAACTTTCGAATATAATTTAAAAAATGTCAATAACAGCTGTTAAATTAAAAAAAAACACAAAAGAAACTGCCAACGGAATTCTCAACCTTTGCTAAATATTTTGTTAGATCGGAGTTAATTATTATTTTGATAAGCGGAGTTTCACTCCCGGTTCTTCAATCCGAAGTGAAACTCCCGACGCATTTATAAATAAGCAAATGAGATTTATAAATAAGCAAATGATAAGCACATGAGATTTGAGATGACAGCACCGAGCTCAAATTAAAAATGGCAGCAAACACAAATATTTACAAAATGTTTAATTTAATGTATTTAAAAACATCTATAAGCAAAGAAAAAAAGCTATTGTAGCAAAATAAAACACCAAGCTTCTTCTTCTTCACTAAAGTTTTCTCCATTCGGAAAAAAATAAAAAATTATGCTCCTGTCATCTCACGCCCAGTCAACAATATCCGCGGTTATAAGCATAACATAAACCGGGAGCGACACGTTCTACACGTTCAACTTTTCGTTCAACTTCAACACTTTTTTCTCTCTCTCTCTCGCTCGCATGCAATTCTGAAAGGGGTGAGATAAGATTAACGAAAAGATAAACGTGTAGAACCGGTCCAAGTTCTGGATTTTCACTCCCCGTTTATAAGCAGTTTTGGACATTTTCAAAGTAAAATGGCGGGCTTTAAACTACAGAAGGAGGAAGTCGTGAAATTTATAAATACTTTTAAAATCTATAAGTGTTTGTGGAATTTTAAAAACCCACATTATAAAAAAATAGTTTCTGTCATTTCTAATGCTTGTAATAATCTCAAAGAATTAATTTTCTTATTTTTATTCATTGAACTTTTTTCTATGTATGCTTTTAAAAAAGAAATGGCATGACATTTTTAGCCCACACTAAAAAAATCAATCTGGCAGCCAGACATAAATTTGACAGCTGTCTTAACAGAAAATGTGTCCTGTGGAGATACAGCCTTATAAGTCCGAAGACGCAAACCTTCGAAATTTGAATTGTCAAACAGAAATGCGCTTTTCAGACAAATTGACGTTTGAATTGTAATTTGGGACAGACACTGAGTGTTGAAGTTGAAGTTGAGCCAAATTTATTCAACTGAAGTTCTCTAATTTAAGCATGAGATGTAAATACAGAATTAAGCAGTGGAGTGAGCGAGACGAAACACCAAATAATTTCACTTTCTCATTGTGCTCGAGGCAAATACCATAAAAGGAAGTGCTGTCATCATCATTTGTCACAATCCAAAATTCACTACCATTCTATACAAGTGGAAGTGAAAATTACAATACTCACATGATAATTTCTAGTCAAAACTTGGATTGTCGATCAATGATTGTGACTTGATCATTATTTTCTTGATTGTTTAAAACGAAATCGTGGCAATAGTTTTTTTTATATTTTATTTATTATTATTAAATTCTAACTTAATTAGAAAATTTTATTTTCCTTAACAAATTATCAGACACTCCACCGTCTGATATTGTCCATCAGCAAAACGTCAACCATTCTAATTTCGTATAGTCCTGAAAAGCAAAAGAAAATGATTTTAAAAAAAAGGCAAATTCACATCAAAATTAATTTTTTTTAAAAAAAATATGAGTCTTGTGCCACTTTTCCTTAATTATAACAAAAATTCAAAGTACTTTATCTAATCTCATCCTTTCCCCCCAAAAACAAAACAAAAATACACAAATATAGTTGAACTACCACCTGAGATACGAGAACCTTGCAATCCATCACCATGCGGAGCAAATGCAGTATGTAAAGAACGTAATGGTGCAGGATCATGCACATGTCTGCCAGATTATCATGGAGATCCATACAGCGAATGTCGACCAGAATGTGTTCTAAATACAGATTGTGCCAAAAATCGCGCATGCGTTAACAATAAATGCCAAGATCCATGTCCTGGAGTTTGTGGTGTTAACGCGGAATGTCATGTTGTTAATCATTCACCAAGCTGTTCATGTCGATCCGGTTTTACTGGAAATCCATCGCAATTATGTCATGAAATTCCAAAACGTATGTTTTTTTTATCATATATATCTGATCTGACCAAGTAACAACCCTTGATTATAATAATCTTTATAGAAAACGATCTTGTTCCAATAAATCCATGCGCGCCATCTCCATGTGGACCATATAGTAACTGTCGCGAAGTTAACAATCATGCAGTTTGTTCATGCCTACAAAATCATATTGGAACACCGCCATCTTGTCGACCAGAATGTTCTGTTAGTTCAGAATGTTCTCAAGACAAGGCATGTGTGAATTTACGATGTGTAGATCCATGTCCAGGAACTTGCGGAGAAAATGCTAGATGCAAAGTAACGAATCATAATCCAATTTGTACATGCGCAGCTGACTATACTGGAGATCCATTTATAAGATGTTCACCAATTCAAAGTATATTCAAAAAATCACGTCCGACGTTTTTCGGTTTTCTAAAAAAAAATTATCTTGATATTATAGGGGAACCAGAACCACCAGCAAATCCTTGTATACCATCACCATGTGGTCCAAATTCTCAATGTCGCGTTATTGGTGAGACACCTGTCTGTTCATGTCTACCGGACTATGTTGGTCGTGCACCAAACTGCCGTCCGGAATGTACTTTGAACGCAGAATGTCCAGCCAATCTCGCTTGTATCAACGAAAGATGCAAGGATCCTTGTCCTGGTTCATGCGGTTTCAATGCCATTTGTAATGTTGTTAAACATAAATCAATCTGCACTTGTCAGCCCGGCTATATTGGTGATCCATTCTCTGGATGCCAGCCCAAACGTAAGAATTAAAAAATGACTAAAAAATCTGAATTGATCTAATCAAATCCATATTCACGATCAGCTCCACCAACAATCGAAGAAGTTATCAATCCATGTAATCCATCACCGTGTGGACCAAATGCTGTCTGTAAAGAACGTAACGGTGCAGGCTCCTGTACTTGTCTTCCTGAATATTTCGGAGATCCTTACAGTGGCTGCCGACCCGAATGCGTTACGAACAGCGACTGCACACGAGATAAGGCTTGTGTTAATAATAAATGCAAAGATCCTTGTCCCGGTGTATGTGGCTTAAACGCAGAGTGTAGAGTTAACAATCATGCACCAACTTGTCATTGTATTAACGGATACACTGGAAATCCTTTGAGTGCCTGCCACGAACCACCAGCACCTCCAAGTAAATTAAAAATAATTTAACCTCAAAAAATCGTTGATCCTTAAATTCTATATATATTATTAGAACAACAGGATATTGAAAATCCCTGTGTACCATCTCCTTGCGGACCATACAGTCAATGCCGTGAAATAAACGGTCATGCTGTCTGCTCATGCCAGACCAACTATATTGGATCACCACCAAATTGCCATCCCGAATGCATCGTTAGCTCTGATTGTCCTCAAGACAAATCCTGCGAAAATCAAAAATGTATCGATCCATGTCCTGGCACATGTGGACAAGAGGCAAGATGTCAAGTTATTAATCATTATGCAGCATGTTCCTGCCCACCTGGCTATACTGGAGATCCTTT
Organism: Thereva nobilitata; assembly: GCA_963855945.1. Taxonomy (NCBI): domain Eukaryota; kingdom Metazoa; phylum Arthropoda; class Insecta; order Diptera; family Therevidae; genus Thereva; species Thereva nobilitata. Next base: position 15,473,943 of record OY979698.1, read on the forward strand.
CAATCGATGTGAACGAATTAAGTGTAAGCATGCTTTCTAAAAAAACAAAACTCTATTAGTCTAAGCTCCCATGACAAAAAAGGCACACCATCGAACACCTCAAAATTATAAAGTGAGAATGGCTGAAAAACATGTAAAAAACATGTTACGCCCGCCAGACTAGAAAAAATTTGTTAATTGTTATTTTTTATGAATTTTTGAATTTAACTAAAAAAAATGATTCGTTTTTCCAAAATGCCTGCTTGAAATTTATACAATTTTTTTTTTTATAAAAGTGCACTACATAACACCTCCATGATTTTTTTTTTAAATAAAGTTTAAGATCTCTTCTATCTATTACAACTTGTCTGGCTGACAATTTTTGTTAATAAACGTGTCAGACTGAATTTTGAATGCGCAGCATTTTTTTTAGGTAAATTCAAAAATTCATAAAAAATAACTATTAACAAATTTTTACTAGTCTGGCGGGCGTAACATGTTTTTTACATGTTTTTCAGCCATTCCCACTTTATAATTTTGAGGTGTTCGATGGGGTAACTTTTTTGTCATGGGCGCCTACACTATATCCTTTTTATTTATTATTTATTTATTATTTTTCCTTGCATGTATTTTTTTATTTTTTATGTATGTATATTTTTCTAAAACTATTATTTTTTTTCTCTTCCTCCTTCATTCTATGAACTTTGTGTGTGTAAAAAAAAAAACTTAAAAAACCTATAGTAGATGTACCACCGGTACAAAGCGGTGACCCGTGTGTTCCCTCTCCATGTGGTCCCAACTCAAAATGCATGGAAGTTGGTGGATCACCTGCATGCTCCTGTCTACCAAATTATATTGGTCGACCACCAACTTGTCGGCCAGAATGCTCAACTAGCTCTGATTGTCCAGCAAATTTGGCATGTGTAAATCAAAAATGTAGTGACCCGTGTGTGGGAGCTTGTGGTATACATACAATATGTACTGTAATTAAGCACAATCCAACCTGCCAATGCGAGCATGGATATACTGGAGATCCTTTCTCTAGCTGTACTATAATACTTCAAAGTATGTGAAAGTTTCTATTTTTGGTTTAAATCTATTTTAGAACAAAAACGTAAGTAATTTATAAATTTATTTTTATAAAGCACCACCAACAGAAGAGCCACGGAATCCTTGTAATCCATCACCATGCGGAGCTAATGCTGTTTGTAGAGAACGAAATGGGGCAGGATCTTGTGCATGCCTACCAGAATACTTCGGTGATCCATACAGAGGCTGTAGACCGGAATGTGTACAGAATTCTGATTGCGATAAATCACGTGCTTGTATTAATAATAAATGTCAAGATCCTTGTCCAGGAGTGTGTGGCTTTAATGCCGAATGTCGTGTTTTAAATCATGCTCCGAACTGTGTGTGCAGTGTTGGTTATACTGGAGATCCACTTCGAGCTTGTCAGCTAGAAGAAGGTATTTTTCAGCGATAATATCCCAAAACTTACTTACAACGAAATTTCAATTTCAGTCACCACACCACCAACAATCGAAAACCCTTGCCAGCCATCACCATGCGGACCGCACAGTCAATGCCGTGAAATGAATGGTCATGCAGTATGCTCATGCTTAGAAGGATATGTCGGCGCCCCGCCAACATGCAAACCGGAATGTGTTGTCAGCTCTGAATGCCCACAAAACAAGGCTTGCATTAATCTAAAATGTGGCGACCCATGTCCCGGTACATGCGGTCACAACGCTCGGTGTCAAGTCGTTAATCACAATGCTATTTGCACATGCGCACCTGGCTTAACGGGAGATCCATTCATATCATGTACTGAACCAACCGAACCACCTAGAGACAGCGGTAACCCATGCATACCATCCCCATGCGGACCGAACTCTCAATGCAGAGAAATTGGAAATCAAGCTGCTTGCTCTTGTCTACAAAATTACGTTGGACGACCACCAAACTGTCGACCGGAATGCACAAATAACGAAGAATGCCCAAGTCATATGTCTTGTGTTAATGAACGTTGCTCCGATCCGTGTCCAGGCTCGTGCGGACAAAATGCTCTATGCAAAGTAGTTCAACATAATCCAGTATGCACATGCGTCGAAGGATTTGAAGGCGATCCGCTGATCGCTTGTCAACCGATGAAACCGCTGTATCATGAAGAACCGAAAGTATCACCGTGTGAACCATCACCATGTGGACCGAATGCAGAATGCCGTGAACGAAATGGTGCTGGCGCTTGCTATTGCCATGAAGGATTTGAAGGAAATGCTTACGATACTGATAGAGGATGTCGCAGGGAATGTGAAAATAATGATGACTGTACAAACATACAAGCATGCGTACGATTCAAGTGCGTTGATCCATGCAATAATATGTGCGGAACTCTAGCGCTTTGTACGGTTGAAAATCATGTTCCAGTATGTACATGTCCTCCAGGTCTGACTGGAGATCCGTTCTTCCAATGCAAAGAAATTCGTAAGTTACACAGAAACACTTAAAGAATATACATAAAAAATTATTTTTTTCATTAAAGCTCCACCACCACCACGCGATGAAAATCCATGCGTACCATCACCTTGTGGCCCGAACAGCATTTGCCGAAATGTAAATGGACAAGCTGTATGCTCCTGTCAGTCAGGCTTTATCGACTCACCACCAAACTGCAGACCTGAATGCGTTGTTAGTTCAGAATGTTCACCAGAAACTGCATGCATCAACAATAAATGCGTTGATCCTTGCCCGCATACTTGCGGTATTGGTGCACAATGTTCAACTAGAAATCATAGTCCAATCTGTACTTGCCAAAGAGGGCAAACAGGCGATCCGTTTGTACAATGTACAAGAATACGTAAGTATTTTTTAAAAAAAATGTTTTAAGGCACAATTACAATGAGAGTAAGAAATTTTGTTGTGCGAGACCCGTTCTACACGTTCAACTTTTCTTTCAACTTCAACACTTTATTCTCTTTCGTTCATATGCAACTTGCGAAAGGGATAATTTTATCCCTTCACAATTGCATGTGAGCAAAGAAGAAAAAAAGTGTTGAAGTTGAACGTGTAGAACCGGTCTAAGACACTTTATGCGGAACGTTTGGGAAGTGGTTACAATGACAGCAAGAAACTTTCGTGAGCTTTAAGCCGGCTACACACTATCGTCGTTTTACTCCGCGTTCGTCGAACTGCGATGTCCGAACGACGATAGAAAATTGCAGTGTGGATGACAACGCCGCACAGTGGTTCCAAATGCCGAAAAGGTGGCCAAAAGTCCCTAAAATCGATCTTTGATTTGGGGAATTTTTGGGTCTAGTTATGTAGGTTGGTACCTAAGGTATCAGAAACAGCGTTTTATAACGGTCAAACTACCATGGGGGGCTCTCGGGAGCCATTCTTACGCGACCGTCTGGCACATGAGGGCCTCGGCGGAGTACATAGTGAAATGGGTTTTTTGTGTTAACAGTGACCTGGAATCGTTTGAAATGGCTTCTGCTAACGAAAGTAAGTAGTTTTAAACGTTATTTCATATTGACAATCAATTTTCTTAATTATTTTAGTTTACAAGTTTTTTATAATTTCCCGTTGTAAACGTCAATGTTTAAAATTACATTACTCAAAAGTCCCACGACATCCCACTCTCTAACAAGTTTTGTCGCATTCTTGAGATCTTTCTCTATAATTTGGAAGTTTCAAAAGTTGCCCCAGTTTGCCCCGATTTGTTTAATTTAAATACAATTTCATAAAATTCTGGACATTTTATAAGAACTTTGTCCGCCATATTGGATCCGCCATTTTGTTTTTTAAATTTTGAGTAGCAATTCGTAATCAGCACACTCGAAATAATCTTCATACCAAATTTCATAAAAATGGGACCATTTTATAAAAATTTTGTCCGCCATATTGGATCCGCCATTTTGTTTTTTTAAATTTTGAATAGCAATTCGTAATCAGCAGACTCGAAATAATCTTCTTACCAAATTTCATAAAAATCTGTCCACTTTATAAAAATTTTGTCCGTCATATTGGATCCGCCATTTTGTTTTTTTAAATTTTGAGTAGCAATTCGTAATCAGAAGACTCGAAATAATCTTCATACCAAATTTCATAAAAATCTGACCACTTTATAAAAATTTTGTCCGCCATATTGGATCCGCCATTTTGTTTTTTTTTATTTTGAGTGAAGATTCGTAATCAGCGACCTCAAAATACTATTTGTACGAAATTTCATACAATTTGAATAACGTCTACATATTTTGGCCACCTTTTCGGGATTTGGAACCACTGTGCGCCGCCGCGTTTTTCGCCACAGCGATAAATCAAATCCATTTTGATTTTTCCCGGTTCGCTGTACTCTGTGTTGCCGTTCATAGTTAAGCAGTGAAGTATGTACCTGTTGTGCACAAAAAAGGGTTTGCAGCATACACGTTTTTTTCCTACCAAGAATCGCCACCACTACCAACAAAGTATCTTCGTCCATGGTACTATGCGAACTAAACGACGAGTAGAATAGAGGCGTACGTCGTTCGTGTGTAACGGGATTTAAGCTTACTGCGGAGATATTTACAATCAAAAGTGTTCCAATTCTATCTGTCCCGTCTTCTTAGAGAATTTACCGAGAATGAAACGATAATGGAACATCAAGAAACAAAAACTCATTTCGTTTTAGCTTTTGTTGTCGCAGCTTCATTATGTTCACTCTCATTCACTTCTGCGGGTTCTAATCAAGTTTCTTGCACACAATGTAATTGGGCATTTCATCGTTCATAAATAATCTAACATCATCCTTCAAATTCCAGCAATTGTTACGGATCCAACACCAACAGAACGACCACCATCATGTGTTCCGTCACCATGTGGACCGAACTCAAAATGTCAAATGTCTGGTGGTAGCCCTGCTTGCTCCTGCCTACCTGACTTTATTGGAAGTCCACCAACTTGTCGACCAGAGTGCGTTCTTAACTCAGAATGCGGTAGCAAGGAAGCTTGCATCAATCAAAAGTGTAAGGATCCATGCCCCGGTTCGTGCGGATTTGAAGCCAAGTGTCATGTCCTTAATCATGTTCCAATTTGTACATGTATTGAAGATTACACTGGTGATCCGTTCGTAAGATGTAATCGAATTCCATCAAGTAAGATCGACTATACGTTCACTTAAACAATATATAATAATAACTATTTTATTACAGCCACAACACAACCACTTCTCGAGGATCCATGCAATCCAAATCCATGCGGACCGAATGCTGACTGCTTCAATGGTGAATGTAGATGTCAACCAGAATACAAAGGAAATCCATACGATGGATGTCGGCCGGAATGTTCTCTTAGCTCAGATTGCCCAAGAGACAAAGCATGCTTAAAAAACAAATGCGTCGATCCTTGCCCTGGAACATGTGGTGTCAATGCTAAATGCGAAGTTATATCTCATATTCCAGTTTGTTCCTGTGAACAAGGATACGAAGGGGATCCATTCACAAATTGTCGACTTAAAACGCCAGAACCTTCAAGAAAACCCGAACCTTGTCATCCATCTCCATGTGGACCGAACAGTCAATGCCGAAATATCAAAGAACACGCCGTTTGCTCTTGTCTAGATAGCTACATAGGAACTCCACCACAATGTAGACCTGAATGTGTTGTCAGCAGTGAATGCTCACCAGTTCAAGCCTGTGTTAATCGAAAATGTGTAGATCCATGCCGTGGCTCATGCGGTATTGACGCAAGATGTGAAGTTATAAATCATAGTCCAATTTGTGGCTGTCCGCCTGGTAAAACAGGAGATCCATTCCAACGTTGTTTAGATATTCCACCACCACCAGTCGATGATCGTAAAGATGAACGTCCACGTGATCCTTGCCAACCTTCACCTTGCGGGTCTAATGCTATATGCCGAGTAGTCGGAGATAGTCCGTCGTGTCAATGTAAACCAGACTACTTTGGATCACCACCAAATTGCCGACCAGAGTGCATCATAAATCCAGATTGCTCTTCTACACAAGCATGTATTAACAACAAATGCCGAGATCCTTGTCCAGGCTCTTGTGGAACGAACGCTGAATGTCGTGTTATTGGTCATACAGTATCATGTTACTGCCCAGCTGGATATACTGGAAATGCTTTTGTGCAATGTATCGAACAAAGAGAAGATCCAATCAAACCTTGTGAGCCGTCGCCTTGTGGTCCAAATGCTGTTTGTATCGAACGAAATGGCGCAGCTAGCTGCAAGTGTATCGATGAATATCAAGGAAACCCCTACGAAGGCTGCCGACCCGAATGTGTTCTCAGTTCAGATTGTCCTACAGACAAATCGTGTATCAGAAATAAATGTCAAGATCCATGCCCAGGAATTTGCGGCCAGAATGCACAATGTTATGCTGTCAATCACGTTCCAAATTGTGTCTGTAATGATGGTTTTGTCGGTGATCCATTTGCAGCTTGCCAACGTCAAGTTATACCACCAATACAAACGCCACAACAGCCATGCAGTCCGTCACCATGCGGACCGAATAGTAAATGCCGCGAAGTTAATGGCGTTGCTGTATGCTCTTGCCTAGAGAACTATACTGGATCACCACCAAATTGCAAGCCGGAATGTACTGTTAATTCAGAATGTCCACAAAATAAAGCTTGTCACAAATTCAAGTGTTCAAATCCATGCGCTGGAACATGTGGAAACGACGCCAAGTGTGAAGTTATTAATCACAATCCAATTTGTAGTTGTCCGTTAGAAATGACTGGCGATCCATTTACTAGATGTTATCCAACTCCGAAGAAACCTGAGGAGCCTCCGAAACGTGTAAACCCATGCTCACCATCTCCATGCGGACTATACGCTGAATGCCGTCCAATCGGTGATTCTCCGTCATGTTCATGTTTGCCAAACTATATTGGAGCACCACCGAACTGTCGTCCAGAGTGCGTTGTTAACACTGACTGTCCACCAGATATGTCGTGCATAGCTGAAAAATGCCGAAATCCTTGTGAAGGATCTTGTGGAATCAACTCAGAATGCCGAGTTCAGAATCGTATCCCAATATGCGTTTGCCGTAAAGGATTCACGGGAGATCCATTTACACAATGTGTTGAAATTATTGAACCACCATCCCCACCACCGACACAATCTAGTGATCCATGCGATCTACAGCCCTGTGGAGCTAATGCACTATGTGATCAAGGAATTTGTACATGTATCAAGGACTATCAAGGCGATCCCTATGTAGGATGCCGACCAGAATGTACCCTAAGCACAGACTGTGCTCCAAACAAAGCTTGTCTTAACAAACATTGTGTTGATCCTTGTCCGGGAACCTGCGGTGAAGGTGCTCAGTGTGATGTTTCAAATCACATTCCAATTTGTACGTGTCCGAAAGGATATACAGGAGACGCGTTTATTATGTGCCGAAGAGAAATTAAGCAAGGTTTGTTTAGTATTTTTTTGAAGATAGTTAAACTTGATTGTAATTTCTATTTCTTTTATAGACGTACCAACAGATCCATGCAATCCTTCACCATGCGGTCCGAACAGTATATGTCATTCAACTGTATCCGGAGCTGTATGCGCATGCCAAATGGGAATGCTGGGTACACCGCCCGGCTGCAAGCCTGAATGTGTTGTTAGTGCTGAATGTTCTCTACAAAGAGCCTGCTTAAACCGAAAATGTGTCGATCCATGCCCTGGAGCTTGTGGACAAAACGCTAAGTGCCAAGTTATCAATCATAACCCAATCTGCAGCTGTAATCCAGGCTATACTGGTGATCCATTCACAAGCTGTTACCTACAGCCAATCGAGAAGCCAAAACCTTCCACAAATCCATGCATACCATCACCATGTGGACCAAACTCTGACTGTAAGGTTGTTGGAGATAGTGCAGCATGTTCGTGTCTACAAAACTTCATTGGAAAACCACCAAATTGCCGGCCAGAATGTACCATCAATCCGGAATGTCCATCAACACAAGCTTGTATTAATCAAAAATGTGCTGATCCATGCATCGGATCCTGTGGTGTTAATGCCAGGTGTGCTGTTGCCAATCATATGCCAGTTTGTTCGTGTGATGTTGGCTACACTGGTGATCCGTTTAGTGGCTGTTCTCCAGTTCAAGGTAGGTGAACGTTTTTGTTTTCTTTGTCATAGTAAAGTTGCAAAAAGCCTGACTAGAGAGCGTATTGCTTATTAACGCTGATGGTTTTTTGCTTGGTTTTTTATTAGATTTTATTGTAGACCACTGCTTTAAAAAAATTCGTTCTTAGTAAGCCTTTTCGTGTTTTTTTTCGGAGTAGCGATTTTCGAGTGTTGTAGGAACTATATTTTGTCTTTCGGTTGGGCGGCATCGATGGCGATCGTTGATCTTCAATAAGCGAAATGAATGATCAAGCGAAGAGACTTAACTATCCAACTGTGCAGTAATTTTAATCTTCAAAGTTATCGCAAGAAACACAGGAATTTAACTCCAAAAAGTATTGTTCTAGCAATATAGTGATCCTCTCTTTATTCACTATCATTCATATTTTTGGATTTAAAAAGATCGCCAAAAACTTCATCAGATTCGAGTTTGATCGCAAAGAAGACACTACCTTGACTAGTGATCTACTTTCTTCCTAAACGATCATACTTCATCGAACGATCTTCGATTTCTATTCAAGATCACAACACATTTGGAATTATTTTAGTGTGTTTCTTTAAGAATTATTGTAGACACCGATGATTTATTTAGACATCCATTTGCACGATCGGTCTTCTGTTAAATATGCGTGCTCTCACAACCATGCTGATCTTGTTAAACAATGTCTGTAGTATAAGATCTTAGATAATCCTATGTATCTGTCTTATTTTCTTCTTAACATTCTAAAGAGTGTGATTTAATATAAAAAGACCAAATTTGATTACAAGCTGCAACTGACACAAATAGTCGGTTCGTTTGTTCTACTAGAAGATCACGCTTGTCCTATTCAATATCACTAGACGTCAAGAATTATATTTTTCTTGAAAATTTACTTTACACCTCGATCTTCTGTTGGAGGCAAATGTTCCAAATACCTTGCCGACATTGACAAAGCATGTCTAGATCACGGTTGGTGACCTATGAATCCGACTTCTTCTTTTATACCACCTAAAAAAATCCCAAACTATGTAAAGACTCCTCTTTTATTGGATTGAAGATGATATATCAGACATTCTAAAGATATTGCTTTAAGCTAAGAAGACCAAATTTGGACAGAAGTTCCAATTGATCCACAGATAAATTTTCGATATTCAGGCCATCGATATTGGACCATCAGATTGATTTCATGTGTTCTTTCTTCTTTTTATTTTTTTGAAGGGGTGTCTTTGCAGGCACTGCAACCTGTTTGGTCTATTGTGCCAAGCCCATCATTAAAAATTTTCGAGGTTAAGGCTTTTGATTTGGCCTAAAAACTCTAAATCTCCCTGAGAACTAGGAAAGCCGCAATGGAGAAGACTCAATCTCCGTGGGTTTGTAAATAGTAAGACCTATCCTAATATGGTAGTATAAAACTTAGCTTAGGAATCACACTTTGTACTTCCGGTCCGTCATGTCGTTGGTCACGTCATGGTGCCAATGGCTAGCAGTCAACTTTGTGCGAAGGATAGAGTAAATTTAGGGCTATGATGGGTCAGGAGGGTGTTGTCAATAAACCCTGCGTTTAACCTCTTGGATATTTTAGGAGTTCGGAAATACTGACTGTGTAAGATCACAAGAACTCCTATCTCTTAAGATATCCCAGACATTGAGATGCTCGTTTGGCGATTTGGAAAATTCCGACTAGCATTTTGAGGGGATGCAGATGGGGCCCCTCTGAGGCTGGCCCCACTACCTCATGTATATCCCGTGTGGATTGCGTTATAAGGCCCACATGGAGCATCTAACGCCTTGCCCCATCCCGGGTGGAAAATAGAGGCTAAAAAATTTGAGAATTTCGGCTATGCGAGTAATAACTGCGGCGGTGTCAAAAGCTTTGTATTTTTAAACGCGAGTGTCGTTTTTCCTAGCGGTCTCCCGACTGAGTACTAATCAGTCCAATGCTGCTTGACCTCTACAATCGAACGAAAAGCTTTCAGAATACGTAAAGCAGATGTTGGAATTGCCTCATTTCATTTGTACGTTTTCCCTTTGGGCCCCGAGAAACTGATAGAGGAAGTCTCACTTCAGTATTGCAGATTTGTGTTTGTGTGGTGCTCATGATGAATCTAAGCGAAAAGCACTCTTTCGGTATGCCCTTGTTTGCCACCGGGGATCCTCATAGGGAACCTACGAGAAAATCCCTCTTTCGGTATGCCACATGGGGCCCACTCGCTGCAGGAGGCATGCCTCCTTTAAATGCTAGTCGGGATGTGGTCATTCTATAGCAAGTCTCTGGCTAATGTTACGCCTAAGATGTTAAGGGATGGATCAGCCATTATTTCTACACCATCCACTGACACGGATGGATAGTACTTCGTTTTGGAGGCATTGAATTCGACACGTTTCGATCGGCCCCAATCAAGAATTAGTTCAATGTCCCTGTTAATTGAGTCAGATTAAGTCCGAGGTGGTCAAGACTAGATCTGGGACGTGCTTGTCTTGCATTATCGAAGGCGTTTTGAATAACGCAGAAGACCGTCTTCAGTGAAGTTGTGAAATGGGTTGGAAGGAACAGAGGGCTAGATCATTTATGAAGATTAGAAAAAGAGTTGGTGATAAAATCGACCTTTGTGGGACACCGGTAGATTTGACGCCAGCCAATACTACCTTGATTGAAAGACCGTCGATCCAGCTCTTTCGAATTCGGTCAATTGAGTTAAGCTAACAGAGGAGGATGCAAAGGGAATTGCTTTCGGGTTGTAGTTTGAGAGATTGGTTAAGTCACCTTTTTACGATATGGGTGGAACATGTGAGAGTTTCCAAGCGTCTGGATAAACTCTGGAGACGTAGGATAGAGCTAAGAGTTTGAGCAGAGGTTTAGCTAAAGGGGAGGCGCATGCCTTTAGGACACCTATGGTTAGAAGACTTAATAGAAGATTTCGTTTTCAGAAAAAAGGAAGAGAGGGTTATGGGACGATAGAATTTTGCTTCCTTCTATGATCTTCTCCCCGTTTTTCGGGAATAAATACCATCCTAGCTTCTCTCTAGTACCTCACAATATGAATCAATATTAATCCTACGAATTGAGCTAGAAAGGACGGAGTTGAGCTATCCAGAACTCCACATTACCATGGGAAGGCTTTCAGTTAAATCAGAGGTCACCTGGTATTTGGAGTTCTTCGTTGGTAGTACACTCGCGCAGTACCATTTATCTCTTCAGCACGATTGTTTCCTCCTTGAGATTACGGTGTTTTGGAGTATGTCCACTCTAGATTCGTCGTATTAAATCTTGCAGCTTGATAATACCTCACCTGTTCACGTAGCAGTGTAGGGCACCTCGAGCAGGATGCTGCCTGATGACCACGTACAGTGGATCGTGGAGCGAAGGCTCTCTGATTGTGTCGTGTTCGAGTCACGTTTGAACACATTACGTACAATCAAACCCTAACCCCCTGCAAATAATAGATACTTCGCCCCTTACCTGTGTTACTTATAACAACTCCACAAAATTATTAAAGGGAAGATCGAATTCCAACTATAAAATCAAACTCCGAAATAAAATATGCAAAAGGCTTAAAACGAAATAAAAGTGAAACATTTTGTATTCTATTAACTTTGCTTATTCTTTTAAATTCATTTTATATTTTTCTCATATTTTGCTTTAAACCCTTCCTAACTCTTTCTCATCCAATAAACCGGAAGATTCATTTTATTGTAAATTTAAGGGCCCTTAATATAATTTATAATAAAATGTTATCTTCCAGATTTCCTTTCTTTTATATCCTATAGTCCAAAATCAATTTTTTCACCTTCTAAAACACCCAAAACACCTAAAACACCCAAAACACCTAAAAACACCTAAAACACCTAAAAACACCCAAAACACCTAAAAACACCCAAAACACCCAAAACACCTAAAAACACCTAAAAACACCCAAAACACCTAAAAACACCCAAACACCAAAAACACCCAAAACACCTAAAAACAACTAAAACACCTAAAAACACCCAAAACACCTAAAAACACCTAAAAACACCCACAACACCAAAAACACCAATTTGCAACTTTCAAAATTTATATAAAAAAACACAATAAAAATAAAAAAAAAGTGGTCTACAAAAATTTAGTACTTAAAAATGCTTAGATTAAGTTAAAAAGTGCAAAACCAAACATTATATTTACACAAGCTAAAGTTATTTTGGGCGCAAATTAAAAATAATAAAATAATTAATAATTTTAATAAAAAATGGAACTGAAATATTATTAACTATCACATCAAACAAAGTACACGATCTCAATTAAAACGTAAAAAATAAAATTTGGAGCCAATATACTAAAACCTGCAATAGTGAATTAAAAAAGCAATTAATATTACTGACAAAATAAAATAATGCCACAATTAAAAAAAGTAGAAACTTAGTTGTTTAAGAAGTAGATCTCATTAAAAGCTTTTAAACAGGAAGCTTCTTATCAATTCTATATATGAAAAATAATAAAATAAAAATGCAATAACTCTTATAATTTATTAATATGGGTTGTGACCAGCACAGTAACACCCATTTATATATGAACTTGTGAACACACATAAACACAAAAAAAAATCACTTGACTAAAAATAAAATATTATTTATTTATTTATCAAAAATCTCATTTTATTATGCAATTTACTTAACTCCACTAATTTATCGTAATTTGATTTGAAAAATGCTACACTCTAACTGAATTTTGTGCTCTTTATATCGAAAAAAAATTGGCCTTAACTAATACTAAAGATTAACATCTGAAAATTCTGCCTTTTTTTTGCCTTTCTAAAACATGTAACTTGCGTCCAGTTAAAGGTTTTTACACTTAATCCACAAAACTGCGTTGCGGTAGTAATTATTTTTAAGCAGCTTTGAAATCACTAGAAAATATCACCCTCTTTTTTTGCTGAAGGTTACCTACTAAAAAACAACAACAAAAAATATAAAATCCTCAACCTTGCAAATCGATATATGGTTTTAACCCTCTCCACTAAAACAAAAAATCCAACATTATTATGGCAAATCTAATAACCAAAAATCACTGACATACCACTGGTAAAATTTTGGACTATTATTTACAAAAAAAAAATCTGATCATATCTTACCCTATGCCAAATCTTTATCTCCTTTCAGAAATTCTCTATGATCATATAACACCATGCGAACCAAATCCTTGCGGATCGAACGCAATCTGTAGAGAACAAAATGGAGTAGGATCATGTCAATGTCTACCCGAACATTTTGGAGACCCATACCAAAGCTGCCGGCCAGAATGTATAATAAACTCAGACTGTCCCACCAATAAAGCCTGTACACAAACCAAATGTCGCGATCCATGTCCCGGTACATGCGGACAAAATGCTGATTGTCGTGTTGTAAATCATATACCATCATGCACCTGTCGTATAGGTTATACTGGAGATCCATACAGATTCTGTAGTCCTGCACCACCGGAACGTAAGAACACCCTAACTAGAAATCATGTGTCATATCCTAAACAAAAACCATTTCATTTTTATAAAACAGCCTTGCAAATTGAACGTGTCATACCCTGCCAACCATCACCATGCGGACCGAATAGTCAATGTAGAGAAATAAACGAACAAGCTGTCTGCTCATGTCTGCCAAACTATATTGGAAGTCCACCCTCTTGTCGACCAGAATGTGTTATTAGCACTGAATGTCCTTCGGAAAAAGCCTGCGTTAATCAGAAATGTATTGATCCTTGCCCTGGAACATGCGGTACATATGCTGAATGTCGTGTCCGCAATCACAGTCCTCTCTGTTCGTGCAGGCACGGCTATACAGGAGATGCCTTTACTAGATGTTATCCAATACCTCGTAAGATCTCAGAACTTTATCTCGATCACCAAAAAACACAAGATCATTCTTTAACTTAAAATTCTATAGCACCACCAACTATTGTACAAGACGAACGACGAGATCCATGTGCACCATCCCCCTGCGGGCCCAATTCTCAGTGTCGTGAAATCAACGGTTCCCCATCTTGTTCTTGTCTACCAAACTACATCGGTGCTCCGCCTAACTGTCGTCCTGAATGCACTATAAGCGCTGAATGCTCTAGTGACAAGGCATGCATTCGCGAGAAGTGTATCGATCCATGTCCAGGCTCATGCGGGTTTGGGGCTAACTGTAATGTTATAAACCACACACCCGTATGCACCTGTCCGGATGGCTACACTGGCGATCCTTTCACTAGCTGTCAGCCAGCTCCTCCGCCACCGAGTAAGAACAATCTTTAAAATATTTTTGTTTTCCGTAATTGCACACAGATATTATCCTCTTGACAAAACAGAAGAACCAATCAGAGACGATCCCTGCAATCCATCACCATGCGGACCAAATGCTGAATGTAATCGTGGAGTTTGTACATGCCTTCCAGAATATCAAGGAGACCCGTACAGCGGCTGTAGACCGGAATGCGTACTAAATTCTGAATGCCCAAGAGAAAAAGCGTGTATTAGAAGTAAATGCATTAATCCATGCCCTGGTACCTGCGGTGAAAATGCAATCTGCGACGTTTTCAATCATATTCCGATGTGTCGATGCCCAGAAGGAATGTCTGGCAGCGCCTTTATACGTTGCAGTCCAGTTCCAAGTACTTATCATATCATTTCCAGCTTAAACTATTTCTTACGTCATGAAATTTGTAGAACCAATCGCAATAAATCCTTGCCATCCCACACCATGCGGCCCGAACAGTCAATGCAGAGAAGTTAACCAACAAGCTGTTTGCTCATGCGTTCAAGGATATATTGGTAGCCCACCGAATTGTAGACCAGAATGTACCACGAATTCAGAATGTCCACCAAGCCAATCTTGCCTCAATCAAAAATGTCGCGATCCATGTCCTGGAACTTGTGGTCATAGTGCAAAATGTTCTGTTGTTAATCATAGTCCATTCTGTACTTGCCCACAAGGATTTACAGGAAATCCATTTGCTAGTTGCCAGAGAATAAGTAAGGACGTCCTTAAAAAAAATTAGAAACCTTTTTTCACACACATTCAAAATTTCTAAACAGTTGAACCCATACGAGATGAACAGCCAAAGGAACCTTGCCATCCATCACCATGTGGACCAAACTCTCAATGTAAACCAATAGGTGAATCGCCATCATGTTCTTGCCTTCCAGAATTCATAGGAGCCCCGCCCAACTGTCGCCCAGAATGTGTCACAAGTTCCGAATGTTCTAGCAATTTAGCATGCATAAATCAAAAATGTAAGGATCCTTGCCCAGGACTATGCGGACAAAATGCCGAATGTCGTGTTATAAGTCATACACCAATGTGTATCTGTACAGTTGGCTACACTGGTGATCCGTTCACTCAGTGCAATGCTGTACAAGAAACACCAATCGAAAATCTAAATCCTTGCAATCCTACGCCATGTGGTGCCAATGCCATTTGCAAGCAACAAAACGGTGCAGGATCATGTCAATGTATACCGGAATATTTTGGAAATCCCTATGAGGGTTGCCGACCTGAATGTATTCTAAACTCAGATTGCCCGTCGAATAAGGCTTGTATGCAAAATAAATGTAATGATCCTTGCCCGGGAACTTGTGGACAGAATGCTGAATGTCAAGTATTGAATCATGTGCCATCTTGTACCTGTAGATCTGGATATACTGGAGACCCTTATAAATACTGCACCATACCGGAACAACGTAAGAATTAATTTCAGTTTGGTTTTGTTTTGACTGTGTTTGTCGATTGGGTTTGTTTCGATAGTAGGTATTGGAACGCTTTAGCCTGGGAACCAATGTGCAGTCATGCATGGCTGCGCGTCGTATAAACACAATCAAAAGCAGCAAAAAAAATCATATTTTAAGCCTCAGTTTGGTTTTCTTTTGACTGTGGTTATCGATCAGGTTTGTTCCATTAGTAGGTAGTGGTACACTTAAGCCTGGGAACAAATGTGCAGTCATGCATGGCTACGCGTCGTATAAACATAATCAAAAAACACCAAAAAAAATCACACTTTAAGTCTTAGTTTGGTTTTCTTTTGACTGTGTTTGTCGCTAGGTTTTGTTCCATTAGTAGGTATTGGAACACTTTAGCCTGGGAACCAATGTGCAGTAATGCATGGCTGCGCGTCGTATAAACACAATCAAAAACCACCAAAAAAATCACATTTTAAACTTCAGTTTGGTTTTCTTTTGGCTGTGTTTGTCGCTAGGTTTGTTTCCATTAGTAGGTATTGGAACACTTTAGCCTGGGAACCAATGTTCAATCATGCATGGCTGCCCGTCGTATAAACACAATCAAAACCAACCAAAAAAATCACATTTTAATCCTCTTCAAAATGACCAACCTCTGTTTTAAACAGCCGTAGTACACGAATACGTCAATCCATGCCAACCATCACCCTGCGGTGCCAACAGCCAATGCCGTGAAGTTAACAGTCAAGCCGTTTGCTCTTGCTTACCAACATATGTAGGAACACCACCATCTTGTCGTCCGGAATGCGTCGTAAGCAGTGAATGTCCATCCGAAAAAGCATGTGTAAACCAAAAATGCGTCGACCCTTGCCCCGGAACATGCGGTACAAATGCTCTATGTCGTGCCCGTAATCACAGTCCCTTGTGTTCTTGCCAGCCAGGATATACAGGAGACTCGTTTACTAGATGTTATCCAATACCTCGTAAGATAATCTCTTTTAATAGTTTAGTGTGTAATTTTACTACGAATTTTTACAAAAAAATCCATAGCTCCACCACCAGTTATTGAACGTGATGAACCAAGAGATCCTTGTATACCATCACCCTGCGGCCCATATTCTGAATGTCGCCAAATCAACGGTGCACCGTCTTGTTCGTGCTTAGCAACATATATTGGATCTCCACCAAATTGCCGACCGGAATGCTCAATAAATGCTGAATGTCCAAGCAATAAAGCTTGTATTAGGAATAAGTGTACAGATCCATGTCCTGGTTTATGTGGACTTAATGCCCACTGCAATGTTATCAATCATACACCAAGCTGCGTTTGTACTGAAGGATATATTGGTGATCCATTCACCGCTTGTAATCCAGCGCCACCACCTAGTAAGACTTTAAACTTTTTAATCCGTACAGAAAATATAACCTCAAATAAATCAACAGAACAAGACGATCCTATAGATCCATGCAATCCATCACCATGCGGATCGAATGCACAATGCAACGATGGTATTTGTACATGTCTTCCTGAATATCAAGGCGATCCCTACACTGGTTGTCGTCCAGAATGTGTTCTTAACTCCGATTGCTCGAGGGATAAGGCTTGTATTAGAAGTAAATGCGTCGACCCATGCCCTGGAACCTGTGGATCCAATGCCATCTGTGAAGTTATAAACCATATACCAATGTGTCGGTGCCCAGATGGAATGTCTGGAAATGCATTTATCCAATGCAATCCTGCACCAAGTAAATTTCCATTTTCTTTAGTGTGTTTGTAAATTTTAGATATATAACTGTGTTTTTGTATAGAACCAATTATAACGAATCCCTGCCATCCATCACCATGTGGTCCAAACAGTCAATGTAGAGAAGTCAACCAACAAGCTGTATGTTCTTGTATAGTAGGTTACATCGGAAGTCCACCGACTTGTCGACCAGAATGTACGACAAACTCTGAATGTGCTCTAAGTCAATCATGCTTGAACCAAAAATGCGGAGATCCATGTCCAGGAACATGCGGAGTAGGCGCTAAATGCGCTGTTGTTAATCACAATCCATTCTGTAGTTGCCCGGAAAGATACACTGGAAATCCGTTTGTTCAGTGTCAGCGAATAAGTACGTCGGTTTAATATGGAATAACTTAAAAAATACTCAACCATTTTCCTTTTTCAATAGTTGAACCAGTTCAAGACATAGTACCAAAAGATCCATGCCGACCATCACCATGCGGTCCAAACTCTGAATGCAAACCTATTAACGATTCGCCTTCTTGTTCATGTCTACCAGAATTCATTGGTGCACCACCAAATTGCCGACCAGAATGCATAACCAGTTCAGAATGTTCAAGCAACTTGGCTTGTATCAATCAAAAATGCAAAGACCCATGTCCTGGTCTATGTGGAACCAATGCCGAATGTCGTGTTGTCAGTCATACCCCAACATGTATTTGCCCACAAGGCATGAGCGGCGATCCATTTACGCAATGCGAAGAAATACGTCTACAAGAAATTCTAGATCCTTGCAATCCTAGTCCATGTGGACCAAATGCTGTATGTAAAGTACAAGGAACTGCTGGTTCATGTCAATGTTTGCCGGAATATTTTGGTAACCCCTATGAAGGCTGTAGACCTGAATGTATTTTGAATTCGGATTGTCCATCGAATAAGGCTTGTATTCAGAGTAAATGTAAGGATCCATGTCCAGGAACGTGCGGACAGAATGCTGAATGTAGCGTTGTCAATCATTTACCATCGTGTAATTGCTTTATTGGATATACTGGAGACCCATATAAATTCTGTAGCAAGCCAGCAGAACGTAAGATTTCATCCGATACACATTTTTGCTCTATTAAAATTGTTTAATATTTAAAACAGCGATAGTACAAGAATACATCAATCCTTGCCAACCATCACCCTGTGGCCCGAACAGTCAATGTAGAGAAGTTAATGGTCAAGCAGTATGTTCTTGCTTACCTACCTATATTG
The DNA here is from genome assembly GCA_963855945.1 of Thereva nobilitata. Taxonomy (NCBI): domain Eukaryota; kingdom Metazoa; phylum Arthropoda; class Insecta; order Diptera; family Therevidae; genus Thereva; species Thereva nobilitata. The sequence continues at coordinate 15,492,697 of OY979698.1, forward strand.
GAACTCCACCAGCATGTCGACCTGAATGTACTCTAAGCACCGAATGTCCTTCTGATAAAGCATGTATCAATCAAAAATGTAAGGACCCATGTCCTGGCACTTGCGGCAAGAATACCGAGTGTCATGTCAGAAATCATAGTCCTTTATGTTCATGCAAGTCAGGATTTACTGGAGATGCTTTTGTTAGATGCTATCCAATACCTCGTAAGAAATTATATCGTCTTAAAAAATTTGCTCAGCGATTCTAATATCGAAATTCTAGCCCCACCTGTTATTATCAGAGAAGAAGAAGTACGCGATCCATGTGTACCATCACCCTGTGGACCAAATTCCGAATGTCGATCAATCAATGGAGCGCCATCTTGTTCTTGTCTTCCAACATATATAGGAGCTCCTCCCAACTGCAGACCAGAATGTTCTATCAATGCTGAATGTCAAAGTAGTAAGGCATGTATACGAGAAAAATGTATGGACCCATGCCCAGGATCTTGTGGACTAGGCGCTTTATGTAGCGTTATTAATCACACTCCTATTTGTACATGTCCTGATGGATACACTGGTGATCCATTTACAAGCTGTCATCCAGCTCCTCCACCACGTAAGATAATAAAAAAAATTGTACCTTATATCGACATTTACATCGCCGCGAAAACAGGTGTTTTCATGGAATTGTTTTCGGAAAATGACAGCGCCTTACTTGTTTTCGAATGACAGTTAAAAAATACCATGTTTCCATCGCACTTGAAATTCAACAATTTCGACAAAAAATTCATTCAGATTTCGAACGATATCTCATGTGAAATATCATGTCTGCACAACTATATAATAGGTTTGTTTATTAGTTTTCAAAACCGGACAGAGCAGAATAGAATAGAACAGCAAGCAATTCAACGTCAAACACTTTAGAACAACTTAGAACAGAAAATCTAATGAACGCTTTTTTGTACTTTTTTGTTCTACATTTTATGTTCTCATTATTTCATATACACATCTGTCAAAACTAAGAAAAAACAACAACAAAAAACTCTTGTCCAAAACTGTCCTGAAAAAAATCTAGAACCAAAAAGTAAAACTTAGAACACTTTGGAACAACTTAATGAACACCAAACTAGAACACTCTCGGACAAAAAATAACAAGTTTTAAAACTAATGAACGCCAAAACCTGTACTTTTCTGTTCTGGGATGATTTAGATAGTTCTAGGACTGACTAATAAACAAACCTAATGGGTGCAGTCAAAAAGTCAACTAAATGCGCAGTCACTTGATGTTGAATGCCGAAAATGCACAGCTGATTTGCAGTCACTGTCAAATTAAACCAAACGCGTGCAATTTGTTTACAGTGGTTTTTGGCTCATTGGACGACTCAATGCACGGAATGCGCATTTAGCTGACGACTTTTGACCGAACCCATTAATAGGCAAAGCCAAAAATTGTGATCCGTTTTTAACCTATTTCGGGTGCACGTATCTTAATGAAACATATATCCAACGAAAGGTATTTTTTCATAGATGGTCAGAATATATATTTTATTCAGATACGTGCCAAGGGAAAGGTGTGAAAGCCAGGTAAAATTTTACCTATACTAAAAATTGTTTTATTCAAATATGCACTAATACACTGTGCACGCGCTATCATATTTGAAGAGAATACATTTTGTTTCGATTTTCTCTTTGCAATCACATTTCCCCATACTCAAGTAAACAGATTAATTTCTTCTGCTTTTGTTATTTAAGCTGTTACGTGCAAATTTAACAAGTTTTAAGAGTGTACTTTCTGCGGTTTTTCTTTTTAAGCCGGTTGTGTTTTTTGTGGACGCTGTCAAACCGACTCCGTTTTGTTTTATTCTTTCCTAGAATAAGTTTGGTCGAATATCGACAACAGGCGAGATTAGTAAAATGAAATCGCCCTATCTCGCTCGATATTTAGCTAATGATTATTCAGCCAATTCAACATGTACATTCAGCATGAAAAATTTGTCGACTGTCATAATTTTTTGACAGTGCGATACGTTTTTGAATTTAATTTGCAATCGTTATGTCACAAACGCCAGAAAATAATGCAATATCAAAAAAAAGAAAATACAAAGCACGAAAAATTTAATTTTATTTTCATTTTTAATTACTTGATACGTTTTTAAAATTTTGTTATGACAAGCGAAAACTGTTTGATACGATGTAAACACATTTTGATTTCGTCAAATCGTTTTTTTAAAGAACTGCGGATTTCAAGTGCGATGGAAACTTGGTACATGTTAAACAGCTGTCAAAATTATTGTTTGAAAAAGACGCGGAAATTGGCAAAACAAATATTTTTTTTAATAATAAAAATAACATAATCTCGTGTAGATTAAAATAAAAAACAAAACATTTGTGGATGAAGGTATGTGTTCAATACGTTTGTATGTTCAAAATTTGAAACACTTAAAATTGAATTTAAATGTCAGATACGGAAAATGGCCCGTTTATATAAAAGTGCTGAACGCTGAATTAGGTTCTTGTCCACACTTTTTTTGTTTTCGTCGTCGTTTTTATCCAAAAACAACTTCCCAAACTGTTTTCGATTTGTATGAAAAAAAACTACTTGTTTTCGATTGTGTTTTTGCTCAACACGCGATTTTTTTTACAAAAACCACCTGTTTTCGAGTCGATGTAAACGCCGTATTAGTTAAGAATTTCTCACAAAAATCGTCAACATTTTGTAGCTGAACCAATTAACGAAGATCCTTGCAATCCATCACCATGTGGATCAAATGCTGTTTGTAATGATGGTGTCTGCACCTGTCTACCAGAATATCAAGGTGATCCTTATACAGGATGTCGTCCAGAATGCGTCTTAAATTCAGATTGCCCAAGAGATAAAGCCTGTTTACGAAGTAAATGCAAAGATCCTTGTCCTGGAACATGCGGCACAAGCGCTATCTGCGAAGTTATAAATCATATCCCAATGTGTAGATGTCCTGATGGAATGTCTGGAAATGCCTTTGTACAATGCAGTCCGGCGCCAAGTAATTGAAATTTAAATCCTTGGAAGAAATTATATTTTTAAATATTTTTTTATTGAAACTTTAGAACCAATCATAACAAATCCATGCCATCCATCTCCATGTGGTCCGAACAGTCAATGCCGAGAAATTAACGAACAAGCGGTTTGTTCCTGTATAATAGGATATATTGGCAGTCCACCACTATGTCGTCCAGAATGTACAACGAATTCTGAATGCTCACAAAATCAAGCCTGTCTTAATCAAAAATGCGGTGATCCATGTATTGGAACTTGTGGTATCGGTGCCAAATGCACAGTTGTAAATCATAGTCCATTCTGTAGCTGTCCGCCACGACATGATGGAAGTCCGTTTGTTGCTTGTCGTCCTATAAGTATAACGAAATTAAAATAGTATCGTCGCAATATTCTATAACATAATTCTTTGTTTAGTTGAACCAATACAAGACGTTGTTCCACGTGATCCTTGCAACCCATCACCATGCGGACCAAACTCACAATGCAAACCCGTAGGAGATTCGCCATCTTGTTCTTGTTTAACTGAATTCATTGGTAATCCACCAAATTGTCGACCAGAATGCGTAACTAGTTCTGAGTGCTCAAGCCATTTAGCATGTATCAATCAAAAATGTAAAGATCCATGCCCAGGACTTTGTGGAACAAATGCTGAATGTAGAGTAATAAGTCATACTGCCATGTGCATCTGTACGTCTGGATATACAGGAGATCCGTTCTCACAATGTGAATTGATCCGACAACAAATCGAACATATTGATCCATGCAATCCAAGTCCATGTGGTGCAAATGCAATATGCAGAGTACAAAACGAAGCTGGATCTTGTCAATGCTTACCTGAATATTTTGGTAATCCCTATGAAGGTTGCCGACCAGAATGCATATTAAACTCAGATTGCCCATCGAATAAGGCTTGTACACAAAATAAATGCAAAGATCCATGCCCTGGAACATGCGGACAAAATGCCGAGTGTCATGTAGTAAATCACTTACCATCATGTAATTGCATCGTTGGACACACAGGAGATCCATATCGATTCTGTAGTCCTGAACAACAACGTAAGATAAAAAAACAAACTTAATCCTTAAAAATTTTCCCATTTCTAATAATCAAAAAAAAAAATTTCGAAAACCACAGCTATTGTACACGAGTACGTCAATCCATGTCAACCATCTCCATGCGGACCGAACAGTCAATGCAAAGAAATAAATGGTCAAGCAGTTTGCTCTTGTTTGCCAAGCTATGTGGGTAGTCCACCGGCTTGTCGACCTGAGTGTACAATAAGTTCAGAATGTCCATCAGATAAGGCTTGTCTAAATCAAAAATGTGCTGATCCTTGTCCAGGAACTTGTGGACAAAACGCTGAGTGTCGTGTTCGTAATCATAGTCCTCTATGCTCTTGTCGATCTGGTCATACTGGAGATCCATTCTCGAGATGTTATCCTATTCGTAAGACCAACTTTTAAAAATTAAAAAAAAAATCTTTACTCATTGTTATATTATATTTAGCACCCCCACCACCAGTTATAGTACAAGAAGAACCTAGAGATCCTTGTGTCCCAACACCATGCGGTCCGAATTCTCAATGTCGCCAAGTCAACGGAGCTCCGTCATGTTCTTGTTTAGTCAATTATATTGGTGCCCCGCCAAACTGTCGACCTGAATGTACCATTAACGCTGAGTGTTCAAGCAACAAGGCTTGCATCAGAGAAAAATGTCTTGACCCTTGTCCCGGCTCTTGTGGATTCGGGGCTGTTTGTACTGTCATCAATCACACTCCAAGCTGTACCTGCCCTGAAGGTTATACCGGAGATCCGTTTACCAGCTGTCAATTGGCTCCCCCACCACGTAAGATAATAACTTCATATATGATGTAGACTTTTCTAACCCTGTATGCTGCTTCGAAACAGAACCTATCTTAGAAGAAGATCCATGCAACCCTTCACCATGTGGATCGAATGCTGTTTGTAACGACGGAACTTGCACCTGTTTACCAGAATACCAAGGCGATCCCTATACTGGATGTCGACCAGAATGCGTTCTTAATTCAGATTGTCCACGCGATAAGGCTTGTATTAGAAGTAAATGTGTAGATCCATGCCCAGGAACATGCGGCGTTAACGCGATTTGTGATGTCATCAATCATATACCAATGTGCAGATGTCCCGACGGAATGAATGGAAACGCTTTTATACAATGCAATCCAGCTCCAAGTACTTTTTGTAATCTAGTGTAGTTGAACTGTTTTGTATATTTTATGTTGTCTGTAGGACCAGTTATTACAAATCCTTGCCAACCTACCCCATGTGGACCGAACAGTCAATGTCGTGAAGTTAACCAACAAGCAGTATGCTCTTGTCTGCAAGGATATATCGGAAGTCCTCCGACTTGCAGGCCAGAATGTACAGCCAATCAAGACTGCCCCTCGAATCAAGCTTGTCTTAATCAAAAATGCAGAGATCCATGCCCGGGAACTTGCGGTATTGGTGCAAAATGCGCTGTCGTCAATCACAATCCATTCTGCAGTTGTCCAACTCGTTATACAGGAAATCCATTTACAGGCTGTTTGCCAATAAGTACGTCATATTTAAAAAGTCCATAAAACATTTTATTTATACCAAAATACTTCATTTAGTTGAACCTGTACAAGATGTTGTTCCACGTGATCCATGCAATCCATCACCATGTGGCCCTAACTCACAATGCAAACCAATCGGAGACTCGCCATCATGTTCTTGTCTCGCTGAATTCGTTGGATCCCCACCAAACTGTCGACCGGAATGCGTAACTAGCACTGAATGTCCTAGCAATCTCGCTTGTATAAATCAAAAATGCAAAGATCCTTGTCCAGGATTATGCGGAGTAAACGCTGAATGCCGTGTTGTTAGTCATACACCAATGTGTATTTGTTCGCCAGGCTTTACAGGAGATCCGTTCACACAATGCGATACCGTGAAGCAAGCCATAATTGAAAATCTAAATCCTTGCAATCCTAGTCCATGTGGAGCTAATGCTAAATGCGAAGAGAGAAACGGTGCAGGATCGTGTCAATGTTTACCTGAATACTTTGGTAATCCTTATGAAGGATGTCGACCGGAATGTATATTAAATTCAGACTGCCCATCTAACAAGGCTTGTATGCAGAATAAATGTAGGGATCCTTGCCCTGGAACATGTGGACAAAACGCGGAGTGTCACGTTATCAATCATCTACCTTCGTGCAGTTGTTTTGCTGGCTATACCGGAGATCCATATCGTTTTTGTAATAAGCCAGTTGAACGTAAGAAAAATTGTCAATTTAAATGCATTTTTATAGCCTCGACACACGGGGCAACGTAATTATGACGAAATTTCGTTATTAATGATGATAAATCGTGATTATGAAGTTCCATATTCGTAGTAAATTACGAATTTTTCGTAATAATTACGTCCGTTTGTCGAAGCATTTATAGCCTCGGCAAATGGCAAAGTAATTATGATAAAATTTCGTCAGTAATGTTGAAAATTCGTCATTATAAGGTTCCATATTAGTAACAAATGACGAATTTTTCGTACTAATTGCGTCCGTTTGTCGAAGCATTTATAGCTTCGGCAAATGGCAACGTAATTATGACAAAATTTCGTCATTTATGTTGAAAATTCGTCATTATGAAGTTCCATATTCGTAACAAATGACGAATTTTTCGTACTAATTGCGTCCGTTTGTCGAAGCATTTATAGCTTCGGCAAATGGCAACGTAATTATGACAAAATTTCGTCATTAATATTGAAAATTCGTCATTATGAAGTTCCATATTCGTAATAAATGACGAAGTTTTCGTAGTAATTGCATCCGTGTGTCAAAGCATTTATAACTTCGACACAGGGCAACGTAATTATAACGATAGTTCGTCATTATTGTTGAAAATTCGTCATTATTGTTGAAAATTCGTCATTTCATATTCGTAATAAATGAAGAATTCTTCGTAATAATTCCGTCCGTGTGTCGAGGTTATTATAAACTAATACTAACACAACAAACTCAACTCGTAACACTACCGACCAACTACTTGACTATAATATCATTGACCATCCACAGCTATTGTACATGAATACATCAACCCATGCCAACCCTCACCATGTGGCCCGAACAGTCAATGCAAAGAACTAAATGGTCAAGCAATCTGTTCCTGTCTGCCTACTTATATAGGAAGTCCACCAGCCTGCAGACCCGAATGTACCTTAAGTTCAGAATGTCCTTCTGATAAAGCATGTACCAATCAAAAATGTATTGATCCTTGCCCTGGAACTTGTGGCCAAAATACTGAATGTCATGTCAGAAATCACAGTCCTATTTGTTCGTGTAGACCAGGTTTTACTGGAGATGCATTCTCAAGATGTTATCCAATACCTCGTAAGGATTATTTTTTTTGTTAGGTTTTAACTATCATCATGTGTCAACATTAAATTTAAATTCTAGCACCACCACGTGAACCTCCGCAACAAGAATATCGTGATCCCTGTGTACCATCCCCATGCGGTCCAAATTCAGAATGTCGTGCCATTAATGGTGCCCCGTCGTGTTCTTGTCGTCTAAATTACTTAGGTTCTCCACCAAATTGTCGACCGGAATGTTCGATAAATGCTGAATGTCCTAGCAACAAGGCTTGTATTAGAGAGAAATGTGTAGATCCATGTCCAGGATCTTGTGGTGTAGGCGCTATTTGCAATGTAATAAATCATACACCAAGCTGCTCATGCCCGGTAGGTTACACTGGAGATCCGTTCACCAGCTGTAATCCTGCTCCACCTCCAAGTAAGATTATATAAAAATTCTTCGATTAAACTTAGATGATTAAACCGTTTTGCATATGTAGAAGAAGTACTTAAAGAAGACCCTTGCAATCCATCACCATGCGGTCCAAACGCGATTTGTAACGATGGTGTTTGTACTTGTATACCTGAATACCATGGAGATCCATATACCGGATGTAGACCAGAATGTGTATTAAATTCTGACTGTGCTAGAGATAAGGCTTGTTTGTCTAGTAAGTGCAAGGATCCTTGTCCCGGCACTTGCGGACACAATGCCATCTGCGATGTTAACAACCATATCCCAATGTGTCGCTGCCCAGACGGAATGACCGGAAATGCATTTATACAATGCAATCCTGCTCCAAGTATTATTCACTCAATATTTTTCTCATCTTAAATATTAATAACTAATTTAAAAAAATCATAGAACCAGTCATAAGAAATCCTTGTCATCCATCACCTTGTGGCCCGAACAGTCAATGCCGAGAAGTTAACGAACAAGCTGTATGCACCTGTCTACCACAATTTATAGGAACCCCACCAGCTTGTAGACCGGAATGTACTACAAATTCTGAATGTTCTCTTAGTCATGCATGTTCGAATCAAAAGTGCCGAGATCCTTGCCCTGGAACATGTGGTATAGGAGCTCGTTGTACGGTAGTAAATCACAATCCATTCTGTACCTGCCCAGATCGTTACACAGGAAATCCCTTCACCAGCTGTCAGCGGATAAGTATGTTTTGTCTGTAACTAAGAAATAATATCTTTACTTATCTTGTATCCTAAATATTCCCAAAAACAGTCGAACCAGTAAAAGATACTGAACCAAAAGACCCATGCCGACCATCACCATGTGGACCAAATTCTCAATGTAAACCTATAGGAGATTCCCCGTCATGCTCATGTCTTGCAGAATTCGTTGGAAGCCCACCAAACTGTCGACCAGAATGCGTAACCAGCTCTGAATGTCCCAGCAATTTAGCTTGCATACAACAGAAATGTAAAGATCCTTGCCCTGGTTTATGTGGAGCAAATGCTGAATGTAGAGTTGTCAGTCATACACCAATATGCGTTTGCAGTCCCGGATACAGTGGAGATCCATTCACGCAATGTGTTCTAGAAAGACAGCCACAAATTGAAAATCTAGATCCATGCAATCCTAGTCCATGCGGCTCTAACGCCATCTGTCGAGTACAAAAAGGCGCCGGCTCATGTCAGTGTCTACCTGAATACTTTGGTAATCCCTATGAAGGATGTCGTCCAGAATGTACAATCAATTCCGACTGTCCATCGAATAAGGCCTGTACACAAAATAAATGTAATGATCCATGCCCAGGAACTTGTGGTCAAAATGCTGAATGTCATGTTGTTAATCATCGTCCATCTTGTACTTGCTACCCAGGATATACTGGAGATCCATATCGATTATGCAACATTCCGCCACAACGTAAGAAATTTAAAGCAAACACAAAAAACACTAACCTTAACCCCAAAAAAACCTTAAGGCCTAATTACAATGAGAGCAAGAAACTTTTGCGCAAGGCAAGAAACTTGATTAGAACCTGCAGAAGTAAATGAGAGTGGACGTAATACAGCTGCGGAAACAAAAGTCAAATCAAAATGAACTTTTGTTTCGTGCAGTTCCATTTTCGTTTCGTTCTTGTTAAATTCCCTAAGACCGGTTCTACACGTTCAACTTTTCATTAAACTTCAACACTTTTTTCTCTTTCGCTCGCATGCAATTGTGAAAGGGGTAAGATTATTCCGAAAGAAAGAAAAAAAAATTTTTAAGTTTAACGAAAAGTTGAACGTGTAGAACTGGTCTAACAAGACGAAATGTGTACAAAAAGAATTGGAACACTTTTAATTGTAAAAAGCTCCGCAAAAAGCTTAAAGCTCACGAAAGTTTCTTGTTCTCACTTGTAACCACTTCCCAAACGTTCCACGGAAAGTTGATTGCTCTCATTATAATTGGGCCTTTATTTTGTTCAATCTCTGATTTAAAAAAACATTTTTTGTCCCAATAGCCGTTGTCCAAGAATATGTAAACCCATGCCAACCATCACCATGTGGTCCGAACAGTCAATGCAAGGAATTAAACAATCAAGCCATATGCTCATGCCTACCAAACTATATTGGTACACCACCAGCCTGTAGACCAGAATGTACCATGAGCACTGAATGTCCATCTGACAAAGCCTGTATCAATCAAAAATGTGCCGATCCTTGCCCCGGAACATGCGGACAAAACGCTGAATGCCGTGTTCGTAATCACAGTCCGTTATGCTCATGCAAGGCAGGTTTTACCGGTGACTCATTTACCAGATGTTATCCAATACCTCGTAAGATTTTACCTCCAAAAATATGTGTAGTATTTTTTTTTAACCATAAAACGAATTTACAGCCCCACCACCAGTTCAGCAAGATATACCTAGAGATCCCTGCGTACCATCTCCTTGTGGATCTTATTCTGAATGTCGCCAAATAAATGGTGCGCCATCTTGCTCATGCTTGCCGAACTATATTGGAAGTCCACCAAATTGTAGACCTGAATGTACCATAAATGCTGAATGTCCAAGCAATAAGGCTTGTATTAGAGAGAAATGTATTGACCCATGCCCAGGATCTTGTGGATATAATGCTGAATGTAATGTTATAAACCATACCCCAAGCTGCTCTTGCCCAATTGGATATACAGGAGATCCGTTCACAAACTGTCAGCCAGCTCCACCGCCACCATGTAAGACTATTAAAACCAAGGAGTTTGTACCAAAATTCAAACCGATTCCTTTCTTTAGCTGAGCCTCAAATGTCAGATCCATGCAATCCATCACCATGTGGAGCAAATGCTGTTTGTAATGATGGTATTTGTACTTGTTTACCTGAATACCAAGGTGATCCTTACACTGGATGTCGCCCTGAATGTGTCCTAAACTCTGACTGTCCTAGAGACAAAGCTTGTATTAGAAGTAAATGTGTCGACCCATGCCCTGGAACATGCGGACAAAGTGCCATATGTGAAGTTATAAACCATATACCAATGTGTCGCTGCCCTGACGGAATGACTGGAAATGCGTTTATTCAATGCAATCCTACTCCAAGTAAACAATTTCTTTTTCTCATAAAAAAATATTTCTTGTCTATAACCAAAAAAAAAACTTTTATAGAACCAATCATAACAAACCCATGCCATCCGTCCCCATGCGGTCCGAACAGTCAATGTAGAGAAATAAATCAACAAGCTGTATGCTCATGTATACAAGGATACATTGGAACTCCACCAAGCTGTAGGCCCGAGTGCAGTGTCAATTCTGAATGTCCACCAAATCAAGCCTGTGTAAATCAAAAATGCCGAGATCCTTGCCCTGGAACATGCGGCCTTAACGCTAAATGCTCCGTTGTAAATCACAGTCCATTCTGCGCATGCCCAGCACGCTATACCGGAAATCCATTCGTAAGCTGTCAACAGATAATAGAACCTATTCGAGATGAAACACCGAAAAATCCATGCCATCCATCACCATGTGGACCAAACTCTCAATGCCAACCCGTGGGAGATTCACCGTCTTGCTCATGCCTAAGTGACTTTATCGGTGCACCACCAAACTGTAGGCCGGAATGTGTTACAAACTCTGAATGTCCTAGCAATTTGGCTTGTATTAATCAAAAATGTAAGGACCCATGCCCTGGACTATGCGGATCGAATGCCGAGTGTAGAGTTGTTAGTCATACACCAATGTGCATCTGTACGGCGGGTCATACTGGTGATCCATTTACCCAATGCGAAGCTATTAGAGATGTACCAGTAGAGCACATTGATCCGTGCAATCCGAGCCCTTGTGGTGCAAACGCAGTCTGCAGAGTACAAAATTCTGCTGGATCATGTCAATGTCAGCCAGAATACTTTGGAAATCCCTATGAAGGATGCCGACCTGAATGTATCCTTAACTCTGACTGTCCTTCGAATAAGGCTTGCGTTCAATCTAAATGTAAAGATCCATGCCCTGGAACTTGTGGACAAAATGCTGAGTGTCATGTAGTTAACCATTTACCATCTTGTACGTGTTATCCTGGATATATTGGTGATCCATACCGACTATGCAATCTACCTCCAGAACGTAAGATTTTTTTTGTCTAACAAACATCCCCAAACCCATTTTTTTACACTCTTTATAATTTTCAATAGCCGTTATACACGAATATGTCAATCCATGCCAACCAACCCCTTGTGGTCCGAACAGCCAATGCAAAGAACTTAACAATCAAGCTGTCTGCTCTTGCTTACCCACGTATATTGGAACCCCACCAGCCTGTAGACCAGAATGTACGATCAGCAGCGAATGTCCATCTGATAAGGCATGCGTTAATCAGAAATGTGTTGACCCATGTCCTGGATCTTGTGGAAATGATGCCGAATGCCGTACTAGAAATCATAGCCCACTTTGTTCTTGCAAGGCTGGCTATACTGGCGATGCGTTCTTAAGATGTTATCCGATACCTCGTAAGCTTTTTTTTAATCCTAGTATTCACGATGCATTTCTGAATACTCTAAAACAAAACTTTCAGCACCTCCACCTGTTATACACGAAGAGTACAGAGATCCTTGCTTACCATCACCATGTGGACCATATTCTACTTGTCGAGATCAAAACGGACCATCTTGTTCCTGCTTACCAACGTACATTGGATCCCCACCAAACTGTAGACCAGAATGCACAATAAATGCCGAATGCTCCAGCGATAAGGCTTGTATCCGTGAAAAGTGTCAAGATCCTTGTCCTGGATCATGTGGTCATGGAGCTATTTGTAATGTTATAAACCATACCCCGATTTGTACCTGTCCTGAAAGATATACCGGAGATCCATTTACTAGTTGTCAACCTGCTCCACCTCCAAGTAAGATCTAAATCATTTAGTTTAGGAAGCGATCGTCAATAATCTTTCCTAAATAGTTGAACCAGTTAAAGATGATCCTTGTAATCCATCTCCTTGTGGATCTAATGCTGTGTGTAACGACGGCGTTTGTACATGTCTACCAGAATACCAAGGTGATCCCTATACTGGATGTCGACCTGAATGCGTTCTCAATTCTGATTGTTCACGTGACAAAGCATGTATCCGTAGCAAATGTATTGATCCATGCCCAGGAACTTGTGGACAAACTGCTATCTGCGAGGTTATTAATCATATACCGATGTGTAGATGTCCTGAAGGAATGGCCGGAAATGCCTTTATACAATGTAGTCCTATACCAAGTAAATTTCCTCGATCTATAAAACAAAAATTCTATTTTAAAAAAAAATAATTTCTACTACTAGAACCAGTTATAACCAATCCATGCCAACCTACTCCATGTGGACCAAACAGTCAATGTCGTGAAGTCAATCAACAAGCGGTATGCTCTTGTGTCCAAGAATACATTGGCAGTCCACCAAATTGTCGGCCAGAATGTACGGCGAATTCTGAATGTCCAGCCAATCAGGCATGTTTCAATCAAAAATGTAAAGATCCATGCCCAGGAACTTGCGGAGTGAATGCTGAATGCTCTGTAGTAAATCACAATCCATTCTGTAGCTGTAGGCAAAGATTAACTGGAAATCCATTTGTGGCTTGTCAGCCGATAAGTAAGAAGTCTTGTCCTTTTAATTTCAGCAAAACAAAAACTTACACTCTATATCTCAATTTATATAGTTGAACCTGTTCAAGATATCCCGAAAAATCCTTGCCATCCATCACCATGCGGACCAAATTCACAATGCAAAGAAATTGGAGATTCACCATCATGTTCTTGTCTCGTCGAATTTGTCGGATCACCACCAAATTGTCGGCCGGAATGTGTTACAAATTCTGAATGTCCTAGCAATTTAGCTTGTATCAATCAGAAATGCAAAGATCCTTGTCCCGGACTATGTGGAGCCAATGCCGAATGTAGAGTTGTCAGTCATACACCCATGTGTATTTGTCCAGCTGGATACACCGGAGATCCATTCACACAATGCGATGTGGAACGTATTCAAGATGTTCCACTTGATCCTTGTAATCCTAGTCCATGCGGCGCAAATGCTATTTGTAGAGTACAAAATTTCGCGGGTGCTTGTCAATGTTTACCGGAATACTTTGGAAATCCTTATGAAGGCTGTCGACCTGAATGCGTGTTAAATTCTGATTGTCCATCGAATAAGGCATGTGTTAGTAATAAATGTAAGGATCCTTGCCCGGGAACTTGCGGTCAAAATGCTGAATGTCATGTTGTTAATCACTTACCATCTTGTAACTGTTATGTTGGATACACCGGAGATCCTTATCGATTCTGCAATTTACCACCAAAACGTAAGAAGTCTACTAACAACATCCTTTTAAGGCGCAATTACAATGAGAGCAAGAAACTTTCGTGAGCACTAAACTTTCTGCGGAATTTTTTACAATCAAAAGTGTTCCAGTTTTTTTGTGTACACACCGCGTCTTCTTAAGGAATTTAATGAGAATGAAACGAAAATGGAACTGCAAGAAACAAAATTTTATTTCGATTTAACTTTTGTTGCCGCAGCTTGATTATGTCCACTCTGATTTACTTCTGTAGTTTCTAATCAAGTTTTTTGCCTGGTAAAACCTTTTTGCTCATTGTAATTAGGCAATAAACTTTTGCCAGGCTAAAAACTTAATTAGAACCTACCAAAGTAAATCAGAGTGGACATAATAAAGCTGCGGCAACAAAAATTAAATCGAAATCGAAATGAACTTTTGTTTCGTGCAGTTCCATTTTCTTTTCATTTTCGTTAAATTCCCTAAGACCAGTTCTACACGTTCAATTTATCATTAAATTTTCTGACGTTTAAAGGTAAGTATGCTGTTCCTAAGTACGGCGGTCAAGAAAAATTTCTCCATATAAACTTTATGTAAAAAAACGCTTAAGCAATCGGTCAAGAAATGCTCCAAGAATTTTTGCTCAAGAAATTTTTGTACCTAGTACGCTGTTCGCTCAAGAAAAGTGCTAGTACTATTCTGACACGTAGATGGAGCCTTTTCCTGATGCGGTAAAGAAAAAATTGGGAAGACAATTTTTTCTTGACCGAAATTGGCATTTCGTTTGTGGCGGAAAATAAATTTGGCTGCGGGAAGTGTTTTCATTATTTTTTTAATAGTTTTTGTAGAGCTTAATATAATTAAAGGACAATTTAAGTGATTATTCATTATTTTAGTGTTGTTTTAAAATACGTTTCTGGGAAAATTCCTTTTTTTTATTATGCGGAAGTACTCTAAAAAACATTTCCCGCAGCCAGATATTATTTTCCTACTCAAATGCCAATTTTAGTCAAGAAAAAGTCTTCGCATTCACTTGTCAAAATTTTCTGTACGGGGTCGAGAAATAATAAGAGCATTTTTCTTGACCGCCGTACTTAAGAACAGCATACTTAGCTTAAGTTTTCTTTCTCTTTTGCTCCAATGCAAAGTTAGAAATAAACTCGATTTGAAAGGAGAATGGAAAGCAGCTCAGAATGAAAAAGGAAATTTGCGTTCATGTTTTGTGTTTTCGTTCAAATTTTTTATAAGTGTGCGTATATGAATGAATATAAGTGTACACGAATAGCAGGACGAGCTAATTTTTTACCTAAACTTAAAAATTAAAAGAA
This sequence comes from Thereva nobilitata, assembly GCA_963855945.1. Lineage (NCBI taxonomy): Eukaryota > Metazoa > Arthropoda > Insecta > Diptera > Therevidae > Thereva > Thereva nobilitata. The sequence continues at coordinate 15,508,139 of OY979698.1, forward strand.
AAAAGTTGGTTATGTGTAAAGGAAAAAAGCATACGAGCAAAAGAGAAAAAAGTGTTGAGGTTGAACGAAAAGTTGAACGTGTAGAACCGGTCCAAGATATATGACAAGATTAAACGTCAAGGTAGATTTACATATCCGACGTTTTTCCGTCGCGCCGGTGTTTTTTAAAATTTACACCAATCAGAAACAATCTCTGCGACATCTTGCCGTCACGGCGAAGAGCTGAATAAACTTCAAATTTTTCTGTGGCAGGGTGATAGAAACAGCTGATTTGAAGTAAAATTTGAGGTTATGTGTAACTGAAATGTTTGTTTATTTGGATTTGTTTGGTTTTGCTTGGAAGTAAAGATTATTAAAATTTGTTTGTTAGTTGAGTTGTTGTTGAGTGACTGTTTTAAATTATATGTTGCTTTTTTTTAAATTAAAAGTTTTTCAAAAGTGTTTGCCTGCGATTCGTAGGAAATTGTGAAATGCGTATTGAAAACCTGCGACAGAAATGATCAGCAGTTATGCGGCGCGGCAGAAAAACGTCGGATATGTTAATTCACCTTCAGAAAATGGAATGAAAAATTAAATGTGTAGAACCGATCTTAGAAAACGGAATATGCAGAAAATGCAGAAATTTTAACGAAAGTTTCTTGCTCTCATTGTAATTGGTCCTTTAAAATACTTTAACACCATTTCTATTATTTTTTTATACCAATTCGAATTCATGTATTTTAAACAGCTGTCGTACAAGAATACATTAATCCATGCCAACCATCACCATGCGGTCCAAACAGTCAATGCAAAGAACTTAATGGACAAGCAATTTGCTCCTGTCTACCCACTTACATTGGAAGTCCACCAGCATGCCGACCAGAATGTACCTTAAGTACTGAATGTCCTTCCGATAAAGCGTGTACCAATCAAAAATGTGTTGACCCATGCCCTGGAACTTGTGGCCAAAATGCTGAATGTCGTGTACGTAACCATAGTCCACTTTGTTCATGTCGATCTGGATTTACTGGAGATGCTTTTACTAGATGTTATCCAATACCACGTAGGCTTTTACAATTTTATTATTACAAATGTTCTTATCCAAAAACAAATTCAAAAATATTGTAGCACCACCACCAGTACAAGAAGAATATAGAGATCCTTGCGTACCAACACCTTGTGGTCCGCACTCTCAATGTCGATCAATCAACAATTCACCATCATGCTCTTGTCTTCCGAACTATATAGGAACACCTCCGAATTGTAGACCTGAATGTGTAATCAATGCTGAATGTCCTAGTGACAAGGCTTGTATACGTGAAAAATGTACCGATCCATGTCCTGGATCATGTGGAATATCAGCTATATGTAATGTTATAAATCACACACCAACCTGTACATGCCCAACTGGTTATACTGGAGATCCATTTACAAATTGTCATCCAGCTCCACCACCACCACGTAAGAAATGTCTCTGATTTATACCCCTATAGATTCTTATAGCCTTTTCATACCATAGAAGAACCACTCAAGGAGGATCCATGTAATCCATCACCATGCGGACCGAACGCTGTATGTAATAACGGTATTTGCACTTGCCTACCAGAATATCAAGGCGATCCCTACTCCGGTTGTCGTCCAGAATGTGTCCTAAACTCAGACTGTCCACGCAACAAAGCATGTATTCGCAGTAAATGTATTGATCCTTGCCCTGGAACCTGTGGCTCAAATGCCATCTGTGAAGTTATAAACCATATTCCGATGTGTCGATGCCCCGATGGAATGTCTGGAAATGCTTTTATACAGTGTAATCCAACTCCAAGTAATTTTTCATCTGTTCCTTGTCTTCGCAGTGATCTTATATTAAATACTTTTTCTAGAACCAGTCATCGCAAACCCTTGTCATCCAACACCGTGTGGTCCCAACAGTCAGTGTAGAGAAGTCAACCAACAAGCTGTATGTTCTTGTATAGTAGGTTACATCGGTAGCCCACCTCTATGCCGACCGGAATGCACTACCAATTCAGAATGTCCATTAAGTCAAGCTTGTGTCAATCAAAAATGCAAAGATCCTTGCCCTGGAACATGTGGAGTCAATGCCAAATGTACAGTGGTTAACCATAATCCATTCTGCTCTTGTCCTGAACGCTACACTGGAAATCCATTCATAAGCTGCACACCAATGACTGAACCTGTCAAGGATGTCGTACCACGAAATCCTTGTAACCCATCACCATGCGGACCGAATTCAGAATGTAGAGCTGTAGGCGACGCCCCATCTTGTTCATGTCTAAAAGAGTTTGTAGGATCACCACCAAATTGTCGACCAGAATGTATCGCCAACTCAGAATGTCCTAGTAATTTAGCTTGTATCAATCAAAAATGTAAAGATCCTTGCCCTGGACTTTGTGGAGCAAATGCCGAATGCCGAGTGATCAGTCACACAGCAATGTGTATATGTACTTCCGGATTTACAGGAGATCCATTTTCACAATGCGAACAAATTCGACAACAAATTGAACACTTAGATCCATGCAATCCAAGTCCATGCGGAGGTAATGCGATCTGTAGAGTACAGAATGGTGCAGGATCGTGTCAGTGTATTCCTGAATATTTTGGAAATCCTTACGAAGGATGCAGACCAGAATGCTTAATCAACTCTGATTGTCCATCAAATAAGGCGTGTGTACAGAATAAATGTAAAGACCCATGTCCTGGTACTTGCGGACAAAATGCTGAATGTCATGTTGTTAACCACTTACCATCGTGTAATTGCTTCCCAGGATATTCTGGGGATCCATACAAAATCTGTTCTGTGCCACAAAAACGTAAGATACCATACAAAAATTTGTTTTCCTTTCATAAAACTTACCTATTTTTAAAACAGCTATTGTACAAGAGTATATAAATCCATGTCAACCAACTCCCTGCGGACCGAACAGTCAATGTAAGGAGTTGAACAATCAAGCCATATGCTCATGCCTGCCGAACTTTATTGGAACACCACCTGGATGTAGACCAGAATGTACCCTTAGCAGTGAATGTCCTTCAGACAAAGCTTGTATAAATCAAAAATGTGCAGATCCTTGCCCAGGAACATGTGGTACTAATGCTGAATGCCATGTGCGTAATCATAGTCCACTTTGTGCCTGTAAGCCAGGGTTCACTGGCGATTCGTTTACCAGATGTTATCCAATACCACGTATGCCATACTATCTGTAATTGTTATGGACAAAACCAATATTTATTTAAAACACTATTTTAGCACCACCACCACCTCCTGTACAAGAAGAATATCGCGATCCTTGTGTACCATCTCCATGTGGTCAATATGCTGAATGCCGTGCCATATACGGTGCACCATCTTGTTCATGCTTACCAACATACATCGGTAGTCCACCAAATTGTAGACCTGAATGCACGATCAATGCGGAATGTGCTAGCGACAAAGCTTGTATTCGTGAGAAATGTATTGACCCATGTCCTGGATCTTGTGGGCTAAATGCCATTTGTAATGTTATAAACCATACCCCAAGTTGTACATGCCCATCTGGATATAACGGTGATCCATTTATCAGTTGTCAAATAGCGCCTCCACCACCACGTAAGCATCATATACTATCTGTGATCACCCCCTTTTCTCTTTATTAAAAATATGTTTTATATAAATATAGCAAAAATTAAGGACGACCCTTGCAATCCCTCACCATGCGGACCGAATGCTGTTTGCAACGATGGCGTTTGCACTTGTATACCTGAATATCAAGGAGATCCCTACACCGGATGTCGACCGGAATGCGTTCTGAACTCGGATTGCCCAAGAGATAAGGCCTGTATTAGAAATAAATGCGTAGATCCATGCCCTGGAACATGCGGGCAAAATGCTCTCTGTCAAGTCAGCAATCACATACCAATGTGTAGCTGTCCAGATGGAATGACTGGAAATGCCTTTATTCAATGCAGTCCAACTCCAAGTACTTACCTCATCATTACTCCTAACAAGATTTCTCTTAAAAAACATAAAATTTACAGAACCAGTTATAACAAACCCTTGCCACCCAACACCATGCGGTCCGAACAGTCAATGTCGTGAAGTTAACCAACAAGCGGTATGCTCTTGCTTACAAGGATATATTGGAGCACCACCAACTTGCCGACCTGAATGTACTAGTAATTCTGAATGTCCACCAACACAAGCATGTCAGAACCAGAAGTGTAAGGATCCATGTCCTGGAACTTGTGGTCGAAATGCTGAATGTTCGGTTGTCAATCATAATCCGTTCTGTAGCTGCCCATCTCGGTACACAGGAAATCCATTCATTAGTTGCCAAGTTATAAGTACGTCGTTTACAAATTGAAGATCGTTTTGACACATTCTAAACATTTTTTTTGTTACTACAAATAGTTGAACCAGTTAAAGATGAAACACCAAAAGACCCATGCAATCCATCTCCTTGCGGACCAAACTCACAATGTCGACCAATCGGTGATTCACCATCGTGTTCATGTCTTGCAGAATTCATCGGTAACCCACCAAATTGCCGTCCAGAATGCATATCAAATTCAGAATGCGCCAACAATCTTGCGTGTATAAATCAAAAATGTAAAGACCCATGTCCTGGATTATGTGGAAGCAACGCCGAATGTCGTGTTGTAAGTCATACACCAATGTGCATATGCGGATCTGGATATACCGGCGATCCATTCGTTCGATGCGATGTACTAAGAGACACACCCGTTGAAAATCTTGATCCATGCAATCCAAGCCCTTGTGGCGCAAATGCCATTTGTCGAGTACAAAACGGTGCAGGATCTTGTCAATGTCTACCTGAATATTTCGGTAATCCTTACGAAGGTTGCCGACCAGAATGTATCTTAAACTCAGATTGCCCATCGAATAAGGCATGTGTACAAAATAAATGTAAAGATCCTTGCCCGGGAACATGCGGTCAAAATGCTGAATGTCATGTCTCAAACCACTTACCATCATGTAATTGCTTCCCAGGATATACAGGAGATCCATATCGTTTCTGCAACGTACCACAAGAACGTAAGACTTTTTTTTACTAACCCAGTTTACATGCCCAACCGCTCCTATACCTACCAAAAAAAATTAAATTCATTTTTTATATTAGCCATAATCCATGAATATGTAAATCCTTGCCAACCATCACCATGCGGACCGAACAGTCAATGCAAGGAGCTCAACAATCAAGCTATTTGTTCTTGTTTACCTGAATATATTGGAACACCACCGGGATGTCGTCCAGAATGTGTTATCAGCGCTGAATGTCCTTCAGATAAGGCTTGTATAAATCAAAAATGTACAGATCCTTGCCCAGGATCTTGCGGTACAAATGCTGAATGTCGCGTTAATAATCATAGTCCTTTGTGTTCATGCCGAAGTGGTTTTACTGGAGATGCTTTTACAAGATGTTATCCAATACCTCGTAAGACAAAACACCAATCAAACACCAATTCAACACCTTTTTTAACTAATTAAATTTTTAGCGCCACCAAAAGAAATTCTACATGAACCTAGAGATCCTTGTCTACCAACACCATGCGGTCAATTTGCTCAATGTCGAAATATCAATGGTGCGCCATCTTGTTCATGCTTGCCAACATATATTGGTTCGCCACCGAATTGTCGTCCGGAATGTACAATTAATTCAGAATGCCCAAGCAACAAGGCATGTATCAGAGAAAAATGTTCTGATCCATGCCCTGGTTCTTGTGGATTGTATGCTACATGCAGTGTCTTAAATCATGTTCCGAATTGCGTTTGCCCGACCGGTTATACTGGCGATCCATTTGTCAGTTGTCAGCCGGCACCACCACCACCACGTAAGATTGGAAAAATTTGTTTGTTAGAGCCCGCGCCATAAAATAAGGGAATCTGAAAATCGTTGTTTCTATGCGCACAGCAAGAGTCTCAAGTGCCGCTCACAAGCGAACAACGTTACTACAACGTTACTCTGTGTATTTAGAAACTCAAATAACAAATTTATATTCTCAAATCAAAACTCCACATGCGCGCTGCTCATTTCCCTTCTTTTATGGCGCGAGCTCTAGGAAAAAAATTTTTTAACATTCCGATTATCTATAGCTCCACCCGTCGAACGCGATCCTTGCTATCCGTCACCGTGTGGACCAAACGCCAACTGTCATGATGGAGTTTGCACATGCATACCTGAATACCATGGAGATCCTTATGCTGGTTGTCGTCCTGAATGCGTCCTTAACTCTGATTGCCCTCGAGACAAAGCTTGTATTCGAAGTAAATGTACAGATCCATGCCCAGGAACTTGCGGACAATTAGCTATTTGCGAAGTAATAAACCATATACCAATGTGCAGATGTCCTGATGATATGTCTGGCAATGCTTTTGTGCAATGCTCTCCTGTTCAAAGTAATGTCATGTCGTTATTTTTTTTTCAAATTCTTTAGTACGAAAAATATTTTAGAACCTGTCAAAACCAATCCATGCCTACCATCACCGTGTGGTCCAAACAGCCAATGCAGAGAATTCAATCAACAAGGAATATGTTCATGTTTATCAGGATTTATCGGAGTTCCACCTACGTGTAGACCAGAATGTACAACGAATTCTGATTGTTCCTTAAGTCAAGCATGTCTAAATCAAAAATGTCGAGATCCATGCCCAGGAACATGCGGCGTTGGTGCCAAATGTACTGTTGTTAATCATAATCCATTCTGTGCCTGCCCACCTCGCTATTCTGGAAATCCATTTGTATCTTGCCAGCCAATAAGTATGTCACACAAATCGTTTTGGAAAATGTTTAGTTTTTTATACCATACCATATTTTTTTTTGATTATAGTTGAACCAATTAGAGATGTCGAACCAAAAGATCCATGTCGACCATCACCGTGTGGTTCAAATGCTGAATGTAAACCAATTGGCGATTCACCGTCATGTTCTTGTCTAAAAGAGTACATTGGAACACCACCAAATTGTCGTCCAGAATGCGTAACCAGCACTGAATGTCCTAGTAATCTTGCTTGTATAAATCAAAAATGTAAAGATCCATGCCCAGGATCATGTGGAGCCAATGCTGAATGCCGAGTTATCAGTCATACACCAATGTGTATTTGCCCAGCGAAATATACAGGCGATCCATTTGTTCAATGTGTTGTACAGAGTGAACCACCAACTGAAGTTATTCTACCATGCAATCCTAGTCCGTGTGGTCCAAATGCTATTTGCAAAGAACGGAATGGTATTGGATCATGTCAGTGTCTAGCTGATTACTTTGGAAATCCTTATGAAGGATGTAGACCGGAATGTATCTTAAACTCTGATTGCCCATCGAATCGTGCCTGTCAATCGAATAAATGCAAAGATCCATGTCCTGGAACTTGTGGAACAAATGCTCAGTGTCATGTTGTTAATCATGTGCCAGCTTGTAATTGTATAACTGGTTATATTGGAGATCCTTATCATTATTGTAATCTACCACAAGAACGTAAGAATTTTTGTTTTACAAATCACTTAAAGGGGCTTTTACACGATAATATTGGAACAAATTGCGTTGTAACTTTATCGGTCCAACATCTGTTGGCTCAGTCGGTTGCTTACAAAAATGAACTCATACAACATTCAAGGGTTCAAATGCGAGGTTCACTGCCTCCTCCAGACTACACCCTTAACCTATCATATCCTTTTTCTATTTTCGAGCTAAGCTTACTACTAGACATTGCACCATGACGTGAACGACATGACGGACTGGTAGAATAAAGTTTGACACCTGAGCTTAGACTCTTTCACATAAAAAAAACACCGACAGGGTGCGTCATCTAGATCTTCGGAATTTCAACATTGAATAACTCTGGCATTTTTAGACGATTTTGACAATGTTGAAATACCGAAATCTAGATGGCGCATTCTATATAGTAGTATTGTACACAGACGTATCAACTTTGACTGTGACTGAAATTATTTTCAGTCGTATTTTTTACGTACGACGCCGATTTTTGTTCGGCAGCTATCAACCGAACGCCACAACCGTTGTTTCAGTGAAAACAGACGTAATCGTCGCTTTCGACCGTCATATTGGGCCGATATCGATGACTGCAACTGAAATTATTTTCAGTCGTATTTTTTTACGTACGACGCCGATTTTTGGTCGACAGTTAACAACCGAACGTCACAACCGTTGTTTCAGTGAAAACAGACGTAATCGTCGCTTTCGACCGTCATATTGGGCCGATATCGTACCAACAGACGTATCAACTTTGACTGCGACTGAAATTATTGTCAGTCGTATTTTTTAAGTACGACGCCGATTTTTGGTTGGCAGCTATCAACCGAACGTCACAACCGTTGTTTCAGTGAAAACAGACGTAATCGTCGCTTTCGACCGTCATATTGGGCCGATATCGTACCAACTTTGACTGCGACTGAAATTATTTTCAGTCGTATTTTTTACGTACGATGCCGATTTTTAGTCGGCAGCTATCAACCGAACGTCACAACCGTTGTTTCAGTGAAAACAGACGTAATCGTCGCTTTCGACCGCCATATTGGGCCGATATCGTGCCAACTTTGACTGCGACTGAAATTATTTTCAGTCGTATTTTTTACGTACGACGCCGATTTTTGGTCGGCAGCTATCAACCGAACGTCACAACTGTTGTTTCAGTGAAAACAGACGTAATCGTCGCTTTCGACCGTCATATTTGGCCGATATCGTACCAACAGACGTATCAACTTTGACTGCGACTGAAATTATTTTCAGTCGTATTTTTACGTACGATGCCGATTTTTGGTCGGCAGCTATCAACCGAACGTCACAACCGTTGTTTCAGTAAAAACAGACGTAATGGTCGCTTTCGACCGTCATATTGGGCCGATATCGTACCAACAGACGTATCAACTTTGACTGCGACTGAAATTATTTTCAGTCGTATTTTTTAAGTACGACGCCGATTTTTGGTTGGCAGCTATCAACCGAACGTCACAACCGTTGTTTCAGTGAAAACAGACGTAATCGTCGCTTTCGACCGCCATATTGGGCCGATATCGTGCCAACTTTGACTGCGACTGAAATTATTTTCAGTCGTATTTTTTACGTACGACGCCGATTTTTGGTCGGCAGCTATCAACCGAACGTCACAACTGTTGTTTCAGTAAAAACAAACGAGACAATTGTCGCATACGACCGTCATATTGGGCCGACATCGTACGAACTGTTGTATCGTGTAAAAGCCTCTTAACTCTTCTCTTAATATCGCAAATACTCACATAATAATCATTGCCATATATTTTCTAAATAGCCGTCATAACACAATACGTTAATCCTTGCGTACCATCACCATGCGGACCAAACAGTCAATGCAGAGAAAACAATCAACAAGCAATTTGCTCTTGTTTGCCAAACTACGTTGGAAGTCCACCAGCTTGTCGGCCAGAGTGTGTTGTGAGTTCTGAATGTGCATCGGACAAAGCTTGTATAAATCAAAAATGCCAAGATCCTTGCCCAGGATCATGTGGATCAAATGCTTTGTGTCATGTCAGAAATCATAGCCCAATCTGTTCGTGTAAGCCTGGTTATATAGGAGAACCGTTTGAGAGATGTTATCAAGAACCACGTAACTTTTAAATCACTTTTATTTTACTATGGCGTTTTTTATCAATAATTTTATCAAAACAGCGAAACTACCAGATCCTGTTGTTGTTGAATATCGAGATCCTTGCAATCCAAACCCATGCGGACCATACTCTCACTGTCGTGAAATAAACGGCGCCCCATCTTGTTCGTGTCTGCCAACATATATCGGCGCTCCACCAAACTGTCGTCCTGAATGCAGCATAAACGCTGAATGCCCAAGCAACAAGGCATGTATTCGGGAAAAATGCGCCGATCCATGTCCTGGTTCTTGCGGTTTTGGAGCACACTGCAGTGTCATCAATCATACGCCTGTTTGTAGCTGCCCACAAGGATATGTTGGAGATCCATTTACCAATTGTCGACCAGCACCGCCTCCGCCACAAGAAAGTATGCGCAGACGTTTTAATTGTAGCTAAATCAGAATTTAACTTTTTTTTATTAATTATTTTGAAAGAACCGAAGGATGATCCTTGCTATCCATCTCCTTGCGGATCAAATGCTGTTTGTTCTGATGGAACTTGCACTTGTCTACCAGAATACCACGGAGACCCATACTTCGGATGCCGACCTGAATGCGTTCTGAATGCTGATTGTTCTCGCGATAAGGCCTGTGTTCGTAGTAAATGTATTGATCCTTGCCCAGGAACATGTGGACAGAATGCGCTTTGTGATGTTATTAATCATATCCCAATGTGCAGATGTCCTGATGAAATGACAGGAAATGCGTTTATTAGTTGTGCTAAAGTAGAAAGTGAGACTCTTTTAAATAATGTTGATTTAGGACGTACCTAACCTAAAAAAAATTTTGTTCCAGAACCTCCACCAACAAACCCATGCTATCCATCCCCTTGTGGTCCAAATAGCCAATGTCGTGAACATAATTCACAAGCCATATGTAGTTGCATTTCAGGATTCCTTGGTGTACCACCAAATTGTCGACTTGAGTGTTACAGTAGCTCCGATTGTTCACCAGTTACTAGTTGTGTAAATAATAAATGTATAGATCCATGCCCTGGTAAATGTGGTGCAAACGCCATATGCCAAACCGTACAACATAATGCCATATGCGAATGCACTCCAGGATTTACTGGAAATCCATATAGTTATTGCCACAGAATTATAGGTACTAAATTTATACTTAAGTAAAAATTTAACACAGACTTTAATATAAAAAAAAATAATAATTTAGAAATAAGACCTCAACCACCACGTATTGAACAGGATCCTTGCCAGCCAAGTCCTTGTGGTTTATATTCGACATGTTCCAACATTGGCGGCAGTGCACAATGTTCATGTATTCCAGAGTATATTGGCTCCCCACCAAATTGCCGACCAGAGTGTACAAGTAACGACGAATGCCCAAATAACTTAGCTTGTATAAATAGAAAATGTAGAGATCCTTGTGAAGGATCTTGTGGTGTAGATACAAACTGTATAGTAACAATTCATATACCAAATTGCGTTTGTCGTGATGGCCTTGTAGGCGATCCGTTCAACAGATGCTACAAACCATACCGTAAGCACTTTTTAACTTATATTTTATTTTTATTATTATTTTTAGTATTTAAGTTTCTATTAAGGATACAAATATACTAATCTATTACTTTACTATTTTCCTAATCCCATTTTTAGTACCACCACAAGATAAGGTTGAACCAACAAATCCATGCAGTCCGTCACCATGCGGAACCAATACTAACTGCCGTGTCCAAGGACCAAGCTATGTTTGTGAATGTATCAAAGACTATATTGGAAATCCTTACGAAGGATGTCGACCAGAATGCGTTGGCAATTCAGAATGTGGTGCAAATAAAGCATGTATCAGATATAAATGTATAGATCCATGCCCTGGAACATGCGGTGTCGAAGCTATATGCTCAGTTACAAATCACATTCCAGTATGTTCTTGCCCGCCTGGTCTAGAAGGCGATGCGTTTAGGCAATGTACACCAATACGACGAAAAGAAGAACCACTTGAAAAAGACCCATGCTATCCATCACCGTGTGGACTTAACGCCATCTGCCGTAATGTTAAAGGTAACGCAGTCTGCGAATGCCAACCAGGATACTTCGGAAACGCCGCTGGATACGGCTGTAAGCCTGAATGTACCTTAAGCTCAGATTGTCCCCGAGACAAAGCATGTAACAACTTAAAATGCGTCGATCCATGTCCAGGAGTATGCGGCTATGGTGCAGAATGCCGAACAATAAATCACAATCCAGTTTGCTCATGTCCTAGCCCAACTGTTGGTAATCCATTTGTTGAATGTCATCCACCAGCTAAACTTGAACCCGTGGATCCATGTAATCCATCACCATGTCGTGGAAATGGTATTTGTCGTGTTGTTAACAATGCAGCTACATGCCTATATCCTGAGTGTGTCACCAACGAAGACTGCGCTAGAGATCGAACATGTGTCAATCAGAAATGTAAAGATCCGTGCGTTCATGCATGCGGTGTTAATGCTATTTGCAGTGCTATTAATCATCAAGCACGATGCTCATGTCCGAATGGATATTATGGATCACCGTATACTGAATGTTATCCACAGATGGATGTTCTACAGCCGAAGCCGGAATGTGTTACTGATAATGATTGTACAAATGATAAGGCTTGTATACAGCAAGAATGTAAGAATCCTTGTGAACAGGCGAATATTTGTGGACAAAATGCTAAGTGTCATGTGCAAATGCATAGGCCACTTTGTGTTTGTAATGAAGGATATACTGGAAATGCGCAGACGTTCTGTCATTTGAGTGAGTATTGAGTTTGGTTTTATATTTTTTAGTAGTAAGCTAGTAGTAGTTGGACGTTTATCTTGAAGGTATTTCACCAAGAAGTGTCATTTTAAATTTTTCACGCAATAGAGCCATTGTTTCACGTGGCAAATAAACGTCGTCCACATCCATAGCATCAATTTCAGCCAAAACAGTCAGTCGACATCGTACGGTCGAACGAACAGCATTTTCAAAAAAGTATGGCTCGATTACACCACCATCCCAAAAACTGCAACAAACTGTCATTCGTTGTGGTTAGAGAGGTTGTTCGACTACTTGTTTTGGGTTTTCAAACCCCCAGATGCGACAGTTTTCCTTGTTTACGTTCCCAGACAGATTAAGAGGAATCTCATCACTCAGAATAATTTTTTAAAATCACAATCACACATTTCCACCAGGATTTGCGAATGTGCATCGATCCATATCTAAAAGTTTCTTAGTTTTTGCTTGTCGAATGTCATCGTCTCGTAGAGTCGGCATTGTCTCCTCAGACACTCCTAAGTTGTCGAGGTGGTGCCACATGGCCAGTCAGATAACTCACCAACTGCCTAAAGTCCGTCCTGTTTAGAGTGATGACGTCCCTTAAGGCCAGGCCCGCCACATAGGGGGGCAACTGGGACGAATTGCCCCGGGCCCCAGACCAGAGGGGGGCCCGAGAATAGATTGGAACCCAAAAAGTGAAAACCCAGTGTCGAAAAGCTTTATATTTTCGATCACCTTGTGCAATTGCCTTTTCGTCCTTCCAAACGGCAACAGCGATTTTACCAAGCGGTCCCCCAACTAATTACCAACCGTGTTCAATATGCTGCTTGACCACCGCATCGAACGAGAACCGGTCTATGTTTGCCGTTTTCTTCGGTCCACACAACTCCTTAAACATCTAATGGGAGAAAATTAACAACGCTCCGAATTCGCTTCCCTTAGACGCAGGACCGAGAACGTTGGAATAAAATTCTTGAGGAGGCCAAGGCTCATAGAGGGTTGTAGCGCCAATGATGATGATGATAGTAGTGCTTCGAATTTTTCCCGCTGGGATAGGTTCTGGATTGATTCTGCCAAAAGAAAGATGAGTACCAAGAGCTGAGAGCTAAGCACAAGGGCCTCCTCTACATAAGACCTGTTCCATTCTAGGTTGCACTATGTAACTTGAGGTTCATCCGACCGACCCTTCGGTATCTATATTTAATGCTCTGAATGAACCTATTCTTACGTTCCACAAAATTTTTTTGGTCAAAGATTTTTTGGAATTGCAAAATCCTTAAAGGGCCCCAAACGTTTTTTAGCCCCAGGCCCCGCAAGGTGATGTGACGGGCCTGCTTAAGGCAAAGCGTCTTAACCTGTTCCCAATAGGCTAGGTTCAGTCCCTTAACCCAGTCTTCTATCAGGGACTTGGAGGTGGACCATTAGATCCAACAGTAGAGTTTTAGACCCTAGAACAGAGTCTCAGACTCTTTCTTCGCTATCTTATTCACAGCTTCATTTCCCTCGATTTCCCAGTATCTGGCGACCCAACAGAGCGAGACCGTCTTTTTCCTGGTCAGGCTCTGGAGTACGTTAAAGTACCCTGCAACTATTTTTACTTCCACTTTGGGAGTGCCTTGATGGCAGCTTGACTGTACGAAAAGTTATAATGTTGACAACTTTCAATCCTTTCTCAAGGTTGAGCCAAACGGTGGTCTCAATGACATTTAGGGCCACCTAACCATTGACAGAGGCCTTCCTAACTATTCCAATCGAGACCTTTGAGTTGGGTTCTGCGATACCAGCCTCTGTACCATGGTTCCATCTTTGACCCTTCGGTAAGCCGGTGGAGATTTTTTGGTCCCCAGATAGGATGAATTTCTCTCACTCAGAGAAATCCGGAATAATCGTACTGAATTCCCTTTGGAACCACAGTCGGCAGAATTCCCTTTGGTACCGCATAGCTCCAGTAATGGAGTTGTAAGCAACCAGTTGCAGTCTGCTGTACTTGTGGATCGCCGTGGCCTGTTTGGTTTTGGGTCAGCATACTATAGCGCACAACAGGTTTAACAATCCCCAGATCTTACTCAAAAGCCTTTTACAGGCTCATATAGCTCTAGTGGCTTTACTGATGGCGTAGGCCAGTTGAGCGTTCCAGTTCAGCCTCTTTCCAGAATGTCATCGTCAAGTCAAACTTCCCGAGACAATGATGGCAAGATCATTTGTATAACCGATAATATCGAAACCATATTCGTGTAGTTTGATCAAAAGTTCATCAACAACTAGTGACAATATTAAGGAGGGTAGAACTTCACTTTGAGGGCAGCCTTTACAGTAACGGTAGAGGCACCGACGCACAGTGGGGCATATAGTTAATTTTTTGGACAAGCGATAATTCCCAAGCCTGGAATTAATGACACTTAAAAAATTTTTTTTAAACTATTCGTGATAAAATTGCCTTTAATTCTATCGAGCCAGAATTTTGAAATTTCAAAATTAAAGATGTCTAATCCAATATGGCGGACATAAATTTTGTAAGAAAAATACATTTTTGTCAAAAGATTCTTTAAAATTATTGAAATTAATTATTATTATTTATTTTTTGGTTTCCAAAAAAATCCCGAAAGTAACAATTTTTTATAATTTTAAAGAATATTTTGGAAAAATTTTATTTTCTTACAAAATTTATATCCGCCATATTGGATTAGCCATCTTTAATTTTGAAATTTCAAAATTCTGGCTCGATAGAATTAAAGGCAATTTTATCACGAATAGTTTAAAGAAAAAAATTTTATTTTTCATTAATTCCAGGCTTGGGAATTATCACTTGTCCAAAAAATTAGCTATTTGCCCCACTGTGCGACGGTAGAAGAAATGTCATTTATCCAATCAATTGTGTTGGGATCCAAGTTTCTGCGAGCCTAGAAATATAATAGAATCAATGCCAGTAGTATTCAAAGTACCCTCGATGTCAAGAAACGCACATAAGGCAGTTTCCTTAGCGAAAAATGCTCTCTCGATTATGCTAACTAGGTGGTGTAAAGCAACGTGTGAATTACCGAACTATACAAATGAAGAGAGCGCTCCAGCCTGTGAAACTCCAGCAGCCTTTCCATCGTTTTCAAAAGAAAAAAAGTTAAACAAATAGGTCTATACGATTTAGCAGAGCCGCGCCTAGACAATTAGCGCCCTGTGCATATTCGCCGATTCCGCTCTTTAAGGGCAAAATTTTTTTTTCGCTCGCGGGTTACAGGCGCCCGCACCGGGGAATTATCAAAAAAAAATACACTCGCACATTTCACAATAAAAAAAACGACGAAAATCGACAATTATTGTTCATTTCATATTATTTTTCTCTTATTTCATTCACCATTCTATTAATTCATTTAATTTCGTTTCTTCGCCCGCGATGACAAGATCAAAACGGATGGCGACTTCTCTTCGAATTCTTGCTGTGCCACTGCCATTCGTTTCGGTGAAACTTCTTGCTTAGCCTTCTGCTCCGCAAACATTGCCAAGGCTCGATCTATTGCCTTAAATCGTCGCTCATTAAAATTGAGATGGCGCCTTTGGTGTCGACGCGGCATATTTATAAAATCACCCCTATTGTGGTTGTCGAGTCGACTAGCAATCGACTCGACAATCTCTAGTCGAGGCGATTTTGATTTTGTATTGCGTAAGAGGATCGACTTGAACAAACAGACCTGCCATATAAAATCTTAGTTTAAATGATGTTATTGTGAATTTTTATAATGTTGACATTTATAGAATCAGCTGAATTACTTCAATTTTGAAATATTTATGAAATTTTTTTTTTAAATATTTTTATTTACGAAAAGAAAATGATATCAACGGATTTGTCAATTTTATGCATTTATTTAGATTAAATAAACAAGCTTTTGCTGACTTGCTAAGAGAAATAGACTCTAAATTACATCCACCACAAAGGTTTTGTTTTCATATTTCTTTGACGTACGGTGGTGGCATATCTGGCAGGTCATCTCTTGTTAATGGTGTTTGGATCTCCTCCATCCTTATATTTGATAGATTTTCCTGAGGCGGAGTATTTTCATCAAGTACAGCGTTTCTCTGTCTTGGGCTTATTACGACATCAGAATCTGAAATTACTCCAAATTCACGGCCCGGTAGATTTACAGCACAATCTATATTCAGTAAGTCGATAACGTCCTCCTCTAAAGGTGTAAAATAGTGCAATATATTTCTCCCGCCACCTGTCGCCTTCATTTCGGTTTTGTTTTCCATTTCCTTCTTTTTAATTTTATACTTCCAGCCATTGGCGTTCCTTGTTGGAGGGCCTAAGCAGTTAACGTCCTCCGTAATTTTTTCCCATCGCCTCTTCAATTCCAGCTTGAAATCCTTTCCGGATTTTGTATATGCTTTTGCAATGTCTGTGTTCTCCTTCATTATGTCCACCAATCTCTCGAACTGCTTTTTATTTGTTATCACTTGCTTATTTTTACATTTCATTTACTTAATTTACACAAAACAATTCACAAAAATTGACAGAAATTGAAAAAGTCAACTTGAATTATGAGCAGGCGGGAAAAACATAGTTATCGACTCTAAATGTCGATAAAATCGACAAATTATTCGCTTTATCGACATTCGCAATACCGATTCAGCCATCATTTTAGAATCGACTAGCGACTCGACAATCACAATAGGGGCCAATATATTGCCCAATGCAAATGCACAATTTGCACATATACACTAGGGAGCACTTGATTACCCTCACTTGAAATTTCGATTTGAAACATGCTGCCAGTGACTCGAGTCGTGCTAACCATTTTTTAAGTTGGTTCTAGTCCGTAATTTCGCAGATCCACAAGCCTGTTGTCCTTTTTATTATAAAAACCACCACAACTCTCCTCCAGATGATTGGAATGTATCTTCAATTGAAGCTAGCTGTAAAGAGACTGAACAGTTAATGACAGTTGTATGTTGACAATTAAAAAACAGCACGAAAATCAAATTGACACCTCTTGTTGAAAGATTCTTAAATGTAATACCGTTGCATAAGTGTAGGCTTTCATCTTTTATTTTTTAATTAAATTTTTTAAACAGAAGCAAATTCTTAAAATTAGTGAATTATTATGCTGTTGCCATTGACATTGATGATTTTTATCCTCTAGATTTTTATTTTTAGGCTACACCTTCATCTAAAAAATTAACATTTAAATATTTTATAATATTAAAAAAAAACTTGAAATTGATTGCATATACCTTAGGCGAAACACAATTTTTAATTCTCTTTTAAATCAAACTAAACTTTTTTTTTATCAATAATATACTAAAATCCTTCCTTATTTTAAAAACTACAGTTGGTTGCCGATCTGATGAAGAATGCCCACCAACAGAAGCTTGCGTTAACAAACAATGCGTTGATCCATGCCTCTTCACACAATGCGGAACTGGTGCAACATGCAAAACTGACTACAATCACAAAGCAAGATGCCACTGCCTTGATGGTTACCGTGGTAATCCACAAATTCGATGTGAACGTCCAGAATGTACCCAGGATTCAGATTGCTCCTTTAATTTGGCATGTGTTAGTGAACGTTGTCAAGATCCATGCGATTGCGGAGAAGGTGCTCAATGCCGTGTCGATAATCATCGTGCCCAGTGCAGATGTCCGTCTGGATATACTGGAAATCCTCAAGTTAAATGCACGATAAGTAAGGATTTATTAAACATAAAAAAATTAAGGATAATAATTTTTAATAAAATTTACACTTTACTTTTTAGTTCCACAAAAAGATACATCACAATGCACAATGGATGCAGATTGCGCAAGCAAATTGGCCTGCTTTAGTGGTGAATGCAAGAATCCTTGCACAATAACAAAACCATGCGGAGCTCATGCATTCTGTACTGTTGTCAACACGTTACCACTAAGGACAATGATTTGCCAATGCGAGCCAGGATATATTGGGGATGCAGATGTCGGCTGTCGTCAAGGTGAATTCCTCTTTTTATATGACAAACAATTTTCAGCTTTTAAAAAACAAAATTTACATAATATAATTCTATATATTTTCAGCTATTTTTATTATATTATTTTTGTATATATTTCTAATACCAAAATATTGTATATATTTTTGTATAACAAAAAAAACAAAAAAAAACAAACAAAATTTGTAAACAACATACTCAAAGCACTAAAGACTCACTTTAAACCTATGTTGGGACGCTATAAGAATGATATTAATACAAAATTTTAAATTTCACACACACAGAACAAATAAAGGAATCAGGATGTCGATCGAATGATGAATGTCCAAATTCAGATGTATGCCGTGAAGGTGCCTGTATTAATCCTTGCCATGATAATTCACCATGCGCTAGAACAGCCGAATGTTTGGCACAAAATCATCGGGCTATTTGC
The DNA here is from genome assembly GCA_963855945.1 of Thereva nobilitata. Classification (NCBI taxonomy): domain Eukaryota; kingdom Metazoa; phylum Arthropoda; class Insecta; order Diptera; family Therevidae; genus Thereva; species Thereva nobilitata. The sequence goes on from OY979698.1 coordinate 15,526,896, forward strand.
AAGTGTCCATCGAACCTTCAAGGGGATCCGTTCGTCAACTGTTATAGACGTATGAATACACACACACAAAATAAAAATATCATTGAATCATTTTTTTCTAAATAAACTTTTTTATTACAGCTCTTGATACAACACCAGAATGCGTGTCCGATTCTGAATGCTCACCAGCAATGGCTTGCATTAATCAAAGATGCCAAAATCCATGTGCCGAAAGTAATCCATGCGCTGGAAATGCTGATTGTAGAGTATCACAGCATCGACCATTGTGCTACTGCCCACAAGGTTGGGGCGGAGATCCACAAATCCAATGTTACAAACGTAAGACCTTAATGCTATGTCTAGACACAAAGTTAAGTTAAATTTTCAGTACAAATTGCCATTTATTGATTTAACTTTCCAATACAAAAATTAACACCGGAACACAATGGGTTAAAGTTAACTTCAACGACTTTCGCCTAAATGCATGCAACATTTTACTTGGAAATTCTGAATTTTTTACGATGTATCATTTGACGTTTACGTTATACGATAAAGTCAACAAAATAATTCTTATACATATTTCAAAAAATGAAAAGGGCAAGGGCGAGACAATTACATTAGTTAAAAACTCTTTACGAATTAATACAAACATACTAATGTCCAAACTCGAGGATTTGGTGGTGTGGTTTCTTTCAAAATGTTGCAATCACATAAATTAAATTCATATAGTATTTCAATACCATTAATTGCTTTATTTTGTTTACTGAGGATAGCTTCTCAATTTTCAATTAATTATTTACTATAGAAAAGTATGTAGCAATAAATAAAAACATTTTTTTCAAATCTTCCATTGTCTATTTGCAAAATTAAATCAAAACAATCAAAGAAATGTCAAAATCTGATGGCTTTAACTTAACTTTGTGTATGTACATTCAGGGTTAACTTTTTAACTTCTTTAACTTAACTCTGTGTCTGGACATTGCATAATACTATAAAAACCCATTGTACAAGTCTAACCTGTTAATTTTATCCCCAAAAGCCGAATGTACAATCGATGCTGACTGCCCATACGACAAGGCCTGTATCAACGAAAAATGCCTAAACCCATGCTCATACGGCGCAACTCACTGCGGAAGCGGCGCAAACTGCCTAGCACAAAACCATAGAGCAACATGCGCATGCCCACCAGGAACCCAAGGAAATCCATTCATTTCCTGCATCACTGGCCTTTGCCAATACAACGAAGATTGTGCAGATCACGAAGCTTGCGATAGATTAAACCGAGTATGTAGACCAGTTTGCGATGACGACACTTGCGCCACATCTGCAATATGCATTGGTAGAAACCATCAACCACGATGTGAATGCAAGCCAGGAACAACAGGAAATCCTTATGTTGAATGTGCCCGATTCCATGAACCACCACAACCAGAACCAGAATGTAGAGTTGATGCAGACTGTCCATCGCAGCTAGCATGTCTAAGCAATCGTTGTGCAAATCCTTGCAGTAATCCAAACGTGTGCACTCCGCAACAAACTTGTACAGTTCTAGATACTTTGCCACTGCGTACAGTAATTTGCAAGTGTCCTTCTGATATGATAACTGATGGAGCAAGGAATTGTATTCCAATTAAGCATGACATTCCAGGATGTCAAGTGAACGAAGACTGTTCCACTACTGAAGTATGCCAGAGAGGAACTTGTGTAGTAGCATGTCGTGTAGAACAATGCGGCTTGAATGCACAATGCAAATCTGTAAATCATTATGCACAATGCTCGTGTCCACCAGGATACGAAGGAAATCCACGTATTGAGTGTCATTTGAGTAAGTTTGACTCTTTACTTTCGATTCTTTTCAAAAAAAAACTAATCTTCAAATTATTTTTACAGCTCCCAAAACACCAGGAGTTATACCAACACCAGAATGCTACAAGAACGATGATTGCCCACAAGAACAAACATGCCGTAATGAAAGATGTATCAATCCTTGCCGTGAGTCAGATCCATGTGGACGAGGAGCTTTCTGCCACACTGAAAATAGAGTCCCAGTCTGTAGATGTCCTGGAGGATATACCGGCGATCCATACGTTAGCTGTGTACCTCGTAAGTTTCCTTTATAACATTCTACCATACCACAATGTCTCACAAAATTATATTTACAGCTTCTGAACCGACAATCGGATGCAAATCCAGCTCAGACTGTCCTCTAACCGAGTCGTGCGTAAACGAACGCTGCATAAACCCATGCAACTGCGGACCAAATGCAGATTGTCATGTAGCAAATCACCATCCAGTTTGCTACTGTCGACCAGGATATTCCGGAAATGCTCAATTTGGATGCGTCCGTGTCGGATGTCAATCCGATGATGAATGCTCCGCGGACAAACAATGCGTCAACAGCGAATGTATAAACCCATGCGTAATAAATGATCCATGTGCAATTAGTGCTGAATGTTATGGTCGAAACCATAGGGCAACATGTAGATGTCCTGATGGACTAGAAGGAGATCCCTTCACTAGATGCGAACGTGTTGAATGCCACTCAGACTATGACTGTTCATCGAATCAAGCTTGTGTACAAAATCGCTGCGTAAATCCATGCAATGAAAACCCATGCGCACAGAATGCCATCTGCTTTGCTATTAATCATGCTGCGCACTGTAAGTGTCCCGAAGATATGCCATTGGGTAATCCATTCTCGTACTGCGAGAAGAAAATAATTCCACCATCAGAACCGGAATGTCGAAGCGATCCAGAATGTCCGAGTAAAATGGCTTGTATAAACAATAGATGCGTCAATCCGTGTCTAGAACTGTCACCTTGTGCTAGAACTGCTATTTGTAGCGTACTAGACAGCCAACCTGTACGAACTATGATTTGTGAATGCCCGGAATTGTTTGTACCAGACGCTAACGGAGAATGTAAACCGATTACACTACAAACCCCACCTGGATGTGTATCAGACAGCGAATGTCCGGACAAAGAGGCATGCATTAACAGACAATGCCGAAATCCATGCAACTGTGGAACGAATGCCGTTTGTAATGTTCATAATCATCGTGCAACATGCTCTTGTCAAGACGGATATGACGGAAATCCCTACACTAATTGTAGGACAGTTGGATGTAGAATAGACAAGGAATGCGATTCTGGTAAGGCTTGTATAAATGGTAACTGCATCAATCCATGCTTGATTAATGATCCGTGCGGAGTGAATGCCGAGTGCTTTGTTACTGGAAATAACGCCAACTGCAAATGCAATCCTGGATACAGAGGCAACCCCTATGAACGTTGCACAATTATCGGATGTAGAACCAACAGTGATTGTCCATCAGAAAAATCGTGCGAAAATCAACAATGTATCGATCCTTGCATTTACCACAATCCATGCTCTAATCATGCTGAATGCCGACCACAAAATCACATAGCTGTATGTAGATGTACACCTGGATTTATGGGAAATCCTTATATTGATTGTAGACCAGAAATACAACCTGAATGCACTTATGATATTGATTGTCCATCGAAATTGGCTTGTATTAACAACAAATGCCAAGATCCATGTCTTATACTGGAACCATGCAACAGACCATCTCGTTGTGAAGTAACACCAACGTCACCTGTAAGAACAATGATCTGTATATGCCCTGAAGGATATATAAGTAGCGGAAGTGGAACTTGTAAACCAACAAAACCAGTCCTCGATGTCGGTGGATGTATCTCCGATACTGACTGTTCCGCTGATAAGGCCTGCATCAATGGAATTTGTAGAAATCCTTGCAATTGTGGAATCAATGCCGAATGTCGTATTAAAGATCATAAACCAGTATGCTCATGCAAACAAGGATTCGAAGGAAACGCTGAGTTCCAATGTATCAAAATCGGTTGTCGATCGGATGATGAATGTTCGACCCAACACTCGTGCGTTAACAGACAATGTATTCCGGCATGTTCAGCCGATGGCAATGTATGTGGAACAGCTGCAGAATGTTATGGTATTAATCATAGAGCGGTATGCGAATGTAGACCAGGTTTCAGTGGTAATCCACGAATATCTTGTGTACCACTTGGCTGTCGATCGGATGGTGAATGCCCTAGTGATAAGGCGTGCATCAACGGAAATTGTGTAAATCCATGCGATGTTACGGCGTCATGTGCAAACGATGAAATTTGTAAGGTTTATAATCATAGACCAGAATGCGCATGTCCAGCTGGATTTGTTGCTTATAGAAATGGATGCAAGGAAGAACGTTATGCTATTTGCACATATGACTATGATTGCCCGCCACAGACTGCTTGTATTGGTGGTGAATGCATTAATCCGTGCAACTCGACTAAACCTTGTGGTGTTAATGCTAAATGCAAGGTTTTAGATACAATTCCGGTAAGAACAATGATTTGTGACTGTTTGGAAGGATATCAAGGAAATGCTGCTATTCAGTGTGATAGGAGTAAGTACACACGATCGTTTTATATCCTTAACATTTTTTAATAATATTTTTTTATAAATTCCAGTGTCATTATGTCATTTCGACAAAGGTTTCGTTAGAGATATCGATGGAAGATGTGTTTGTCCACCTGGAAAAGCTCTGGACATCTATGAATATTGTACACCATGCCTACCAGAAAAGGGATACAAAGTCGATGAAACAGGACATTGTAAATGTGATTTAGAACGTGGAATGGTTATCGATGAAAGAGGCAGATGCAGATGTCCAATTGAACATGGATATAGACAAACAGAAAGCGGAAATTGTATACCATCAGACCGTCCAGAATGCGAATCAAATAATGATTGTCCAGATAATCGATACTGTAATCTACAAACAAAGACCTGTGACGATCCTTGTGTACAAAAGACATGCGGTGAAAATGCTTTCTGCAATGCAACAAGGCATATAGCGGTTTGTCAATGTATATATCGTTACACAGGTGATCCAGAAATTAGTTGCAGTAAGTATTTAGCTTTGTGTGATAAGAAACTCATAACTAAATCAATTCATTTTTTTTTGTAGACAACACATACAGACGTGACTTCCCTAAACCAGATATGGCTGTTAGCTGTTTAGCCGATGGTGTTCAAGTTGAGATTCACATAAACGAGCCAGGATTCAATGGTGTTCTATATGTAAAAGGACACAGCAAAGATGAAAGATGTAGACGCGTTGTAAATTTGAACGGTGATCAATCATCACGAACGGAAACTTTCAAAGTACCATTCGGTAGCTGTGGCCTAATACATGTGAACGGTGTAGCAAGCTTCGTGCTTGTTATACAGAAACATCCAAAACTTGTTACATATCGTGCTCAAGCATATAATATAAAATGTGTCTATCAAACAGGAGAAAAGAATGTTACACTAGGATTTAATGTTTCAATGTTGACAACCGCGGGTACAATCGCAAATACAGGACCTCCGCCAATTTGTCAAATGAAGATCGTTACGCATAACGGACAAGAAATCAACTCTGCTGAAATTGGGGATAACCTAATGCTGCAAGTTGATGTTGAACCAGCGAGTAAGAGAGGATTAATTTTTTTTAAATATTTTTTTAAATTGGGTATTAATTATAAAAACAAATAATAATCCATAATTTTACTTTCTAGCAATCTATGGAGGTTTTGCCCGTAGCTGTATCGCTAAAACAATGGAAGGACAATTAGAAAATGAATATATTGTAACTGATGAAAATGGTTGTGCCACAGATCCATCAATATTTGGCGAATGGGAATATAATCCAGACTCAAACAGTCTTTTGGCTAGCTTTAATGCATTCAAGTTCCCATCTAGTGATAATATTAGATTCCAATGTAATATACGTGTATGCTTTGGTAAATGTCAGCCAGTGAATTGTAGAGGTTATAATGCATTTGGAAGGAGACGTAGACGTGAAATAGCTGATCAAAATTCGACCGATCCCACAACAGCAGTTGCATCAGCCAATGATCTTGGTGTTGAAGGGCAACTGAGAGAAGAGATAACAATACAATCGAATGCTATTCTGACGTTTGAGAGACGTGAAGAGAGATATACAGATTCACAGAACAGTAAGTTGATTTTGTTTTAATAAATATAGGGTATTTTTATAAAAAATTGGGTTTTTGGGAAATTTAGTTGTTATGCGAGTTCAATTAAAGCTGATGTCACGCAGAGAAGTGTTCTTGGGTCCATTCGTTATCTACTGGACACTAAGCACTTTCGCTGTCGATACCATTGTACTAGTGAGGGAAAAGTACTATTCAAAATGTTCGTGGTAAAAAGTTGGCTAAACAACAAGATATCGCATATATTTAAAATACGGAAACAGTGCTATTGGGGAACATTTTCAAGAATATTAATTAACGGATAGCACCTGCCGAGTCCTAACAATATTTCTTAACAGAGAGCAGCCTAATTTGCCTTGATGAAACTTATGCGCACCTTCAGATTTATATAGACTAATATCGCCCATTGGTCGAAATTCGACCATCTCTCCCTACTCTTCTCTAAATCCGTTCCGTTAAAGTTTGACGTCTACGCATTTCAAATAACTCAGTAATAATTTATATTGAACTATTACCACTTTTTAATTTCTCTATCAGTTCTAAACAAAAACAAAAAAAATTTGTTTTAAAAAAGTGTAATTAAAAGCTACATTATCATCTAAAATCGCATCTTTGAACAAAACTTTCTTCATTTAAAAAACACCATCACTTACCGTGATATTTTGATAATAATTTCCACTTTGTTTTATTATTTATTTTTTTATTTTTTTTAATTAAAATTTGCCGGAACGGTAAAAATCTCCACAGAAAGAAAAACATTTTTTCAACATAAGCGGAATGACGCTGACATGCAATCGCACTACGGCAAGAAAAGTGGCACAACTCAAAAATTGGCTGTTTTCAGTTATTGCCGCCAGGTGACTGTTGGTAGTTTTCTTGCCCTACTTCGACAGTATATGCATTTATTTCTAATCTAATTTGTTGAAACAAAAACAAAAACAAACAAAATTTTGAAATGCTAATTTGATTTGTTTAAATCGTAGGGAAAAGAAAGTACGGCAAACTTTCGCTAAGCAATCTAGGCTCATGAAATTTAGTCGATTCACAAACCTTAATAATAAATTTTTATATTCGCCTGTTTATATGCTAATCGTAATTTCTACCTTATATTGTTGTTGTCCTTTTATCATTTTATATAGGTAAATGCAATACTCATTTCTGAGTGACAGAATTGAGATAAATGAATAATTCTTGTTTTGTGCACACCTTTACGACTCCGACTTCCATATAAAACCAGTTTGAGGAAAATCGGTTTAGTGGAAGTCGAATAAAGTGCTGTACAAAAAAAGTGCTTGCGTATTAATATATAGATTCTTCCGGATGGGCTTCTTGATACACAGAGACGGCACATGCTAACGTATGCATATCTTACATAGGCTGAACCTTTTACACCGATCTATACACGTTATTTTACTCACGACATACTCTTCGGCCACTTAAGACGTGTCATTCAAAAGCGACTAAACCATATACTTCTTCTTCTTCTTCTACAAAAGGCTCTATAGCCCAAATCGGGGTTTGGCATCTTCTATTATTTTTCTCCAGTCATCTCGATTTCTAGCTTCTCAAGTTCTCCAATCCGATGCATAGAGAATTATCTCGTCATCTGTTGCAACTGCACCCATTTACTTTTTTTCGACCTACCTAGGGTTTTTCGTCTTCAATACTCTTGACCTTGTTTGCTGCTTTTTCTTCAGGCATGCACTCCGCATGTTCATTCTAGTGAAATCTGTACGGTTTTATGAAGGTCACCAAATTGATGACAAAAAAGCTTCTTAATATCATCCTTTCGAGGAAGTTTAGCTTTTCCTCTATACTTTGTCTAAAAGTCCCTATGTTTCACTCCGGCAGCATATAACAGAACGCATTCATGTCTTATTTAGCTTAAACCATATATGTCTACATATTAGCCCAAGTTTTCAGCTGTTTAGGATGTGTGAAAACAGTTTTTATTTCTAAATGGAATTCTTCTACACATTTCTTCTAGTTCTTCGTTTTCGTTCGTCACCATTAATCCTGTGTATACGAAATTATGAGCCACTTCTAATTTTTGTTCATCTATCGACAGGTCCCTTCCTATCATTTGTATATTGACTCTTATCTTCTTTCTATGATCAACTTCCTTACTATGTTGATATCATCGGCACCTGAAAGGATTTGTATACCTGTCATATAACTACTGTCTAATAACTCCTCCCAACTATAGGGTAAATAGCATAGGTGCAAAGGCTATCTCCTTGTTTTAGCCCTTGATGAATCCAAAAGGGATTTTTAAGGTATTCTTACCTTGTCATTTCTGTCGAGGTAGGATAGTTCTGCTAGACATACTAGCTCGACTGGCATCCCTAATCGAGTAGGATATTTTTTTTTATATGAAAGTCCAAGCTTAAAAGTCACCCTTTGTACAACCGTCGTGTCGTTCTCCTCATTGTGCAATATTTAGTAGTAAGCTTGGCTCAAAGGAAGGAATAGAGGACGGGATAGATTAATAAGAGTCTGGCGGTTTCACACCAAAGAGAAAAATTTGACCGAAGCGCACTGTAACAAAAATCAAAACAACAAATTTTTGTAACGGGGCTTCGATTTTCCAAATTCGATATCCTCAATAGCTTAGGCAATCGGTGAAGCCGGCGAGATGCCTTATTAGGGCTACTCAGCTTCAGTCTTTGGTTGGAGTTGTATGCCTGCTTGAAGTCATCAATGACATCAATACGTCTACAATGTTTTGAAAGAAACCGTTTTATTTTTTTATTGGTATCAAAAAGGTAGGAAATAAACAATAAAAAACAAATTCGAAAAACTGTGTTGATCAATTCTGAACCGATTGCTTAGAGAGCTTCAGGTTTCATTATGTTTAATGTTCTTCAATTTGGAGCTTAGATGTGAAGATTTTCAGATTTTCCAACTCTTGAACAACATACATAAAGCTAACCGGAAAATGACACTTATTTATTTGGCAAAATTCGTCCACCATATTGGCCCCGCAAAAGTTGTGATCATGGATTCGTAATTTGCTACCTTAAAAACACCCATATACCGATTTTCATTGGAATCGGAATACAATTGGCAAACTTGTCGACCATATTGATGCGGCCATTTTGAATTTAGAGGCTTTGATCATAAATTCGTGATTTGCGACCTTAAAACCCCCTAGATACCCACTTTCATTGGAGTCGGAACACATTTGGCAAATTCAATTATATTTGCGCGACCATTTTGAATTTCGGAAATATTTGCGCCGCCATTTTGAATTTCGAAAATTGGACTTCGAGCGCCATCATGGGAGACCTTCACGCACTTTCATTAAAACCGGAGCACAATGGGCACATTCAACCATATTTAAGCGGCCATTTTGAATTTCGGTCATATTTCGGCGACCATTTTGAATTTCGTGATTTGCGACCTTAAAAACCCCTAGATACCCACTTTCTTTGGAGTCGGAACACATTTGGCAAATTCAATTATATTTGCGCGGCCATTTTGAATTTCGGCCATATTTGCGCCGCCATTTTGAATTTCGAAAATCGGACTTCGAGCACCATCATGGGAGATCTCCACACACTTTCATTAAACTCGGAGCACAATTGGCAAATTCAACCAAATTTGGGCGGCCATTTTGAATTTCGGTCATATTTCGGCGACCATTTTGAATTTCGTGATTTGCGACCTTAAAAACCCCTAGATACCCACTTTCATTGGTGTCGAAACACATTTGGCAAATACAATTATATTTGCGCGGCCATTTTGAATTTCGGCCATATTTACGCCACCATTTTGAATTTCGAAAATCGGACTTCGAGTGCCATCATGGGAGACCTTCACGCACTTTCATTAAAACCGGAGCACAATTGGCAAATTCAACCGTATTTGGGCGGCCATTTTGAATTTCGGTCATATTTTGAATTTCATTTTTAAAGTAAACAATAAAATTCTTTGATTCTTCATCTATGCCATGGTATATTTTTTTTCGATATAAACAATAGTTTTTGAGCTGCAACTCAAAACTGTATGCCATAATTTCGTTATCATCGGTTTGTTGTCGTGGAAGCACGTCATAAAGAAAGAATAAAATCTAGTTGAGACAAAATCCATGGTGCTGCATAGAACCGAACCACGAACCCCTGGCATGGTAGTCAGGCGGCTTAGTCTCTAGGATAGCGAGTTCGGCTACTTGTGTTAACTCTCTGTAACGATGTTCTGCTTCAGAGTGTGTTAGTATACTGTATAATTGTTTAGTTTTTCTTTCTTGGGAATTCTTTGTATTTCTCTGAATCGTTCTCTCGAAACCATGCTTTCACCATGCAGTGATCAGCACCGCAACTAAAGAATGAGCTGTTTTAGACGGTGCGCTCCAGCGCATGTGCCTCACGAACGTTTGGAGATGAAGGGAGGAGTGGGAATGAAGAGAGGTACCACCCCACTTCTCCCTTTATCCACAAAGTACGTGAGGCACATGCGCTGGAGCGCACCATCTAAACCGGCTCAATGTATACTTTTAACTCTTACCTAATGCTCTGCAGGACATAATTTAAAAAAACAAAACTATTTTATTTACAGTTAAACCATCAGCACAGCGTGTAGAAGACATATGTGTCTCAATGGTTGGGCTTATAATAGCTTTGGTAATAACAGCTTTATTAGCTTTAGTAGCAGTAGCAGTAGCTGTTTCATGCTGGTTAATGGCATATAGAAGACGACCAAAATCAGTTGGACCATTACCACATCCACCAGAGTTCCCAAATCCGCTCTTTACTAATCCAGATGCGGTACCGGAGCCCACTCCAGATTACCTATCGTAGTTTAATATATAATAATTAAAAAAAAATTTTAATTTAAATTTAAAAAAACAAAAAAATAAAAGAAACAATTTAAAAAAGTCTGGTGCTGTAATATATCAAAATTTCACTAATTTTATAGTAAAAAAAAAATAATTAATAAAAAAAAATTAAAAAAAAAATATATTTAAATTATATATTAAAAAAAAAAGAAAAGAGAAAATTGTAAGAATTAAGTATGTGCAAAAAGAAGCACTTAAAAACAACTATTAAATTTAAAAAAAATAATTAAAAAAAAAAAGTATCAAAGTTTATGAAACTTGAAAAAAGTAAAATTTTTTGTGTAAATTAAAAAAAAAAGAAAAGTTAAAAAGAAAAGAAAAATTATTTTTTAATGGCCTTGTTTTTATTAGGTTTTATAGTCCAAGACTATTAAGGGTAGGTGATTTGATTTGATAGGGCTGTAGCCAAAAAAAAAAGAATAGAAAATTTTTGTAGGGAGTGAAATATTAAATTTTAGTAGGAAAATATTTGTGTGAAGAGATTCATCTCATAAAAACAAGACCGTTTTACACTTTTCATAGTTATTATTATTATTATTATTTAAAATCAAAAAAAAAATTAATTTAGGAACACTGAAAGCTTCGCCCAATTCATAATATTTTTTTCGACGTTATTTGTACAGAAAAAGAGTAAAGGTAGAAAAGTGTGTTGATGTAAGAAAATATGAATTTCTTAAAGAAAAAAAAAATAAGAAAGGAAAAACTGCCAAAGTCATATAAGATATATATACAGCGGGTAATCTGTGTTCCATTAAAACGACGACATCTCCTCCGTTAGCCGAATAATAATTATTTAAGTTTATCCATGCGAATATAAATTTATTTTTTTTATTTTTAATTTTTTTTTTTAATATGGTGAAGGCAATATTATTTTTATATGATATTTTATCTATATAAATACGTAAACTGCCTATAATTTTTCTAATCTGTATAAGGTAACCAGATAGGAAATTACTTTTAAAAAGAAATAATACTCCTGCCATTTTTTTGATATATATATATATGTATGAGAAAGAATAAAAGAGATACACGACAACGCGTCCTTTATGTATAATATAAGCACTGTGGATTACTTAAATGTAGTCAAAATCTTCACTCGAACTTGATTTACTCTTTTATTTTTAATTATTATTATTATTTTTATCATTATTGATTTCTTATTATTATTATTATTATTTTATTTTTTTATTTTCTTGCGACGACTAATGGAGGATTTGATTAATTATTATTATTAAAAATAATAAAAAAAAACAACGTTAATTTTAAGAGTATATTTTTAGTCAAAATAAAATAAAATAAATAAATAAAAAAACATATTATAAAAAATAAAAAAAAAACATAAAACCGTTATTACATTTTTATTATAAATATAATGTTTTTTACATATTAGTATGCTTGTTGTGATTGTATTAATGATATAATAATATTTTTTTTTATTTTTGTTTTAATTATTTAACAAAGAAACGCGCTAGAATTTATGTTATGGAAAATATTTAAAAAAAAAACAAATTATAATGCGGAAGTCAAAATTTATATATTTTTATATTAAAAAGAAAGAATGAAATTAACCGACATCTCAAGTATATGATTAACACACACAAAAACATTCAAAAAAAACAATGTGCAATTATAAGTCACATTTTAGTTATTATTATTATTATTTTTTCAAAAAAATTAATTTAGTAAAGCAAGTGAAAAAAAAAATTTACATTAAAACAATCATCATAAAAAAACAAAATCAAAATAAAAATGTCAAAAATTTCAAGGATAAACGCAGCGACAGATATAAATCATATCTGGTTTTATCCTTTTAATTTTTTTCTTTATTTTTGTTTTGAATTTATAATATATTTTTTTTATAATATATATAAATATGTAATGTATTAGGAATATGAAAAAAATCAATAATAATCAAACAAGAAAGAAAAAAAACAATGTATAGTCACTACTATAAGTCATGTGAATAGGGTGTAATTTATCCTCTTTTTTTTAATAATATAATTAGATTATCTTTATTGAGAAAAAAAATTTAACAATTTTTAACTACACACCGTAAAAGAAAAAAGAAATTTTCAATATTTATTTCTGCCAAATAAAATGTTTTTTTTTCTTTTTTTTTTATAAAAAAAAACTATTAATATAAATATGAAATAGAACACACACACCGTAGTTTTATAAAATAGACTGGTTTCCTAATTATTATGTTGGTTTCAAAACCTTTGAATACTCTTCTTTTTTTTCAAAAAATAAAAATATAATAAAATATATGTAAAAACAGCATTGATGAAAATTATTTTAATATTTTTCTTTTTGCACTACACTTTTTTTAAAATGATAAAACAGACAATAAACAATATTTTTTTTTTGTAATTAAATATTAAGCAGAAAAAAAACCATTTTTTTTTGTTTGAAACTAATGTAAATTTTTATTTTGATATAAACTAATAAATTCAATAAAAACTTACCATGAATAAATTAATTAGATGAGTTTTATTTATTTTTGAAGTTCTATTCATAGGTTTTCGTGCGCCAATTAGCGGAGTTATAGGTTAAAGTGCCTGACAACCATCGTAAGGTCTGTGTTTCGATTCCACGCAACGGGGATGGTATTTTGCCTTTACACTTCTTCCATTTAGATACCAATCATTCTTACTGGTTTTATTTATTTACAGCCATTCCTTACCATATCTCCTGCCAACACCTAAAACCACAACAAGTGAAAAGGCCATCTCCTGTTCGATCGCTGAAGTCAGGGGGTTATCCTGGAATGCGATGCGAAAGTGAGAAGCAAACGGAAGCCAGTTGCAATGCGATTGAGTTTTTGTATCGCTAAATGCGATCGCATCGTATTGAGATGATTGCCCTTAATTTAACATTTTGATGTAAACAAATTTTTCAAGAATTTTTAAAGAATTTTCAGAATATTTTACCACAAACAAATAAATTCAGCGCATCCGTCAATTGCTTTACTCACGAACTGAAATTCGATTACAGACGGACAAAATTAATTCAAATTCGCATTGGGAGGTACCATTTTCTTGTTTGCGAATTTCATGACTTTCGAATTGCATTCCAGGATAACCCCACAGAGTTATATCGTGATAGCATTATACCGCTTTGAAGTAAAATCACGTGTTGACATTGCCATTCTTCTTTATGCTGTGTTTCCGATTAAAGCTTGCTATTCTTGATGGTACTCTAGATAGAATCGTCGATAGTCCAAAGACACTTTAACTCTGCTCTCTAGACTTGCATATAAAAAATGTGTTGTTTGTGAGAAAATTTATGTTAAAGCAAAAATATCTTATCCAGGTAGGGCTACCATCACCCATATTGCCGACGCCGGACAAAATCTTGGAAAACCCCGAACATTTTGGTGAAATTTAGGTTTTTCCCCGGGCATCCTTGAAATTTTTTTTAAAACATTCCAAATAACCAAACAAGTATATCAATGCCTAGGAAATGCAAGTCCTCCTCCAGCCAGCTGCCCGGCTACAATCTACAAGTCCTACATTCGGCCCCGCCTAGAATGCAAGGTTCATCGACATCTACTCAAGCACCCTCCACACCCCTAACCTATCCTTTCTCTTTTATCCTTCAAATTAAGTGTACTACTTCAAATTGCACCATGACTTAAACGATATGACGGACTAGTAAGTAGTACAAAGGGTGATTCCTAAGCCTGATCTTATTACAAAATATAGGAAGTAGCTCGCATTTGCAATGGAAAGGTTTGAAGAAGAAATTAAGCATAGAACTTCCTAGTCATATTTTCCTCTTTTTAACATAGGATATTTGTTTTGAAATTTCCTGTTATACGTGCATTTACGCTTGCACATTTTGTTCTGAAAAGTACTAAGTTAAGACTTTGAGTTGTTTGATAACTAAAAACTCTTCTCGCAGCCTTTTGGGTTCCTTGAATCACTGGATGAATTTTTTTTTCGTTTCGGATCGATGTACGTTCGATAGAGTTTCTTGGAAATATTGGAAAGTTCAGCTCCCTGATTAAGTTGTTAATTATTGTTAATTGTCACTGGAGCTTTCATACAAAACGGGGCATGCGGTCATGGGGTATTTTTCTCACGCCGGAGTTTGCTGGGATGCGGTTTACGAGTCAATTTTTAACTAAGATTTGTGTGAATTGCTTATCCAATTAATCAGGTTTCACCGGACATAAAAAGTGCCCGGGTTTTACCCGAACAAGGATTGTACTACTTCAAATTCATGATGCTCTAACTTTTTTTTATATGGAAGACTAGAGCTCAGGGAAAGCCCTTTGTACTGTCGACAATCTATTTTTTTCGTATCGAGTGCAATGTCGAACAGCAAGCTCTAGTCGATAGATAGTGAATGGAAAGAGAGAAGTGAAGGAAGGAATTTCCACAACCATCTACTCCCAACCATTTCTATTGCGACTCTGGCATCGGGGTAACGAGAAAGAACTCGCTGGAGTGTTATGCCTCCTGAAACGAGTTGAATCCCATCAACCAACCGATGACAAGCGAGGCAGTGCTAGCGGAAGGCTATGACAAGAGGAATGTAAAGAGGGAAGAAGATAGAAGGTGGGAAAAGCGAAGGACCGTGGTGCTACCGGGATTCGAAAACGGGACGTCTGGGATGGTAGTCAGGCGCCTTACTCCCTAGACTACCGAGGGCGGTTTGGTCTCAAAATCAAAATTTTCTTCGTTTTTTTAGCATTTTGTTCATGTTTTGGACCTACGTATCTTCTTAATGGAGTCACTCCATTTTTTGCTCTTTATACTAAATAAAAGAATACACACTTACCTAAAAGATGAAATTAATTATGCTGCTCTACCATAATTAGTCTAGGGGTTAAGTAAATTTTAAAAGGACTCAAATTCTTTTTCGTAAACACCCTGTATTTTAGTGGATAGTGGGGATAGACCCCCTCTCTAGAACAATTTTTTTCTCCACATACACCCAGGAATCACCCGTGAAAATATTAGCCACGTAGTCCAACAACGGATTTATTGAACATATAAAACTCGCGAATGAGTGCATATATGTAAGTATTTTAAATCTTTGAAACGGCGATATCTCATGAATGACAATTCGTACGAGAAAATGTGTAATATATTTTTTTCTAGATAATCGCATAATCTACAAACTTTGTAAACACTATTTTATGATAAGACTTACCGTTTAAGATGTATCTGCAATAAACTGATATTTTGACCCTAAAACCCCCTAAAAAGTGGGCTTCACGGGGTAGAAAATCGGTAGACTTTATAACCCTTTATTAAGAACCCTAAAAGGAGGCTCTCTGCCAAATTTCAGCCTGTACCCAATCATTTCCGACATTTTTACTATATTACCTGTACTATTTGATTCTGAAGGCAGTACAATATAGTATATTTAATTTTATGGTACATCCAATATGGCGGACACCATAAAATTCCGGATTACCTTTTTACTTACAACTCCCCGACATGGGTATCAAATGAAACAGTATGACGAGTAGAATACAGTAAGCTATGTGACGTCATTTTAAATCCAATATGGCGGCCACCACAAACTGGCGCATTACCTTTTTCTGTACAACCCGTCGATATGGGTATCAAATGAAGGGTTATGATAATTAGAATAAAATTAGCTGTGTCAGTAAGATATGTGACGGCATTTTAAATCCAATAAGGCGGCCACAACAAAATGGCGCATGAGACTAAAAAGTGGAAAAAGGCAATAAAAAGTTTTTTTTTAAAAACAAGCTTTATTAGATAAACTTTTTTAATTCACCTGTATGTAACTATAAGTAAAAGCTCCGCCGGACGCCGTGTTTACAAATGTTTCAGATATTATAACAAAAATGAAAAAAAAATTATGATTTAACATTTAAAAATACGAAAATTAACTAGGATACAATTTGATAAAGCGCCCCAAGTTGTTCAAAACCATTCTTGTCATTCTACAATCTTACGCTAATCTATATATACATATAAAACACAAAAAATGTTTCTTTGTCCGTTATAGACTTTGAAACCATCCAACCGATTGCCACAAAAATTTAACCATATATTACTTACATCCAGGGGGTGGTTATAGAATTAAATTCAAAATGGCCGCGCCAATATGGCCGACGAATTTGCTAATTGTCTTCCGATTCCAATGAAAATCGGTATCTGGGGTTTCTTGAGGTAGCAAATAACGGATGTTTAATCAAAACTTATAAATTCAAAATGGCCGCGCCAATATGGCCGACGAATTTGCCAATCGTATTCCGATTTCAATGAAAATCGGTATCTGGGGTTTTTTGAGGTAGTAAATAAAGAATGTTTAATCAAAACTTACAAATTCAAAATGGCCGCGCCAATATGGCCGACGAATTTGCCAATTGTGTTCCGAATCCAATGAAAATCGGTATCTGGGGTTTTTGAGGTAGCAAATAAATAATTTATGATCAGACTTATAAATTCAAAATGGCCGCCCCAATAAGGCGGACGAATTTTTTCAATTCTATTCCGATTCCAATGAAAGTGGATATCAAGGGGTTTTTAAGGTTGCAAATAACGAATTTATGATCAAAACTTAAATTCAAAATGGACGCACCAATATGGCCGATGAGTTTGCCAATTGTATTCCGATTCCAATGAAAATCGGTATCTGGGCGATTTTAAGGTAACAAATAAAGAATTTATAATCAAAACTTATAAATTTTAAATTTCGGGGCCAAATAAGTGTCATTTCCCGGTCAGCTGTAGGTTGTTCTAGGGTTAGGAAATCGAAAAATTTTCACATCCTAGCTCCAAATGGAAGAACATGTAGGAAATTTCTTAAATTTGCCCTAACCAGTATAGAAACAGTAAAAACGGTAGAAATAGGTTTTCAAATTAATATGAAGAACACTCTATATAATTCAATAAAAAAACAGCTTTCCACGTTCTACCGGTCAGACGCCTGCAAAGATGATTTTCGGGAAACAGATTACGCTGCCAAGTGATTTAAATTCGGGAATCGCCCAACAGGATGAAGACCCACTACGACCTAAGGGCGACCTAAGGAAGGCGATCGAGTCTAGCTATACGAGTATAATCCTCCACGAATGAAAGGTAAATTGTCAAAACTACAAAGGAAATGGAACGGCCCCTCCACAGTAATCACGAGGTTAAACGATGTCATCTATCGCATACAAAAAGGTTCGATCGGTAAGAACGGGACCTGTAGGAAACTGTGTTCGGGACGAATATTAAGTAAGAAGGGGGCAGTGTAACGGCTAGCCGAAAAGAGAAAATTAAAATTCCAATTCACCCAGAAGTTTCATGTTCAGAGGCACCTACTTGAATGCATACATAACGCAGTGTCACATCTCAATTTAGTACGGTTGTTCTAACTGAACCGCCAAGAAGAGAAAGGAGGAGCACATGTGTGCAAGAAGTTTTGTTTTGAAATTAAAGTTGTTAAAAAGAAACAAATTGTTCCAATTAATCCCTGACGAATCCGAGAACGCTCGAGAAGAAATATTACAATATTTTTTATAGGTAACTCTAAATTTCTGTATGGTATCCAAAATCATTTTTTCCAGATTTTTTGTTGTTTTCATTATACTTTTTTCCTACCGCGGACTGTGCACACATAAACTTTTTTTATTTGGAGGCGTTGCAACGCACGCGGGTTTTTTACTAGTTTTAGATAAAAATAAACACTATTACTTTCATCATGAGCTAGAAAGTGAATTAACCAATTAAGGACATCACTAGTCTACCAACTAGTTCTTGGCATCATCCTACACAACATCTCAAATTCATTAAAAATAATTTCACCTTAAACAGAAATGAAACATTATATTTTAAATTTATTAACACAACGAATCATATACATTACAATTTTACGATCTTATTAGCGTAGGCGAAAATCAACACTATATTTACCAAAATTACGATCACTTTGACTTTTGGGGTAAACAAAATATTCACGACGAGATGAAACCCCCGATCAGGTGTAATATACCACCTTTAAAAGCATTTTGTTTTTAAAACGTATACTTTAACAAAAACCACTTAAATCTTTCGAAAAATTATTATCAGTTTGTTTTTACGGTCATTGGTTATTAGCAATAGATTTTAGCGTGAAATTGTTGTTCATTGAAATTGAAACAAAATTGATAATTTTCATTTAAAGCAATATTTTCTTTGAGGTCGGAGATGAGATGTGATTTCATGAGATGCCGGATTTAATAAAATTCTTGGTATTAAAGGTTAAATTTTAATAGTTTTATATAAGATTGATTTTTATATTGCACATAAAATAAAGCTATAAAAAAATTTTCGCTTAAAGGAGCTAATTAAATGTTTAAATATTATCTTTGCGTCTCTGCGTTACGCGATAAGAGTTCTGACAATGTCTGATAAACGAAAAAATGTAATAAACAATCGCATCATTACAACAAATATAATTACAAAAGCGCCAAAAAGTAGACAAAACCAGACAAATCTAAATTTTCGTAACGTATTTTTTTCCAGTCTCGTTAATTTATTTTAATTATGACGTCGTCGTCCATCAGAATTGGCCTAGTCGGCATATTCTAGTGATAGCGCGGAGTAGAGACTGCAAAGCGTTGTAGATCCACCAACAACATTTCCGTTCCCATCAAGTCCTTGAAATTTAAATTGCCGAAACGTTTATGTTTTTTTTTTGGTTTTGTATTTTTTTTTGTATTTTGTAAGAGGAAATCCTCAGCTCCTGAACAACACACGAATGGGTAATTAGCACGTAACTATAACATCTAAGCATATCCTCCTCATGGCTAATAAAAATCTGTCTAAAATCATATATCATCAAAGGTAGAGCCAAGCTGACCGCATCCGATCGCTGCTGTTGCTGCCATATCACAAGCCGCGCACTGTATTCCTGAGCCGCCGAAGTTATCTCTAGAATTTATGATATCATAATTATCCCTGGGGCAGCCGAAGTGATAGTGACTCTTCTTCTCCAAACCGGAGCGCGTTGTTGTATCTAGATCGTCTAGCTCAAGTGTCGTGCTCACTTGACGCGCCGCGATCGCACGGTGATCTCTCTTGTCAGCAGCCGCTCTGTTACACATATGTTATGTATGTAGCCTTCCCCCGTCTTTCATCGGTGCTACTCATTTCACGCGTTCATACAATATTCTATACACTGTTTTTTTTTTCTTCACCGCTCGCACGATCGTTTTCATTATTTGTCCACACACGGTGGCTAACACAATATAGACTAGACTAGCTTAACTCAAACAAAAGTGTAATCGCGATCAGTTGACATTTGACAGCGAAAGCAGCCACATATATCTCTCTCGCGAAGGTGGTTGTTGGGTTGATACTTGACGTTGGTCAATTGTGCTTCTGAGTAGATAGAATCGGTAGTCCAGCCCAGTATCTCGTCGGAATTCATAAAGGCTATGGGTTCGCAGATATAACAACGATTTGTATATAGTGCATCAACAGGTGCATAACCGATATTTTCTTTATCTAGTAACGACACGATCAAATTTTTGTTTGTTTGTTTTATTTTTGGGAAACTGCGTCTAGAGATCGCTTGTGAGATCGTCGTTGAAGAAAAGTGTGTGATGAACATGTCAAAAAAAAAATTTTTTAGAGAATAGAAAATAAAATCATATTGATAGTGTGTCCGAAGTGTGAGTGATCGATCCAGTGCTGATAAAAAGAAGCGCTACTATATGTGTTGTGTGTCTCCGTATTTTTTTTTTGTTTTTTTTTATTATGATCTTCTTTTTCGTATCAAACAAAAGAGAAGAGAAAAATTCAATTCAAATGATGATACACCATTTAGTGAAGTGGACGTCGCGTCGTCTCTACATATAAAAATATGTGCGGCAAGCAGACTGACTCTATTCTATGACAATCAACCCCAAAATAAAAAATACAAAAAAAAAAGATAATAATATAAAAAATTCAAATTTAAGAGTTTGTGTGTCTGATGGGAAAAAGTCTGTTTTTTTATAAAGAAGACAGGAAAATGGGTTATTATCAATCATCAATCACACTATGATTTTCTGGCATACCCCCCATGTCACATCCGCCAAAACCTGCTCATTACATGTCTCTGGAATGCGTAGCGTTTTGTTTTTTGGGATGACAGCTCTTCTCTGTGCTCTTTTTTATTTATAATTATGCAAATATGCAATAATTATTCTGTTGTTGAACGCGGTATTTAACGTTCGCTCATCACGCTTGTAAACTAAAGAGGAACTTCCTTTTTCCGATATGACACAAAAAAAAAACAATTCAAGACACTATTTAAAAAACTGATTTTTTTTATTTTTAAATGAAAATTCATTATTTTAATATTATTTGTATTATTTTATTTCATATTTTTATTGTCATTGTCATTATCATGCACGGTTTGGCGCCTCGATCAACTTTCAGTCACGTCTTTCGTTGAAATTATTAAAAGAAGATTGTATATAAATCTTGCAAAAAAAACTGGTTTTTGATGCTTATTTTTTTTTTAAAAAAAAAGCCGGCATTAAGGGAATTTTTAAAATAGTTTTTAAAAATGTAAAATCACGCATTCCTTGTAAGTCTCATAAATAAATTTATTTATATTGTTTTCAACAGTCGCAATTTTAGCTGCTGTTATTGTGAATTTTTAATATTACGAGTAGTAATAAAAATGATCTTAAAAAAAATTTGAAGTTCTGTTACGACAGCACCAACAGGTTCGTTCAGGTGCGATATCTTTAATATCGAATTTCGATGCATGTCCGTTAATAATTTGAAAAGATAAAATTGTAGTAGAGTATCATAGACGTGATACGATGGAGTAGTTACCATTTAATAACAGTGAATGACGTGATCCTTCAGAGGTTGTACTGTATTCTGAAGCATACTTGATTTAAAAATACTCTTCGAAACCGTGTTCTTCTGTTGCCTATACAGAAGCTCACATAACTATAAATATCGAAGCCTCTATCTAAGCAGTCACTAGTACTCTGCAAAAAATTCTAGATATTCCCATGCGAATCCCCAACATTGCAGATCAAGAAACACACCTGTTGATCTGTTTCTTAAGTCCCAATCAAAAACGTATTCTATCGAAGTACCCTCACCTCTGCCTCTATTGGCGTCCATAGACAGACCCCGTTTTGGAAGACTTAACAGAGATCTCCAGATTGGAGATCAGATCACTGATAAGCTTCCTATATTGCACATGATGGCTTTAGGCATCTATCACACCCAACCAAACAACCACTGAACACGAGGCATGCGAGTTTTGGCAACAAAATGTCGCGCCAAAACGCTAATTGGGCCTCTAGTCGCACTGGAGGCAGCCCTACACCTACCTAGACTCACCACTCAAAAAGTCCGTCAGCCTAGTCAGTTCTATTTTCTCACAGCAATTTTTTGCTAGAAATCAACATAGTGCCAAAAAAGAGTTTCAAATTATGGGAAAGTCAATTGACTGTGGCTTATTTCCTTCTTCCAAGCAACTGAGTGGGATTTATGTTTCCGTAGAAGTAACTCCAATTCAGTTGTTCTCTGTGTGACTAGAGTTATACGGAAGGGAATGAGTTTATTTATTCCGCATTCTTCTTCCTAAATGGCGTTAGAAACTTTGTAGGTGTCTCCTCTTGGTGGAGCCTCTTGAAGTATCTTTTTCCACTCATCTCTATGCCTTGCTACAAGATGGGGCAAAAGTAATGACATAATGTGATTGTGCCATAATTTTTTTCAAATGGCGTCAAATGACACTAACTAATTATTTATCTGATATTTGACACAATGACATTTGATGCCATTTGCAAAAATTATGGCACATTCACAGCAAGACATTACTTTTGGTCCATCTTGTAGTTGCCTCCAGTTCGTTATACGAAGTTTTCATATAATCTCCTAACACGTTACCCATCTACATATTTTTTGGACGTCTTACGCTTCTTCTTTAGTCTTGGGGCGTTGCTGAGATTTTCTCCGTATATCTTCACTGTTCCTAGGCTGACTTCTCTATTCTTTCAATTTATCTATTTATCTTCTAAGTCTCGCCCACCTCCTCCTTCCACGACGAAGGGTCCGCGAAAATATATATACCAGTTTGTAGATATTACTAGAAATCGGTTTATTAACGTTGCCCTAAACCCTCCTCCTTTTTCCGGGCTTGCGACCGCCAGGATATCCTGGCAGAGTTCCTCATTCTACCAAAATTTATAGAGCCTAGGTACATAGAATAGAAGAGTATGAACACAATTAAAGCCAAAAACAACGCGTATAGAGTACAAACAATTTCCAAAGTCATGATTATGCCAAGTTGAGAAATGTCTTTAAATCCACAATGAGAAACTTTAAACCTTTATATTTGACGACATGCTAAAGTTTGAATTTTCTGTCTATGGTACCTTCCATCAAGAATCATCAATTCACTTCATCCACAAAATTTTCTTTTATATACAAGGGAAAGTTTTGTTGAAGACTCGCGAGGTGGACATATAGCCGCCTCAAAGAAGTTAACGTCAATAAACTTTTCGTTTCTCCAAAATCCTGCAGACAATATTCAATAAAAAGCCTGTAGAGTTCTTATAAATGAGGCTATCAGCGCAAAAGTGGTGTAACCCCAATTTAATCTGGTTTTGCCGTAATATACATTCCTTACATTATAAACTTTCAATACAATAGTGGAGTAAGCAACTTTTTGCCTTCCAAAAACATAACTGTACACAACATAACTGTTGGACAGAACAAATATAGCGAAGTAAGAGAGCAGAAAGGGTGTAGGCTGACTACACCGGTGGTTTACATCGTCTGGGGTTACACCACTTTTGCACTGATAGCCTCAAATATCCACGAGGCTTTTGAACCAGTAGTATGATATCCCGCTGTGTTGAATGACATCGATATAACAACTTTCACGGCATTTCTGCCGCTGTTCCCCATTTTAGCACCCACTCTTGTCCTAATCTTTATAGATGACTTTCTTCCAGTGCAACGCACTCCACAGCTTTCCTGAAGACTGCACTCTACGTTACTCTTACGTCTTACACAATATAATATAGCAGGTACCAGGCTTTATTTTTATGATCGGTTCATTGAGGATCACTGATGATCACATTTTCCAAATTTCCAATCGGGCAACCCGGAGCTATAATTTTTTAAGTCTTACATTCGACCGCAACTTGAATACTACTCGACCCTAACCCTTGAATATATCAATGCTCCTCAATTGATTCATTGAGCCATTGTCCAGTATATATTATTGGGTAGGACACGATTGTAAAATGAGTTTGTAAGAGGTGCCTTTTTTCTTTTGAGCCAGTACAATGTCACACTTAAAATGAGGCGAGGTGTGCAAAGAAAATGTTCGGTTGTCTCTCTGGTTTGTTGCCCCACTGCTACCGCAGTGGATGTTGTATGGGATTATCATCATCAGGAGGTCGCGCGAACACTACCTTTTATATTCAGGCCAAAGTTTGGATATCATGTAGTCAGATGGCCTATCTACCATTTACAAAGGTAGAGGGCGCCGTATATTGGTGTGTCCATACGTCTTCTCCACACAGCCGCCCGCTTTTCATAGCCTCAGGGTTGTGCAGGCTGACTGCTCCTGGTACATCCAAAACTACATTCATTGCCTCCTTGGGCTTTGTACAAAGTGCCCCCATAACTCCGAGAAGGCAGATCCGTAAGTCAGCTATGGTTTAATCACTGCAGTGAAGAGCCAGCGGGCTTCACACCCCATCTCTTGTCGAAGTTCGAGGTTAATGGCATAGAAAGCTTTACTGACCTGCATTGCCCTTTCTTCAATGTTGAATCTCCAATTCAGGTTTAAGTCTAGAATAAAGTTGATCGCGATAGGATCAGTTCGCGATCGTTAATTGTAGGTATACTGGAATCTATGAAAAGCATGATTTCTATTTTTTCCGGATTAACGGATAGCCCACAAGCCCTGGACCACTCTAACCTTTCCAATTCCAACCGCCATATTCATAACCACGCTAATTTTTGGGAGAAACTTTTCGGATACTAGGATCACATAATTCTAGTTTTCCACACGCAGAGCATCCACTGACGAAAACCAATGTGAATGCCAAATCCCACCAGGGCCACCTAGATAGCCTCAGTACTGACGTTGTTGAAAGCGCCCAGGTATGTCCAACTATAAAATGTCCAAATTCCTTGCAGAGCCACCTGTTAGAGAGATGCACAAGCCATATATTACCAACAAAATTCCGTTCGAACTCGGTACTCACAAAACACAAAGTACACGGAAGAAAATCGAGCGAACGGAATTCTGTGAATCCTTTTACGAGTATTTTATATGGGGAACGGAATTCCGTTCGAACTCCATGCTAGGCTAAAGGCTGGTGAAACTAGAAACAGGCCTAACGAAATCAGTTTGGAATTGAGACTTGTGGAAGGATCAGTTATGAGAGAATAAGTCAAGTATTCGTTTGTAGAGTAGAGGGATTTTAAAAAACTATTGAATCATTATTAATTTTTAGATACCATTACGTACTTTAATAATATCCATCTCTTTTATTGCTTATCAAAATAATTGTGATCGACATAGGAAGCTTACTTGATTAATTCCGATAGCTACCAGTCTACCAGTAGAAGCAACTATATATATATTCCACAAAATCGCTTCACTTGCTCTTATCACGCTATGACATCTGAACCCATCAAATCAAGAAGAAATTGAAATTATCGCTGCCTACTTGAAAATTTGCAATTTTTTACCGCCATATATTTCTTATCACAAAATTATTGGTCGTGATTTATAAGCTTTCGCTAATTAAACACAGATTTCGTCACACTAAAGAAATAATACTACAAGCAGATATACATGTACATATGTATGGACGAGTAAACATTATTTATGTGCCCCATAAATACGTTCAATAATGCCCAATAATATTTATAGACTTTAAATGGGTTGCGGGAATCGCGTTATCAGTTCTTAAGAGTATTATTGGTAAAACTTCGATTGGGCTGTTGTTGTAATACATATTGTGCTGTAAATCAATAACAATTATTTGAAATAAGCTTACTTCCTTATCGCGCCATAACCAGAGTAAGTTTCTGTAGTAGTAGAAAAAAAATAAGGCAAAACGATTTCTTTTATGGCATCGTAAATTCTGTCTTGAGAATGATCGCGATTTAACAGTCTAAAACCAGTTTAATTCAATAAAGCTAGATTTCAGGTTAAACAATAATAATACTATGCATTTTTTATTTTAATTTTTTTTTAAATTAATTTATTTTCTTTTAATAATGGTTTTTAAGTTCAGTAAAAATGGTTTTAGGGGAATTATGTGCGTGGGCACGTTAAAAAAAATCTTTTAGTCACATGCGCTGTATTTTAATTTAATTTAATTAATTGGTTTTTGGATTTTTGTTATTGTATTTTATTTTATGGGAATTGTTTAAATTTTAGAGTGTTTTAGAAAGTTTTTAAGTGATTTCGTTTTGTTAGATCTAACGCCTACGCAAATTGTTTGCAAATTGATAGCACGATTTGAAGATGATATTTTTTAAATGTCTCTCTTTTGAATTACAATTTTGTATCCTTTCACAATTATTTTGACATATTTTTATCTGTTTTGTTTTTTAAAAATTTTATTAACTTAGTAGCAAGAAGATATTTCAATATTATTACTGGTCCTCTATTGGTTTGTTTTTTGAAGTGCGTGACGATGGTCTTTTTTATGGGGATAAATGTTAAGGATCGGGTTTATTGCAACAATCTACAAACAATTCACGCACTTAAGAGAAACATCCGTCGAGCTATTTGCAAAATAGGGCCACAAGCAATCGACGAGTCTACCGGGTTTCTACCTCGCGAAGGGTTTTAGCCCTCAAAATGGGTATTTTTCGATTTTTCTGCAATTTTGTTAGTTAAAGACTAAAAGTGGACAGAGATCACACGTATCCCATGAAAAAATCCTTTAATTTCGACTAAACATCTGCAAACGTCGCTTTGAATCATCAAGGAATGTAGCGGCTCTGGTGAAAGGCTACTGCATCAACCACAATGACTATTCCACCGAAATATATAACCTCCTGCCTCAACGGCAATATTTTTCCCGCAACATAATACTGGCCCTTTCGGCTCACGCTCAATGTCTTCAGCCCTTACTTTCACGCACACATCAGTCAATTCGTTCTTTACCAGAACAACTCGACTATGGAACAACCTCCAACTGTCATGTCGGGCTGGAAGTATAAATGATGACATTTAAATTTAAACTTTCTCATAAAAACACACTTGTTGACAAATTTTCATGCAAAATAGTGACAGCCTTCTGATACCTTTAATAGTCCATTCAGCACGCGCGTTTGTGTATCGGAACAGGACACCGGTTTGAGACTACTTTCCCTTTATGTTTTTTGGGTCCCTGATTAACGGTTGAAAATAATTTATAGGATTATGCCTTAGCATAAAATTTAAAGTGGATTATTTTTGATCATTATTGAAATTATCGCGAAAACCCCTTTAAAAGGGGTGTTTTTAGCATTTTTAAAGGTGACGCCCTAATTTTAGGGCTGCAGTACCTCAATTTGCGTAATCAACGACCCAAAAAACAGAGCGAAAGTAGTCTCAAACTAGTTATTCTGTTCTGTTACCCAAACGTGGGTTTTGAATGGACTACAAGGTGTCAGCTATCTCACGCTACTTCACTTTAAAGTCTTCCAAAACGATTTTGTGCACTTTTTTATGTTTTTTAACACAACTGCCGAATTGCGAACTGCGACAAAAGCGTTCAGCATCATGAGGGTTAGTGCGACCATCTTTAAAATCAGCAATCCACTTCTCTACCATTTGTCTCTATGGAGTAGAATCAGAATAATATCTGTAAGGCCATGCTTTATGAACTTCAGAAATTCAGCTTTTTTCATTAATTGGAAAATTACAAAAATAGCGTCACCAAAACCACTGTTACTTCTAAACTAATGATCGGGAATATTATGAAATTTTGACATATTTCATTTGGATGTTGGTGCTATCTAAAAATCATATGAATTTGCCAATAATTGCGCCATCTATAAGTCATCCTATGAACTTATTGAGTTATGTAATAGTTGTGTAGCTCAGAGAAGAGCAGCTGTCAAAAAAAGTAGAGCAAGAAATCTTGCCCCAAGTTGCTCTACCAAAAAAAGTAAAAGCAGAAAACCGTGCTTTAAGTTGCTCCAGTTCAAATTAAAGCAGGCTCATGAAACACAAATTGGACATGAAATACATTTTGCTGAGATATCTCAACCTAGAGCAGCTCATTTTAAACACAGCTTAAAAATCATATGATTTTGCCAATAATAGCGCCATCTATATGTCATTATATGAGCTTATTGAGTAATGTAATATTTACAAAAGAACAAGTGATACTGCAGTTCAAAAGCCTTTAAATAGAATATATTCGATTCAAAACCTCGATAAAAACAATTTATTGTAAATTTGAGTATCTGAATCATATTTTTTAAACTTCAACATTCAACCAACGTTCATCCAACTTTTACTCGAGCTTTTTAAATTCGCATACTTGCAATATTCCCTAAAGAACCTAAATTAGCATATATTAAACCATAAACCAACTAGAAATAGGAACATTAACAAAAATTAAACCATGAAATTCTATTATTAATACTCAAATACTCTGTGTTCCATTAACATCACAAAAGTTTGGTCTAATTTAATACTAAGAAGTAAAAAAAATTTATAAAAGATCTTTTCTATTGTTGACTAAAGATGTCTAAAAATTCGAGTTTTTTCTCCAAAATTCTTTCACAATAAAGAATATAACAGGTGCACACCAAAACACCTATAACAAACAATTCACCAATGATCCAGGTGCGCTAAACAATTGAAAAAGAGTAATTAAAAGGAATATATGAATTTTAAGTAATTAATAACAACAACTGCCATTTGCTGCCATAACATTGTGTTAAGTGCTAATTTTGAAAAGTAAATACAATTCAAGAATTAAACTTTGTCTTACGATGCGATGGTGTATTTCTTGTAATTTTTTATGAAAAATAATTATGTAAGGAATAATTTTTTTGTACACCCTGCAATTCTATGATTTTGCTGTATAAAAAGTTGGTAAAAAAAATTGTAGTATGAAGTGTTTGAAGAGAAGTTGAGAACGTTCATATAAGTGAATGTATCTTCTCTTGTATAAGACGTTAATAACACAAAATTACTATGCATCATTACATGCTGAAAATGATTGATTGATTTTCAGATTAGTCTGAGTATGTAACTATGATAGACACAAGCATATTTTCCCACAACTAGACGCAATTTCCAAATGAAATAAACGAGCTAACAACTATTAACCCATTTTTTATCTCCAAATACACAGAATAATAGCAAAAAAAATAAATAAATTATGAAAAATTTCCCGCCAAGTGGAAAACTTTAAAAGCAGTCATCATGTGATAACTGCGGTAGTTTTAAAGCTTAAACTTAACTCAATAAATTAAAAGTGAATTACCAACGCGAAAAATTTACAACCCGAGTCAGAAGATAACAAAAAAAATGTGATAAATAGCAAAAGTGATTGTGATAAATGATATCAAATAAAAAAAAAGTTAATATATTAAAATAAAAAAAAACTGCCAAATGGATAGCAGCACTCTAGTTCCAGCGGTGGTGGATACGTCAACCGTGGAAAATGGTAGCAAACCAAAAGGGATAACCAACCTCCACCTGAACACAATCACCTCCAACTTCCGGAAGAGCAATCAAAATAATCTCGATCAGAAGCAGCAGCAGCAGCAGCTGGCGGCCACAACTGGAAGTGATGATCCGCAGAAATTAATAGTGCAATCGTCGCCCGGTGCCCGAAGGTTCATTATAATCCCATCGACGTCTGGTGCGGTACCGAATGCGTCATCTAATATAGCGGGCACAGCCCCACCGGCGGCAGCAGCAGCAGCAGCTCCACCAGCGGCGACAACGTCTCCACCAGCTCTAGTCATTCCGACAATAGAGACGACACCTACGTCAGAGGAGGCATCTTCCAGTTGTGACCAACAGGGTGTGAATGCTGGACGTGGTGACAGTGGAAGTGGCAGTAATGGACTTATTAACCAGTCGGATGCCATTCATCAGAGTGAGAATGGCTCAGAAGTGACGGCAGCTAATGCGGCGGCGGCAATAACGACGACGACGAGTTGCAGTCCACCAATTACCTCAATTAGTTCAGCACTTGCGGTCAGACTGAGACCGAAACTGCATAATAGCTTGCGATCCGTTGTTTCAGGTAAGAAGTTGTTGTTGTTATATTTTGTCCAAACATAAGATTTTAATATGCGAGTGGGTGGGTGTAGACAAGATTACTATGGTGTAATGACAGCACGACATTACGAGGAAGAGTCACACTTGACAAGTGCATGTTGGAATGCAATGATTACATCGTTGTACGACCCATTTCTTGTTCACTGCCGGGTTATACCTCGGATAAACTTAGAGAGCTTAAGAAATTCTACCGGGGACAACCTTATCGAAGGTATAATCTAGTAAAGAAATCGAACATTAGAAATTTATTAAAATTCAAATGAGAAGACCGCTGTAACAGTCGGGAATTTATTGTGCATTTGTTTAGGATTTCTTAGTTATCAATTGAGGCCACAATCCATTTAGAAAGTACTTGAGACATGAGCGGTACTTGTGTCATTGAAGTTGGAACTTGGAAGTGGATGCCGCTCGTAACGTCATAAAAATACATTGAAGAAGTATTTTAGTTGATAATATTTTCAAGCCCTTTAGATGTTTTATCGAACGAAGATCGAAGAGGTTCTTGGTGAAATGAATTCTTCTTCTCCTTCTTCTGCTCCTTAAATCCCTCCACGTTATTCTAGGTCTTCCAACTCGACGGGTTCCTTGCGGATTCCAGTCAACGACCTGTTTGCCTGATTTCGTCGTCTATCCTTTCTTGGCTGGCACGGCGTCATAGTTCTTCATTTGTAATTCTATTCAAGGGATTTTAGGATATGACGTTGGAGAAAACTTGAAGGCGTTTTGTGATGAATTGAGTGACTTTCCATGTTTCGCAACCATACAAAAGAACTGCCTTTACATTGGAGTTGAACAGCCAAAAAATGGCGTTAGTTGAGATCTCCGTCGATCTCCATATATTTATTCTAGCACTGACATCTTCTTCTTCTGCCCAGCCATTTTCGGTAATAATGCTACTGAGGTAACCGAATATAGCAGCCGGCTGATTGTCGATTAACATTTATTTGATTGCTTGGCATTTTTTCTAGCCCAGACTGTCATCGTCTCGAAATGAAAAATTATATTGAAACAATATTTAATATTTTGTCCCTCAGCGAGAAAAAGAGAACTATGCTGGGATGCAAAATTTCAACTGTTTTTCTAGACCTTGTTCGCAGGAACAAACGTTCGTTGAGACTTGCCATCTACACTCAACAAGTTCGAAATAACTGCATTCCTACAGTGTAATACTAGTTAAGGAAAGCAATTCAAATCCTGCTTCTCGAAGTTTGTTGGCATGTTTCTTTGCGTATAGAGTAGTTTTCAGAATGCAGAGAGAAGGAGAAAAGAACTTTCCGTCATGGACATAATATTGCTCTTATATAATTTTTCATTTCTAGACGATGTCAGTGTGGGCTAGAAAAAATATCAAGCAATAAGATAAATGTTAATCTGAGAATAATAAAATAAAAAAAGTAAAACAAAAAAATAATTATTGATCTATTTTAAATTTTTATTTATATTTTATAAGAAATTGTAAGGGAGCAATGCATCCATTGCTTCCAAAGAAGCCACGGTGCTGGTTTCCACTCGATCATGGTGATCTAGTAATACCCCTGGACATTAAATTGGTTGTCAAACAAATGGTCTTTAAGGGCCTATGCCAAGTTACAATTCAAATGTCAATTTGTATGAAAAACGCATTTCGATTTTACAATTTAATTTTCGGAGGTTTGTGTCTTTGGAATTGTAAGGAAATTTTTGAATTGTAGGGAAATATTAGCCAAACATTCATTTGACAGTTTGTTGGATTTACTTTTTGGCTCTGAGTTGTGGTTGAATCTACATATTTTCAATTATTGGAGAACAATATCGCGAATTCTTTCAATTTTCAGTACATGATTGTCTTCACCGTATAATATGACACATATTAAAGGCCACACGTTGCAGACGTAGCCCAAAATAAAAACATGAGCAGCATAAATTCCGCATAAAAGAACCATTTTTTAAAACTTTTTCAAATACGTTTATGTTACTTGCATTCCACGCCCATTGGGGGGTGCTACACACGAGACTAATTCGGACGGGTGAAACCGCTTTTATGGGAGAGAAACGAAGTGAAGAAAGGGGAAATGGGCTATTTTCCCCTTTCTTCACTTCGTTTCTCTCCCATAAAAGCGGTTTCACCCGTCCGAATTAGTCTCGTGTGTAGCACCACCCATTGGATGTAGTTCATGAAACAATTCCATTTAAACTATTTTAAAGACATAAACATAGCACTGGGCTTCTTTAAAAAAGTTATTAAACATTTTATAAATTACAAAATTTTGTTGCCATCCATTTTCAAATGAAATGCGTGAAATGTATTTTGGCACACTTGGTAATTTCGAAGTGTCCGTGGTGAAAGTAGCAAATTCGGAATTGTAACTTGGCACCCACCCTAAGTCCAAAAGACCATATTTCATACAATTTCAATTAATTTTTACTCTTATCTTCCTTGATTAAATTTTTTTGCAAAATGTTTATATTCTACACTCAGACTGAAGATGATTCAACAGGTGACAATCTTTTACTTTTCGTTTCGGGCAATTATTGTTTTCTTTTGTATATAAGATGTTGAAAGTATTGTTTGTTGCATAGTAATGTTTTGAGTAATCAATATAAAGCATGTTCAGCTGATTATGACATAATAGAATAATTTATTTAACAATAGGATAGTTCCGGCTAGAAAAAATATCACGATTCTTCAACTGCTTCCATTTTATTATAATGGGCTATGTCCATTATTAACATTGTTAGTTGTAATCAATCGGCTGATATATTCGAAAGTGAAACAATGAGAGTGAGTTCATTGAAGTACAAGAATATGACTATTGATATTAAAAAGGGTTTATTGTTGAAAATGTGTAAGTAAATATACTATACATATTATTTATGTAGTTTACTTGAATATGCCAATCTCTTAAGTTTAGTTTTGTTAACGGACCGCCTAAAAACAGCAAACATACTTGGCTTTCCGTCCTTGCCCTTGCGAAATCCTGGTCAGACCCGCAATTGTCATCTTAGGCCCTTCTTCCACGAGTCGACTCGCACGCGATTTGAGTATGATACCAGTATCATACGAGTCGATCGGAAGTTTCCGCCATACATTTTTAGTTAAACTCGGACACGAATCGACGAGACTCGTTGCCGACGCAACACGTCGGATACCAGTTGCAGGCGACCTGCAGCCACAAACGCACAACATAAGGGGACTATCCAGTGATTTTTGGTCTAAAATCGAGTTTTTGACGATTTTTTTATTGCATATTTTGATGGACTGAAATGTCCTCTATCATTTAACGTTTTCAGATTTAAAAAAAACGACGTGTAACATGTTTTTTTTCGTGTTTTTTCAATAACGTGCACGGCGTCAAAAAGCGCTCGGCACTCAGCGTACCCAACTCGTCCTTTTTTTTAATTGTTATTTAAAAAAAATATTGTTAAAAAACAATTTTTATAAACAATCGAGAACGCTTTTGTTTTTTACTCGATAACAACAATGTTCACACAAAATTTCATGTCGATTGGTCGAGCCGATCAAATTCTAGCTATTCCAGGTAGAAACAACGGAACGTCACACTTCAAAGACAATTATCTCGAAAGTTTTTCTTTCAACTTTTTATCAACTTCTAAGCGTAATAACAGCTCGAGTTTTCAATCGATTTTAATTTTATAAAGTGGAAAATGTTCGGAATTTAATATAGAACAAATTTGTCTGGTGGATTTATGAAAAATTCACAAATTAGCAGCTACATATATTCACACAAAATTTCATCAAAATCGGTCTATTAGATCAATTTTTAGCCATTTCACTGGATAGTCCCTTTAAATTCTTTTTAAAATTTTCTATTCTTCTTTTTTAATTAATGTCCTTTTATGACAAAGATAAAGTATGAAACTTTCCTCTTCAGAGTGGCGAGCGTGTGCTATTGAGGTCGTCTCAGAATCGACGCGTGTACGAGATTGGTCGCAAAAGGGTAGAAGACCAGTTGTTGACGCGAAGTAGAGTCGTAGTCGCGTATGATATGAGTCGACCGGTGAAAGAAGGGTCTTAAACTTCTCAGGTTTTAGGGTCTCATTGACCTAATTTGACCTAATTTATACATCTTTACTTCTGGGCGCTTTTTCAATTATTAGTCCATGTGCGCTTAAATAATAATAATAAGTTTCCAAGATAGGAAATAATTTTTGATGCATTAGAAATTATTGCTCCATTCT
Source organism: Thereva nobilitata (assembly GCA_963855945.1). Lineage (NCBI taxonomy): Eukaryota > Metazoa > Arthropoda > Insecta > Diptera > Therevidae > Thereva > Thereva nobilitata. The sequence continues at coordinate 15,561,178 of OY979698.1, forward strand.
AAAACCTCTGTCCTTTTCGCTAGAAGCCTTGACTATTGCTTTATTTAGCTTGTTTGTAAAGTTTACAACCCGACTAGCATTTTGAGGTGTGCATATGGGGCCTCTATGAGGCTAGCCCCACTGCCTCATGTGGGCCCCATGTGTATTGCCCTATAGGGACCACAAGGGCATCTTACGCCTTGGCCCATAAAAAAATGCCCCAGATGGCCCGTGAGAAAAAATGATTGCTACTCGATCCCGACTGGAAAAAGATGCTAAATATTTTGAGAATTTCGGCTTGAATATGTGAGTAATAACTGCGACGGTGTCGAAAGCTTTATATTTTTAAACGCGGTCCTGTTTTACCAATCTGTGCCCCAACTGAGTACTAATCATGTTCAATGCTGCTTGACCTCAGCAATCGAACGGCAGCCGATCTGTTGAGTATGCTAAATGACAACGTCCACTGTCACCAACATAATTTCCTGAAATATAAAGCAAGGCAGCACCAAAAACTAAAGCTTTATATGAGTGAAACCATAGGCAAATAAAAGCTATTTTTTTATTGTAAAACTAAAGCTTAAGCCAAAATTTTTTTAAAAATCATTCCAAATACGTAAGGCAGATGTTGGGATTGCCCCATTTCACTTGTAATCAGGTTTGCCTCATAGGGCCCTTATGAGAAAGTGATTGGGCTTACCTCACTTTAGTATCGCTGATTTTTCTTTGTCTGGTCCTCATGAGGAATATAAGGGGAAAGCCTTGTCTTTCAGCATGCACCTTGTTTACCACATGGATTCCTCATAGGGAACCTACATGGAAATCCATTTTTAGATATGCTCCTCATTTGCCACATGGCGGCATGGGGCTCACATGCTGCATGAGGCATGCCTCTTTTAAATGCTAGTCGAGAACAGTAAATACAATTTGTTCTACATCTGTAACAGTCGATCTTGATCAGCTCCTAACAAACTACCTCATTTGAATTTTCACGAAACGAATGACAAAATATTTTTTTAATGAAGATCAGATTCTTTACCTTTGGCCCAAAAGTGTTTTGCGCAAAGCTTTGTCATAAAGTATCCGCAAATATCATCACCAGTAACAAGATTCTTCAAAATATGTTACCTTGTAACGGCTGGCATACCAAAAATCCTTAATACGATTTCCGACCGAAGATTGGTTTCTTAATATTTGATCATTCGTTGTAGTACCAGGCGTATTTCGAGGTCACGCGGTCACTAGAGAACGCAAAGGAATTTTTGTGAAGAAGGAAGACAATTATTATTCTGAGGGGGAACTGAAGACGCGCGAAAGATGATATCTCCATGAGTTTGGCTCTACCCTACGATCTTTGCGATGGCAAGAACGATCAAATATTGTGTTTTAGCGTACAGGTCCAGCCCATTCGAAAGAATTTGGTGTTTACAAAAATAGCAATGTTTTTAGAGGATTCATTCTTCTTATTTTAAAAATCACCCCACCTGCACCTTCTAAATGTAAAGATGTTAGTCTTAGATCGCGGCTTTGATCCTATATACATATGTATATATGGACGATCTGGTCTTATACATATACATTTTAACTTTATCCTAAATTATTATTAACTTAATTCTCTAATTTTTTTTCAGTACCACCAACATCCGATGGAGAATCAAAATCACAGAATACAACACTCACATCACCAAACTCCAATAGAATGATAAGAACCAGTTCCTACATATTTAGTGATACAACAACAAATCGATTATTTCCAGATGCAACATCAATAAGATCTCTGGCCTCAATTGGTATGGGGTCTACAGATGGTAGAAAATTGGTGATTCGGCGAGTACCAAATTCACCCACCGAACTATTTAGTGTAGTTAGTCCACTAGCAGCTTCGTAAGTATTTATTTTATTTTTTAGTTATATATTATGAAAGTGATCGTTAAAATCATATATGATCGGTTTTATTAAGATCGAAAAAAATAACTATTTATATGATAAAAAAAATGCCCTAAGAATACGTTAACCTACAAAAAATCTTTACCCTGTTGAAGCAGTCACCCCACGAGATCACTCTCAGAATCGCTAGATCAATATCAAAGTGATCTTGTCACTTAACCAAATGTCGTGCTCCATCTAGAGCTGCACAAAAACCGCATGAAAATATGTAACAGTTGCATTATATTTCAATTTGGTCGGAATTTGCATATGAATTCCCGCGTTTAAAGTAAGTGATGATCAGTATCATGTTGCCCGGATATATCGACGATCATGTAACGTTTACACAGAGCTACTCAAGAGAAAAATTACTACTTAAAGCAGCATTATTTTTTCTGCTAAAAAAATAGAATGAAAAAAAAGACGTCCTAGCGTCTCTCTGCTCAATTTCCTCAATTGAAAATGTTACAACGATCATCATTCTAGTCGTTCTAGTCACGGTCTGGCTAATTATTAGCGATTTTACTTATTTTGTTTTTTTTTTTTGCCAACCTTATTCCTTCGTTATTCCGTAATCATACTATGACCAACTGACCGGGATTAGCAATCTGCATTTTAAACTATATCACCATGCCAATTTCAGCAGGATGATGATGATTTCAAATTATTCATTAGTGCTCTGATGCTACTGTTTAGAATTTTCAAAATTTTTGCGAATTTTTAATTAGTTACTACACAAGCCGCAGACTTAGGCGGATCTAATGTCCATTCAGTGGAGTTGTTGTTGATTTGCGGAAATACTATTTACTTTAAATTGAAAATTGTCTACGATAATTGAAATCAGTTAAAGAAGCTGAATTTTTTTGTGTGTTTATTGTTTGGTTGCAGTTGTGTGTGCGCGTGAAATTTCTTAAATAGCTTGATTAATCCTTTAATGGGAAGTTTTTGGTTTCTAAGGAAGAAGATTGTTAGGTTTTTTTGTTCACAAGGCGCTATATGGAAATTTATACTAATGTCTCACTTGTCTTAAATTAAAGATGACTTACTTGGATGCTAAACCGTCATGAGTCTTACTCCTAGATGAAAAGACATGTCATTTCAAAATTTATTAAGTAGGAAAGTGTTTTGTATGTTGTCTTTGAAAATTGAGTGGCACTATCTCATCACTACGGCTGAAAATCTTGATGAATCATCATCATGATCACGAAAAAAGCGTAGGACGTCCAATAAATAGAGAATGGATGACGTGCCACAAGATATAAGATAACTTGTCAGAGGTAGAGACGACTAAAAGAAGAGACTTCAAAAGGCCCAAGTCCCACAAAGACTGAAATAATACCGACTTAACACGGTGTTCCCAAGTGGTCCCCCTTCTATATACTAATCGCACCCATTGCTGCTTGACTTCGTCCATCTAACGAAAAACGATCGATTCAGTATGATGATAGCAGCCAATCCCAGCTTTTAAATATTCCCACAACCTCTAACCCATAATACTGACTGTACAGATTGTACGAACTGAAAAGAAACTCCTAATCCAGCTCCTAACAAAATGTTTGTTCTGTTGCTCTCTGTCATGCTCTGTTGCTCTCGGTGGCACCAAAGTTATGCAGTTGGGAATGCGTCTATTTATTCTCCATTATACCAATTCTGTAAGACCTTGGCGCCAGATAAATGCTTTAATGAGGAATGTATTAACACCTATGGCGCGTACACACGTTCCCCGAATTCCGGTAAGTTCACAATCAAAGTTAAATCATTGTTTGATGACAGATTCAGTAGTAAGATATTCAACGCTACTTCTGGCACTAAAAATTTCTGGTTCCTAGTAACTGAGGGCCTCGGTAGTCTAGGGAGTAAGGCGCCTGGCTACTATCCCAGAGGTCCCGGGTTCGAGTCCCGGCAGAGCCCCACGGTCCTTTGCTTTTCCCACCTTCTCTCCTGTCATAGCCTTCCACTAGCACTGCCCCGCTCCACCAAGCGCATGTCATCGGTTGGTTGATGGGATTCAACTTGTTTCAGGAGGCATAACACTCCAGCGAGTGGTTTCTCATTGCCCCGATGCCAGAGTCGCGATATAAATGGTTGGGGTTAGGTGGTTGTGGCAGTTCCTTCCTACTTCTCTCTTTCCCTTCACTATCTATCGACTAGAGCTTGCTGTTCGACATTGCACTCTATACGAAGAAAATAGATTGTCGACAGTACAAAGGGCTTTCCCTGAACTCTAGTCTTCCACATAAAAAAAAAACTTCCATCAAAGAGTTTCTTTTTTCGTCCACAGCCTATTCTTTTATTTACAAAAGAGACGAGATAATAAAAAGATTTACAAGCGGTCCCCCAACTTAGTACTAAGCACGTTCAAGGCTGCTTGACCTACGCAATCGAACGAAAACCGGTCTATTGAGTACGCTAATGGCACCCTTTATGGTCCCCAAGCTTATTACAAGTTTTATTCGTCCTATACAATTGTTTAAAGCCGCAAATTTCCTCCCTTTAGTCTAGAAAAAGTATGTTTCGTTTGGATTATTCGGTGCGTCTTTTATTGATACGTGCCTGTACTGGGCTGCATTTGGAAAAGTAGAATTTTTACTTAGGCGTATCGTGCCTGTTGCAGGCTAAGAACTGTCGGGTCTTATTTTTATTCAAGTTTGTAGACTGCAGAACAAGCGATAACCCGATGGTGCTGCAATGTTCGGTGAATATGATGAATGCGCCAATCCCATAGAAACTCCCCCAGCTTCTGTAAAGTCATTCTTCTTGTATGTGGCCTGGCCGAGCGTTGCCTTGAAGAAAGAAAAGGTCTTGAAACCAACGATGGTAGATTTTTCCCAAAGCTTAAACTGCTGAAGCTGTAAACCAGTAAACTTCTTGGATTATCGTTTGGTTCGGTTAAAAAGCTCACCGTGGATTAAACCCTTCATATCCCACCAAACACATTGAGCAACGCCTTACGTTGATACGACCTGCTTTAGCCAGGGATTCCCACGTGTTGTTCTGTCTTCCGCTCTTAACCTTTTTATATAGGATCCAATTTTCATCCACAGTCACAATTAGGTCCAAAAAAGGATTAATAAGAGTCTGGAGAGTGCTTAAGAAGAAGGCGATGGACCTTGCATTTGAACCCCTTCATGTTCTACAAGGTGAGGCAAAAGTAATGTCATAATGTGAATTGGCTGCCATTTTGTTAGAAATGATAAAAAATGGGCTCTGATTTAACGGAAAGTTTATTTGAAGGTGTAAAATTGATAACATTAAGTTGAAAAAATGATTTCGATCAAATGACAATCTGCTGAGTTGTCACATTTGTGTTCGTTTTACAGCATTTTGAATTGTTGCTCACAAAACATCTAGCTCGAAATTGGTGATTTATTAAAATGACGCACCAAACAGGCCCTTATTATGGTTGTCACTTCACCATAGTGAGAAATGTCACCTTTAAAATCAAATGAGAAAAATCTTACTTACAAACATCAACTGAGAACAATTGTCACTGAATTTGCCGTTTCTCGATATCAGTAACAACTGTAAATCGCCTAATCTCACTGAAATGATACTTTTTTAGAAAACCATAATACCATTTTTGACTCACTTCGCCATTTGTCACCATAAGTGACAACCATAATAAGGCTGACAGTCAAAGCCTCTTCGTGCATCTTATGCTTATGACACACATGTGGTGTCGATACCGCGGTATTGCGTATACCCAACTTATACCACATGTCTGTCACCTTATACCCAGTTTATACCCAGGAAAACAAGTGGTTATGAACTGGGTATTGATACCACGAAAATTTTGTGGGTATAGAGTAGGTATAAGATCTTTTCACTGCGAACAGCGCCACCTGTGTGCGAAAGTCGAGCAAAAACGTCTAAATATATATTTTTATAACAAGATATCTCATCTTTTTTTTCTTTTTCGTGCCAAATTTTGAATTTTCCTCAGACCCAGATTTATTTCCTCTTGTTTGGCAAAGAATAAAGCAATTAAATGTTCCATTTCCATATCAAATTCAATATGCCACTTAACACTTAAAACTTTAAATTTAACAAATATGACTTACTAGATTTGAAAAATTTTTAAGCTGTCGACAAACGTCAAACTATACCCTCGTTCATGTGTGTCAGGGGTTCCTCAATACCCCGGTATTCGCCATATCCTGGTATCGATACCTTGGTATCGATACCTCATGTGTGTCATAAGCATTATGTGGATTCTCCGTGACCCAGAAACGCAAATTTTGCATATTCACATAACCACTTAATTGTGGTGGTTCAGCGCAACGAGCAAAAATACGACGAAATTCACGCTGCGTTAAAACAACAGACCGGAAATTGGTCAAATAAGCAGTAACAATAATTCCGCGTTCTTTAGGTGTGTATCGCTCAATTGCTTGTTGTCTATCTGTCTACACAACATTAATGTCAAATCACAATTAAAGAGTTTTTTACAAAAACAGCATATGTCACTTTTTGCTCGAATTGAGATTTAAACGCCATCTGTTATAGAAATGAGTAAGCTTTGTCGCTGTGTACATATTACGTTTCTGCAAATATGTACATCTTGTGTCAAAAACTACGCTACTTTAAATTTTCTTTGATTCCACCAAAAACAACCAAAAACAACATAAGTCAGTTGCGTTTTTTTGCTCTGCTGAAAAACTTTATTTTTTGACATATGCTGTTTTTGTAAAAAGCTCTTCAATTACATTTGACGCCATTTGCAAAAATTTACATTCACATTAGCTTTGTTTGTTTAGTCCACACGGGATCTTTCGTGCGCAAAAAAGTTCCCAATTTCCGTTATCTTACTTTCTCTGGCGCGAAAAAGAGGAGAAATTTTATCTTCCCCTCGTGCACAGAAGTTTCCGAGGTCTAGACTCCCAGCGACTCTGTAGTCTTAATCTCAATTGTTAAAAGCAACTGTCACTTGTCATGTAACGATTACGAAGTGCTGAAAATATTTTTTTTTGTGCCTTTCTGCAATAATTTGAATAATTTCAAAAATAATTTAATAATTTCAATAATTTTATGTCATTGTTTTGAAGAGGCAAGTTAGGTTTTAGGTTATGTTCTTCTTGATTTGCACGAAACATCCCAGAAAGCGTTTCCCTACTTTACCATTTTATCTCCACTATTCAGCTTTACAGAAAAAGCACTCGGGTTCCCGTGTGGAGTAAACAAACAAAGCTATTATGACATAGCTTTTGTCCCATCTTGTACGAGTTCACACCAAAGAGAAGAAATTTTGCACGAAGCCCACTGTAACAAAAATGAAAGCAAAAAAATTTTGTAACCGGGCTTCGATTTTTCAAAATTGATATCGTCAATGGTAGCCGGCGACAGGCAATTGTCGGGACGATTGTGATGCCGGCCGGCAGTACCAAACTACCAAAAGAACAAGGAGTACGATCCGCTAGGCGACCTAAGCGGAACTTTGGTACCTTATTATTAACCGGTGAGGCCGGCGAGTACCTCATTAGGGCTACTCGGAAAGTTGAAAAGCAAATAATTTAAGCAGACATTAATCAGTGCACTCATTCAAATCACGTTTTATTATCAGATGACTTACGACAAAGCCAAAATCTAAATACCTACCGACAATTTTCCATCCGGGGACGTTCTGCTTACTAGAGCAGTTCTAGTTACCCGCTGAGAGGCACCAAAAGCATCAAGTACAAAACTCAAGCCACAGTAGCCTACCATATAAAAATCGATCTAGTTCTTCAATTAACAAAATTGACGCCACTACACCTCGATTGTTACAAACTATTCACACCTCAACTTTTATAATTAGCACTTTTCCATATCATGTACATCACCGCAACGTGACCACCAGCTTAAAACATTATAACACTCGAACAAAATCACTGTAAATATTTCATTTATTACTAAAAAATCATCCATTTTCCGACAGCCATAAAGGATTTTTATTGGTATTTTATAGCAATCAAATAGAATTTGCTATCAAAACAGATAAGATCACACCTATGCGCAATAAAGGTGCGAGCATTGATGGTGTATATAGTATAGAACATGTGCAACATACTTAAGTTAGCGACAATTTGTTTATGGGTTAGAAAAGATAGAAAAATTCCTTATGGTTTATCCATATTCGTTACTTAAATTGTTTGTTTACCTAAAAATGCTGTAAAGTTAAAATGATCACACATGGGCTCGGGGCTATTATTATTATTATTATTATATTATGTATGTAGATCGTCTGCATTGTGGAATAATTATCACCTTAAGCAAATTGTAAAAAGGCGCAAGATATATGTATGTATAGAAGATATGGGGGTTTTGTTGGAAAATTTCTTGAATTTCTTAAATTAGTCTATTTAGAAATTTTGAATCGTTCAGACATAATACGTTTCTCTCGTCGTGGGGAATGCTGAAAGTTAGGGTTGCGCATCCACCATTTCGACCGAAAGGCTAATTAGTAAAGCCTATAAATATCGGAAGTTCTGGGGTTATTTCTAGAGTCTCTGGAGAACGCTTTAGTTTATATATGCTAATTAAGAAAGCAAATAATTTATATGATATCGTGTTGTTCTCGATAAGTTTGTAATTAGTGCGGGAAATTCTTTTTTTTTTGGAAAGTTTTTTAAAAGTACGTATATGTACAAAGTAAATTTTCGTATTTGAAAGCGAATATCAAGACGTCATCAATTCAACATCAAATTCAATTGAGGCGTGAAAGAATGCCTCCGCAAATGAGTATCGCTACTGATATAAATGCACCTTTGGATACACTATCAAAGATGTCAGAACCGACACGATTTAATTTTGCTAAAATTGCAAAAATGTAAGTACGATCAGATTAAAACAAACTATAAAAAATTCCTTCCACTATGACCTGGTTTACACGACACGTTTTTTACTCTGCCTTGTCAAGAATTATCTTTTTTGTGTTACGTGCGACCACCGCCCTTTTAGACGAGCGGAAAAAACAAAAGACAAAACTTAACTGTTAACGTTAATTCCCTTTTGAAGCCCGGTGAAGTGTCGGCTGGGCATTTACACGGGCGGACGCCAACAAACGGACAAACAACCGAAAAATTTCAGAAATTTCAAACAAAATTTCAAAACTTCATGGCTTGCAGTTGCACCCCCTGGCTTTTAAACTAAATCTCCAAAATAGACTACAAACTTAAGATTTTATGAGAGAGGGCAAATCAGTAGTAAATAAATCAAATAATTGACACAGAAGATAACTTTATAATGTAATTGTTATTATAAAAGCCTCATTTGGCTTGTGTGTTGTCCAAATTCGTCGATAACGCTGCTGATGAATTCAGTATCCTCTTGCACTCTCTTTCTGTGATCGCTGAACATGCACAGTCCGGAAAGCCTTGCATTTCCCTTCGTAGACCGATTCCAAAGTATTAGCCGACGTAATGTGCTGAATGAGCGTTCGATACTGCAAGTTATTGCTGGAAGAGTAAGACAAATCTTGATTGCCTCAGAGACAGCTGGATGAACTGGTGTTGCCTTAGGGTGAAAACACAAAGAAAGCAGGTTGCCTGCATTCCTATTGCCAGCGTCTAGAGGCGCCAATCAGCACAAAGAATGGATGTCCATTCTTGGTGCTGATTGGCGCCGCTAGACGCTGGCAATAGGAATGCAGGCAACCTGCTTTCTTTGTGTTTTCACCCTTAGAAAACAAATCTGCGCCTTCTACACTTTCGGACGGATATTTGATCTGTGCTACTGCTTTGCAGTAACTCGAGGATGTTTTATTTCAACATCTAATTCGTCGCAAATTTGTTAAGCTTTTGCGAAGATGGCTGAGAGCTCCGCCAAGGCGTCAATACAGTAAGATTGGAGCAACTCTGATAATTTACAAATATGATCGTGTACTGTGTTTATATTCATGTTTACTTCCTCAAGTTTATTACAAACGGATTCAAGCTTAGCCGAATAACTAACAATCACTAGGAGCGTTATGACATATGTTGGAGTTGTTACAGTCGCGTCGAGTTGATGTACTTTTACTTTTTTTTAGAATTCGGTGCCGAAAGATTTTTCAAAGCTTCTGTGATACATACTTGGAAATTATTCCGAAAATACTCTGATGATTTGTACTTTGCTGACCACCGTGTTTCACAAAACAGAGGGACATTAGGAATCTTGTGACGTCGTAATGTACACTCTCTGAAAAAAGTGATGATTTCCTTCGTTGTAGCAGAGCTATTTCTTACTACGCAAACATCATTCAGGTCATTAATGACAACCCGAGTAAAAATAAATTATGGCCTTAGAACGGGCAAATACCGACTGTGATTGAAACATAGTCCTCGGCCATCTGGCGGTTAACAGAAGGCTCGTTGCAGGACAGTACGGCCGTACAGGGGGCGACTGACGGTGATACAATGGCCTTACAGTTCCAATAACGGCCATACGACGGTGGTACGGCGGCCGTATGACGGGTATACGACGGTGGTACAGTGGCAGCAACGTGGATATTCGCCCTCCTATAAGAAAATATATTTCACTGCAATTAAATGTTTGATTTTTTTTCGGTGGTGTTTTTTTTCAAGCCGTTAAATAACAAAATTTCCCACTAAAATATAAATCAACACGCACCACACACTTCACGTGCAACAAACCGACGACTGGCGAGCTCGTTTCTCTTGTGCACCGATATCTTTAAGTAGGATAAATCGAAAGAACCATTGTACATAACGAAAATGGTGAAGTTCCCATAAAACACATTCAACAATACATTTGGTGCAGATTCTTTTTTTGGCTCAAATTTCCCGTCGAATGCCCGTTTCTACAGCTCAGTACTTGGCCTTTTAAATCTTTTGGTCAAATTTGGCCATCGTAAGGCCGTATGTGCTCCCATTAAAAATGGTTAAAAACTCTACGGCCATCATATGCCCCTTAAAAAGCGAAGCGGCCGATGTTCGCCCTTTATAAGGCCGTTTTTTATTTTTACTTGGGAAGATTCAAAATATGGTTGGCACAGTGGAAAAATACCGCCGTCATTCATTTGTTTTTAAACACCGCTAATATGACCAGCCATTGCAGCACATCCGTCATATCCTTGGCCAACGAGCCGATTTTGAGAATATATTTCTGCAATAAATTTTGAGTTTAATTCTTCCAAAGGTTCACATCAAATTATTGGTTTCCGCTTTGTTGATCGCAGCGAAGATAGCGTACACCAATTGATAATTGTTCAATTCCACTAATATCAGCAGTCTGCAGTCAGCACGTCGGCTAAAGGCGGCTACACACGTAACTGCATGCTTGACAAGCACGCAAGTTTAATCTTTTTGCGCATTCTCGCACAACTTCTCTGTAGCCTCCACACGACACAATCATGCTTAAATAGCCGCAGTTTATCCTTAAATAATTTCGTTCGGAAAGTGACGACGCGCTCGCTCGCACTCACACTTTTGTTTTCAAGCGAGATTTGTTCAAGCATGCAGATGAAAATTCGATCAATCTTCAAGCTGGTGTTCAATCATCAATGCTTGCGCAAAAAATCTCATACACACGCTCAAGCACGCTTGCACAAAAAGATTGGGCATGCGTGCTTGTCTGCCTTAAGACAGAAAAAACAGCACGACGTTTCACTTCGTGTATCTTGTCTTTATGAACATCAGAACACGTTTGAATCAATTGGTTCTGAATCTGATGCGAGATATATAAGGAATTCTTCGCTCTCGATTCCAAAAGGTGCTTTAAAATGTTATCTTCAGATTCAATTTGAAAATTCAAAAGGTCTGTAAAAAATGAACCTTCATTGGTTTTTCCGCGAAAAGGAAGATCATGTTTCCCACAAAATAAAATCGTGCAAATAATTGAGCGTAGTTTCACCCTGTTTTCTTCAACTTCCTTGTGATGCGCGTGATGTAAACTTAATTTTAAAAATTTTAAATTCAATTTCTTAGGCGATACTAAAGCCCAATTTCTATTTTTTTCGTCGTAATTAAAAATATGTACGAAAAACAAATTCTGTAGCCGGTAAAGTAGATCTGACAAATCACCTTGACCGACATTTTTTGCGTCCCCCTGAAAAAAATTCTGCCGGTGCCTATGTGTATTATTATGAAAAACAAGATATTTTTTAAATAACTAATTAATACAATAAATATTTTTCTAAATAAAATTGGGAGTGAGCCTTGTTTTAACCATTTTAATTTATCATAACAACAAAAATGGATTCAAGCTCCAGTGAGGACGAAATCTTACGAAAAAAGGGAGAAAAGAAAATCAAGAAAACGTCTGCTGTGAGTGGTCAACCCGTGATGGTAATACCTCTCGATCCCTCAGCTTCCCTCTCCCAAAAACTCGTGCTTTATGCATCAAAAAACGTACCGTGTAAATCAAGTCTATAACAAAACATCCTCCCTCTACACTTAACAATAATCAAATCAATCACAAGTTTAATCACTACAAAAAAAAACTAATCAACATGTACAAAACGTCTAGATTCTAGAGATAAGTAAATTAAAAACAATCAAATCTGCCCGCCATTAATAAACAGAAGACAACGAAAAAAAAACACAATAACGTTATTTCCTTTTAATCCGATAATGGAGGAACACAAAAAGAGGAAGCGCGCACGCAAACACGATCAACATTCTGAACTGATTCAATTAAAAAATCCCGGCTTAATTCAAATTAAATTGAAAACAGCTGTTTCTTGTTACTTCTTTTGTTTGTATGTGTTAAAATTCAATTTTAATTTAACATCAGAATATAATTCGATAAAAATAAAACATAACACACGCAAATGGCGACTCTTTGATAATTTTTATCCTTTCACAATTGAACCCTTTTCGTCAAAACGTTGTTGGCGGCACGTTTTGTGTGCACTTTCAATTTGATCATGCGCCGGCGCGGCTATTTTAAAATATATGATCATCGATTTGTTGTTGACTGAATTTATTTTGATCTTTTTTTTTTTTGATAATACCAGGGAAGAGGCAAACAGTATTTTTTTTTATTATTGATAAAGTTTAAGATCATATCAAGATGTTAAGTTATTGGATAAACATTTTGAATTTTAAGTGATCGTCACGGTTACTGGAGTGATCATGTTTTAAATGGCGAATAAATGAGTTTTGCAAACAATTTTTATTGGTGGTTTTAATGGAAAATATGAATTTTTGTTTAATGTTTCTATATTTAGTGTGTTTTGAAGTTATCGTGGTTATTTACAAAGTAGTTTTACGCAGCAGGTTTTAGAGATATTGGAAGTGAATCTCAGGGTCTTTGCATAGCAAGATCAGTTTTTAGTTTATCCTTACTGCTGAACTGTTGGTCACTCCCAAGGTTATACAGATTAAATGAAGAAAAATCGGTGGTGAGTTCAGCATTAGCACGTGGTGAGTGGAGCATAACCGCACAATCACATTAATCATTGTATTAGCGTGCTTCATCCTAGCCACATGAGACATGTACATTCCCGTTAGTAGTATAGGAATTTTTTTTGTTGTTTCAGTCTGCTCATAAGCTCAGCAGCCAACCCGCCATGTTGTTCATGTCATAGTTAAATGTATATTAGTAAACTTTAATCGAAGAATTGGGTTAGTTACATGAAGTCTGGGGGGATTACAAAAGGAGGACGAAATGAATTTTGCGATATTGTACGAGTTCCGGAAAATTAATTGTGAAAGGTTGTTCCACAGTCGAATTGTTTACAAGGTGGAGCAAAAGTAATTTCATATTGTGAATGTGCCATAATTTTTGCAAATGGTGTCAAATGTTATTGTGCTTTGACATTTATGTTGTAGACACACCTTTTTCACGGGCGTACAGGGGACGAGGAAAAATATGATGGAAAATTGCTTAGAATATATGTATAGAGTGATTTTTTAAGCGTTTGGTTTTTAATTTTTATTGGAGATTAAAAATCAATCCTTGCCATTTACTTTTTAAAGATTATTTCATTTAAATGTTGACCACGACTACGTTTCTAGGTAGTTCATACGAGAAGCCCAATTTTTTTGAGTGAATTTTTCGAGCATATCTCTCGTATCTCACCGATGACACGTGTGATGTTGTCTACTTTGGCACGAAACACATTTTTTACAGAGCACGAATTTTGATAATAAAATGTAATAATTTGTAAGCGTTGTTCCGGTGTAAGTCTTTCCATGATGAAATGGCAATGCAAACTGAACAATTTTGACTTTGACACATGCCACGAATTATGCGTGAGCTATCAAAAACAGAGTGTTGAAAAACAAAACAGCCAAAATTCACCCTTTAGAACTTCAGTAAATGCCCTGAAATCTGGGGTCAGTTGACTGTCAAATTATATCTACTTTGTTTACATTAACTGACCCAACGTGACACAGAAATCAACAGTAAATAGTAAAAAGTAAACACAATGCTTGGAATTTCTTAAAAGGTGGAATATCGTCCTTCAGCCGTCGGCCAGGGCTATAATCTACGAGTTCAAACGCAAGGTTCATCGACATCTCCTCAAGCACCCCCTCCTCGGGGGTTTTCGGGCTCGCTGATCACGAATCCGAGGTGCATTTGTGGGGTGATCTTAACTTTGTTAGGCAAGTTCCGCCTTATTGGCGCGCAGCCATTTTCAATTTATAAATTTTGATCATAAATTCGTTATTTGGGATCTTAAAAACCCCTAGATACCCTAGATACACTTTCTCAATTCACGGAACACAATTGGGAAAATTTGTCCCACCATTTTGGGCAAATTCGTTATTTTCGACGTTTTCGACTTTCATTAGAATCGGAACACAATAATTAGGAAATTCGGCCATTTTGAATTTCTAGCGCGAACATTTTTGAAAATCGGGCTTCGAGGTACACAATGGGAGAACCCCAGAGACCTTCAAGCAAAAATTCGGATCTCTGCGATGATCGGTGCGCCCGGTATAGTGCACAGATACATATAGAAACTTTCTTTTATTAATATTGATAGAAGATATACATACAGGGCCGGCTCGAGCCATTTATTCGACCGAAGCGGAGCGTGATGCTGATATTATATTGTTTAAGGTGATGGCATTAAAGAAAACTCGAAACTGACTTCTTAACTCAATCAAATCTTAATTCTACTCAACTTTTAACTACGATCAAATTTTAACTCAGCTCTTATCTCTAAACTGAACTTAACTCTTAACTCAATTCAACTTAAAACTTAACGGATCTTTTAACTTATAGCAATTCTTAACTTAAATCACTTCAACTTATTCTAAATCAACTCAACTCAACTCAAATCTTAGCTCAACCCTTAACGTAACTCTTACAAATCAATTAACTCAATTAGACTCAACTCAACTGAATTTTTAACTCATCGCTTAACTCAATGCTACTCAACTAATCTCTCAACCCAACTCGTAACTAAACTTAACTCAACTCAACTTATCTCAACTCAACTTTCCTCTTAATTCTACGCCTAACTCTTAATGCAACTCGTTACTAAACTCAATTTAACTTAGCTCAAAACAAATATTACGACATGCCGCGAAGCCACGACGCCGTCATTGCATACGAGTCGGTCCGGTCTTAAGGGCATGGCACGCCAATAGATATTTCACATCAAAAATTTCAAGTTGACGGTGACGATTTTTCTAGGTTCACTCGTCGCAAAACGAAGCTAAAAAAGCTTCGCTTTAAAAATTACCTGCCTACAAATTGTTATCTTAAAAGACTCGAGATTTTCCGTGTAATAATAAATTATCGTAACAGAACGTGAATTTTTGTAAAAAAAAAAATTTCGACAATTTCTAAGCACTCTTTCTCCATTAAACTCTCCCTGACTAATTCTAAATGTCTCCAGAATCTGTAGCAGACGATACTATTTAGTGAAAAAATAAGTCAATTGTAAATAAAATCGACAAACTTTTACGATTTTAAACAGATTCTCTGAAATTTAACTATGTTCATGGAGATGAAGACACCATCTTACGTAATATTTATTGACAAACATCTTTTTTTCTAAAGTATCTAAAAAAAACAAAAACATTTCGACTTCTGCCTGCAAAATACCGACTCACATAAAAAAAATTCCCCAAAAAAAACCTATCAAAAAAACAAAAATGTTAAAATTTTTATTAGAGCATAAAAATAATTCCCAACACTAAAATTGGGCATAAATTTCTTCTCTAAAAAAATCATTTTCAGCATAAAAATTAATAAAAATTGAAATTTATGTGAAGGAAATAATAAATTTCGAAAATTCTCAGACCACCAGGCGACGATGATGATGACGATGATAGCTACGGAGACTTATCAGATGATAGCGAATCCCATAATTTAAAGCCACGACGACAGCACTGGGCCAATAAGATGCAGTTCGTACTAGCATGCATAGGATATTCTGTTGGCCTAGGAAATGTCTGGAGATTCCCATATTTATGTTATAGAAATGGAGGAGGTATGTATGTTTTTGATATATAGATCTAATAAACTAAAATACATGTAGCATATTTATCAAGGTTAAAAGTTTGTATATATGTATATGTAACCTTGATAGCCGTGGGATAGCTTTAAAACAATTTTTAAACAAAATCATGTAGAAATAAATCACATAGCATAAAATGAAAATTATTTAAAATTACCCATCTCTTACATAATACGACATGCACTGGCCTCTCTCTCATCATTCTATTGTGTGCATATAGGCCGTGAAAAAAAAAACTAAACAAATAATCATCACGCAATAAAACCTGCCTGTCCTATCCTATCTAGCGAAATCATTTATACATTCATAATCTATGAGCCACTTCCTATCATCGCTAGTAAAGCACAATATGTCAGCTTCACGGATCTCGGCTGTCGTAATCAGAGCTGTGTAAATTATGAATTTCTAAGTTGACACTATAATCAAAATCTTCAACATCCGCCAAATGAACGGACCAACGACAGCTCCACTAACGAAATGGAATGGCTATCATCATCAACATCATCATCATCATCATCATCCCAAATGCTGAAGAGAGCAGAATCATCTTATGTAAAGCGGTTTCTTTTGTAGATAAGAACGATCATCCTTTATTATCACTCCTCAAGAATTCACTAATCGAGACTAATGGCCTCTAATTTATGTTCTATGTCGTTTATAGGTGTATTCCTGGTACCTTACTTCATAATTCTGGTCATATGCAGTGTGCCAATGTTATTTATGGAGCTATCAATTGGCCAATATACAGGAAGGGGACCGATCGGTGCATTAGGACAAATTTGCCCACTCTTTAAGGGTAAGTGTATGCATATGTAATTAATATTTTTTTGTTCTTCTGTTTAACTTCCATTACACCTACAACAAATCACAATTAAATGCAAATCTTTTCGTTTTGTTCATTTAAATGCAAAATTCACACTTCTCGAAACGAGTTTATGCTATATAATAAAAAAAAAGTGCATTATAATTGCATGACTGCAGCTAAACGATGACAGTTGATTTATGAACCAGGAACAATTTATTATTATAAAAAAGTGTAGGCACACCGCATTTTAATTACAATTTTGCAATCAATGACAATTGTTATGCCCATATATTTTAGTAGTATAAGATCTAAATAGGTTCGGTCCAAACAATTTCGTCAGCGCAAATAATATTCTTCAACTCAATAAAAAGTAACGATCTAGCATCGTCAGATTTGAATTTCAAAATAACTTAAGATTAACTAATAACTTTTCCTACTCGTGCATGCCCGTATATAGAACATAGATGACATATTTCAAACCTATATACATATTCTGTGTGTGCTATCAAGATATATAACGTCTATGAAAATTGTTGTTAATTGAAAATTTCTCAGGGAATTAAAAATGCATTTTAATAAAAAATTACGTGCGCCTCTTCTGGGGTTGCCAATAAGGATTATTTGTTCGTTCGTATCTTGTAGAGTGAACTATGGAGTGATATCAAGTGGAATTCAATTTTGTTATCTAAGAATTTTATAAAAAAAAAAGTTGGTTCGGGTTATCTTAAAATTAATCAACTAATTAAATTTATCTGAAAAAGCATAATATATTGATTAGATGGTCGTGTTAAAAATTGTTGGCATTTAACAAGCAATTTTATATGCATTTCCTGCGGTTAGTGATTCAAATTTTTTGTTTTTGTTACTTAATAAATATTTGAAGTTTTTTCCTTATTCCTTATTGTATTACCTCTACTTTTTTTCGGCGCCCACCGATTTTGATGACCGAAATTCAAAATGGCCACCCAAATATGAATTTGCAAATTGTGTTCCGATTTCAATGAAACTGGGTATCTAGGTGTTTTTAAGGTCGCTAATAACGAATTTTTGGTCAAAACTTCTAAATTCAAAATGGCCGCGCCAATATGGCCGACGAATTTGCCAATTGTGTTTCGATTCCAATGAAAATCGGTATCTGGGGTTTTTTAAGCAAGCAAATAACGAATTTATGATCAAAACTTATAAATTCAAAATGGCCGCACCAATATGGCCTATGAGTTTGCCAATTGTATTCCGATTCCAATGAAAATCGGTATCTGGGGGATTTAAGGAAGGCGGACAGTGCACACAAACTTTTTTTATTTAAAGGCGTTGCAACGCACGCGGGGTTTTTGTTAGTTTATAATATAATAAATTTCATTACTCAAAGTCGCCATCGCCATCTTCACTTTCCATCTCTTCTTCGTCTTGGTCGATAATTGGTGCAGTATTCATACAATGATGGCCACTAGATTCACCACAAATTGAATTACAAAATAACCCATGCCGCCTACAGCTGCAAGATGAGTCGCATCCTTGTTTACAATTGCAAAATATCATTTTTAATAGATCTTGTGGTGCAGGCAAATCTTTCATTGTAGTAGGCTTCAACACATTTTCGGTGTTCATCCATCCCCAATCAGTTGGATTGATATTCTTGTTTCCAAGCCATACTTGGATTTGATAATAACACCTTTTCGTATGCTCATCAAGAGCATCTACTGTAGGGACGAGTGACGACAATTTTACAGCACTACTTTTGCTTACAGCCCCCTAATAAAAGATTCGTATCTTAATTGCTCTAAAAAAGATTGCAAATCGTCAATTTTTTTCATTTTATTTAATTGCACATCTTCAGCAGCTGCGTACAAAAGGATTGCGCAATACCTTCCAGCTTCTAGAATATCTTCTAATTTGGAGGTACTGTTGTAAAATGTCTCAGCCTTTTGTCTTAAATCAGGTCGTTTTTCAACAAGCTCAAAAAAATTTTTTTTACCCTTGTTGAAAAATTCCGAGGTCGTGTCACATCCAGTAAAAGCATGTGAAAAAGGCTCAATTTTTGAGCTATTGGGGTAGTTCACTTCAAAGCTTTTGGACGAATATACCATTGAGGGTACCTTCATTTTACCGAGTTTTAAAAAAAAATTTCCTCGGTGTCAGTAGATCTTGCAGTTAAAATTATCAATATATCGACATCTTCTGCTACAATTACTTTTTGTAAATTTGAATCATCTTGTATGACCTTTTCAACAATTAATTCATCAGCTTCACTTTCTCCTTGATAGCAAACAATCGATTTTTTCTCAATTCCTCCATGAGGCATTTTATAAATCTGCTTTTATTAGTATAATTAGACAAAAATTTTGCTTGAGTGACTGGTACAGGCATTTCTTTTGTAAATTGATATTCTTTAGATGTAACTTTTTGTGAACGTCGGTTTCTTTCTGAAAACTTAGTACTTTGATCATCATATCTATCAAAAACTACAATAATATTATTTCCAAAGTTTCTTGTCAGGTATGAGAAATATTCTTGGCAAACTTTTTCGTATGTACTATTCAAAGCCCATTTAACTCTATAAATTAACATACCAATAAATAAAAAAAAACCACGTCAATAATTCAATATTAATTAAAAAAAAAATTAATTTAGATTTGAAATAAAATCTTAGCACGTGCTCTTTCCTTCGCCTTAAGAAAAATACTGGCTTTGATTTAAGGACTTCCCTACATATGTGAAAGGCACACAAGTTTATAATTCAAAAAAGTATCATTGTATTTAGGGTTCGAACTATCGGCTTCTAGTATCGATACCAAGTACTAATATCAGAATCGAACTGTGGTATCGATACCTAGAAAGAATCGGGCTGAAAGTATCGATACTACTCAGGATCAAGTACTTTTTAAAATAAATATATGTATTTAGGAAAAAGATATTTATTTAGAACAAAATATTTCATTCATACATACTTCACACCGTTAAAAAAAAAGGAAAATTAATAAAGCTAATGTTTGTTAATTGCAAAACTAGAATTTATCCAATAAATTCTTCCTCGTCATATCCATCGCCCATCATATAATATCATGATCCATCACTTTTTACTAGAAAGAATATAAATAGACATGGCGTTTAAAATTGTTTCTCTAATCCAACTTACTTCTTCAGAGTCCTCAAACTCAATATTTAGAACCATCCTTCTTCAGGACGGCCTGCCAGAAAAAGGAGATCGTTGAGTCTTTTTGGATTAAGACGGTTGCGATTTTGGGTTATAATAGCCCCTCCTTTAGAGAACAGCTCCTAAAGCAAAGATTTAAGTAAATAACAGCAACCCAACGGTATGAAGACTCCGTCGACAAAAAAAACAGCACAGACCCAGACGCATATGAATAAACGCATGACTAAGGCCGGTTTTTATCTTCAGTCCAAGATGGAAACGCAAATTGAGCATGTTCACATATTTGGTAGAACAGCATACAAACTCTGTGTGATAAAGGAGCGTTCCCACAATGCGTTTGCGATTTAACGCTACTTAAAAACAGCTACAGGTTAAAGCCGCGTTCAGAAATAAACGAAACTTGTATGTAGCGTCATCTCTGAAGATGGAAGAATGTTCCGATTTTTGCGGTTTATCAGTAGTACATATGAATGTAAGTTGACAAAGTACTCGATGCTTTTAATGAGTAGTACTTGACGATACCATGTTCTTGGTATCGAGTGCTCAGTATCGGTTTTCAAGACGACAGTATCGATACCTACTCAGTATCGAGAGTATCGTTCGAACCCTAATTGTATTCACTGATAGAAAATCATTTGCTCCTAAAATTAAAAAAAAGTCGTTCGGTTTTTTTACTGTAGCGGGGTCAATTTTCAAGCTACAGTGTCCATTCAAAAACCATTTTGTAGGTAATTTCACTGGCTATAAAACTATGTTAATTGTATTATATTAAAACCCTTAATTTTCAAAACGTGAAGGGTCAAAGGGCTAAGCAAAGGTGGTACTTACACTATAAAGCAAACTTCAATCCGCTATATCTCCGTTAGTTTTTAAGCTACAGCGATACATAAAAAACCAAAATTTTTGTTGAAACAAAATCTAAATTTTGTCACTTAGCAGTTTTTTACGTATCTTCAATAGTATTTGAGTTTTTTGGAAATATACGCAGAAATATGTAAAATTCGTAAAATCCCCTTTTCATTTTGATCCCATTTCGAAAAATTCACCCTGGAAATCGCTCAAACTATACAGGGTGTCCCACGAAAAGTAACAAAGCGGCCGACTGTGGATAGGTTTTGGATAGACGAACAAAAAATCGTATGGGTGGGGGGGGGGGGGGGAAATCGTAACGGTTTAGCCGCTAGGGCGTTTTGAAGTTTTTTTGCTAGAGTTTTACATATCACCCTGTATTTTTGTAACCCTATGACCTATTTTCATAAATAAGGTATCAGTGTACGCAGAATACTCCCACCTATCTAAAGCTGTAAAAATGAAGGTTCTACCGTACCAGGTTCCAGAGCAATGAGTCATCAAATTTATTTTGACCAAAAATAATTCCACCCCCCCTTGGGGTGGGAACCACCCCCAAAGAAAAAGCGCACATTGGCATATTGTAGACTTTGATTTTTGAGTAATTCCCTATCTATTGTTAAAATTTCAAGTAAATCGGTCGCCGCCGAAAAAAAGTAGAGGTGATATCGGTTGGGGACTGGACTATATGAAGCTCAAGCTTTTTCTTTTGGTTTTTATGTTTCCTTAGTAACATATTACTACAAAGAAACCCTATAATAAATACTAGGTACTACAATCACATCCATTGTGACAGACTTTCCAACCAAATCGAGCCTTGGCCTAAGGGATTCCTTTATGCTTGGTCCCTTGGAGCATGTTTCAAGTTCCGAATTTTAAGCATTGCCTCTGCATCAGCCGGCACAAAGTCTATCTATCTCCTCCTGGGCCTGCCTATTCGGTCTATTTCCCGAAATTTCTGCTACCATGAGCCGTTTTGGAATTTTTGAACATAAAAGGCCCTATTCTTCTACCTAAATGGCGCTACAGTCTTTCTAGGACTCAGACCTCTCGAAGTCTGTTCGTCCAGTCGTCTCGACGCCTTGTTTGTTCCCTACAGTTTGTTATACGAAGTTTTTGTATACCTTTTAGCACGACATCCATCCACGTACGTACCGTTTCCTGATGGTCTACCAATGAAAATTCTGCATTTTTAGCATTCTTTCTTTCGAAGCGTGTCCTAGCCATCTAGGCCAGTCAAATTAGTTTTTTTGGTGCCAACCGAGCCATTCGCAAAGCCAAATATGGAAAAAATAGGAAAAATTTCGATCAACTACTTTTGGCGCTAATAGAAACTTTCCAAAATGGCGTCAGAAAAGGGCCAAAAACAGTTTTTCGTGTTTGAAAAAAAAACTACACTTTGTCAAAAAAAAGGTTTATATAAAGTTTATAGAGCTTTTTTCATACTAATAAAATGAGACCAGTTTGATGTCAATTTATAAACATATAAAGGAGTAATTGCAAAAAAAACCGCTAAAAATCAGGTTTTTTTTATATGATCTTTTACCAAAAAAACGATTTTGTAATGAAGCTCGCGGAAAGTGTAGTCCTTGGGGAGTGCAATAAAAGCGTTTTTGAGAATTTGCAAAATAATTAATAGTTTTTGCAAAATACAGTTTTTTTCAAAAAAAAAAGACCTTTGTGGTCGAATTCGATTAGCATAGCCATCAGCACCTACAGAAACGTTTTTGGGCTTAAAATGCTCTGGAAGAATTGTGCTAATAGTTGTTTTTTGTGCGCAAATGGCTACTTCATTGGAAACATACGAAAAGATGGCCGAAAAAAGGAAAAAAAACAATTTTCCCAACAAAATTCGATTATTTGCCCACAAAATTCGATTAATTGCCTATCGATAGGCAAAATTATTGTACGACTTTCAATGTGTGAGAGATAATCTGAATCTGTTATACAGGAAATTCGCCTTAAACCGATTTTAAGCTTAAAACCGTCTTACGCATAAACAGGGTACATGAATGTCGTTTTCATCCTATTTTCTGCTGTCGGCATTGTCCCTAAATATATACATAAAGTTGTCTACAATTTCCATTCTATGTTCGTCATACCTGAAGCTTCGTTCTATATGTCGTTCTTTTTTTGATACAATCATGTGCTTTATTTCCGTGTCACTGATAGATTGAACTTTGCTGGGCTTTCTACAATTTTTGAAAAGATTTCCTTTAATTCTTGCGCTTTGCGTCCAATTATGACTATTTCATCTACGAAGACTAGTATCTGAATGTTTCTTGTGAACATGCTATTTGCTCCATTAAGTGACAAACTATCCACCAAACCGGCTCGAACTAATGCATAAATGTGTGAGATTTTCAAATTTCTGTCTACTGATGTAACTGATCCTCGTAAACTTTCTTTAATGCATCCATAATTTCACTACTACTCTATCAATATTCCCTCGAATTTTGAGACATGAATTTCCCATTCTATAAAAAGAGCTTTAAGAAGATAATTTTAAAAATGAACTATGCAAACGATTTACCTGAATTCTTTTCAATTAACCACAAACAAACTATATATCCAAAAAAAAAATTATTCATCTTTAATGTTGCACTGCTATAGGATGAATATGTTGGCCTGTTCGGATTACTTTTCACTTATCGTTGTTTGATGTGATGGTTGGACTATTGAGTTTCTTAACTCTTCCTGTTGAATCAGAAGATAGCAGTTTGCGAACGTGTAGAACCGATCCCAAGGTATACAAAATAATGAAGTCCTTTGAGCTAATTGCAACTAAAATCTTTATTTAAAAATGATACTTAAACGTCTTCTCAGCGTCTTTTACAGAGGCCATAATATAACATATCAATTAACATGATTAAAAGTGCAAAAATTAGTGAAGATTTTCGGACAGGCTAAAAGGATATTTGAATTAAATTTGAAATCAGTTACAAGTTAAACCAAATACCAATCATGTTTTGTATGTATCAAATCATCTTGTCTGAACTATAGTTTCATATTTAATTTTACTTTCATTAATTACATTTTCATAGTCACACAACAAACCCCCACATGATCCTTATCAATTGAAGGTTAAAGCCCGTTTTCACCCATTCTGCGAACAACAACCCTATCTACAGAAGTTCTGTAAATAACGTCTGGGTACAACATAAATTGAAATCTTTGCAAAACTAAACCTTATTCAAACAAGAACTCAACAATAAAACACGTCTTAATATCCATTTTACAAAAAAAAGGCAAAACGAAATTAAAATCTTATTTACGACAATAAAAGACAAAAATCTAAATAGAACACCATCGTGATTTATCATCATCACACATCACATTTATATGACCTTATCTCTCTCTCCTTTAAAGATAAGATTGCTTGCAACATTCTTGTTTCATTTTGGCTGAAGATTAAGGCCTGACACTAGAGCTCTGTAATCTCACCTTTATGAAAAATTAATTTATTTTGATGTGTGAGTGGAATGCAATTTAAAAAAAATTATAAATTATATCAATCATAAATCATTTTTGAAAATTACGTAATTGTATGAATGTTTGTAAATTAAAATAAAATAGTAAAAAATAACACATTTTTGTTTTCTTTTTTAATTTCAGGAGCTGGACTGGCAAGCGTTGTTGTATCATTTTTAATGTCTACATATTATAGTGTGATTATAGCATATTCAATTTATTATTTTTTTACATCATTTAAGCCAGTTATGCCATGGACAGACTGTAATAATAGGTAATTAATTGATGAATCTAAACAATATACTTAGAGCATTTCACAGGATTTTAAATCTTTTCCGCTTCACGACACCAAAAAAAAATCGTCCGCCTTATTAGCCCCGCCATATTGAATCTAAAAGTTTTGATCATAAATTCGTTATTTGCTACTTTAAAAGCCCCTAGATACCGATTTTCATTGGAATCGGAATACAATTGGCAAACTCGTCAGCCATATTGGTGCGGCCATTTTGAATTTATAAGTTTTGATCATATGTTCGTTATTTCCGACCTTAAAACCCTCTAGATAACCACTTTCATTGAAATCGGAACACAATTGGGGCAAATTCAACCATATTTGGGCGGCCATTTTGAGTTTCGGTCATATTTTGGCGGCCATTTTGAGTTTCGAAAATCGGGCTTCGAGATGCATCATGGGAGACCCCACGGACCTTTATGCAAAATTTCGAAGCTCTACGATGAATGGAACACCCGCTACAGCGCACACGTATAGGCATACATGCATCCATACATACTTTGTTTTATTAATATACATAGATTCTGCATAAAAAAATCCCCCAAAAACGTAGCACAAAAAAAATCGCACATAAAGACTGCAGTGTATTTCAAATAAACTTTTCCCAAATTTCTGCTGAATTCTTAGACTGGTTCTACACGTTCAACTTTTGGTTCAACACTTTGAGGTTTTCAACACTTGTTTCTCTTTCACTCGCATACAATTGTGAAAGGGGAAGATTATCCCTTTCGCAAGTTGCAATTTTTCGCTGAATTTAACAACAATTAAAAAATATCGGTGGCAGTGTATTTTCTGTATTTTTCACGGACGCCTGAAGAAGAACGTCGGTGCCCCACTGCGTCGCACAGTGGTTCAAAATCCCGAAAAGCTAGTCAAGGGTCTTTTAGCATGTAAAAGTAGTTTTTTTTATGAAATTTCATACTTGGGGGTTTTTAATTTTAATTTAATTTTAATTTTCTAAAAAACAAAATGGCGGATACAAAATGGCATGAAAAATTTCAGTTTCAGCAAAAACTTTTTTCCACTTAAAATAGCCTTGTTCGTTTACGCCACACGGGATCCCGCGGGCACAAATTTTGCTATTTCTCTCTCACTCCCTCTCATGCAAATACTTCAAAACGTCTCAAATCTCGGGATCCCGCGGAACAAAGCTTATATATAAAAAAAAACACATTCAAACATTTTCAATTAAAACATTCAGGTGGAACACTCCAGATTGTTGGGTACCACATCGGAGAGAGGTGAATATGACTCCATCAGATTTATCTAGGACACCATCTGAAGAATTTTTTGAGTAAGTTTCAAAAACCTACAAAAAACAATCAAATTTTAATTTAATAATAAAAATTCCCAGAAACAAAGTCCTTCAAATGAGTCCAGGAATCGAATATCCTGGTAACATGCGCTGGGAGCTTTTTGCCTGCCTAATATGCGCATGGCTATTAGTATACTTTGCAATTTGGAAATCTATAAAATCTTCAGCTAAGGTACTTTATACAAAAAATTTAACTAGTTCAATCTTATCTACATAACCTACGTACTTTATCCTTTTAAGGTTCGATATTTCACAGCGACATTCCCATTTATTTTAATCATCGTCTTCATGGGTCGAGCATTAACACTAGAAGGTGCCGAGGATGGTCTTCGATACTTCTTCCGGCCGCAATGGGGAGAATTAAGACATGCGAATGTAAACTACTAAAATATTTATCTAAAAGAATCCAAATCACTAAAACTATTTTCATTTTCATTACAGATATGGATAAGCGCTGCATCGCAAAGCTTCAACTCCTTGGGTATATCATTTGGATCAATGATATCATTTGCTAGCTACAATAAATATAACAACAACATCCTCCATGATACATTGGCAGTGTCAATTGTGAACGCAATCACAAGTATTTTAGTTGGAATATTTGCATTTTCTACACTAGGCAATTTGGCCCTGGAACAGAATACATCCGTTAAAGACGTTATAACAGATGGTCCAGGGTTCATTTTCGTTGTTTATCCACAAGCAATGGCCAAAATGCCAGCCGGCCAAATGTGGGCTGTTATATTCTTTTTTATGCTGTTATGCCTTGGTCTTAATAGTCAGGTAAGCGCACAAGATCTCTTAATTAGTGGTAACAGGTGGTAATTATTTTCTGTAGTTGCGTTTAATTGATAATTCTGGTTGGTGTATGATTTGAATAATTGTGCACACCCACTGTCGTATTATTGCTTGTTAATTCACACTTGGGTGGTTTATTTTTGATTGGCATACCCGGAAAGTTACAGAGAATTTTTTTTTGTTACAAAAATGCTTCTTATGCTGCTACAAAACAACGAAAAATTATGGTCATGGCTGCGTGGAGTATGTTGGTTAATGATAGATTAATTTCCCTTCACAATTTTTTTTTATATTTAATCTCATAGTGGGCAGTTTTATTTGATTTTTAAATGGATCTCGACTACGCAGATGATATCTGTTTGCTGGCCCACAGAGACCAGGACCTCAGAAACATGTTAAACAATTTGGCAACAGAAAGTAGTTCAGCAGGTTTAAGGCTAAATCCGACTAAAACTAAAGAAATGCGGATAAATGCAAACACCCTTGAACGGACAGCGCTAAATAACCGTGACGTGGAACTGGTAGATAAATTCTGCTACCTCGGTATTATCATTACCGAAAATTGCGGTGCAGAAGAAGACGTCAGTTCCAGAATAAATAAAGCACGATGCGCATATGCATACTAACTAATTGCTCCTTTAATCCCTCATGGGACATAGGGCGGAAACAGTTGCCCTCCAGCGGACTCTGTTTTGCGCGACAGCTCTCAGCTCTGACCAGGATCTCCCGGTTGTTGCGGCCTCTGCTAATAGGGTTCTCCTCCACGTTGTTCTAGGTCTTCCGACTCGACGGGTTCCTTGCGGATTCCAGTCGAGGGCCTGTTTGGGTAGATTCTCGTTTTCGCGCCGCAAGGTGTGGCCAATCCAATTCCATTTCCTTCGCCTGATTTGGTCGTCTATCCTTTCTTGGCCGGCACGGCGCCATAGTTCTTCATTTGAAATTCTATCTTGCCAGCGGATTTTTAGGATACGACGTAGGCATCTGTTGATGAAAACTTGTAGGCGCCCTGTGATGAATTGGGTGACTTTCCATGTTTCGCAACCGTACAAAAGAACTGCCTTAACGTTGGAGTTGAACAGCCGCAATTTGGTGTTAATTGAGATCTCCGTCGATCTCCACATGTGAAACAGGCATGCATATGCGCTTCTTGCTTTATTTATTCTGGAACTGACGTCTTCTTCTGTACCGCCGTTTTCGGTAATAATACTACCGAGGTAACAGAATTTATCTACCAGTTCCACGTCACGGTTATTTAGCGCTGTTGGTTCAAGGGTGTTTGCATTTATCCGCATTTCTTTGGTTTTAGTCGGATTTAACCTTAAGCCTGCTGAACTACTTTCTGTTGCCAAATTGTTTAACATGTTTCTGAGGTCCTGGTGTCTGTGGGCCAGCAAACAGATATCATCCGCGTAGTCGAGGTCCTTAAGGCGGTCTAACAATCCCCATTGTATGCCACCTGTTCTAGTATCTAGAGCGCTGACAAGGATGTCGTTTATTACTATAAGAAATAGTAATGGCGAAAGTAGGCATCCTTGCCGTACTCCTGAGCTCACCTCAAAGCTGTCGGAGAGTTTTCCATTGTGAAGAACTCTGCATTTGGAATTGTTGTATAGAGCTTTTATGCATGCCTGTCTCATATATAGAGATCAACAGAGATTTCAATTAACACTAAATTGCGGCTGTTCAACTCCAACGTTAAGGCACTGCTTTTGTACGGTTGCGAAATATGGAAAGTCGTCCAATTCAATACGGGGCGCCTACAAGTTTTCATCAACAGATGCCTACGTCGTATCCTAAAAATCCGCTGGCAAGATAGAATTTCAAATGAAGAACTATGGCGCCGTGCCGGCCAAGAAAGGATAGACGACCAAATCAGGCGAAGGAAATGGAATTGGATTGGCCACACCTTGCGGCGCGAAAACGAGAATCTACCCAAACAGGCCCTCGACTGGAATCCGCAAGGAACCCGTAGAGCCGGAAGACCTAGAACAATGTGGAGGAGAACCCTACTAACAGAGGCCGCAACAACCGGGAGATCTTGGTCAGAGCTAAGAGCTGTCGCGCAAAACAGAGTACGCTGGCGGGCAACTGTTTCCGCCCGATATCCCATGAGGGATTAAAGGAGCATTATGTATGTTATGTAAGCTATCTAAGCATTTGTAATCTGTCCCAGCCGAAAATCGAGTAATGCATACGCTAAGGCAGTTCGCAGAAATGTCTAAAAAATACTCATCGATTCTGAAGGATTCGAGAACTTTTGAACCAGTAACTAATGGAGTAATTTTCTTTTGATTCTATTCCTGAGTATTTAATCAAGTACTTTCCACCGTTTCCGTATCCTAATTTGGGACAAAATTTTGAGCGAATCCTTCAAGCCACGCCAATAAAACGCAAAACTACACACAAAATGAATCTCTCGACACAAGATCCCAATTATACAGTATTTATGATCACTTATCACCTACTAAGTTAAAGTGCTCTTTATCTAGTTCTTTCTATTTAATAATTTCAGTTTGCCATAGTTGAAGTTGTTGTTACATCAATTCAAGATGGTTTTCCAAATTGGATAAAACGAAAACTAGTGTATCACGAGCTTCTGGTTTTAATCGTTTGTGTAATCTCATTTCTATTTGGTTTACCTAATCTAATACAGGTAAGTTTATTTAAAAAAAAATAATAAAAACGTAATCATAATTATATCCTTTTAACAGAGTGGAATATACTTCTTTCAACTAATGGATCACTATGCTGCTTCAATATCAATAATGTTTCTAGCCTTTTTCCAAGTAATAGCAATAGCCTGGTTTTACGGAACAGATCGATTAGCGAAAAATGTTAAACAAATGACAGGAAAAGCGCCTTCGTTATACATAAGATCATGTTGGCTAGTATTTGCTCCCGCTTTCTTGATAGTAAGTTTCTGTATATTTCACATTCGATATATAAACAAAACAAATTTAAATTAAATCTTTCAGTCATTATGGATATTAAGTCTTATCAACTACAAAGAACCAAAATATCACAACGATCACTACAGTTTCCCCCCATGGGCCTATGCAATTGGATGGATAATAGCATCACTTTCACTAGCCTGTATTCCAGCGTATGCAATTGTGAATATTGTTCGAGCTCCTGGAGAGAAATTTTGTGAAGTAACTAACTTTGTATTTGTTATTTCTTTCATACATACTTATTTTAAATTGTTTAATTTCAGAAATTACGAAATACAATAAAACCAAACATATATGAATGTAAAATATGCGGAGAACATCATTGTGAGCATGATTTTCCTGAAGAACAATATATGCTATCGCAAGAAATGACTCCAATTATACAACCGAAAATAATATTAAAAACTCCACCACCAGGTAATATGGATCGAACCGAACCACCGTTGCTGCATAAAATTAATAATAAACAGGATAGCAACGATGACTCCATTACAACAACATCACCAAAAAGCTGATAATATTTTTTATTTTAATATAGCAGTATTAATTATGAGTTTGATCAAATTAAGAAAAAGAAAAACAATAAGTAACGAAAGAAGTGTTTTTATTGTGTTTTTAAGTTTACGACGATATGG
This sequence comes from Thereva nobilitata, assembly GCA_963855945.1. Taxonomy (NCBI): domain Eukaryota; kingdom Metazoa; phylum Arthropoda; class Insecta; order Diptera; family Therevidae; genus Thereva; species Thereva nobilitata. The sequence goes on from OY979698.1 coordinate 15,591,748, forward strand.
AGGAAATATTTGAATTATTTAAAATAGAAGAAAAAAAAAACAAAAAAAGAAAAATCAAAAAAATAAAAGATTTATTCCAACAATTCTTTAGATTATCGAAATTTTAAATTATTTTTATTTGTAAAAAAAAATTTTAATTTCTGTTATATAAAAAATACGAACGCGTATCATTGTTAATTTGGGACATATTGTCCGAAAATAAAAGAAATGTTTTAAGAGTATTCATGTAACGTTAGTGAAACTGTTTTAAGATTAAAGAGATATGAACAAAGTGATTTGAGTTTATGTTTTTTTTTAAATTAAAAGGCAAGAAATTAGGCATATAGCACTCCAACGAGGCTGCTTCACGCTAATCTAAATCCGGCTGTAATTAAAGTCATCAACACTATGCTAGGGAAGATTCGGTTCAAGAATATTTGTTTTGTGTTTTGTAATATTCATGGGCTTCATGCCAATTTCTTTTCCGTTATAAACTCTTTGCTTCAGCATATCCCTTTGTCTTGTGCTAAGTGTATTAGCTCCATATCAGGTGTAAACACAACTATGTAGTAGTTCACAACTTCAGCACCCATAGGGGAAAGCCATTTATAGAGTCCGAACCAAAAGAGATGAGGTTTCTCAAAAGTCGCCAAACCTATTGACTCGTTTCTTTATATTCTGGGTCATAGTCCAAGTCTCGCTACCGTAGCACAGTACTGGTCGTATTACTGTTTTGTAGAGCGAAACTTACGTTTTCCTGTGCACAAATCTTGCGTGCAGTATCTGTTTTTAGGCATAAAAAGCTTTATTAGCCAATAGTATTCGTCTACTTTTCTTCGTTTCTTTTCTTAATTTTTTATCGACTACTTCTAAGTTGTGTTCGTCGATAGTTATATTTCTTCCCATTCTAAATCTTCCAGCTTTGAACTATTGCATCACCTTTGTCCATCCATTCTAGGGCCAGGTTGAAAAGCATTGGGGCCAGTGAATACCCCTGTCTAACACCTTTTCGCACTTCGAACTCTTCTGTTACTGCATTTTGGATCCTTACTTTCGCCAGTGAGCTATTTGTTGTGCATTTGACCAGTCATACCAGCTTTGAGGGGACTTTTAATTCCGATAAGTCATCGTACAGCCTTTCTCTTTTTATAAAGTCATATGCCTGATGAAAGTTGACAAATTTCTGGTATATATCTACATTCCTTTCTTGGTTTTCCAGAATTTGCCTTAAGGTCAGCAGCTGGTTGACCTGTTTGTCCTAAACCCAGCTTGATATTCTCCTATAAGGCATTCCGCTATAGGTTCTAGTTTTTCTTTCACAAGGATTGTGAAGGTTTTGTACCTGATACTGAGGAGTGCGATGCCTCTGTACTTTTTACAGGTCTCTTTTCTTGTATATTGGACATATAATCGCTTTCTTCCAATCATCTGGTATAACTTCTTCCTCGCAGATTCCGCATAAGAGTTGGTGTAAGGTTCCTAAGAGCTGCGGTCGTCCTTCCTTTAGCAGCTCAGCTGGTATTCCATCGACGCCTGACGATTTGTTGCTTTTTTGCATTTTTACAGCTTCACGTACCTCATCCAGTGTTCGTAGTTCTATTGAAATATTATCTTGAGGAATTAGAAATGCCTCCGTCTGTGGATCCTCGTTTACTATGAGGACCGGATTCAATAAGTTTTGAAAATATTCTCCTCGCCTTTTTTTATCCTATCAGGGGCTGCTAATAGGTTTCCATCTATGTCTCTGCAGATGTCCGTTCTTGACTAAAACTTATTGCTGATCTGGCGAATTCCTTTGTGCGCTTGTCTAATTCTCCCTTTATTGAAGGAAGTCTTCTTGTATCTGTAAGATCCTCCTGTTTAGATATTCTCTCTTCTTCTTTCTGCAAAGCTTGTTTGCGGTTCGTCTTTTTAGCTTGCGGTTCGTCTTCCCAGCCTTGCGATGTACTCGCGGTGGTTCTGGGTTTTTTCTTCAATTACGGCTAAACAGTCCTGATTAAACCTAGTCTGTCTGGGGGCCCAGCTATGTCGTATTTTGGTTGTGTTTTCCCTCTGTGTGTTTTGGTCGTTGTCGGGGCTCTAAATTTCACTTTGATTAGATAGTGGTCTGAGCCACAGCACGCTCCTTTTATTGTTCTTACATCCAGAATACTTGCGGCCCCTCTACTTCCAATTAAGACGTGGTCAATTTGATTATTTGTTACTCCGTCTAGTGACTGCCACGTCATTTTATGAATATTTTTGTACGGGAACACACCACAAATGGTGTGATTTACTTCTTTATTCTTACCTGAAATATGGGTTATTATAATTATTTGTTTCAGCATTTGGATTTTACCGATCTTATCGAGTACAGCTCCAAATTTTGTGACAAACCTTTAATAAAAACGTAACTTTTGGCCTAAACAAGAAGAATTTATATAAAATAAGCCAAGTTTGCAGTTCACAGTATTTATTCCAGTAAAATCTTTTAAAACTTATTTTTTTTCTTACAAATATAATACTTAAAAAGTTCCGTTATAAGTAAAGCTTTTAATTCTTAAAGATTCTACTAGTAAATGCAAATCAAGACCAGTATCAGAACGTTTACTATGGCTATCAAAAATATTTTTTATAAGCCAAAAGCATTCTTCCATCAATATCTTATTATCAAAAGAAAATAACTTATTTAAAACATCGGAAAGAATCAGTTCTTGCTTACTGCAACATTTTAACAAAATTATTAATCCTAAACTAGAAGTTGCTAATACATTCGACAGCATTCGTACTGCAAAAAGTACTTTTAAAATGTTTGAATTGTTTATAAAATCCTCAGAGTTAACGATATTAAATAAGCAAAAGTCTACTAAATACACAAGTTTCTTCTCAACCAATTCATTATCTGAACATAAAACATCAGCTATAAAAATAAGTTTTAAGTGATGTTCAGCTAATAAGCTGTTTGGGGCTTTTGTAAACATTTTTTGTAGGATAATTTCCTTGTCCATCGGTCTATTTTGTAATATAAAAGAAATTTGTTCACAAAAAATTGTTCAAAACTAGATAAAATATTTAAGAAATAATCGACTAACCTTAACGGACCATTTTCTGCAGATATTACTAGTTCAAGTGCTGCAATAACATCGGAGAGAATTTCTTCATTGGTTTCTTCATTATATAGTGCAATGAGTTTTGGCACAATCTGTTGAGAGATGAGAATTTCAAGTCCTTTTCCTCCAGATTTAGCTAAATTTGCTACAACCCATAGACTGGTTCGCTGTTTAGAAAAATAAAAATTAATTTTTTTATAGATATCGACAATATTTGTCCCAGTCCAAAAAAAAGGTGAATTGATAAACAACAAGTTGATCATAAAGGTACATGCAGAAAGGGAACAATAAGGGGACACGACCAAGGACACGCTCTATTAAAACTTTATGCACGTCTATAATACGGACCCTTCCAATGAGGTTTTACGGAGATCCAGGGCGTACGCCATCGTGCATCTCTTACGGTTTAGGTTCTTAATTATCGAGTCTTGCAGGTAAAAGATGCGTGTTCTGTGGGGTGTTTTCTTTTAAAACGGTAATGGTATATAGGGAGTAGATGAACTCCGCTTGGGTATGGGGAGTACTTAAACACTTTTCCACTGAGTGGCTTTTGTTAATGCAATTATTAATGATAAGTGCTAGGTTGAAAGTTATTGACGGAACGCTCTTCTGTTGCAATAGGTATGGGGAGACTTTAGTGTATACTAGGACATCAAAACCGTGCGCCAAAGCTGTAATTTGGCTTCTGGTCGCACTGCCGGTATCTGTACGGCATGTAAAATATACGAAATCTGGAGAGCAGTAGCAAAGAGACTTCATGAGACGCGAGTCCTACAAGGATCGTAGAGCCATTTAAGAACAAGATATATATTTTTTATGAAAATTACTTTAAGTCGCTGTTCGGTAGCATCCAAGTAAGTAACCAAGTAGCTTCCAGCTGCCAAAGCAATCTTCTCACAAACCACTGAATCTCCAAGAGATAAGTTGCAAATTGTTTCGCAGGCACGTATTTGCGATTCAGAATCATGACCTTTAAATATATTTTTAGTTAATACAAAAAAAAGTCTAAGTAAAATTTAAAAAATACCGGTCAATTCCTTCACCAGCACATTCAGGGCTCCAGGGATCTTAGCGAATGTTGTAATATTTTCTGGCTTCTGTAAGAATGCATGACTCAAACGAAACATATCATCAGATGAGGCATGTTTTCTTCTTTTTATGCGGCAGCATAAGCCGGACACGTCCTTCTCACTTAAATTTTCCAAATCAGTTATTTTAGATTGGATTTCGCCTAGGCCAAAACGGAAGGAATCATTTTCACAATTTCGGCGGGATTCACGCTCTTTTTTGCTATATGCACGAAGTTTTTCGCGTAATTGAGATGATAGGACTGTTGTTTCTGTAGATTCCATTATAAGTATTTAATTATTTTAAGTAAATTATAATTAATAACGGATAAAAGAAAGATTTTTTAATAGAAAAACACCGCAATTGATATTTATTAGTGGTTGAAGTGTCAAAACTGGAAACAGCTGACAATTGTTGTAAAGGTAGGTTTGAGTTCTTGCTAAAATTTATAATTTCATAAACTAAAAATAATAATAATTAATAATAAAAATCTTACTAATAATTTATTAAAGCACCTATTTCATAAGTTTTAAATTAAAATTAAATAATTTTAAATTCTGCCCATGACAACATTTGCTTGTAACAAACTCAAATTACGAACACGCCCTACATTAAAAAATTGATTACTTCCCATAAAAAGCTCACTATTATGACATTTCTCCCCCATATATCAACTGTCTGCTCCCTACAAGCAGCTGTTTGATGTTTGGATACAAACGATAAAGTTATGAAGAGTTTTTGCTTAGGAAACGGTCGAAAATCAAGTTATTTAGGAATGGCTGCGTGCTTTTCAGAAACCCAACGCGATTTTCAAAGTGATACCGACAGCGAGCTAGGAGACGACGAATCATTATCAGAAAATTTCGAATTCCCAGTAAGATGCCAATATAAATAATAATCTGACCCCATCGCCATTACACTAGACCTTACTATCTTCCTATCTAGAATAGCACATCCTGCTGGGTATGCAATGGATACTATGGCCCAAATTACGGTGAACCATTATGCGGAGCGTGTCACTCATTTCTCTATCCAAATACATCAGTAGATCAAGAATCGACAAAACTTGATTCAGACGATGAAGATTCGGGCAATGACGAGCCGCCATTTAATGTAGGCGATAAGGATCGCCAGGACATTGTAGAATATTTCGATAGATCTGAAAGTCCAGACGATGAGGCGCTCGATTTAGAGCAGATGAATGTGTTAATTGCAATGAAGAGACCACCGCCGGCACCGCCTCGATCACTTCTTGAATATATAGAGCAGCTTTCCCAGCCGCGTCCCGTGGAGAAATCTGAAAAAAAGATAACATCAATGCCAGTAGAAATTTTAGTATCGATTTTCTCATATTTAGACGATATATCACTGTTAAATGTTAGTGAAGTCTGCAAGCAATGGAGGACAATACTTGAAATGAGCACTGGCTCTGCCATGTGGAGGAAATACCTTAAGCAACGTTGGCCCTTATTTAAAAGCTTAATAGATATACCCAATTCGTTTCAGGTACGTCATTACTTCTATTTCTAGTAATTCCATTTCTTTAACTGAAACTTGATCATAATAGCTTTACTCAGTTTTGATGTCATCCTGCTTCTGTCGGACATGTGTCTTGCAAATGGCGCTGAAAACACCACCACTTGATGAAGAAAACATTATAAGAATGAATCGACTGAGAATGGAGCAAAGATCATTCAATCTGGATCCATCGGAAGGTGTTGATGCCCTTCCACTTGATAGAAACTGTACACATTGGCAGGCGAGCATTTTAGGACCAACTGGAAGCCCCTATGAAGGTGGCAAATTCTTTCTTTACATTTTCTTCCCAGATTCGTAAGCATTAACCCTTATTTTTATCACAGGCGATTTTTTTAATATTTTTTTTTCAAGATACCCAATGTTCCCACCCACAGTTCAATTTCTCACAAAAATCCTTCATCCAAATGTCTCCAGGCATGGAGATGTTGGCATCGATATAATCCAACATAATTGGTCTGTTGCCTGCACTGTTCAGAAGTTACTTTTATCATTACAAAGTCTTCTTACGGATCCTTTTACAGAGGTTATTGTTGACTTATCTTAAAAAGAACTTAATAAAAATATACGCCCTTATTCTAGGTGTGCATGGAACCAGAGCTAGGATATATGTATGATTATAATCGGCAACGATTTGAAAATTTAGCTCGTTCCTGGACGTGGAAGTATGCCATGTTTGAGGCGATACCACCTCAGTAAAGAATTGATCGGTGCCATTTCGTTTTTATGTTTTTTTATTTAATTTTTTCAAAATGCAAAGATGTTTCTGATTTTTCTACATTCACATTTACAACATTAGTTTTATAGAATAAGTTAAATATACAAGTTAATGGCTGTAATTATCTTAAAATTGTGTTTTTAGAGAGGATGATTTATGATAGTGATATAAGGTGGAAAGTCTTCGCATGGGGTGAAGACAAGAAAGGGATAAGCTAAAATAACGTAATAAGCACGACATGGGTTCAAAACTAGCTCCATGAAGAGCTTTTCAAAGAGATAATTTTGCAGGAGATCACTTAACCAGACAGGATGCTCTAACGAAAGGGTCGCATCTATCACTGGCCTTTGGAGAGGGCATGTGACGCCTCCATGCCACAGCTCCCAAAACTTTAAAGAAGCCCACTGAAACTTCTGGTGGAACGATGAAATTGGTAAGCGTCGAAAGGCGCTAGCGATCCTTATGAAATACAGGGACGCGATAAGAAGGCCAAAAAATGCCATTCGGAAGAGAAAATCCAAGCACTACGAGCCTGCGAAGCGGAGCAGAGATTAATTCTTGGGAGCCTTCAAGCTAGTGTTGTCGGTTAAAGGTAAGCGGTCCCCAACGATTATGTATCCTGTAATGCTGCATATTACAAACCCTGCTCACAGAGAACGGGAACACGGGCAGTCTGCCTGCACTAAACGTGACTGACGCAGACGTCACAGAGGCAAGTGAGGAAGAAATTGCGGAATCCGCGAAAAGGATTGTGGTTGGAGAAGCCCTTGGGCTGGGAATACCGAACAGAGTGGTGACCCTGGCAGCCAGTGGTGGCATCAGGTGAGTTCGTGCGTGCGAGTTCGTGTTCGTGCGTGACATCGTGCCTGAGAAAAGGAGTGTGTTCCCTGACCGAAGGAAGCGTTAGAAGTGTGTGCTCATCCCGAACCGGGCAAAGCCCCCTGGGGGGCCGATATTATGGATATGGTCAAATATATTATTTGGAAGCTTGAAAGCTTCCAATGGAGATTTGGTATGCCTTGAAACTTTGGACTTTTGGCAGCCTAGGCATGATCGAGACCACTTATTGTCTTTATTGATCGATGGCCAGAAGTATTCCTTGGTAACGGCTCTTCTTGTAGCACGAATACCAAGATGAGAGAGACTACGTTCGGATTTCAACGCTAGTCTACGTAAGGAAGTGAGTGTAAAAGGCCTAGGAATGCTTGTACTAGTTTCACAACACACCTGATGGGCGGTAAATGGTATTGGTGTGAGAACTAGTTTTACCATGCGGTTATGATTTTACCCGTGCCTTGTTGCTGGCGTGTTCTTGTATAGACTTCAACTCTGTGTCACCTTGCTGAGCTAGTGTAGGCAGGTTGAAGGTGGCTGAGTCAACGTTGTCGGTTGCCAGTGACGATCACTGTTGGATGCATCGTACTATGTTAGGGGAGAAACCCAATTTCTTTCCTAATTTTAATATAAATGCCAATTCCCCTGTGATATTAATTTATTTACGGGATAAACATTTACCGCAAAAATCGAATGAATAAAAAAACATAAAACAACCTCGGCGAAAAAAATTCAATTAATTCACATTCAACATGCAGAATCTCCCTGTTTCGGGGCATCTGTCAACTTGCTGAAGAATGTCAACACACCTGTCAAATTCGCAATTGTTTAGAATGGGGAACAGACAGAAGGCAGGTGAATAAGTTGTTTTTTGCGATCTGTCGACATAAAATATCCACGAAAGCAGCACAAATTAGAGCATAAACATATTCCTAACAAAAAAATCTGAAAATAATGTATCGATAAGCAACAAAAACACGCTATGGAGGAAAAATTAAAATATTCCCTGCTGAGGGAATTCAATGATAACCAAAGCATTTGGACAAGGTATTTATCAAAATTTCTCATAAAAATTTGTATTTAAAAGTTTTTCCCCTTTGCATACGCGATGTTAAAGGACTGAAAAGCGTATTTGGTTCTTAACGCTGCTCTTAGGTACCTGTATGTTATATTCAACAAGAACCACAATGCCTCTTCTAGTACCTGCGGTGGCATCGGAACAGAAATGGAGCAAGACAGATTCGGGAACTGTTTTAAGTTCCTTCTTTTGGGGATATACCTTAACGCAGGTAATTATTTACACTATTTATGTTGTCATGTCATGATGATCGAGAAAGAACGTAGTTATCAGTAAAAAAAACAGATGGTAATTCCCGTAACGATGCACATTACGTGTTATCATTAACTGAAATTTTTATGAGATTGTAAATAGAACATCCAATAATTTACGAGAGGAAGAAGGAAAATTTAAGAATTTCTACTTTAAATTTTTTATTCTAGGTATTAGGTGGCTACCTTAGTGACAAAGTAGGTGGACAAAAAGTGATTTTCTTAGCAGCGATCGGATGGTCACTGATAACATTCTGGATGCCAAGCATAATATATCTGGCACCAAAAGTCCGGGGTTACTCAATCCCATTTATAGTTACCGTTAGAATAATAAATGGCGCCTTTCAAGGTGTACATTTTCCTAGTATGATAAGTATAACTAGTCAAGTACGTCACAACATTTCGATTTGTATTCTTACTAAAGAAAATCTCCCAAAAATTTCAGAATTTATCTTCATGTGAGCGTGCAAGCTTCTTTGGTCTATTAACAGCGGGATCCGCAATTGGCACATTGCTGACCGGAATATTAGGCTCATTTATTCTAGACTATTTTGGATGGCCTTCAGTATTTCATGCAATTGGTTTCCTTGGATTATCATGGACATTATTCCTACGATATTACGCTATGTCGGTGGACAAGAATCGTGTTATAAATGTCTCAATACCAAGTCGCTTATGTACAAAAGCTGGCGGAAATGTTAATTCTGTACCATGGCTACAGTTATTCAAGAAGCCAGCACTATGGGCTTGTGTTCTAACACATGCCTGTGAAATGAACTGCTTTTTTGTGCTCTTATCTTGGCTCCCAACATATTTCCATGACGGTTATCCACAAGCAAAAGGATGGCTTGTTAACATGATACCGTGGCTAGCTCTGCCACCATGTACACTGTTCGCGAAGAGCTTAACAACACATCTACTAGCAAGGGATTGGTCTGTGTCGACAGTGAGGAAGTTGATTCAAAGTGCATGCTTCGCATCACAGAACATAGCTCTCTTTATTATGAGCCGAACAAATAATTTTAATACAGCTTTGACGTGCATGACTATCATTATAGGTAAGCCGCATTTTACACTTATTTGTTTTTATAAATAAACAACGTCGTTTACCATACAGGAGGAACAGGATTTCATAACAATGCAGTTACAGTAAATCCACAAGATTTGGCTCCAATACATTCAGGAAGTGTTTTTGGATTGATGAATACCGTAGGGTCGATTCCAGGTTTATATTTTTATCTATTCCCGAATATCCACCACTCTCACAAACCCTTTAAAAAAATATTTTTCAGGATTCTTAGGAGTGTATTTAGCCGGACACATTCTAGAGTTAACACAAAGTTGGCCAGTTGTATTTAGTACAGCAGCAGCAATTAATTTTGTTGGTTGGATTATCTTTATCATTTTTGGATCAGCTGAACCAATTGTTTGATATGAAATACCATCAATTTGCAACACATTTCGCCCTAAGAGACATTCCTGAATGTATAAGAATCTTAAACAACAAAACAAATAAAATAAAAAGAAAAAATTAATTAAAATTTTGAAGAATAAAAAAAGGTTAGAGACAAAAAAAGTGAGAGGGACATGAAACTCGGCCACAAGTATATAATTAAAAAACAAAACGTGTCAATCCCCAGATACATAATGATAATATTTAATTTTTATATTTTTAAGTAAATATATTTAAAAACTGAATTGTTTTGTTTTAACATATTAATATTTTAAATTAACATTTTAGACATGTAGGGTCCATCTAGTTCGTAACCGATTTTTCGGTAGTAATTTCTTGTTCCAACTCCAGAGATTACTGCTAGCTTTACACTACCATGCTCTTCACGAGCTATCCTTTCTGCTTCTTCCATTAACAGCATGCCAAAGCCCTAGAAAATATATATATAAAAATTTAATTATCTTATTTTAAAATCAAGGAAGGAAAACGATACGAGATGGCGTAAATAAGATTGAGGGCAGCTTACGGCGATTTTTTGTTGTAAAGCGCTGTCGTGTGTCGAGGGTATTACTGGTTCGAATCTGCCATAATTGGTGTTAGAGGAGATGATGTGTAACAGAGGTTGCCCTCTTAGATTATACCTGCTATATCTCTAAAGAAGTAACCGTGCGGTAAGAACCGCACAAGAAGTAAACAAAAGTTAAGAAAGTAAGGCTGTTCACTTGCTACACTTCTTATGGACTTTTTATTTCGGTTTATATATCAATAATTTTGAAAGAAATTACGTCTACTTCACTTCTGCGTAACTTTTCTAGAGTAGCCCTAATAGAAAAGTTTCACAAATCAAATTTTCAAAATATGACAGTTCACCATGTGGCAGTCTTTCCCAGCCTCTATCGGAAAAACTTGACAACAGACACAACTTGACCGGATTAGTAGCAGAGATAAATACTTGCTGCTACGGCAATTTTTCATTGATAATTCGTTTCTCAATCGATCAAGATTGCTTTGAAACAAAATAAAATAAATTAATAAAAACATTGAAGAGACATAAGATTGACTTGTTTTTATTTCGTTCGCTTATGGTTGTTACACGGAGTTGCAATCAGACAGCGACATTGGTGACCCCGAAGAGTTTAAGAGCCCAAAGATCTAGGAGGATTCCGAGGAAAAAACGGACGCATAAAATGGCGTTGAACAGGAATAGAGAAGACCAAGGAGCTCCTCAGAAATCTGGCAGCGACAGCGACAGCCATGTAAAAAATGTTGGAGGTTCGCAAATCAGATTGCCACATTTCTGGAGGAACGATCCTGAACTTTGGTTTGCCCAAGTAGAGGCCAGGTTCCACACGCACCGATTAGTCGACGACGACGAGCGTTACTTTGTAGTTTTAGCTTCGATCGAGGACCCACAAATCCTCAGCCAAGTCTCGGATATCATTAGAAAACCCCCCCAAATAGGAAAATACCAGTCTTTGAAAGACAAACTTATCACGCGATTTACCGAATCGAAAGAGAAGTTGCTACAAAAATTATTTACAGAGCTGGAGTTAAAAAATAAAACGCCTTCACAACTTCTCCGAGAAATGTTGAACATTGCCCCCGAAGGCATGAATGAAGAGGTGATGAAATCCTTGTGGTTACAGCGCATGCCGGTGTGTTAAATGTGTCCTTTCAGCCACCGAGGATTTGGAATTAAATAAATTAGCTGAGATTGCTGATAAAATCCTCGAACACACTAACACGCTTGAGCCCCAGGTAGCAGCTGTAAGTGAATCAAGCTCGAGTGTAAACAGCAGACTGGACAAGATAGAACAACAGCTACAGGTAGTGTTGAAGTCGATGAAGCAATTGACTACGAGGCCCCGTTCACGCAGCCGAACGAGGTCAACGACACCTGTACGCGACGAGAATTGCTACTACCACAACAAATACGGAAGCAAAGCTACAAAATGCCGTGCACCGTGCAAATTTGTAGAATTTAACAAGGAAAACTAATTCCTGTGGCGACCATGGAGACAGGCCGTCATGGTGATAATAATCCATGTCTCCAACCTGAAAATAGACTATTTATTAAAGAAAAAAAATCTAATCAGAAATTTCTCGTTGATTCAGGTTCCATTGTTTCAATTGTTCCCGTTAACTTTACTAATGACAGGCCGAAAACCAGCAGCTTCAAATTATATGCAGCAAATTCAACAACCATCGACACCTATGGTGTACATCGCATGGAGTTGAACCTAGGTTTGAGACGATCCTACAAGTGGGTATTTATTATTGCCCAAACCCAGGTACCAATTATTGGAGCTGATTTTTTAAGCAATTTTGGACTTCTTGTAGATTTGAAGAACCAGCGACTCGTGGACAGCACCACAGCGTTATCCAGACAAGGAGAGCTGGCACCGACAACCATCTACGGAATAACAACCGTGAACAACAAATTTGAATATCATCAGATAATCAAAAATTATCCCAGCATAACACTACCAATGGTTAAAGTTGCTCCGTCGACAAGCAAGGCACCTCCACATCAAATTTTTACAACTGGCCGACCGTTAGCTGAACGGCCACGTCGACTATCTGGCGAGAAACTTCAAACGGCCAAAAATGAAATTGAAGGCTTGTTAGATAGTGAAGTTTGTCAACCATCAAGCAGCTCGTGGGCAAGCCCAATTCATATGGTTGCGAAGAAAACTGGTGGTTGGAGGCTTTGCGGGGATTACAGGAAACTAAATGCCCAAACGATTCCAGATCGTTACCCCATAGCTTACATAACAGACTTTACAGAAAGATTATATGGTAAGGAAATTTTTTCAACTATTGATTTAGTTCGTGCCTACTACCAAATCCCGATGGCCAAAGAACATATCCCAAAGACGGCAATTAGTACACCGTTTGGATTATTTGAATTTCTGGTTATGCCTTTCGGTTTAAGGAACGCAACGCAGTCCTTTCAACGCTATATGGACAGCATTTTTCGCGACCTGGACTATGTGTGCTGTTACATCGATGACATCCTGGTCATGTCCGCTGATGCAGTTGAACATGGTCAACACCTTGAAGAAGTTTTCAAGCGACTTCAGGATGCAAACTTGCGCATCAACTTAAATAAATGCATTTTTGGAGCAAGCGAAGTGACTTACTTGGGTTACACGATAAACAAGGACGGCTGTAAACCACCCGCAGAGCGTATCTCCGCGATTAAGAATTACCCTAAGCCGCAAACCATCGCAGAACTTCGTCGATTCCTAGGCGTTCTAAATTACTTCCGAAGATGTATACCACATGCAGCCCAATTACAAGCCCCACTCAACGAACTACTAAAAAATTCAAAAAAGAATGATAAACGTCCAGTGGTTTGGTCTGATGAAATTGAAGAAGCATTCGAAGCTTGTAGAACAAGTCTATGTGATGCAGTCCAACTGGCACACCTGGGTCAGAACAAACAACTCGCACTCACAACCGATGCGTCAGACACAGCAATTGGTGGTGTACTGGAACAACAAGATAAAGGAGAATGGAGACCGCTTGGTTATTTTTCACGGAAGATGAGCCCAACAGAGCAAAGATATTCTACATATGATAGAGAGCTTCTGGCTGTTTTCGCTTCAATAAAATTTTTTCGTCATATACTCGAAGCACGAACTTTCGTAATTAGAACCGACCATTTACCATTAACGCACGCATTCGCGCAGAAACCAGAGAAAGCCTCTCCTCGTCAATTACGACAATTAGATTGGATCTCACAATTTTCCACAGATATAGTTTATATTCCAGGTAAGGACAACACAGTAGCTGATGCACTATCACGTATCAGCATGATCACTACACCGACAGTGGTGGAACCGGAAGAACTACAAACAGAACAGCAGAGAGACGAAGAGTTGAAGGAATTGTTAAAAGGATCATCCTCACTGAAACTTCAAAAATTATCCTTCAAGGAAGACTGTTCAGTGTACTGCGAAACAGAAACTGGAACGATACGTCCATATGTTCCTCAACCTTTAAGGTATCGTATATTTAGCTCCATACATGGATTATCACACCCAAATGGGAAATCCACTTCAACACAAATTAGGCAAAAGTACGTTTGGCCACAGATGAAGAGGGATATAATAGAATGGTCACGCAGATGCATTTCTTGCCAAAAGGCAAAGATACAACGACACCAAAAAAATGCCATAACACCATTTAAATTACCTGACCATCGATTCGATCACGTCCATATGGACATTGTGATCTTACCACTAATTCAGGGATTTCGTTATTGTTTAACAATAATAGACCGTTTTTCAAGATGGCCTGAGGCGATTCCACTTAAGGACATAACCGCAGACACGATTGTGACCGCATTTTATTCAAATTGGGTCGCAAGATATGGAACACCAAAGACTATAACTACAGACCAAGGCACTCAATTTGAGTCAGAGCTATTTAAATCACTCACTAATATGCTTGGATCTAGAAGAGTTCGCACTTCACCATACCACCCAGCATCGAATGGACTGATTGAGAGGTGGCACCGTTCATTTAAATCCGCTTTAATGTGTCACCCAGGGACTTCATGGTTGGACCTCCTGCCTACGGTACTTTTAGGACTTCGGACCTGTTTTAAGGAAGACATTAATGCTTCGGCTGCCGAGTTCTTATTTGGATCACCACTTCGAGTTCCTGGAGAATTTTTCACCGACATAGACACATGCATTGATCCGCAAATATTCATTGAGAAGTTTAGAGAACACATGCGAGCCATCAAACCACTTCCAACAGCAAATCACGGCAATCGTCGCTTGTTCAGATATAAGCATTTAGAAGATTGTACACATGTTTTCCTGAGAACCGATGCTGTTAAGAAACCATTAGAACCACCATATTCCGGACCCTACAAGGTATTAAAGAGAATTAATGACAATAATTTTATAATTAAAATAGGCGAAAAAGAAACCACAATCTCAACAGAGAGATTAAAACCAGCGTACACCGTCATCGAAGATAACCCGACTGACAGCTCATCACGAGAGAAGTCACATACAATAGATGAACAAAACCAGTGGACATCTAACTCCAATGCAGGCACAGGAAAATTGAGGACCTACAGCAACAAAAGAAAATCAGTCTCCTTTCAAGACCCGTCTACGACCTGTCTATTAAGAAGGGGGTAGCTGTGGCAGTCTTTCCCAGCCTCTATCGGAAAAACTTGACAACAGACACAACTTGACCGGATTAGTAGCAGAGATAAATACTTGCTGCTACGGCAATTTTTCATTGATAATTCGTTTCTCAATCGATCAAGATTGCTTTGAAACAAAATAAAATAAATTAATAAAAACATTGAAGAGACATAAGATTGACTTGTTTTTATTTCGTTCGCTTATGGTTGTTACACGGAGTTGCAATCAGACAGCGACAACCACTGTCTCGCACTGCCATCTCGAGTAATGACGACAAAACACTGCAACTTCCCCTAATCCATAAGTAAACAGCTAATTTCCCCTCTTTTAATTTTATCAGATGTTGACATTGGGAACTGTCAAAACCGTCCCCACATTCAAGCAATCTGGGAGCGATTGTGCTCCAGTGAGATCAAAGTGCATTTTTTTTATTTTTTACTTGTGTTATTTTTACAAATTTATTTTCAAATAAATTAGACCCCAACTAAAAAGATTAAATCAAATGGGATTTGATGAAGATTTCTTCCTAGAACCCGGAGAATATTGAAAAAAAATCACCAGAAATAGTCACGGACAGATAGAAGAGCAGTGAAGAAATTAACTTACGAAAAGAGGTCAGGGCGCCACTATACTATAGTTAAACAAATATTGAGCCACACTAGTCACACGCTCATTGCCACCATCAAACTGAAGTAAGACACAAAAAAAACAACAAGGTAATAAAAATGCTGAGCACGAGGTATACTTTTACCACTTTACGAGCAAAGACACTTGTATCGAAGCGATACAAGACAAGTTTTTCTAATCACTTGGATAGCAATTATCAATTTTTACAGCGTTCAAAGTTACCGACAATGTACTTTCAGCCATCATTGCCCCGTCTTCCTATTCCGCATCTTGAAAAAACCTGTGAACGTTACCTTGCAGCATTGCGTCCGCTATTAATTGATGAAAGTTACCAAAAATCTCAGGATGTTGTCAATCGCTTCAAAGCCAATACTGGACAGCAATTGCAGAAAATGTTAAAGGCAAAGGATACCGCCAACAAGCACACCAGCTACATATCAGAACCATGGTTCGATATGTATCTAAGAGACAGAGTTCCGCTGCCGATTAACTACAATCCTTTAATGGCTTTGAAGCATGATTCTCGAAAGGAATACAATGACCAGCTTATTCGTACCACCAATCTTGTGATAAGTTCCTTAAGATTCATGCGATCATTACGTGCAGAATGTCTCGAACCAGAAGTTTTCCATCTGAATCCGAAAAAAAGTGATACCGAACAATTCAGAACGATTACGAAATTAGCACCAACCGCAATAGCCACGTATGTTGCTTATGCATTCAAGGCCTTTCCCCTAGACATGAGTCAGTACAGCGGGCTATTTGGAGCAACACGAATCCCCGAGTTGGATAAAGATAGAATTTATCGAAATACAGAATCTCGTCATATTCTTATTATGCGCAAAGGAAACATCTATTCTGTAGACGTATTAGATGCATCTGGAAATATTGATGCACCAAATGTGATTTTAGGACGCATTAAGAAAGTTATTGTAGATGAAACTGCATCAGCTCAGCATCCAGTTGGTGTGCTAACAGCTACTGATCGAAATTCTTGGGCTAGTCTACGTCATCATGCTGTAGAGACTGGCAACAAGCAGGAATTGAAAGCTATTGATTCGGCTCTGTTTTGTGTTTGCCTCGATGATATTACATACGACGAGGAAAACCCAATTCCACTGTTAAAGACGTTCCTAGCAGGCGATGGTACAAATCGCTGGTTTGACAAATCTGTAAGCTTTTTTGTTGGTAAGGATGGAACAACTGCTATAAACTTTGAACATTCTTGGGGTGATGGAGTGGCTGTTCTTCGATACTTTAATGAAATTTACAAGGACTCCACCACATCACCATTCATTCATCCAGATACAACGCCAAATACTGAAGATGCTGAGAGCACTGTGAGGCTTATTAATTTACATTTAGACGATCGCCTTAAGCAAGGCATAGAAGACGCCCGGGTAGGACACAAAAACACGCTTGATTCCCTCGATCTTGAAATAATTCGATACAAGGATTTGAATCGAACAACCTGCAAAGCCCTCGGAGTAAGCCCTGACTCTGTAATACAGCTCGCGTTCCAACTAGCTTTTAAACAGGAATTTGGAAAACTCGTAGGCACGTACGAATCTTGCAGCACTGCCGCTTTCCGTCATGGACGTACAGAAACTATGCGTCCTTGTACAAATGCCACAAAAGAATTTTGCGATGCTGTTCTAAAAAAAGACCGCCCAAGTATAGGTGAGCTGCAAGAAATGATCAGAACATGCTCAGCCGTTCATGGGAACCTAACAAAAGAGGCTGCAATGGGTCAAGGTTTCGATCGTCATTTGTTTGGATTACGTAATATGGCAGAACAAAACGACATGAAGATACCGTCAATCTTTCAAGATTCTGCCTATAAACTAATTAATTACAATATTATTTCGACCAGCACTTTAGGATCCCCCGCACTTCTGGCTGGAGGCTTTGGACCAGTAGTCAAGGATGGTCTTGGAGTTGGTTACAACATATCCAATGAAGAATGTGGTGCTGTCGTTTCATCTTATCGTGGAAAAAGAGACGGCCGAAAATTTGTTAGCAGCCTCAACGATGCCTTTAATACAATCAAGGATATTTTAAGTGCAAAAGTATGAAATATAATTTAAATAAAATAAAATAATAATTTTGCTTACCTGATGTTGGAATTTTGTTGGATCTCTAGCATTAACAGGAACAACTGATCCATAAACATGTAATTCTCTCACTATTGAACAACTTCCTTTTAATTCCGATCTAAATGTTTCAGGTGAACACTTCCTTAGCCTGAGAAGTCCAACCAGAATGTCCTGTTCGGGATCTTCGTAAGACAGGAACGTTTCCCATCCACCATTTGCGACATACTCACGTCGAATCAATTCTATTTCGTATGGACGCACTTTATTATGAATTTCTTGTATTCCAACCTCACGAGTTCTTACATCCCGGCATTCTGTGCCAAGATCTTTCATTCTAGCTAGTGCTAATTCACGTAGATTTCCATGTTCAACGCCAGAACTGAAATGAAGTATGTTTTTTGAGTTTTTTTTGTTTACACTGAGAAAAAAACAATAAAATCTCACCTTACTAATGGCATTGGAATATCCCGCTGAACGCGATAAACTCTTGTCCATGGTGGAACCAAAGCTAATATTTTAGCTACTAAATCCACAAGAGTTGATGGTGGATAACTCTTATATCGTCCTGTTTTCCACAATTCATAAAGGCCAGTTCCACGGATAACTAGTGTTGGATATATCTTAAGACCATCAGCTCTAAACGCAGGATTTTCGAAAAATTCCTGAAAAGAAAACAATTTAAGTAATTTTCTGGACCGTGAACAATAAGATTACTTACTATAAACTGTTCAATGTCCCTTTCAAAATCAACATTTGGCAAATCCGGCATCATATGAGCAACAATTTTATAACCTGCATCTTTCGATAGCTGAAAACTTTCACAAACAGCCCGAACAGTATGTCCTCTATTCGTATCTCTTGCAACATCCTCATACACTGATTGCACACCAATTTCTAATCTGGTACAGCCATAATGCAACATATCCGAAATATGCCGCTTTAGGGAATAATCCGGACGAGTTTCAATTGTTATTCCAATGCATTTTGTGCGAGATTTCTCTGAATACTTAACAGCTTCAGCTACATTAGAACTTGTATGTCCAGAAAGAGCATCGTGCAAATTCCTAATGAAATAATCTCGATAGTCTTCTGGCAGACACATAAATGTACCACCCATCACAATAAACTCAACTTTGTCTACAGAATGCCCCAATTGTTTCAGTTGTTCTACTCTGTGGCGGGTCTGCAAGAACGGATTATACCGAGCCCTAATAGCCCTCATTGAAGTTGGTTCATATCCAGTGTAACTTTGTGTCGAGTATTCAAAATCGCTGTCTGGTCCTCCAGGACAATAAACGCAAATATTTCCAGTCATATTTATGTGTGGACACCTATGCGGCTTACACATAACAGCAACAACTGCTATCTATAAAAAAAGGTAAAAGAATTGCGTATTAGTTTTCCCCTAAAAATAGTTTAAGGAAGAAACATACTCCACTAGCAGTTCGGATAGGTTTTGCTCGTAATTTTGGTAGAAGAATTTTCTTAGCATCTTGAGGAACTGCAGCGATAATATCTACTAGACGTGGTGAGCTTTCTAATCCATATTTTGAAGATAATCTGGCTTTCATGCGATTTAAATTTACATCCTTTTTCTGTTCATGAGCTTCAAGAAGTTCTTGGATAATTTCGCCGATCACAATCACTGTGCGTTCTTCACGGCTTAAGCCGACACCTAAACGTAATTATTTGTAGAAAATTTAACTATTTAACTAGATTTGAGTTTACCTAGCTTCTTTTTCTGCCTCATATTTTTCTTGTTGTGTACAAAATCGTATTTGTATTGCGAAATTATTCACGGTCCGCACGTGTATTTACAATTTTTGACATTTCTGTAGTAAATGAAAGACTCGTACATGGATGAGGGAATTCAAACTTTTCAGGGTTGTGCAAATGCAAGTTAAACGGGTGAGATTTGTGGAGTCCATTGTATTTTCTTTAAAAAATTAAATAAATTAATTAACAGGGTTATTTCAACATTCCCGGTTATAATCTAACATTTACCAAGTTTACAGCAGCAAAATTAAATTGATTTAACTTAAAGTTACGCCAAAATTTCGAACTAACGTATAAACGTGTATTTAATACGCAATCGATTTCAACTTACATTCTTATAACTTTGGCTTAAGCCGAAAAATTTCCGTTTAAATCATAATTCGAATAATCCCGTTTATACGATAAAAAATTTTGGATGATCAAAATACGAATTATTTTTGGAATAGCTAGGTAATAGCCATTTTTCCTATTTTGATTAGGGCGCTTTTAAGACGGTGAAGTAATACATATAAAATCTGGGACTGTGTGGTGTTCTGCAGCTAGCGTTTAAGAAAATTCCAAGTAGTTACCCCGTTTGTGCCTGTTCACACGGGTCGCTTTGAGGCGCGACAAAGCGAACGAAAAAGCGAACATTCAGAATAATTTGCATCACTCATAATGAATTTAACCGTAACAATTGTAGCTGGTGTCCTTACGGATATTTACGCTGCGGCCGAAATGGAACATAACGCCGCCTGATTGTAAGAACTAGGTAACTCCAAATTTTGTGATTTG
This sequence comes from Thereva nobilitata, assembly GCA_963855945.1. Lineage (NCBI taxonomy): Eukaryota > Metazoa > Arthropoda > Insecta > Diptera > Therevidae > Thereva > Thereva nobilitata. Next base: position 15,612,198 of record OY979698.1, read on the forward strand.
GAGTTAACTATAGTTTCATGTAGTCAATATCAAGCAGTATTTAATGCAAAGATCCGGCAACTTGTTAAAGCAAAAACAACATCTATTAAACAATGTAAAAACTGGACAAATGAAAATACCACACTTATTATCATGTTAAACATAGGTAACTAGAAAAATTTATTTTTTACAGAATTCTGAATTGCCTAGTTCTTGCAATCAGGCGGCGAGTTCTGGTTTTTGTTGACTTAGAAAAATAGTTTTTTCAACTAGTGCTAGAACCAAAATGGTGATTCCGATAGACACTTGAGTAGTGAGATTTGTAGGAAATTCTCTTTTATTTAGTATATGAATGTTATTGAGTGAAATTACACGGCCATTCACTTGGGACTCACGTCAAACCTGTCTGTGTATGATTTGAGTATTACACGATGCACCTAATGTTCAGCCTCTTTTCCGTGTAACGATTCTATTGTCTATGTGGTTGTGCACAAAGCAACAAAAATTCTCATAATTTTCGCAGCCCCAGCGAACAAAGTTATGCTTGTGTTAGTGTAATTTGCGGTGAGACCGAAAATTTTTTGGATTTACAAGTGAGGCTCAACACATACCCTTCCCTGCGCGCCCTTGTCTAAAAAACCAGTTTATTGGAAGTGATTGGAAAGTGAGTCTGGGAAAGTGAATGGCCGTGTAATTTCACTCATTGGCGAAAAGTTGATAGTTTTCAAGTTATAAGCAAAAACCCGCAAAAAAGTCAGAATTTTTTCATACTTTTGCATTTTTCTCAATGTTCCGTCACTAAATTTTATCAGCAAACCTCAGACTCGGATTCAGCACACCAAAATACATAAGAAACCGAAGAAATCAAAACTACCCGAAAACTTTCCCACTAGGGGCCCTTTTATTCATAAATTCACTAGATTAATAGCTGAATTTTAAAATCATTCCAAATTCACATTGAGTTTTCCTATTGGACTACGCAAGTAAATAGACAGTTCGTCACAAATAGCATCATCAGACTTCGCCGTTTTACAGCTCTTGTAGACTAATTTTTAATGATCTTACAAAGAAAAGTTCTCTTCTAGTTTGTCAGAATGTTCTGAACCATGGAGACTATACAAGGAGCTTCAACTCATATGGGGAAAATGACAGGAAATTGATGGGCAGAAGAAACTAAATTACTAGTTCATTTTTGGCCACAGATGTCACCTTTGTCCGATGGGCCCCACATGAAGTTAACTGAATTTGACCCATTTGGACGATTCGTTCAAAATTAAGTTAGTCGAAATGGAGCAATGGAAAATAAAATCATTGGAAATTAATAAAAATTCATTGGAAAATCCAAAAATTGATTGAATACGAATAAACGCATTGATATAAATCGAATTTAAAAGCTGGTTTTTGAAATTAGGCGCAAACATAAAATATATTAGTAATTAACGAACTTGGCCATGGACCGGATGAATACAATCGGCCATGTTTTTTTGGGGTACAGTTGACTGCAGCGCCCTCTTTAATCAAACGAAAATTGACAACACGGAGTTTAAGCTCTTTGTATAGTCTCCATGCTCTGAACAATCAATTCCCCTGTCTCATTTTGTTCTATAGTTTTCTTCATCAATTCTTTGACTTTTACGACAGCCCAAGAGCAAGCGGTTGAATTCTTTTGAACCTCGGATCCACTTTTAAAACAAGGTTTATTCTACTTTAGAATGGGATTGAATGTTTTATGAAAATACATCGAGTAAATAAATAGCTTTTCAAAAAAACATCGGTTCGACTCGATATATCATATTGTAAACATCGAGTGAATTCGATGCATCGATGTATATCGAACATTCCTAGTAGTGCACGATCTTTATTCGTCCTTGGACTTTTGTTTTCTCATGTTAGCACGAACAAGGACTAAATTAAAATCGAACAGAGAAAAATATATATATTTTTTTAAATTTTATTTTCTTCTTATATTCACATAAGTTTCAACATATTTTTTTTAATCCTTTTTAGTTGATTTCAGTTTTTTTCTTCATTTATTTATTTTTTTTTATACATTTGTACAGAGTTTTTTTTTCTATAAACAATATATTACATTCACATTCTAAATTTGATTATGACAGTGTTTTACATAATTTATCTAAACATTTCAATATAATTTCTTGGTATATTTCACCAAAAACCATTTCGAGTTTTTTTTGTTTATTAATTTTTTTCATCATTTTTGTTTTTTCATTAATTTATTTCAAAAATTTCCTAGTGGTAAACATCCTAACATTTTTTTTTTGCTTCATTTTGTTTTGTACATTTCTAGGTCGATATATTCTACAACTAGGGATGTGTAAATGTTGATGAGAGAAAGGATCCAGAATGATAGGATGCAAATGTAAAGGGAATAATTTGAAAGTGGATATCTAATGTTATTTTTTTTTGGTAAAAAATTAGATAATAATATTTTTTCTCTTCTTCTTCTATTAGTTAGTAATTCTATCGTAGATCTTCTATGACAATCGAAAAATAAAAACCATATAAGCACCAAGGTGGTGTGCTCATATAAATATAAATTTTTAGAGAAAGTTTTTTTTGGTCGAAAATATTTTAAACAGTAACACACATTCATCCTTGAGTCCTGGCATTCCCTTTTGCAAGTATGGAAATATATTTTAGAAAATTTATTTTGTATTTTTTTTTTGTGTGTAAAAATTGGGAAAAATCACAAAAGAGAATGGCAGGATGTGAACTGCTTGGTCGAAGTTTAGACTACAGTGTTATAAAATGAGTTTTTATTATTTTTTTTTTTATTAAATTTTATATATTCTTTATTTATTTATTTTTTTTTTTTTTGAAATTCGATGGGATTCAGTACAAATTTTTTTCATTTTTCTTGTTTTGTCTCAAAGGTGAAATATTTTCTTATGAGAAGTAGTTTTTGAGAAATGATTTTGATGAGATTTTGGGAACGGTAACAAATTATTTAATATAATGGTTTTTTTTATATAGCTATATACCCTGATTTTTTTAGGCTACGTTTTATTTTGCTCTTTTTTTAGATGGATGGATTAAGGAAGTTTTTTTTAGAAATTTCTTGTATTTTTAGCCTACAAGGAAGATTTGTTTTAAAAAAAAGAAGCTAGTACAGCAATTCTGATTATAATATGCTTTTTTCTTCAAATTAAATAATTACAGAATGGCTTATAGACAAAAAATAATAATATTAATAGTGTACAAACCACAGATTTGCTCTTTGAAAGGTTCTCGGATATATTAGCTAGTTTTACTACATGGGAAACATAATTTGTTTTGAGGGAAATTTTTTTTAAAATATTGGATAGGATAACGATAAAATGTTATAATTGTTCTTTCTTTAATTTAAAAATTATCGCCTTTGTGATTTTTAAAAAATGTTTTGCACTTAAAAGAAATGTTGAGAAATACAGATTTAAATTACATCAACGTTTTACAGCAAACTGGCATACTTTATCTTAATATATCACAATCACGTGTCATGATGTTGGTACCCGGTAATCTTCGATACCGCCCAACCGATTTCAATGAAATTTTTTGAATGTGTATATACACGTCGTACAATGTCTTTTGTAAATAAAAATTTAAACTAAAAAAAATTTGTTTAAAACAATAACAAGTGAAATATCGATGAGATTTTCCTCTTTAAAATGCTTTTTTTCATCAATTAAAAATGTTTATATTAAAAAATTCAAGGTTTTTTACCCCTGTTTCAACAAATTCCCTGGTGGAAAGAGAAAGAAATAAAAAATCACTATACTCATCTATTTTTTGGAAATATTCTGACATTATTTCAAAGGAAAAAAAATGATGAAACCAGGTTTGGGAACTTAAAATCTTGTCAGAATTTTATTTAACTTTCTTCTTTTATTGGAAAGATAAAAAAGTTGTGGTATTTTGTAGTTTATTGAAAGTGAAAAGAGTAAAAATATTTAAGACAATGGAAAAGTGTGCAGTTTTTGAATGTGAAATTTAATTTTTTTCAATTTTGGCACTATCTCATTTTATTTCTGCCAGCGAAATTTAACAATATTTTGAGTTCGGTGACAAAACTGGCTTATGTACTGAGTTTGCATGCAGAGTTTACATCGGGTTTACTCAGAGTAAACGCTCATGTACTGAGTTTCCATACAGAGTTGACCCTAGGTTTACTCAGAGTTTCCACACAGCGTTTAATCTGGGTTTACTCAGAGTAAGCGTCCATGGAAACGGGGCTGAGTAAAGTTTCATTAAATCCAAGTAAACTCGACGAAACCAGACCGGTTTAGCTGGATTTTGCATATGTGTGGGCTTAAGTATCTTTTATTGCACATAAAGCAGGATAAGCTCATTTTTTATCTGAACTTAAGAATATGTGTAGACCCAGTGGCGTATTTACCCTAGGGCCATAGGGGTATTTACCCGAAGCGATCATAAGAGAAAGAAGAAGAAAAGAAACTATACCATGACTGTCGTGAGGGAGTATTGGCGACTTTTTGCGACCAAAAGATTAATACTTTTTTCCAAATATGGGACGAGTTCTGCGGGCTCAAATCTTCATATGACGCCATTCCTATGCAAATGAGATACAATTCCTGTTGGGGAAGTTAGAGTTAACGCCATAAAACTACTAAAATTATACCCAATTGATCTTGCGGATGGTCTATAAAAACAATCAGCCTTATTATGGTTGTCACTTATGGTGACAAATGGCGAAGTGAGACAAAAATGCTATTATGGTTCTCTAAAAAAGTAACATTTCAGTGAGATAAGGCGAATAACAGTTGTCACTGATATCTAGAAATGGTGAATTCAGTGACAACTGTTCTCACTCGATATTTGTAAGTGAGATTTTTCTCATTTGATTTTAAAGGTGACATTTCTCACTATGGTGAAGTGACAACCATAATAAGGGCCACTGTGATCTTTTAAAACAATTCGTCACATGCGTCACATTAAAAAATCACAAGGAATTGAAGGAAGCATTTCTATATACATATTTCAGTAGGTATTGGGTAACTTGAGCCTGGGAAAATTTCTTGTCACCGCAGTGTAGAACTTTCATTTTCCGTACTAAAAAGAATAAATTATCTACGTTCCCGGATAAGCGAAGAACATTTGACGTTTACAAACTAAGAATTTAATAAATGGTGATTATTCTTTTGTATGACCTAATTTATGGGGCGGTAAATCTTAAAATACGCCACTGTGTAGACCCGAGTTTCTTTCAAGCCAAGAAATATGACAGGATTGAACGTCAGAAAATGGAATGAAAAATTTTTAGTTACTTTCAAAGAAAAGACTCATCGACGATAGTTTTGTAATAACATCAAACAAGTCAGAGTTATTTAAGAACTCAGAAACAACGATTTTGTAATATTTAAATAAGGACCATTTAAAAAAAAAGTTGTAAAGGAATCTTTTTACAGTGGTCTGTCATATATTACTAGCGTAATCCAAAGACAATTTTAGTAGTAGGATCAACCTAAAAACTTTATAGTTTATCACTAAATCTTTCTTATTCTTTATAAACATGCAAATCCACATTGAATTTAACATATTCTTCTTTTATTTGAGAATAGCTTGTGTGTGTGTATATAAGACTGAGTTATATAGATTTTTCGAATACTATTCCCTATTGTCGCGACACTAAAAGTACAATGGAAATATATTTTGTAAACGTTATAAAGCCATTTCTGTACTATTACATTTTTCTTCATTATTTTTATTTATTTATTAATTTTTTTTGTTGAATATCTAACAATCACAGAGAATTATTAACATTCTGTGTTCTCTAAAATTGACGAATATTTTTAACATTTGTTTTTTTTTTATATAATAACTTCCTTGTGTTGCTTTTTATATTTAACAATGATTTTTTTTGTAGTTGCTACAGTTTCACATATACAAAAGAAGTTTTACAAACTTCTTTGTTTATTATTATTATTATTATTTTTTTATTTTATTTTTGTTTTGTTTATAATTTTAATATTCTATTTTTTTTGTTAAATCGCGGTTTATATTTTTGTTTAAAATTAAAAAAAAATTTAATTAAAATAAAAAAAAAGTTTAATTAAAAACATAATTTTGTCGTGTTCTGTCATGATCTCGCATTTCATAAAAGGTAAATTATAATTTTATGTTCGATAATAATATTCATTTTGTTAAAGTAAACAATCTAATAAATAATTTAATTTTTTTTAAAATTAAATTTTATTTACTGATTATGATTTTATGTTTCAACAATGTATCCTTAGTAAAGCTTTTATTTTCTATAACAGAAGTATAAACAAAAATAAATCTTCTAGTGATATCTTCGTTTACATACTTACTTTGTTTTTTTATAAGCTTCTTACAATTTTGTTTTTAATTCTTCATTACATATACAATATTTTTTTTTTAACTATACAAACATTTCTTTGTGCATTTTTTGGAGTAAATTTTCCTTTTTTTTAAATAATCGTTTTGGTTACAGTCCAATGTACGTATAGATATGTCTGTAAAAAATATTAAAAACATTTCCTTCTTTTTTTCTTTATTTTTTTTTTGGCTTCTAAAACTTATTTGTTAATAAAGCTTACACAGAAATAAGATAAAGCACTTGAATTTTTTTGGTTTTTTTTTGTGAATTTTGAATTATTTTAATTTTTTTTGATCTCATTTTAAAATTATTATTTGTGGGTGTAGGTACATATACATATATGGGTTCCAAAAAAAGACTATCATCGATCACTATGGAACTTCGAACTTTAATAGGGATCACTTGAATGTCAGGTAAGTCCAATTCCCAGACAAAGATTATTTTACTCGAAAAATAAATAAAGCGGACGAAATGAAGTGAGATCAAAGACCAGAAACAAAAACTTAACGTTGGTAATACACTCATAAATTACTAAGAAAGGTTAATTATAATTTTAAAAGGCAAAAACGAACATGTAAATATAGAAGCAGCAAGAAATACCATCGAAAAGGCAATTCTAAATACAGCTTAGGGGTTGAAGCGTCCGACTACCATTTCAGAGGTTTGTGGTTCGATTCTACGCAGAGCAATGGTTCGATATATTTCGACTTCTCTCACATAAATAATAACCCTGATGGTTGACGCTTGACTGTAAAATGGAATCATAGTTATTAAAAAAAACTGACATTTGTCGAAAAAAAAACCAATTCAGGTGTATCACAGTTTACGTTTTAACGAGACAAAATGCGTTTTTGACGACTGTCAAGTGACTATTTCGGTCGTTCGGTTTTGGTATGTGACAACACAGTCCGCGAAATGGTAAGTTATTTACTCTTTTTTTTTATTTAAAAATTACTTCAAAAAACAATTTAATACACACAACAATTTACCCGCCGGCCGTTTAGACGAGACATATTTTCTGTCATGACATCTGTCTGTCTTCCAATAAGTCTCGTGTGGACCCCAAAAATCTTCATGTTAAGACATGACGAGAGAAGTTAAGACACGGCGATGTGTTTTTCGATTTTTTTATACGTGTCAATAGGACTAAAAATACAAACAATTTTTTTTGACTGTTAAAAATGTCCAAACACTTTCAACGGACAATAATGATAAAGTTTTGTCGAAAACTGTCGTGTCGCTGCATTCACCAGCTATGTAACGAAAAATGAAGTGAAATGACAATTACAAACGGAGCGGTGTAATTTTTTCGACCCCCAACCACGATCCGCTTTCTATTTGATATTCGAAGTCAACGTTCTGTCGCGATACTATTGGATGCGAGCGGGTGGAGTAAAACCGTGAGTTGCCATTGGCAGTTCTTTCATTTTTCTTACTAATATCTATCTAACTAGAGCTCGTTGTTGGACATTTCACACCTTTCAGTACACGGGGGAATTTAGGGTAGAAACATGATATAAGATATAGTATAGAGAATGATGTAAATCATCCAGAGGACACCAGGCCTACGGAAATTAATAACTCAGCAAAAAACATTATCTGGTAAAAATTGTGATGAGTTTAACGCATCCAAAACCACCTTAGCATAGCAGAAGAAGATGCGAAACCGACTCATCAAAATTATTGGTAAGGGCACCTTTTGCTCCTCAATATTATACAAATAAAACGGCAACCACTTATTTTGGGGTACAATTTTACAGAGTTTAAACACTCCAACTATATTGAAAACTGTTTCACCCTGTAGCCCTTAGCTCAAAGAATAGCAGAATAACAATTTTATTTATACACGGCACAATACAACGCTGAAAATTAGAAAATAATTTTACATTTATGTCCCATATGAAACGTACGCCATCTATGCGCGGTATTTTTAAGTGAGCTTCTGTGTTTGTTGACGACGTACGTTTTGGGTGTATTTTATTTACCGTTTGATATTTTTATATCAGCCACTGTAAACAGAAAAAAAGTTAATCTGTGCAGGTGAATTTGGTTATTCGTTAATTTAGTAGTGATAGCTTACAACAAAAAAAATAAATAATTTGAAACTGATAATTATAGGTGAAGTCAAGTGATTTGCATTAAATAACCGGTTTTTTGTGAAATCATATAATTTTGTTATTGAAGACTTCTAGATTTAAATTCAAAAAAGATATAGAAAATGGCACTGGAATTTCGAGTGCTGGGTCCTGCTAGGGATTATTGACCTACGGACAAAATTAGTACCATAGTGACTGTTCAACCGAAATTAAAGCACTCCTGCCAATGTTCTTCCTGCAGCACAAGCCACCCAACATCTTGCATTCTATCTTTTCGCACACACTACGATTTAGGAGTTCGTTTACCACAGACCTAATAGATCAACAAACGATCAAGCTTAAACTGGGTCTACACATTCCATATTTTCGCCATCCGCATATTTTATGGCTTGAGCTGTCAAATGTTATGGCGGTGGGCAATTCATGGCATGAGTTTTCATTTTAATAAATGGCACATCTTCACAAATGTTATCGAATCGAAAATATTTTCGGAATTATAAAAACGCGTACTACTTGTATTGCAATTAACCAAAGCGGAACAAATTAATTGATCATATCCAGATCAGAAATTCGCCGAAATTTTGTGTCAAGGTAGGGCCCTTTCAGTAATGCAGGTTGCGTGCGCAATTGATTTATTCAGCAACACACTTCCATTGCTGAATAAGTCAATTGCGCACGCAACCTGCATTAATGTAACATTTAGTCCGAGGTTATGTCAGTAAACATCAACGAGGATAATCCTTGATTGTAATTAAATACTAATGACTTAAGGCCCAATCATATAACAGAAACGAAAACGAACCGAAACGAAAACGAAATGAACTTGAAAATGATAGCGATTATTTAGGTGCCTGAGCGAATAGGTTTTTGACATTTGTTGACAAGTTCTGCATTGAGTGGAAGAGTTTTTTATTTTCGATAAATACATCTATTATAGAATTTATATAATTTATAGCGGATGTCGACAAATCACAAGAGGAATCAAAATTTAAAATTGTTCACCTTGTATTGACTGCATTCTTTTAAAATAACTTCTTTTTCGCTCTTTCAACTACTTTAAATTGGAAAACAAATCGTCTGTCGAACTGTCAAAGTAACGGGCTGAATAGCTGAAAAGAATACCGAAATGAAATAAATTTATATCTATCATTCCGTTTCGGTTCTGATCGTTTATATAACCGCTTTCATACATTTTCATACGATTTATTTCATTCTTTTCGTTTCGGTTCGTTTTCGTTTCTGCTATATGTTTGGGCCTTTATTCAGTCAAGGGTTAGTAGAGAGGAAACCATTACAGTGTTTTTATGTAATATTCGCAATATGTTTATAGGTGACAAATTATAACAAATGAGATCAAAAAATTAACAAAAAAAAACATATCTATGCAAAGGAAACAATTAAGTTATGAAAATTATAAATCCTCAATTCACGGCAGCTTAAAATTTTCATTTTTTTTGGTTCAAATTTTTTTTAACATTTTTTCAACTTAACAATTATTAATCATAAGCTTACCTAATATCTTCATCCCTTGTAATAATATCCTGTTTCGATACATTTTTGTTTTTGTTTTTAATAATCATAAACAAAATTTTGTATAAAAAAAATCCTGTGTAGTTATAATGTCTCTCCTTTGTTCATTATTTATTTTCTTCATAATTTTTAATTTTTTTACTATGACTACTCACGGATTTAAACAAACAAAAAAAAATTAAATCTAACATTCAGGTAAAGCTAGAACAATGTCTCTTTAGACCATTTTCTAGAAGTCCCAGGTAAGCTAGGATCTCTTGGTGGGTCTTCATCATCATCCTGTGACGGTAGGGTTATCACAGGCAGTTCTAGAATCACAGAAGGGCTAATTATATTTGTTGTTGGTCTATTATCAATAATAACATTAACTTCGACGCATTCGTTATTACTATTGACGCTACTATTACATATTTTTGATTTAACGTGAATATCATTCTTACTTAGTCGCTTACTACTACTGCTACAACTATCATTATTGTTGTCATAACTAAAGCTGGTTGCTGCTGCCTTTTGTATTTCAGTATTTTGCGTTGAGGATGTTGTAGTTGTGACAGTTATTTCATCTGTCGGAAGGCTTAAGCTAGTAGTATCAGCAGTTTTAATAAGATGACGAGAGATAGATGGCGGCGTTGATACATGGCCAGAGAAGCTTAATGGTCGCATTATTTCTGGCTCATTTGTTGAGTGATCTTGGGATTGCTGTGATATCAGCATGATACGATCATTCGATGAAACGGACATTGTTCGATGACGCTGTAGTAGAGGCCTGTTACGCTTAATATTAAATCGTCGTATATCATCGATCTTCTGATGGCATGGCTCTGATTTAGATGAAATATGTTGTTGTTTTTGTTCTACAGGCTTTATTACTGTCTTCACATGCGGTTTTGACGGCTGGATCTGGGGAGGTGGTTGTGGCTTCAGTATTGTAGGTGTTGGCTCCTCTGGATCGCCTATACTTAATTCATCACTATCGGTGCTAAATTGTTCCATATCATCATCAGTGTCAGCATAGCTTTCAACAAACACCGAATCTGATCCTAAGCTCTTTAAATCTGAATCTTGATAGTCAATCGAGGAAATTTTAAAGGAACTAATCGATGCTAAAGGCGCTCTTCGAACATCGTTATTGTGTTGTAAACTATTATTATTACTACTATTATAAACGTTATTATAACTGCTATTATTATTAATACTAGATGGATCTGATATTTTTCGTTTAACAATTAATTTTAATTCGTTAGTATTACCATATTTTTTACCACCACCACCACCACCACAACTATTCTGATGTCCATTACTTTCTGTATATTTATTAATTCCTCCTACTCCTCCTCCTCCGCTATCCGGTTCATGATATATACCATTTCTTATAATTCGCCTATCATGACTATATAAGCTACTACTGTCTGCTGTAGTTAAAATTGTTGCTGGTGCAGCTGCTGTTGTTGTTGTTGTTGATGATGCTGGAGCTTTTATAAAACTTTGCTGTTTTAATTTATCATGTATACTACGCTCACTTGGGCATGGCGACGTTCTTGGTGTCGGCTGTATAACCTGAATATCAGGATAGTAATAGTCCCATATATCAGTACTTGAGCGTCTTTTTGATGATGATACTTCCTCAAATGTTGATGGTAATGATGTTAAACCTAATGTTAATGCTGAGCAACGACGTTCTAAATAAGAACTTTCTGTGCTGCAGCATGTCATAGCGCTACTACGACGTGATTCTTGTCCCTAAAATGAAATAAAAGAAAACGCTTTTAAGCAAAAATTAAAAAAAAATAATAATTGAAGCTAAGTTTATGATTTAAAATAATACTGTCAATGTTACCACTTTTATACTCTCCTGCAAATATATTTTTTTGTTTATATTTAATCGAGGTTCATTTGCAGATCTCGTTTACAATTTAATCACTATCCTTAATTCTTTGTTAGATTATTAAACCAACTGAACCTCTCTTATGATGTCGAATCAACCTGCAGTCAAAGCTCGTGTGAATTTTAGACAAATGTTGCAAAAACAATGAATCTGTTTTGTATTTTGGTGACTGATAAATCTGTTCATGAAAAAGCAGTGAATGGACGAGGATGCATCGTAGCAATACTGTTTTTGTTTTGAATCATTTTGTTTTTTTTGCGTCTCTGAACCCCAACATAGACGAAGATGTACACATCCAGACGCAAAAGTGGAAAACATTGAGAGTTTCGGGCGCTGGTTTTCAGTCTAGGTAACAGAAAGACCCCACTGACAAAATCACAAAATGAAGAATGATGGATGGCAAGTTAGTGCTATTCTAGGGAGATTTTTTAAAAAAAATGTTGGGCCTATGTATGAAACACATAGTAAGTAAATTCTAGTAAACTCAGATGGCTTTGTGTTTTGCTGTGAAATTGTGATAAATTACTACTGTAAACATTTCGCCTGGAACATTTCGGAAGATACACTGAATTTTTACTTGACTTTTACCAGAGAACTGTTTGTTTGAATTTCCCACTTCTTTACCATTTTTTACTTGACAGCAGTTAACAAATTTTTACTGGATTTTTACTTGACTTTCAAACATACAGACCTAATAATGTGCGAGTTCGTAAACGCCGGACTGCAGTCATTCTGCAGAATTCAGCAATTGGAAGTCTGTAGCTAAATTCTGCAGAATGGCTGCAGTTCTGCCGCTGACATATAGTAATGTACTGCTAAATAAGCAAAATCCCATAGAAAAAAATGGCACCAAAAACTATTGTTGTCTCACTCCCCCGTTAAATTCCTATGAACTTTAATCGATTTTATAATAAAAAACAGTTTAGTGCATGTCAGCGATATAAGGTATATAGTTTTTTCTTCTTTCCCTCTCTTGCGTTATTTTTAAAAGTTCGTTAAACAGAGGGAAAGCACCCTCACATATTTAAAAAAAATACATTTATTTAACGAAAAACTGACACTTAATAAAAAATAATAATGGAAATTTATTTCTATCAATTATAACAGACATCTTATTAGTTATTTTCTTTTAAATTCGAAGAAAAATGTTTTGTTTACATAAAAAAGGTTTTCTACTTCTGGAGAAAAATGATGTCATTGAAAATTGTCAATCAGCAGTCCATTTCTATATGCCAGTGACCCCCCGTCTACAGCAGACATAAATTCTCTCTTGACATGTGCCCCTTCTCTTTCGCTCGCATGCAAAGTTAGAAAGAGAGTCCCCCAAGTTGGCCATGAAAATATCTATCAAGCGATGGCGATGGCAAGACACCGATTAAGAAAGATTTTTGACATTTGGTAAAAGAAAAATGGCGGTTTGTCGATTTGAAGTGTTTTTTTTGCGAATGGATGTTTACAATACCTAACCAAATTATTTCAGGACGAGAATAATGAATCAACTGCAAAAGATTACGAACCATTTTGTTCACTTTGCCATTTTTTCCCGATGATTTTGGCGCTTTTAAAACAATAGGCCTACCCTAAATGGGAAGTGAAGTGAAGTGAAGTTAGGTACCATTGCATGTGAATGTATGAGAGTGACCAAAATGGAAGTGAAGTGGAAGTTTAATTTCGAAAAATTTCGAAAAGTCATTTACAGAAGTAACCGTGCGGTAAGAACCGCACAAGAAGTAAACAAAAGTTAAGAAAGTAAGGCTGTTCACTTGCTACACTTCTTATGATCTTTTTATTTTGGTTTATATATCAATTTTGAAAGAAATTACGACTACTTCACTTCTACTTCACTTCTGCGTTACTTTTCATTTAGGGTAGGCCTAATGTTGCTTCGTTGAAAATTATTTTCAACTGAAATGTCATGACAGAATTGGCCCACAAAAAATGTTCTGTCATATGTCAAAAGAGATATCATACCAGAAGATATATCTCGTGTAGACCCGGGGGAGTCCTGCGTTTACGAACTCGCACAATCTTATATTGTATGGAAAACTATCAGATATTTTTTAGTTGACAGTCTTGTACATTATTTCTAATACAAGACATCTTAGACTCGGCAGTGAGTAGATAAACTATGGATCAAAGTTTAGTGAGTAGACTTCATGGGTAGTTTGATAAATTCGTGCAAAATTAGATCTATAATTCCATTAAACTCAAGAAGAATAGTTTTGAAATAAAACTAAATAAAATAATTATTTTTAATCATAAGAATAAGTAAATTTGTATTTAAAAAAAAATTAGTGTTCTTCATAATTTTATTGTCTTTATTTTTGCACGAACTTGTCGAGGACAGAATGGTACACCAATAGTACTTGTGTTAAAGTCTTATACCATATTTCCATCGCACTTGAAATTCTTCGATTTCCGCAAAAATGTCTTTTGCAAATAAAATGAAATCGTCCTACGGGGGAGATTTCAATGAAATCTAGCTCGAAATCTATCTAATGACTATTCAGCCAATTCAGCATGAACACTCAGCATGGAAAACTTGTCGGCTGTCATAAGTGTTTGACAGCGCTATACGTTTTTGAATTAATTTGCAATCGTTACAATGTCAGAAACGCCGGAAAATAATACGATATATACAAAAAAAAGATATATAAAGCTTAATTAAACTTAATTTTATTATCATCTTAATTAACTTGATACGTTTTTAAAATTTTGTTATGACAAGCGAAAACTGCTTGATGTGATGTAAACACTTTTGGATATCGTCAAATCGTTCCATTAAAAAACTGCGGATTTTAAGTGCGATGGAAACATGGTATTAAAGCTCAAATTTGAAAACAATCATTGTTAAATCCTTGTAATTAGTTAGTTAGTAAATAGTTTATGGTTAATATTAAAGTATTAGAGTCTTGATCACTTATCCTGATGATAAACAACTTTCCTTCTTCGGCATGTTCCTCTCTATTAAATTTTTGCAGACTCTGCAGACTTCCAGTTTCTGAAATTTTAGTTTTGCAATTAGGGTTGGTTTTTTTTTGTACAAATGTCAACTTTCAAGTTATTTATTGATCCATTTATTTTGTCATAATATTGCATAGTAATTTTGTTATTATTATTATTAAATATTAATAAATATTAAGAGGAAGAAAATTACAAGCTGTTTTTGTTAAATATAGATGTTCATGCACCATATAACTACTATAAGAGGGCAGTTTAAATCCATAGAATTTCTTTTTTATGTGTTCAAAACAAAACATTCTCATCGATGTTACCAAATATTGGAATTAGTCGATTTTGTTTAATTTGTTTTCTAGTTTTTGGTTGGCACAGTTTTAATACCTGCAATTAATTGAGGTATTATCTGATTATTCATCATAAATTTGCCAGTCAGTATATACGACTCACAGATCATATTTCTGTAATAGAAAACGATATTTTCACAGAGCCACATATTTTTTTTTTTCGTTTTGTAGAATATCGATGGTATTTTTTTGATGATGCATTCTGTAGATAATAGACTCATTTAGATGATCCTTGATCCCTCGACTTGTTTCCATTTTTTTGTAGTTACTTTATGTACCTAAATTGTAAATCCTGTCAATGTTTTTATTGTGAAATTATATACATATATATAAGATTATTAAACTGATTTTTTTATAACACTGAAAACGAAGCAGAGTGAATTATATGTTTTTTTCTTATAATACAATAGTTCCTAATTAAATTCGGATAAAATACATAATTTTTTTTTTATTTATATTTCCATGTTATCTGGGAAGGGACCCCGTCCTTCTGATGCGGAAGACGATTCTGAACAACTTTGTTGCTGGGCTCTTTCTAAAAAAACGTCACTAGAAAAAATTACAGAGGCGTAAGACAACCCTCGCACTACAGCTTTTCCATCGGCCGACAGATACTTAACTGTAGCTAACGCAAGGATCACCGCGACGATGAAACGGGCATGCGACGCCTCCATGCCACGATGAAATCGAGGAGAGTCGAAGGGCTTGCCTAAAGGCAAGAAGGCGCTGTCAGCGAAGGCGGGAACGGCTAGAATTCGAGGAACTCCTTATGAAATACAAAGAGGCGAGGAGAGGGCTTAAAAATGCCATCCGAAAGAGTAAAACTGAGCACTTTAAGAGTCTGCGGAAGGAAGCGGATAGTAACCCGTGCGAAAGTGCTTACAGGGTAGTGATGTCGTCATCGGCACCAGGTGAGTTCGCCCAAGTATTCACAGCGTGCCTGAGGGAAGGAGTCTTCCCGGAGCAATGGAAGCGTCAAAAGCTTGTGCTCATCCCGAAGCCGGGTAAGCCCCAGGGTACCCGTCCGCTTACAGGCCGATATGTCTTCTTAACACTATGGGCAAGCTTTTCGAAAGGGTGATATACAACAGACTACTCCTAAGCGCCGACGGGGTAGGACACTGCACTGCGAGTCAGACGAGGGAATAAGAGAGTATAGGACAACTTCCGGAGTCCCCAAGGCTCCGTCCTAGGCCCTTTTCTCTGGATCTTCATGTACGATGAAGTTACGCTGCTGCTACGACTACCGCAAGAAGCGGTAGCGCAGTAAGAAAGCGATTCGACGAAATCCAGATATTCGCGAACGAAGCGGTATGAGAAATAAAAACCTGGCTCGAGAACGCTGGTCTAATGCTAGCTGAGCACAAAACGGAAGTAGTGCTAATCACCAAGGTCATCCGCTCCAAGCCCGCACTTAGGTATTTGGGAATGATGATTGACCGAAGGCTCAGCTTCGGGGTACACTTGGTGGGCATAGCGGAAAAAGCTTCCGCCATCAGCGCAGCATATAAGGGGCTCCAGGCCAAGCCGACGCCTCCTCATCGCAAGAGTGGTTAGTTCGGTTCTATGGTATGCAGCGCCAGTGTGGGAAGCGGCATTGGACAGAATGGGCAATAAGAGGAAAATAAACTCTGCGTATCGGTTAAGTGCTGTGCATACCGTACTACGTCTGACGAAGCAGCATGCTTGATAGCTCTAATGATACCCATTGATATTCTTGCAATGCAGGGCGAGAGGTTATACGACCCGGACTATGCAAGAGGGGGTTCAAGGAAGTACAGCGGACTCTAGTGCGCAGCCAATCCATCGCAATATGGCAGAGGAGGTGGGACGAGTCTACTAAGGGCCGATAGACCCATAGACTCATACCAAATTGTGGAGAATTGGGTTATAAGGGAATATGGGGAAGTGAGTTATTACCTCACACAGTTCCTGAGTGGACATGGAGGTTATAGGGCATACCTTCAGCGCTTCAGGTTAGATGATTCACCGTTCTTGCCCGGGCTGCCCGAACGATGAAGAGGACGTAGAGCATGTCTTCTTTAAATGTCCGAGGATTGCGGAGCACAGGACTGCGTTTGAAGCAGTTGCTGAAGTGCAGCTAACTCCTGAAATCATCTTGGACCATATGATAAGGTCGGAGGTTGTGTGGAAAAGGGTGAAAGTGGCGCTGAAGGCCATTCACCAGAAGCTTAATCATTACGAAGCCCAAAGAAACAGAGAAAGGCGAAGAAATGCAAGGAGAGGTAGCATCTAAGAAGCTAGATGGCTGGACTGATCCGGCTCTGGTGAGCACCTTGGAGGGGTCCCTTTGTATTTCAGGGTCATACTGATGACGCCAGTCTGAAGTAATGCCTTAACGGCTCGTACCGTTGTGGACTTGAACGTCATGCAAAAAAGGGTGGGTGAGTTTAGTCAGTAGGAATCTGACACAACCGTCTGGTTGCGTACCCCCAGCGGAGTCTCCTGTCATAGGCATGGAAGCCTTAGACAGGCGGTCGCACACATTCCCCGCTGCTTGACCGATGTAAGATTCTCATCATTACCTCGTAAAAAAAGTATCTGTCGGCCGAAGGAAACTCTGTAGTGCGCGGGTTGTCTTAAGCCTTTGTAATTTTTGAGAAAGAGTCCAGCAACAAAGTTGTTCAGAATCATCTTCCGCATCAGAATACCGACTTTAAAATATTTTTCGCCGAAAGCCAATTTCCACATACATTGTACCGGGGTCCTTTATAAATAGTATTTCACAATATCTTACCGTTGGTGGAACTTCTAAAAATCCATGTTTCTGTCCAGTACCATCTCTAGCACTAAGATGATCAAATTCGTTCTCAAGCTCGTCATCAGTTTCTACAAAATAATCATCAGTCCCGAAACTGCTACCCATTGGATAGGCACTAAGAATTCTCGACGATTCTGAAGCACTTTTTCGTCGACTCCCGCTATAAGAATAACGGCGTGGAGGTTCTAGTAAACTACTATATCCGCCTCCTGTTGAATTAATTAATTTCACAAAATATTTATTTATATTAAAATATTAAATGAAATATTTTCTTTTACCACCAACAGAAGAAAATCGGAAGCCACGGTGAAGGATTGGTGGTGCACTCACATTACCCACTGAAAGCATTCGTTGTCGTCGATAAAGCATGGTGTCATACTCGTCAGGATATATCGAAAGTCCAGTAGCTTCCATTGCTTGTTGTATTTCACGTTCCTCCTCCTCTTGCATACAAGCAGCAGCAACAGCTGCCATTTTAGGATCCTGAAAAAACAACAACAGCAAAAAACGTTTGTTGATTAGTTTAAAATTCATAAACGGAACTATGGAGAGTAACAAAGGAAGTGTCACCTTAAGAACTTTCAGCGTTTCATTTGAGTTACCCCGGCTCTTATAAACAATAAGAAAAACCATTAGACCAAAGAATCCCCCTAGGGTTGCCGCTATCCTAACGCCTGTCATGACGTCATATGTCGCATAAAATTCCAATCTAATTCTCTCCCTTTCAGCAGCAAGCCTCTGAAGTTCAGCAGCTGCTGCTGTATTATTGAAGTCTTCTTTAATTGTTGAATTCGTAGAATTGGTGTTAACATTATCAAAATTTTTACTATTATTGCTACTATTGGAACTAAAGATACAAAAACAAGAATTAGCGTTATTAAACGTCATTCAATTTCAATAGTCTAGTATTTTGACTAACCTGACAGACTGTACTGTTGGTGGATTTCCATGACGATTGTTGTGATTCTTGTTGGAAATAGTCCGTGTTGTAAATTGGTAGCCAGTTGAACGTAATGGATCTATTGTTGCTGGTAGTGTTGCTGTTGAGTTTGTCGTTGATGTTGATGATGATGATGGTGATGTTTTATGATAGGAGTTACCACTAGTATTGGGTTGTAAGTGTGATTTCGTTATTGTTGATGCTGTCAGCGACGACGGATTTGACGCAACTGACCGTCGCGCAATTTTTGCCATTGCTATGGACACATTTCCTGGAATAGAAAAGATAAGTATATGTTATTAACGCTTTACACTGAAATTATATTCGAGTATTTAAGGAAAATTATTTAATAAATATAACATATATAAGAAAAACGTCGAGTTGAAATACATAATTAGTCTAAGGCTGCCAACTTTCCTAAATTGAAATGGGGGACGGAACGAGGTTTTTCTATGCGATCACGAAAACATAAAATAAGCCTATATAGTCCGGGAAATTAGCAAAAAAAAACGCACGAAATTAGACAAAATTCCAAAATGGCTGAAAATTGGTCCGCAGCTTCCTTGAGACTTTTTAAGGAAACAATTTCGGAATCACAAAAAAAAACATGGCCGCCGGAGATATCACTTTTTGGCCAAAAAATCACTCAAAAATTGGTTTTTTCGAAATTTTTTTTGAACTGACAATACAAAACATTACTGCCTACAATATACCCCTCTTGTAATTTTTTCGAAAACCTCGGCCTTTCCGAATTATTCAAGATATTTTTTGACCGAAAAGTGATTTTTGGACACTTTGACCTTGAATAACTTCGAAACGGTTAGGTTTTCGAAAAAATGACAAGAGGGCTTTTTTGTAGGCAATGCAATTTTTTCGAAAAAACCATTTTTTGAGTTTTTTTTTGCCAAAAAGTGATATCTCCGGCAGCCATGTATTTTTTTTGTGATTCCGAAATTGTTTCTTAAATTGTCCCAAGGAAGCTGTAGACCAATTTTCAACCATTTTGGAATTTTGTCTTCTTAAAATGCTAATTTCCCCGGACTAATAGTTCAGTCAAATTAGGGTTTCACGTCGGAATGAGGGGTAATAAGCTGATAATTTGTATGAACCTTTGTTTTGGCATTCTAAATGATGCGTCATAAGTCTCATATAATCTCGTGTCCGCGTCTTGAGATATTAGAGGTCAAAGATCACAAAAATCAGTTTTTCGCAAATATCTCTTACATTATCGGCTTTACGTAAATTTTGGTTAAGTAAAGTTTGTTTATTAAATCTGCATAAAAATGTCCTATAGAGATTTTACGTGGAACCAATAGTTTTCGAGATATAGGGCTTAAAAGTCTTCGCATCGTGCTGCTTTCGTTTCCGCACCACCTCTTTTTACATGGTGTCGCCTGTAGGCCTAATCGTTGGGTTACAAGTTATGATAAAATTCTCTCTTTAAGGGCCTTTAGGCTTAATACGCAAAGGGAATACGAAGAGAACGTACTACCTAGACGGAAAAACATTGCATGTACATTGTATATATGCAATCATGTGTATAAAAACAACGTTTGTTCATATGTATTAATATTTTTCCGTCTCCTTAGTCCTTCCCACCTGATGCACAATATACTATTTGCACAAAAACTAAATGCGGGACTTGTGGGACGAATTTGACGTTTGGGGGACAATGTGGGACGCTTTTAATAACGGGGAACAATACAAGCAAATGCGGGACTGTCCCCCCTAATGGGGGACGGTTGGCAGCCTTAAATTAGTCCAACAAATTCTATGAAACTTCTCTAAGGAAAAATAGAAGAAAAGGAAACGTTCTGGGACGAATAAGTTCGATTAAGAGGATATAAGAATGTGAAGAAACGTTAAGATACAAATTTAGTACAAACAATACCGTTCCCCATTTCTAAATATTTGATAATATCTCACTGGATTTGATAAAAACGGAAACTGGTGAGAGACTATAATACAGGGATAAACATGCTACAAAGCTGGCTTGAAAACGCATAGTATGGAAAGAGTATCTCACCTATAGAAGGGAATATACCATTAGCAGTCAGTGCCCTGGGTCCCTATGACTATGTATTATTAAAATAGGTAAATATAAGGAGTAGGTCGATAAGAAAAACTCGAGATTTATTCAACTCTTATTTTTATTTCTTTACAATTACATTAAAGGAATAGGTAAATACTAATTATAATAGCTGTGTTCTAAAATTCGAGCAAAGTTCTCGCAAGCAGTTGGCTTCTACTCGTTCCTACTTCTCAACAAAGGCATGAGTAGAAGCCGGCTCCTTGCGAGAACTTTGCTCGAATTTTGGAACACAGCTAATATCAAAGTACGGCTAAAAAATGTCAGAGTTATTTAATGTTGAAATACCGAAGGTCTAGATGGCGCACCTGTGCACATAAGCACTTTTGCCGGTCCCGTAACTCAGCAAGCACAGCTCAGTTTAAGACAAGAGTTATAACAATGATTAAGAATAAAATACTAAATACAAAAAATGCAATAAATTCAAAAACATCGAATATTCATTTAAGCACTTCTGGCTTTGTACTGTAGTGCTATGATCGTTGGATTTTTAGGTCCAGCCCCCGGATTCCCTTAGTGTTAGAACACTGCACTTAGACACGTGATATAATGACAAGATTGGAGCAAGGAGCAGGTGCAATAACGCATAGAGGGCGTTCGTGGGACCCGAATGGGCATATTCACACGCTGCCATAATTGTGGTGAGTAAAACCGGTTTTATTCAACTCCTAGCAACTCAGACGAGGCGTAAATGAGTGTAGTAAATTTGAATGCTATACAGGAACCTTTAAATGTATTGCGATTAAATTTACTTGTTAGAGAAAAACAGAGCTAAAGAATGCAAGAGATAGAAGTAACTTTTTATATGTGTGCCAGTTTTCACGCCTTTGCTTTTGCGTGAAAAATGTTTCGTTAAGTTCTTCCGCTCCCTTCCCTCTCTCATCTATAAAACCGGTTTTAGGCGCCATGAATGTGCACTGTGTGAATATGCCCAATGGGCATATTCACACGCTGCCATAATTGTGGTGAGTAAAACCGGTTTTATTCAACTCCTAGCAACTCAGACGCGGCGTAAATGAGTGTAGTAAATTCGAATGCTATACAGGAACCTTTAAATGTATTGCAGATGAAATTTACTTGTTAGAGAAAAGCAGAGCTAAAGAATGCAAGAGATAGAAGTAACTTTTTATATGTGTGCCAGTTTTCACGCCTTTGCTTTTGCGTGAAAAATGTTTCGTTAAGTTCTTCCGCTCCCTTCCCTCTCTCATCTATAAAACCGGTTTTAGGCGCCATGAATGTGCACTGTGTGAATATGCCCAATGGCCATTGACTTTAGTCTTGAATATTACGATGTCTACTTTTTTTCTCATTGGAATTCATACCTGCGTAGTTCGCGGTCGTCCAACTCCACTGTGTTAAACAATAATTGCAATTAAAACTATTTTATATGCAAATCGGCTTAGCTGCAACTTAAATTCCATTTTATTTATATCTTGGCGATCGAAATGACAACGCCATTTCAAAAAGAACTATTTTTTTTTGATATTAAAGGAAATTGTTGATATTTGTGTCTCTCTGTGAAAGGAGTTTGTACACATTTATCAAGGTCGGCTGCCAGATGCACAATTGAAAGATTCTTGAGTAAACATTTAAGCATCCCAAAAAATTCTGAATCACAACTGATCCGGCTTCCTGTACGTGCCAATGTTTACGATAAACAGCGTGAAAATATTTATCGCGGCCTTATTTAACAGTTGATATATAGATGGCGGTTGAAATTCTCGAAATTGTTGCAATATGACAATTGCATTCCAAAAGGTTTTTTTTTAATTAATATAAAGTGGCTTCGGTATGATTTTTATAATTTAATGCGATTTTTGGACAGCAGAAAAAAAATGCAAACTATAAATTTATAATGTTTTTTTTTAAATAAAATTTTGTTTACATTCAAACATTTTTATAAACACCTGTAAATGCGATTAAATTCAGATGCCATAAAATTTACCTGGAACATACCTATATATATTTTTGTAATTATTTTCTTGGTTTTTTTTTATTTTCGAATTTTGCGCTTTTAAAATAGGTGTGAAAAGTCTAAATTTGTGTCAATTCGCATACACCTCCTGCAGGCATCATGCATTCGTCGATATTTATCGTCTATATTTAGAGTTATAGTTTGTTGTTGATTTTTATTGTTTTTCTTGCGTTATTATGTTTTTTGTTTTTCCATTCATATATAATACAAGGTAAATTTTCAGAGGTGCAAACGGAATAATTAATAGCCTTCGATCGGATGTGGAATATTCAATACCTTCGCTTTTGATGTTTCTACCTCTCACGGCTATCTGGACTATATGCATACTTTATGTATATATGTTTATTCAGTCTAGATTTTAATAAACAACGATATTGTGAAACTCTTATATGTATCTACATAGACCTTTTTTAAATAAAAATTCTGTTTTCACTTCTGGGGTATGATAGGTGTTTTTTTTCCCAACGTTGATTACTTTCTGTGTGAGTAAATAAATAAAAAGTGTGAAATATTATCTTTCTTCGTGTTTTATAATAATTGCAAGGAAAAAAAATGTTGATGCCGCACACAGGTGAAGGATTTGTTGTAATTAAAATTTTAATTTTCTTTTATGAAAAGAAAATTTAAAATTTTTTTTTTATAAATAAAAAATGGAAGAAAGATATTACAAAAAAAAAATATTCATGTGCATGAAAGCGTGTAAAACATCTTGGTATTATGTATGCTTACTACACTTTTGCATATTTAAGCTGAAATTATGTGGATAGATAGGAGGATGAGGAGCTGGTGTTCATTTAGCGGATGTAAAATTCAGGATATTAAGGATATGATGCTCTTGATTTTTTATTTTCGGTGGGATTTTATTTTAAAGTTTTATGTAAATTAAAATGTTGGAAAGCATGTTGTTGAAATACAAATAAATTTTTAAAAACCGACTTCAGAAAAAAACCAATCCCGTGATGCACAAAAAAGGATGAAATAATTGTTTGTAGTTCTTTACAACATTAATCCAATCATAATGGATTTAGAAAAAAGCATCACTTTTGAAGAGTGTAGTAAAGTGAGAGGCGCTATAAAATCGTGTCGTATACATTGCACATCAGGATTAAGATTTTGGATTTTATTGGGCAAAGACACGAACGGTCGGACGAGGGAGGAATTGAAAGATTCATACATTAGGGCCCTGTTGGAAGCAGGTCAACTGTTTTGAGTTTTCCTTCGCCTACTCGGTTGGTTCGAGATTAGGGTGTCCGAGTATCATTCCAGAGATCCGTATTTCGACTCCAGGTAGTGGCATTATTCTTCGTCCTTCCACTTATCTCATCTTGACGATATTCCTTCTTTCTTGTCTTTCCTTTTTGCAGCAATGTTGTACCCTATATATCCTGCGATCGCCCATATGAATAATAAGCAAGGAAAACCTATCACTTGTTCGATGTTCAAAGGCAAGAATAAAAAGGCAAAGTATGATTTGTGCGCCATCTATTAGTCAGATTTTGAACAAACGGTAATTGAAAACATTTAAGCTTCTCAAAGTTTCTGGACAGTGCGAAAGAAAAGACTCGCGACGGTTGGCTAGGAAAATTGGGTAAAATACGTAGACGTAGCCGTAAAGCTGTTAAAAAATGTAGCTGTGCATGCGTACGTTTGATGTAGTTTGAAAATGTTGATTCGTATCTCGCATAAATTTCCAAACTCAGGTAACGTATGTAATCGCAACGACGTTGGTGCATTGAATGATAGCGACATTCAGCTGCTATGATAAGTTGACATTTCTGTAATGCCAGCGTGTAAAATATATTTTTTTAAGTTGTTTTGGTTAATTGGAGTAAAAAATGAAGTTAAAAGGTATTAATATTAATACAATTAATTAAAAAAAAATTAATACATTTTTTACGGCTTCACGAACATTTTCGCTTCTGTACGTCGATTGGCGCATTTATTTGACATTTCAACGTTGTTCTCACATCACCACGGGGGCTACGTTCGTCAATAATTTCTTTTTACCCAAACTCTGCTTCACGTAACCGTAGACGTTGTGGTGAGAGCACATACGTACCTATATACGTACGTAAAATACGTAGGAATCTACGTCTACATTTACATTTTTAAGATAAGTTGAGTTCCCATCTCCCAAATAGCCTCAAGACTGTGGTGGAGCTTGAAAATAATTATAAATGCAGTAGCAGCGGCATTTAGAGTCAGTTTTGATTTGAAGAGCGATTAAAGTGTTCGAAGGGATAAAAGTCGATAAAAGAGAGAAAAGTCGTTTTTAGTGAATTGCTTATTAGTGAAGTGTTAATTAGTGAATAAAAAGGCGATAAATAGGGGTTATTAGTGAGAGTTACTGAATTGCAAGTGATAATTAGTGAACGTTAAGAATTGTGTCTGATAGCATTGAATTGTTTTAATAAATAAGTTTTGTATGACCATTTAAAAAGTGTATTCCTTAATTAATTCTACTAATTCGTTAAGCCGTAAAAACAGTATTAAAATGGGAGACGGTTCTGGTGGCGTTGGTAGTTTTTTCTTTACTACTAGATTTTGCTGTTTAGTATTGCGCTCTCTAGTCTAGATAGAATCATCAACAGTACAAAAGGGCTTGCTTCTGAGTATTTTACATAAACAAAAGAGACGATATAACTTGGGTTCAAGCAACATCACTAGAAGCATACAAAAATTCAATTAGTTTCGCTTAATAAACTTGATTACAATCTGCTATTTCTTATGGATATTAAACGAAAGAAATCAAGTGTAACAACAGATGTTTGTGCACTGTATAATGAAATTGGGATTAGCCGCTTCGATTATATTCTATCAACACAATTTAATTAAAGAAGACAGCTCATAAATTGTTGATGTTATTAACCAGTTTTTAGATAAGTAATTGAATTCAAGCATAAGGTCACAAGTTGACTTCAAAGCCGCTAATCGAGTAATTTAATTCGGTTCATCATAGGAAATCGAACCCAGGTCCTTTTGTTTACTAGTTAATGTTGTTAGGCGCCTGCTTTTTATTTTTATGAAATTTTAAAGTAATTTATCCATCGTTCATATTGTTAATGTGTAAACATTGTTATGCTTTTCATTAAGTTCATAATAATTTTTATAAGTCAACCCACAATCATAAAATTTTATTTTAAGACCTTGGCCCAATTCCCAAATTAAAAGGAGCTCTACCATCTTTCCGGGGCTTGTATCCTCTACCATAGTGTCGGTAGTCGTCACGTTGTTGAAAACCGCATAAGATATTTTCTTTTATGACTTTTCTTAACGATTATTCGAGTAACATTGTAGAAAATTTCAACGAGAAATATCTACTCATAGAATGGCGCGGGAAAAATTGAGTTTTCCCTGGTTGTGTTGTTGACCGTGAGACAAATTTCGATTTTCCTTTTATTTTATTTTTTATCATAGTTTGGTTGTATTAGTATTTTAGTGGTAGTTCTTTAAGATATGAGTACAAGGACTTTATGTGCGGTTCCTTTCTAGTCAACATTTTGTTGTGGGTGTGCCATTTTTGCTTTGCCATTTTAAATGGTTTTTGAAGGAAGAATTCTTCATTGTTTTTTTTCAAGAAGCGACTTCTTTTCTTTTGGTCGTGTGCTTTCTTTATTATTATATTTCTTTTTATATCGTTTAAAGTAAAAATGAAAAAAGAAACCAAAAACAAAAAAAATATCATTGAGGGCAAGAAAAAAACGAAACAAAAGGAATATAATTCCTCGAGACTCTGTTTGTGAAGGTAAATGTTACGCTTGTGCTCGCCGCTTGAAATTTAATTTTGTGTGGAGAATTATTGCGTTTAGAACGGTTTGTAATTTGGGGATTACGTGCTTTATTCAGGTCTGATGCCCTTAATTTCAGGATAAAACAAAGGTAAAAAAAATATATATTGTTACTTTTTATACATATACAAATATATATATGGTCGGATTTGATAGCTTTATTGGACACCTCAAGGGATTTTGGCTTCTTTTCACGAAAAAATAGGCGGAAAATATCTGGGTTTAAACCTGGGTTGTGTTGTTTTTCATTTGCTCTCTCTGATTTGGCACTTGTTGCGTTTTGAGTTTAAACTTTATTCTGGTACCTGTAGGAAATTTTATTAATTGCCCTCGACTTGATTCCCTCATCCTGTATAAACATTGCGTGAAGTGTTGTTTGTATGTTTTTTTTATATGTATATTTATATATATTTTTTCACTTTTACTTCTTCAGCAAGGTCTCTCTCCATGGCTGTTTGTTTGCCTCCAGACGAAGCAGCGAGATTTCTTGTGATATTGCGTTAGATACGCCCGAAGGAATCTTAAATGTTTGCTTTAAGCAATTTACCTGACTACAATGCATACAATACACTCGAGCACAACAGGTGTGGGTGGATGGTTAAAAAAAAGTTGTTTTTTTTACTTAAAGCGTCACTCTCACACTCTTGCTAGTCGATGATGATGATAATGATGAAGAAGGAAAAGCGAAAAAAAATATACTGTTGAGTAAGAAATGAAATTCGTTTGATGTAAAAGTTTCAAGCGAATTTCTCGATAAGTTTGCCGTTTCCTTCTGCTTCGTTTTTCATCTTACTGTGTTTAAGCCAAACAATTTTTGCATGTTACCCATTCAGGCCAGGTAAGGAAAACTTTCTATCGCGGCTACAACACCAACAAAAACAGCAAAAAAAAATACCCTTTGATGCCATATCGTTGTCGCATTGTCATAAAAGATGAGCGCAGCACACCCAGAACCCAGAACAAGTGAATTTACCTCATAAATTAGGATAAATTGCGTGAGGGGGGTTGGGCAACAGTTTATGCTGAAGCCTTTATTCGAAAGAAACCGCCTGTGGCCCAATTTACTGACATCCTTACAGCCCATATACAAAATACACAAAGCGCTTTATGCCACTGAAACTTTTATTAGCCTATAACTGAGTAAATAAAGGGGAATTTTAATTCAACCCCCTCACAACCCCTCCAAAAAGAATAACACGAAAGAATTCAGTATGCCTACTTTAAGGTCATATCAATAAGCCAAATGGGAAGTGCGGGTATATTCATTGGGTTATAAAGAATTTATGGTATGTTATTTCATTGATTTTGGATGCTGTGGAACTTAATTTCGGGGTTGTTGGGAATTTATTTAATTTTAAATTTCCAAAGAATCCTGTAGGGTTATTCTGGTTGCACACACATTATTACATTTTTGCCTGGGAAAAAGAACAAGGGACAGCTGTCATACATATAAAGGTCAGAAAGTATTCTAGTATGAAAACCTAAAAATAACTCATCTTAATATAAACCTACTCGAACAAAAGCTAAAGGTACCTTTACATTATGTGATTTGTCATATGACTTTACTGTCAAAATTACGATTTGATAGTCCATCTGACTTCGTATAGTGTGTTCACACTTAATTTTGACAAGTCAAAACAGAAATATTCAATGCAAATTTTGACAGCTAGTCGTATGACATTTCAAAAACAAATGTCATTTGACATTTTATGTTTAGGTTTGACTTCATTGACAGTAAAGTCATATGACAAATCATATATGTATAAGAAACTTCTCAAGTTTATGCTAAACCCGAAAGAGAATGGTTAAAACAGAAACCGCAAAATATGTCCTCCATGGATTGTACTTGGTAGGCGCAGGTTACACAAAAAAAGAGCAATTAATGCCTAAAACATGCCTGGAACAGTAATACAAGAAATATATTAAGGGTTTTTTCAGGAGGTAAAAAGCTTGCGCTACCGCCACGACTCATGTACCCATTACTGGCCGATCCCGCATCACGGTTATGTCTACGTATAATATTATCAACCCATCTGGCCCGTACAATATACACACATACACACACATTCGCACATTAAAATACATGCTCATATGCATATATATATCTATGCACACATGAGACTAAAAAGCCTTCTCGACGTGGTCCTCCCCCGCGGGACTGGCTAATAAGCATTACATCACGGTTGTCGTTCAGCTTTATTTAGCTCTTACTGCTCGTGGCATTTCTTCGCCTTTCTCTATATCTCTCGGCTTCTTCTAGCCTTAACTTTCTGTGGATGGCCTTCAGCGTTGTTTCCACTTTCCTCCACATTGCCTCGGACCTCATCATGTGGCCTAGGATGTTTTCCGGCGTTAGTGGCACCTCGGCCATTTCTTCTAATTCCGCTCTTTCACCGGCGAATCTCAAGCAGGTAAAGAAGACGTGCTCTGCGTCTTCTTCCATCGCTGGGCATACCGGACACAACGGTGAATCATCGTGCCCAAAGCGGTGGAGGTATTTCCTATACCCCCCATGTCCACTCACTCAGGAACTGCATGAGGTCGTAACTGACTTCCCCACATTCCCTCGTAATCCATATTTCCACATTAGGGATAAGTCTGTGGGTCCAACGACCCTTTACCGACTCGTTCCACTTCCCTTGCCATTCCCTTACGGACTCGCAGCGCGCAATCTGCCGTCGTACCTTTCTTGACCCCCCTCTAAGATATTCTGGGTCATATATACGCATGCCCTCTCTCGCCAGAATGTCCCCGGGATCATCCCCGCTATCACGCACGCCGCATCGTCGGACGCGGTCCTGTAAGCGCAGCAAGCGCGAAGTGCACTTAGCCAGTATGCTGCCCGCCATTTTATACTGTTTGCAGTCCTGTTTAACGCTGCTGCCTACACTGGCGCTGTGTATAACAGAACTGACCTAACCACCCTCTCCAAGAGGAGGCGGCGACTCGGTCTAGGGCACCCAAAATTGTGCAGCATTCTTGCGAGTGCCCTCCAAGTGCGCTTTGAAGTTAAGCCTCCGGTCGATCATCACTCCCAGATACCTTAGAACTATATTAAGGCTGATCAGTAGCCTAATACTAATTGTAAGTATACACCCGAAGTTGAAGCTGACTCTAGGCCAGCTTGGGCCGGTTCTACACATTCAATTTAACATTCCATTTTTTGACGTTCGATCCTGTCATATTTCTTGCCTTGAAAGAAACTCGCGTCTACACATATTCAACTCTTTTCTTTCAATGTTTAAGTTCAGGTAAAAATGAGGTCATTCTGCTATCCGTGTACACTCATATTCATAAATCTACGCACACTGAATGAAAACACAAAACTTGAACGCAAATTTCCTTTCCATTCTGAGCTACTTTCCATTCTCCTTTCAAGTCTGTTTCAAACTTTGCATTTGAGTGAAAGAGAAAGAAAACTTGAACGTTAGAAAATTGGAATGAAAAATTGAATATGTAAAACCGGTCTTGGATCTTAGAAAAATTCATGTATACGCAGACCGAGTTTAAATAGAATCGACCCAATTCGATCCAAAATTTGGGCCTGGATCGAATCGAAATTTCGCCGTAAAGACGCGAAATCAAATATTGAGAGATTGACATGACAGCATAACATTTTTTAGTCTATGTTACGTTTATTGTTGTACCTTCGTCAGAGACCGCGGAAGTGGGGTTGCAACGATTGCGGCCGCAACCCCTGATAATTTCGCGGGGTGGCGCCGCAACCCCTGTGTTTTTGAAATCAAAAAACCAAAAATTTGAGTTATTTTTTAAAAATTGTAAGAAAAGTATATACATTTTTAAATTCCATAGTTGAAATCAACATTCAAATTTAACAGAGAAAATTCATTTTACATTTACTCTTATACCGACTTTAAAATTTTGCTATTAAATTACAAATAAATAATTTTTCATAATCATTTTATCAAAGGCGAGCTGGAACCCGGTATGCCTCGCTGCACCCAACCTTAAAATATTTAAAATTAATCCAAATCTTCAAAATTCAACTCTTCAACAAATACAAAGCCTATTATTCCTATAAAAGTTCGAGACATTAGATTGAAAATGCGCACCCAACGTACAGACCTGATAGTCATTTCGCACCGGGGTCCACAAAGTTCGATTTTCGAAACTGACTTCGGGTGTGAAATGGAACTTTTTACTCAACGTACTAGAAAAAGATTTTTTTTTTCATCTAAAAATACTATCCAAATTGCCGACCTTTTCCGTATAGTACATAGTGCATAATGCATATTACTTAGTACATATAACTGTTTTTTTTATACATCAAAATTGAAAGGAAATATTTTTTCGCACCTCCAATTTTAATTTTACTCAATGTAGTAGAAAAACATTTTTTCCATATAAAAATACCATCCAAATTACGGACTTTTCCCGTGTATTTTCCAAATATTTTCTTTCACATGAACGGTGTCCTCGCAATAACGAACACAACAAAATCAGCCAAATCTGTGGGGCCGTTCTCCAGTGATGATCCGTCATACATGTGGCAATTCATTTTTATACATGTATACTGAAGTTACAAAGTGGCCGACTGTAGATAGGGTTCAGATTGACGAACAGAACACCTCGCTGCACCCAACTTTAAAACGTTTAAAATTAATCCAAATCTTCAAAATGCAGCCAAAACTGTCGGCTCGACATATTTGGTTCTTGCATTCTCAATCCATTCGCTTGTCGTTCATTTTCAGTCGCTCTCGAACGTAATTCGGACTATTTTCATTATCCGTCGCCCGCTGGTTATCGGTGCGGTTTGAACGTGAAGTAGCTCGCCGCGTATTTGACTGACTTCGACGACCTATGTAAGCTCGTGCTCTCCTCGGCATTGTAATGAAAAATGTAAAATGACACGGAATTGTTTTCACAGTCACTCAAATCTCTTGAACTTTCCTTGAAAACTTTACAATATTGAAATCCTCAAACTAAGTCCAAATTTGTGGCTATGTCTAAGGCTGGGGCGTATCCCAAAGCTTCATATGCAGCTTTTCGTCACTTATTGGGCATATTCACACAGTGCACATTCATGGCGCCTAAAACCGGTTTTATAGATGAGAGAGGGAAGGGAGCGGGAGAACTTAACGAAACATTTTTCACGCAAAAGCAAACGCGTGAAAACTGGCACACATATAAAAAGTTACTTCTATCTCTTGCATTCTTTAGCTCTGTTTTTCTCTAACAAGTAAATTTCATCTGCAATACATTTAAAGGTTCCTGTATAGCATTCAAATTTACTACACTCATTTACGCCCCGTCTGAGTTGCTAGGAGTTGAATAAAACCGGTTTTACTCACCACAATTATGGCAGCGTGTGAATATGCCCATTGCTTGGAGATTTATGTTGCAAAGCGGCATGTGACGATTTGCAGCTTTGGTATACGGCCGAGAAGAATACTCGCAACCCGAGTTAAAATAAGGTTCCGCGGTCTCTGACCTTCGTCGTGTTGTGGGTAGAAAATTAAATTAAAATATTACTTTCCGGAATAAATATTTTCATAATAACAAAACAAAGCGAAATAACAGTAAAACGATATGACAGATATAAATTTTTAGGTTATGTTAATTGGTTTTCGATTACGTTGGAATCCATTTAAACTTAAATTATTCGATCCAACGATGTCAAATACGCAGATTCACCTTCAATCGTTCAATCTCTGGATCGTTCGGTTCGGTCATGCATACGTAGTATAAGTCACGCACAGCGTTTAAAGGGCACACACATATTACCGGCACGTCTCAAAACAAACAAACAAAAAAAAATTTTCTTGGACGAGTCTTTTACAGTAAAACCTCGTTCACACGGTGACACTGATGCCATGGCATTTATCATCATGAAAGTGCTCGACATTTATTATCACGGCACTAAGTGTTCACATGATCCACGCATAGTGTTGCGACATTCGTGTAAAAAAATCGGCGAACTTGTATCGCAGTAGCCGATGTGTTAGAAGTGCCGCGGCATCAGGTGTAAAATATCAAAAAATTGTGATACGCGGCATTAAGGCTGGATTACAATGCTGTCGCTGTCGCGGTCGCTGCCGCTTGTCGTAGACGCTGACGCTCCAGTGGTTGCTTTCGCAGTTACAATGAAGTCGCACTGAATATCAAGTTATCTGTCATTTAGAAAATTAAATTTCAAGTTAGGTGTATTTTTTGTATTAAAATAAACAGTAAAATTAATGAATGAATGAAAAAAGTGGCTTTAATAAAATTAAAAAATAATTAACACAAATATTAATTTCCAAAAAGTTCACCGTTGCTAGTGTCGCGCGACCAAATTTGAAATGTTGCGAACTTTCCGCGACGCGACACGCGACAGCGACACCTTAGCGACAAATTGTATTTTCGATAAGAGAATTTCATACATTTTAACTTTTAAGAGTTGATGCGACAGCGACAACGACCGCGACAGCGACAGCATTGTAATCCAGCCTTTAGTGTCACGACGTCGAGACGTCGCGACATTCAATAGTTCAGACGATGACACTTTTGCGACATTCACGTCGCGACATTAAATGCCACGGCATCAGTGTCACCGTGTGAACGAGGCTTTAGAGTCGCCAGTCTTTATTCATCGAGCTCTGTAGGATAGCGAGATCAATAAATACGTAAGGCAAATAAGTCCCTCGGTTGCACAATATTTATACTACAGAATAAAGTGACATGCTACCAAACTCCAGAACTACTAACTCAATTTGTAGTTCATCCTCGAACAAATCCCACTAGCTTGATCCTTCTTAAAACTTTTTCCCATTGGGATTTAATGTGATTTTTTCACTAGAACTATCCCTCATCCCCACCCACACCCTTTAAAAAATATTAAACCGATTCCAAGGACCAAAAGTTCCCTCTTATCATATTATTGCCATACACCAAAATTTGGTACTGAATAGTGGTAAAGCGGTAGCGGTAAAACTGGGAACTAATCTTTTTCTCGAGCGGTTCGGAGTAGAAGTTCCCAATCGTAAAATAAATACGAAAATAGTAGAAGCCATGAACAGGGCAACCACACAGACTAACTGCTGGGGCTCTGTAAACATCCTCTGAGGCTGATATGGCCCCATTTTCATGCTGTTATTAATTTTCATTTATTAACTGCACAAGGATAGACACATATAGTGGGGGCGGGTGGAGGGCCCGTGGCAACGTTTTAAACATGTTTTTGACTAGTTTGAAAAGTTCCCAGAGTGTGAGGATGTCGACGGTGGTTGTGAACGTGTGTATAGTTTGTTTTAAGGGAAACTTTTATAGGACTAGTCAAGCATAACAAGTTGTGGCTTGGGTAAAGTTGGCGGGATTGGCTGACGGGCCAAAAGGGGCAAGTATGTGCTGAACTGAAATTCAATGTTGGTTGAATTTACGAGTAGCTTTATAAAATATGTTTTCAGTTGAATTGGGGATTTGAAAAAGAATTTATTGCTCCCTTGATAGTAAAAAAAAATTCCAACATTTAGAATTATTGAACTATTAATCAGTATGAATCGGTAAAAAGAGATGAGAATATTGAATAACGGGATGTGCTTTTGGTTGGATTGGCTGATTTTGCTTGGTAACGGGCGTAGTATAAAAATCGTGTACCTACTTCTTTTATAAAAATTTATCCGGCATTCTAAAACTCTTCTACGAAATCAAATGAAGGTCGTTAACCCCCTGTCGTCGCTTTCATATTTGGAAGATATTTTTTGCGTTCAGGTACTATTCTGTCAAATCAATACTTTTTCTGACAGAACTCTACGTTGTGAATTCTGAAATTAAGGGCCTCTATCTTAGAGGGATCTCTGCGGTACTATAGTAAAAGGTTTTCGGCAAAGTCGGAGAGATATTATATTGTAACAGTTTAATCCCGGGACACACATATCCGCACCGCGCCCGCACCGCATCAAGGCCGTGTGTCGGACAACACACGGAGAGAAAGTAAACAAGTAATATTTTTACGAGTCAGTCCCCACATCTCCGCGCCTCCGTGTCCGTTTTTTGGTTTTTAATACCTTTTTATTAGCTTCACCTGTTACTATGTAAAAAAAACCTTGGAAGTTAAATTTGACCCACTTCACGGTTTCCGATTGAGCTGCATACACGTTTAGTTTGGATGACAATGCAATCTGACCATTTTGTAAAAAAATAAAGATGGCGGCCGAATTTTGCAATTGTGTTCTCCGACCCCCGGCATGGCTATGACAAATAGAATACAATGAGCTTTGTGGCGTCATTCCAAATTCAAAATGGCGGCCAACACAAAATGGTGGATTAACTTTTTCTTTACAACGCGCTCGATATCGGTATTAAATGAAAGTGTATGACGAGTTTAGTACAGTAAGCTGTGCGACGTAATTTTAAATCTAATATGGCGGTCACCAAAAAATGGCGGAAGACATATAATAGACTAAAAAGTAGAAAATAAAATATATAGTCGAAAAAAACTAAAAAATACGCTCTTATTTTAAAATGGACTAAAAATTAAAACATAATTTTTAATGTAAAGTTTTTATTACTCTAGCCAGTATATGGGAACAACCTCCCACGCTTTTTTACATTTCGAAAGGTGAGTCGTTCCCATATACTGGCTAGAGCGATAAAAACTTTACATTCAAAATTATGTTTTAATTTTTAGTTCATTTTAAAATAAGAGCGTATTTTTTAGTTTTTTTTAAACTATATATTTTTTTTAACTAAAATTTCACCTCTATAACCTTTTTCTCCAAAAAAAAAAATACGTAGTTATCCTATACTGTTTTTTTTTCAAAATTAGAAAGCTTGAAGTATTCCCTATGAATAATGTCTCGACAATTATTATGCTGCCGCTATTACTTTTGATGTTATAAGCAGATTTAATAATAAAATTTTGCTTTGTGACATCGACAAGCTTTTTCAAAATTTATTTCACATGAGTACGAAATGAGTTTAACTAAAACCGAGATGCAGGAAACAATCATTGAACGACAGGCTCAAGTCCGTGTGTGATACAATTACCGCCTTTTCCTTCTGAATGTGAATGTTGTCCGAGTCTTCGATGAATGGAGACGAGCTATTTTTTGCAGCTACAATTTGAATCCAGTAAAACATTTAACTACATTTTAAATACACAGTATCAGAAAAAATGAACTTTTTTTCAGTCTGTTTTAAATGCGAAAAGAAATTGGACGATTAATCGATCTAATTCAAATCTAGTTCAATCCAGATCATTAAGTTTTTTTTATTGTTCTCATCAATTTTTTTTTCTTACTTGTATTGGCAGTACTTCATCACTTCCAT
Organism: Thereva nobilitata; assembly: GCA_963855945.1. Taxonomy (NCBI): domain Eukaryota; kingdom Metazoa; phylum Arthropoda; class Insecta; order Diptera; family Therevidae; genus Thereva; species Thereva nobilitata. The sequence continues at coordinate 15,648,195 of OY979698.1, forward strand.
TCCAACTAATTTCAATTACGAGGATGTAAACACTTATAAATATTTGTATAAATTCGTGTCTCCCATCTGTAATGTATAATGAAATGCTCCATAAATTTTAGCCACAATTTACCTACACCATAAAATCCCCTATTTTGGCAAAAGGCTTGTGTGTATTTTGTAAATATTCCAAATGTACTTTTAATGTAGCTGCTCTACTCCATCCCGTATTTCCTCCAGCAAGTCATCGAGAGTGGAGTCCCTGACCCAATTTACTACACACAAAGCGCACAATTTTTAAATGCAAAAATACTTCCTGCTCCTTGTTGTTGGTCCTTAGTAAAATATTATTGATCGATTCGTTCGTATACATCTTGTTGTTTGTACATATTCAACAGGATTATCCTCCTCAGGATTCCTGGGGCAAAATAATTGTTTTCCTACCGAAATGATGAGATATCATCCTTCCCTTGGTCGATCGAATTAAAGTCTGATTACCTTCCTTCCCTCCAGCTCGGTCCCGCTCCGATGTACACTATATGCCGAAGTGCATGAGCAGAAACTTAATTTCCTGTTGTCGTCGCATATATTTGGAAGATGCCTCTGATAATGGCCGCAAAGTGTTGGATATTTGCCAAAATAATAGTGGAATGTTTATTTCATGTCATTTAATTTTACCCAAAAATAAAATATAGTTGTAAACGAAGGCATTTTTAGCTTTATATAAACAAAAAATAAATTCATACCACCAAAAAATTAAATGACAGTCAATCAAAAAAAAAAAAAAAGAAACAAAATAAAGAACGAATTTTTTTTTGTAACTGTCATGATTTCTGAGATTCAATTTACGATGTAAATTATGCAAATGGATTATTTTTTCCCCGAGATGAAATTGTTTACTTTCGTTTTATCTAAAGCCAAAATCGATATATATTTCATAAAGAACCTTGTACAGAAGATAATTGTTTATGAAGAAACTGAAACTTTTTTTGTCGGTGGGCTTCCATCCATCCATCTTTTTTTTTTGATATACATAAACATGAAATCTCTGATGAAACGAGTAAAGCAAATTAAAAGAAATTTGGCACATGTTTTTTTTTTGCATGAGACAAGCTTTGAGGGAAGTAATTTTTTGTTGTTTGTCGACATACCTTCAATTCCACCCTCCGCCTTCGCACACACACAAAGGTCTGAAACAATTTGAAATTTAATATTTCAAGCTTTAAATAATTGGCCCAGTTTTTTTCTTCTTCGTATTATGTACACTCGAATCCCTTCATGGAAGTACGATTATTTTCTTTCCAGTGAACTGACGACAAGATTATACTTTAGAAAAGGATCCGTCAAGGTAACAAGATATACTCAAACAAGCAATAAATGTAAATGATCTTCTCAAATTGGCAAGGACAATGTAGTTCTATTTAATGGTTTATAGTTAAAAACAATATAATCGAAAAACAATGCCATATCTTTTCTCGTTTTTTTGCAAACATTAATATTTATCATATTGATGAAGCGAATTGCAGCTAACTTCACTTTCATAATTTAAATGATTGGGGGAATCTCCAAGAAGGGTTTTGACATGGAGGCTATACAAGGAGATAAAACTCCGTGTTGTCAATTTTCGTTTGATTATTGGTGGCGCTGTAGTCAAATGTACTTACCCCAAAAAAACATGGCCGATTGTATTTATCCGGTTCATGGCAAAGTTCGTTTATTACTAACATATTTTACGTTTACCAGCTTACAGCTGTTTACCAGCTTCTAAATTCAATTTATATCAATGCAATTAATTAATCAATTTTTGATGTTTCCAATGAATTTTTATTAATTTCATGTGGGGTACATCGGACAAAGGTGACATCTGTGGGCAAAAATGAACTAGAAGTTTAGTTTCTACTACCCATCCATTTCCTGTCATAAGTTTTTCTCCTTGTATATTCTCCAAGGGTTTTGACCTCATTTAGTGCACTGTTAATAGTTGAAAAGGAACATTACAAATATGGCACCTCAAATCTCAGTTGAAGTAAGAAAAACTATAATTCGCCTTTAACGGCAAAACTAGCTGCAATAGCTGCAATTGTTAATCGGGGTTACTCAACGATATCTACAATAGTATAAAACGTGATAATAAGATCAAAAATTACGAAAATAAGCCTAAACCAAGTTTTCACGTTATCAGAAGAACGCTGATTAGTGTGCCGCATAAAGCAGCGTACACACGACAGACTTGGTTGCCAACAAAGTTGACAACATTTTGTGTTGATGTCAGAATTGAAAGTGTGTGGATTGGTTGACAACTTAAAATTAAGTTTGCCAAACGGTTGGAATGAAATCAAAATTTTTTGATTTTTAGTAGAAGTTGGCAACCATGTTGTATATTTGTAGTGATGTTGCGAACTTAGTTGAGAATTGTAAAGTGAAAATGACAGAAAATAACGAATTTTGAACGAATGTTGGCAATCTAGTTGGGAGTGTCGGTATATTTCATGGTGCCAACTTGGTTGTCAATTAAGTTTGTCGTGTGTACGCTGATTAAAAGTACTCCTTGCAAGAGAAACCGAACAATATCTTGGAAAAAAATGCATTCCTGAAACCTAATGATCCTAATGGATTATCTTGCGGCAGAATAGTTTCAATGGTAGAGTTGCAAGGAGAAATCCTCTAATTAGCAAGGTTAATCATAAAAAACGGATTAATTTTGCAGAAAGATATGGTTATAAGAACTTTTTTTTGGCAACAAGTATTTTTTACAGACGAAAGTAATTATTACAATGTGTTTCAATCAGATGGCAGATCATATGTGTGGCGAAGAGTGAATGAAGAACTCAAAGGAACAAATCTGCAGCTAACGGTTAAACATGGATGAGGTTCCGTGATCGTGTGAGGTTGTAGCTGTTTTCGATTTGCCACATTTATCTGATATGCCTCACATTTTCCTCGGTTTCACTGAAAATGGCTGTTCGATTTGGCGGTTCAGTTCCTATTTTACAACAGATGGCGACAGCTTCCAACTGATACAAAACCAAGTGATGTGATAAAAATATTTTTTCATCACATCAGTTGAGTAAGTGATTTTGAAGTTATGCACTGATGTATTTATTGTGGTTGAATATCTTATTTTGTAATAATTTCATATTCAGCAGCGGAAGTATTATGAAGAGACATTTTCTTTGATCTCGGTGTATGGAAAATTAATTTATAAAATTTTTATTGTTTATCACATAAGTGACTGTTCGATTTGCTTTTTGCAATCAGTTACAATTTGACAGAACAAAAGTGAGGCAAAAGTGAGTACGAGATTTGACATGTGAGGAATATGTGATGAATATCAGATAAATGTGGCAAATCGAAAACAGCTTGTATGTCAGCAGCAGGACCTGGAAAACTGCATTTTATTGAAGGCATAATAATTTTGACAGTAAAGTCATATGACAAATTGTTGAAAGAAATAATGCCTTGGACGAATAACACGACTTTCTCTATTGGAGTTTTGAGTAAGAAGACAATTTATTACATAGCCTTTTGACAATTGGAAACATAAATACAAATACAACTTAGTAACCCTTGAGCTCTAACACATTAAACAAGTAAAAACAACAGCCTCACTAGTGCTCAAGGAAAAAATCTAAGATTAAATTAGCTATTAGTTTAATCTAGGCCGCTTAATCCAAAAAATGGCACGAATTTGGTTAATTTTAAATGATTCACAGCCTTGGTTAATATGTCGGCAACCATTTCGTCTGTGGATTTGTATTTCATTTTAATTTTTATTTCGTTATCTTCGCTGCCATCAATATCATCGTACAGATGGTGTTGAATGAAGTATTTTCGTACATCGATGTGCTTGGTACGCGCATGATAATTTTTATTTTTCGCCAAATGCAGTGCTCCTTGGTTATCGCAAAACAAAACTATTTCTTTTGGTGCTTTGAGAAACAATTCACATTCGAACCGTTTCAACCAAAGTGCCTCCTGTATGGCAGCTACCATTGACATAAATTCAGCTTCTGTCGATGACAATGCAATTGTCGGTTGAAGACGTGTGGCCCACGATATTGCGCCACCCTGTGCCGTGAATACATAGCCGGTAGTGGAGCGACATCCATCTTTATCGCCAGCCCAATCTGCGTCACAATAGCCAATCATGTCTTCATCTTCATCTGCACGAAATGTCAGCTTCTTGTCAATGGTCCCCTTTAAATAACGAATTACCCTTTTCACTGCTGTCCAATGTGCAAAGCCATAATTTGTATTATAGCGACTCAGTGCACTGACAGCGAAACATATATCCGGTCTACTAATTTGTGCAATGTACATGATGCAGCCAATTGCCTCTTGATATGGCACACTTGACATTGCCTGTCGTTCATCGTCTGTTTTCGGACACATTTCATTCGACAATTTTTGGTTTACGTCCATGGGTGTGCTGACTGGATTGCTGTTCTCCATTTTGAATCTTTGAATGACTGTCGAAATGTAATGTCGTTGATCGATTGAAATGGAGCCATCACTGTGATGTGTGATGCTCATTCCAAGCAATGATGTGGCTTCACCTAAGTCCTTCATTTTGAAGCTAGTACACAGGTCGTTCTTAAGTTTTGTGCACATCGTTGAATTGCTCGCAAAGATCATAATATCATCCACCCAAACTGCCAGGATGATTGTGTTCAGCTGAGAATGCTTGTAGTATATGCATCGATCGACGGATGATCTCGTGAATTTCAGTTTCTGCACCAATACATTATTTAACTTATCATTCCATATACGGCTAGACTGTTTCAGTCCGTACAAAGCTCGCTTCAGCCTACAAACCTTGCCCGAATCATCGTCGATGCCCTCCGCTTGACGCATGTAAATCTCCTCCGTCAACTCACCTTGAAGGAATGCAGTCACTGCATCCATTTGATGAATTTGCATTTTGTATTTGACCGCCATAGCCAATAAATATCGAATTGATGAGTACCGAGCGACAGGTGAATACGTCTCATCATAATCTATGCCTTTCACTTGGGAATATCCCTTGATGACGAGTCTGGCCTTGTAGCGTTCGACATCCCCATTAGCATTCCTCTTCACTTTGAATACCCATTTGTTGTCGATTGCTTTTCGTCCGATCGGTAGCTCGCATAACTCCCAAGTGTTATTTGCTAACAGCGAATCATGCTCCGTTACAATTGCTTTTTGCCATTGCTTCCTTGCGCTGCACTCTAATGCTTGTGTAAACGTTTTCGGTTCGAAAGCATCTTCTGTCGCAGCAGTCAGCATCGCATATAGCCCGAGAGTTTTCTTCGTTTCGGAAGTTCGATTGGCGTTCATGTTATCACTCTCGATTGGGAATGGTAGAGCAATGGTGGATATTTCACTTGCAGCAACATCGAAGTCGGTTTCAGTTTCCTTGAACGACGAATACATCGAATTCTCACAATTTAAACTATCCAATGCCTCACTGGATTCGGTGTGTATTGTTTCTCCATCGTTTACGGCTTCGATTCCAATGTTGATGTTTCCCCTGGCAATTTCACCATTTGTGGTATGGCTGTTTGTTGCATTTGATTCGGCGCTCAAAGCATGCAAATCAGAAGTTATTGTAGCGCTTGTACCATCTTGTTCAATTGAATTAGCCTCACTGAATTGTGGCTGCGATGGAGAGGCCTCACTGAATTCAACGTCAGAATTTTCATCGTCCGAATCACTATCACTTGTGTCATGATTGGTTAAGTAATAATCCTTATTTATCTGTTTATTTGGTTTCCCTGAAGAGAAAACAGAACAATTATTATGGTTTTTGAGTGAAATTACCTCTTCTTTTATTTCGGGCTCAATGAAGACAACATCTCTGCTAATGATGACCTTTCTGGTCTTTGGATTGTACAGTCGAAATCCTTTTGATTGTTCGCTGTATCCCATAAATATACACTCATTGGATTTTTCAGCCAATTTATTTCGCTGTACTTTTGGTATGTGGGCCATGGCTTTGCAACCAAACACGCGTAGAGATGACAGATTCGGCTTAGTATTTGACCAACGTTCTTCTGGTGTGATTTTCTTCATACCACGGCATGGAATTCGGTTAATCAAATACGCCGCTGTCATTGCTGCCTCTGCCCAAAAATTTCGATTTAAATTGCTATCTATGAGCATGCAACGAACCTTTTCCATAATGGTCCGATTCATCCTTTCGGCTACACCATTTTGTTCAGGTGTGTGTGGTACTGTCCTTTGATGTAGAATACCATACTTTGCCGTCAACGAATCAAATTTATTGTTGCAGTACTCAGTTCCATTGTCCGTTCGCAACGTCTTTATGGTTCGGCCTGTTTGATTTTCTGCGAAATTTTTAAATTTAACAAAACTATCAAATACCTCGTTTTTATGTTTCATCGGGAATATAAAAACTTTACGACTGTAGTCATCGATGAATGTAGCGAAACATTTTGCACCACCAAATGAATTGCACGATGCGAACCCTACATCGCTGTGTATTATGTCCAGTAAACCCGTCGCACGATGTTCACCCTTGCTAAATGATACTCTCGTCTGTTTGCCTTTGATGCAGATCTCACATTTGCTGTTCTCATTATCCGCAAACTCAACGCCGGTCACCGCTGCCTTCACTCTGCGTAAATTCTCGTCGCACGAGTGTCCTAATCGACGATGCCACAAATTCTTACTTACCGCAATCATTGCGCTTGCTGATTGTCTCACAGAACAATTCAATTTGTACAAATCATCTACCATCGGTGCTGTTGCAATTAGTTTCTTCCTCGGGTCATAAATTTTACAACTTTCTTCGTCAAATACCAATGTATTTCCACGCTTAGCCACCTGACTTACCGACATTAAATTCGCGCAAATGTCAGGAATGCAAAGAACATTTGTGACTGTGGCAGTACTTGCGTCGCCCAATGATTCATCCTTCAATGGAAATGCAATTTTTACATCACCAGCACATTTCACGTCTAGTTTCGAATTGTTGCCAATAATTATTTCGTTGCTAGGAGGTTCGCGCACATTTGTCAAATTTTGTTTGTTCATCGTCATGTGAGCTGATGCACCTGAATCAACGAACCATTCTTGCGCGCCATTTGTTTTTGCAACAAACGACGAGAAAAATAATGAATTAGACTTGGTTTTCCGTTTTGGACATTTGCTTGCGATGTGTCCAGCTTCACCGCACACGTAGCAGGTCACCTTTGAAAATATCGTTGTCGACCTTTTCTTTTTAAATTTGCCTCTACCCTTGGCCATAAGTGCCGTTGTGTCGTTGTCTTTTGATTTCTCATATGAAACTTCTTGAAGTAGCTGATTTTTCACAAAGTCTGTCGTTAAATTTGTGGAAGAATTCTCCATTGCCATTACCATTGGTCGGTACTCGTCTGGCAGTCCTGCTAGCATCAGCGATGCAACAACATCATCACCGATTTTTAATCCAGCCTTCTTCACTTTTAGCGACGTTAAAACCATTTTGTGAACATAATCTTCCATTGAGTCGCACTCGCACTGCTTCAAGCTCACTAGTTGTTTCAATAAATCAACACGACGACCTATGCCACTGTCTTCAAATGAATTTTTGATAGCTTCCCATGCATCTTTTGCCTTTTTCACGTCTTCTGTATATGTATATAGAGATGGTGACAGCAATAGATTTAGGGCCGAAATTGCAAGAAAATTCTTCTCCACGTTTGTTTCGGTACCATCAAAACATTTCCAGTGTCCTTTGACTGCTAAATAGGCCTTCGCTTCTACTCGCCACTCATCATAATTTGATCGGCCCTCCAATTTCTTTGGTTTAGTCATTTTCGTCCCTGAATCTACGATTCTAACCTTAGTCTATTCTAACCTTAGTCTATTCTAAACTCGTTTCACACGTTCTTAAAGAATAGAAAAATTAAAAAAAAAACGACACGAAAAATAAATCTACGAAATTTGGCCACAAATTTAAGAAAGTTTTATTTTTAATAAAATAAAGCGTTCTCTGGGCCCATAACCTGTTGAAAGAAATAATGCCTTGGACGAATAACACGACTTTCTCTATTGGAGTTTTGAGTAAGAAGACAATTTATTACATAGCCTTTTGACAATTGGAAACATAAATACAAATACAACTTAGTAACCCTTGAGCTCTAACACATTAAACAAGTAAAAACAACACAAATCACATAATCTAAAGGTACCTTAAGTAATTTTTATTTTAAGGAGCGCGTAAAAAAGTTTTACTTCAAAAACTATTCGTGCATTAGTTAAAGCTATCGAAGGCGTACAATAAACTATCTCTTCACACCTCAAATCCGAGCATTATTATTGTAATATGAGGGAAAAGTCTGTCAGAGTTCTTTGTAATTCGTAATATCTCAGATTTCAATTTCCAATGTTACACATATCGAATTGGATTTTATTCAGGACAATCTAGGTTTTTGTATAATGATAAAATCACGAACATGGATTATCCTCGTTGATGTTTACGGTCCGAAATCCGGGTAGCCTGGTAGCAGGTTGTGTAGAGAGCTTAATCGAACGGTTGTAACATCAATATAAGAAGAAGAAGTAAGTTAAAATTGATCGATTTTCAACCAAAAAAATCATTAAAAATCATTTCTAAATTTTTAAATATTTGCATTATAGTTTTGTTTATTTATTCACTGGATTCATTTTCTAAGTTCATTTCAATTACATACCGCCAGTTTTAATTCTTGTTGGTAGATTTTACAATTTCCTAAAATATATTTCTAAATTTTCGCACTAACTTTATCGTTTTTTTCGCTTGTGCAAATTCAATCTAGTGATGAAAATCTCTCAACGTATAAGCAATGTATTTGGCTCATGCACTGTTATCACTGTTTTCACAAGTCTCTCTACAAGCTCTACAATAGAAAAACTTTTCATCTATGTTTGCTTCAGCATCTAGGCACGATCTTCTTAAGGGTTTCTCACAAACTTTTTCCTATTCAAAGTCTCCAGATAAGATTGAATAATCCAAGCTTTAATTTTATTCTAACTAAGGATTAATATAAACTTGATAACTTCCAGCCAAACTTTTATATAGTAAAAAATTTCATGCATGTAACTTATGAAATATAAGCAGTATTAAAGTCGACTTTTACTTATCCATCTTCAAATAGTATTTACGGTGTATACCATAATCCCCTACTAAACTCTGCCTCATCATCATAAAAAGCCACTTAACTTGCCCGGTAAAAATATGAAAAATGTTAAACAATGCCATTAAACATTTCACTAATAGCTTCCCCTAACCTTCCACTGTGCTGCTAAAGGAATGCTATGAATTAAATTTACTTAAAAAACAAAACTGACATTTCCTATTAATTCTACCAACCATAATAGCGTGTGTTTTGTGTGAAAACAATGACGAAGAAAAAATCACATTTCATCAAAATTTTATGCTGAGAACATGACGTTTTAATGTTTTTCTTTTTTTTTCACTGGGAAATATTTTACGAAAATTATCAACATAAATCCAGGGACTAAAAAATTTAAGCGAAAAAAAAATTTTGTGTTTTTTTTTCTCTCTCTCAACGGGATAATTTTAAATGAAGTCTGATCCTTCACACGTTCAACGATTCACAAGGATTTGACCCTAAACACGATGGTGATGGGGACAGGTGTAAAGGTAACCAGGGGCTCAACAAGAACCCGTGCATAATAATGGACAGTGTAAAAAAAATCCTCTCAGAAAAAAAATATAGGTATATGCTCCAACAGTATATAGTATAACTTCTTGTTCGTTCATCATTCCTTCACATGGGAGAGCGGTGGTGGTATAACATTATACACAGCCCGCCACGAATAATGGCATCCATGTCTATAGGAAGGAAGCCAGCTGTCTCACATGTCACATTTGTCCACACAAATGAAGGTAGACCGTCGTCGTCGCACAACGTGCAATTTATTACAGGTCGACATTGGCCGCCGCGCTTAATGCGGAAAAATGTTGCAGCGATTTATATATTATATTTACACAATCCGTTGCCGTGTGTACGTACGAGATATGCCAACACTGGCGGGATGACCACTTCTCAACTGTAGTAGATAGTGGTTTCTAAAATGTCAGCTCTTCTAAATCATTTATGAGCATCAATCCTTTTGTGGATGTGAAAGCATGAATGCGATATGAATTAACCCAGATCTGACTAACTCTGTTGATTTATTGAGTAGGCTCTAATCAATAGGACTCTCGACTTCTAGTCACCATAATTCATGATGGCAACCAACAAAACTGGTCTAGAGAGCACCTACAAATCTCATCAAGTGCTTCCCTGTTTTTGCGGCGAAATCAATCACTATTAAGTGATTCACGTCGAGGATATGGTACCATCGAGGTCACCTTCAAGGGCCCCACCAGTGCGAGACGATTTTCTTCCTTTCATTTATTTATTATTATTATGTTTTTTTTGCAGCCATGATTTAGTCCTTGAAATCCTACGATGGAGGGGAGCTGCTTCCAGACTAGAATACGGTTGAATATGTTAGTCGAGTCGGCTCTGGAGGATGATGGAAGCACTTTATTTATTATTGATGAGAGTATATACCGTATACCTTCACGTGAGCGACTTCCACTTGAATGTGCCAACAGCTGTTATGACTTGGCGCGTAATAGCATTAAAAATGTTCTTCTGCATTTTTAATATAATCCCTGTGTATTGAGAAGGAATTTTTTCTCTGCGTACATCATGTAGAAAGTTTTGACATTCTCTTGAATAATTTCAATAAAAAAAAAATAAATAAAAGCCGAACAGCAACAACAACAACAACAACATCAAGGATAAGATTTATGAAGATATGAAGGGAGAAGATTTGTGTGACTTACATATTTATCGGTAAAAAATATTCTATGATTTACGACGTAGAGTACATTAAGATGTACTGGAACATTATAGTGTACTTAAGTAGTACACTTAAGAAGAAATATGTTTTTGTTTTAGGAGATTGGTGTTTTGATTGTCCGGATGGGTGGGAATTTTGTCACACGGGGGTATTGAGGTGTAGAGAACACCAGTTAATTTTAAAATAAAAGCGTATTTTTTAGTTTTTTTTAAATTATATAAATTTAAAATGACGTCACACAGCACAGCATACTCTTCATACACATTCATTTGATACCTATATCGAAGGCGTTGTAAAGAAAAAGGTGAGCCGCCATTTTGTGTTGGCCGACATTTTGAATTTGGAATGACGCAACACAGATAATAGTATTCTACTTGTCACAGCCTTTCATTTGATACCCATACCGAGCCGGTTGTAAAGAAAAAGGTAAACCGCCATTTTGTGTTGGCCGCCATTTTGAATTTGGAATAACGCCACACAGTTAATAGTATTCTACTTGTCATACCCTTCCATTTGATACCCATGTTGGTGGTCCGGGAGAACAATTACAAAATTGCTGATTTTTAACGTCATCCAGCACTGCAATGTCGTTACATTCAAATTGACATCATGCCGATTTTTTGAAACACCTTCTTTTATATAATTTATATAAGTCGTCGACTGATATCTCGTTAGATCCTTAATTTTATACTAATATTTCTTTCCAACTACTTTTACACGAAAAATTGTAAAATATTTAATTTGACAACTATTAATTTAGTAGATTAAGGGCCTGTTTCACCACTTGCTGATTAAGCTCCTGATAGCCTATTCAGAACTTATCTGCAAGATAAACTACAAATTTTGGTTTCACAGGTCTTGGATAGAAATATCTTGCAGATAAAGTTGCTGGTAACTTATCAGCCGATTCTAGTGGCTGTTAAAAGTTTTATCTGGAAGATAGTAAAAAAATGTTGCAAGGAGGGGAGTGTTAGAGCATTTTTTGGTATAATAATACTCCTCTTTAAACATTTTTACGTTAAAAATCGTAGAATGCGGTCACAAAAGGGTTCCAGACGGATTTATTTGAATTCTTAGAAGACGAATTTGATGAATATTACGAACATATTACGCGACCTTGTAGGAACCGAGTAATTTGGCCAAATTATTTTGAATCACTCGATTTTAGGATTTGATTCCGGCTTACCAATTTGGGGGTGTGTTTTCGAAATGGCTAATTCAGCTATGGTTAGCTTGGGGAGGGTGCAAATATTCAAAAATTTCTGCCACTAGTATTTAACGGTTATTAGATTATTGGTAGAACCTATATACGCAACGACAGAATTTTTTTTCAATTTTAACCCCCCAACCCCTCTATCTACAAAAGGGTCCATTCTCCGCGCTAGCGAGTGTGCATACGTTCTTAACTGCGTATCACAGTATGTATATACGAAATATCAGCTTTAAGAAAATGACGTAGGTTTGGCGGGCCTGGACTCTCGCGAACTATTACTCTACGACTATAGTGGAAATATTTGTTACTCCAACAATTTTTTCTGGTCATGAGAAGCATTTTTTTTAATAACGACAACTAAATATATTCATTTGATGCCGTATTTAACTAAAAAAATTTAGTAATATTTTGGTTGTGGTAACTAAAAATGTCGTTCAGTGATTTGATTTTCAGTAACTTTGCAATTCCACCTATGCAACGATTGCTTATAACTCTCCGATATTTTTTAACTGGGACTCCAAATTAAATCGTGGACATAGTTGCCAGATTGCCTTGATCATGTCATAAACAAACTATTTCCAATGACTCCCGTATTAAGCAAAGATTGAGTGACGCTGCTAAATTAAGTGGCAGATATATTTATCTGCCAGTTAGTTTATCAGGGAGTTTGATGGTGAAACTGAAAAAACATATCAGCAACCTTTATCTGTTAGATACTGTTATAAGGCAGATAACTATCTGAAACTTTATCAGCAAGCGGTGAAACAGGCCCTAAATCAGCTGATTAAAATCGAGCGGACGGCTGCAGTATCTACACTAGCCATCATCCATGGCATGACAAATGTCAGCGTGACGTAATCCTCAAGTTATCTGATGGTTTGCCATGAGACATAAGGCGTCTGCACAGGACATTTTGATTGACATTGTCATGGATGATGTCTAGTGTAGACACCGGGGAATGAATTGGTTCTGTTTCAGGCTTTAATTATGTTAAGCACATCACCATTAAAAGTCTCCATAAAAAAAATTTGGATTTTTTTAAAACAAAATCCGATACAAAATCAGATTTCTTTTGTTTACGACTCCAGTGGACGAGCATTAAAAATAGTTAAAAGTTTAAAGAACCGTTTCAGCCCCAAAAGTGAAAAATCTATTTACTATTTACGCTAAAAAGCTTCAAAAGTCCACATGATTCATTATCTGCCGTCTTAAATGAACTTAATTAATAAAAATGTACAAATTTACAATTTTTTTTGTATTAATATTTATTTAATATTAATTTATATCAATAAAAAATGTTTTTCATAAAATATTTTACTAAGGAAGCACGCGAGAAAGTTAGCGATGACTAAGAGTAAATAAATTGTTTTTTTGGCAACCAATGCCTTTTTTTCAAAAGTAAATGAACTTATTTAAAAAATCTTAAAAATTTGTGAAAAATAGCATATAAAGTAAACAACGCTGATTTAGTCCTTGTAGTGTCCCCCATAGATACTACCAAGAATAATGCTCCTTTTAATTAATTATCTCGTATTCAAAAAAAAAAGAAATTCCTTAAATTTTCAATTCAAAATATCTAAATTAAATAAACACACAGGAAAGAAATCTCTCCAAGAAAAAATCCACTTAGTAAAACTCTAAAAATCTATAAATAGGGCAATTACCCATTCACCCTCCCCTTTCGTATCTCCGCCGGTCACTTTTAATTGATTAAAAAGTGATTTTCTTCAACGGAATTTTGATTTGTTTCATTTACTCGAATTTTAACTCAAACCACTCGAAAAAAAATGGCAGAACAAAAAAGAATTGTAATTGTTTCAGATGGAATTATATTTATGCACGGTGATTGAACAAAATCATAAAATGAAGGAGCAAATCGCCGCCAATAAACGAACATGGTTTTTGCCGCGATCGATATGATTCAATCGATGATGGTTTATTGGTTTTTCTGCGTTTGAGGAATCGGATGAGGATTCAAAGAAAAAATTCACGTTTCTCTAATTATTTATGATCAGACCGGAATGGACTAGATGGAACACCGATGATCAGAGGAGAGAAAACTGAAATATTTATTTGATCATTAAACGGAGATGATAATCTATTTATAAAGAATATTTCTAATCGGTGATAGCGAATCTGTACTTTGTGTGTGGTATCATTTTGTTTTTTTTTGTGAATTTTTTAAATTACAGCACGTTTTCTTGTTGCTTCTTCATAGTGGCATGACAGCAGGAAATAGGGTAATGCATACGCTAAGAAAGTCATACGATAAGCATTCTTTGGAAGCAATCAGTAATACAAAAGGTGTGTTCGATGGCTGCTTAGAAAGGTTAGAGCAGAGCAAAGCAGTTCATTTGGGAGCAGCTGTCAAATTCATGTCAGAGCAGAAAAAAACAGAAAATAACAACTCCCTCAAAGAACACTTTTCGTCTCAACTTTGCTCTAAATTCCGTTTTTAGAAGTTAGGTACGAATATAAAAACAAATATCAAGTATCAGAAAGTTATTTTTTTAAATATTAATGTTTATTCTTTAATATTTCCAAGTTTTCCGATTTTTCCTGTTTTTGATTTGACAATTGTCAAAAGAAGAAGAAGAAGAAGAATTTTGCTTGCTCTGACTGCTCCAACAAATTTGATGAAGCAAAAAAGTGAGAATTCTCAACACAGAGCAGGCTCAAAGAACACAGAGTACGGCAGGGCAATTTAGAGCAGAAAAGTGCTGTCAAAAAGTCGCAATGAACGCAAATTGTTCCAGGTTGAGCTGTCAAATTTAAAACGAGCGTAATATCGCTGCGATCAGTGTGGTTCGTGACTTATTGGCAATTGACGCCATCTCTCGGGAAAATGACACGAACTTTTTACAAGACATTGTGCTTGAAATGACTTTAAATTTCCATGGAACGGTACCATATCTCATATTTGAAAATTTGGAGCATTTCCCAAACATTATAAGAAAAGTTTTTCAAATGTTCGACGACTGATCTTAGCCAGAATCGGACAATTGCAAAGAAAATGTTTGGTTGTCGCTACAGCTATGGCAGTGGTTGTTGTATGGAATTATCGATCTGTCCGTATGTTCCTCAACCGGCCAGTATCCGTGATGACGATCGACACGATCCTGTTGATGTTCTTCTGTGGCATCATCAGAAGATCATGTTATCTCTGCTTGTTGTAGCAAGGCAAAGTATTTCAAGATCTGGATCTTTCTAATGAAAGAAAGTGCATGGTGGTCTTTCTCTTCGTCACACACAACGGCATCTGTACATACTCTACTGGTGTGGTGTGTCTACAAGATTTTCTCCTAGTCTGGCCATTTCATCTAGTTTGTAGTTCCTCTAAATGTTTCTGTGACGTGTACCTGCTAAAGAGTGCTTTCGTACCTCTTAGACTAGAAAGAGGTGTGCCTGTCTTGAGACTATTTACTTATGTTCCGGAAACTTGATAAATTTTAGTAATTTTTTTTGATTATTTTTGCGACTGTTTAAAATTTCGCAGTGCATTCCTCATAAATCATAAATAGAAGACCGACAGGGAATAATCAATTCCGTACCCATTTTTTATATAACGCTCCCCTTTTAATTATATTATAATTTCCTAAAAATTTCGTTTCGCAACCATTCATACTCCATGTATGCTGATAAAATCCTTCACCATAGCCCCATAAATAAACGAAATCACGAGTTAGCTTAAGAGCTCTCCAAACCAACAAAAAAAAAAGCTTATAGCATTTCCATCACTTAAGCTGATGAGTCTGACAGATCAGAGTCCAAAAAAGGAAATGGAAAAAAGAAAACCCATTTGAATTCAGTGCCCGAAGGTATTACATGTCCCCCAAGTCACGACTGATGTGTCCATTTACCTCCGGGGTATTCAACTGGTCATCCTTGCCCGATGGGGGCGCCCCAGAAGGTACTCCTCAAAATGTTGTATGAACAACCTTGGGCATTGTTGGAATATATGTTATACTATACATGTATGTATATACTCTCCACTAACCTGTCCCTTCGAACTTTTCGGGTTCAAGATTGAATAACCCAGGCCCCATTCCACCCCGTACCCTCGTATGGTTCACACAGCCATAAAATAAGCATACAAGGATCTGAGATACGAAGGTTCTTGGCTCTTTCATACAGTCTCAATAGACGAGGGTTGGCCTTGATTGAATGTCCTGTTCGGGGTTTTTATTACTCTCCACTCTAGCACAAGTATCCCAGATGTAGCCGGGACCCATTCGTGATCATTAGATTAGAATACAAAAGAGGATAAAGTAGATAAAATGAATTGTTCCGCACTTGTTCCACTTTTTTTTAAAAAAAAAAATCATGGCTGCCTGATAAAGTTATCATGTTCTATGTTGATTATGGATAAGTTTATTGCACAGTTACAAGTCCTGAATAGAGAGTGTATCCACACATTTGTAGACATAAATGTGGTAAACAACATTACAATCTGTTACAAATGTTATAGAGGAACACCCTTCATAATAAATTAGATATTCAACAAAAGGATTGTTTGTTGACTTTAAGATATTAAAGTTAGGCCCGGTACACACGTTCCGGTATACCGGTGAGGTTTGCCGGTACAGGTCACCTGTACAGGTAAACCGGAGCGTGTGTGCCATCCGCTGCAGGCCAAACTGCACAGGCATAGAGACCTGCACAGGCGACCGGAGAAGAATCGAAAATCAATTCTTTCTACCTGTGCAGGCGTGCAGACCTGAGCGTGTGTGTGAGTCACTCCGGCACGCCTGCACAGTTTTTAGGTTAGTTGTGGCTAGTTCCAAGCGAAAAATAATTACGCAAATTGCTGAACCTGTTCAAGGTAAAGGGGAGTAGTACAATAGTCCAAGCGGAGTAACCGCGGTGCTTTTGGACCCAATATCTTACTAGAAGAAAGAAAGAATATCCTACTCTGTCTTCCATATATGGTTTCAAGCTGCTAAACAAAATATGTGATATTACTTTGTAAACTATGTCAACAGTGTCCTTGGTCTGCATTTTTCGCAGTTTATTCTTTCTTCCTTTCTATGGTGCTACAGCACATATCGAGCTTTGACTTCCTCTAAAGACTTCCTCCAGTTTGTACGATTTCTAGTGCCTTGTTTCCAGTTACGGTTTCACGGTATCATTCCTGCGTCCGTCCATCTCTTTCTTGGTCTACGGTCTATCACCTAGTCTACGGTCTATCACCTATGCCCAAATACTAGTTTTTTTGGTATCCTCGTCTGGTCAATTCTTGCAATATGTCCTGCATACCTACCTTAATATATTAATCTGGATGTAGATTGCTAATTCAGTTTCGTTATATGTTTGATGCAATTCGTCATTGTGGGCCCTGTTCTAACTTTCGTACGAAAATGAAAACGAATACGAAAATCATTTTCGGCCGAAAATAATTTTGGTGTTCTCGTTTTCGTACGGAATGTAAAAATGGAATTTATTTTCGAAATCGTTAATTTATTTTTCTCAGCTGTCAAAGTTTTCGAGTGCTGTGTTAGCAAAAAATAATCAGTGAAAAAATGGAAAGTATTAAATAAAAGCACATGAATTATACACAAAAATGGATCCGAATTTATTCTTGTTATATTTAGAAGTAATGGAAGAAGAATAAAATGAAGGAAATAGGGCAGAATTCACTGCATTCCGGACACACCGTAGACACCTTCGAGATAAATGCAATCTCTTGGATATTCCATTTTTGGTGTAAGTGCAAACAATATTTTGTTGCAATAATTTACAAATTTTTTTACTCATAAATGAAATATTCCACACTTTCTTCCAACCGTTAAGGTAGCGGATTGGTGGTCCGAAAAAATTCAATTCAACTTCTCCCTCTCATCAAGTAAATAAAGGCACTTTTGGATTTTTCTCCATAAAGGGTACAACCGCTCGAAATTGTGTTACATTTATATGTTTACCCTTAAAATACAATTGTTAAATATGTTTATAATAAATTAAACGGAAATTTTCAAAAAAAACTCTCTTCACAAACATTTTTTTAATCATCTAAAAATAAATTCGTCAATAAAAACCTCACCGAAAATAAAACTGTCAAACTACGAAAAATTTCGGTTTCATACGAAAATAAGAACACGTCAAGTTTGCTCAAATTGGTTTCGAAATCATTTCGGAACGAAAATAAGAACTCGAAATTCAACATTTTCGCCAGAATTCGGTTTCGTACGAAAGTTAGAACAGGGCCCTGTATCTACTTCTCCGTCTACCACTTTCGTTAATAGCCTACTATGTATCTTAGGACTTTTCTCTAAAATCTATTGATTTTGTTTTCCGATTCATACGACATCGTCCATATTTCACTTCCGCAGTAGAGTAGAGAGCGTCGGTGGATTTTATATTTACATAGTGTTAACTGGTGACTACGCGTACGATATAGTGGCTTTGTGATTATCATGTCAAGCCGAAAACGAAACCAAGTTATTGAAGAGTTCATAGAAACATATAGGTCGGAACCTTGTTTGTAAGGAGTACCACGACCGTGACAAGAGAGATGCAGGATATGAAAGACTGTTAATTAAATTAAAGGAGGTAGAACCCGATGCTACCAAGAAATCTGTAGTGAAAAAAATAAATAATTTAAGAAGCAATGTACGCAAAGAGAAGAAGAAACGTGATTTGTCAATGAAATCCGGAGCTTCAACAGACAACGTCCACACACCAAAATTGTGGTACTTCGATTTGTTTGATTTTCTTGGCGATCAAGATACTCCTGGTGCGTCTGTGTCAAACTTGGACGACGAGGATGGAAATGAGATCGATGAAGTAAGTACTCAGATTAGTTATAATACTCATATAATTTAATTAAAATACATTTATTTATTATTTGTTTCGAAGTACCCGATTTTCTTGCCATGGAACTTTGCCTTCATCCATGAAGTAGGAAGTGAACGCATTTCTAAGCTGTTTAGCAGCAGAAGTTATGTTCCCTTGGTTCAGACGTTTCAATGCGGTCATATTCGATTCCGAGGTATCCAAACCTGCAATAGCAGCAGTTCCATCATAATTCTCCTGATAGGTACTGTTTGGGGGAGCGTAAAAGGTTGAATGTTGTTCCATCAAAAAATTATGCAATGCACACGTTGCCTTCACCACTTTTGTTATGTTCTCTGGTTCCAAATTGATTTGTGTATGGAATATACGAAATCTGGATGCAAGTATTCCAAAACTATTTTCGACAACGTGTCTTGCTCTAGAAATGCGGTAGTTGTAAATTTCTTTACTAGCTGCATCTAGTTGCGCTTGTCGAAAAGGCTTCATAATATTAATGGTAAGAGGAAAGACGTCATCAGCCACAAAAACGTAAGGGACCTTTTCGAAATTTTCCGTGACATTACATGCGTTTGGAAGTTTGAGCTCATTACTGTCTAACTTTTCATAAAATTTCGTATTCTGAAGAACACCTCCATCAGAAACACGTCCATTAGTTCCAAAATCCACTAAAAGGAACCGATAGTTAGCATCCACTATTGCAAGAAGTACCATACTGTGTCTGCCTTTGTAGTTGAAGTAAAAAGATCCGGAATTGGCTGGGGCAACTATGTCTATATGTTTGCCATCCATGGCCCCAAGACAATGTGGGAAATTCCATTTGTCTTCAAATGTTTTAGCAATAACTTTCCATTTCTCAGCGGAATCAGGAAACTGAAACAAAAGCAAATTGATAATAAATTTTTCACAGTGTGAAAGTATAGCTATGGTGATTACAGCAGGCTTTATAAATTTAGTTTTATAAGCAAATTAAAAATAACACAAAACCAATACTTCTTTCAGGAGGGAATCGAGGATCCTGCCCCACAAACACCCAGCAATGAAGAACCCTCCGCGGAAAACGAGAATCCTCCAATGCATGCAAGACCGAATTGTGCAGTATTCCAGGTATCACGACCTAATTTGGCAAAAAAAAAGAAAACTGAGGAATTGACCAATGATGTCCTGCTATCAGTGAGAAATCATTTTAAAAAGCCTTCGCCCCAAGATGACAGATATGATCTAATGGGAAAATCTATTGCAATGAGAATGAGGTCATTGGAAAAACGCCAGGGTTTGATTGTGGAAAAAAGAATCAATGACCTCCTATTTGAAGCTGAAATGGGAATGCTTAACGTGCCAACGAGTTCATACAGGTGTGGATACCTCAGCAGTGACAACTCAACTACGACTTCACCAAGTCCTTCTGGTGATCAGTTTACACAAAGAACAGTGACTGCAGGATTTTTAACCAATGAAGAGCTTCCACCTCCACATTCAATGGCTACCTACTTAGCTAACTTTAATAATGAGGCATTTTAAATAAAGAATTCAAAATTTAAAAAAAAAATGTGTATTTATTATAAATACCTGAAGATACACTTTTTTCAGCACATTGTAGATGGCTTCACATGTCTCCGGAATTATTTTGCAAAGAGCTTGGGGTGATATTATAGTAGAATATTTGAGACATTCGTACGATCGACCCGTTGCAAGAAACCTCAAAGTAGCTGTCAGTCTTTCATGGGGAGTAATAGAAGTTCTCATAACTGTATTTTTCCTTTGTATTAGGGGAGTAACAAGTGACAACAGTTTTTGATAGACTTCTTCATTCATCCGCAAATAATTACGGTAATCTGTAGGATCTGAACTTAATTCTTTTAGTAGTCTTGTATGAGTGTATTCATTTCTCTTTGTAAGCCAATCTTTACACCAGACTTTGCGTTTTCGCTTCTTTTTACACTTCATGACCATTAACAAACCGACTAAAGCGATCGCGTCTCCTTCTTTGCTCGCCATCTCTCGACTGAAGTAAAATCTTCCGGTTTACCGTAGCGTGTGTGTGCTCTAGCCTGCACAGGTATATCTTTCCGGTTTACCTGTGCAGGTTTACCTGACAGGTTTATCGTAACGTGTGTACCGGGCCTTATGAAGACATAATCCGTGTTGTTATACAACAACATAATTATGGAATTTTTCCGTTCGTTGCGTGTGACTTATAGAAGAGCAGAAAGATAATACATGGCACACTGCTATAGATCAGAGATATAATTATGGTGGAAAAGAAAGGAAAAAGGAAATTCTTTTATACTCCCGGGGTCTTGTGACGGCAGCAGAGGAGTCAAGATTTTCTTAATTAATTGCTCTACGGGTTTTTCGTTGGTTCCGAAGTATTCAGGAATTCGGCTTTATTAAATTCTGTATTAATGGCTTTATATAAGATTTTTATGTAAAACTGTTTGGGATTTTAGTTATAGCAATAATTTACGATTTAAGAAATTTAATAGATTTTATATAAAATAAAAGTGATCAATTGCTATTAGTCGTCATCAATACATTGGATAAAGATTTTACTGAATTATTTGCAAAGGAGCAAGACGAAACACCAAATGAATGGAAATTTCCAGCCAAAGGTTCTATTTTCAAAAAAGTCACTAAAATTCAAATGTCAATTTGTATGAGAAACGCATTTCATGCTGCGTTTTTTTAATCTGTCTGTTCTGTTCTCGGACAGCTTCCATACAAACTCTTGTCCCCGATAATTACGAGAACAGTATCCACCACAAAGGGACATTTTGAATTTCCCTTTTCTCACATGCGTTTTTGAAGTTGACAGTTGAGAAATAAAATAAATTCTTTTGTTTACTGAATCAAAAACATAAAAAATTAATGGAGAGATAAATATGACCGATCTTTATGCAATATTAAAAGAAATTAAAACACCGAAAGTCGTAATTTATGCAAATGAAAATGAAAATTTTCTTTATCGTTTTTTTAATATTTCAGAACAGAACAGAATAGAACTGATTAAAAAAACGCACCTTCAGTTTAACAAATCAATTTTCGAAGGTTTGTGTCTTTGGAATTGTAAGAAAATATTTTGAATTGTAGGGAAATAATTATCCAAACATTCGTTTGACAGTGTAATACAACCGTACTTAATTTTTCTATTGCACCTTTTGTTTTAGAAGAACATATAGGATGATTTGTAATTTCACGTTCGACACCACTGTTAATTTCACGATTTTTCTGAATTCTTGCGCATGCTAACCAATGCTAAGATTCTCCTGGGGAGTTCCTAGTTTTATAAAAATGAAGAGTATATTTTAAATGACGGTTGACATTACTATTTATTTCACGGTAAGTCAGCAAATATTTATTTTTTGATAAATGAACTCTCCTACGTTCTTCTAAAATTAATAATGATAATATTTAATATGTTAATATTTTTTGGGAAACGATTAACGCTGTAGTACCTATATTTTTGAAAATACCTAAAACCTAAAAGTATTGGTATCTCAAAAACGAAGCGAATCATAGAAAAAAATTATTTTACATTTTCGTTTTATTTTGCGGTATTTTATCGAAATTCATGATTAAAATATCAGCGTGACGGTAATCCTAGTTTTGATATAACTAAAACCCTTTTGGAAATACTCCAACACGTCAAACTTCAAGTGTCAATATCTCGAAAACTAAGTGATATATCGAAAAAATTTATTTTATATTTTCGGCTTATTTTGGGGTGCTTAATAAAAGGGCATCATCAAATAGCGGGGCCAGTGAAACCGTTGAGCAGTTCATTCTATCAAAAAAAAAACTTATACCATTCCGAATTTTTCGGAGTGATAAGAACATTTATATCTAATTAAATAAAATACCTATGCTTTCTCAAATTATAATATCTAACAACGGAAAAAAGTTAATTCATGATAAAAATAAGTTTTTATCCTCATTCTATTTTTCCTTTGAATAAAATCAACTTTTTCATGGCATCGACGAAAAAGTTTTGAAAATATAACTTTCCATTTTTTTTTGCAACAACATGACTAAACACGTCCTAGATTTTAAAAGCTCAGCAACATCAGGACTTTTTTTTTAAAGTTTATAAATCCCTTAAAAAGTAAAAAAAATCTCACCAACATTCTATATAAATTTGTACCAAATAGTCCGAAGCAACAACTTCCTTTAAGTACGTCATCAATCAATTAATCCTGGCCAGGAAAAAACTTTCCATCATTAAGGATATTTGGTGCAAAAGTTATAAATTGATGTAGAACTTTGAGCCATTTGTCAGATACACGTATAGTCCGGTAAGGATGCTCCTCTATATAAATCATATCCACAAGCACACCGTACAGCACAAGGTGTACAATAAGTATTTTCGATTTAAAGGAGGTCTAAAATCAGATTTTTCTATTTCCCTTGCTTAAAGGCATGTCCGAAAAATGTTGGAGGAAAAATTTAATAAGATTTATGTAAATTTATGATTGAAAGAAAAAAGGACGAAAGTTTGAACTTGAAGTTTGACTGGAGAACATTTTCTATGGTAACAAAATTTTTGGTGGCTTTAATAGAAAATAATGTTGAAATTTAAAGATGTGGTCACAAATATATATATGGGATGCACCTACTTTAGAAAGTCTGAGTTAATTTAAAGATTTATGAAAATCTTAGTGTAATTTTAATTAACTAAAATTTCTGAAACTATTTTCATAGAAAGTTTTTGCTCAAGAGTTCATTTTTACCTGGCGGTCGTCGTCGCTACCATCTACCTTCATAGCACGAAGCGAAAGACTAATTAAAATTTGGAGCTACTCACCACCATTTTTTGGTTAATTCAATGTGTCCCATTCTACCATGAAACACATCCACAAATCCTAGTCAATAGCAGGGATTTTGTGTTCACTTTAGCTTGGTCTCATAATGGCAAGCAGAATGAACTTAATTGGGTCAAGATTCCACAAACACCACTACCACCACCACCACGAACCGGCACCGCTACCGCTGCCACCAACATTTTAAGGCAAACGTAAGTATAATAGAACCAGTGTAAGAACGTAAGAGCACCAGCTGAACAGGATCCGCTCCATTGTAGTGGGGAGCTAGGGATGTCGACAATGTTTTAAAGGAAAATAAAAGCTCAAGATGGCAATAAGTACAACCCCGAGTTGAGTCATTGCTTGATGGTTAGGGAATTGTGACAGGAGCCGGGTGGAAGAAGGATCCCATTGTTAAGGGACGATTATGTTAAATAGGTTGACTTTCAAGCATCCTCACCCACGAACGCTGTCAGGCCGGGAATTCATTGAAGAAATGTATGTAAATATAATTCAAGGATGTTTGAGCATACAGATTTGCGGTGGAGGATTTTTCGGCTGTTAAATTTACGCGTGTTAGATTCTGTGGGTATTATTTATTTAACATGTATGACCGACCGTTGTATATGGGAAGTCCTTTTTAACCCTTTCAACATTTAAACCGATCTTAATTGAATCAAATCAGAGTTTATAAGGGTCGAAAATCTAACAGACATCACCCTCAAAGGACTTGCACGTTAAGCATCCCCTTATTATCATTATCCAGCCTCCATCGTTGTTATATACGAAAAAAAAATTCTTTTCTTAGCACCAAATTTTTGGGAAAATTCTTCTTATCAACGTTTTCCGGCGCTGCCGTTGTCTGGTCCATTTATTTCGATTCAATCTTCTTCTTGTCCTTGGGATATCTGTCAAATCCGTCCGGAACGAACTTTTCTTTAAGTAATCACCCAAAGGAGGAAGGACGTGATCACTTAGAGCCACCCTTGTTTTGTTGGCTGACATCGATTGCACAAACACACAAGCTTCGGCTGACTGAAACCGAAAGAGACGAAAAACAGAGACGCAAGGGACGAGATACCATGAAACTAATTCAATATTTTTTTTCTTCTCTCTTTTCTGGACGGCTCCTTCTACGAATTGCAAAAGGATGTTTTAGGGTTGTCGCCCCCGGAGAGAAAATTACTTTAACTCAAAAGGGCTTTAATGTCCCAACCACACCCCGGCTCCCGTTCGACCCGCCACCAGTGTTCTGTATACATTTTTGAGATATCCCGCTGGCGTTCATAATTCATGAAGTCGTGATTAAAATGTCCTGGTAATGGTCCATTTGAAATCTGCCCAGAGAATGGACGGGACCCTGATAAAGTCAATATGTCCTGTCCAAGACAGGACCTTCCCCAATTATATCGTCAAAATGTGTGATGTCTACCATCATAGGAGATTATTTTTTTTTTAGACAGAGGTGGACACGCAGCGTACTGCTAATGCTGATGGATCCTTGTCATGTGGGCTTCTTTAGGACATTGACAAGGATGAAAGTTGACCATCGAACGTGCTGTAAATACGTATATATGCTGGGTGCGTATAATTCGTCAAAATGAGGGAAAAAATGGATGAAAGTTCTGACACAGGATGAAAAGCTGTGTGATGAATTCTTTTTGAAAGGGATTAGAATGTGTGGGAGTATGTGTGTTTTTTTTGGTACCTTTATTTTGTTATTTAAGGTTTTTATGTATTATTAATAACAGAAGCTACTTTTCGGGGATTTTACTGGGATATTAAATTGAAATTTTAAGGCTTTTTTTCGGGATAAATTTCATGGGAGTGGTGTTGCGTGTTGGATTTATTTTCGATGATTTATTTTGAGATTTTATTGAAAAGATTTCTAGACACGACCTAAATTTGAAGTTTTTTTAATATCGTTCTCCTCCATCGTTTGTATTTCTATTAAAAATATTGAAATTCATTTAAATACAGCATCGATTACCAGACTTATTTGCGGGGGCGTTGCGAAAAGTGAAAAATGAAGTCGGATTTTTGATAATTGTGAACAAAAAAATGGCGGCTTTCTTTATTTTAGGTGTTTTTCGAATTATTTGTACGTGTAAATATAACCAATGTCACTCTTGGCTTTAGTTTTCATTTTCCTCGAGCACTTTCAAAAGTCCAACAAATTTCTAAAATTTGCAACTTTCATCATTGTATTTTACTCCCGATGCTACTAATTTTGCACACAATGTTGCTTGGTTGACTGTTAAGCCCAGGCTACAGCAAGGCCTATCTAAAAACTATGCAAAAAAAAAATTGTCAAGAAATGGTTCAGAAATAACTTCTGGAGCGATTTCTGTAACCGGTATGGTAGAGTCAATAAATTCACAACAGAAATATCGTGTTTTTTAGTGACACGCAGATGTCGCTTTTGATAAAATTTTAGTTTTTCCTCCAGAAATAAGTGTCGATTCATTTATTTCTTGAAGGAGTTTTAACGGTTCATGAGTACATGATATGTCAGCTGTTTTTTGAAATTGAAAGGAACTTTCCGCAATACTAAAAATAACATTTTATTAATTTTTATTATTATTTTTTAAATTCTTTTTTAATTCCTTTTTAATTAAAACAATATCATTAATTCCAAACAATCATAAGACAATTTATGCAATGTTCGCAATGACAAAAAGGAACTGCCAAAATTTTTGAACTGTTGCCAATTTTTCTTAAGGAAATAAATGCAAAGTTTTTCTTGAGCAAATTCCTTGAGCCGTACATACCGGGCTTTATTTAAAAAATGAAATGGCTAACAGAAATTGTTAAATTGTAAAAACGCTTCTTGTGAAGAGATCAAAACTCAGAATAATTCTGGGACCGTCCTTGGATCAGGCTGTTAGAAAAATTTTAAGAAGTCTCAACTGATGAACGTCGCAAGTTGTCGCATCCGTGTTAAAGTTCTTGAAATGTTCGATCAGTTTGAAAAAAAACCCCAGTGTGAAAGCTCGCCCAGGTCATCCACGACACACTCAAGAATTGGAACCTGGATCAAATTCCATCACAAGATCCCACCCAAGACCCCCGATTCCCAAGACACACTACAGTGAAGTTCAACTAGTTTCGCACAGGTGTCGCCAAAGCTCACCAAACAGGTTCTTGTCTCGAATAAAGCGCACACCCAAGTCCACAACCGATGATGTGACTGGTCTCGTACCGCTAGAGCTATACCAACTACTCTAATCTATTAACGGCGTAGCGCCTCCGTTATTTTTTATTTATTTATTTATTTATTTTTTTTTAAATTTATTTTTATATTGAATTTTATATAATTTTAGAATCAATTTATGTTACATATTTATAAAATTTGGGTGATTTTACTATTAGACTATTCATCTGTAGCATAGGGCTTTTGCTAGTAAATGTTAGTATGGTTGCAATGTTCGAGGGACTCTATTGCATTCTAATCTTCCAAGTTATTGTGGATGATCTGAAGTATTGTAGCAGTGTTCAAAGTGTCCTACGTCCTACGGCATTGATTGATATAATTGAAATAGAAATAAAGACCATTAACAACTTACAATTTTACAGTTCCAAACACTAAAATAATATGATATTGTACACTTAAGTACCACGATCTGCACAAAAAAATCTCAGCCACATTTAATTGGTTTTTCCCCCTTTTAGCAAAATCGATCTAATTTTAATCGACTAAAAAGAAACTTTTTAAACTACAGTGAAACAAGAAGCAGCACTTAATTAATCACTTTTCAACTGCAACCCCACTGGTGAAGTTACTCAAAAGGGAAAAAATAATGAATCAGAGAATTTAAGTAAGTAAAAAAATATATATGTATGTATGTATATATATAGAATAAAACCCGAGAAACTGCCTTTAACCAGCAAAGTTAAAATTTCAATTTACCTTTTGCCATGAGAGAATTTATTTTTAATGTAGGCAAGTTTACACAGGATATAAAAGATATCCGTGTGAAAAACGGACGGCCTTGCTTGCTATACCTTTGCATTGCTCCTTACCCCCGGATACACCTTCTACAAAACCATCAACCACCAACCACCAACAAAGCTAAAATGTTGGGAATATTTTTCAGAGTTGTATATAGGGAATTGATGATGGGGGTGAAGCCGGAGAGCATCCAGCAGCAGCAGCGGCTATGGTAAAATAAAAGCTCTTAAAAAACATCTGAAATGGGTTCAACCACACCACCAGCAAATCCAACTCTCTCACTCTCATTCAGCAAGTCCATAGAGCCCCAAGAAAATCAATAAGCATACATCTCTAAAGGATAACAGGAAACCTCCTAAAGGATCTCAAGTTGTTTTTCTGAAAGCAGTGCACCGAGACAAAGACTGTGTGCAGTGATAGCTTCTCATGTATGATAGTGGCTTCAATGCTCTGAATGTATGGCCTTGTGTCTTGTATCCTTATCTATTTAGTCAAAGTCATGTCCTGATTTTACAATGTCCTTAGAACACAACCGTTTATTTGAAGGTTATCGACAGTTTTACCTGACAGGGAATTTATGCATTGCAATATATTTCAAGAAGTACTTACTAGACAAGTACTTGGTCGACTGGTTTTGTGGATATCCAGACTTTACTGACAGACTTAGCATCAAAAATGGACATTTCCTAGGTAATTATAATTTTCAGTTATATGAGTATGTTGATGGTGCTTAAGCTGCCTTGGATGGCTTATTGAATGAATACGCAAATCTGTATTGGGTTTTGTATATGGAACGAGATAAGAGGCGAAATGAAGCACTGTTGCACTAATAAATCTAAGCATTCCTCTTATGTAAAGTAGAGCTTGATAGCCGCATGTTGATGTGCTGTGTTTATCCTAAGAGCATGAGAGATAAAAAATTTCTGAATCGATAGCCTGTAGCCTCGTCCATTCAAACAAGGGCATCCAAACCACGATTGAGTAGTGTGTGGTGAATTCGGTTTCTGGTTCGTTCTATGTTTGCCATAAGCTTGAAGAGAGAAATCGTTAGAATGGTTGAAATTGTTTTGTTAATTTTATGCTTTTGCCGCCCCTTTTTAAAGTTGTATTAAAGCAATTTCTTTTTTTAGATTTAATATGAGTTAATTTAAATAGAGTCCAAAGGAACTAATCGATTTTATTGAAAAAGAAGTGATTTGGAAGTAACTCAAGACTATACGGTGAATGAAACATTAAGCCGATATGATTTTCCCTTTCAAATGGTCAGACACCTTGATGAGATGCCAAAGATTGTGCACTTTTTAAGTTACTCCTCTTTAAGGTAGTTTTACATTATGTGATTTGTCATACGACTTTACTGTCAAAATTACGGACTTCGTATTGTGTTCATACTTAATTTTGACAAGTCAAAACAGAAATATTTAATGCAAATTTTGACAGGTAGTCGTATGACATGTCAAAAACAAATGTCCTTTGACATTTTATGCTTTCAACAATGCTAAACAAAACTTTTTGATACGAATAATTGGGATTTGTAGAATAGGTATATTTTAACCAATCCGACGTCCATCGTTTTTTGGGCGTAGGTCAGATAATGTGGAACTGAACACACGAGTAACTTTCTCATATTAAGGTCCGTAAAAATCATGCAAAATTTTCAATATATGCATTTAATATTCTTGAATTATCTTTATCCGTAATCCGAGATATTTTCAACATGCGTTAAACATCAACCATTGTGACATATGAGAAATTTTACGTATGGCAATGCTTTCTGATGGTTTTTTGTAGGTTGCACATTTACAATCTATATATTAATACGCAAGCACTTTTTTTGTACAGCACTTTAACCGACTTCTACTAAACCGATTTTTCTCAAACTGGTTTTATATGGAAGTCGGAGTCGTAAAGGTGTGCACAAAACAAGAATTATTCATTTATCTCATTTCTGTCACTCAGAAATGAGTATTGCATTTCTCAATATAAAATGATAAAATGAGTAGAAATTACGGTTAGCATATAAACAGGCGAATATAAAAATTTATTATTAAATTTTGTGAATCGTTCGAATTTAATGCGAACAGTCACCTGGCGGCAATAACTCAAAACAGCCTATTTTTGAGTTGTGCCACTTTTCTTGCCGTAGTGCGATATATATATGTATGTATGTCAGCGTCATTATGCTTATGTTGAAAAGGTTTTTCTTTCGGGGAGATTTTTAACGCCCCGGCAAATTTTAATTAAAAAAAATAAACAAAAATATATCACGGTAAGCGATGGTGTTTTGGGGGGTAAAATCGTACCGTCACCTCCTCGCTGGTGCCTCCTGGATAACCAACCGACGACGGACGTACCCAGTGCCTGGGGGTATAGCTAGGCCACCCTATCCGATGGGGTATAATTCAAGGATCCGGTCCTCCTGGTAGTGGGGTTGGGCGTTAGGCTAACTACCGGACCCCGTAAAAACACATCAGTTAAGAAACCAGAAGCAAAGCCTCGGAACGGACAGGATAAACGGCAACGACTACGGCAACAACACCTGGAAATGATTTTCGGAACATGGAACACGCGAAGTATGTACAGAACTGCAGCAGTTAAGTCACTGTTGGACGAAGTGAGCAGATATAAAATAAAATTACTCGCGTTACAAGAGATCAGATGGATAGGAGACGGGACAATGGACCATGGAAACTACAGAATTTTCTACAGCTGCGGAAGGGAGCATCACTTAGGAGTAGGCTTCGTAATACACAAGTCGATTATAGATAACGTCATAGAGTTCAAGCCAATAAGTGAACGACTATGTTCAATACGACTCCGAACGAAATTCTTCACACTTTCAATCATAAACGCACATGCGGAGACGGAAGAGAAAGCGGACACAACAAAGGACACTTTCTATTATAAGCTCGAACACGCGTATGACACGGCCCCTTCCAATGACATCAAAATGGTGATAGGAGACCTCAACGCCAAAATTGGAAGAGAGAACTGGCACAGACCGACCATTGGAAAGGAAAGTCTCCACGAAACATCCAACGATAACGGGCAACGTGTTATCGACTTTGCAATGAGCAAAAATATGATCGTCAGCTCAACATATTTCCCAAGGAAAGATATCCACAAATACACCTGGCAATCTCCCAGCGAAAGATACTGCAACCAAATAGACCATATACTTATAGACAGAAGGGCAGCCTCCAGTATCCTCCAAGTAAGATCATGTAGAGGTGCTAATTGTGAATCGGACCACTTCCTAGTTAAAGCTAGATTCAGATGTCGGCTATCCACTCAAGGAAAAAGAAATAACAAACAAAAGAAATTTGATGTTGACCGCCTCCAAGAACAGGCTGTATTGGAGAGGTATCAGGCAACACTAGCAGAAAGGATAGGTCCAAACATAAATAATTCAGACACGGTAGAGGGAAAATGGATAAGTCTGAAGACGACACTGACAGATGTCACGAAGCAAACTGTAGGCTACAAACGCGCAGGCAGAGCCAGTGAATGGTACGACGAGGAGTGCAAAACAGCTATAGAGACCAGAAATAAAAATAGAAAAATATACATAGAGAGACCGACGAGGAGCAAGAAATTGAATTACGAGGAAACGAGAAGAACAGCGAAAAACATTTGTAGGAAGAAGAAAAGACAATTCCTCAACAATTACATCTTGAGGGCAGAGGAAAACTTTAGACAAAACAAAACACGAGAAGCATACAAGGAAGTAAACTTCTTCAAAAAAGGCTTCAAACCCTCCTCCGGACTGTGTAGAACAAAAGAAGGCACTATAGTCACAGGCAGCGAGGATGTAAAGAAAAGGTGGAAGGAATTTTTCAGCGAGCTGCTGAACGGAAATGAAAGCATCATACGTGTACCAGAACCCCGTCTACCACATAACGATGACACCAGAGAAACAAATGTACCAACCATGGAAGAAGTACAAAGTGCCATAAGAGCCTTAAAAAACAACAAATCTCCAGGAATTGACAACATCCCAGCAGAGCTGATAAAACAAGGAGGCGAACCGCTTGCAGCAGCTATACACCAACTACTATGCTGCATATGGAGGAATGAAAAAATGCCTGCAGAATGGGAGCAAAGCATTATCTGCCCAATACACAAGAAAGGGGACAAATTCAACTGTGCAAACTATAGAGGCATATCTCTTCTAAGCACGGTATACAAACTAATGACCAACATTATCAAAGCCAGACTGGAACCTTATGCAGAAGCCGCAATAAGTGAGTACCAAGCTGGATTCCGAAGAAATAGGTCAACAATAGATCAACTCTTTTCAATAAGGCAGGTCCTCCGAAAATGCTGGGAATACAACATTGACGTGTATCAACTTTTCATCGATTTTAAACAAGCATACGACAGCATCGACAGGGAAAAAATGTATGCGACGATGTTGGACCTAAACATCCCCCTCAAAATAGTTAAGTTAACAAAAATGACAATGGAGAACACAAGGTGTGCAGTCAGAATACAAGGAGAATTGACGGAATCCTTCCCAGTCAAGCAAGGCCTAAAGCAGGGCGATGGGTTGGCACCCATGCTATTTAATCTCTGCCTAGAAGGAGTAATTCGCAAAGTACACATTGATGCGAACGCAACCCTGCTTAACAAATCAAAACAGCTGGCAGGATATGCCGATGACATAAGCTGCCTTGCCAGATCACTGTCATACCTTAGAGAAATCTTCACAGAATTAGAAGATGAAGCTAAACACATAGGGCTGCAAATAAATGCAGACAAGAGCAAGATTCTAATTCAGTCGAGGGTGGAAAGAAGAAGAAGAAACCACAATACCACCTGGGGAGAATATAACTTCGAACGAGTAAACCAATTTAACTACCTGGGGTCCACAGTCAGCGAAGACAACGATGAGACGATAGACGTGCAAAGAAGAATAAACGCCGCAAATAGAACATACTTCTCACTACTGCCAGTAATGAAATCCAGAGACATCCACAGAAAAACGAAAATAAGAATCTATAAAACGATCATACGCACAGTAGCTACGTATGGGTGTGAAGCATGGAGTTTCTCCCAAAAGTCCGCAGATAAGATGGATATATTTGAGAGGAAGGTTCTCCGAAGGATATACGGCCCAACCAATGAAGATAACGCATGGAGAATACGCTACAATCACGAATTGTACGACCTATACAAAGAGTGTAAACTTTCAACACATGCCAAGCTACTGCGCTTACGTTGGGCCGGCCATGTCCAAAGAATGGATGACTCAAGGATACCAAAGAAAGCCCTATATTTACTACCAGATGGCAAAAGACCAGTTGGCAAACCACGGTCAAGGTGGGAAGACAGTGTTAAGGCTGATGCAGCAAAACTCCTAAACATCAGAAACTGGAGGCAAGCTGCGCAACAGAGAGAGGTCTGGAGGAAGAAGCTGATGGAGGCCAAGGCTCGAATTGGGCTGTAGAGCCATCGAAGAAGAAGAAGAAGCGATGGTGTTTTTTAAATGAAGACAGTTTTGTTCAAAGATGCGATTTTAGATGATAATGTAGTTTTTAATTACACTACAAAATTTTTTTGTTATTTTTGATAGAGAAATTAAAAAGTGGTAATAGTTCAATTAAAGTATTACTGAGTTATTCAAACGCGTAGACATCAAACTTTAACGGGACGGATTGAGAGAAGAGTAGGGAGAAAGGGTCGAATTTCGACCAATGGGGGCGATACTAGTCTTAATAAAATGGCACGAAACCATCTCCTTATATCTCAAACAAGTATTGCTGTTGTAATTTGCGGGAAAAATCTCTCAGATTTGACATTTTAAATATCGTACATATGTCGACAGCTGGAAAAATTTTCAGATCCAGTAAGCGAGTTTTGTTAAATTTAAAGTTTTAAATGTTAAGTGGCATACTGAATTTAATATGGAAGTCGAACATTTAAATTGCTTTATTCCTTGGCGAACAAGAGGAAATAAAACTTGGTCTGAGGCAAATTCAAGATTTGGAACGAAAAAGAAAAAAGATAAGATATCTTGTTATCAAAATATATAATTACACATTTTTGCTCGAATTTCGCACACAGGTGGCGCTGTGCGCAGTGAAAAGACCTTATACCTACTTTATACCCACAAAATTTTCGTGGTATCAATACCCAGTTCATGACCACTTATTTTAATGGCTATAAACCGAGTATAAGATGTCAGACAAGTGGTATAAGTTGAATTTGGGTATACGCAATATCGTGGTATCGATATCCCATGTGTGTCATAAGCATTAGTGAAATATTTTAAGTGTTTACTTTCGATAAACGCCGCTAAAAAGTATAAAATTTAACTACAACGGTTTAAACACTTTAAATGTTTAGAAACTAAACACTTGAGTTTGCAGTTTGCAACTCTTCATGTTACTTTTTTGGAGGTACACATTATTGCCTTTTTGGAACTTATTGACAATAAACCGAAGCTTGTTCGAAAAGACATATTAACTTTCTTTACAATTATGAATCTGCATTTTGGTGTGATTTTTGCATGAATTTGTTATGACACTACAGTCGAGTCATCCTTATCATCCTTAATCGTAAGAAAAGCCGCAACTGAGGCAGCAATCAGTCACAAATCAATCATATTCTTTGAACTAAACACAAAGTCTTCCTTTTCGTTAATTTTCTTCTTCTTTCTTAGTAAGAATTTAACCTAAATTTGCTTAAACGTAACAAACATGTCCCTTCTAGTCACCAGCTTTCTCCGTCCCTCACATTTAGCCCTCAAAACATTTCAAACATCATCTTCTCACTACTATACACAAAAGAATGCATAAAACTCGCTAAAATACAAATTGGGACATTTTCCGCCCTCCAGAGAAAGAAAAAAAAATCTAGGTGAGTGCCAGCCAGAAAAGTGTTTCTTAAATCCTTTTTATACAAAAAAAAGAAAGAATGAAAAAAAATTTCCGCTTTTCCACTCTTGCCATAATTGCCACAGTAACTTTTGTATAATGGATGGCAGCCCCATCTCCGTCTCCCCCACCATTCCACAATATTTATATCAAAGGACATATTCTCCTAGCTGAAGGAAATAGTGCTGGTGGCAAAGTAAAGTGTAAAGTATTCGTTAACACTATCCTGAAAAGAAGAAATTCCCAGCAAATACCTTGAATACCTTATTTTCACCTGACTGCCTCGTTGTTTCTGTGTTGTCTATGTGTGTTTGCGTGCGAACGTCTCCCATAAGCAGGTGTTGATATAAATTCAAGAAAAACCCCAGGAAAATGAATGTTTTTGCTGTGAGAGATAAAGTTTTGTAAAATAGTAGAGAATGATGAAGAAGAAGAAAAAATAACTCGAAGTAAAAACAGATGTTTCCCTTTTGTAGGATGAGGTGAAATGCAACCCTTTTTTACAGGACATGAGTTCGCACTCGATGGGCAGTTGTATGTAATCCTCAAACATATTTCAATGTGAAACAACATGGATTTTTTGTGTCAGTACGATACAATTTATTGTTTAGATAATATTGAAAAACTTGTAAGGAAATTCTATTTCCAGGTAGAAAATAATCAAGTGACAGAAATGATAGGTAACAAACGTCCCTGGAGAGCTGTTAGCCACAAAAACATTTAATTTAGCCCGGAAAGTCTCAAATTTTCCGGACAGCTTCCAGCTGGATACTGTCTATAATTGCTGCTCTGCGACGTAGACATGACGTCCATTCCATCTATCCATCTATTCTATTCTGTCCATTCTGCTCGTCTATTTATTCCCATCTGTATATTAGACAGGAATCTGCCAGACATGTGACTAGCAATTGACTTGCACACTTAGCTCGGCCGCCGTCGCCGCCAATTGTTTATCTTCCACCTCAATTTTAGACTTCGACTTTTGGATTATGGTTAATGGACGATCCCGATGATGAATTATTGCTCCTCTCTAGCTGGAGTCCCACTGTGATAGCTTAGTTCATTCAGTATCTATTTTGGGTATCAACAATGTTCCTCCTTCGTTGGTTCTTTGTAATGTAATACAATTGAAACGATTGGACGCTTTCCGTTAGTCTTTGTTGTAGCGAAGGCTTTAATCGTAAAAGTGATGAAAAAGTGGAAATTTATTTTTTCTGGAGTGGTGATTACTGGGCATTTTTTTTTTTGATATTTATTTTTCTTTTCGGGTTTTTTGAAAGAAAATTTTTTTTATGAAAACCATGAGTTTAAATAGAAATTTTTATGGCTAGTTTTGTTGTCTCGACCATTAATATTTGGAAATGTACACATCAATCAACAAAAAAATGTTGTAGAATATCTCGAGTCAAATACAAGATGGGGCAAAAGTAATGCCATAATTTTAATGTGCCATAATTTTGCCAAAAGTAATGTAATGTGAATGTGCCATAAGTTTTGCAAATGGCGTCAAATGTCATTGTGCTTTGACTCTAACTAAGACCTGATTTACATGACACGTTTTTTGATGCATAAAGCACGAGTTTTTGGGAAAGGGAAGCTGAGGAGTCAAGATGGATTGCCATCATGGGTAGACCACTTACAGCAGACGTTTTCTTGATTTTCTTTTCTCCCTTTTTCGTCATACTAACACACAAACATACAGACATACAAACATCACGCTGGTTCAATATGTGGTAACCATAACAATGTGTCAGTTTTGACGCACGTTAAAAATTTCATCGTATAAACCTACAGCGGTGGGCACGCACGTAACACAAAAGACAATTTTTGACAAGGCAGAGCAAAAAACGTGTCGTGTAAATCAGGTCTATATAGAACTACAGGAGGGCCCCCGCCGAATATTAGCGTAGTGAAATTCTTGTTGTGTATACTCACGTTTTGGTAGTTGTTTGTCCATTACAAGTGGAAAAAGCGAGTGGAATAGAGGAGGGGCAAGAGGGAGTTAAAATTATCAGTTATCTAAAATAACATACTGCCCACAAATTAACGTTTTACACGCCGTCTCTCCGAATTCTAATCAGCTGATAACATTTCATGTCACGTTGGGTCAGTTAATGTAAACAAAGAAGATATAATTTGAACATTATGTATTGTGTTTGTGTTGTACTCTCCAGGCTAGCGTACCAGCCTTTGCTCGTGGCGTCTATTGACTGCCTTATTTAGTGTAAAATAAAATATTATTTTTATATTTATTTTTATATATTTATTCAGGTGGTCCCGCAAGCAATTTACTGCTATTCTGACCCGGACTGGGTCTCAGGGAATACTGTTGAATATACAGGAATCTTACGACTATTTATACTACTAATTAATCCTACTACGTTTACAAACTATTCATTACATAATTATTCTATTTACAAATCTACTTGCAACACAGTAGCTTTCGTTCTTTCTTGTAGTTCTATATTCTAAGATCTGTCTACAACATAAATGTCAAAGCACAGCAACATTTGACGCCATCTGCAAAACTTATGGCACATTCAGATTACGACATTACTTTTGTATAAATTATGGCACATTCACATTATGACATTACTTTTTTCCCATAAATAGAATAACCCGGCTATGGAATACCATGCTGCAGTCAGAACGGGCCAGTAATATATCCTATCCTTTTTCAATCTTTCGAACTAAGCTTACTACCAGACATTGTACCGAAAGCTATAAAGAGTGAGTCCTAAACTTAGACTTTCACATTAAAAAAGATAGAAAGAATATTTTCAGCACGATCTGTCAACATTCTGAATCAAATCTGAAATATCCAAATCCAGAAATCTATTGTGAATTGTTGACATCGAAATCAGCAAGAACCTGCTTCTGTCTTCAACAAACAAAAAACGAATGATCGATCGAATCACAAGAACATCCACATATCATCGTTTAAATCAACTCCATTATTTAAAACACATAAATTTTTCTATTTTCTCTCTCGCTCATCTATATTTAAAATTACTTTCTACTTTTCCACTCGATAAAAAAAAATTAAACGAAATGAAATAAAAACGTCAAGCAAAGCAGACATCCGACGATGAATTGTGCTAAAAAAAGGAAAAAAGCAGAAAAATTCCAAAGAAGAAACCTTCCATCATGTCAGGAGACAGATGAAGGATAACAAGGAGGCAAAAATCGATTTCATTCCTTCTCTGTTAATAAATATATTTATACTTATACTTAGTTGGCAAAAAGTCTCTACAAAAGAGAAGTTCATTCCCGAAAATATAGAATGTTTCTCCAAATATTGAAATTGAATTCAATTTTCGTATCCTGGCCGTCATTGAAGTTCTGTGTGTGTTTTTTTTTATTTGTAAGTTGAGAGAGTGGAAAGGGAAAAGAATTTTGCATTAAATTAAAATAATTCCTACCAGCAGAAGAAGCAGCAACAAAAACAACGAAGACGATGGCGATAAAGGAGACGAAAACGTAAGGATCTTTTCGCTTTTGGGATAAAGAGGACCGAAAATTCAAATAAGAGATCCTCCTCCTTCTCATACTTAAGTTTTATATCCTTCAGGCGGGGATTCATCTGCACTTAAGAGCAACTTTGTAGGAAATTATTGACATTTCGATTAGACACTCTCCCGCCTTCCCCAAAAACCATAGCCCCTTCTTCCACCAATACCATTGGCGGCGGCGCTACCCCACGGACGTGTATATACCAATCGACGGTATTAACAATATCTCATGAAAAGTTTCGTAATTACCTGAACAGGAGGAACAGGTTCCCTTTAAATGCAAACACAAAGAAAATGTTCAATCTTATTATTTTCAGGGTCGTTTAAGACAAGGGTTGTAGACCACCACAGTATAGCGATCGATGGAGGGGATGAGATTCTGGAATGAGCTATAATTATAGACAGTTACCCCCAAGCCCCGGAGAGTCTTTTCCGATCCTTGAAAATCCTTGAAACCCACTTCTGCTCGGAAGATGTCCCTTGGAAGGATTTCATCTTTTAATATTTACCAACGACCGACCGCAACCGGGGAGAAAACAAAAATTGAAAAAAATAAATTCTTTGCCGTTTTTCCTTCGTTTTATTTTTCTTATTTCGTTTTTTTTTTTCATTCCTTTTTTGTCGTTTCAATTTAATCGGTTTTGAGTGGTAAATGATTCTTTTGACTGATGGAGCAGATGAAAGGATCGTGGGGGTAAGGACCGAATGAATTCCTTCAGAATCAATACCTAGCAACAACCTCCACTTCATTTGATATTTGGCAATAAAAATTTCGTTTGCTAAAAGAAGGTGAAGTTGGTCCCCATCAGATGAGTTGCTACGGCATTGCAGTGACGTCATTGTGAATTCACACCTTTTTTTGATGATTGGCGATGGCTGCCGACCTGAAAGTAATCGAAATTTTACCCTATTTTATGAGCCCCCTTAGTTCATATTTCAAGCAATCTTTTGCTGTTTGGGCATTTAAAAAGGGAGATTTAAATCTTCTTACTGTGCCAAGGGCTATAGAAAAAGGTATTCCTATATATGTATGTACGTACATATTTTTTTACAAAAACATGTCCCCTTAAAAAACTTAATTTTACACCTACAAAGTAAGCGAGCCTTGGTGCCAGACGTTAAGGCGCCGAGCCACCATCGCAGAGGTCTGTGGTTCGAATCCAATCCGCGGCATGGTTCTTTATCTTTTCATTCTTTCACCTTAGATAACCTCGCCTTCCTTCTTGTCTTCCCTCTTTACAAATATTCTTTGTCTTCTACCCTGCCATCGTCTCTACGCATAATAAGTGAGGAAGCCATCTTCTTTTCGATACTCGAAGTCAGCGTTCTGTCGCGGTAGTGATGAGAGACGGTGGACCGCATGTTGGCGTTGTCAGTTCTGTCACTCTTCTCTGTACTACACTGTAAAAAATTTCTGTGGTAATTTTACAAAAATAATACTGGAAGTTTTATTCACAAGCAGTTTTGTAAATATGCAATATATATTATTAGGAATATTCCAATTCTACTTTACGTATTTTTACCAACTGTGTAGTAAATATACATTATTTGTGCGATGTAAAAATACAATCAGTATTGGAACTTTCACTTCATAGTTTTGTAAATTTCCAAAACTTTTGTGTATGCTTTCCCTCTCCCTATACATAAAAATAGCATTTTGCTCAAGATGCAAGACCGATTCGCAATTAAAGCTTCAAGCTGCAAGCGTCAAGCTGCAAGGGTCAAGCTGCAAGCTTCAAACTACTAGTGTGAATCGGCCCTAAGCATCAAAAATTATCAAAAAAAATTTTGGCTGTTACAAGAACTGCCCAGACCCTGAACGAAGTCAAAGGTCTGATCTTAACTCAAGAACAATCGGGTATTATATACTTAGTATTCCATTGTTACCTGTGAATTATATCTATGAGAGGGAAAATTGAATCCTTATATTCCAATGAACAATTTGTAATTTTACTAAAAATATAAGTTCTAAAATTACGCCTCTTACTGTAAAATTACAGTACAAAGTTCAGTACATAACATTGATAAATAATACTACGAAATATTGTAATTTTCCTACATAAACGAATAAGAAAAATACACAACATTGCGTAAAATATAGGTCACATTCATGTAATCAACATTTACGTCATGCAGTATTGGAGATTCCCCATTTCTTTATGTGAAATTACAAAATTTATAGTAAAATTACAATAATTGTGTAGTAAATTAGTATTTCATACCGCGATTTGTAATTTTACTATACATTTGGACTGTAAATTTACATATTTTTTTACAGTGTAATAGACGGAGAGCCAGGGGCTCCCAGACCTACGTCAAAGTATAAAGGCTAAATTTTTTTCTGTGTGTTGTCACTACTGTAGGTAAAAACGCTTGGGGGTTACAAATCTTAAGTAGTGGTGCCTTCGGCCGGTATCACGTGTTAAAGGTGCGCAAAAACAGAGCTCATTTACGTTAAAGTATAAACGCTGAAATTTATATATAGTGTCTAAACAACTATTTTATGATAGTATTTAAAAAGCCAGACCAATCCGATGGGTCTTATACCGTTGTTCGACTTCAAGTGTGCGTCTCGTAACGTGACTAAAGAATTGCCGTGGCAAAGTAAAAAATATGTCAAGACACTGGTTGGCTTAATTACCGATCACCACGCCCGAAATTACCATGTTCGGACAATCAGAAGTGAAGAGTATCCAAATCCAGATTTGTCTGCCAGGAGAATGAGTCATCTGATCATAACATTATCTGTCACAGTCCGGATATAGCGAGAAGCAAAGCCTCTTTCTATAATACGACCTGGGACCCTCTTCTCTATTACAATATTGTTAAATCCAATTCGAAAACGAAACACCTTTCGAGTAAAAATTTCACAATATT
Source organism: Thereva nobilitata (assembly GCA_963855945.1). Lineage (NCBI taxonomy): Eukaryota > Metazoa > Arthropoda > Insecta > Diptera > Therevidae > Thereva > Thereva nobilitata. The sequence goes on from OY979698.1 coordinate 15,689,036, forward strand.
GTTAGATTTTTAAGTAAAGTTGATGCCAATATTGTAATAGAGAATACGATTTCGCCAGTTTCGTTAAAAAAAATATCACAATATTTTAATAGAGAATAAGGGCCCTGAGCGGCACTCAAGTGTGACCGGTAATCCACTAGGCAAAAAACTGAGCCTGATCTCAATAGGCCTAACTACAATGGTCTTAAGACGCCTTAAGATTCCTTGTCATATTCTCTTAAGATTGGCTAATTTTCTGTCAAAACTTAACGAATCCCAAGCTCAGCCATAATTGCCTTAAGACGTTTTTGACATTTGTAAACGGTAATCAAAACTAAAGGACCAAATATTCCAGTATTAAATATCTTTTCAACATAGCACTTTAATTCAAATAATCTTCTTTATTATGTTCTCACTAATACTTTAATTTTCGTAAAACACCAAATTAAATATTAATCGCTAACATCAATTTCTTGAATATTCTGCGGGTAGCCTTAAGACTTAACGAAAGTTTGTGAAAGAAAACGAAAGATCGTTTTAAGGCCATTGTAGTTGTTAGGTCTAGTCCGCATAGAAGCGTACACTATCTTCAGCTGTGTTAAGACAACGTTAATGGTCTTACGTTGTCTTAACTAGGGCTAATCGGTTTTGGCCTACAAATCTGATCAGGATACAGTTTCTTCCCTATTGTTTTCAAATTTAAATTGACGTTTCTCCGACTGGCGTGAAGTTTGCCACATTCTGAAAAGAATGGAAAGTTTAAAATTTTCCGGTAACCTTTAGATTAACGTTAACGATAAACTTCAGATTTGCATGGCGAATAACTATATAGTTCGTTAAAAAAAAATGCAGTTATAAGATAAAGACCAATTTTTGGTTCTGATACCTTAATCCAAGAAGAAGAATTATGGAGCTGTCCAAAATTGCTTCCATCGTAAATTGGCGAATATTACCATTTTTTGCCCAATTCTTTTTAAAACACATTTTTCCAGTCGAAATTGCAAAAGCATTGATTTACGGTAATAAATCTTAACGTTCTCATCCCGCACTGCTCTTCCTACACCTCTCCACATAAGCTTCAACCTCAAAATTCACACAGTTCTGGTTATAAATTTTAATACTGTTTTCTAGAAAAACAAACTTGATTTTAAACGTAATTTACTTCAGTCGCATTAAAAGTGTTTTCTTTCCAAGATTTTTGCGGATTAAATTAGCTGTAATTTTGTGCTATACAAGACACAAAAAAAAGTTGTTTTCTTAACTAAACTGATTATATTACAAAAATTAATTTCACGTTTTATCTTCTTAAACAACGTTTATTATGCAATAAAATAATTTCTAAAATAAAAGAATGAAAGCATTCAACCTTTGACCTAGTGCAAATATATTGTACCAACAGCCACCACAATACTGCTGCATCCTTGCCCGGTATAAATCAAGACTCGTTTTCACAATTATCATCATAAAATATTTTATGTTTATACAAGAAACATTTACTGCCATCGCTTACGAGGCTGTGTGTTATCATAAAACGTGTAAAAATATTACAAGAGTTCAAGTAAAACATTCAAGATCCTACCGCCCCAGGATCACGTTCTCTTGTAAGTAGTAAATTTTTTACTAGCAATGAAAACGCTGCAGAATGTCCATAAAATCCGTCTACGTTTTTCCCCCGACGTTAATCGAAAAATCGAAGCCAGTAATCTCCTCCATTGAATCCACATTTTCCATGCGAGGTTCGCGGTGCATCTTTTAGCATTTTAGCCATTCATTGGCTAAAGGAAAGAATATAGTGCATGGAAATGCGTCCTGGAAGGATGCCATGGATTCCGTGCAACGGTGCTGGTCTGGTGCTGCGGTGCTCATTTGTTGTCTTCGGATAAATTTGGAAAATAATTTTAGATACAAAAGTCTTGAAGCCACGTCGGATTAATTCGCGCATAGCTAGGAGCCAGCTAGCATGGAGGCTATAAATCTTCTAGCCGTGCTGAGACTTTCCAGACGCGGAGAATCTTCTTTCTTTTTTTTTTATTTCTTGTAGTGCTCTTTGTTTTGCGGCACACGGTGCCTGCAGCTATTAAGGCGAAAAAGAAGAGAATTTTGTAATTGATGGCGACTTTGGTTTTAATTAAGTTTTATGCCAGAATTATTTATAATTGGAGGAATGACTCCGGCTTTAAGTGTGGGGTTTCGGGTTCTTCGTGCTCTGGCTGTAGTTAAAGAGGATTTTTCCACAATTGCGCACAATTTAGTTTGGTATTTGCCCAGGTATGATGCTGAGAGCAGTCCATACTTTCAATGGAATCAAGGTTTTATGTGTGGGTATTTTATTTGATTTTGTTTATAAAAATTTGTTTAACAATTATTTTAGTATTCCAAGACATATTCATTCGGTCCGAAACCACTATGCATGTCCCAAAGTTATGTGTTTCATAAAGGTTTTTTCCTAAAAATTGAAAATTTTACTTTAGAGTTTGTACAAAGTTTTATGTACTATTAAATTTTTATGGAGGGCTCGGCGTTGGTTATTGGAAAAACACCTTTAGCACATTTCTTAAGTACCCAACAACAGATTACGATGAAACTTTTTTCTAATGCTCACGTTAACGACTTGTATACTATCAGCCAATAGTGTCATAAATGCCATGCTCTAGCCATGAAACCCAGCAGTAAAGTGTAGAGGTAGTTCAAGCACAGTTTTAGACGAGATAACGTTAGGTTTTGTGCACCAAAGTATTATATGACAAAATTTGATTAATCTTGTCCCACAAACTTTGGAGTTTTAGTTGGATATTCTATGCTCTGTTTCAATTTGAGTTGGATATTCACAAGGGAGTGTGGTGCTTAGACCATTCAAGATATGGAAATTCTGGCTTTTGGTAAAGTCATCAAGAAGAAGTTGAATGCACCTAGAACTCCTAATTGTATTTATAAAAGGGTGAGGCTGGTGGTGGTGAAAACAGAAAGCAAGCCCACTGATATGTCACCTGTTATCATTTGAGTATACAACTTGCTCTTTAGGAAAAAAATATATACTAGTAGTCAATTAGAACGACTGTTGTCGGAAAGATGCTGGAGAAAAAAAATATAATTGTGTATTAAAGAACACAAGACAGAAGTGAAACTTCGCGACAATAATAAAGAACATATAAACATATTAAAACTTAACGTCAATATAATATTAACGAAATAATAATATTTAATACACAATCTTAATTTTTTAAATAACCGACTCCTCATTTTTACTTTACCGATGCCTGTGCCATCTATGAACAAATTTAAATATTAATATTTTCCTGCTGGTTTGGTAGAATTTATTTATATGACATCACTAAATTGCTATCATGGCTGTCGCTGTTAGCTACTTTGTTGAAGCCGTGTGGAAGATTGCTTTTTTGGCGGTGATCTTCGCGAAATTCATCAGCTTAAGTTGTTAAAATCCAAAATGTTAAACGAAATAAAGTGGAAACTAAATTGTTAGTATACTTGTGTATTCATTCAATTATGAAATTATGTAGTGTTACAAAACTTGCATATTAAAGTGACAGCTGTAAATGAGTGAGAAGACAGCTTCCGTTTCGTACAACTGTGCTTGTTTTCGTTTCCAAGTGAAAACGTTACAGCGATAGAACGATGAATCCAGTAATAGAACATGGTGGCGTTTTGCTTTTTGCTCACTACATAGGGGCCATCCATAAATTACGTCACACGAATTTCATGATTTTTTGACCCCTCCCCCGTCCTTGTCACAAGTGGTCACATTTGTGAGCCTCCCCCTCCCTAGTGTGACGTCACATATTTTGCAATTTTACATCTAGAAATTATTAAATTAAAACAGCAGTTCCGAAATTAGTTTTATTTCTATTTAAATTATTAACTTCCCAGTAGGAAGTTATTGTAATCGGTCCGAAAATCGGATTCGAAATTTTCAATGTATTTATACGTTTCAAGGTGCCCATAGCATTTTAAGCAAAAATTTGAGAAGAAATATGTGTGTGTGTGTGTGCGTACGTATGTGGTCATTTTTTCCTGGACGATTTCGCGAGAACCAAAAAAGATTTCGACTTCGAAGCGTATTAAAGGACATATGAATTGAAAAGATTTTCATAAAAATCGGTCGAGCCGTTTTTTTGTTTCAACGACTTAAGTGATTTTTGTACCGGCACGATTTCGCGCGAACCAAAAAAGATACCGACTTCGTTAAGATGCCGTTCAAAGCGTGTTAAAGGAAGTATGATCTGAAAAGATTTTCATAAAAATCGTTCGAGTCGTTTTTTTGTTTGAACGAATACTGGGAAGTTAATCTTGTGGACCGAAAGGGTCAAAAGCCACATCCCAACTAGTTTTTTAATGAAATCAACATCACACTTTTGAAAAAATAAACAAAACACAAAACCAATAATTATACTATAGTCCGGGGAAATTAGCAAAAAAAAACGCACGAAAGGAGACAAAATTCCAAAATGGCTGAAAATTGGTCCGCAGCTTCCTTGGGACTTTTTAAGAAAACCATTTCGGAATCACAAAAAATAAAACATGGCCGCCGGAGATATCGCGTTTTTCCCGTGTTTTCCTGGTATCTCGGTTTCTATAGGTCGCACAACCTAGTACGAAAGCCCAAAATGTTGACAACGAAACGCTCTACAACTTTAGTTCTTATAAACATGTTGACCCGATTAACCTTTTTAAAGTTATTCAAGGTCAAAGTTATCAAAAATCATTTTTTAGCCAAAAAATCACTCAAAAACTGCTTTTTTCGAAAAAGTTTTTGATCAGTCAATACGAAACGTTATTGTCTACAAAAAAGCGCTCCTGCCATTTTTTCGAAAACTTAATCCTTTCGAAGTTATTCAAGGTAAAAGTCTCAAAAATTCAGTTTTTGGTCAAAAAAAGACTCAGAAACTGATTTTTGCGAAATTATTTTTGTACTATTTATACAAAAAATTATTGCCTACCTTAGTGACACCCTTGTCATTTTTTCGAAAACTTCTCGAAAAAATTTGCAAAAATCAATTGAGCGATTTTTTGGCCGGTCTTCGGACGAATCGAATTGATTTGCATTTTGTACTGACTTTTGGCTATGTTTAAACGCAACCCCCTATATACGCGAATTTCACTTAACGCGAGTTTTTTTCGAACGTGTCCCTCGCGTAAAGCGAGGTATTACTGTTCTTAGATATATTAGATTTTGAATTGTGACGTCACGAAATTTAGGACCCCTCCCACCCCTTGTCACACTATGTCACACTTCGTCGACCCCCTCCCTCCCCCTTAACGTGTGACGTAATTTATGGATGGCCCCATATATGCAATAGCCGAAGTGATAAGCACAAGGATTTTGTGTAAATAGGGAAGAAAGGTAAGAAGGAATCATATCTAGATAGGTGAAGAATAATATCACTGATTTGTACTCAAACCCCAAGACTTTTGGGTGAAACCCCTTAGCTCCTATACCTGACTGATCAACAAACAGATTAGAACAGTTTTATTGCAGAATAACTCAGCCAAAACATGTGCACCGCTTTTACCCGTTTGTTACTGTAACGAGGAACAAGAAAGACAGAATGCTAGCTAGGGGGGAGAAGTGAAAAAAGAAACACTAAGGCCCCGTTCATACTGGAGCGATATGCGATAAGCGATATGTCGCGAGCGATATACGATACGCGACACGCACAAACAAAAATACTGGAAATCTAAAGGGAGGCGATAAAAAAGGTTCACAGTGGCGCGATAGAGCAACATATCGTAAGCGACATATCGCTTGAAGTGCGACTTGCTGGTCGCCTCGGCGATATATCGGCGCGATAAAAATGTGGTGGGAACAGAATTCTTTGCCGGTCGCTTCAGCGATTCGTTGCTGGCGCAGTATTTTGTATTATTACAAGTTTATTTTAAGTTGTGTAGTAAGTAATGCCAAAGTAAATAAATAATTTGAAACGTACGGCTACCTCAGCCTTACTAGTAGTGCAGAGGTAGGTAAGGTAAGGCAATGTTCTTTTTCTCCTTAGGCCGGCTCCACACGTTAGCACCAAGGTTGTCCCCAATGCTACTTGTCCAACGTGTGGATCGAGAAATTTGCAGTTGGCGTGAGTATTGGGGATTGTCCGTCTCGTGTCGGAATTGTGTAACTTTTTTTTTCAAGGGTTCGTGACACCAGGCTTTTCAGAAAATGAAAGTTTTCAGGATTCATTCGATAAAACTCCCTGAAATTTGATTCATGTTGAGACAGCTCTCGAGAAACAAACGCCGAGCTATGATGCACGTTGGTAAGATGGAAACAGTAGTTTATTTTTCGTCTCATTCAACGCCAGAACCAATAAGCCACTACAACGTCTTTCTCACTTGAACTCATATTTGTAACTGAAGTAATGAGAATTGCGCTCCCACCACATTTTTATCGCCCAGGTCGCGACGATATATCGCCTGCTGGTGTGAACCCTCCTAGCAATATATCGCCACGACATATCGCGAGCGATATGTCGCTTATCGTATATCGCCTCAGTATGAACGCCGCCTAAGACGTTGCATGAAATGACACCACAGATCTTTGGAATGGTCAGGTGTCTTAATTTACCAAGCTACCAAGGCCTACCAGGAGTGGACCTCGTTCGGTACATTTCATCAGGTTAGGATCGCCTAAGGCCTTTTTGAGCGAAAGTTTGTAAGATTAATACAGAGCTAGAGTGTCTGGCTCTTTTCATTACCTTCGAAGCCCTGGTGACTCCGGACTCAAACAAAGTTTACCCGCGATACCCAGTTCATTAAAAGCGAAAACCTAATTTGAACTAAGTCATATGGGACTTTATCGTGGCGAGGATATTTAAAGAGGGTTCGCAAAATTTGATGAAAATCACCAAGGACCAGAAGTATTTACCTCTAGTGGTAGCGTTGAAGAGCTAATTTTTCATTGCAATCAAATAATGACGGCTTCTTCAGTCAGCAAATTCTGTAATAAACTTCCTAAAATGATCTAAATTTAAAACCCGTATTATTAGATAACATTACCATAAGACAATTTACACAATATCCCGGAAAATCAGCCTAAATCAGCCAAAGGCAAAATTTCCGTAATTTCCTTCAGTTTCCTGATGTTACATAAGGCGAAAAAAAATATATCAAAATTCACTTTGCCCGAAAAAAGGATCGATTTTCACCATAAAAGTGATTAAAGTCTTCTCATAATGTCCTATCAACAAGAAGAGAAGTCGATCTCCCTCTGCTTTTCAAGTACGTGATTTTTTTGTATCTCGAAAAGGATAATTCTGTGACCGTGTAATTTTATATTTTACCAATTGTTAATACACACACGCGTGTTCCTTATGACCTTTAACATTTACCATTCGGATGTAATTCACAAGAGACGAATCCGCAAATATGTCCTCGGAAAATTTCCATTCTCCACCGGTGGGCGGTACGAGGGTAGATATTGTAGGTGGGTGGATGGGTGACGAGTTACGGTTGAGAAATGGGTGGGTGTGTTGGAAGAGATATCACAGGAAACGTGTGCTGGCAAAATGGTAAATTGCGAGCATCTTTGACCCAATTTGAAAATTTGTAGCCCACACACATAAATATTCTTAAATTTCTTCTCAATTGCGAAACTTTCATGGCGATTCTCCTTTTCGCTAATTTAAGTAAAAAATTAAATAAATTAAAAGTGAAAATGTTTAATTTAATTTTTTTTTGCTTTTATGTATATATGTGGGAATCATGTTTGGCTGTTGTACTGTTCTGACAGGTTGTTTTAGAAGAAAGTCTCTGGGGGGTGGTTAGGGGGAGACCTGCAAAAGATAAATCTACAATGAAAGCGTTAAATGTGTGATTTTCCCTTTTATATGGAAGCTTGAGCAAAACTGTAAATGACATTTTTATATGTGTCCCCAGCTTAACATATGGATATGATGGTTTTGGGGGAAATGTTGGAATGCGCGGGGGCTGGTAAATGAAGAAAGCGCAACCAGTGTCCCTGAACAGCCGGATACCGAAAATCTATAGCGAGGCTTTGTTCGTTTATGTTCTGCTACTATATATATACGAGTATATATGTAGATAAAAGCGCCCGCATATCCAACTGCTCCCGAGGGTAAAATCAAGTCTCGATTAGCCCGAAAAGAGGAGAAAACTCCGAGGAAAGTTCACGATGAAATATTACGCATACATGCCAAAAGAGTATACACGAAACTTCGCCGAGAGTCTAGAATCCCCAAAAGGACGACACAATCGAGTGTAGATATAGTTTGTTGTGTAGTTTTTTTTTGTTTTGTTTTTATCGCGCGGCTGTTATTAAGTGAGAAAAGGAGAAAATCTATGTCGTTCCTAACAACACAAAAGGAGCAAAGGATTTTGCTGAAATCGAGTTCGAGCCTGGTCGTGGGAGAAAAATGGGCGGAGGAGCGTGTAGTTCAATATAATGGTAAAAATACCATAGAGAGAAAGGCGAACGTTTCCCATTCTATTTGCCAGAATTTACCAGGAAAAGCGTCACTCCAGTTACGCAATGTGTTGTACTCGAGACTTTCCCCAAAAGAGATTCCTTTATAGTCAAGTGATTTTGTTGGTGGCGGAGATTACTTGGAAAAAGAGGATTGTTTGAAAAAAAAGAAGAAAAAAAGTAAAAGAAGAAAGAAACTTCTAACAACAATAACAACAGAGCACCCAACAACGACATACACCGAAGGGCCCATTTCCCTCGAACAAGAAAAGGGGATTTTCAAATGCGGAACAAATAGGGAATTTTCCGATCGGTTGAAACCGTCTGTGTATCACGCACAATTACAGGTTATACATAGATATACCGTGTCTACATATATATATACAACGAACAGAGCGATTCACGACCTATTACGTATATACATGAGCGTGTTATATATCATTACATATTCGTCTGTACATATATACACGCCGCCATCAACTTCACTCTCTACATAATGACAGGCCCTGGAAAAAGAAGCCCCATGATTGACAGTGAAGAAGGAACAACATCAACAACCAAAAAAAAAATATTAAAAGAAGCCTGAATGAAACTGAAAATCATTGTGCATTGTGCTCGCATTGATTTTCACATAAACTCCATACCAATCTCATTTAAAGCGTGGAAATTGGCCAATTATGTACGAAAGAATTCCTTTGAATAGATGCAAATCATCCGGAGATTTTCATTCAGCGAACAATGAACTGATGCTATTTTTTTCCTCCGCACTTTTTCCTCTCCTAATTTCAGGTTCGTTGCCGGGAAAGGTGATAATCCGTATTAAGTGAACAATTTTACAAAATCAAAATTCTATAGCATCCATGCATGAGATTCCACAAAATTAGGTATGGAACCGAATTTACACGTACAATAATTTCTTAATTGTTAATTATCGGTTAAAGTTGTCGCATTCTAAATTCTATACATTGTTTTTTTGTTAAGTTGAAAGCTGTTTCTAGTATATATACTTACATCCCTTAACTTCATCTTTTATAGGCAATTTGAAAATGGTAAACAGTAAAAGTAATTACCATCCCTTGTTAAGTATTTTCGAAATTAGTTCTACTTTAATAAACCCACCATGCAATAACCACAAAACCCAGTAACCGTTTACAGCGTAGTTAATGGTGTTCGAAAAACAGCTACAATTTTCAAGCTATTATCCAAAACATTAAGTAATTAATGTGAAAAAGTTCTTGTCTTTTAAGGCATCTCGTAACTTGAAAATGGTTACAAAGTTTTAAATATTTTATCTTGTTTTGGAAAAGAAAGGGGAGAATTCATCCACCAAGTACAAAACTCACAAATAATTCTTTTCTGACAGAACGTGATAAATTAATAAATTTCATATTTTTCTCTTAACTACATTTAAGTTTATAATTTAATAAAGACAACAATTTCAACACAATAGAATGACTTAACAAAACATAGGCATAGTCATGGGGATTGCGATAGAAGTGAAAACTTAAAACTATGAAATAACAGGGGTTTTTTCACTTCTGTCGGCAGTCCCCAATGACTCCCCGTTTTTTTTTCTTTTTAATTCATTTCAAAATAAAAACGTTTAGTTTTTTTAAACTATATATTTTTATTTTCTACTTTTTTGGTCTATTATATGTATCATTTCGCCATTTTGAATATGGAATGCGAATGACGTCATACAGGTAATTGTATTCAACCTGTCATGCCTTTTAATTTGATACCCATGTCGGTGGGTTGTGGAATACATTTGCAAAAATCGGCCGCCATCTTGAACCGCCGTCTTGATTTTTTTACAAAATGGTCCGATTGCATTGTCACGCGAACTATGCACATGTGCAAAATTTGACGCGAACCAATAAGTTTTTCCCCTACCAAAATTCGCTCAACGCGCCTAACGAAGTTTTCACTTCAAAAACGACTTGACCGAATTTTATGAAAATCTTTTCAGATGTGCTATGTGCGATGTGCTATGTGCTATGTGCTATGTGCTATGTGCTATGTGCGATGTGCGGTGTGCGATGTGCGATGTGCGGTGTGCGATGTGCGATGTGCGATGTGCGATGTGCGGTGTGCGATGTGCGATGTGCGGTGTGCGATGTGCGGTGTGCGGTGTGCGATGTGCGGTGTGCGATGTGCGATGTGCGGTGTGCGATGTGCGGTGTGCGATCTGCGGTGTGCGGTGTGCGATGTGCGGTGTGCGGTGTGCGATGTGCGATGTGCGGTGTGCGATGTGCGGTGTGCGGTGTGCGATGTGCGATGAGCGGTGTGCGATGTGCGATGTGCGGTGTGCGATGTGCGATGTGCGATGTGCGGTGTGCGGTGTGCGATGTGCGGTGTGCGATGTGCGATGTGCGATGTGCGATGTGCGATGTGCGATGTGCGGTGTGCGATGTGCGGTGTGCGATGTGCGATGTGCGGTGTGCGGTGTGCGATGTGCGGTGTGCGGTGTGCGGTGTGCGATGTGCGATGTGCGATGTGCGATGTGCGGTGTGCGATGTGCGGTGTGCGATGTGCGGTGTGCGGTGTGCGATGTGCGATGTGCGGTGTGCGATGTGCGATGTGCGTTGTGCGATGTGCGATGTGCGATGTGCGGTGTGCGATGTGCGATGTGCGATGTGCGGTGTGCGATGTGCGGTGTGCGGTATGTGATGTGCGGTGTGCGGTGTGCAGTGTGCAGTGTGCGATGTGCGATGTGCGATGTGCGATGTGCGGTGTGCGATGTACGGTGTGCGATGTGCGATGTGCGGTGTGCGATGTGCGATGTGCGGTGTGCGATGTGCGATGTGCGGTGTGCGATAAGCGGTGTGCGATGTGCGATGTGCGGTGTGCGATGAGCGGTGTGCGATGTGCGATGTGCGGTGTGCGGTGTGCGATGTGCGATGTGCGGTGTGCGATGTGCGGTGTGCGATGTGCGGTGTGCGGTGTGCGATGTGCGGTGTGCGATGTGCGATGTGCGATGTGCGGTGTGCGATGTGCGGTGTGCGGTGTGCGATGTGCGATGTGCGATGTGCGGTGTCCGATGTGCGGTGTGCGGTGTGCGAGGTGCGATGTGCGATGTGCGATGTGCGGTGTGCGGTGTGCGATGTACGGTATGCGGTGTGCGATGTGCGGTGTGCGATGTGCGGTGTGCGATGTGCGGTGTGCGGTGTGCGATGTGCGATGTGCGGGGTGCGATGTGCGATGTGCGGTGTGCGATGTGCGATGTGCGGGGTGCGATGTGCGATGTGCGGTGTGCGATGTGCGGTGTGCGATGTGCGATGTGCGATGTGCGGTGTGCGATGTGCGATGTACGGTGTGCGATGTGCGGTGTGCGGTGTGCGATGTGCGATGTGCGGTGTGCGATGTGCGGTGTGCGGTGTGCGATGTACGGTGTGCGGTGTGCGATGTGCGGTGTGCGATGTGCGGTGTGCGATGTGCGGTGTGCGATGTGCGATGTGCGGTGTGCGATGTGCGATGTGCGGTGTGCGATGTGCGGGGTGCGATGTGCGGTGTGCGATGTGCGGTGAGCGGTGTGCGATGTGCGATGTGCGGTGTGCGATGTGCGGTGTGCGATGTGCGATGTGCGATGTGCGGTGTGCGATGTGCGGTGTGCGATGTGCGATGTGCGATGTGCGGTGTGCGATGTGCGGTGTGCGGTGTGCGATGTGCGATGTGCGGTGTGCGATGTGCGATGTGCGGTGTGCGATGTGCGGTGTGCGATGTGCGGTGTGCGATGTGCGGTGTGCGGTGTGCGATGTGCGGTGTGCGATGTGCGTTGTGCGGTGTGCGATGTGCGATGTGCGATGTGCGATGTGCGATGTGCGGTGTGCGATGTGCGATGTGCGATGTGCGGTGTGCGATGTGCGATGTGCGGTGTGCGATGTGCGATGTGCGATGTGCGGTGTGCGATGTGCGGTGTGCGATGTGCGATGTGCGGTGTGCGATGTGCGGTGTGCGATGTGCGGTGTGCGATGTGCGGTGTGCGGTGTGCGGTGTGCGATGTGCGATGTGCGGTGTGCGATGTGCGATGTGCGATGTGCGGTGTGCGATGTGCGGTGTGCGATGTGCGGTGTGCGATGTGCGATGTGCGATGTGCGATGTGCGGTGTGCGATGTGCGATGTGCGATGTGCGGTGTGCGATGTGCGGTGTGCGATGTGCGGTGTGCGATGTGCGATGTGCGATGTGCGGTGTGCGATGTGCGGTGTGCGATGTGCGGTGTGCGATGTGCGATGTGCGATGTGCGATGTGCGACATCGCACACCGCACACCGCACATCGCACACCGCACATCGCACATCGCACACCGCACACCATGTGCATCTTTTTTGGTTCGCGCAATATCGATATCGGGGGTCGAAAAATCGCCTCCTAATGTAAATTTATGGTACATAGAGTTACTCAAATAGCGCCAGAGTTTTTGGAACAGACGTCGAATTGTTTGCGGGCACTTATAATTTGCATTAAATTGTTGATCATCCTTCGAAAGCCTTTCACCGGCTCCCTTCACCGGTAATTGAGGCAAATAGCTGATATGGAAAAAAAAATTCAATTTCTTTAACTCGTAGTTAACCACGGTGCGTTCAAAAACCTCCATGGTTAAACATAAACTTTCGTGGTTAAGTGAAGTGATGCAGCATAACCACAACTTACCTCGTGGTTTAACATAGTAAGGTTTTTGAACGCACATTGAAGTTGAGCTCAACACTCGAATTTAATTTGAATTCCATAGTTCTGTGGCGACCCGACTACGAAGCGTGTTCAACGCCATCTACATGTTAAAAACTATCAGGCACAACAACATGTTACAGAAAAACCACTGTACGCAAACGAAATTAAAACACTCCACTTTTAATCGAATTCAAATGTTAATTTTAAGATAAGCAAGCGAATTATTATTCGAACGTTAAGTTTATGAATTGTTTTCGACTCTAAGTTTAGTTATCATTGTACAGCCTTCGGGTTAACTTCCAAATAAATATAATATTCATATTGTATCCTTCTTTATTAATAAATTCCTATGAGGACTAGGAGTCGAATCCCCATAATTCGGAAGTAACTAGTGACATCTGTTTGTCGCACTGTTAAAGAAGCAGACTTGTAGTTTCAAATCAGGTGATTTATGTTCATTATATTTAAAAACATAAAAATTAATAAAAATAAAAAAAAATAATACCACAAAATTCATTTGAAAACTTAACGAATGCATATTTTCTGAAAATTGAGTTATTAAAAAGTTATTTTTCAAATTTTTTTCGCCTAAACAGCTCCAAACACCGCCGTTGCAACGTTGTTGTTTTTGGTGAACAATGAGCAAACGCGATACCCACTTCGAACAGCTTTCTTATGGACAAATATTCATACAAAATAGTAAATATACTCCCTTCTGATATTTTCAAGGTGTCAGCTAATAAACGCAACTTCACTTTTCACTCTTCAAAAACGATTTTGTGCACTTTTTTATGTTTTCCCGAACAATTGCCGGATTTGTGCGCTCAGTATCATCGGTGTTTGTGCGACACCGCCTTTAAAGCCAGAAAATCACATTTCTACCATTTGTCTCAATGGAGTAGAGTCCAAATAACGCCTTTCAAGCCATTGCTTTGCTTGAACGGTATTTTTCCTATTAGAAGGTAATGCTTCTTCAACACACGAAATTCAGATTTGTACATTGCTTCGAAAATTACAAAAGTAGCGTCACTAAAACCACTGTGACTTGTCAAGAAATGATCGGAATGTCAAGAAATTTTGACTCATATCGTTTGAAGTTTGGTACTATCTAGAACTGTAGTGGGATTCCGTAGCGATTTAGAGTTTAGAGCTTAGAGAAACTCTAAATCGAAAGTGTTTCTCTAAGTTAGAGTAATTGGCATTCTGTAAGCAACTTAGAGCGAAGTACTAGATCTTCGTGGGAATTTATTACATTTTTATGAAAACACATTCGTTAACGATCTCTAAGTGTCAGTTGACATTGGAGGTTTGGAAAATATATGAGTAAAAAATTTTTCCAAGTAATAAAATTATGAATAGTGAAAATATAAATAATAAGAAGAAAGAAGAAGTTTTTTGATTCCCTAGCTAGAACATTAGGAAAGAAACAAAAAGAAACTAAAAAACAAACATTGAAATATATTAAAATCATATTATTAAATAAAATGTTTGTATTTACATTAGGTGCGTTTCATTTTCCTTGGAGTACGTACTCCGGAGTAGATGGGTGCACATCGGCGTAATTGCAGCTACCCCAGCCCAAATTGTGGTGTAGCAGTAGTTAAACGTAAATATCAATGAAGTCGCTTTAAATTTTATTCAAAAAAATAAAAAAAAACTGTTTAGACAATAAATGGAGCGTTTCATTTTTATTGGAGTATGTACGCCGGCGTAGTTGGGCGCACATCAGCGTAGATGCTGCTACACCAGCCCATTCTGTGCGGTAGCAGCATCTACTCCGATGTGCCGGCGTACATACTCCAATGAAAAGGAAACGCTCCATTTATTGTCTAAACAGTTTTTTTTTATTTTTTTGAATAAAATTTAAAGCGACTTCATTGATATTTACGTTTAACTACTGCTACACCACAATTTGGGCTGGGGTAGCTGCAATTACGCCGATGTGCGCCCAACTACTCCGGAGTACGTACTCCAAAGAAAATGAAACGTACCTATTTCTAATAATCTACGACTCTACACCGGTTCTAAGTAACAGTTATAACGTATTTTTAACTACTTTCTCGCTTTTTTCTTTTTTTGACATGAGTTTTCCCGCTTTTTCATTTTTCTCAAGTGAGATTTGCCGTTTTTTTATTTGGCTCACAAGAGATTTCATTTGTGAGTAAAATCAAACTCTAAGCTAGAGGAAAAAATCGTTCCAGAATCGCTTATTTACTCTAAATTTAGGGAACTCTGGTACAAAAATTTAAAACAGTCTATTACGAAAATGTGTTTTATTGATTTCTACTAGATGGCGCATAAAGTCCACTTAGAGTGCTCAAATCTACTCTAAATTTAGAGTATTTTCGGTTAGAGAATATCATTTACTCTAAATTTAGAGATTTTACTCTAAAATCTAAACTCTAAATCGATACGGAATCCCACTACTGATATCGATTTGTCAATAGTGGTGCCATCTATATGGCATTCGATGAACTTATTGAGTGATGTAATAGATACATATGTCTTGATTTTCTTCTTCATCACTTCTTTAGAACAATCTTTATATAATTTTTATAATATAACTTAATAATGGCATTTTTTGTAGTAGAAGTGTAATTTATAAATTTAAAGCTTTTTTGAACTGTGCACATAGCAAAGTTAGCACTTTAACATTGTGAACGAGGCATATAAATACAAAACTGAAGAAACTGTCATGAAACGCTGAGAAATCAGATCTTCAACGTCACTGGAAGTAAATACTTCTAGTGCTTGGTGACTTTTATCATTAAGAATTTTACGAACCCTTCTTAAATACCCTCGCCGCGATAAAGTACACTATAATAATAATAAAATTATTATTGGCTATCCAAACCAACGCAACGTGGCTATTCCCAATCTATGTCAAACAAACAAAACTTTACAATTCAATCACATATTTTTTAAAACGTTCTAACTGAAGTTACTATCTTCCATGTTTCTGCTACAACCCACAAAATTGCACGAAGCCATTATTGATTAACACAAAATTTATGGAATTTGTAACCCCATTCGAAAATTTCTATCGACTACTTCAGTAGAGTATTTTAATAGCTTTCAATCAAGCTCCTAAGTATCGATTTGTTAATGGGTTCGCCAGGTACAACATAATTAAGTAGTTAGACAGATCAACCAAGGATATTATACAAGCAAAACCAATGGAGTTTGATTGTGGCAAATTACTCAGAAATAGATAGAAGAGAATTTTGGGATAAATTGAATTATAATATAAGCACAAAAGAGTAATATTTATTAAGTATACCTTTCACTCTAGGATAACGATTTATCATCATTCAAAAATAATTTTTTTATATCTTTTTCGTAAGGAAAAAATAGTATTTCCCCATAGAAATTAACGATGGCATAATTGTTTATTACACATCTAAATACCAAGAATACTTTTTTTCCATTTCTCCATTTAATGTCTCTAGAGATTTAAGAAATTATAAGCACGTCACATTCATGAAAGTATATCAGATGCCTAACAATTTACCTACACAAGGATATACACATGTACAATGATACTTGAACCAAGGCCCTCGTAAGTACAGGCCTGGAAGCAGCCAGGCCAACTAATACTAACATAGCTGAAAACAGGCCAAAAATATTCTGACATTTGTGGAATTAACATGGCCGAAGCCATACGAAGCACTTAAAAGTGGTAAAATATTGTAGTTGTGTTTATTGAGCTGCTCTAGGTTGAGATATCTCAGGAAAAGGTGTTTCATGAGCAATTCGCTTGCTCTAACTTGCCTGAAGTTGCTCTGATTTGTGTTTCATGAGCCTGCTCTAAGTTGAGCTGCACGGTTTTCTGCTCTACCTTTTTTGGTAGAGCAACTTCGGGCAAGCAATCAGCTGTTTGTCAACTGTCACAAAACGGCAACAGTTAATCGAAAACTGTTAAAAATAAATTACAGTTACACGCCAGACGTCAATAAGAGTTTAAATTTAATATTTTAAATATACCTAGTTTATAGCTACTCCAAAAATAATTCGAATTATGGATCATCCAAAATTTTTTATCGCATAAACGGGATAATTCGAATTATGGCTTAAACCGAAATTTTTCGGCTTAAGCCAAAGTTATAAGAATGTAAGTTGAAATCGATTGCGTATTAAATACCCGTTTATACGTTAATTCGAAAGTTTGGCGTAAGTTTAAGTTAAATCGATTTAATTTTGCTGCTATAAACTTGGTAATAGATTAAAAACTAAAATTAAAATTTCCACTTTAAAAACTGACAGATTGAACTTCTGACAATTCACTTTGAGAATTGTTGCCCGAAAAGTGTTTCATGAGATTTATTGCTCTGAATTGCTCCAACTTGCCTGATTGTTTTTTGACAGCTGCTCTACTGTGAGCTGCCTTGAGCTGCTCTGCTTTTTTTCGGTCTCAATAAACACAGCTTGTATATTATCACTTTTTGGTGCACATGGATTATCAGTGATTAGTCCTTTAGTGATTTAATAAGAAAAAATTAAAATTAAGTGAGTGGTTAAGTGTATTTTAAGAGTGTTAATTGATTAGGTGACCATTTTTGTTTACATTCGCGGTGGTTTTTTCGTGTTAATTTAGGGAAAAAATGTGGAATTTGTGTAGTAATATAATAAAAAGTGCTTTTTAAGTGATTAAAGATTATTATAGAATAGTTATTAAAAACATAAGTGCAGAAAAATGTGAAGGAAAAGTGAAAAAGTTATTGTTATTCATGTTGTGTGGTAGTACTTGCACTTATGTTTTTAATAACTCTTCTATAATAATTTTTAACTACTTTAAATTCACTTTTAATTCCATTACTACACAAATTCAACACTTTTTCCCTAAATTAACACGAAAAAACCACCGCGATTGTAAACAAAAATGGTCACCTAATCAATTAACACTCTTAAAATACACTTAACCACTAATTTTTTTTTAATTTGTGGACTCAGATCACTAAATAACTTATCACTGATAATCCGTGTGCACTAAAAAGTGATAAAATACAATATTTTACCACTTTTTATTCCAAAACCAAAGTTAAAAAATTGCTTCGTACGGCTTCGGCCATGTTAATTCCACAACTGTCAGACGATTTTGGCCTCGCACAGACACAACCAAAAAGTCTGCTTCCAGGCCTGTACTTACGAGGGTCTTGCTTGAACGTATACATACACCTAAAGAAAAATTGTTACCGCATACATACACATTCAAAACTAAGAATTCGCATAAAAATAACATGACAAATCCTCTTATCGAGCACAAAAGTGAAGCTCGCCAGAGAGTATGCAATAAAAATAATTGTTATACCCGTAAAATTATCCGCACACACAACAGCGGCAATAACACCAGCAAAAATAACAACAAGAACAACAGCAACGACAAGGAATACGACGACGACACTACAAGAAAACAAAACGAAAGTAAAAAAAAGGAATTGAGACACTCCAGTATCGATCCTTGTGGGCTCATCCTGTCAGGACAGGACATTCAAGTGGTTAATAATAGAAAAGTTTTCAAGTTAATTACCTCCTTCTTGTTTTTTTAGACGACAGAAAAGGACGTGATCCTTATGGGGGTTAGGGAGCTGGTGTTAGTGCACGCGTTTTCAGTAAAAACCAGGCAAAAATTCAACAACAACAACAACCAAAAAAAATAAGGAAATTTATGATGAAAAGTAGCGATTCCGAAAAAGGATAAAAACCCTTCAAGTAGATATTTACTTTGAACGTCTGCTGGTGTCTACATTGACGAGAAAAATAAGAAGGACATTTTTTGTTACATACATATATAATATAAATGAAGTCTTAAAGATATGAAAAAAGGACTTTAGCATCTAACTAGTCTAAATCCACTCCCTAAGAATATATCTTGCCTTTCTTTGAATCAACCTCATGCCTCCCACCGCCTTCTATACACACCCAATTCATTTTGTCCTTTTTTATATGTATGTATATATAAAAAAAAAACTTCTTATTCAGTTCACATACACCAAGCCCATTAGGCCAACATTTATGGCCTTAACATAGTCCTTGAATATAATCATAAAAGCAGGAGCTCAATGTGTATAGTAGGGGTGTAAGGGTGCCCCAAGGATCATGGAGGTTACTGCAAAAACAACAACACACAACCACCACCACACATCACAGTATGAATTTTAACATGGGAAAAGTGATGTATAAAACGAACGAAAACTGCCGGGGATAGAGAAGAAATAGGACAAGATAGAAATATGGTAAAGAAACAAGAAGGAGAAGAAGAAGAAAAATATAACTTCTTGCCACCCACCACCATAACACATCATCCCCCAAAATACACACTGCTCTTCACCTTCTCACGTGCTCTTACCACACAAGAATGCAGAAGGTAATGAGGTAAAATGTATCCTTTCCACGTCCAAGGATCTGTACCTTGGGTATGTGCGATAGGTACGTGGCTTACAAATAGGCCTTAATGGGATACTATTTGACAGGTTAATCTGAGCCTGGAATTATCCAGGTCCTTCTACTAAGCTAACGTGTATGTCTGGATCATTACCATTAGTCGGAATGAATTATTGACAACCATTTCCCCCACTCCATCATCAACTATTTCTTACTACTAGCCCCGCCCCCTCTATATCCAAAAACAAAAACGCCATAGAACATTGTAAGGGTGTATAGTGGGTGAAAGTCATAACCTTAAAAAAAATTCTCAGCTCAAAAATTATCGTCTTGAATGCTCTCTGCGACAAGGAAGCAACTTTAAAAACACGAGTAAGTCAGTTTTGCTTTTCCCTTCGTTCGTTCTCTCTATCTTTATTCATGAGTCGCAAAACAGTCTCACGGCTCGTCCTTGGGCATGAATATTTCAAAGTCTGAGTTTATGAACTCCCTACAGAGATTACCATTTTTCTGGAAAACAATATTTCTCCGTTCTTCGATGAGAGAGAACACAAAGACAACAAAACAAAAAACAAAAGAACAAGAAAAAAAATAATAATAATAATAATACAAGAACGAAAAAGAGAGAAAGAGAAAAGAAAATGTTTCTTACCAACAAGGATAACAATTCCAGGTCACACAGCTACTCGAATCCCCAGGTACTATACCACACCATACCATAGTAGGTCGAAGGAGTCACAACCTCGAATCCTTTTGCCCGGATATGTCCTTCCTATCTTTCCATGTTTGGATTGTGACTTAGAAGTATAAGAAGAAAAAAAAACTTTTCGTTTTTTTACAAAGTTTCGTTTATCTCTCGGGTGGTTATAACCTTGCTAGTAATAGAATTAAAACATTCTCAAAAGTTCGTTTAATGTTTACCGTGGAGTTTTTGAAGTTCCATTGTGGGATAAATACACACTCTCGAGGTACAGCACAGAAACTTTTCATCAACGAACGGTTCTGAGGGGGTTCCAAAATGGAATTTTCTTTTTCGTTTCCTTTTCATGTTGCTAATAAAGACCACAAATGCATATTCGAGAGAGAGAATGGAATGCTTTTAAGGGACTTCAGGTATATGAAGTTTCACGAGAAATTGATTTTAAAATGGTTTTTAATGTAAAACTTTTTCCTTTACCAGAGATGCGATGGTAAAGTTGATTTTTTTTTCACCAAATTTTTCAAGGTTAAAGTTTTTATAACCGCTGACAGTGATTTGTAAGTTTTGTTACAGTGGTTTCAGAAAGAATTGACCTGAATTGATAGTGTAGTATTTATTCATAAAAGTTTTAGGTATAGTAGCACATTTAAGTGCACTTCAAATCACCCGGAAATTGGTCGGTAACATAGTTTGTTCTCATTCAAAGTCGCAGTTTTTAATAGGTTCGATAAACCTACACGGTCATCCTTTACGGAAAAGGTTATAAAAAGAAGTAAACGTTCTAACAACCCATTAAGTAATCTTTGCTAGCTATGTATCTAACTGCAGTGCTGAAGTAGGTAGGGGTCTCTTGCGCCTGTGAAAATAAACCGGTCTGGGACGATTGAGACTAAGGTCAATTAAGGTCATTAAAAGGCGTGGTAATTGCCTATATATGTTATCTCAGTAATCTGCAATTCTTGCCATAAAACATTGGTTATTGATAACAGTTTGGTTCCCAGGCTCAATTGACCCCATACCTACTTCTTTACTCCATCAATCTCCTTTCCCATTCAGTGTCATCTAGTCTGACAAACCTCAAGCTCTGGATTTTTCTGCTCTACGCTATATTTTCAGCGAAGATTTGATTTACCACATTGGCTTGGTTTAGTGCAGACCTTCCATTTTTAACCAGCTCCGCAAATATGCCGTGTACACCCGAAGCTTTGCTGTTCTTTAACCGGTTTATTGCAAATATCCTACACAATTGCTAACGGCAATGTAGAATGATCATCAGATATTGGTGAAGTCCCCACTTCGTCAATTACCTCGCCTTTTAGTAATTTTTAAAAATTCTGTTCTCATCACTCCAACATGCCGTTGTGATCTGCATTTACTCGAAAATCTAGTGTGAAGCGTAGTTCGAGTGGGAGGAATCCAGGACAGGTTAGCTTAAGAGTAGACCCCACTCTGATGTTCAGGAAGATATGAATAAACCTTTCGATTGAACTTTAGGATGTTGAACGGTTCAGAAAGATTGGAAGAGCGGAAGATTGTTGACGAACTTCTTGAATGTACTATTCGTGAGCACAGGGTTTCAGGGTTTAGGTGTGAGCCGAGTGGCTTCTAGTCTTGTGTTGGGGGAATTAAACATTGATGTGAAGGCAAAAGGGCTTTAGCTTTGATAAAACAGTTGCTATGTAAATCGCAATAATAGTGGGTAGTATATTCGGGGATATTGAAAATCTAGGGTTAAATGCCGATACACCAAAGACATAATACCCAGGACAGACAGCGCCCTTTAACTCTCAACTAATGCTAATCATCGTTAACTGGCCTGTGTCGCCTTTAATTGCGATTTTTTGATGATTAACATCAATCCTTAATCAATAAAATATTTTGATGATAAGCGAGTTAAACAGATTCGTTACAGCGGTTCTCTTAGTTTTTCCATTTCTCATAGATAGATGGCGTACCTCTCCGTATTGTTTTTTCATAAGCTGTCAAAATTTACATCGAAAAAAATGATTTTACATGCTCATTTTATTTTGCGGTGTGTTTTATCGAAATTTATGATAAAAAATCGGCGCCACGGAAATCGTAGTTTTGATATAACAAAAACCCTTTGGGAAAAACCTCAAAACGTCAAACTTTCGAAAACTATGCGAGATATCGAAAATATTAACTTTACATTTTCAGCTTAATTTTGAGCTGCTTAATAAAAGGGCATCATCAAATGGCGAGTCACGGAAACCGTAGAATCCCCTGTGAAGTGAATAAGTGTCAAGTGTGATTAAAATAAAAGTAGATTGAAAATAGAAATAGAATTATTGGAAGATTTTGAAGGGAAGTATTCGAAAAGAGTTTCTTAACATAACTCTCCATTCCATTCTCCAATTTTTTTTCGCGTGTAGGCAAACGCAAATTTCTTTTTGAACAGCATACTAGGCTTTAGCAGGGAGATCAGATCCGGCAGCGGCAGAAGCAGAATTCTCCCTGCTGAATCAGATCCAAGTAACGCAGCAAAAGCGGCAGAATTTTTGTTTGACAGCCAACGTCAAATTAATTTGTTTGCGAATATGATAATTTTTCCCAAATATAGTGCAAGATGATGTTAATCGATTTTGATTTTTTTAATAAACAACAATAAATTCACACAGCAATAAATTCTCAATTTTCCGCGTCCATTTGTCAATTTAAAAACAAGTTGCCAAGTGACAGATGTTTGAAATGTCAAAAAATTATGCAGCAAAATTAGGATTTTAGATGAAAAAGCAGCGGCAAAAATGGTGATTTTCTTGTCGCGTGACCATCGTAAGCCAATAAGAGCAATTCTCTGCCGACGGTTCTGCTTACTTAGCTTTAGTCAGAATGCCCTAAAGTCATACAGATTCTGCCTATCATCTTCTTCAGCGCTTAATGTCCATTTAGCGAATGCCCATTATGAGCGCTGTCTGTCTAGGTTATAGGTCCTGAGAAACGCCAACTGCTAATACGATCTAAGATCTACAGCCATGCTACAGAATCCTACCTCCACATCCTCGAAGATGTGAACTTTACATCAGTCGACCCGTGGATACTCTTGTCTATATAAGAATAACAGACGAAGGAAGTTGAAAGGCGAGCGTTTCGCGCCTCAAAACAAAGCAGACAGGTTGGCGGACAAGCTACCACTGTAAAAACCCAGGAAGAAATTCGCACGAAGCTCACTGTAACAAAAATCAAAACAAAATTTTTTTATAACAGGGTTTCGATTTCTCCCAAACCGATATCCTCAATAGCAACCAGCTGAGGCCAATCACGCAACCGTAGGGGTCAATGGGGGAGGCAGCCTCGTCGGAGTGTTATGTCTACTGAAACAAGTTTAGGTGTCCAACAAGCTTTGTGTGGGGGATTTTTAGAGATGCTATTTCATTTATTGCTAGTACATATTACAAGTCGACGCCGTTGAGGTTCACATAAATAGAAAAGAAATTTTGGGTTATTGTTGGACATAGCAACAGACTTCCTAAACATTAGAATGGAGCCGGACTTACACGAGACAGTACATTTGTCCCTTACACGATAGTTAATTGTACCGAGGCCTCAATTTTTTGAAATATCCCGGTTCATGTACTGGACAGATATTTCTTACTTTTTTTGAGGCAGTGAAATTTCCAACATGAAAAGAGATGAGGCGAGATTGTAAAATATAAATATACATTGCGGAGGCATAGCTTTCTTACCAACTTACTCTGATGGAGTTTAATGCATATTAGAATCAAACTCGTAAAAAAATCTTCATTACTTTTTATTTTCTTTCTTTTTTTAATTTGCTTATTTTGTCATGTCAATAGGACCTCGCCTCATTTGAAGTATGACATTGTACTGGCTCGAAAGAAAAAAGAGGCACCTCTTACAAAACTCATTTTATAATCGTGTCCTGTCCAAAATAACTAAAGATTATGAAAAACTACATGGATTTATCGAGCAACATTACGCTCTGTGATTTGCTTTTAGTGTCATCACTTTAACTAATAAAAATCTTTTTCTACCCCTCTGTTAGAATGCAGGCATTCTGATATTACTTTTAGTTACGGAATTAGCAGCATTCCACACCCGTGTGGAATATTCATTCCATCACTTGTTATGGAATGACTACTATTGGCGACATCTGTTCGTCGTAATCCAAGAATATGATTTATTAATTAAAGAAAGATTGTTTCAATAATAAACAATCAACCGCTAGAAACAATTAGCTTTAAATAAACTATTCAATTATTAAATTGCAGTAAATAATAGCATTTTTTAAATAAATTCTGTGGCGGCCATCTATTAACGAATTATTAAATTACAAAATTGTTATGAATGAACACTCCCTACTAATATGTTATTTAGCGTTAAAATATCTTGCTGTGCCTTATACATTATATTTTTGGCATTAGCTTTACAGAAGGTACGCTTTTCTTTACAAAATATTAATAAAAACTAATTAAAGGCGTAGAAAAAGTATAGTCTGCAACACGTTTTGAATGGCATATTCCGCACTCGTGAATCGCCACCCTCGCCTTCGGCTCGTGTGCCAAACTTCCACTTGTGCGGAATATGCATCATTCAAAACTTGTTACAGAATATAGTATTCTGAAATACCATTCCACCAGATAAATACTGTGTGTAACCACGTAAATTCTTTCCAAAATGTTTTCCATTTTCCATTTTAAACGTTCTTCGTTCATTTTTCGATTTAACTAAGCTTAAACCATTGGTATGCTGCAATTTACGTAATTAGACAAGTTTTTTCTGCCAGCACCACTAGGTGTAAGAACCATAAAAACTACCAACAGCAATTAGTCCTGGAAAATACTGTGCTTAATATGTATGTATGTAGTGAAGCAAAGGCTCCTCCAGTTACACAGAGGATTTCTAAGCAAAAACTTTTTAAACGAAAAAATCGACCTGCAGAGCAGCATTCCATGAGTTCTGTACATTCTTCTTGGTTTCCTTTGGCAAAAAGAGATTTATCCGTTCTCTACCTCTTGTTCAAAAATTTCTTTAATTTATTTATCAAGTTTCTTTTTTTGTTTTTGAGAAAGAAAAAAGTTTCACGTACATATGTATGTATGATAATATAAATTGGCAATATTAGGGTCAACTTTGATTAAGCGATTCAAGGCCATATAAAAATCGATAGGGATTTACCTTTTTTTGGTTCTTGGAAAAAAAGAAGAAGAAGAAAACTTACCCTTTCTAATCCTACCCCCAAGTCGAGAAATAATATTGGACCAAGTCAGGTAAACGGGAGAAAATATATATATATATGTATATATAAAAGAATTGAGCTAGTATATATGTATATATTCCTTAATGGTAGCCTTTCTCCCTAATTTTTCAATATCCTTTTTTTGTTGCTGCTTTCTCTCGACCGTAATTGTAGAACCTTTCATCGGCTACCTAATAATTTCTCTTTATTTCCTCTTTTTTTTCTTTACCATCTTTTTTCTTGTGCTTTCCACATCATGTGATCCCTTCGCATGTACAGATTTCAAATCAATAACTTTATACACAGAATCAGTTGCCAGCATAACAAGGATTTCAACAGCTCAATCAAATACCATTTGCGAAGCCCATCTCCACGTCTCGCTGGCCCCTGCTCTATTAGCCGGGGATACTAAAAGGATAAAACGGCCACGGTCGCCGCCAGAGAAAAGGAAGTGAACATCACACAAAGGACAGACATGTGAGAGTTTCCTTTTTATTTTTGCTCTCCTATAGAAAAAGGAATCAGAGGGAAAAAAAATGTTGAGTGGAAGTGGAGGATGTATTTGGGGGAAGGGGAACAGCACAGGAAAGAAGCCAATAAATCACAATCGTACGTGGAAATCCCTAACAACTGGATGAAAAAGGAGTTTCCTCTGAATGAAGTTCTATGGCTCAAAGCTCGCACACACATGTCCCAGAATCACTCCGTATATCTCATCCTGTTCCTATATCGAATACCCAGTCTCATTTCACGCCAAATCCCAGCCACCTGTAATCGTAGCTGCGATCTCAAATCACTACTTTTATGTGTTTTGTATAGATGTGTGTGTGTGTGTTCGTTGTGTGTTGCTACCCTAGTATAACGATGTGCCAAATTAATCACCTGAAGAAAAGGTGCGGTATATGTAACCGAAGAACATGTTTAACGTTTTCATGGAACCTAGTTACGATACACTTTCGCACTGTTGCTGGCTTGCTTTTATAATGAAGAGCTGGTATTGAATTTAAGACTCCTTCTGGTGTCCTTTAATTAAGGAGCAAAGCTAAAGCCACAAGTACGTACATTTCCCACACCCATTTTATGTCCCCTCTTATACACGTACCAAAGAAATGGATGTGAAAATAGTCTGGAATAACCTCAAAGTTGACATCAATTTGCGAATTGATTCCCTCATTCTCCCTCAGTACCAGAGCGCTTTCGCAGTTCAACATCCCTGAACTGTGTGTAGTCCTTTTTTTGTGTGAATCCTTACCAGTTAAGTGTCTGGCATCTACTCATGTTTAAGGACGAACGTACTAACTGGGGGCACCTTGCAAAATTTTCATGAATGCTTCTATGCAAATTTTTCATCCTAACACAGCTCACTCTCTCTCTCTCTCTTTCTCTCTGTGCACCAAGCGCCAAGCTGTTGCCCTCGATGTTGGCTGTTGAAATTGTTGCGAGGTTACACTGAAGTACCACAGGGTTCCTAAATAATTCAGATCCACGTTCATTACAGCCCGGGGGCAAACACCACTTTTTCAACCGTTGCGCATCAAGGTGCTGGAAGGGGGAGCAGCGGTGGTTGGCGGTCTCGGGAGGAGTCGTTCGTCGGCTAAAGGAATGGGGATCCAGCCAGGACTGCAAGGATTCACCGTGGGGAAGATGGAGTACAGGGTGGTGGCGCTGTAGATGATTCAAATTACTCGAATTGGAGAAGAGCAGCACAAATTTTCAAGTTTGGCTTAAAGCTTCGTAAATATAGGGGTGGTGGGGGGTTTGATATTTCTTCTCTTCTTCATTTTTATTTTATTTCATATTTTTACTTTTTACTCGGTTTCTCGTTCAGTTCTTGTTTCGGTGAAAAGCAGCGCGGGGGCTTTATGTACATACTTTTGTGTAATTTGGACAATTTTAATGGATTTTAGGATTAAGCATGTTTCACCCCGAGGATATTAATTATTATTATTTTTTCTCCTTTTTTTTGAAAGACAATATAGTGGTATGATGGTACTTTATGAACAGTTTAAATGTAAGATTGTGGGTAGATGATAACCAGTTTGATGGTTAAGAACGTACTTGCTAGAAGATATTGGTGGGATATTGACTATGACTTGGGTTGTTTAGATAGTCTAGAATCTATTTAAGATATTGCAAAATCTATCTGTTTTCTTTCATACAAGCTTCTTACACTTATGGATTTAATGTTATTACATAAACGGACATTGCCCCTAAGCTGATGGTTGACCTTAATTAATCTAAAACTTTTCTTTAATATCTCTGTATAAAAAAAAGACAACTAACTGTCATCACAAACATCAGAACTCTTGAAAAACTGCTAATTAACTCTAGATTCTATAAGCGCCATCAAGACCATGAATGCTGCAAAACATAACATAACGTCGTATAGTAGGAGATGCTCACAAGGGTATGTAAGATGCAGACCATCTCTTTCGAAAGTGCTGTTGTAAATTTTTATAACCTCCTCAAAAATCATTGTGTTTGACCTTGGATGAACTGTCTGAACTCTAATTAGCTTAATAGTAGCTAATTAGCAAATAGTAGACACATTTTAGATATAGGAGAAGATTAGTTTTACAAGTGTAGCAAAAAATCGTTAACCCAAGTGTTAGGAAACTAAACTTAATGAAAATAACGAACGAACACTGCACAACGCAACGGACGAAGTTAAAACTGAACGAAAAACAACGGAGGAACTCAAACTAGACGGAAACAAAACGAAAAACTGACATGACACCTGAGAAATGGAGTAAGAATGTGGGAAGCCGTTTTTGCTGAATAACAAGAGGGAATCGAGCTGACGCAGAAAATAAAGGGAAGGAGAAAAAGAGTCCATTTTTACTTTGTATTTTTAGAGAATAGAAGAAGACATTCATTTATATTCAAAGTGTAGGATTTTAATTTAACGCCTCAAAAGACTCTAATTTGACGCCCAACACCAAGTATTTTTCATTATTCTTGTTTGTAATCTATTAGATGTAAGCATTTTCAGTTTTTATTTAAATTTAATCCAAAATATAATTTTGTTCGTTAGTTAAAATAGTTTGCCAGCGTTTTAGAAGCTTATTCAATATCTTGGGAAAAAAATCCTCCTAGCCAAATCACAGTAAAATCACTTGGAGCACAACACAATTGTAACCGTTTAAAATATGCTTTTGAGGTTATGCTTACCGTAGCATTCCGAAAAAGTTGAAAGTTAATCAACTTTTTCGTTCGGTTCCGATCCGTAAGTACCATTGGGCCTATTCACACAGTGCACATTCATGGCGCCTAAAACCGGTTTTATAGATGAGAGAGGGAAGGGAGCGGAAGAACTTAACGAAACAATTTTCACGCAAAAGCAAACGCGTGAAAACTAGCACACATATAAAAAGTTACTTCTATCTCTTGCATTCTTTAGCTCTGTTTTTCTCTAACAAGTAAATTTCATCTGCAATACATTTAAAGGTTCCTGTATAGCATTCAAATTTACTACACTCATTTACGCCCCGTCTGAGTTGCTAGGAGTTGAATAAAACCGGTTTTACTCACCACAATTATGGCAGAGTGTGAATATGCCCATTGGGCATATTCACACAGTGCACATTCATGGCGCCTAAAACCGGTTTTATAGATGAGAGAGGGAAGGGAGCGGAAGAACTTAACGAAACATTTTTCACGCAAAAGCAAACGCGTGAAAACTGGCACACATATAAAAAGTTACTTCTATCTCTTGCATTCTTTAGCTCTGTTTTTCTCTAACAAGTAAATTTCATCTGCAATACATTTAAAGGTTCCTGTATAGCATTCAAATTTACTGCACTCATTTACGCCCCGTCTGAGTTGCTAGGAGTTGAATAAAACCGGTTCTACTCACCACAATTATGGCAGCGTGTGAATATGCCCATTGGAACCACCTTTCATAACTGCCATATAAATTCTAAGCAAACTTCGAATTTGAACTTTGACAGCTTAACGGATCGGAACGGTGCGGAACGGATGCATTGGGATCCCGGCTTAAAGCCTAGTATGCTGTTGAAGCGAAATTTTCGTTTGCGTTTTGGATATATATCTCTACACACGAAAAATAATTGGAGAATAGAATGGAGAGTTTACGTTAAAAAACTGTTAATTTGAATACTTCCGCTTCAAAATCTTAAAAAAATCCTATTTCCATTTCAATCTACTTTTATTTAAATCACACTTGTCACTTTTTCACTTCACACTTGAGTACTGTCAAAATTTCGGCCCGAAATAAATATTAAAACATTATTTCTGTGCGAAAAAAGTCTCCACATAAGCAGAGACATTTACCTTTATCCCGAAAAAGTTGTGATTTTTCGTTTGAACAGCGTACTGCTAAACGAAATCGGAAGCGAAAATTTCGATGGCACTTTTCGCGTGCGTTTTTTTTACATAGAGTTTGATAGGAAATTTTCATTTCGCTTCAACAGCATACTAGGCTTAAGGCCCAAACATATAGCAGAAACGAAAACGAACCGAAACGAAAAGAATGAAATAAATCGTATTAAAATGTATGAACTCGGTTATATAAACGAACAGAACCGAATCGGAACGAATGATATAAATTTATTTCTTTTCGGTATTCGTTTCAGCTATTCAGCCCGTTACTTTGACAGTTCGACAGACAGTTAAACTTAAAGTAGTTGAAAGAACGTTATTTTAAAAGAATGCAGTCAATACGAGGGATTTACGAGAATTTAAATTATGATTTCTCTTGTGATTTCTTGACATCCGCCATAAATTATATAAATTGTATCATATATGTATTTATCGAAAATAAAAAAAACTCTTCTACTCAATGCAAAACTTGTCAACAAATGTCAAGAACCGATTCGCTCAGGCACCTTATATAATCGCTATCATTTTCAAGTTCATTTCGTTTTCGTTTCGGTTTCTTTTCGTTTCTGCTATATGTTTGGGCCTTTAAGTCGAAACAATTTTATGATCTTAATTTCGAAATTGAGTAAAGTGCTTTCACCAGTTGTTTCAATTTTGTGGCTTACGTGCTGTATTTTCCACAAATCTATTATACTTGTATTGGTTTGGAGGTTTTTGAATGCACTGTGGTTGCCTACGAGTTAAAGAAGTAGAAGATGGCAATTTTTCATAAAATACCCTTCACTAATTGGTTCAATTATTTCAAATGCGTCCTCCATGTTCATTAATTATTTATTTGCAATAATCTCACAAAACTCACTTTGATTTGTTTAACTACAGTTCATGTGTTTAACGTTAATACAACTGTCAGAGAGTTTTTCTTCTTCTTCTTAACCATTGGGGAGTTAAGTTAACATGATTTTAAATATGGTAGATCCTGACATAATCTTTGTTGCTTCTCCGAAAGGTCATTTTAAGACCACTATAGTTTCTATGTCGTGCAATCGTACTACTTGGAGGTATTCAGTCCAATATTTGACTCTGGCTGACTAACAATACCTACATTTCCTGCTCATACTTTAACCTCACCTCATAATCGCTGTCTAACACAAACCTTACTACAAACCATTTAACTGTGCAATTATGTAATATAGTAAACAAAACCTAAAACAATCCATCATAACTCACAATAAACACCCTGTATTTTATTTAAATCCCTGTAAAAAAAATTCAGTACCAATAACATTCATAATAAATCCCAAAGAAAAATATTAACCTGGACATAAATACAATAAACAAACAAAATTAAACACGGCAAAAAAAACTTTCTAAACTTTCACCTCCCCTCCTACGACGTTTACTTATCGTACTAAGAATTGTCCTAATACGTCTTTCATAAGAAAATCGCGTGTTTTGTGGCTGTAAATAATCTAGGAAAAGGGAGTTATTTTGTACCTACGAAAACATGTTTGCAACCTGAATTAAAGAATTACGCCAGTGTACAATTAATACGAGACATTATCGCAAAGATTCTTATCGTAAATAATTGTTTAAACGCCGTGCTACATCATTTGTTAACAAAAATTGTGATTAGTCCAGAAGTTTTTTTGTGGTGAAAGGGAGTGTTTTTTAATTGAAAACACACGCAAAAAATAAATGATTTAGTATTTTTAATACTAATACTACCACTAAACCTTTTTATAATATTTTTTAATATAAAACTATTTAGGAATGAATGCACACTAATTGAGGATGAATTTTTACTAAGCAATGATACGAATCGCTACCATTCAGAAAATTGATCAGTTATTGGTATCAACAATTTGGATACGTTCAGGACGAACATTTTCTGTGAAAGGTCTGTTATTATGTGATTTGTCATAAACTGTTATTATCTCGCAAGGCAGGTTATAGAGTAATTGTAGGGAAATGTAGTTGAGAAGATAATTCGGTATTTAGTTGATTTTTGTGTCCTTTTTTGTGTATTTGCTTATTTTCTGGAAAATTATAGGACGTGCACACGACACTAATGCATGGAAGTTTTTATGGTGATAAGAAAGTACATTGAGAAACAAAAAATATGTTGACGTGATATTTTTCGATTAGAAATTTGTTGTTGAAATACTGGTCTTCCACAAGGATGAGATATCCGCTTCTCTAGGGTGAAATTTCTTCTTCCTATGGACCATGGTTTTTTAAGGAACCACTTGGGAGTAATCAAAATTGATCTTTCCACTGGGCTACCTGCCGTCTTTACCGATGACAATTGTCATAAATTATACAAATTAACAGTTGCAGTTTATTTCATATTTAAATATCTGACACATATGTATGTTTTTGTTTATTTTTCGTTTTACTTCTTTTTGTCAGTTTTCAGCATAGCCAAAGTAAAGGATACTCCAAATGTGACGTCTAGATGTCAGCACTATATACGACGATGTGGCGATCACGATGCGTTTACAACATCATCTCCACTCAAGCCCATCGAAACTACAGGCTTGGAAGCAGACTTTTTAGTTGTGTTGGTGCCGGGCCTATTATCTGTCACTTTTGTTAGAATCCATATGTGGCAGAATAGCTTCGCGAATATTTTAGGAATATTTTCGCCGTAAAAAGTGATAGAACATTGTATTTGTGCTTTAGTGATTAGTGCTTTAGTGATTTAATTAAAAAAATTAAAAAAAATTGAGTGATTAAGTGTGTTTGAAGTGTGTTAATTGTTAAGGTGACATATTCGCGGTGGTTTTTTCGGGTTTATTTAGGGAAAAAATGTTGAATTTCTGTGGTAATAGAATAAAAAGTGATTTTAAAGTGCTTAAAGGTTATTATGGAATAGTTATTAAAAACATAAGTGCAGAAAAATGTGAAGGAAAAGTGAAAAAGTTATTGTTATTCATGTTGTGGAATAGTACGCCCGCGTTTATGTGCAGAGACGGAACCGGTCCAAAAAAAACCCGCAAAAACGAGGACTGGACGGAAAATGCGGGCTTTTTTTGGTCTTTTGTTGGTACTTTGGACCGGTTTGGTCCCTGCACATAAACGCGATCGCATATAATTCTAATGCACCGTACTTTTAATAAACAAAAAACCGCTTGAAAAATTGCAAATAGTTTGTGTTTTTTAAAAAAAAAACATGTAGACTCGGTTTTTGGATGACCCTTTACTACTAGTCCGTAATGTAGTTCTGGTTCCGGTTATAGTACAATATTTAATAGTTAGCTTAGTTTGAAGAATAGAACAGAATATGACAGGCTAGGACGTTCTGGATATGACCCTTTCGTTTGTATGAATGGGAAATTGAATAACGTTGTTGGTCAATTTGAATGAACAATTTTGTGAATATACTCTATTACCAAGTTTATAGCAGCAAAATTAAATCGATTTAACTTAAACTTACGCCAAAATTTCGAATTAACGTATAAACGGGTAACTTACATTCTTCTAACTTTGGCTTAAGCCGAAAAATTTCGGTTTAAGCCATAATTCGGATTACCCCGTTTATACGACAAAAAATTTTGTATGATCCATAATTCGAATTATTTTTGGAGTAGCTATAAACTAGGTATATGATAGTTTGTCTTAAGAATTGACAAGTTGCCTTGTAATCATGATGAATAAAATTAGTAACGTAATAAACTGTGCTTATGGCATAAGTTTTTATTTAAAAAAGAAGGAATTATTCATGATCCAACCTAGAAATTATAAGTATTAAAGCATGGCAGTCACGTTTTATATTAACAAAAAAAAAATTCCATCAAATGTTACATTCTAAAAATCCTGAAACAAACCCCATTCCCATTTAAACTCAGCTAGATTTCTTCAGTACACATCATTCTCCACTTATCGTCCTGAAATACTTCTATCCGCTGAGAATAAAATGTTTATCAAGTATGAAACACGATTTTTAACGTGATATGAATTTCGAATATTTCTCTCTGACAGAAATTAAACATTATAAGAATTTGGCACCCAGTCACATCTCAGAAATGTCTGCTTTTGAACATGGTGACGACATAAGTACTTTTCCATAGTAAAACATTTATATATATACAATATTCTCTTTTTTCGTAATAAGAAAATATTCAGCTGAGTTGGCACATTGAAGATGGTTGGTAGCTGCGTCGGCAGAGTTGAGAGCTGCTCAACAATAAGAATGGGATCAGAATCTTAAGAAGTTATGTTTCGGCAATCAAAGAGAAATTGTAAAGCCAGCAAAAAGCATTCATTTCCAATATGTTGAGATTTAAAGATTAAATGGAGATTGGGATTTTATTTGTTAGAATTATGTAAAGAAAATATTCGAATAAAAAAGATACCATGAGATAAAGATTGGTCCAAGTTTCAGCTTCACAATGTTTGTTTAAAGGCTGAAAGGAAAATCAATAAAGCAATTAACGTAAGTACAAGTACCTATTAAGAACCACTTTAAGTATCTGTTACCTTCGGAATACGATAATAAAAGTAAAGTGTATATTAAAACGGGAACAGCATCTGCGGATTATTCAAATAACAAAGACAGCTGCTGGCATATTTCTATATTTGGAAATCCATTAAAAATTGAAGTAAAATGAAGGAAAACGTTTCCACGGCGTCGTGTTTTCTTCTTTGGAATAAAAATGTTAAATCGTGACAAATCCAAGAGATTTTTATTCATTTTTATTTCATCATCATTTCATGACCCAAAAAAAAGATGAAGTTTGAGAAAATAAGGAGAATACCTTTAAGTAGACAACCTATCAACAAAGAAAGCGCACAAACGTAGAGAGAAAGTAAGGCAGAAGTATAACGCCGACGTATTAATGTCAAAAAAATTTCAAATTACCGTGCGCCGTCTTACCTGCTCCTCTCATCAGAAGATTAAAAAAATTGTTAGAAAAGCAAAATTTTTTAATGAGATTCAATTTTCTTCTTCTTAACGTCAATCCGATTAGCCGAATTGTTGCTGAGGAATTGCGCGACTGGTAGTACACAAGTTGTAAAAATACAAAAAAATAAAATTAAATAAAAATTAAAACTCAGCAGTTTCTTTGTCCCATGCACAAATAAGGTCATAGCTTAGTCTGAAAAGTAATTAGTCTTTCGGATATCTTAAGTTAAAGCTGTTTAAGCTTACGCGGAGATTTAATGAAGAGAGCATTTTCAAATGGATGGAGGCTGCTGATAGGCTATTAAAATTGTTGGGGTATTAATTTAAGGAAGAGGATAATGAATAATAGCTGGTACTGCATGGTATGGTGTAGATTAAATATGAAAGCTTTAAATCGAGCAGAGATGTTTTAGTATAAAATATGCTTTTTTAGTCTAAAATGTTTAGTTGTAAAGAACTATTAACAGTCAGTTAGCATGGCGCCATCTATTAGTCAGGTTTTGAAAAAGCGGTAATTGAAGACATTAAGCTTCTCAAAGTTTCAGCAGAGTGCGAACAGAAAAGTGTCGGATGTTTGATTAATAGAGAGTCTCCAGACTGTGGTAGAAAGATCTGGAACTTGGATAATAGAGAAGCTTAGCTATATAAATGCAGTGGCAGCGGCATTTAGAGTCAGTTTTGATTTGAAGAGCGATTGAAGTGTTCGAAGGAATAAAAAGTGATCTAAAGTGAAAAGTGATGATTAAATAGAGAATTAAAAGACGATAAGTTATTAGTGAGAGTTATTGAATTGCTAGTGATAAATTAGTGAATTGTGCCTGTTATTGTGTTGTGTTAATAAATAAGTTTTGTGTGAACATTTAAAAAGTGTATTCCTTAATTAATCCTACGAATCCGTTAAGCCTTTAAAACGTGACACTATACAAAATACATAAATTCGTTTCCATATATCTTTATTTATCTTCTGTCCTTGTGTATGTGACTGAACTCCTCCTAAACGGCTGGACTGATTTTTATGAAATTTTGTAAGTGTGTTTAAGTTGATACGAGAATGGTTTAGATTCACAATTTTAACCGATACCTTAATGGCTGGACTGATTTTTACAAGCTCTATATTAACTTCGTTCTCTGTGCGAGAAGAATCTTGCGATCGATTTTTTGATCACTTCGCCATATCCGGTGATGCTCATATTAGGCACATACCTTTGGTTCTGAAGACAATACAATATAGCGTATTAAATTTTATGGTACATCCAATATGACGGCCACCATTCGCTTAAGATTATCTGCCGTATTCTAAAAACAGTCACAAGTCGCAGCGCGTTAACACTACTACCTTTTTGGGTATGGGCGGAATATGTATTTGCAAATTTCCAAGAGTCTGAATAAACCCCGGAGAATTATGACAGAGCAATTAGTTTACGCATGAGCCTGGTAGTGTATAGGAACACTTGCTAGCAGGGGTGACATAACATAACAGTGTCAGGTAAAGAAAAAAGTTAATCATAAAAGTGCGTTTAGGTGTTAATTCTCCACGAAAGATTGAAAGTTGTCGTGTTCGATCCCGGCTAGAGTAGTAAAAAAAATAGAAACAATTATTATTTTAACATTCCTTCCGCAGTCCTAAATCGTAATATCAATCCTGAATTCTAAAAAAATATTTTTCCCGCAAAAAAAAAACGTAATTACAAAGAAAATGAAGGGAAGAAAAAGAAATTGAAAATTTCCATCCTTGAAAGTACACTAAAACCCATATTTTTAGATCTGGACGGGGGTTGAGGGAAATTTTCCGTTTTCACTTTGTAGCTTTCCATTTAAGCTTCTTGGATATGCGATGATAACCCTTGGAAAATCTTTTTCCATATTTAAAAAAAAAATCGCCCTCCCGCGCTCGTTTTTTTTGTATATCATGTCTGTAAGGGTTCAAGATCTGGGGTCTGAAAAACGACTCCATCTCGCCCCCACACCGCTCAGCTCGAATAACATCCTTTGAAGATATTATTATAATGTGTTCCATATTCCCACGCAACAAGGGCAACGTCAGAAGGCAGGCACAACTAGATAGATACCGAAAATCGTCCTTATGTCCTGCATACGTACGCGTATATACGTGTATGGTATATGCTTGCCCAATCTCATTGCCAACATCTCGATTTCTCAGCGAACCCATATTATAAGCTAAACATCCTCGGAAAACCTATTCACTTTTGGCTCGCCCTGAATATAAGGATATACCGTATCCTATCATAACAGAAGGCAGCCAACAATTTTCCATGTCTTTTATTCTATAATGACGACTACACTCGGTTCGGCAAATATTACGTCGTCATAGACGGTGGATGCCTGAAGCTATACGTACCATAGAGCAGGACAACCGGAACGGACGGGGATTTTGTCGAAGCATGTGCATGTGCTTGGATTTGTCCTGAATGTCCTGAATATTGGGAATTTTACTTTTGTGATTATTACTGTCTTATCTTGTATTGTAGTAGCTCTTTTCATAAAATAAATGAAATTGACGGCATATGCGAGAATGTGTGTGAGTATACGAGCGTGAACCTGGCAAAGGATGTAGCTAATCTGCTGGAAATGGCTTGACACGATTCCTTAAGGTGATTACACAGGATCTTAATGTAAACTCGAAACGAACTACCAATTGATCCTTGCCAGGCGTCACGTGCGGGAATTGTGTTGCGAGTGGTGATGATGGTTTGGTGCGCGTTGTTCAGTCGCTCTTTATACACAGCGACAAAAATAGATTTCAAGTTATAATAACTAATCGATATCTTAAAGTAGGAACTTTTTTTTTATTGCTATTATTGTGTGTAGGGACTTGTGACGCGTTTATCTTTAAGGTTATAAATTTTGTGCGCAGTTGAAAGTGGTATGGGAAGATTAATTTCTTGAATGGGGAAAGATCTAAGGACATTAGAACCATTTATTTCAATATAAAAGAATTTCCGTTTAGAATTGACTGGGGTTCTTCTATATAGTTTCATTTTATGAACATTAAGAGTTAAATGTTTTATTTGACAGTAAAATATTTTAATGGTTTTTTCTTTAATTTAGTAAATGTCAGGAAACTACTACTGTTTGGCAGTCGAGAACCTTTAGAAATCTCTTTCAAAGGATTGAATGAAGTATATGTCGAAAGGAACAATTTAATAGCTTGGTGTGCCCATTGGAACAAGTACTCCAGAAGGTACTTGTACCCACACACAGCTACGCCCATTCTCTAAGTTACAAGTAGAGGGATTTTAGTAAGAAGTTAGGA
The DNA here is from genome assembly GCA_963855945.1 of Thereva nobilitata. Lineage (NCBI taxonomy): Eukaryota > Metazoa > Arthropoda > Insecta > Diptera > Therevidae > Thereva > Thereva nobilitata. The sequence goes on from OY979698.1 coordinate 15,726,934, forward strand.
AAGAATTTGGGTCAAGCCACTTTAAAATGCTTTTCTTTATTTAAAGAGTTTTATTTAACAACATATGAGAAAGTTAGTTTAAATAGAAAATAGAGCAAATTTTTTATGCCTGATGAAATAAAAGCCTATTCAAAAATTGTGGATCGTTTCGTTTATGCTTGTTTCATATAATTTGAATTTAAATTAATTTATAGATTATATTTTCTTGAATCTACAAATCTTTTCAATGAATACAAAAGTTACCGCGCAAAGAGAAAAGGATAAATTAGTAAGAACGGCCCTGAGGCATGTTGTAAGAGTTTGGAAATACTGGATGTGGGAGATTGTTCCACAGGCGGGTTGTTCTACCTATGAATGAATTCGCTAGACTGAAGAGGGCGTGGACAGGGACCGCAGACTGTGGGAATGGGATGCTAGTCTGATGTGTTCCTGTATTTCGATGGTACAGCGTACTGTGGCTCAATCGGGGAGAAAATAGTGTTTGCTATTTCTGATAAGTTTGTGGACGCAGTTTCGCACCCTGTCGACACACGATAAGCTTTGTTTTGTAAGCCTCGGTCAAAACGCACGTTTTATATTCGAAAGGGGTCGAATGTAAGGCGTTAAAACATTTGAAGGAGCAGCAAGTATAGCTTCTGAAAAGCGGAAAACTTAAAAATGGGTGAAGACTAATTCCCGGGGTTGTTGTAACTGAAATTATTTGTTGTTTTTCTCGCTCATTCCACTGCCTAATTCTGTATTTCCATCTCATGTTAAAATTAAAGAACATCAGCTAAAGTTAACTCAACTTCAACACTCAAATTTAATTTTATTTTCGAAATTCGGAAGTAACTAGTGACATCTATTTGTCGCACAGATGAATAAGCAGAATTGTTATACCAAAGTTGGCGATTTATGTTTGTTCCGGCATGGAACCTACGTTGGGGCATGGAATCGGAGATAGATTACCTGTGCAACATACTCTCGCCAACATATACAGTTCGGAAGGTGATCATGAACCGAGTTGAATGTGATGAATGGTCAAATACAAGGCAAAAGTTCTAAAAAACAAGGATTACACCTCGGGAAATTAATATTCATTGTGATTAAAGAAATTCCTTTTAAAATGTCGACCGACAAACTTTATGCGACAACCTTTATATTTCCCACCAGCAGTAAACAGAATCTGACACACAGCATGACCAACATGAGACAAGAAAACACTCAAGAGGAAATCAGAGACACATGAGATTGTGAGTCTTGGATAAATACGTTCCACATCAAATGATCACCTCAAGTCCCACCAAATGAGGGGAAATGACGAAGTTACTTCGGGTTTCCGGCTTGTAATTTATTATTATTTCAGCACAACAGGATCTCAAAAAAGGGAAAAACGTTGAGGAAACATCTAGAAGGAAGAAACCGAGCCAATAAAAGGGAATAACTCAGAATGACGCCTCTTCTTTTTTCTTGCGACTAGTGCAACGTGAAAAACATCATTAGAGAATCCAACGCAATCCAATTACAAAAATCCACTTAGAAATCATAAGTATAGTCTATAACAGTGATTCCCAAACTTATTTAGGTCATGGACCCCTTACTACAATAAAAACTTGATCATGCACCCCCAAACCCAAGTGAATCAAATTTTATGATATAATAAAATCTACTACAAATACTTTAATCTGTTCTCTCTGAGAAAACAATTGCACGTAGCTAGGTAAATGAATTAGGTACATATTCTTAATTGTTAAGAAAACAAAAGAAAAAATGCAATTGTGCTTGAAAATATAGGTACATAGGTACTTAACACTTAAATAATTTTAAGTAAGAAGGATCCCAGCGGGAAAATTGGGAGCCCTGCTCAGGGTAGCTGATTTTGAGCTTACTGGAGTTTTCAGAGATTTTATAGAACGAGCAAAACTGGCAATTATCTTGATGACCATAAATCGTGCCATTAGCATAGTCAATAAACCGGTTCTCGTTCGATTACAGAAGTTAAGCAGCATTGCACGTGGTTAGTAGTTAGTGCGGTGCCCGCTTGGAATAACGACACTCGCCCTTGAAAAAAAAACGAAAAAACAATAATTGCAAAGGGCGAAAAAAATAAAAGTTTTTCGACACCCGGAATTTATTCACATATCCATCAACTTCAAATTTTGCACATATGCATAGTTCGCGTGACAATGGACTCTGACTTTTTTGTAAAAAAATAAATATGGCTGCTCCAAGATGGGGCGGGAGAATTTTGCAATGATGTTCCCCGACCCGGCGACATGGGTATCAAATGAAAGGGTATGATAAGTAGAATAGAATTAGATGTGTTGCCCCATACCAATTTCAAATAGCAAATTACTTTTTTCTTTACAACCCGCTCGGTTCGGTATGGGTATCAAATGAAAGGGTATGACGAGTAGAATTCAGTGGCGCCCGCCACAAAATGACGGAAGACATATAATAGACTAAAAAGTAAAAAATAAAAATAAATAGTTTAAAGAAACTAAAAAATACGCTTTTATTTTAAAATGAACTAAAAAGTAAAAGATAATTTTGAATGTAAAGTTTTTATTGCTCCAGCCAGTATGTATATGGGAACAACCTACCTTTCCAAATCAAGCTCAGAATGAAATTAATGAAGTTATTGGTAAAATTTATAAACATAACTTACTTAAATGTAAAATGCGTGGGGCGTTAACAAAAAGTTCCAGTTAAAGAGTATAGGTAAAGAGCATTCCACCTGCGAGCGTCTGAGAACATTCTCCTCTGCCCAAATTCTGTTTGTATAACAAAAGTATTGCAACAAATTCAGATATAATATTTTAAGTTTTCAGAAAATTTAATTGATCACCTTGTGTAACTTTAAATTTATTTCACCAAATTTGGCAAATAAGTCAGTCAAATAAGCTGTTGGCTTTTCGATTTCGTCCGCGCGCCGCGGGAAACATCGCTTTTTAAATTTTTGTAATTTTTTATATGAAAACTTTCGATCTTTTTCGCGGACCCCCGGTAGTTCTTCGCGCACCCCCAAAATAATTTTGAATTATCACGGACCCCTGGATCATCCCATAGACCCCCAGGGGTCCATATGGACCACATTGGGAATCACTGGTCTATAACTTCTTATCAAAATAATCCATTTTTTAGGGTTTCAAACCCAATACGTTGTTTCCCATAGTCTCGTATCACATTTTGCGAGCGTAATGCCTCTGAAAAAAAGCATTAGAAAATAAAACCTATTGCACGGAACTTCTGGACCTTGGTTCTGATAAAATTTTCACTTAATCTTCTAATTTTGACTTAACAGACTTGACAGTTATTGACTATCAGCTGATAGAAAAATTCTAATTTGTCGAGAAGCTTGAACTAGTTTTGTGAATTGGCCGCCATTTTGTTATAAATGAAATATATTGAGCTCTGCTTTAACGGAAAGTATACTTGAAGGTGTAAAATTGATGACAGAAAGTTGAAAAAATGATATCGGTCAAATTACCACCTTCGTGTTCGTTTTACGTCATTTTTAATTGTTGCTCGCAAAACATGTGGCTTCAAATTGATGATTACTTCTTCAATGTTGGCTTTCAAGACTCGCAAGGTTTGTGGTTTGTTGTATTGTGGTAAATACGAGATTTCAAATAGCCACAAAGAGAGAAGTCTGGCATCGTCAGATCTGGCCTACCAGAACGGGAGATCACACTGAAAATTCACGCTGCGTTAAAACAACAGATCGGAAATTGGTCAAGTAAACAGTAACAATAATTCCGCGTTCTTCAGGTGTGTATCGCTCCATTGCTTGTTGTCAACTAATTCTCTTTCTGTCAACAACATAAATGTAACAACACAGTGACATTTGACGGCATTTGCAAAAATTATGACACATTAACATTATGACATTACTTTTGCCCCACCTTATATTATCATACTGGGAAGTTGGTCGTGTGAACCTAAAGGCCATACAGCAAGTATTAATATGGAATCAATCTATTTAGTCAAGTGGAAACTGAGAATAGATCACTTAAAAAATATAAAAAAAACCAGATGATAGAATTCAACCCTGAGGGATAACGGCAGATACATTATTCTAAATCAGTTACAACAATATTCGGATTAAACAATAAATTTATTATACAACATATCCTTGTTTAGTATATGAATAACAGGAATAATATTGTAAAAGAAACAACAAAGTTAAAAAAATTCATAAGAAAACTTTTTACATGATAAAAAAAGCTCTCCATATTATCTTCAATCCTTAAAAGAATCTCCCCATGAATAAATATATTTAATAAACATATGATATAACTCTCGTTATGCAACTGAATATTCAATGATATATAAAAGATATATTTGGAAAATCTAACAACAAATCTCCCATAAAAAGTTACAATCATTTTCATTTAAATAATAAGGAAGAAAAATCTAAATATTATCCAAAAAAAACGCTCTACAATTTATTTTTGATATATAAATACACAAAAGAAATAAAGTATGAAACGAACAAGGGAAATGAAAACCTCCAAACATTGTTAATATAAAAAAATATACCCTTGAGAATTGAACATGATTAGGAAATCATTCCGAAAATTGAAGCAACAGCTTTCGGAGTAATACAATTAAAAAAATTTGTGTATATGTGTATGTATATATAGAATCAAGATTTCTCCGAATATGTTTTCGGAATAAAAAAAATATGGCTAGCCTTTTTCTATGTTATTTTTACTTTGGAAAATATAGTTGAATAATAGTAGGTTCATGATTTAATGTTATTTTTTTTGCACAGAAAATAGTTTATGTAATTGATTAGTATAAAATGGTATAATTTTTGTTATCTCACTGGAATACTATACGTGAGATTGGATCTAATGAAATATGTATTACCTGTGTTGTATAAATAATAAATAAGAAAGCTTACCTTGCAATCCACTGCATTTATTGACTTATTTTACGAAGTCAATATTATTATTCGCCGTTTTCTTTATATATTAGGTCCAGGAAAATTTTCTCGAAAAGCAATTATTGTTCACAAAATCCGCTCTGAAGTGCAAATGTTGTCTCGAATTTTTTTTTGTTTAAAACGTTTTCTTTTAAATTTGGCAACTTTATTTACTAATATTAATTAAATATATTTTTTTCATTTGTTTAAAAAACAAAATTAATCAAAAAATATAAAAGAAACAGAAAAAAACTTTCCAGACCAACAGAAAATGAGATCCGTTCAAATGAAGCCCTCACACTAACAACTTTGGTCTGTCCTCTCTGCAGGTACTTTAAGGATTTTTCTCTACTCCTCGTTGTGTATTCAGCGTATCAAATTATTATATGTACGCTTATGTATTTTGTGCAGCAACAACCACTTCAATTGGGGAAAAAAAATAAATAAATAATAATGAAATGGGGGAAAATTATAATATTAATAAATAATATTTTAAATACATTTGGAGATACACAAAAGGATGTTTCTTAATTCCGTTATTCACCACTTATTAAAAAAAGGATAATTCGTTGAAGAAAAATTTAAATATTTATATATGAAAGAATTTTTTTATTTTCTTCACTAATATTTTGCAGTTCACACACTGCCTTTATATTTAAGCACTTTTTAAGACAGAAATTTCACTTATTTTTATTATTATTACTAATACTATTATTATTTATCCTTTTTTGGTTACAAAAAAAAATTCGTTAATATTTTTAATCCACTTTTATGAATTTACTCCGAAATAACTCCGATTTTTTGAGAGAAATGCAACGAACAAAAAAGAATTAATTTTTTTTTGGTAAGTATGGAAATGCAATTTTCACGAATTTCCCATCAAACAAGTTGTTGAGGAGGAGTCTTGTATCGCACGCGAGAAAACTTGCGCGCCCGCTTGGTGCCCCCACAATATATATTTTAAGGAAAAAAATCGGAAACGGAAAATTCTTGGAAATTTTCTTCCTTTATTTTCTCTTATATGCCCAGAAAAGTGCCGATTTAGAATTCAGGTTAAGTCGATGTATCTACAACGTCCCTACGCGAGGGGAATACAATTTTAGCATTTTCATTTATTTCCATATTTTCTTTTTATTTTATTTTTTTTTTCTGTGTGTGTCTTCTTAGAATTTTCCGAAAATATTTTTAAAAAAAAAACAGAAACTTTTTCCTAGAGCACTTTTCTTTTTAATTTAAACAAATATAATTTTAATCAGAAAAAACTGTGAATTATTTATTTATTTATATTTATTTTTTTTTAAACAAAAAACAAGTGAAAAGCTAAAAAAAATTTTCACTTTTCCTTCGACCCGAGTGAAATGTGTTCGATGTGAAAATCCTGAACCGACTGCTGGGGCTTTTCACGTATTGGGGGAATTTTTTTTTTTGGGTGTATGGAATCTCAATTTTCCTGATGGACGGCGAGTAAAAGAGCGAGAGTGAGCGATTTTCTTTTCCTGGATGGATGATGAGAAGAAAATTCACTCAGAACCTTGTGCGTGAAAAATGTATATAGTGCAACTTGCGCTTTGTGGAAAAACCTTGGAATTCAATGGAAAATTGAAAAAAGAGGGAAATTTTTCATACTCTTTTCATACCATAATCAACGGTAGTCGAGATTATGATGTTAAAATATTAACTTTTATCGAATCCTTTTTAATAATGGATTTTCCTCGATAGTTTTGATTAAATATTTATAAAACAAAAAGAAAGAAAATTGAATGAGTTTCTGTAAGATATTAGCTCCTCGGCGCATGTGATATTGTTGTAGCTTTTAAAGGAAAATTCCAGAGCTTTGAGCTTTTTTCACAGACAGGGACGTAGAAAATGGAAAAATACAGCTCTAAATGCATTGCAGGAAAATGCATTGCTTTCAAATCTTCTATAACTGTTTTTTCATATTCTACTAATTTACTTTTATGGACTTTTTTTATCATTCAAGGCTTATCTCCAAGGCTTTTGATAGAGTAACGCACTTTACTTTGTTGACTAAACTCCAAGCTATTGGTATTGGCTTTGTTCTAAGGAACTGGATTCAGAATTTTCTTGATGGCCGGTCATTCAAGGTAATATTAGATGTCTCCCGGGACTCAATTATATCAAGTCGTGCATAAAACTTCCTTAATTTAAGTTTTATGCCCAACTTGATTCCATATCTTGATACCATCCCGTTTACGAAACGCAGTCCAGAAGTTCCAGGGGTTTATCCACTATAGATCACTAGAGATCTAGACTTTCTCTTTGTTTACTTAGATGGCATACCCATGGCCAATAGATCGAAGCAAAACACCTGATTGGTGTAAAAAAGGCTCTTAGAACGCCTTAAAAACTTCAGCTTGACAATCAAGCTAAAAACAAGTGTTTTTTTTGCGCCAGAGATCGATTTGCTTAGTCATCACATTTCAAATAATATAATACTACCATCAGTTGCTCGTGTCAAGGCCATTGTCGATAGAAAATTTCATAGTCGTACGTGGACAACTGGGGCCGTATTTGGTTTCTCGAGTCGATATCGACTCCTGTCGATAAATAAAAATTGGCATTTGGCAACACGATATCGACAATCTTATCGTCTCTTTCCGTGTCGATAAAGACGTTTGACGTTTAATAAAAGGCTGAATTTATGCATACAATAAACTTTGAACTTTCTCTTTTAATTAAATACTAGCTGACCCGGCGATCGTCATGTTGAATGGAAGACGAATCGGAAATTGAATTCGTTTAAACTCGAATGGCATATCGGTTGGGATCATCGGAATTGCCAATTTCAACTTGCCACTGAGACGGCACAATCCATGCGTTTCTCCAGCGAACTTCAATGCACCGTATTGGTCGCACACAACCTCCATTGGGCCAATTCGAACGAAAGGATGCGAGCTGTAGTCAATTGTGCAATCGTATTGAAATGCTACTCGATTCAAATCAGCAATTGATGCATTTCTTCTTGCCCATCGAAAATTATCACGTCGTTGATCTGTGATTTCTCATTGCCAACTGAGCCGTTTGACGTACTGTCTCTCTTTGTTCTTGTGTTTGTGAAGCACGAAGTCAGGCCATACTAATGCGGCCCTCTTCTCGTGCGATTTCTATTCATCTGCAGTGTATTGATTCGCATTACATATTCCAAAGTATAATTGCATTACGACTTCGTTGTGAAATATTAGATTTTCTGGCTCGCGGAATTGTAAATAACACTGGAAAATAAATTACACAATTCAAAATTACATAATGAAGCAATTATCGATGCGCGCACAATCACAAATTTGATAACCTCACAAAGTGAACATCTTCGAAAGCAACTTACAGTTTGAAAACCACGATCGAACATAGAATTCTACAGAATTACGAACGAATCCGCCTGGAAAATTAAACACACAGTCCAAAATTACCGATTGGATTGATTGTCGATGCGCGCACAATGACAAACGACATAACCTTTCACAATGTACACTTCACCAAACTGAACTCACCTCTTTACAATGACTTTTCGCTGATGAATTTCAGAAAAAATCGTAAATTAATTGAATCGATATCAAAATGTAATAACCGTCGAAAACTGAATGATAATTTGTCGTATGCAATGAAAGGACCAATGCACACAACGCCATCTACTGGCATTACCGGAACCAGCATACAACGCCATGTTAATTTTTTTTCTGTCTTGTATCAGAGATGGCGTTGTATACGAATTTAAATTTTTTGTGATTTTCTTACTTTTGCAATGCGCGAGGAAACTTCTCAAGGGCGAGGCGAACAAATTTCATCGAAATTAGTCAATCCGTTCTCGAGATATCATCAAAAAAGCCGTTCCATACAAAATGTACGAGAAAATGAATTTCCTTCATACATTTTTTTTCGAGAATTTTTCCGATGTTTTAATAGTTATTCTGCTATTCGGGGAGGAGACGGGAAGGTAGGATTAGGACTTTCTAACAGAACTGCTAGGTGCTCGTCTGCAGACTCTTCTTGGGATTTGATAGCAAGTGACAAATCGGGTACCTTCCTTGAAAATTATATTTAAGATATTGATAAATTATATTAAAAGTAATATTATAGCTTAATATCTATATTTGGTCGAATAATCTTTGGGTGAAACAACAAGACCACGTCCTTTCCTAGCACCTCTATAAACGGTCTCAACAATATCAATCATTTCCTGCTTATCCTCGAGTGGCCAATTAATTTTATTATTATTACCAGTACCCAAATCGATCATTATATGCTTATTCCTAAAGAAGAACATCACAGTGCATGGATCGTACAATTCGTACATTTTATTAAAATCTGGAACTTCGGTGATATCCACTAGATAAATTACAGCGAAATTCTTTACCTTCTCCGCAATACTGTATAGGACTTCATCCATTTTCATACAAGCTGGATCCCAATCGTGGCCAAATCTGATTACCTAGAAATTGTAGTTTAATGTTTTAAGTGAGTCTCTTTACATGTTTTTAAATAATAAAAGAAGCCTCAGCATTTTGGAAATAGGGCTCCTGCACTTACCACAACACGATCTTCTTCTGAAAGAATGGCTTGATCAACTTGCCATCCATTGTGTAAATGTGGAAGCATATAAGACATGGTGGCACTTGTTTAATTTATATTATTTATTGAAAAAATATAAAAGTTTATTTATTCGAAAGAATCCGGGTAAACACAATAACGAAGTGACAAGTAAACGTTTACGAGAGCAATGACAATCAGCTGTCTATACATCAGCTGTGAATTTGCAATGAACTTTCGATTATGTGGATTTATGGTAGAGGAAAAGAATATTTTTCAAACTAAAATCAAATATTTAACTATTTATAAAACTGAGGATGCAGTTCTCGTTAAATAAATAACCATTAATAGAAACAAGCTCAAATTTATTATAATCTAAACACTAGAAACAATATTTTTTTAAATATTTATTTTTAACTGAGTGTTAACAACAAAAAGCTGACATAACATTAAACACACGTTTTTGTAAACTTACAGCTGTTATTAAAAAATTTTGCCAAGCTGTCAAACCTTTTCCAGGCTTGAGAACACGTTGCCTTCACCATTTGCCGGAAGCTTGATAAATATTTTCGTAAATATTCTTGAAATAAGCCGTAATATCTTGTAGACTAGTTAGGAACTGAATGCCGAAATTCAAATAATTCCGAAAATGGTAAATTCTAAAGACTTGTTGGTGAAAAAGATACAATTTTTAGCTAAAGTTTATGATGCAATTTGTAACGATGAGTTGTCTCAAATTTGTTATGATTTACAAAAATCTGTTAATAAAAATTGCAATGTTTTAATCTGTTACAGGCTGCTATTGAACGAAAAGGAACATTTAAAGTTGAATATCTTCAACGTATCGAAAAAGAAGTACAAGAAAAATGGGAATCGGAAAAAATCTATGAAATAGACGCCCCAGGACCAGAATCCCCTCGAAAGAGTATGGATGAGAAATTTTTTGTTACATTTCCTTTTCCATATATGAATGGTCGTCTTCATTTGGGGCATACATTTTCATTGTCCAAAGCCGAGGTAAATTATATTATAATTAAATTAAATCAAAATTTTTAAATGTTTATTTTTTATTTGTTAGTTTGCGGTACGTTATCACCGCCTTAAAGGTAAAAAATGCCTTTTCCCATTTGGATTTCACTGTACTGGTATGCCAATTAAAGCATGCTCTGATAAACTAAAGCGTGAAATGGAAACCTTTGGGTATCCACCTGTTTTCCCTCTGGATGAAGATAATATCAAACCTGTTGAGGAAGATAAGGATATTATACCGAAAGATAAAAGTAAAGCAAAGAAAAGTAAAGCTCTTGCTAAAAGCAGCGGTGCTAAGTATCAGTGGCAAATTATGCAGAGCTTAGGGTTAAAGGATGAAGAAATAAAAAATTTCGCTGAAGCTGAGTATTGGCTTGATTATTTTCCGCCGTTGGCTATACAGGATTTGAAGAAAATTGGATTACATGTAAGTATAGTTTCTTTGAAGCACATATTTTAAATATTCTATCTCTTCTGCAACTGATAAAATATGCATGTTTCAAAACGCTTTTATAATTCCTAGTTTTCACGTAGCGTGGGAGTCAAAAGATTGTATACATTGAGTCTGCATGGGGTCAGCTTGGAGTGCTACCAAAATAACTAAATCAAAATCAATAATAGTCACAAATCAAGTAAAGGCCACCATGGCTTACCAAACAAAGGAATACTGACGGACGTAAGTCTCCACCGGCGCCGCAAACTTTATCGGTTGGTTTATGGGAAATATCTTGGAAGTATAACACTCCGACAATACTGTTAGCTCTGAGGGTTATTTTGCCGGCACGATCTGCTATAAATGAGGTCCTGAAGCTTACGCAAAAGATTCCTCGATACAACAAAAATTTTAATTTTAATTTTCGTAATTTTCTATCCGTTATGTGGCATCTATTAAAACATGCTCCCCTATTCTTGCCTCAGCTTGATTTAGATCGATTTCAGGTGACAGGGTATAGCTTAGTGCACAACTTTTCCGCCTCAGATTTTAATCATAATTCTTCGCTGCCACGTTATATAATTCTGTTTTCTATACAAAAGTCCTAATATTACAAATGAAGCTTCACGATGCTATTTCCGAACGGATCTCCGGATTTTTATCTTCCCAACCGGAGTGTGATATCGTTGTTGCGGATGTGCGGATGTTCACAATTTAAATTGGCTAAACTACTCAAATGGCGCCAGAAATTCTGGCGAAGACGCCGAGCTCTTGCAAACTTCAATAATTTGATCTATTTCTGAAGGTGCAACTCCACTGAAGCTCCCTGATTCTAGGTGTGCGACTATATACTACAAAATTCGATAATGACGCATGCGGAATTTGTCACCTTACATCGCATGCGGTTTATTGTCTATGCTTGTAGCATGCGTATAAAACGATTCCATTCAGGCAAGTGCAGTTTGGTGCATCATGTCTTTACAAACCGTCGTGGGAAGTGCTGCTTTGGTAATAGCTTTGAATCGCAAAACAAGAAAGCCAAGTGTTGTGGTGGAGAAAAGAACTACATATATGTTGATGGTGAAGAAACTCAGTACAATCCGGCAAAGAAGCTTGTTTTTTGTTGCTTCGGGTTGCTTCAATGAAAAGAACGTTTGTCGTGTGCGTTAATGCCGTAGGCTACATGTTGCCTAAAAGTTGCTTCAGTGGATTTGTGCCTTTACTCAGTCGAAGTAGATCCTCCTCTTGGCAACTCGGACCACTGCCTAGTTAGCACTAATTTCGCATATCCATCTCCCGCCCTAAAAGAACTTTCTGGCATTATGCGAAAGCCAACTGATCGAGCCTTATTCGCTTCTACCAGGCCAGTGACTGGGATTTATGTTTGCGTAGTGGGAACTCTGCTGCTCTGTATGGCCTTCCGCACACTTGTCCATAACATCAAAACCAAAACCGGTTTTATAGGCAAGGGGTCGCAGGGAAAACAACTTTTCTTCCATAATTTTCCATCATTTGTTCACCCAAACATTTTCTGGTTTCACCGTCCATTACACTAACACAAGCATATTTTCGTTCTCAGTAAAGCTGCTTCGCTGTGCTTGCACCCCACACTACTACATAGGCATTACAATCGTTACACGAAAATGATGGAGAAAAGTGAGTTCCGAGTGTATTATTGAACTCATATTAAAACCGGTTTTAAATTATGGACAAGTCTGCGAAGGGCCTATGTCACCAAAATCATACGTTCATTAGTCAGTATAAATCTCTACTGGTGTATACAAACTATTGGCTCCTACTGTATATTTTCTTAATTTCGTACATTGGTCTTCTTTTTTCCCATCCTTCCTCTTCATTCATCGCTAAACAGACTTTTTTGTAACTACAAGCATTATGATTACATTTCGTTCATTCAGTATTTGTGTTTTTTGTCTAATTTGCTGTTTTACTATCACATCACAACATCTCATTCTCCTTCCTCTATACTAACATAATTAATAAAAAAAGAAATAATCAAAAACAAAAACATTTGTACAGATTGATTGGCGACGAACATTTATTACAACCGACGCTAATCCTTTCTACGATTCCTTTGTAAGATGGCAGTTTAATCATCTAAAAAATAGAGGTAAAATCATGTACGGCAAACGACACACAATATTTTCTCCTAAAGACGGCCAACCCTGTATGGATCACGATCGCTCGACTGGGGAAGGTGTCGGTCCACAAGAATATACGCTGATAAAAATGAAGCTTCTCTCAGTTCCAGAGGCCTTAAAGTAAATACTGAAACTCCTATAAAGTTATCTTATTCTAAAAAACTAATTTAATCCATCCAACAGAACAATTAAAAATCCCATTTATCTAGTCGCTGCTACTCTTCGTCCTGAAACTATGTACGGCCAAACAAACTGTTGGCTGCATCCTGACATAAAATACATTGCTTTCCAAACTACAAAATCGGATGAAGTTTGGATTTGTACACGACGTGCTGCACGTAATATGTCGTATCAAGGATTTACGAAAGTCGATGGAAAGTTTGATGTTCTTGCTGAAATCACTGGAACGGAATTGTTAGGACTTCCATTGAATGCTCCACTAACATCGCATGCAACGATTTATACTCTTCCAATGTTGTCGATTCGCGAAGATAAAGGTACAGGGATAGTAACATCTGTCCCATCTGATTCTCCTGATGACTATGCTGCACTTGTTGATCTTCAAAAGAAGCAAGCATTTAGAGAAAAGTATGGTATCAAGGATGAAATGGTGCTACCATTCAGTCCAATCCCGATAATAGAAGTGCCTACACTTGGTAACTTGAGTGCTGTTACCGCTTATGAAAAGTTTAAAATACAGAGTCAGAATGATAAGGACAAGCTGGCAGAAGCGAAGGAACTTTGTTATCTGAAAGGTTTTTACGATGGTGTTATCATCATTGGGGAATTTGCCGGAAAAAAAGTTCAAGACATAAAGAAACAAGTCCAGAAAGTAATAATTGATAAAAATGGCGGTGATGTTTACTACGAGCCTGAAAAAACTATCATTTCACGATCTGGAGATGTTTGCGTTGTTGCTCTGTGTAATCAATGGTATCTAAATTATGGCGAGCCAACCTGGCAGGCTGAAGCAAAGAAAATATTGGATAACATGGAGACATTCCATGAAGAAACTCGTAATAATTTCGAGGCTTGCTTAAACTGGCTTCATGAGTATGCATGCTCTAGAACTTACGGCTTAGGTACGAAACTTCCATGGGACGAACAATGGCTTATTGAGTCCCTATCAGATTCAACTATTTACATGGCTTTCTATACAGTTGTTCATCTACTACAAGATGGATCTTTCAGAGGAGAAAAACCTAGTCCATTAGGTATTAAGCCAGAAGATATGACTCCTGAAGTTTGGGATTACATATTCTTTAATCAAACACCATTACCAAAATCCAGGATTAAGAAGGAACATCTAGAATTGATGAGACGTGAATTTGAATATTGGTATCCCGTTGATCTTCGAGCATCAGGAAAAGATCTTATCCAAAATCACTTAACTTTCTTCCTCTATAATCACTCGGCTATTTGGCAAAATGATCAAACAAAATGGCCAAGAGGTGTTCGTGCAAATGGTCACTTGCTTCTTAATTCAGCAAAAATGTCGAAGTCCGATGGTAACTTTCTTACACTATATGAAGCTGTTCAGAAATTTAGTGCTGATGGCATGAGACTTTGTTTAGCTGATTCTGGTGATAGTGTTGAGGATGCTAATTTTGTGGAGAGTACAGCAGATGCTGGTATCTTAAGACTCTACACTTTTATTGAATGGGTAAAAGAAATGGATGCGTCAAAAATGTTGCTGAGAAAAGGACCTCCGAACACATTCAATGATCAAGTATTCATCAGTGAAATGTCTTTGAAAACGAAACAAACCGATGAAAACTACAAGAAAATGCTATTTAAGGAAGCTTTAAGAACTGGATTCTTTGAATTTCAACTAGCCAGAGATAAGTATCGCGAATTGTGTGGAGCAGCTGGAATGCATGTAGAACTTGTTTTTGAATTTATCCGTCGACAAGCTCTTCTAATATCGCCAATATGTCCGCATGTTGCTGAACATGTTTGGCAGTTACTAAATAATAGCAATAGTATCCTCATGGCACAATGGCCAAACGTTGGTGAGATCAATGAAATCAACATTCAATGCTCTGAATACTTAATGGAAGCTGCACATTCGTTCCGGCTTAACTTAAAAAATACACTTCAGGTTAAAGGTAAGGGTGGCAAAGAAAAGGCTGTTGATCCTAGCGTTAAGCCAACACATGCTGTAATATGGGTGGCAAAAACTTTTCCACCATGGCAGAGTTGTGTTTTAGATACCATGCGTGAGTTGTATGAAAAAAACAATGGATTACCTGACAATAAAACTATTGCTGCTCAACTACAAACGAAAGAAGTTCTGAAAAAACATATGAAACGTGTAATGCCATTTGCGCAAATGGTACGCGAAAAGGTGGAGGCGCCTAATGGAAAAGGGAAAAACGCTATGGCGGTAACGATGGACTTTGATGAAAAGGAAGTTCTTCAAAATAATATTGAGTATTTAAAGAACACCTTAGATGTAAGTATATTTGAAGGTTTATTTAGGCAAAATGTTATTTTTTTTTCTTTCAATTAACAGTTAGAAACTCTACAAATTAAATACACTGATGATCCATCAGCTGTTGAGAAAACCAGGGAAGAAGTCCGTCCTGGAGATCCCTACATTGTATTCACTGTTCTCCCACATATTCCTGTAGCTCTACAAAATCCAACACAAAGATCTGGATTATTTACAGTTGATACAATTATTTCAGAAGGAGATACTGTCAAAATTTTCTACGAAAAGGTTGCGAAAATCATAGGATTGAAAGGTAGCATAAAATATTCATTAAATTATTTTGTTTTTTTTTAAACCATTATATTTTTTTATGTTTTAGATATAACCGCTCTTAAAATTTGGCGGTATGAGGATCCTCTTCTTGGACCTCGAAAAATTCCTAGCTTTGAAGATTATAAGACTGGGAAAGCTGAACTGATTGAAGGCAGTTTAGCTATCGATAATACAAATAAAACTGTTTTATTAAAACATAATGAGAACACACTTAATATTGGCAAATACTTTGTTTATGTTGTTGAATGACCATTAAGTTATTGAATTTTACTTATAATTTATATATTTTGATTGTGTTTCATATTAAGCAAATAAATAATGCATGAAATTATATTTTTTTTGTGGTTTTATTTTAGTATCAAATATAGCATCAGTATTGTTTTGATGGGTGGGTGACTTGAACGTACGGTTAAGCCGCTGGGGCGTTTTGAAGTTTTTTTTAGAGTTTTACATATCACCCTGTATTTTTGTAACCCTATGACCTATTTTCAGGTATCAGTGTACACGGAATACTCCCACCTATCTAAAACTGTAAAAATCAAGGTTCTACCCTGTCAAGTTCCATAGCAATGAGTCGTCAAAGTCAAAACTTTGGTTTTTTTCACTAAAATTTCAACTAAACCACTTTTTTCTCCAAAAAATATAGTAGAACATAAATCTCTATATATACATCTCTCTATAAATATAGTAGAACAGGTGGCATACAATGCGGATTGCTAGACCGACTTAAGGACCTCCCTCGACTACGAGGATGATATGTGCTTATTGGCCCACGGGCATCAGGACCCAAAAATACAATTTTAAATAATTTAGCAACAGAAACTCATTCGGCAGGCTTAAAGGCGCAATTCCACTGAGGCAACTTTTAAGCAACATCTAGCATGCGGCATTGACGCATGCTGCACACAGTCTTTCCATTGAAGGAACACGAAGCGACAAAAAATAAGTCTCCTTGCCGCCTGCTACGATTTGATATTTTTCAACGTGTCGAACAGTGTCGGCGCTATCCAACAGTCAGGGGATCGGTGCGGCTTGTATCCTGCGACATGAAATGGAATTGTGAAAACAATCTCATTATGAAGAACGCAAATTTTTCATTGATTAAACTATTTAATCGCCCATAACAAAAGTTGCTAGTGCGCGGACGGCCTTCATCTGATTGAAATTATCTTGTAAATAAATTTCTCACTTTTTTAGCTTCAAAAATTGACTTTTATGATTTATGTGGCAAACTCTGCAGACCAGAATCGATTTGGACAACACTGCCCTGCATGATCCGAAATAAAATTGCCATCTTGCGTTTCATTATCTAAAGTTCCTTGAGGACAGTATATTGATCGCGATGTTTCCTTCTCTAAAAATTATGAAGACAAATGCATGTTTTTGCGACAATTTCAGAGTTTTCCAAATTAATCATTAGTGGTTTTCTAAATGCATGAAACACACTTGCTAGCAACCTACAACGTATTTTCCACTACTCTACGAGCGTATGAATGCCTATAATTGCGCAGTCTTTGGCAATACTGCTTTTGTGGGGTGACGGCTAAAGGGTTTCATGAAAGGGTTCCTGTAGAGGGAACTCATCAACCATCGAGATTGCATAAGGCGTTAACTCGTTGCTATTAGGAAGTGGTTCTGGGTGAGGCAATTTAGCTTTCCTTTAGCCAGCTTCTTATTAAAAGACGTTCCTCGAAAAATACTTCCGTCAGATATCCAGTCTTCGCAGTCAACACTAGCGTATATGAAATTATAATTTACGTTGCAAAGACATGATACACCAAACTGAAGTTGCCTAAATGGAATCGTTTTAGAAGCATGCTACAAGTATCGACGACAAAGCGTATTCGCTATGGGGAGACAAATCCCGCATGCTACATTATTGAATTTTGTGGCACATAGTCGCACACCTGGAATCAGGCAACAGTAGGAAACAAGTATCATGCCACATGTCGTCCGGTGTTGCTTCAATGGAATCGCGCCTTAACATTGAACGCACAGCGCTGAATAGCAATCGAGGTAAAATTCTGTTACCTCGGTAACATTATTACTAAAAATGGCGGAACAGAAAAAGACGTCAAGATAGTTCCAAGCTATTTTTCCTAACAGTGTTGTGTTAGTATGACTTCCAACGATTAAGAACAAAGAATTGTAAACCCACAAAGCAAATTTTTTGTAAAATCACACAATGGTAATATTGAGATTGCAACCACATGCTGGAGAAATCTTCGTTGAATGTGCCACGGTGGCTTTAGGCCATACTGATTAACTACAAACCAAGAATTTGTAGATTCATAAGCAGCGAGAAAGTGCTAATAGTTTTTCGCTTATAGAACTCTTAACAGCTTACAGCCGTTGTGTTCGTGCACGTGACAGTCAAACGGTTGGTTTATGAATAGAACAATTGGACTGTGGAACAAACTTCCGCAATCAGTATTTCCAATTTCTTCAAATTCATACAACAACCAAGCGTTAAAACGCAAGGTTTATGGCTTCCTTCTCCAGGTCTATCAAAAATCCTCTCAACCTATTGTATCTATCGTCGAATCTATCTATCGAATTAAGCTTACTAGGCGTTGCATAAGTACACGGTTTTACATAGGTACAGTTAATATATAGTTTTGCTTTAATTCCTATATTTTAATACTCTTTAAAAGTATTGTAAGCGTGGACATTGTTTTATTTTTATTTAAAATTTAAGTAAACTTAAAGAAAAATATATATTAAACAAGAACAAAAGTTTCTTAAAAAAACAATTTACATTTATTTTACGGCAATATTGCAAATAAAAATTGCATTGAATTGAAATTAAAATAAAAAATAATAATAAATTAAATTACAAATTTTTTTTTTATACAAAATCTACATACATTTTTTCTTTTTACTTATTATTAATAGATCCAGATCCGAATGAGAATGGACCAGCTGGAGGTCCCTTTCTCATGCGAGCTTCTGTAATGTCTCTTAATCGATCCTGTCCACTTATATATCCAAGCGAACCTGATCCCAGATAAACACCACCATTAGAAAGTCTTATATAACCTAACGATCCCGAACCCAAAGCGACTGGTCCATGATTTCTTGTTACAGGCTGAAATATTGGTGGTCGTTCCCTTCCTGACGATGTAATTGGTATCAGCGAAGGACTAATTCGACCAAATTTCGACAGGAAACTTTCAAGTAGTAATGGTGAATTATTTAGAAAATTATCTGGAAGTTGATCTCCTGGTATATGTTCCATTACAGCATATTGTTTCAGTAATCGTCCGTCAGCAATGTAAACATCTTCTTCGGGTAGGAAATTGTCTACGACTGGTAGTCCGAAATTTACGTGATTGAATTTTAAGCCATAGTTTGACCCATGATTTGTTGATAAATCGGATAATCTTGTTGGTACTGTAACAGCCGGAAATGGGGTTAGTGGTTGCTTATAGAAGTATCCGCTTTGGCTTAGGCTACACCATACAGATTTACTATTAAGCACTGGAAAGATTGTGATTAACAGCAAACGAACAACCTGTTAAAAAAAAAAGAAAAAAAAGGTTAAAAATAGATCAAGTGAAATTTTTATCGTTAGTAATCTGAATCGGAAGTAAGATGAAGTTAATTGCTTTAGTTAGAGTACACTTAGGTAATAATCAAAGTCATTGAAAGTCATGTAATAATCTCTACTATAGACATTTTCTGCACAAAACACTACAATCCACTTCGGGGTGCCACTTAGGTATGCGTGATCGTAATAAAAGCAATATTGATCGATACCCCAGCAATCAGATCAGTCTGTCTGGCCCTAGGCATCGGCGGCGGTCACCTAGACAACCAGTGTTTGCTCACGTAATCGACGTCAAACCCTAGTTAACAGCTTGAAACTCGATTAGGAATTTCGCGTTTAATTAATGCGAAATGCGACCAAACCGCACCGCCGCCAAGCTATCCAGGTAATCCCGGCGATGACCAGGCCGAGTATTGCGTATCCCCCGAATGATTTGTGGGTTCTTAGCGCTTTAGGTGTGATTTAAAGGAGAAAGTCAACATGTCTAAACCGATATAACATATGGTTGTACGTTCATACATATATAAAAGACCATTCCCTCCCAAATGACACATATAATACAAACCAACTAGTACTGGACCCAGGATCAGGTTGAAATCGTGCGCGCGTAAATCGCTTTGCTTATGTTGTGCCTTTGCTAAAAGTTTTTTTGTGTTTTATGCTTTTAAATTGCGCTCGGTCATCTCATTAATTGTGGTAGGTATGTTGAATGGAAATAATTTGCTTAGGAGATAATTAGTGCAGCAGGTGGAATATGTATTCATGCCCGGTGTTTTTTTTATGTTTACATTATGTACACGATTGTGATATGATTGCTGCAGATACATATATATGCCTTAATGTAATATAATAATTCTTTTTCCTGTTATGTAACGAATTAACACATTTATGTTTGTACTAAAAATTTTAAAATATCTTGAAACTATGCGAAATTAATTGGGGATATTAGGAGTACATACATATGTATATAAGTATATTTATGAATTTATTGGAAACTGGTTAGCGGATATGGAGTTCAAATGTGGAATATATCGATTTATCAGTTTATCTCTTTAAATTATAAAATGTTGCGAAAATATTTGAAATTTTATGCATGGATTTAATAGTTTTATGGAAATTGACATAAATCTTAAAGCTAGTATATTTTCAAATCCCCTCATATAACTGTTTCATACAAATCTCAATGTCCAGAGGCCTAGTTGCATGTCATTAATTTTGTGATTGAGACGTATCATTAAGGAAGGACTTTTTCTAGTCATTTAAATGCATATCATTTGGTTTTAATGTTGCTCATTACATGAAATGTACTTTTAAATTGTATTTTGATATGTTTATTGTTGCTGCATTAATGGTTTTCTTGTAAATTGTTACTCGACTAAACTGCTAGATGATTTTATAAGTTGATTAACTGTTTTATTTGAAAGTTTTAAGGTCTGCTGCTAACTGGTAGTATGCCATGTAATTGATCAGATCACGGAATAATAGCTGCGTTCCATTGGGCGATCCGGAGTACATCACCAATGGAACGCGATTTTTTGATGTCAGAAGTAAATACACGTAAAACGTAAAAGTGCAGGGGAAGTTGGGAGTACTCCGGAGTACTCGGGAGTAGAAAATATTACCCAATGGAACGCAGCTAATGTCTAGAAGTAGTAATGTATGCTAGAGAATAGAATAGATTAAGTGGAGTTTGGGAGTGTTGGAAAAAAATAGGGTTAGACGCTATGTTTGAACTCTTCCATGATGTAAGAGTTTGGGAATGCTAACAACGGTTGGTTGTCTTACAATAGTGTCTTGCAATTTATAAACATATTCGTTATCCGAAAGGGCAGCTGTAGACAATAGGAATAAGCCGACTGTGTTAATCTGGTGATGTAGGATTAATTATAACGCTTCTTCAGAAGTGCCTCGAACTGGCTCTCGACAACCTGCGGTGGCATTACAGAAGTTGTTTCTAGCCATCTGTTTCGAGTTTTCCATTGAATTTTTCCTATTAAAACTCGTAACAAATGAGTTGAAACAACTTCTGTAATCCCACGCCTGGTCTGTCTCTTGAGAGCCAGCTTCTGGAGGAAATACGTAGTGGTTTTTAACCCTAAACAGCGCAATAGGCCCCTGGAGCTGCCTAAATTGTATAGACCTATCAGCTTAACTTCTTTTCTTTTGAAAACGATGAAAAAGCTGCTAGACTTTTATATTAGGTGCAAGCTGGAGCTCTCCATTCCTCTTCATAGCTCCGCGTTCGCTTATTCAAAGGGTAAAGGTAGAAACAGAATGGCACGGCGACCGTGGCGGAGTCCGCCGCTCAGAGAGTTTCCCATACATTTAATTTCTCCACAGGCGGCGCGGACAAATTAAATGTATGGGAAACTCTCTGAGCGGCGGACTCCGCCACGGTCGCCGTGCCATTCTGTTTCTACCTTAAGTCAACAATCTGATGAGTTCCGGGCCGAACTTGGTGAGAATCAAGAGAAAATTCGATTTAACGGATTTTCAGACGCTTTTCCGGTCGTAACTCGGGAAAAGAGTCGAAATTGGAAAAATGTCACGAGAACAAAAATAAAGCTATGAAAATTCTCGACAAAAAAGGCTCTATGAATTTTTTACTTAAAGTCAAAGGTTTTCTCGGAAAATACCTTAGAACATCATAATAACGCTCGTGTTAGACATTTTGAACAAGAGAGAACGTTTTTTCGAGTTGTGACTGATATTAGGGCCGACTCACAATGAACGCTTCAAGCCTCAAGCTTCAAATTTTTTTTCTATAGGTTCAACTTCATTTGAAGCTTGCAGCTTAAGGCTGTGAATGTGAATAATTTTACATAAATCATATAATCCTAAATGTTTGCAGCTTGAGGCTTGAAGCTCTCATTGTGAATCGGGCCATACTCAGGCTCTACTGGACGATTTAAACTTAAGCATCTTTTCCTTACTTATTTCTCTTTTGAAAAATAGGTCTTTGAAAATCAACCAGTATGAGAATATCTTTCAGGTTACAATTTTCCTCTTTTTCGAGTGTCCTCTAAAAATGAAGGGGGCGTCCAAAAATTCTGAAAAATATTCAGGATAAGCCAAAATTTGTCCTTTAGCAGCTGTGAATTTTACATTATAATTTAGAAACAGGAAATAATTAAAAAATTAATTTGTTTAAACATTTTGCAAAAAAAATGCGGATTTTGACTTTTTTCCATGATTTTTGTTGTATGCGACTACTCTGAATACGTTCTCGTTTGAAAAATGAAAGAATAAGAAGTCTTTTCCTTCATTTTCCAAGTAGTGGTTTACCTCTCCGTTTTCTGGTTTTAAATGGCCATGTGTTACTTCTGTGCTACTTGGGAAATTCTGGGGCCACGGTTTTGAATAACTCGGAGTGACGCGTTGTGTGCATGCCCGTCCGGCCTCGCAGTAGGCAAGGCAGTAATCTGCTCCGCATGCGCTTGTAAATAAACAGGCGTGGCCAGTCGACTCCTAAGTCGGTTTTCAAGTTCTGGGGAACAAATATTTCTTGTTTAAAGTCTAAAGCCGGAATTACACTATTGTGTTGTGGTGTGTCGTGATCTAATTCATATATTTTATATGGGGCTGATTACATTATTATGGTATGTTGTGGTGTGGTGTGTTCTGTTGTGTTCCCGATCTGACGTTTATGATTGCGCCAGAGCGTTGGATGGGGTTATGGCGCGACACAACACACCATACAAGTTTGCACGGCTGCGAGCGCCACCCCAGTAGGACTTGTAAGCTTACAGAAGTACTGAAATAAGCCCTTACTAGCAAGGGGTAGGCCTTATCATTCCCCTTACAGAAGTACTTATTTTTACACACGATGTCATAGGAGGTAAGGCCTTACTTTTTACTTTCCTTAGGGTAGTTACATAAGTACTTACCTTTGAGTACGTACAGAACTGCTCATCGACTCATTTGTTTTCGTATTTTTGTAATGGTATTTGAGTCATCGGGCAAATTTCTAACTTCTTTGGGTCTAATTCTGGATTACCCCTTACCATCTACCTTCTCTTGTAATGTGTTATATAAGGGCTCTTCTAACACCTAAGAAAATATGAGTACCCCTTACCAGATGACTACTTATATCAGTGCTCCATCATGAAGATGACTTGGACAACTTCTTGGAAAAATAAGGTACATACATTTAGTTCACAGAGAAAATCTAATACTTAAAGATCTGTTATAGTCTGAGTATCATTTCAGATCAATTCTATTGAAGATGAAAGAAGATATACCTTGAGTACTGTTTTGCTACACGAACCTACTTTTCTAAAAAAGGGGATTGAAAAATTGAAGGATATATGGCAAACTATCGTTGGTAATGATATAACTTATATAATGGTTTAAAAATTAAAATTTCATCCTTTTAGGTATCAAAATTGTTGTCCGGTTCTCCTAATAATATGAGCTATATGAAAACATCTATATATTAATAAATGAAAGTTTCTGTATGCGTGTATGTATGCGTGTATGTGCGATGTGTGCGCTATAGCGGGCGCACCAGTCATCGCAGAGCTTCAAAATTTTGCACGAAGGTCAGTGGGGGTCCCCCATGATGCACCTCGAGGCCCGATTTTTGTAATTAAAAATGGCCGCCGAAAAATGACCGAAATTCAAAATGGCCACCCAAATATGAATTTACAAATTATGTTCCGATTTCAATGAAAGTGGGTATATAGGGGTTTTTAAGGTCGCTAATAACGAATTTGTGGTCAAAACTTATAAATTCAAAATGGCCGCGCCAATATGGCTGATAAATTTGCCAATTGTGTTCCGATTCCAATGAAAATCGGTTTCTGGGGTTTTTGTGGTAGTAAATAACGAATGTTTGATCAGAACCTCTAAATTCAAAATGGCCGCTGAAATTCAAAATGGCCACCCGAATTTTCCAAGTGGGTTCCGATTTCCATGAAAATCGGTATCTGGTGGTTTTTAAAGTAGCAAATAACGAATTTATGATCAGAACTTTTAAATTCAAAATGACCACGCCAATATGGCGGACGAAATTTTCAAATTGTATTCCGATTCCAATTAAAGTGGATATCTAGGGGTTTTTAGGGTTGCAAATAACGAATTTATGATCAAAACTTAAATTCAAAATGGCCGCACAAATATGGCCAATAAGTTTGCGAATTGTATTCGGTTTCCAATGAAAATCGGTATCTGGGTGTTTTTGAGGTAGTAAATAACGAATTTATGAACAAAACTTATAAATTTAAAATTTCGGGGCCAATATGGCGACGAATTTTACCAAATAAGTGTCATTTTCCGGTCAGCTGTATGTAGGTTGTTCAAGAGTTGCGAAATCTGAAAATCTTCACATCCTAGCTTCAAATGGGAGAACATTGAACATAGTGTATCTTGGTCGTTTCCCCTATTGTCGTGAACGTTGCCACGCTATCGAGTGTACTTATAAAATCCTCGACGAATAAAAGGTAAATCGCCAAAATTACAAAGAATATGGGAGGGCCCTCCACTGCCATCACGAGGTTAAACGATGCCATCTATCGCATCCAAAAATTTCGACCGGTAAGAACAGGACGGAAGTTGTGGTCGGGACGAACATTAAGTAAGAAGGGAGCAGTGTAACGGCTAACCGAAAAGTGAAAATAAAAATTCCTATTCACCGAGAAGTTTCATGTTCAGTGGCATCTACTTGAATACATACAATACATATAACAATAACGCAGCGTCACATCTCCATTTAGTACGGTTGTTCTAACTGAACCATCGAGAAAATTGGGAAGAGGGAGAAGTAAAAGAGGAAGAAGCAGCGCATAGTGCAAAAAGTTTTGCTTTAAAATTAAAGTCGTTAAAAAGAAACAAATTGTTCCAATTAATCCCTGGCGAAACCGAGAACGCTCGAGAAGAAATTTTACAATATTTTTTATAGGTAACTCTAAATTTTTATATGGTATCCAAAAACATTTTTTCAAGATTTGTTGTTTCTTTCACTTTTTTCCTACCGCGGACAGTGCACACATAAACTTTTTTTATTTAAAGGCGTTGCAACGCACGCGGGTTTTTTGCTAGTTATAAATAAGTCGAAATTTATCACAATTCCTAAGTACAAAGGTAAAGACAATTAGTAATCACTAATTACTGCAAACGTTTCCCTAGTAATAAGTATGATTAAATTGTAAAATCATCCAATTTTATAGTATAATTAAGTTTAATAATAATACTTTAACCACAAATAGATAATATACCAACAACTCCCCTTGCACTAGCAACTCACTTGTAACTAATTCGTAAATTCCGCAAATGGAAATATCCTATCCACTTTAATACCCATAAAAGCAGCAAAATTACAATCATCTTACTTACAAATCTGTTTAAACTATAACAAGCTAACGACATAATTTTACAGCGATCCGATAAGTTTCCACTCGATCCTCAATTCCACCACCATAAAATGTTCTTTATTAAGTTCCCATTTGCAGTCTCATTTAATGCCTTATAAAGTATTAAAGTTTGCATCTTCACAGAACATTCTCTCGTTTGCGATCGTTTTATAGCCTTGCAAGCTCCTTATGCAAATTATGAGCAGTGTTAGATGGCAGTAACATCAGAATCGTGATATGCCAAAAGACACACCGCGCCGCGATCACTGTCCCCAGTGCAACGAAGGAGGTATTATGCATATCGGCAAAGATTGCGGAAAAAGATTTGGTTCGCGTGTGTCTGTCTTTTGAATCTTGCAAGATATTGTAGTAAAATTTACCAAGTTATATACCCTTCGGATAGCTTCTGTAATCTTGCCTAACTTTAATACCTTAGACTAGAATCTTAACTGGATTTTAATTAGCCAAATAAAAAAAAGTAGTGTACATGATCATTTAATTGCAAACTTCACGACTGTCGTCTTGTTTTTACCGATATAGTATAAAATGGGTAACCATTCCTTGTTGTTGGTCGTGTGAACGAATGAACGATCGCAACAAATTCGAAATTAGGTGACACTTAGATTATAAGAAAATCGAAGGTATCGCCGGGAATTCGCGCTGTTATCTCGCTTTATTCGCTCACGTTTTTGCTTTCGTTTTGATGTTAATTCGGTTTTGTTGTTACTTAAACTTGATCCAGATACGCCAGGTTATTTTTCTTATTGTTTGTCCATGTCGTAACGAATGCAAGTTCGCCTGTTGTATTGTGACCAACCGCTGCTGCTGCCTTTTTGCTATAGATTACACAATAATCGTAGTAGCTGCGCTTGTGGTACACGATTTCTATGACGTCTTAATCTGTTAGCAAAACAAATATGCTTAGTGATAATGGAACCTTACCGAAGGTGTAGATTATATTCCTCTGCATTGCTATATTGTACAAGAGATCGCCCGTGGCACGACTATTGCTGCTAAATAGGTGTTGATATCGCACCAAAACTAGCTGGCAGTCAGCCAACCTGAAAATTTGTTGGCCGTTGGCTGCTTTATGTCTTAATTAAATGCACATTAGGCCTCCATATACGATTTTACTTATTGTTTCCTTTCGTTACGGCTATGCGCTACCGTATGCCGCACTGTTGAGTGATACCATTGAACCATTAAGACCCCCAATATCTTAAGATTACCTACTATAGCGCTCCTCATGACTGGCCTGGGCTGGATTATAAAAAAAAAAGATTGAAGTGAACATAGAAAGGCGTAATTGATTTCCTGAGGTTACTGCCCAGGTCATTATTGGGATCAACTTGACGTTTATTGACGGTAGTAATTCGTCTTTCTTTTCAATTTGCTGTGTTAATAGCTGTGATTTTAGATTTCTTGCGATTAAATTAATTTTGTTGCTAGTTTTTATGTTCGATAGATCTGATGTGGTTCGTTTTAATAGCGGAAAATTTTGTAATGTTGAGGTTTATGGAGTACCGTGAAGTAAAATGGCAGTTGCAATTGTGTCGACTCGGTGTCGAGTAAGAAGTATTTAATTAACACATTTCATGGATAATAATTACTGTGTTGGTTACAATTGTTGTTTAGTAAAATTAATAATTTAAAATTAAAGTCCTGTGAGATCACTTTTACTTGAACTGTGGATAAATACAAATTTTCTAGCTGCATAATATGACCCGTAAGTTTCAAATTCTAGATGCACTAACATTAAATTATTTTTCTATATAGTTCCCATTGTAGGTTAAGCATTTGTTATAGGGAGACACCAGTTTCTATATTCCTAAGTCATCGAGAGATTCCATGTTCGACCCATTAACACTACATTGCCTTCTTTGAACTTGTAACCAGAAAGAAACAATTTGAGGTGGAAAACTAAATGAAAATCATTAGTTGTAAGAACAGAGCTATAAGGAGACTGGCTACACTTATCACAACCGAAGCCCTATCAGAGTTGTTATATTGCATTCGCTGGTTTTGAGCGGTCATTGTCATGAAAGAAAGCAATGTCACGGCTAAGCACATTTCTTCGTTTATTCTTGATTGAGTAACGCAGGTTTCTAAGTAAATCACAGTAAGTATTTAAACCATCATGAAATCAAAATGCCATGTCTATCCAAAACACTGTAAATATGAGGTTTCGGAGAGTTAGACCAAGCATTGGTTTTCAATGGTTATGAATTATGTGCCTTTACTTCATTGAATGTTTTTTTCGTTTCAGAAGTTGCGTGAGTCCTGTTCAGTTCTAATTCGCAGAGCTCAATCATCACCATCTTTTTTTGAACCACAACAGTTCATTTGGTATTGTTAAATATTAGCCAAACAAAGGGAACACAATGTTTTTAAATTCTTAGAAGCGTCATCGTGAAATTTGAGGAAAATTGCATCAAAAGTGGAATGGTGAAACTTTGGATCTTCTCATTCAACGGCATCAATCAAATCAATTAATAGGCTGCACAGGTTTGTCGACGAATTTCAATTCAATTCAAATTGAAGTAAGTTTATATTTTTTTTGTAGATGTACAACAGGGGTGGCCAACCTCGTGCCCGTAAACGATTTATTAAGCGCCCACGACACGATTCCCGATAAATTAAAATAAATTTTTTATCTTATTTCCAAAGTGACACAAGACATGAACGAACAACAACAATCAGATGAATTGGCACATAAAAAGATTAAGGAGATAACAAGGGATCTGGAAATGGAAACTGATTTGACTCAGATGCAGAACACGATAAAAGAAAATTTACAGGTAACCAGCGCTGAAAGAGCAAAGCTTTGTAGCCATACCCGTAAAAAGCCTTTACATAAGCGCATGTCAGTGTGTTTGGAGTGACTTTAAATCCAGCCTATCATATTCAGAAATCATCATATCTCTCACTGTAAGTTTCGTAATCTCTACCAAGTTCTGGAAGAGACGGTTTCCAAATGCACGGTGTTTGTTCCTAGCAAGATCCAGGCACCTGCAAAGAAAATCTTCGGTTGTCTTTCTGGAAGTATTTTTGGAGGTTCATCAAAGGAGAGAAAACAATAGTTCATACACCCGTCTCTGATTTAGAGCCATCTATGTATAGAAACACGTCAGAGCTCTTGTTAGGCTGGAAGATTTTGGATCCCTTGCTGCTGGAGATAAGGACATTGAAACCCGAGTTGAAATTAATTTTCGTTGTCATGTAATCAGAAGGCAGTTCTACCATTTCCACTATTTGGCTTGGTCCATACGTCTTCTCCACCCAGAAGCTCGTTTTTCGTAGCCTCAGATCCTTGCAGGCTGCCTGCTGCCTGATATATAGATTAGGTGGGAACAGATCGAGAATCACATTCATCGCTTCCGTGGTGGTTGTACACAGAGCCTCCTTAACTCCGCGACATGAAACTCTTTGGACTTGGCCTAGTCTGGATTTGGTTTATTTTTTGCAAGAGCAAAACCTACCTTCCATGTAGAGCCAGCATCCAAAGTGTGGCTTCAAGTTTCATCTCTTGCTGAAGGTCTACTTACTGGCACAGAAAGCTATACTGGCGTTGTTTTTCGTATTTTTATACCGTGCAAATTTTATGGGATGGTTTTTGAGATAATTTTCAACTAAAAAATAATCGTCAGCTGTATTGAAGATAGCGGATTAAACGTTACGGTCTGATTACTTTGGAGCTGCGATAGATGTTAAGAGAGCTGTGACAAAGGCTGTGCGGATACTAACGAAACTAGCAGAGAAAAGTAACCCAAGATTTATCGCAGCTCTTTATCGTTGGGCGCAACCAAAGCGTGAGTCACCGCGTTGCTCCAATATAAACAGCTCTATTGAAAAACTGTTTTTTTTTCAAAGTGATAGGATAGAAAAAATTTTTTTTTAACTATCATACCATTATTGACGAAACTCATGTGGTTATTGCTTGCTCATCCAAGGTACTACCTCGACAATAATATTGCTTAACATCGTTAATCAAATTAATATTTTTCAGGCGACGGTAGGAGAACTTCCACGAAAAGTGCAGATACAAGGTGCGCCATCTAGACCTTCGGTATTTCAACATTGAATAACTCTGACATTTTAACTTTAGCTGATTTCGACAAATGTACGCGATTCTGAAACGTTTTTCAGTACCATTTTAGCTATGAGTCAATACACACCGAAAGAACGCGCTGAATTTGTAGTGCTTTACATTGAAAACAATCGACCAATTGTGAAACATGTGCGTGCTTATCGTAAAAAATATGCTCATTTGGAGTGACCTCCTCGTTCTCCGGATTTAACGGCACCAGACTTTTTTTCTGTGGGGTTATTTAAAAAGTAAAGTTTATGCCAGCAAGCTGAAGATCATTGACGAAATCAAAGCTACGAGCCAAACAAGCTGATAATAACGCCCGAAATGCTGGCCAATGTTATGCAGGATGCCCGAAAAAGAGCTACTTTTTGTATAACGAATTTATGTGGTCATTTAATTGACATTGCCATCAAAAACTGATTTGATATAAATAATAGAGAATATCCTAAATAAATCTTGCTCATTTGTAAAAATCGGCTGAAAAATGTCAGAGTTATTCAATGTTGAAATACCCAAGGTCTAGATGGCGCACCTCATATAAATGCTCAAGTCGTATCTTTAGTTAGGAGTCAAACTATCGAGTAACGACCTCTGTGATGATAGCCATGATGCTGCAGTACAGCTTTTTGGTTAAGTTTTGATAAAGGAATTAGCTCATATGGCAAAATATTTCACAGTCGAGTGCATTTGTCGAATATAACGTATGTCTTAAATTAAATATGCAAATATATGTAGAGTAATGCTAATGAAACTGATCTAATGCTTATTGCAGCTTGTAAACAAAGTATTGGAAACAACTTGGACAGTGGCGGATTTAAGCTCGACTGCGCTCTAGGCCGCGTCCGATATGGCGCCTTTTTTGCTTTGTAGTGATACCTTTCACCTTAACTTCTACAGTTTTAGATAGGTGCGAGTATTCTGCGTACACCGATACCTTATTCGTGAAAATAGGTCATAGGGTTACAAAAATACAGAGTAATATGCAAAACTCTAAAAAAAACTTCAAAACGCCCTAGCGGCTAAACCATTACGATTTCCCCCTCCCATACGAGTTTTTGTTCGTCTATCCAAAACCTACGTAACTACAGCCTACCGCTTTGTAAACTTAACGGAGACACCCTGTATATATACTAAACAGTAGAAGGCTCAAGATAGATCCTTGGGGAATGCCAGCAAAAAGCACGGCAGGAGAGGAAATTAAATATGAAATCTTCACCTGTTGTGAACGAGCAGCTAAAAAGCTATACATGAGCGTAAGGGCAGAAGAAGGAAAACGAAATTGTGTAGAGTTTGCGTTAAAGGACGGAGTGATTGACGTTGTCAAAAGTTTTGGAGTAGTCTAGTAAGAGTAGACAACATACTTTGTTAGCATCTATATATTAATACGCAAAGCCAAACTTTGTGATCCCTTTTTAACCTATTTCCAAAAAGTGTGATCCCTTTTTAACCTATTTCCGGTGCACGTATCTTTATAAAACATATATCAAAAGAAAGGTATTTTTTCATAGATGGTCAGAATATATATTTTATTCAGGTACGTCCATAGGGAAAAGTTTGAAAACCAGGTAGAATTTCATTTTTCTATTCACATATACACTGATACACTGCGCACGCGCTATCCATCAAATTAAACGGAAAAAGAATACATATTTGAAGAGAATGCGAAAAATAAAATTTCTGCAAAATCGGGCCTGTGCTGCATTTTTGATGCATTTTGAGTGTATTGCTACACTATTTTTTTAATTTCTCCAGTTCTGTTGGTCGTAGAAAAATATTGAAAATTGGGCGAAAACATCACAATTTTTTTCACCAATTTTGCTCCAATAAACAATAATGCAAGTTGAGATTGTCTTGACCCATACTTGCACGCAAATAGCTTTTCACTCTTTTTGGAGTAGAAAAGGATCTCTCTCCAGAACAGAAAACAAGTTAAATCGATTTTTAAAATTTCAATTTTAAATTTTGCAGCCTCTAAAATTTTTCCGCCCCTGAAATTTTGCCGCCCTAGGCCTGGGCCTCACGGGCCTATGCGTAAATCCATCACTGAACTTGGAAGGAAAGTTTCGACGATTCAAACTTGAGAATCAAACAAAAAAGTAAACTAAAAAAAGAATCATATTCGAAAAGCTGATTGCGAAATGCTCGACCTTACATTATTATAGCTGCCAAGGAAACATTGAAAATATTTCTCCTGCGAAGTACTATCCCATGCATCTGATTCACTACATTGTGCCTTCATTCTGACTACGACTTGTATCCGTCGATGACACAAGAACTCACTGAGGATCCTTTCAATTCTTATAAAAGCGTCGAAGTCTAATTGGATAGTTTTTAAAAATAACCCGATCTCCATGGAATTCACTTATTGCCAGAAAGACCAAGCAAAGATCATGTCTAACAATAGTGAATAATTGTTTCTTAAGCAATATTGGGCTTTTACGAAAAAGGTGCGTTTTAAGTTATAAAATCTAATAAATTTTCAGGTTTTTAATCACTCTCAAAAAACACTAAAATTATAAGCTAAGCTTCACTTTACTAAGCTTAGCTTTCTAAATAAAAATAATAAAAATAGTTTCTTGTCTCCTTACAGAAAAATAGTCATAAATAACGACAATAAATTTATAAAACAGCAATAAAATTTCGTAATACGACTTCCAGTTTTGTTAAGCGAATTACTTTATTCTATTTCAAATATATTGAATTGAATTTATAGTTTAAAAACAATTTACATAACACAAAAACACCTTTCGCTTCCACAGTTCCGATAAACGGACAAAAAATACGTTTGAAAAATGATTCCAAAAAAAAAAATTATATTACAGCCATTAAACACCCTAAACTGACAAATGAACACATCAAGTGATTTCATCATATCATAATCAAAATATCGTATCGCATATCAATCAAATCATCCACAACCTATCATCATCCTGTATTTCTTCGACAACATTTTTAACTCAGCAAAAAAATATGAATCTTTATAGCCCAGTAGTTAACGAGTATATTTTCTACCAATATTAAGGTAGTCCAACTACAATGAACGCCAAAAAAAATATATCACTGATCACTTTTATATGCAAATCCTCTCAATCACTTCACTTCGGCATCGTGACAAACTGTTTCACTGTTTGGTTGAAGGCACTATATAAAATGCTCTGACATTATCAATCACTGAACGTAATCAAATCACTGGCACGACAAACGATTGATCGCCGATCATTACGGACACAAGCCTCGGCAGCAATACAACGACCAACCATAACAACAAAAAATCGCCTTCTTTAGTCGGGCGATCTATTAATAATTCATGAAGATCAGTTGATTGACAATAGGAATGGCTATATAGGCACCCGCTAACTTAACTCCTTTACAAGAAGGTAAATATTATCATAACTTGCGCAACATACGGATGGATATATAGAGCTGTAGTATCAGACTTATACTATGAAATACTGAACAGAAAGTGAAACGATCGTGCTCCTAAACGCGAGTATGATTAAGTGGATCGGCAGTAATCCTTTATGGTCTAAAAGACGTACCGTAAACATTTTCTTCTTCTCAATATCCAGATCTTTCATACGCCAAGACACTAAAATTTATTCGCGGCAAGCTACGATCGAGTTTCGAATTTTAACTGAACCTGGTTCTGATCTTACACAGTGCATTTATAAACACGGCGCCGTATAGCGCAATATCACCTGAGTCAGGCTTGAGGCTGAGTTTATGGCAACACGGAGAGTATACCCCAACCATTGCGCCGCCGCCGCCGACCGACCGGTGTATAATATTTTAATAGCAGGGACGTCGGGGTGAAAGCTTCAAGACGTGATTGAACTTGCCGAAAAATAAAGGCTTATGAAAAATATAACAAGAAAAGAAAGAAAAAAAATAAAATTAAGATTAAGTAACAGTCGATATGGACACCGGAGGAGGCGCATTCACGGCTAACATATGGGTGGATGGTCTAGGAGTTGAGATTGGTGTGTAGTAGTAGTAACATAATAAAAGACGACGACATGTAAACGCGTGAATGATGGTACATGACAACAGTTACGCCTCACCCTTATATCTCGTTATTTTATATACGTGACCAATTATTATCGAAGATCGACCTGAGGTGCAGCCTTTTTACAGAGATTTTGAAAATATCAAAAAAAAAAGAATTATAAATTTTTTTCACTAAGGTGGCTCCATTTCGAACCTTGGCTTTCGAATTATGTGAATGCCTTATGCTTTAAGGCTACATTGTACATTTTATTGATTGAGCACACTTTCAAATATTTTAGAGGTGACATTTTATTGACATCTCAGAACACCCACGACGTTGATAGTAGTATTTCGGTGCTCCGCAGCGCTATCCTACCTTTCCTATACCTGTACAAGAAAATACCTTAAGAATCACTTTCCGTGCTGCCTGTAATCAAAGGTTAATGAGAGCCGACGAGTTGAGGCTTTTGATGAGAAAAAATAACCTAGGTGGGTCAACTACTCACAACACGGCTCTGGTGTGCAATCTGACTTCAATTCTTAAAGTTTAATTACATGCGAGATCATGACTGGTGCACGTTTGATTGTTGCAGGGTCGTTACCACACCACTTGGGGAGCAGAGCATCAACTCGATTAAACATGGGAAAAAAATGATTCGATTCCGAGAGTATACTACACATATTTCAAGTACGACAATTGCGCAACTCGAACGGCTAATTTTCCGCCACCTTAGATGGTGTGTGCCGATGGCTGATTCATTTCTAATGTTTGTTTTTATAATCCTCCATATATATGATTTTCCAGATTAGTGGATTTTAGATTAATAATAAAAATTAGGCGATGGTTAATCATTTTCGCACTACAATCGGCAAGGCTATAATTGGACCAAAAAATTGGCCCATTTTTTTGTTACGAATTTTTTTTTTAAAAGTTTCTGAATTAATGAAGGAACTGCCGACATCGAAGGTGGATTAGGCAAGAATAAATAAGATTTTGTGTGTTGTTTTTACCTGTTTTTATTTTTTTTCTAAAACGTATTTAGTGAAGAAATTATGAATTTAGTACAGTTCATTATTTGTATTACTAATAGGACAATCAAAATGCAGTAAAAGCCGCGTGTTGGTTGATTTTTTTGCTGTGCTTTGTGCTTTTTTGAATGACGTTGAGGTTAATGGATTCTGCATAAAATAAATATTAGATTTGCGTCGTGTATTGAAGCTTACTAAAGGAAGTAATTAATTAAAATTGTAATTGGGATTTTTGCGAATTTCTATTGAGCATTGCCGTTGAGGATAAATTTTACTTTTAGTGCTGCTACGCACAAGGTCAAGTGTATATATCATCATCTGAACCGTAACGATACTTTGTATGTTATATCAAGCATATGAGTAATGTTTTTGTTTTCAGTATGATCATGGTCTAAGTTCATGGTTAATGGAATCTTACCCCCTAGGAAATATTGTAGTTGGTATCGTGCTGTGTTTAGTTCAAGTATGGTGTATATAATTGGGAACAAGGAAAATGGAAACATATTCCAAGTACGAAAATTATGAATTAGAAAATTTGATTTATTTAGTTTAATTAATTCTAACTATAAAATTTTTTCAGACTCTTATTTTATTGAGTGTTAGGAGGCAATATGTCAGACAGATATCCTCGAGTAGAAATAAATTGATATAACAAAAACTGATGGAGTAATTGTATTGTTTCGCCAGACTGTTGGACTCGGGTGGGTAGTCAGACAAACACAACCCCCTCCGAAACTGTGATTTGGTATTTTTACCTAAAAAGGAAATAAAATAGTAAACTTCATTGTGAATCGGAAGATTGGCCGACGGTGTACAGAATAATGCTGTAAACAACAGGAACACACGAGAATAGCAACACAACCCCATGCCACTGCACCCATGCGATTTTGACAGGCGACTCACTGCCCCACTGTGAGTCGCCTGTCAAAATTGCCTGTCAAAATAGCTCATTTTTTGGACAAGCGACAATTCCTAAGCCTGGAATTAATGAAACTTAAAATTTTTTTTTTAAACTATTCGTGATAAAATTGCCTTTAATTCTATCGAGCCAGAATTTTGAAATTTGAAAATTAAAGATGGCTAATCCAATATCGCGGACATAAATTTTGTTTGTCAAAAGATTCTTTAATATTTTAAAAAATTGTTACTTTGGGGATTTTTTTGGAAACCAAAAATTAATTAATAATAATTAATTTCAATTATTTTAAAGAATCTTACGAAAAAAATTTAATTTTCTTACCAAATTTAGTCCGCCATATTGGATTAGCCATCTTTAATTTTCAAATTTCAAAATTCTGGCTCGATAGAATTAAAGGCAATTTTATCACGAATAGTTTAAAAAAAAAATTTTAAGTTTCATTAATTCCAGGCTTGGGAATTGTCGCTTGTCCAAAAAATGAGCTATTTGCCTGCCCCACTGTGCGACGGCTACGAAATAGAAATTTGCTGTAAACATGCTAAGGGCGACGGCGAAACTATTTTCCTCGGCGACTGTCAAAAACGAATAGAACACACGGCTTATATATGAAGGCGCACAATCTGCAGACGACTGGGACGGCGACGCCGCCGAGCGTGGCTACCGAATCAATCTAATGCTGTAAACATAATTGGGGCGCCCGACGCAACTACTTTCGCAAAAACTGTCAAAAACCAATAGAATATACGTCTGTATATGAGCGTGCACAAAAATTCGACCACGGCTACGGCAAAGTCGCTGACCACGGCGGCTCAATCAATCTAATTTCTATTTTGTAGCTGTCGCCTGTCAAAGATGTTTATCTACTGAGGCTATGTTTTCATAATTTGTGTATTTTTTATTTTGAGGTTTGATTAAACAAAGCCAATGTTATATGATTGATGCAATATTTTTTATATTGCTTATTTTTTTCATATTTTTCACGATTGTATCAAAAAATATTTCTTCACAGATAACAATGAAAACCAAAAATGAAGTCGCCGTAGCTCCAATTAAGTTCACAGAACGAATTTCAGCCCGAAAATCGCTGTTGCTGTCGCCACCGCCGTGGTCGTGGTTCCAATTGTGTTTTCAGCATAATTTCTATTTCGTAGCCGTCGCCTGTCAAAATTGCATGGGTTCTGTGGCATGGGGTTGTGTTCCTATTCTCATGTGTTCCTGTGTGCGTGTGTAGCATGCGGCTGTCCAAGATGATTATTCCGGTGTGTGTTTTTTAATTTGTGTCGCCGTCGCTTTTAGTGTGTGCACACAAGAAATCTCGTCGGGCCATTCGCCGTGGCCGAGGAAATAGTTTCGCCGTCGCCCTTAGCATGTTTACATCATAACAAGCGGAGTTCCGCAGGGATCCGTACTGGGCCATCTCCTGTTCATAATGATGTATAATGATGTGTTGAGGCTACGACTTCCAAAAAAGGGCAGATGCCATCGGATTTGCTGATGGCATGGGAGGAGTGCTCGTAGGGCGACGCTAGTGATGAGCAAAACTAGTCTTGCAGTCTTGCCTGGTACATTTAGCACGACCAAAGCAAACCAAGAAAAGACAGGACAAGACAAGACTGCAAGATCAAGATAGCAAGACTTTTTGTTCATCACTAAGTGCCAAAAGTCTTGGCAATGATGAGCAAAATATCAGAAGAATGCAGTACGCTCGCTCAGATGACCTAACAAAAACCTTATTAATCACTAAATATTAACAACAAAAGAGAGGACATGAAAATTAATTAAAAAGAAAAAACCCAATTAAATTTTTCCCCAGATAAAAAAAAAACAAAAAACACGCAACATATCAGCAAAAATTCTTACATAAATAAAACAATCCTATCCCAGTTACCTAAAAAAATAATTGCGAGAATGGGATTGGCATAAGCCCACCTTTCACCTGAGGAAATTAGTTTTGATTACTCATTAGCCAGGATAGGGGCAGAATTCCATCCCTGATTTCTAATGACTAAGCGACTTTTTTTATTGTAGAGTTTTAAGTATTTTATTACTTAACATTTCACGAGAATATGAGAAGCTGTGAACCAGTCGGTGTTCTTTAAATAGGTTTCACCTTAAATCATAAAGTATCGCTGTTTTGCACAACTATTAAATCACTATTAGCGTTAGCTTAACATATATAAAACATTCTCGTTTATCTTTTTTAATCTAGACCATTGCAAAAATATGTTGTTGTGTTGTTGTTGTTTTTTTCTTCACCTAATTACATTTTGCGTAAAATCCTGCTGCAAAATTTTTACACCAAATAATTTCTCAATCGAACATGTATAGACCTCTAGCTTTTAAAATCTCCAATAGATGCTGACATTTGTGGCCCATAATAAAAATTGATTTGCCCCAGCATGAGTTCATTAATGTCTCTGAAAACCCGACATCGGTTCCACCACCATAGGCTATTATACACACCTTCAATTTCTGCCATGATTTTAACCTAGCCAAATGTTGCTGCTTTTCGGTATTCAAGTAGTATCCCAAAATGCAGTGCTCCACGTCTGGTATATTCGATATTTTATGTATCCAATCCGTAAATATCCATTCCGCGAAAGGCGATAACCTTAAGAGCTTGTTTATTTTCCTGTTAAAAAAGCATCTCTAATCGCGATAAAGCAATCAACAAAAGTCACACAAAACAGCATCGAACCAAACCAAAAAAAAAAAAACAAAAAAACTAATAATAACGAACTTAACTGAAAAATGTCGGCGTTGTACACGGTTGCTTCGAAAAACCAGGTAAATCGTAAGTTTAGTAATATTTATTGGCAGGAAAATATCGGTGGTCTCAATGCAATATGAACCCCAAGCACAATGGTGATCTTGATGCTGAAAGAACAATCATCTGCGCACGCAATCGCCGTACGCCGTTTTGTGTTTATGGCGCTTTGCATTTTGCTTCAATAATAACAACAAAAACAAAAAATTGAGAAAAAAAAAACATCAGACGAATCGTGGGATATCCGCTGGAATGCTAAGATTGGTGGCCCCATTTTAAAGATTTTCTAACATTTTCAACCGAAATTGCCGATTTACTTCAGGTTTAAGTGGATATCGACCAATATTTGTCTCGGAAAAACTAGGAAAGGCGCTCGTGCATAAGTAGAGAGCATTTTCGATAAACGATTGACTGCAGCCGCGTATTGCCGCATAGGCAACACAGCATCTGGTAAGTAAATGGTGAATATGTGATCGCAATAAATCAAAAATTGAGATTTTAATAAAAATTTAAAATAATTTGAAATCCGTGGTTAATTTTCTTGAGCTTTAAACCAGCGATGGTAACTTTAGTTATATTCCATAAAGAGCATGGACTAAGTTCTAGGCTCGGTTTAGTTTATGATCGCCTCGAATAATTACCACCTGCCAATAGATCAGGCCAATTGGAATTTATCAATTTGAGGAATTTGTTATTATTATTAAATTCACGATTCGATGTAATCACTTTCGATTTGGCACGGTTATTTTTTTTTCGTTTTCATTTTCAATATAAATAATATCAAAGACCCCGGAGAGATTTTATACAGGTTTAGTTTTGTTTTGATTAAACCATCAGGCTCGACCGTTCAACGGCCTACGGCAATGCCCCACTGAGGAGGCTTCGTTTTGGACCCAGTGTTGTTGTTATTCTTGTTAATGCCTTGTCGCCCCATTTTATTATTCAATTGAACTTAATATAATTTTTACCAGTTATTACGTAAATTACCAGATTGTGTACATATATATAAAGGCCTCCGGTTGAACGACTTTCTTAAAACCGGACCGTCCTACACTTTCGGTTTTAATCATTGCTCTCGGACAGTGTGACACAAACTTTCCTCCAGTAGACGACGGCAGCGAATTATATTTGCAGTATTATTTTTTTGGGGCATAGCCTGGATATACTCGTATATATATACGAACTAGTACACCATATTAGATCGTTCTTGTCTACCGGCAGGTGATAAAAGCCTTTAAGCCATGTGTCAACCTGCCGCTAAGATCACGGGCAGCAAGCAACACGCTATCAGTATCAGCTCCTATAGGTTTGGTCACGTTCTGATACCTGTCACTGTGGGTCTAAGATTTTAGATTTTCATGTAAGTAATTACGAGATTGTATTTCAAGAGATAATAAAATGTATGTCCCCTGGTTAAAATACAGCCTTGAACAAAAATATTTGTTCTAATTTGTTTACTTTAAGCTAAAAATGGTAAAATGTAACCAAAAAAAAACTAAAATCCATGCAATTTTTTTTCTTTATCTCTACAATGAATTATTTTATTAGAAGCACTAATCACGATCTCTTTTTGTTAACTTATCCCAGGGATTGCCTTGAGCTATGATCTCTATAGGTCGAAATATTGCATTGTTTTGTGCCCTACTGCGCGAGATCGTGTTTAATCTAGGCAATATGAAAAAAGGGCAACATATTATTTCGATGTCATTAAGGCGCACGCTTGAAAAGGTAAATTGTAATTTAGCGAATCTACCACAAAAATTAACCTTATTGTCGGATTTATTAAAGAATCAACGAAACTTTATCGTGAGTTCCGGACTTTTAAATACATTTATGATTTCCAAAAAAAAACAACATTTTTTTTGTTTGTATCACCTTAACGAATTCGTGATGATTTAAACTAAAGATCTCTCAATTTTAAAGGTGCCAGACCTTTGTTGAAAAAAAAGGTTGGAGAAGGTAGATCGATTTATATTCTTCTTTTTTTTTAGGAAAAAAGGTACAAATTTAGTGTTAAATTGGGGTCTGGGGGTTCGTCAACTTTCACTAAAATTACTAATAATTTATTTTTACGTTAAACATCAGCGATATATTATATGAAGTCGTTTATGTAAGAAGTGATGTAATGAAAATATTGTAAAAGATTCTTGTCTGATAAATTGGAGGCGGTACCTGGAATTTGGTGTCATATATTTTGGTTTTACATTTACTTAACCATTTTTAATTTCATAATAAAAATTTAACAAAAAAAGTGTCGGATAATGATTAGTGTTGGTTTTATAAATCAACTGATGCTAGTTTTAGTCAGGGATCGACATATATTTCCACTATGACAAAATTTTGTATGTTTCAAGTTTAGATTGCACTCATTCGCATATTAAATTCCATTAGTGGGTCCTTATGGTGAGTTTACACGAATGTCACACTTGTCATTTTTTCGGTCATAATTTGCCATTATCGTTTACACGGTCATAATTTGTGTCATTATTTCTGTCATAAAAAATTACAAAAATTCGTGTCATAAAAGTTGTCAGAAATAATGACACAAATTATGACCGTGTAAACGATAATGGCAAATTATAACAAGTTATGACAAGTCGTCATAAAAGAATGAACTTGGTCATTCTTTTATGACAGAGTGTCATAATTCAAATCCTGTTGTGTTCTGTTTTTCGCAATAATTTCAATAATAATCAAAAATAATGGAATGAAATACTCTTTTTTCAATATTTATTTACGAAGGTGGTTGATTTATACCAAATTAAGCCAAATTTTATGATAACAGATAATCCTAAAGGGTTAAAACCGCCCCTTAATCGACTGGAAATTAAAAAATTGTTTGTCCAACTTCATGCTTCAAATTCGATTGGATGCGTGTTTCAGGTACAAATAAATTGTTTCCAACCCTAAAATTTTCAAAATCAACTTTAAACAAAAAAAATTGCATACCGTTAATTTGTACAATTTTTTTTCCTTTTACGGTTTAATAGATATTATCAGCCTAAAATTAATTATTTTCCAGCCTTAAGGGATAAACTACC
This sequence comes from Thereva nobilitata, assembly GCA_963855945.1. NCBI lineage: Eukaryota > Metazoa > Arthropoda > Insecta > Diptera > Therevidae > Thereva > Thereva nobilitata. The sequence goes on from OY979698.1 coordinate 15,768,509, forward strand.
TCTAGATTAAACGGGCGGACCACGTAATCAGGGAGCCAAAAAACATACATATAATTGCCATTATATGTCATTCGTATAAATTCAGCTCTTGCCGTTATTTATGGCAACTGGTCATAATTTAATGACAAGTTATGACAAAGCTCCACACATGTCATTATTTGTCATAATTTCCGTCGTATAAACAGCAATCTCATTAATTATGACCAGAGGTTATGACCATTGTCATTTTTTGTCATTCGTGTAACCGGGGCATTATAGCTTTTCCTAGTTCCAGGAATATTGGCGAGAAAAATGTGAATTTTTTAAAATGTTGACAAATATCATTAAGGACTGGTCTGGCAGTTAACTCTCTCGCTCTCTGCATCACCAAAATAAGACAGGCAGGATTACGTTGGTTTATGCCTCAATATACCAAATTTATAAAGCGTAGGATTAAAAATGGTCTAAATCGTGGATTTGTATGGAAGCAATTAAAAGTAAAGAGCATACAGGCACTTATCGAAAGAATCACTTTGGCAAGAGTAGATCATAGTGGGAGAGCTCGTGAACCATCTGACTAACCCGTTTCCCACAAAGCTAGAAAATTTTTAAATGATGTTTTATTATCAGTCAATTAAGAAAGTACCGTTCTGGCAGGCATCTCGTGGTTGCGTCATCATCCATTAAATTTTTGAAAATTTCAAAAAAAATTTTTTTTTAATCTACTCCCACAAGGCTACAATTTTAATATGTTGTAAATTACATATGATTAAAAGTTTTAAAGAAAAATTGACCTCTTTTGAGGGTTGCAAGGATGTGCCGTGAAAAAGGTTGTGAACAAAAGTTGCTCAACTTCGAGAGTTGAATTGTTTGCACACAAAATTCACTCCCACCCCTCGCGGGGGGGGGGGGGGGGGGGGTGAATCAAAAATTTCAAATGGCAACCCCCAATTTTTTTCACGGATTCTGATTCTCTGTAGGGAAATATGAAACTTTTCTCTGAAATTTTTTCTATCCGAAGCCCCCTGCACCTCCAAATATCATAAAAAAATCACAATTATCCCCAAAAATTATTTATTTGGAGGTACAAGGAAGCTTCAGATAAAAAACTGTTTCTAATAGTCGAGTCAATGAAGGTTTTTACCTCTTAGTCCGCAGGGACAGCTTCGGTTTTGATTTTCATGATATAATATTCATTAACTATCTTGAAAAGGGAAAAGAACCAATAGTGAATATTACATAGCCTTATATTAGTGCGTTCGAAGGCCGAAATCGCAAAAAAACGGCCCCAAGTGAAGAAGAACAGATCGCTCTTCCGCCAGGAGAATGCACCGGTGCCACAAGTCGATCGCAAAAATGGGAAAATTGGACGAGTTGCACTTCGAATTGCATCTGCATTCTCCAGATTTAGTCCCCAGTGACAATTACATGTTCTCATTCTCAAATCCCAAAAAAATCCTCGCCAGAAAGAAATATGACTCCAATGAGGAGGTGATTACCGAAACTGGAGGGTTTTTTGAAGAATTTCACAAACCGTTCTTTAAGAAAGGCATATAAATGTTAGAAAAGGGTTGGAATGAATCTATCACTCTTGAAGGAGACTGTGTTGATGAATAAAGTCGAATTTTGTCTAAAAGTTTATGTTTTATTACTCATCTTACGTACTTATTGAGTGTTACAAAAAGCACGTTCTAATTTCGTAATTCTCTGCAATTGAAAATTTTATGATCATTCTTCAAAAGCATTTAAAAGAAATTCATCGATATAAGGAAAATTTCAACAACAATACATAAAAAAATTGCATTTAAAATTTTCCCCAATTTCGACTGGCAATTTTTTAAAAAAAACATTCTTTTACATTTTTTATTACAAAACAGAAATCCGTTCAAACATTTTAAAAATGAAATGTCATAAAACGGACATTATATAAACAATTAACAATATTCTTATGATCTAACATTTGCTTTGTGTTTTTTCTTCAGCATCATCATCGTCTTATATATGTAATTTACATAAATTAAGTAACAAATAAATATATTCAATTTTCTCTTAAAATTTATTTTTTTTATACACATACTTTTTATATACTAATAAAAAAAGAATCTTTTCTAGCGTATAGCGTATATATAACCCCAGAATTTTTCTTGAAGCAAAAACGAAACAATTTTTCACTTCTATCAAAAATTCATTATAAAATATACGAATACAATTAATACGCGATCTTAAATTAATTATAATATTTTTATACGAATCCTACCTTCTCTTAACAGAGGTAATAAACATTTAAAATTAGAAATAAAAAATATTGAAAACATAAAAAATACACAAAAATTTTTCTTGGACTATAATCTACGCGAATTTTTTTAAAATTAAAAATTATTATTGTATGTTTTTTTACAAATTTTTTTCATGCTTTTAGTTTATAAAATTCGTCAAAGTTTATTAGAAAAAAGGAAATTCGTAAATTTTATTAAATTAATTTATCCGAAAAGAAAGCTTCGTTTCTCAAAATTAGATAAAATAACTAAGAAGTTATTTTTCATTTATTTTAATCTAACGTAAATTTTTTAAAGGAAGTAGGACTAATTTGTTTGTTTTTTTTTTTTGTCATTCACATTAAGGAAGTAATATTAGTGATCTCGAAGGCTGGGTGGCTTATGGTAGAAAAATATAAGTAATTTTTATAATTATAAAAATTATTAGCATCCATCGTTTTTTTCTTCTTCATCGCTGACACACATTCGGGTCAGATCAGAAGCAACTGATGCTGTTTCGTAACTAGAAGTAAAAAAAAATTTTAGTTAGTAAAAAAATTTGTTTATACTTTTATATTTCTTTAAAAATTAATAAAAAATTTTTTATTTTTTAGAAACTTATACTTGGAAGATTTGTGCAAAGAGAAAGCAAACTACAATCTTCGGCAGACAGGAAAATTGTTCAAGAATGTAAAATTATAGTTTTGTATGTCCCTAATATAGAGAACTAGTTGGGACCCGGCGCGCCTATGCTGCTCCCATAAGCCAATAGTAGTAATCAGGTGATATGATTCAATTGAAATTGACATATGAAACAAATTTTTTATAGTTGGAAAATATTATTACATCCTGAAAGAAAAAAAAAATAAAAGGATTATATCTACTAATTTCAGATTTAGAAATGGACTTTTGACGGTGATGGACATTATATGCTTGCAGTCACGTACTGAGGGGGTGTGACTTCAGACGAATATTGTCCATTACCAGACATGTAATAAAATGCAGAAAAATTACATGTCTTGCAATTGCTTGGCCCCTGGGTTCTCATCTGCAATGTCACTGACTCAGGTTTTATTTGTTTTCCCGTATTGCAGAATCCTAAACTTATACCTAAAAATTCAGAGGTGATGGGTTTCTTTCCTTCTTATCCGTTATACATAAATCATCCCACATTTCCGTTTCTCCTTACCATCTTTCCAAAAAAAAACTTTGTTGATCAATTCTGAACCGATTGCTTAGAGAGCTTCAGGACGCACTATATTCAATGGTTTTCCATTTGTAGCTAAAATGTCAAGATTTTCCGATTTTCCAACTCTTGAACAACCTACATACAGCTAACCGGGAAATGTGACACTTATTTGGCAAAATTCTTCCGCCGTATAGGCCCCACAATTTTGAATTTATAAGTTTTGATCATAAATTCGTTATTTACTACCTTAAAAACTCCCATATACCGATTTTAATTGGAATCGGAATACAATTCGCAAACTCGTCGGCCATATTGGTGCGGCCATTTTAAATTTAAATTTTGATCATAAAGTCGTTATTTGCTATCTTAAAAAACCCCAGATACCGATTTTAATTGGAATCGGAACACAATTTGCAAATTCGTCAGCCATTTTGAATTTATAAGTTTTGACCAGAAATTCGTTATTTGCGACCTTAAAACTTCATAGATACCCACTTTCATTGGAATCGGTACAAAAGTAACAAAACTCGTCCGCCATATTGACGCGGCCATTTTGAATTTATAAGTTCTGATCATAAATTCGTTATTTGCTACCTCAAAAAACCTCAGATACCGATTTTCATGGGAATCGGAACGCAATTTGCAAATTCGTCGGCCATATTGTCGCGGCCATTTTGAATTTATAAGTTTTGACCAAATATACGTTATTTGCGACCTTAAAAACCCCTAGATACACACTTTCATTGGAATCGGAATAAAATTGGCAAATTCAACCATATTTCTGCGGCAATTTTGAATTTTGGTCATATTTCGGCGGCCATTTTGAATTTCGAAAAGCGGGCGTCGAGGTGCATCATAGGAGACCTCCACAGACCTTCATGCAAAAATTCAAATCTCTGCGATGATTTTCAACGAAGCTCTCCATGACAGCGCCATCTAGGAGTGACTTTAGAAAGTAATAAAATAGCCTATTTTCTAAGTTTGATTGTAAATAGCACATGGTTAAAATTTCATTAAGATCGGTTGCACGGTGTAGGAGCCTATAGCGAACATACATACATACACACATTCATTTTTATATATATATAGATATTTTATAAACTTGTATAAAATTTCAGTGGTTACTAAAATTGATGAATGAGCATGAACGTATTGAGCGAGATTATGGAGAGAGCTCTGAACAGCGTTAGCAGATAGCCCAAAAACTGTGGTCTGTGTGCTAACCCTGCAAAGACAGAATTGATGCTGTTCACTACAAGACCAAAGAAACCAACTTTCAACTGTCCAAGATTGGATGTAGTACAGCTACATATACCCGATGGTCGAGTACCTAGGGGTTATACTTTACACTAAACTCAACTGGAAACTCAATATTGAGGAAAAAGTTAGAAGGGCTTACATATAGCTCTACTCATGTAAGAAAATGCTTGGGAACAAATGGCGGATATGGATGTACGCAGCCATTGTAAGTCCATCCTTACATATGGGTCAATAGTATGGTGGCCAGAGGCCAGCATTAAAGAAGGAGTACAACTGTCCCAATATAGACAGGGTCCAGATAATGGCATGCATATGCACCACAGGAGGAGGAGGAATATTATTTTGAAGTAATGCAGTCCTTCACTTAGACATCTTAGCCTTGTTCGAAATAAAAGTGCTTCGGAGAATAGTTGGCTCTTATGCGATGGACAAGATATTCTACAATGATGAAAAGTGCTGTCATGACTTGCAGTGAAGAAAAACAGGATCAGTAGCATAGAACATCTGGTTCACATCTCATTGAAGTGTTTTGCTGTAAGATTATACGTAACAGGTAGTATATTGTATAGCATACACACTGGATCATAATAGACTGTTGGAGAGTTACGATAGGCCAAGACACAATTCCGGTGGACCCAATTAAATATGTAAGTACAAGATTTTGAGGTGTGGTATGATAGTTTAAACAGAGTATTAATCAATTTTAATTTTTTCTGTAGATATAACCGAAATAATGCAGATTACTAACTTTTACTCTTATAACAAAGCAGGACACAGGATGATCAAATCTCAAGGTGACGAATTAATGTGCAAATTATAATCTCCTTATAATATAAGTTATGTTAACTCCTGGATTAATACACTAGATACAATCAACAATAATTCAATTTACATCTTAGTGAATATAAATAAAGCAACTTTTCACTTCTGAATCTACCCAAATTCAAATCTAACATAGATCTACGGATATATACTGAACCTGAACTCTAAATGTAATCCAATCTCAACGGATTAACGAAACTAAACCGGCATTCAATTCATACATGCAATCAATATATTGACTCTATATGCAGATTACCAAATCGGAAACATGCAATGGCCTAACATAACAGCTTCTTGTCGGATCTACTATCATACGTGCTTAGAGCTACAAAATATTATTCCATTTTAGTTTAAAAGCTGACGCAACTAAGATTTGCAATTGCGACTTGCATTAACTTTTTTTTCGTTCAATTTTATCAGTTCCATCTATGGCTACTGTTCTCGAATTATCATGTCCCTTGCATAAGTACTAAAAATGTACATTAATCGCCTTCAAAGGTATGAAAGTGCCATGACATTTCAAAAAAAGTAAATGCAGGCTTGATTCGGAAATATGAGTACTGATTGGATTTCCCGTGGTTAAATCATATATGTTAATCCATTCTCATTAGTGAAGGTGATGGTCTTATTAAGCGGCAGTGAGTAGATTTAATTGTAGGTCATGTTAAATTGTTATTAACATGAATTAGTGCCGCATGTACCATGAAGTAACTTTTTCTTGGTAGAAATTTTAGATTATATACCTAATGATCGTTAATAACTCGAAAGTCTCTAGCGAAAAAATGTATATTTACTAAATTAATCTTCCTAAAATTCTCTCCGAAAAAGGGGTTTGAAACTTTTTCGCTAGGATAAATCTGAAGAAGATATGGAGGGAGGAAAAAGGTAAATTTTTAAAAAATCGGTTATTAATAAAAATGAAATAAGTATTGTTCAACGATTTATCTCGGGTGCCACAAGGTCGGTTTCTATTTAGCGAGGGCGTGATACGAAAAGGAAAGAATTCTACGATATTTTGCCACTAAAGGACAACGCAACTCTCGATCTAACCCAAAGCACCAATATGGTAGACAGCTGTTCCTTCTCCAACGCATGAAATGTAAAGAGGTCTTCAATTTGCCGTCAATACATTGCCTATGTAAAATATATAGTTTAAAAAAACTAAAAAATACGCTTTGATTTTAAAATGAACTAAAAAGTAAAAAATAATTTTAAATGTAAAGTTTCTATTGCTCCAGCCAGAATATAAAAACAACCTACCTTTCGAAATGTAAAACAGCGTGGGGCTCTCTTCCTATATTCTTATTTTATTAACACCGGAAATTTTCGCTAGCGCCGCACGCTTTTTTTACATTTCGAAAGGTAGGTTGTTTTCATATTCTGGCTGGAGCAATAGAAACTTTACATTTAAAATTATTTTTTACTTTTTAGTTCATTTTAAAATCAAAGCGTATTTTTTAGTTTTTTTAAACTATATATTTTTTATTTTCTATTTTTTAGTCTATTATATGTCTTCCGCCATTTTGTAGTGACCGCCATATTGGATTTAAAAAGACGTCACACAGTTTACTGTACTATACCTACTCGTCGTACACTTTCATTTGATACCCATTCCGAGGGCGTTGTAAAGAAAAAGGTAAACCGCCATTTTGTGTTCACCGCCATTTTGAATTTGGAATCACGCCACACAGTTAATAGTATTCTAATTGTCACACCCTTTCATTTGAAACCCATATCGAGTTGGTTGTAAAGAAAACGGTAGTCCGCCATTTTTTGTTGGCCGCCATTTTGAATTTTGAATAACGCCACATAGCTAATTGTATTCTACTTGTAATACTCTTTTATTTGATACCCATGTCGGAGGACGGAGAGCACCAACTTGATTTTGACCCACTTCTAGCCAACGGATCAACTTCAAATTTTGCACATATGTATAGTTCGCGTGACAATGCAATCTGATCATTTTGTAAAAAAATCAAGATGGCGGCTGAATTTTGAAATATTCAGCCGCCATCTTGATTTTTTTACAAAATGGTCAGATTGCATTGTCACGCGAACTATACATATGTGCAAAATTTGAAGTTGATCCGTTGGCTAGAAGTGGGTCAAAATCAAGTTGCAAGATTTGTTTACATGAAACATACAACACAACATACAACATACAGGTCAAGCTAATATAAAGCGTATAAAAAAGCACATTATGGTGAAAACTGTACGGTGGTTTTTGATTTTAAAAATTCTTTCGCCAATAGAAAGCTCTACTATCAGCGAGTAACATGGGGTGTATAATATTTTTCAGAACATTCGAAATTCAAAATGGCCGCCGAAATATGACCGAAATTCAAAATGGAAGCAGAAATATGGTTAATTTGGCAATTTTATCCCGATTCCAATGAAAGGTTTTTAAGGTCGCAAATAACGAATTTGCAGTCAAAAATTATAAATTCAAAATGGCCGACTAATTTGCAAATTATGTTCCGATTCCAATGCAAATCGGTATCTGGGATTTTTTAAGGTAACAAATAACGAATTTATGATCAAAATTTAAATTCAAAATGGCCGCACCAATATGGCCGACGAGTTTGCCAATTGTATTCCGATTCCAATGAAAATCGGTATATGGGAGTTTTTAAGGTAGCAAATAACGAATTTATGATCAAAACTTATAAATTCAAAATTGTGGGATCAATATGGCGAACGAATTTTGCCAAATAAGTGTCATTTCCCGGTTAGCTGTATGTAGGTTGTTCAAGAGTTGGAAAATCGGAAAATCTTGACATTCTAGTTACAAATGGAAAAACATTGAACATAGTGTATCCTGAAGCTCTCTAAGCAATCGGTTCAGAATTGATCAACGAGGTTGTTTTTTTTGGTAAGATTGTAACGAGAAGCGGAAATGTGGCGCAACGGGTTCCAGCTAGTTTAGTATACATATAGATATTTTTTCGCTAGAGGCAGTAGTTTTCGAAGAACTGAAACAAGGGACCATTAGCTCCACCCCCACCCATCAGTACTTTTAGTATGTTGTTAAGAACACCTTCCCCTACAACTATGCCAAAATTCGCTTCTACGTGTATTTTATCCTCTATGGGGAATTTTTGGTCTTCCTTGCCTGGGCTATAAGGTTTATTTGAACGCTGTAGAAAAGATGTCCAGACACTTGGTGGCTTGATGCCAGGGCGTATAGTAGGGGAGCTGGCACTTGAAAAAATCGTGTCGTCCCAACCTTCTGCCGTTTGGTATATAAGCTTTTGAAGTAATTTTAAGCATTTTTTATAATATGACATTTTTGCGGGAAGTGGACCCATTTCGAGTTAGGGGTTTTGGGGGGTAAAAAGGGGGTTAAAATTGAAAAAAATTTCTGCCGCTTCGTATGTAGGTTCTTTTAGGGCTAAATAACCGTTAAATACTAGTGGCAGAAATTTTTGACTATTTGCTAGGGTGTGGGGAGAAAAATGGCAACTTCAGCTAGGGGTGGCTTGGGGAGGGTCCAAATGGTCAAAAATGTCTCCCACTAGTATTTAACGGTTATTTAGCCCTAAAAGAACCTACATACGAAGCGGCAGAAATTTTTTTCAATTTTAACCCCCTTTTTACCCCCCAAAACCCCTAACTCGAAATGGGTCCACTTCCCGCAAAAATGTCATATTATAAAAAATGCTTAAAATTACTTCAAAAGCTTATATACCAAACGGCAGAAGGTTGGGACGACACGATTTTTTCAAGTGCCAGCTCCCCTACTAGTAGGCTTGATTTCCGTCTTTTAACGCGGCTAAGGAATTGATAGGGCGCGGTAGAAAGAATGCCAGGACAATTGTTGGGTTGATGTCACTTGTTACCTGCACTTGGTGGCTTGACATCAGGTCTCTTGTTGGGCTTGTTACCGGTTACTGCGCTCACAGTCTTATTGTTAGGAAATCAGCGTAGGAAAAGCTTAAACCTACTTAAAAATCTGGTTATAGACTATGCGAATTTTATTTAAAAATTTATAAATTACCCTCAATTCATAATGAACCAATCCATTTAACAATACAAATAACATTAACCTTATTACGAAAAATCTTCAACATAAATTTGTAAAAACCGTGTAAATTTTTTAAATACCCGTACTTATAGCTTCCCAGGTTGTCAATTTCATTGCCTAACACACAAAATGTTAAATCTGATTAAAAAAAAAACGAAACGTTTCATGATCAGATAAAACCTAAGGCAGCAAGATCACTTTGATTATAGCGACGACAACTGAAGTAAAACACATTTTGTAACATGAAACACTCCTAAGGTTTTTTCAGTACATACAGTCAGTCACTCAGTCATCCAGTGGCACACTACTGTAAACCTGGCAACTGATTTAAAGATAGTCTTGGTTAATGAATTTTTATTTATCTGACTTTGTATGGGCAACAAGATCACCTGAGATCTCGCGGTTGTTAATGCTTAAATCGGATAAATTTAGATGTGAGTGATATATACACGATGATTGATTAATTTCTTCCTAAGCTGATTTGAAAATGTAGTGACTATGAGATTGAAACATTACCATTCTCGTGCTTACCTCTAGGCAATGTAAGTTTAGTTATGTATGAATTGTTTTTGTATTTTAATGCCCATAAATAAGTCCGATCAATTAATTAACATCAATTACATTTGTGTGAAAATTTTATCACTAAACATAGAAGTTCGAGGACTTAATTGTGTATTAAAAGTAAAACGAAAAAAAAATGATTTAATTGCTTTCGCGGATAGAATTTGTAAAAGCAATTTCTGACGATTAACTTAAGTTGGCATTTACTTGAGGTTGTTTTAATTGGTTACAAATTATGACCTTTTTATCTACATATCTATTAAGACCGTAGTAAATTAAGAGTACTTTTCGTAATGGATATTAAAATAGTGACATTCTTTAAAATTTATTAATCATGATGGTTGTTGACCTATATGAGAAATTTGTTATGGTTTATTATTGCATGAATGAGTTAAAAGGTCTTAAAAATAAAATTATATTTTATATAGCAAAAACCTTTTTTTATGTTATATAAAAGAAAAAAACAAATTTTTGCAAACCATATATAAATTAAAGGCCGCGGATATTAAGATTAATTGTAGTACTAATCGGACATGTGCAGATTTATGGTGAATTAAGCAGAACATTGAAGGTCTTTCTTTATTAAGGCCGGAATAAAATAATAAAAAAATTTTAATATTCAATATGCAACACGAATTGTATTATTTCAAATCCCTGCACCAATTAAAATCAAGTCATTACTCTTTTAGAACGAAAGATTTCTGACCATTATTGTTCGTTATACAAAACTTCATTGTTGATCCACTTTGACTAAATGTAACCCTATTAAATAAGTATTCAATCTTGCATTCACTCAAAAAACAAAACGTGACAGTCGCGTGACGTTAGAATGCATAATAACAGTCTCCATCTCCATGGTATGTAACTATACGTCCTACTGCAAATGTAATTTACTTCGAGCGACCTGCACATGCGTGGTTGATAATTAAAATAAAATTACTCGAATTAACTCCTTGTTTTACACTAATTTTAATTGAAAAGTACACTTTTGATATATAGTTAGAAAATAGCGTCATTGATATCAGCAAATAATTGGTAATCGTTTTTGCCGTTTCGATGGAAATTTTTTTTCAACTAAACGTAATTAATTCTTCTTAGAGGTAATTCTCTATCCAGACTTTAGTGTTGATTGGATACTTGTTTTGTACTTTTTGTATAGTTGGATACGGTTGATTGAATCGTAAATTAAATTTATAAGACGTTGAATACTTTATTGGACACAATTAAATTTTATTAGATCACTTGAAGAGTTTTTTTATACCGTTATTATAATCATGCTATACTATAAGCTCGCAATTTTGTCTTCTTCTCCTTCTTCGGTGAAGTATAGGGTACAAAAGTACCTCCTATGCTTCAGAATAGAGAAATGCGCATTTTTCTGCAACAGAATTGAATTTCTGGGGCACGAGATTAGTCAAGACGGAATAAAACCGGGAAAACATAAAACGAATTGTGTTGCCGATTTCCGAAGCCAGAAAGTGTCCGTGAAGTCAGGCAGTTCTTATAGTCTAATAAATAGGTCGAAAAAAGGCCTTCGTAATGCGAAAAATACCGCCAGCGATTTTTCTTACCAAATAATTTTATATATTTTTATAAGCTTAAATTCAAAATGGCGTCATCCCCAAAAAATTTTGAATTTACGTTTTTGAAAACTTAAAGCGCCATAACTCATGCAATATTAGCCTTACGTAAAAAATGATAATAACAAAAATTATAGATAATTGTGTGTTCTATAAGTTTAACGCAGGATTTTTTTTTATGTAGAATTAACCATTAACGAAATATAGTGCAAAGGAAGTGATATATAAAGTTTGAAGCACTATTTCTACGTAGATATTGACTTTACAAAAAAAAATCTAAACCAAAAAAATATAGTTTAAAAAAACTAAAAAATACGCTTTTATTTTAAAATGAACTAAAAAGTAAAAAATAATTTTGAATGTAAAGTTTTTATTGCTCCAGCCAGTATAAGAAAACAACCTACCTTTCGAAATCTAAAAAGGCGTGGGGCTCTCTATATTCTTATTTTATTAACACCGGAACTTTTAGGTAGCGCCCCACGCTTTTTTAGATTTCGAAAGGTAGGTTGTTTTCTTATACTGGCTGGAGCAATAAAAACTTTACATTCAAAATTATTTTTTACTTTTTAGTTCATTTTAAAATAAAAGCGTATTTTTTAGTTTTTTTAAACTATATTTTTTATTTTCTATTTTTTAGTCTATTATATGTATGTGTTCGGCCATTTTGTAGTGACCGCCATATTAGATTTAAAACGACATCACAAAGCTTACTATACTATACCCGTCATACACTTTCATTTGATACCCATACCGAGTGGGTTGTAAAGAAAAAGATAAACCGCCATTTTGTGGTGGCCGCCATTTTGAATTTGGAAAGACGCCCCACAGCGAAAAGTATTATATTATCACATCCTTTTATTTGATACTCATACCGAGTGGGTTGTAAAGAAAAAGATAATCCGCCATTTTGTGTTGGCCGCCATTTTGAATTTGGAATGACGCCACACAGATAATAGTATTCTAATTGTCACACCCTTTCATTTGATACCCATATCGAGTGGGTTGTAAAGAAAAAGGTAGTCCGCCTTTTTGTTTGCCGCCATTTTGAATTTGGAATGACGCCATACAGCTAATTGTATTCTACCTGTCATGCCGTTTCATTTGATACCCATGTCGGGGGGTCGGGGAACACAATAGCAAAAATCGACCGCCATCTTGGAACCGCCACCTTGATTTTCTTACAAAATGGTCAGATTGCATTGTCACGCGAACTATGTATATGTGCGAAATTTGAAGTTGATCGGTTATATAGAAGTGAGTCAAAATCAAGTTGCAAGATTTGTTTACATAGAACATACATACATACACACATACATACAGGTGAAGCTAATATAAAGCGTATAAAAAGTTAAATCGCTTATTTATTTACAAAAAAGATAATATATATTTTTGTCGTAAAACGCATAGTTTCTGAGATATAGAATTAAACGCGTTTCCCTTCGCTGTTAGTTTAGCAAGAAGGTGGGGATGACGCCATTTTGAATTTAAGCTACGACCAGTACAATATTATAATTGTCATACAACCTCGAATAAATCAAACTATTTCTGTTTCGTTCTGGAAATTCTAGCGATTGTGGAATCATTGATCCAATTCCGTGTGAATATTATGAGCAAACGAATTAGGCTGGTGACCAATTGTGCTGCTATCAGTACGTGTAAGCTGACCAAGCCATTACCTCCACGGATAGCTCGTTGGTGGCTCAAGTTAAGTGAGTACGACCTCGAGTTAGTACATCGAGCCGGTGTTGGAAATGGACATTCTGACGAACTAAGTCGCCAGCCGAACGAACCTGCTATTGATGCGGCAATTGTGGGTGACAATTGTATTAAGAATCAAACTGAGTGAAGGCGACTGGTTGTTGACAAAGCAGGACGAGAAAATCAACCAAATCATTAAAATCTTGAAGTCAGGAGAAGGGGGCGATGAGACAAGCCAACTGCGACAAGATATGTTGTTCAAAGAAGAGGACTGTTTCGACGAACATCATGGAGCAAAATGGGTAGTTCCGGGTGCAGTGAGATGGCGATGGCGCTATCACCTTGTATAAACCCCACAGGAAGTAGATAAACTGAAACAAAGTTTTTTTTCTGCATGTCTAGAGATGACTACAATAAAATCATGGATTTTATATAACAACTTGAGGTGTCAAAAAAAAATTTACTATTATATTTTTAAAACTAAAAAAAATTAAAATACATACCTTAATAATTCATTCTCTTCATACACAGATACAACCAAAGCACTATATTCACTATCCATGTTCGAGTTTCGTCTCCTTGATAAGCTGCAGTCATCTGTAAAATCATCCATCGATCTTATAACAGAATCCTCATCACTCAAGATGCAAGTCTGATGCACTTTAGACGTTGATGGCTTGCTTGATGGAGTCACACATGGCAAATCTGAGGTAGTTGATTCAAGCTCGTACCTGCATTAGATAGAAATCAGACATTGGGTTAATAATGTACAGAGTGAACATGAACAATACTTCTTAATTGGACAACAATAACAAGGATAACACACATCTTTATCTATATGTATTCAATCATTAAACAATTTAATTTTTTAACAATCTTTTTCCTCGTTTCTTCTCTTTTTAGATGACGATGTTATAAAATCCCCAGATCAATTTAGCGTTTGTCATGTTTTTTTAGTGGGTGAAAGGCAAGATCTGTGGCGGCGGCGTCGGCGGCGACTTCATTCATTTAACAAAAGTCTCTTCTGGCCTCTTCGAGTGTTGTGCAATTTTTGTTTACCTAGGAAAGGGCACCAAGAGACCGCGGCGCACAAATAATGCTCTTACTTGGAGCATTTTATTATTGATGTAGGTCGTTCAGGTTAATTTACCGTCAATTTTAAATTAAAATTTCATTATTTTTAAAAGCACAGCAGACTGTGTTTTAAAATTAATGCATGCACTTGAGACTTTAGAGAAGGTAAATGGGTGCACGAATTTAAATTTTTGTTGCTTATAGAATCTACATACATGTGCGCCTTGGATTTTATGCATTAATGAACTTCCGCAATTGTAGGTGTTATACGGAGACGGTATAGGAATGTGCAGTAGAGAACTATCCTTTGGAACATCGATTTTATAAATAATTTACTATCTGACAATAATTGTATTTTCCCTCAACAACAATTTTCTACAGTTTCAATTGTTAAGTTGGAAGTTTTATAAATGTTGAGGCATAAATATTTTTTGGATTTTGAAAGGGTGCGAGAAATGAATGGGATTAGCATATTAAGAAAAACGGATTATATTTTTTGAAAGGTAAATTTGTATTGATTTTAAAAATGTGGTAAATGGGTAAATGGAGGCCGTTTTTAGCAATGCATTTCCGAGTTCTGCATTTCTGGTTTGGTTATCTCAGGCAAAATAGCATTGATTTAGTTGTTTATTGAGAAACTACCCACAACGTTGGAATACTTTTTAAATTCTTTTATTTAACTTACACTGTTTGTCGTCAAATCTTGCAACGCAAAATTTTTATACTTAGACTTTACCAAACTCAATGAAATTTGGCGAACATGTATAACTTCGGTGACAATACAAGTTAGTGGTGTTTTTATAAGATCAAGATGGCGGTTCCAAGATGGCGGCCGAATTTTGCAATTGTGTTCCAAACTCAATGAAATTTGGCGAACATGTATAACTTCGGTGACAATACAAGTTAGTGGTGTTTTTATAAGATCAAGATGGCGGTTCCAAGATGGCGGCCGAATTTTGCAATTGTGTTCCAAACTAAATGAAATTTGGCGAACATGTATAACTTCGGTGACAATGCAAGTTAGTGGTGTTTTTATAAGATCAAGATGGCGGTTCCAAGATGGCGGCCGAATTTTGCAATTGTGTTCCCGACCCCTCGACACAGGTATCCGTATCAAATGAAAGGGCATGACAGGTACAATACAATTAGCTGTGTGGCGTCATTTCAAATTCAATATGGCGGATGCCCCAAGATGGCCGACAAAATTTTCTTATCTAAGATCTTCATATGGGTACCAAATGAAAGGGTTGCTGAGAAGAAAAACTAAAATAAAATGACGTCACTCTAAATTCAATATGGCGGACCCATATATCACTAAACCATGACATGGGTACTGCCCTCAGGGTTCAACGATCAACAGCACAGGCACTAAAATGTCTATTCTAATGTCATACTACTAAAGCCTTAGCATTCTCAATGATCTTATACTTAGGTAATTTTGTTCATACATATAAAAGCATTTTCAATCTAATGACTCCAACTTTTATAGGAATAATTGGAGAGTTGACTTAACGTTCGTGTTGTTCGATTTGTAGTAATTTTAAATGTTTTAACATTTTGCAAAAATAATCAACAAGGCGGCCGAATTTTGCAATTGTGTTCCACTGAAGCCCACGATATGGGTATCAAATGAGAGAGTATGACAAGTAGATTATAGTAAGCTGTGTGACGTCATTTTAAATCTAATAAGGCGACCACCACAAAATGGCGGAAGACATACAGACTAAAAAGTAGAAAATAAAAAAAAATAAATAGTTTAAAAAAACTAAAAAATAATCTTTTATTTTAAAATGAACCAAAAAGTAAATAAATAGTTTAAATTAAAATGAACCAAAAAGTAAAAAATAAAAAATAAATAGTTTAAAACAAATAATTTTAAAATGAACCATAAAATAAAAAAGAATTTTGAATGTAAAGTTTTTATTGCTGCAGCCACTTACTTCGGCCCACGCTTTTTACATTCAAGTAAGTGGCTGCAGCAATAAAAACTTTACATTCAAAATTCTTTTTTATTTTATGGTTCATTTTAAAATTATTTGTTTTAAATTATTTATTTTTTATTTTTTACTTTTTGGTTCATTTTAATTTAAACTATTTATTTACTTTTTGGTTCATTTTAAAATAAAAGATTATTTTTTAGTTTTTTTAAACTATTTATTTTTTTCTTTCAAGTATCCCTAAGGATAAACTCACATTCATAATGGTTAAAACCAGTATGAAAAATTCTACGTGTTAAAATTTTCGTTTGAAGTGAGCATAGGCGCAACAAAGGGGGGGCCAGGGGGCCCGGGCTTCAGAATGTACTGATGTACAGGAATCATTAGATCTAACAGACATTTCAAAAATATTTATCAGTAGAAAAGAATTAAGAAAACAAGTTTTTGGAAAGTTTTAAAAAAAGTGTATTTTTTGTATTATTTTAATTAATTAGTATTGTTTATTTAATATTAAAAAAAATTTAAAAATTAAAAACCCCAAAAATTCATAAAGGTGTCCAAAATGCGTAATGAATATTAACCATTTAAAATGTACCCCCGACCCCCCCCCCCCCCGTGATGACCAGTCGGCCCCCCCTGAAATATCAGAGTTGTTGCGCCTCTGGAAGTGAGCCTCATTGCAAAAATAGCCCTTCGAAAGCCCTGAAATCTATTAAAATGATAGCTGACGGCTGCTTTAGCAAAGGGAGCTGCTATTATATGCAATGATCTTATCGTCCAATAATAGTTTTTAACCGAGCCAAGCTCTAAGGCTCAATTACAATGAACGGATGAGAGCGGAACGGAATCGGATTGATCTGTCAAAGTGGTTTTCCGAGCATGCGTTTTCCATTTGAGCGATTACAATGAACGGATACAAGCGCATTTGATCGGATCTGAACGGATTCGTTTGTTTAGAAATCGGCGGCTGTCAGAATTTTTGTAAACAAGTCAAGTTAAATTTTGTTTTCTTTTTTTTTATAATTTAAAAAATATTTTCTGACGAATAATTAATAGGACAAGTAATAGAATACGAATTATTATATAATAAGGCAAAAATTGGTTATAAAATTACACAAAACACTTTGACGTTTAAATGCGAACAGATCCGTTCATTGTAATCAGTGCAGTTTTCTATCCGCTCCGGTGCGTTTCTTTGACATTTCAATCCGCGTAGATCCGTTCATTGTAATTAGGCCTTTAAGCTTAAAAGCCAGGACCAGGCTATTGATGCTCTCCTTCACGGTTAGTGAGCACTTGAATTTGCCTCTATATCACGGCTGGACGTCAGCGATACATTTTCACTTATGATTGCCTTATTCAATCTTTTGATTATTTGGAAAAACCAAGTTGGCTTAAAGAATAGAAACTTCTTTTATTAAATTGATTAAGATCGGCCGGTGTATTCTTGAAAAAGTATTAAGTCCCATACACGACCGATCCAAACAGTCTGAGTCCATTTGCCGGAACCCAAAACTAGGGGCTCACTCACCATCGAGCCTTGAGCCAGTCAGTCTATTCCAATCGGTCTGTGTCATTAGGCGCATCCAGCGCACTCAGCCGCTGAGCAGCGGCTAAGTGCTGAGCTCGTTGGATGGATAGCTGAACTAAGCAGCTTAGCCCAGCGGCTGGCAAATTTCTCAGCGTAAAATTTTTATTCTAAGTAGCTCAGCGGTAGTAAATTGACGTTATATAAAATAGGAAAAAAATTTAGTTGTCAAAATAAATTCTAACTGAGCTATCTATCACATCTAGCCGACACACACCGCTGAGTTACTTTTTACGCTGTGCTGTTCAGCTAAGCGGCTTTTCCGCTGAGTGCGCTGGATGCGCCCATTATTTCTGTTAATTTTTGCTGTCCTAAATTTGGAAGCTTGCAGCTTGAAGTTTTCATTTTGAATCGAGCCTGAAGTAGTTTGGATCGGGGATTGCATACACGCTTCGAGTTTAATGGATGGCTCGGCGCCATATTCAGCTCGGGGTTTTCCCACACGCAACAGAGCCAATATATAGCTCCATGGCTCAGCCTCATAGATTTTGAAGCGATTGAAGTTTCAACTAGGCAGCTCAGGACAATGAGTCTATCCGAGCTTCCCCACACACGGTGAGGTTTTGGCTTGGACAAATGGATACCTCGTTTATGAGGACCCTTATACTTGACTTCCAAACAACTTTTCATTGTCGGAAAACATTATTATTTTTGTTCCATAGTTAAGCATTCAAGCATATGGAAAGAGGCTATCAGTAGATAGGGCCCCTATTAGGCTAGCCCTACTGCCTCATGTGCACTATAAGGCCCACATAGGTCATCTAACGCCTTGCCTCATTCGCGCCTCATCAGTAGGAATGCCGCATTAGGCCCTCTTAAGGAAAAATCATTGCTACCCGATCCCGAGTGGAAAAATTTAAGTATTTCGGCGTGGATGAGTAATAACTGCGGCGTTGTCGGAAACTTTATATCTTTAATCCCGAGTGTGGTTTTACCAAAGGGGGCCCCATCTAAATTCTAATCACGTCCAATGCTGCTAGACCTCTTTAATCTAACCAGAAACGGTCTATTGAGTATGTTAAATGACACCCTTCAAGGTACTAAGTAGTTTTTCGGCATGTCCCTCATTTGCCACATGGGACCCACATGCTTCATGAGGCAATCTAGTCGGTTGGGGTTCTCCAACGTTCTGGGTTATTTATTTATTTATTTATTTTGGGTATAGATTTCTCCACGCAAAGCGAAAGTGTGTGTGTGCATTTTAGCTTCCATCCCCACGCTCTACGCCGACCCTGCTTGCTAGTATTACCAAAGGCAAAGACGAAAGAGCCGGTAAAACTGGGAAATAATAGAAAATTATAAAAAAATTTATGATTTCAAACATCCTATCGTATCTGGCACGATCAACCAATTATACGCTCGGTGATCTTCAATTGAGCACCAAAAACATGAATTCAATTTTAGAAAGAACACCCGATCCTAAATTTTGCGATAAAAATAATAAAACAATTATGTTCTATTATTTCTATTTTACCAACAGTTTTCACATATGTAATTTATTAATTTGAAATGACCACCTGTTTATGTCATTATCATTTCATTTGATGCGTAATGTATTCATCGATTATTAAAACGCGTTTTCGCCTTTCATGCAATATTTTTTTGTTTGCTTCCTTAAATATTTGTAATATTAATCAGAAACTCGTTGCTATCTTCATACTCTTTTATTAATGAACAAGACATTAGATACATGCGAGCATTCACTCCCACGGTCGTAGTTGAATGGGTGTGCTTTCAACACTCATCGTTGACGCCTCCGCCAGCAATTTGCAGGCTTTCCTCACTTCATAAGATAGAAACGCGGTATTTTACTGGACGTACACAAATCTGATTACATACAAAGCGTTTCTTTTTGCACGATATAGAAATTCATAAATAGTTTTGTCTTAAACTATTAAAAGTTCAAATATAAAAAAATATAAACAGTGGCAATGAACTATAGTTGCTTTAATAAAATGAGGAAATATCACCTAGTTTTACATTGATTACATAATTAATCATATGAATTTCGTGTAATATGAAATTCACATTTCATGCATTTCCCATTTATGCACCTAAATGCATTCATTGTTTTTTTTTTTACTAGGCAACACTTAACTTTCACTTGTCTTTTCAAGAGTATAAATTAACAGATCTACCATTAAGTAATAATTGTGTTGCATTTCATATTATGCACGATAATTATTCAGATTAAGAAAATGTTTGCGAAATACCACTTATGCGCGATAATTGAGACCATGAAATCTGTATTACTCATTTAAATGAATTTTTTAACATATGTTCTTTCTTCTCTCTATGCTATTTGCCTTTCTAGTATGTTCAATACTTGAAGGAAGTTTATATTCACTAGAAAAGTGTTGATTTTAAACTTCTTGATGTCATAAATCACACCGCAAAGTGTTTTTATATTACAAATCCACTTTGAACGTGATATTTTCAGATAAGACTTCTAATGTATATAATTGACTAATCCTACTTCTTCGTACTAACAATGTATCAACAGCTACTATTCTGTCCAGTGTCCATTTACATTGAATAATAATTGACAATTATAAATCATATAGATAAAAACCACTGACAAGCATTCATCATAGAATAATTTAACGTAACAATAACACTTCAATAAATCTATTCTTGGACCCACCCACATTTCAATAATTAATTTCGTTTCTTTGATTTTTAACAACAACGTAAAAACAAGTTGAACGAGTACTGTGTTTGCTGCTAGTGGCGCACATACAAAATTGCATGCAATAAATAAATTTTAATTAATTGATTAAAATTCATGCCTACAGTATAATCAGGATTAGACTAAAACCTGTCATTCCCACATCCCACATCAGTTGCAAACCAGTACCTTACGATCTGATGGTGCTGCAGCCATCAACAAAAGCATGCAAACTGTGACCAAAAAATAAAAAAATAACGCTAAAATTGAAAATCTACTACTAAATAAAACCTGTGCAATATTAGGAGACTTGGTAGCTGGTTAGGTTTAAGGTCCTAAAAAGATAAAAGGGGCACGCCAGGTCGAATCAGAACGGTCTCTCGATATCAAGATGGTTTTATCCCATTTTATCAGACTTACCTGTCGTTGGTTGTGCATTTTCCTCTCATTACAAGCTGCAGCCAATTTGGAACTGACGGTGTTGACGTTGGATCGGGTGTAAATCTGCAATTAGATAAGAAAAGGAGGAGATTGCATGTCAGTATTTGAGATCCAAAATGCAGTATTTAGTTTCTGGATAGTGGCCAGCATCTTAGCTAACTCTATGCAGTAAATTAAATTGTACCAATGACTATGGGGAGTAGCTGGGACTATGGGAATGAGATGCTTGTTTTATAGTAAGTGTATAAAGGAAACATTTTCAGCAAAGTACAAACTGATTTAGTCTATGTTTTTTTTTCTGTGTGGATAGGTATGCGTTTTTCTTAATGAATTCAGTGAAAGGTAGTGTAAATATATATGATCAAGTTACACAATACTTTTAAGGTGTGAATTTGCTAACAACAATGGTCAACTTGCGTGGGTTGATATAATATACACATACCTTATCACAGAATTCGACTGCTTCATTCTTGGTATAGCAAATTTATCATTATTCGGATCTTTTCCAGATTTTGTTGTTGTTGTATCCACTTTAATTTCTTGTACGCCTTTTAATTGCCACAAATCTTGCTTCATAATTGCTAAGATGGAAAGTAGCTTTCATTTAAGAAAAAATATTAATATTAGAATACCTTACCTAGCTCACAATTATCGAGTGGTCCAATTTTTTGTGCAACATTATATAATATATCAGCACTCCAAAAATCTGGTATACGTGCAAATATTTTACCAGCATGAGATGGTAGATGAAATCCAAGCTTATGTAAGAGTAGCACAAATGGTTGATATAACATAACAGATGCTTGTTCTGAATTCCATGGTACAATTGGTATTGATTTCTTTTTTACTATATTATAATTTTAAAGATACTTTGTTATATATCAAGTTATTGGATATTATTATGGGAATGCTTACATATACAATGAAATAGAACTGGTTCCATTATTTTTACATCATCACCATCGATTAAATCTTTTGAGCGTGTTTTACCAGCTTTTATATTTAGTTTAACAATGCAGCATTCTATTAAGATTTTTTGTAGCCAAAATAGCTCTTTTCCTTTGTTTTCTATTAATAGTCTGTCTTTAAGAACCTGTAATATAGTGATTGTTGTAAGAGATGTTCAATTAAAAGAAAAAATTTCAGTTATTCATACTTGAATATCATCAGATGTTTTGCAAATGAATGCATCTTTTATTTCAATACCAGACTCGACTGTGCTGGCTGAAAGTGATCGAGTTTTGTTTTCAATTCTCTGATATTCTGCATCCTCGAATTTCATCAAATCATCATATTCCACAAGAGTTATTATATCCTAAAAAAATAATTTGTTCATATTACATTTCCTCTGAATGATTTCAATATTATTAAATTATATTATTATAAAACTAGTACTCTTAATAACAATCCATTTCAATATTTTTAACACTTTCTTTTGTTACTTTTTAATTTCTAATAATGAGAATATAATAATACTAAATGGTCTCACCAAAGTAAATAAGAAAGCCCCCACCATCCAGAGAGAAATATCCCTTTCAGTGGAGGACAGTAACACAGTAATCTAGAGGCAACCTGCAATTTGTTCAGAATATGGTAATACCAATTCACATAAACACCGACATTAACCACCCTAGAGGATAACCCTGAAACATTAAGGTAAAACATTATGCTTTTTGTAATGCCTTTATAGAGTTAAGCCTGCACTACACTACTCTCGAAGTTGCTTCGACGAAGTACTTCTCCAAGTTGATCGAAGTCCGAAGTACGTGACTACACACTCCTGCAACCTAGCGGGGAGCTCAATCACCTCGAGTCACCCCGCACACCTCGAGTCCTTTGTCGCGGGCGTAAAACCCGCCAAAGATTCGAAGTCGCCCGAGACGAAGTAAAGTTACACAAAGTGAATCGAAGTGCCTCACTACATTCTCGACACGGAGCGCTATGGTTAACCACGGGAGTTTTTGAACGTCAAAAATTATGGTAGTGGTTATGTTGTAGTTAACCACAGAGTTTTTGAACGACAAAAATTTACCATAGTAAGGTTTTTGAACGCGCTCGTAACGTTTTCAGTCGACATCGAATTGCGTGAACTCTGACCCCAGCTTCGATCAACTTCGCGAGTAGTGTAGTGCAGGCTATATGGATATCGCAAATTATTATGTGTATTTGTGGGATGATGGAACATTTGGTCATTTACTTTATGTTTTTTTTTATAAATTGTTCTTTTTTCCATTAAAAATCAAAAAAATTACAATTATATTTTCTATATATGTTTGTTTGTAATTTTGATTTTTGAAGTTTTATTTTGTATTTTTCACGATTAATTTTAAACCAGTTCAAAATTACTTAAAAGCACATGTTTTACACCTTAAAAAGAGAAAAAAATGAACATAAAACGGTTATTATTCACCTTTTAACTAAAATTAATACTATTTTTAAATAAATCTTAAACATATATTAATATATTGCGTACTTATAAGTAACTAGAATCTAAATTGTACAAAATTTTTAAAATTATTATTATTAATGTTTATTTGAAATATGTATATTACCTGATGAAGCAGCTGCTGTACTATGGAAAGTCTGACCTTCTGTTTGTTTCCATTTTCTTCGAATAATTTCACCATTTTTCCAACAACATCTTTTGTTTTTTTACTTTGAACATAATACCAATAAAGTGTGTCCATTTCTTCTTGACTCCATGTGCTATTAGAGTAAAGAATGTATGTAAAAAATTATTTTATATTATTATTAAATTTAAACCTTATGATTATACAAAGTGCGTCTGAATTAAATTTAGTTCTAAAGATCACATGAGAAATTTTTTTTATATATGATAGTCTAAGCTCAAGAATCGACCTTGTGCTACCAATCCATTAAATTTTTTTTTTATGTGGAAGACTAGAGCTCAGGGAAAGCCCTTTGCTTAGTAAAGTGATAATGCAATGTCTAGTAGTAAACTTAGCTCTACGGATAGTTAAAGGATGGAACCAGATTAAGAGCACCTCAGCTAGACCTGCTAAACCCTTAATTATTGTAACAGGTTCTCGTTCGGTTATGGAAGTCAAGCACCATTTGACGTCGTTAGTACTTATTGGGGAACCGCTTAGTATAGCGACACTCGAGAAAGGACGAACAACGAAGTAGCGAAAAGTACCATAC
Source organism: Thereva nobilitata (assembly GCA_963855945.1). Lineage (NCBI taxonomy): Eukaryota > Metazoa > Arthropoda > Insecta > Diptera > Therevidae > Thereva > Thereva nobilitata. Next base: position 15,792,747 of record OY979698.1, read on the forward strand.
CACGAGAACGCAGAGAGCACACCCAAAAACCAGAAGCATGCAACCTCGCATATTGAGGCCCTTAAGAAACTGCACTATTATGGGACAAAAAACACACTAAATTTTCATAACTGGATAACAGTCACAAATATATATGTAGATCTTATATGGAAGTGAATTACTCATCCAGGATGAAGCTAAAAGATGATTATGAATCGAATAGCAAATTCTGTCTACATGTAAATGAAGAACGAAATATTTAGCAAAGAGAATGAATAATAAATGAATGAATTTTATATAAAACATAGCACTTCCTCATTCTAACCTTATAATCATCATATTTTTATCTGCTGTGATTTTGCAGAAGTTTTTCGTCTACCAACGATAACAATCAAGTCGAGGAACAGCTGTTCCATATTTCTTCATGTCCTTAAGTGAACCCTTTACACTAATGCTGCATTCTAAGTCTCTGATTCACAGAGTAAAAGAAGGAAAAGTGAAAAATAAGTCTAGATAACAAACACTGAAATTTTTGTTAAGCAGTATCAAGTTTCTTGGTATGAAACACATCCATCTACTCTTATTGAATTTAGATCTTTCTGTCCAAATTTTCTAAAAAATTTCGTGCTGCTAATCGATAATATCTAAAGACGGAGATCGATTCCGCTGATTAAGTTAAATGATCGAGGAAACACCGAAAACTAGGTAGTACTCTAGTTAATGTAAGGAAAAACAGTCCTAGCCAAAAATTTAATTTCTAATTTATTGTAATGTGTAAATATTAAAGTCAAAACCTAGACATATAACCAACGTTTATGATGAGCTTAAATTAGTTCCTTCCTTATTCAAAAGAATCTGAAGAAGAGTTTTTTTTTAAATCATCAGTAGTATGAAGGGAAAGAGATGGTGGTTAGAATGAAATCAGTTTTTAGAACTTTTTAAAAATGTTCAAATCGGTAATGATTACGAAATGATGGAAAAGTGAAGACATGATTAATCTGTTCTCAATTAGAGTTAATCTTATATCTGTTGCAAAAATACTTGTTAAACTAAATCTCATTGGTACTCTATCTAATCCATATGTTAATCTAGAAAAATTAGTTACAGCAAAGCAATTCAACATATAATTTATAAAATTCCATTTCTCAAATTGTACAGAAAAGGACTTCATCTAAAAAATATGTTAGCAGCACTTAATGTGTAGTATTTTAAGTAAACCATATAAAAATATATTAAATGGATTTGGTTAGCTTTAAGAAATTTTACACTTTACTATATAACAATGTTAGTAGGTTCGTAGCAAACTTATACATAATACTGAATTTTTAACTAATTCCTGTTCGTATATCTCACAGTATTTACATATAAATCTTTACTCCAATATGTTTAAATAAATCCTCTACACGAAATAGTTAATAGAACAATCTTCACTGTTATTAAACTAAATATTTGTTATTATACTCAAAACTTGAACAGCATGACTTTAAACAAATCTTTTCATATATTTAAAGACATCACTGAAAACAAGTCTTAAAAAACAATTTTTTTTTGTGAAATTTACCAAACTGTATGCTCCATATTGTGTTCTTTAGTCATTTCAGTTAGCGAAGGACTCGGTAAAGCTATTGAGCTCTTACGTGGAGTATTCATAAACTTATGAATAACATATTCAATTAAATCAGACCAATCCTAAAAAATAATAATAAATTTTTATAGATAAATTTTTATATATAAATTATCATTTTTTATAATTACATCGCATAGTTCATATTCGGTTTCCCAAATTTTTGAATATGTTTTTAATATAACTGGCTGAAAAAGTGTACAAATTTGCCCTAAATCACCGGCAATATGATGCATCATTGTAAATATACAATCATTAACAAATTCTCCATTTTCACGAAAATCTTCTAATAGAAGGCCATAATGGTGCATGATTTCTGCTGTAGCAAATCTAAAATGTTTTATAAAAATAATAAAGTTTCTGTTTTATATTCGTTGTATATTATATCGTACTGTTCAATATGTCCCATCATTTTAACATTAGCTCGATTATCTTTTGATTTTGCAACACCATCCAGCAGTAATAGTAGAATATGATTGGTTACAATTAAATCTTGTAGATATTGTTTACTATGTAAAAGTGGATCATATCTTCGTATAAGAAGTATAAAAAGGCATCGTAGGTCAGCTGTTGAACAGATTTGTATTTGCAATAATCGTAAATATTGACGATCTTCCTAAAAATATAGATATACACATTTTTTTGTAATAATCCATCTTCAAAGTTGAATATACAAAATTAAAATCCCAACTAACTTTGCTCAAATGTGTTATTTTCTTGTACGATTCAAGTGCTTGTAGAAATTCACGTATTGCAGTTACAACTAAGTGCATACGTCGCAAATATGGTCTTAAATCGCTTCCGTGTTGACTTGATGTAAGCTCTAGCTGCTCACATAGTGATACACCTTCATAAGTAAGATAGCTAACAACATCAAATGATAGAACAGAGCTTATATGCTCTAGGTCTAGTTCTAGTTGAGCAGCAAACTTTAAGAAGTATGTTACCAGCCAGAAGAAGTGGGATGTATCAATTTGTACTTTCTATTAATTATTACAAAAAACATTTAAAAATAAAATATTCGGTCTTAAATTAATTTTTTTAAGGGTTGTAAGAAAAAATAAATGTTCACCAGATCTGATAATAGTTGTGCGTGCAGCTCTTGTACAAGATATCCATATCCTTTAAGTAAGAAATCTACAGTGAATTCCTTGAGGATGTTTGAAATGTCTTCATCGGTTGGTATATGTTGAATTAATCCCTTCATGTTTATCCTTAAAGTAAATTTCAATTATAATTTTTATATAAATTATATTATTTATTAACTGCTACTCACAGACTACTCTTACTCCTCTTAACTAGCTTCTTACGTCTCCATTCCTTCTTATCTTGTGCAGTTATAACCGAACGTGATTTATTATTAGCATTATATCTCTGTTTTTGATTGCACGGTGGCTTCTGATGTACTGGCTTCTTTTGTAATTCATCATCTTCATTACTAGACGTTGATACTGACTCTTGATTCTCAACTTGTGTACCATAACCACAATCTGATAGTTCTGACTGTGATGATGGACATTCACGCTTTTGTGCCGAGCATTTACCACCATTCAATTGTCCATGACCGGAATGTGATGATTTCGATCCATGATTTCTTTTCGGCGATGGATCTTTTACCTTAAATAATGAAATTATTAGGAGCAGTATACAAAAATACAAAAAATATGGTTACATACATGCTTTTTGTCGGTTTGTGATAAATTCTTCTTTTGTGTTTCTTTTTGTATAACACACCCATGTATTGGATGTTTTGGCGGTAACATTGCTTGATGATTTGTGGTATTTTGATGTTGTGTCGATTGCTGTTTAGCTGGTACACGAAATATTGCATTTTGATATTCATGTCCCTTGCGGCTAACTTCTTGGAGGGTTGATTCAGTTTCTTTACTTAAGCTTTGACGGCGTTCTTCAGCACTTTGTTGTTTTCCACTGCCTTGAATTAAACAGATAAAATGGAATTTTGTTAGAATCATAATAAAGGAACTATGCGTCTTGCCATATACGATGAAATGACATACTTGAGACGAGACAATAGCGCTAGACTATATGTTTTTAAGCAACGAACTTTTTATATACAGTTGAGCTGTGAGTTCGAGTTCGATGAAACTTTCACTATATTTACCTATACGAATTTTCCATAATTTAGGGCTTTTCTTGAAATATAGCCCACGCCTTCTTTGTGATCCTAGATGTTTGAGAAAAATTATTTGTTTTTTGTGTGAACATATTTTTTTTATAGCTTTGTTACAGATATTATTGAAATGTTAGGTTTATTAATATTTTATTATATACTAATAAAGTCAGATGTGAGAAAATTGATTAGAAAAACACGAAGATTTTTTTTTGTGTACGATATTAGTAGAAAATCCAAAAAAATAACCTTCGTATTTTTTTGGTTATTTTTATTTTTAATTTTTGTTATTGCTCTGTAAAGTTTACTGTAGAGAAATTAATACTTGATTAAAACATATGTTTTTTTTCTTTTTAGATGAACAAACAACGATCACTTTACTTATCCCCGAAAAACGCAGTAAGAGCGCTATTCCAGGCCAGATTTGCATTACTTGAAAACAAGTAAGCGCGTACAGTGAGATTGAACTTTCGTGGTCCATACCTATTTTGAAGAAGGTGCGTTAGACGGGAGTGGACATAGATGAAATTGCCATTCTGTGTCGGGACTCAGGCCACGTTTACTCGATATCACCCGCACTACTTTTGCAGCTTGTGACAATGTCTGCGGAGTGAAAGAAGATGTAGTTTCGAGTATTGAGAAAGGTATTTTGAGATGGTTTGGACATATAGACAGGATGAAAGAAACAAGTATACAAACGAGGACGATAGAAGAGTTGAAAGGGGTTGATCTCACCGAACTTACCTCAATCAGATAAAGGTTTTTAGCTAAAGCCAGTTTAGGGAAACCCTTATTAAGTTAATAAAAATGTATTATTTTATGTTGTCATTAGTATTGGGTATGTTTTAGGCTACTTTTTCGCTCCGATCCGACTATCGGATCCGGCTATCGTTTTTGACTATCGCATCAAACCGAAAACTTGATCATTCCAATTGCAGAGCTTAAAGCTCGGGAGCCACTAATCGGATTTTAAGGCCGCTAACCCGATTTCACTCGGATCGGACTAGTGGGTCCGACCGAAAACTTGAAGCGATAATCGAAGGAGAGTCTGATAGAGTGAAAACTTTATCATTCTAATTGTAGGCCTCAAAGAGCTCTATCTAAATATCTAAGTTTGCCTAAGTGAATGGTGATCGTACTATAGGCAACCCTTTTCTTTTTGGTCTTTTTGGTGGAAAGCGTTACCTGTAATGCGATCAATATTACGATTACAAAACTGCTTCCTTCCATTTTGAAAAACCAGTGAGGTAGTTGCCACTCAAGTTTCTGTTCTTTATACGGAATGGAAGAGTATAGAATTACTTAAAAAACCGTAACGTTTAAGTACATTCAAATACCTCAGTAGATAGTGCCGATAGAACCGCTCCCTAGAACAATTTTTTTCTCCAAATATTCCCAGGAATCGCCCCTAAACGGATTATCATTTAAGTCTGAAATACCCTGTTTCATTTTTGTATTTCCAGTGCCGTGCGGGCGGTATCTGTGCAAGCTGCATAACGCGTCAACAGGAAACGACGAAATACCAAAACGAGAAACAGCAGCAGCCCTTTTGAGGATCGATTCAATGTTAGTAAAAAGATAACACCCACATTTTTAATAGCTGTGTTCCAAAATTCGAGCAAAGTTCTCGCAAGCAGTTGGCTTCTACTCGTTCCTACTTCTCAACAAAGGCATGAGTAGCTACGAGTAGAAGCTAACTGCTAGCGAGAACTTTGTTCGAATTTTGGAACACAGCTAATATTGCCGATGATCGTCTCAAGCCGAGATGTATTTATTCAATTTTTTTAGGGGCCCCAAAGTGGGAGTATTTGAGGTGCACAATAGGCTCCAAATTTTGCAAAATTAATGACCTTTTTGGCGTTTTTTTTGGGAAAAATGGGAAAATGTTATGGGCGAAGTCCTGAATATAGGCGCCAAATTTTCCCGGCACGGCAAAATCAACTCGAACGATATTGCGGGCGAAAGCTAGTGTTAAATATATAATAATAACCAAATTTTTCAAAAATAAAGTTTTATTGCAAAGGGCGCCATCAAAACTTTATTTTTCGCTCGAAATTGTTTTTCACATTAATTTTGTCGCCCCTTGCAACCGCTCCATTACCCTAGGGCCGGCGCTGATATCATGCCACCCCATTACTTTAATTACCAAACCATTATAAAAGAAGTGTAAGTGCATGTTCTGGAAAGTGTGGTGCGTTGTCATAAACAGGGCTGAGTTACAATGTTCTTTGAGCTTTCAGAACGAGAATTAATTAAAATTATAGAAGGATACATTGAATTACTGAGATATGATCTTTGGGATCCCCAAAGTTCGATGTAAAAGGTTTTTATGTAATATTTTAGTTTTCATTTATAAAAGTCTCTTTAACACATTTCATTTATTTTGTCTGCTTTTAAGTAACACACTCTGTACCTTATAAATTTATACCCATAATCTGTAATACACCAAAAAAAAATACATCTAATCAATAATAAAAATAAACAATATCAACTTACCACCATTATCAGATGAATCAGATGTTGGATCAGATGTCAGCATTGGGCTAGAATCACCGCTGCCTTGCTTTGGTGGCGATGTATTACTTTCATTATCCTCTGAACTTTCCGATAATGAAGATTCAAACCAAACATTCAACAACTTCTGTAATGTACTAACATGTTGATCCTTATACATAAGTGCAATCAATTGAACCATAGTAACACCCCAATATGCTCTTTGAGAGCAAGACATCAAATATATTAACAATTTATCAATGCTTTGTATAAATAAATTCCATAATATTATATTTTGCATTGATGTACAATTATTACCACTATGATGTCCAGCAGTTATGATTGTTGCATTATTTTCAGGTATATGAAGAATATTTCGTAGTAATAATAAGCAATTATTAATACTTTCACATTGATTAGCTGATAATTTCGTATCACTCTCTAGTATACATTTCATATAATCAACAATTGCCTTTGTACTTTTTGGATCTGTAAATGCTTCTTTGCTTGTTATTAACAATTTATTTAGTTCGAAAATTGTATGCCGGCCAACATCAGTACGATACATTATATCAACTGAGAAAAGGCATTCAACTGGTACAGTTAAGTTAACTAATATACGAATTGTTGCATCCAAAATATCTGGATCCTTAACATTTATTAAAAGTGGTATTAAATCGGTTTTGACATTTTGTCCAAAACCTATACCGCGACGGAATGTACGTAATGTTTGATCCTCGCAGGTTAGTTTGCAGTTAATCTCCTCTAGGATTGCTATAAATATAAAATTTTTATTATTAATTTATTTTTTTTAGATTTTTGAACGGTTTGTGCTCCATTTTATTATTCAAACTCACCAATAGCCTCCGGGCTAACATCGTAGGAATCTGCTTTCATCACACCCAATGACGAGAATTTGCTATGTATTTGCGGACTTGTTAGTAGCCAATCCATAGTTAAGGCCATTTTATTTCCTTTTTATTTTTTTTTTATGTAAATCAAAAATTTATTCTCGATTTTATAAAAATTAATCGTGTCAACGATATAATCAATTAAATATCTTCTAAGATAAGAGTTGATATAGAATTTAACTCTCCTTTTGCCAGTAATTAAAAATATAAACAATTGTTTTTAAGAATGTAGTTTTATTTAGCACTAGACAGGAAGCTGTATTTGTTGTTAGCTTTGCCATTAAAAATGTAATTGTTTGTTTGACTGGTTTTTAATACACTTTATTTTGTAAATTTTTGTATCTATTTTGAAGAAATCTGAAAGTAGACAGAAGGAATAGTTTTTAAAGTTTATTTATGAGTTTATGAATTTTTTGTTTTGTAAAAACAATTTTGAATTTTCAAATGACATAAATTTTTTGTTTGATCAAATTGATATGAATCATAGAGGAAATGAAATTTAATAATAGTAATGTTCTCTTTATATTCAGTCGGTATCGGCCTCAATAGCTAGGGGTTAAGGCGCCCGACTACCATTCATACCGCATCCAATCTGGTGTCAGTCATACACTGGAACTTTATAGCCGTGTTCCTTTTCTGCTCTTTTTTACTCGTATTTACTTGGAACTACTCCTGCTCTCACAGAGAATTCATACGTTTTACTCAAATCGACAAATTTTGCGTTTCATTAATTTTTTACTCCGGAGTACTTAAAAGTAGAAAAGGAACACGGCTTATGAAAAGCCAGTGTACCGAAGCATTCCTGGTCGACTTTGAGAAAGTGTCCGATGCAATGTGGATCTCTACAAAATCATCAAATACGGCATGAACGGACCTGGAAGATGTTCGCCGTAAAAAGTGAGAACTTCACAGCAAGTAGGGCCTTTGACTTCAAAAATGTACTGCAACAAGGGTCCGTAAACTCGCCGCTTTTATTTAATATCTTGACGAGTAACCTTATAAATTCATTCTGCTTCGCACCAGCGTATGCGGATGACCTGATTGTGTACAGAACCGATTGAAGTGACCCGGAACCTCCTACAACGTGACTTCGCAATAATCAAACGTTATAATTATGATTGAAAGTTGAAGATCAATTTTAGCAAATACGAAACGATTCTTTTTCGGACTCCTCTAAATAGAGCTTCTCGCGATGTGCAGAGGAGCTGGAAAAATTTCCAAATTTCAAATAATGGTTCGAGAAGCATTGTGAAATAAATCGGAAGTGAAATATCTTATGGGCTTTGGCTGGATCAGTACTTTAATTGAAATGTACGAGGGTGTACTGAAAAGTTTCCGACCTCAACGTGAAGATGGCAGCACTCGTCAATAAAAGCTAGTGAATGTAGTTGTGCATCTTTTGATTGTTTACTCACCAAAGTTTCAGCCATTTTGGACGCGCAGTTATTTGACAGTCGTTTGAGTGAGTGTCGATGTGAGTGTTTTTGTGAAAATGGAAAAAATTGAGTATCGAGTTGTCTTAAATTTTTGTTTTAGAAAGGCAATACGCCTACGCAAATCAAAGATGAGTTGGACTCTGTGTACGGGGACTCTGCACCATCACCACCACCATTCGCACCATTTACTACAGTGCAATTTTGGGCAGTTGAATTTATACGTGGCCATGAGAGCTTGGAAGACGATGAATGTTCGCGACGTCCAAAAACTGCAACTTCTGACGATAACATCGGCAAAGTTCACCAAATGGTGCTAGGCGACCGCCGAATTAAAGTGAGAGATATAGCAGAGGCTATGAAAATGTCCAAAGAACGTGTTTGTCACATATTAAATCAAGATTTAGGCATGAAAAAGGTGTGCGCGCTTTGGGTGCCGCGTTTGCTCACGTTAGACCAAAAACGTGTTCGAATGAACATTTCCAACGCGCTGTTTGCGCAGTTTAGGCGCAATAAAACCGAGTTTTGGCGCCGGTTACCGAGTTACAAGGAGACTATGTAGAAATATAAAAATAAATTTAAGAAAAATGTATCATTGTTATGCCCCAGTTACACGAATGACATACTTGTCATTTTTTCTGTCATAATTTGTCATTATCATCATACACGGTCATAATTTGTGTCATTATTTCTGTCATAAAAAATAAACAACAACAATGCCATTAATTATGACCAGAGATTATGACAATTGTCATTTTTTGTCATTCGTGTAACTGGGGCATTAGGTCGGAAACTTTTCAGACGTGCTGCCCTTGAATCTGGGGCCGGATTCCGCAAGAATGAACACGACTGTGTGCACGACGAAAACAAAGGAAGCCCCTGACAGAGCTGTCGAGAGGGAGGGGGAGACGGGAGGAATCCCCCCGAGCCTGGCCTTCCTAAAGGGGGCCGTAAGTCTTATTCTCAAATAAAATTTTTCTGTATTTTTTCTCCTAAAATTCTTACCAATATGAAGAAATTTTCCTAAAAATCGTAAATTATCAAATAATAACTGAATTTAGAATCGAAAATAAGTAATTATTTAGAATTTTTCTTTTTACATTTGGCACGTTTATTTTACCGTGATGCTGCTTGTTGGCTACGATCGCTGTCCATCGTCGATGCTAAACGACACTCGATTTGAGTCACGTTGATCAAACTACGTTTATTTTATTAATGGAGGAATGTATTTTAGTCGACTCGAGTCGCAATACTAAATCTTCATCCAACGAAATTCACTTCCTATACTCTCAAGGCCATGGATTGTATTTTTAATTTAAAAAATAATTGTGATAGTAATAGTACGCGATATAATCTTTTTGCATATCACTCAATAAGTTTAGTTGTTTACATTAGCGACGAGCACGTGCTGCTGCACGTCTTAATACCACACGTAATCGCAATCATCCAACAACATTTTCTGAACAAAAGATATTCGGAATAAGCATGCTGATTAATAAAACACTTACATATATAAAATAAAACAGCCAACTAACTAACTACGAGTATAATGACGTATTTGTTACCACCTAAGCACTTACGTGAGAGAAAATTAACTTTTTGTCTAAGCTGCTCGCTACTTCACTTTTGTTGTTGGGATTATCCATAATGGAAAGTGTCACACAAGGTATTGTCACGGGGACCAACACGAGACCATAGTAGAGAGCTGCAGCAAAGTTTCTTTCCACTACGTCAATTCCATAGCGATTTAGATGGAAACTTGCCAGACAATTAGATTTTTAGATAACACTAGTTTTTTTTTTTTTAATAATGATGATGTCAAGAATTGGGTGCTGTATCCTGTATGTGGCAGTTAATAGTTTTACTGCACTGATGAATTACCGAAATTGTTGCAGTTAAATAAACGTGCACCGCGACCAACACGAGGCGCCATCGTACGTTCAAAAAATATCGATAATGCTTTCTTGAAGAAGTTTTTGTTCCCATCATCATGACGTTTTGGTAATCGCGGCAACGTGCTTACACTTAAAGAAATTGTTTTCTTGGGAAAAAATTACGTTAACCAAAAAAGAAATCTGAAACTCTTATCGAAAATTAATCGATCTGAGAATGGTTGGTCTCCTCCTACGGGAAACTTTTGCTCCCAGCATCGAAAGCGAATCTTAATTAGAAGTAAATTGTGGCAGTTTGTTACACGTGAGAAGGGCTCGTATTTCTTGAAGAAACTCGTGTTAATTTAATAAAGGTAATTGAAATTAGAGGATATTGTGGAGTGTAGGTGTACGTCGTCGTACATTATAATCGTTTAAGGAATTATGAATGGCAATTATGGGTTGGGCACATGACGATCATTGATAGATTTCGTTTCGGATATTTAATGAAAATAAATAAAAATTATGTTAATAGTCTCAACATTAATACGTCAGGAAACGTAATCCTGATGGTGTGATTGGAAAAGCGAGCGTTTTATTTATTAAAGAGTTGCGTCGATTAGAGAAACCATACTTTTTACTTTACTTTACTTTTAAATATGTCAAGGTTTTAAAATCATAAAAATACGACATATAGAAGAAAGTTTTGTAGTTATGTAGAAGTTGTGAAGTTTCATACCAGGAATTTCTATGGTTTCTCTTTAGCTAAATTTGGGGTTAATTGTAAATTTTTATGAGGGACAAGACTGCATCGATCTTGCATGATTAGTATAGGTAATATACTAGACTAGATTTATTTTTAGATAATGTCGGTTTTACCACAGGTAACGAATCATCGTGGAGCTCTGGCCAATACCAACAGGATAGTTAGAACCTCCTAAAAGTATGCAAAATATTATATAAAAAAGCTTTTTAATAAAAATTCCTAAAAGCATGCAGAAGAAGATAACCGGCCCACAGAGTATTTACGTCGTTATTATATTAGATAATGACAAATTATGGGGTGCGACTTATGGGGTGCGACAGCGAGGGAGACCCAACCTCCGCTGGAAGGATGGCGTAGACCAGGACGCTCAAAGCAAAGGGATGCCAAATTGGATGACATCGGCTCAGAATCGGGACCGGTGGAGAGAACAGTTGCGAGAGGCCAAGACCGGATCCCGGTTGTAGAGCCGTTAAAGAAGAAGAATGACAAATGGCTTCAACTAAGTTTTCCGGTTAAAAATAGGCGAAACTCCTTATGAACCAATCAAAAATCCGCGGGTGTAGAATGCAAATCGGACGTTTTCGAATTTATTCCAGAAGTTGCTTTAAAGTACTGTAGCAAACCGAATGCAGTTGGGGAATCCGCAATTCTTTCAGCATCAACACCCAAGCACATGAGGATGATCGATTTGGAAAGTTACGACGCAGATGACGAGGAGCTCAGCATGAATCGCCTATTCCGATTGGTAAATTCACAACTTAATATAACAATATTTATTTATAACTGAAATATTTACAAGGAATACATACAATGTTCCAAATTTCGCAATTTTTCGTGCACAGTAAGATAATGGCCGAAATTCTTGAGGATAAGGTTACGTTAAACCAAGCTAACAAACGCTACTGGGAGCTGATGGAAGAATAGGCTGGCATCCAACCTTCTGTGAACAGGTCCTCCGATTTTTTTCTTGACCTACCATACAAATTCTATCAGGACATCGAGGAAGATCGTCAAACAAGGTCTTTTTCCTATACTTAAACCCTATCCATGGAATCTTTAATAATCACGTTGAAACTCCACAGGAAATTTTTAAATGAAGTTCTCGGCTACGAGTTCTATCGTGCGCTGTGCAAAATCAGCTGTGAGTACGTTGGAGGCAACGGCAGCAGTTCACTACAGAACTGCGATTACTACGGGAGTCATGTAGCAGGAGATACCCCCAAGTAGTCCTTAACAGGGATAATATCTTAAATATAGTAGGATCCTTTAGATAAAGGTATTCGCTACTGCTTCGTTACTTAGCTTCAATGATAAGCGATTTTGAAGTTTCTTTAAATTGTCTTAAACTCCCTAATTACAGAGAAATGATGGCCCTTGGCGAATAAAAGCCGTGGCTACAAGTTCATGCTGTAATTATCGGGGATGAGTCCGATATAAACGTTGACGCTCGTATGGAGTTTTATGAGCCGCTTCGTGCCTGGCTTCACGATCAAAGCGGTCACCCAACTAAGGGCCTGTGCGAATAGTGACTAAATTGTTGACTAAACTAAATTTTGCAGTTTTTGTGGATAATGTAGCGAATTGCTGTGTGAATTCTTTTGATGACTAAATTCTGTTAGTTATTCCAATATTTAAATTGTAACCATAACAACAATTTAGTCAACTGTCGAAAAATTTAGTCTACTCGCCAAAAGACTAAATACTGTATTATCGACACTAAATTTTAGTCATAGAATTCACACAGGCCCTTAGTATACTAACCAGGTTCAATGCTGCACATCAAAGTTACTAACCACGTCCAGTGAATTTTAATGTCCTTAGAATCAAGTTTTACTATTTCCATCTAACTTGCAACACTGGTGAAAATATATTGAAGGTCAGAATCTGAACAAAACAAATGAAAATTTGAAAACATCGAACCAATACACTGTATCGAAAGCTGTTCGATACAGTATTTCTGATTGAATTATATTTTGCTGCACTTGGCAACCAATGTATAACCAATCAAAACTTCTATTATCCAAAAAAAAAAATGCAAATATAATTTGCGTTTCAATATAATCCAAGATTCGAAAACAAAACAAATAATTCCAAACAAATCAACATTTTCTCAAAGGAGCTCACGTTGCCTGGCTTGCGTAAGATATCAATTCACTTTAGTAAAGTGAAATAAGAAAATCTATGGTTGAGGACGAAGGAAACTGTTCAGAAATGTGACCAAGTGACTCATTCTCGATAAATTTATGTTGGCTTCTGCTAGCTACAATTCATACACACATTTCAGAAATTTTGATGCAAAGCTCTTATATAAAATGCAAAGTGAAATTTTGAACACGCTTCTCACATCTTTAGGTTGCCGTAAAATCGTGTGGTATATTATATTAAGCAGAATGTAGGAGGATTGATTCAATTTGATCACATAATCAAAATTCACATGAAGCTTCATTCATAATTACCACAGCAAGTCAGGATAAGTGTTGTTCGTGGATGCACGTGTACGCACGTTTATATCACACGTAAATTGGCGAATTTATCCACCTCCACATTTTCGAATATGCATTCATAATTTCGCTTCATTCACGCTACGTACTTAAATGCGCATAATATCAACAAAACCTTCAGCATCAGCATGTATTGAATGAAATCCTTTGATATCTGTTCTATTTTTGGATTGCTGCAAGGACTTTCATTCTTTAGATACTGGAACCTTGGAAGATTTTGCATTTCGTTCAATTAAACTAATTTTAATTGGAAAATGGCGTTAATGTTTAGGGATATTATATAATGTTTTATTGTGTACAAACGGATATGGAATTCTTACACAGATATGGAATTCTTACAAACACCAAAAACTATTCTCGGGATTTCATCGAGTGTAGAGGCTTCGCTATGTATACTTTGTATATATGCAAGCTATATTTAAACTCGAAAGAAGACTGCTTATGACGGATATTATTTTATCTTGTTATATAAGAATCTTAAGTAGTCTATCGTGCCACAGACAATAAAAATTGTAAAGAGTTGGTATTTGACAGCTGTCCTATCACCAAAATCTAATTTTGATGGTTCTTATCTCTATTTATTTTATTGTTTTACAATTTATATTTTTTTTAATATTTTAGGATTGTTCTGAGATGACGTTATGAAATAGTCCTACGGCGAAAGGTATTAAAGAGCTGCAACCCAAGGAAGCTTACCTGTGAATAAAACGCGTCCTTCAACGCCACCATCATCGTCAAGAGCTCGCCCAGGACAAAATAATTAGCACCCACGATCAACATATCACGAAAACAAACATCACTCACATGACAACTGTCAGACGAGACGACTAAAATGTAAGAGCCAGAGCCAAAATAAAATAGAGCGGAGAGGTTTGGAACTAAACGTCGGAAATGTAAAACTGCAATATCATTAGCGAAAACATCAAGGACCACCACCGAAAGCTCCACCAATAACGCCGAAAAGGGGAAGTTAGGAGAGAAAGCGAATACGATCAATCGAAGACGATAAATATAGGTCAACAGCTGATACGTAGAGAGGAAAGGGGATAGCGAGTCTACGAGTCTCAGAGTGAAAGTATAGAAAGGGGTCGACGACCTCGTCGAAAACACTAGAAGAAAATTCCGCTAGGGTGAAGTTATAAAATCAAGACGGGAGTAAGAAATTCCTCTCTTTTTCCGTTGGAATTCAAAACAATCAGGAGCAGTCCGAAATCACGATTATTCACTCTGGTAATATCATATATGTTTGTTGGTAATTAATTATTAGAATGAATTAAATTCCCTACACTAGTTAAATGAAATAAAATTACAATTTGAAACTAACTGATTTAAACGAATATATTGTCAAAGAATTTTTAGAATAAATTTTTATAACGTGTGTTTGACGTGTCGTGTTTCATTTTTAAAGACAATTTTGATTTCTGTTGGAGTGAGGTTCTTTTCTCGATAAACAGACGCAGAGGTGTTTGGACAATTTTCCACCTCAACGGATTCATTTAATCATTTAGTGTGTTGTGAATTAGATTCACATCCAAGCCACGTTCGCTCGTGAACCTGGCTGGCGGGCAGGAAAAACATTAAAGGAAAACTGTATTGTGCGCATATTAAGAGTTGTTTTTACTCCTTGATCAATATTTTTTTGGAGATTATTTTCTTTGCAGAAAAGTTATAAGATTGAAGAAAAATAGCCAAGGAACTGAGTTATCAACATGGTCCTTCGAGCCGGATAGCAGTAAATATGTGGATGAAAACCAGCAAACAAAAGGTATGATAGAAATCGTGAAGTGATAACTAAAATAGAATCGGGGCAATCCGCGGATATACTAAATATATCGACATAGTGAAAAATTGTGAAAGGCTTATCTTATATCGAAACCGAGAACAAACAATCTGTGAACTTGTGAAAGCCTTAGCATAACTGATCGCGAATCTGTGAACTTGTGAAAGCCTTAGCTTAATCGATCGCGAATCTGTGAACTTGTGAAAGCCTTAGCTTAATCGATCGCGAATCTGTGAAACAATCAATCGATCGCGAATCTATGAAAACTTCAGTGAAACCGCGGAAAAATCGAGAAAATAGAAATTCGAAATTTGTGAAAACAATTAACGGAATCACTAACGGAAAATTCGAACGGCATTTTTTTTAACGGTCGTGTAACGGAAATCGCCTACGGTAAAATTTTCAGTACACATTTGAAAACAATAACGGGAATCTAGTGAAATTTAAACATTGAAAGTGAAATTTAGTGTGGAAGCAGAAAACAATTCAACTACAGACACCAAACACAACACCATCCCCCGTAGATAATATCCAAGAAGAAGTTACATCATACTCCTAGAACATAAGGGCAATCGTAGAGAACAACGCCAGAGTGAAATAAAATCACAGTGAGTAAATTTGAAATCTTTATTATATTCTTTTCACATAGTATCGTGGTAATAAACGAGCCAGAAGATTTGAAACATTAAGATAATAAAGATTAACGAAGGTGCAATTATTTTGAGTTTTATTCAAAAATTTTTACAATATATTACATCACAATTTACAATATATCACATAACAATTACTTACGTATAATAAAGAATAAATCGGGGTTGTGGTATTATACACAATTTTAAAATTTTTATAAAACATTGAACTCACCTTGTTTGTGTGTCTTTCTCTAAAATAAACGTGAAATAAATTCTAAATCTACATATAATATTCAAGGCCATGGAAGCTTTGATTTTAAAACAAAAGGCTCAATGGGAGCTGATCCAAGGGCACATGAGCAATACTAGGAAGCAAGCAATTGACAAGAGAACAGGGCCATATTATACGAGGAGACTTAAAGGGTTTGAAGACCTATGGGTTGACTTCCAGCAACGACACAAGGAAATCGTGTTTCTTCAATACTCAACAGATAAGTTTGATAAAACTAAGTGTGAGTATTTTGCGGATAATGTCTTCGATAAAGTCGAAGATTACTTCATGTCGAATGTTGCGATGTTGGAAGAAGCTATTGAAAAATATGCTCCCTCAACTTCCACCAATCAACCGCCTATCACTCCACAGAACGTTCCTCGCGAGAATAATAATACTACGTCATTAAAAATGCCGAGGTTAACGATAGATAAGTTCAATGGAGATTACACAAAGTGGACCACCTTTCATGATTTGTTTAAAACAATGGTCCATGAAAATAGAAACTACGCACCTGTGCAAAAGTTGCAATATCTAAAACTCTTGTTAGAAGGGGAACCAGAACAGTTGACGCGACACCTACAAATAACAGAAGATAACTACGAACCTACCTGGGAGCTTCTGAAAGAACGTTATGATAATAAAAGGGTATTGGTTTGGTTCCAATTGGAAGCGTTATTTAATCAGCCTGTTTGTACATCAGAGACAGCGTCCAGCATCAAGAAGTTGTTAGATACCACTACAGAGTGTTTGCTCGCATTGACCAATTTAGGCATTGAGGTAAAAAGCTGGGATCCACTCATAGTGTATTTGGTTGTAAAGCGGCTTCCTTCTTCTACTCATCAACTCTGGGAACAATCAACTGGAGGACAAGGCGAATTACCAACCTGGAAGGCGTTGCAAGAATTCTTGAAGACTCGATTTAGAACACTGGAGGCTATTTCTTCAAAAAAATCAACCTTCACCAGTCAAGGTCCAAGATTCAACATAAGAACCCATGCTAAGAACTTCCACATCACCAACCAACCATCATGTTCTTTGTGCGCTCAACCACATAGTATTAGACAGTGCTCCAAGTTCCTATCATATGCAATACCAAGGAGGATGGAAGTAGTAAGGACTAAGTCGTTATGTATGAATTGTCTTGGTCAAGGACACAGATATACAAATTGCATCAGTGAGCAAAGATGTCGACAATGCCGCCAACGACATCACACTTTACTGCACAACGAGAGGATAGCTGACACTCGGTCACATCAATCCAACAGCGCGAAAGAACAAACAATCAAGTCAAGCACCACACATTCTAGCGTCAATGTCGTAACGGTACCCACAGCGGATGTATCAAACTCAGAAGGTGAGCAGCCTACAGATTGCATCAATCCAACAAATTATGGTTCGTATGTGGTGAATAAGGGCAACTCAAATCACGTGTTATTGGCTACTGCTTTGGTGAGAGTCGTATCACCAAGTGGGAGAGAACAAGTTGTCCGTGCCCTGGTCGACCAAGGATCACAAGCATCATGTATTTCAGAGACCATCATGCAAGACTTAAAATTAAAGCGACAACCAATCAACGCGAGGATTACAGGATTAGAAAATACAAATCTTGGCTGCCCGAGATTCAGAACGAACTTCAGCATTAAACCTTTAAGGAGTAGTGACTACAGCATAGAAGTGACTGGACTGGTACTTCAAAATTTGACCGACGTTGTGCCAATGCAGTCCATCGCCCATCAAAATTGGGCACATATAACAAAACTGGAACTTGCAGACCCTGAATATTATCGTCCAGGTAAGGTGGATTTGTTATTGGGAGCAGACATTCATGGTAAAATCCTAATGAATGGATTAATAAAGAGTATAAACGGAAGTCCTGTAGCTCAACAAACTGAATTGGGATGGATCCTTTCTGGAGAAGTTGAAGGTCAAGGGCAAAATTCAGTTCAAGTACAAAATTTCAATGTGCGTGCAGAATTGGATGATCAGTTGAAGCGATTTTGGGAAATCGAAGAAGTGCCAGACAAGGTACTGCACACAGATGAGGAAATCGAAAGCGAACAAATATTTCAAAGGACCACGAAGCGAACCTCAGAAGGACGATATGAAGTTCAATTACCACTTAAACCAGCAACTGAAGAGCTTCATTTAGGTAAATCTAGAAATATCGCAGTCGCACGGCTACAACAGATGGAAAGACGATTCGCCAAGGATCCAAAGTTACATGAAGACTATTCTGCATGCCTTAATGAATATTTAACATTGGGGCATATGGAGAAGGTAACATCAACCGAAGAAGAACACCGTCAAACGCTAAATGGAACAACCGCCTACACTTGCAGTTACTTGCCACACCATGGAGTTCTTAAGGAAACAAGTACTA
The DNA here is from genome assembly GCA_963855945.1 of Thereva nobilitata. Taxonomy (NCBI): domain Eukaryota; kingdom Metazoa; phylum Arthropoda; class Insecta; order Diptera; family Therevidae; genus Thereva; species Thereva nobilitata. The sequence continues at coordinate 15,811,522 of OY979698.1, forward strand.
CAACCAAACTTAGAGTTGTGTTCGATGCATCGAGGTCAACTGAGAGTGGTACATCTCTCAATGACATGATGCTCAAGGGAGCCGTGATACAGGATGAATTAACCGCTTTGTTAATTCGTTGGCGGAAACATCGAGTTGCCTTCAATGCAGACCTGGAGAAAATGTATCGGCAAGTGCAAGTCAGACCAGGTGATGCGGAATACCAGAGGATTGTTTGGAGAACCTCCCCTCAACAGCCCATCGAGGATTACCGATTGATGACAGTTACATTTGGAACTAAGAGCGCGCCCTATTTAGCAACAAGGGTAATACAACAACTGGCAATGGACGAACAAACAAGATACCCAAAAGCATCCGAAGTCGCTGCGGCCGACTTTTATGTCGATGACCTGTTGTCTGGAACCGATTCTGTTGAAGAAGCCTTAACAGTACAGCATCAATTAATACATATGATGAAAGCAGGTGGGTTCTCACTTCGAAAATGGTCGTCGAACTACAAAGAGATATTAGAAGCATTACCCATGGAATATCGTGGCACAAACCTTACCTGCGACATGTCCTACGATGATAGCACACGAGCCTTAGGCATCTTCTGGCATCCATCAACCGACACCTTATCCTATACATACACAGTTAGTCGGGACCCAACAAACTGGACCAAACGCACAATTCTTTCAGAGACGTCTAAACTTTTCGATCCACTCGGGTTATTGGCGCCCATAATTTTACAAGCCAAACTAATTATTCAAACTCTGTGGTTGAAGGGGCTTGGTTGGGACGAGGACATCCCGCAAGATCTCAAGGCTGATTGGCTAAAATATCGAGAAGGTTTATTAGACATTGACAACATTAAGATTAACAGGTGGACACACTGCATAAACACAAACATCAAAACGGAATTACATGGTTTTTCAGACGCCTCCATGAAGGCGTATGCCGCCACCGTGTACCTTTGTGTTACTGATGAACAAGGAAATCGACACTCGACTTTAATCGCTGCCAAAACAAAGGTGGCACCCCTGAAAACAATAAGTTTACCCCGACTGGAATTATGCGCAGCAACATTACTTGCGAAACTAATGCGATATGTGATAACAGCACTAAAATTGGAAAAACCCCACACGACTCATGCATGGAGTGATTCGGAAATTGTGATCGCGTGGTTAAGCGGTCATCCTACCAGATGGAAAACTTTCATCGCCAATAGAGTCTCTTACATACACGACACCCTGGGAAAAAACATATGGAAGCATGTACCTACCAAGCAGAACCCTGCAGATTGTGCCTCTAGAGGAATGTCTCCAACCGAACTACGAAATTACACGCTTTGGTGGAATGGACCAGACTGGCTGCGGAAAACGGAAGATCACTGGCCGAAGTCAAAGCAATCAATACACACGGACCTTGAACAACGGAGGATTATAAATTTGCAAATTAATGTCGACAGCGATACAATCGAATCAAAATATTCTTCGCTTACAAAACTTATTCGTGTGACCGCATACTGTAAACGATTTATATTCAACGCCCAGAGGCCGAAATCACAGAGAATAAATACGTATTTAAAAAATGATGAACTAAATGATGCCCTAATGTATTGGATAAGACAAAATCAACAAAGGGAGTTTGGATGTGAAATCAAGGCAATCAGCCAAGGAAAACCATTACCGCGCCAAAGTCGAATATTGAAGGTAAACCCATTTATCGATGACAAGGGCATTCTCCGAGTTGGAGGCAGATTAAGACATGCTGATCTACCACTCCATCAAAAATGTCCAATACTTTTGCCGGATAAAAGCCATCTCACAAGGCTTATTCTTAACAAGGTACATCGCGACACCATGCATGGAGGCACACAATTAATGACGCAGACCCTTCTCCAACAGTACTGGGTACTAAATGCCAGAAATATGATCCGCCAGATAATTCATAAATGTTTGACCTGCTACAGACAAAGAGCCGTAACACAAACCCAGCTGATGGGCAACCTACCTGCCTCAAGAGTACAAGTGACACGCCCATTCACCAACACCGGAGTGGACTATTGCGGACCGTTCGAGCTGAAAATGCACAAGGGTCGAACTCCGAAAAAATATAAAGCATATATCGCCCTATTCGTATGCATGGCAACCAAGGCGCTACATCTAGAGTTAGTCACCGATTTAAGTGCTGAAGGTTTCATCGCCGCATTCCGGAGATTCACCGCCAGACGAGGATTATGTACAAATTTATTTTGCGACTGCGGTACCAATTTCGTGGGAGCAAACCGGATCCTCAAGAAACAACAACAACAACTGGCACAGCAAATAAATGATGAAATCGGGACTATACTAGAAAACGACGGAATTAATTTCAAGTTTGTACCACCATCCTCACCACACTTTGGAGGCTTATGGGAGGCTGGAGTTAAATCCACAAAACATCATATTAAACGAGTCATTAGGAACATGACTCTAACATACGAAGAGTTCAGCACAATTCTAACTCAAATAGAGGCCTGTCTAAACTCCAGGCCACTCACCGAGATAAGCACAGACCCAAATGACTACACTCCTTTAACACCAGCCCACTTCTTAATGGGAGGAAATTTATTAGTAATCCCAGAACCATCACTTATGGAAACAAAAATGAACCGATTAGAGAGGTGGCAATTAATGCAAAGATTAGTTCAGAACTTCTGGAAAAGATGGAAGAGTGAGTACTTGAGCCGATTGCAACAAAGGCCAAAATGGCTCAACATACAACCGAATTTGAAGACAGGAGAACTAATCTTATTAAAAGAAGATAATCTACCACCAGGCCAATGGGCTCTAGGGCGAATCTTAGAGGTATGCCCAGGTATAGACGGATTAGTCCGCGTTGCAACTATAAAAACTAGAGACCGTGTGTTGAAACGTCCAATCACAAAACTCTGCAAACTACCCTTTCAGTCGAACAACGACAATCCGAATTAAAGTTAAACCAATATCACAAAACAAAATTATAATCAAAGATCATTAAATTAATCAACGCACTGAAGTCAAAACATAACAAAAACTTACATGTATAAGAAAAACAAAAACAATATCAAAACATTCAACTAATATAAGCCAAAAATCATCCACTTACCTGAGAGTTATATTCATCCTAATAATTCTCACCTCCCAATCCCTAGTCCGGAAAGCGAGTCAGGGCGCTATAACCCTTTCTGTCCACTTCACTTCTTTTTTGTTTCAGGTCCAATCTTACAAGGACGAAGGATGGACTCAGCTTCTACCATAATGTTGGCATCTATTAAGGAGCGATGCCAAGGGGGGGAGTATGTTCTGAGATGACGTTATGAAATAGTCCTACGGCGAAAGGTATTAAAGAGCTGCAACCCAAGGAAGCTTACCTGTGAATAAAACGCGTCCTTCAACGCCACCATCATCGTCAAGAGCTCGCCCAGGACAAAATAATTAGCACCCACGATCAACATATCACGAAAACAAACATCACTCACATGACAACTGTCAGACGAGACGACTAAAATGTAAGAGCCAGAGCCAAAATAAAATAGAGCGGAGAGGTTTGGAACTAAACGTCGGAAATGTAAAACTGCAATATCATTAGCGAAAACATCAAGGACCACCACCGAAAGCTCCACCAATAACGCCGAAAAGGGGAAGTTAGGAGAGAAAGCGAATACGATCAATCGAAGACGATAAATATAGGTCAACAGCTGATACGTAGAGAGGAAAGGGGATAGCGAGTCTACGAGTCTCAGAGTGAAAGTATAGAAAGGGGTCGACGACCTCGTCGAAAACACTAGAAGAAAATTCCGCTAGGGTGAAGTTATAAAATCAAGACGGGAGTAAGAAATTCCTCTCTTTTTCCGTTGGAATTCAAAACAATCAGGAGCAGTCCGAAATCACGATTATTCACTCTGGTAATATCATATATGTTTGTTGGTAATTAATTATTAGAATGAATTAAATTCCCTACACTAGTTAAATGAAATAAAATTACAATTTGAAACTAACTGATTTAAACGAATATATTGTCAAAGAATTTTTAGAATAAATTTTTATAACGTGTGTTTGACGTGTCGTGTTTCATTTTTAAAGACAATTTTGATTTCTGTTGGAGTGAGGTTCTTTTCTCGATAAACAGACGCAGAGGTGTTTGGACAATTTTCCACCTCAACGGATTCATTTAATCATTTAGTGTGTTGTGAATTAGATTCACATCCAAGCCACGTTCGCTCGTGAACCTGGCTGGCGGGCAGGAAAAACATTAAAGGAAAACTGTATTGTGCGCATATTAAGAGTTGTTTTTACTCCTTGATCAATATTTTTTTGGAGATTATTTTCTTTGCAGAAAAGTTATAAGATTGAAGAAAAATAGCCAAGGAACTGAGTTATCAACAAGGATCGTTTGTCAGCCTAACATACATATATGGTTTATAAAACGTAAACGATTTAAGTGGAGACAAGAATTTATATAGAATCTGTCACTAACAGAATCTCATCAACAGACTTCCTATCTGGATTTTTGGGTACGAGGATTTTGAATAACATTAATCGAAATAAATAACAACTTTCCTAGATTAAGTATTTTAGAGCAGAGCTGCTGTCTACACTCTATGGCGGAACCATAAATGTAGGTACAAGTACAAACAAAAAATGAGAAGGAAAAAAAGAAAATAATTCATGATTGGAGCGTTGATGGGCAAACCAACTCTTTATCACTGCAGTGAAATTTTAAGATAGCTTCTTTATATACGAGGGTGGTTTGAAAAGTTTCCGACCTAACAATGTTACATTTTTTTTTAATTTAGTTTTGTTTTTGTACATAGTCTCCTTGTAACTCGGTAATCGGCGCCAAAACTCGGATGTATTGCGCCTAAACTGCGCGGAAACGTTTTTGGTCTAACGTGAGCAAACGCGGCACGCAACGCACGCCGTCAGCTTTCTCATGCCTAAATCTTCATTTAATATATGACAAACACGTTCTTTGGACATTTTCATAGTCTCTGCTATCTCTCTCACTTTAATTCGGCGGTCGTCTAGCACCATTTGGTGAACTTTAGCCATTTTATCGTCAGTAGTTGCAGTTTTTGGACGTCCCAAACGTTCATCGTCCTCCAAGCTCTCAGGGCCACATTTAAATTCAGCTGCCCAAAAGTTCACTGTGGTAAATGATGGTGCAGAGTCCCCGTACACAAAGTCCAACTCATCTTTTATTTGCGTAGGCATATTGCCCGAAGTCCCGTGTTCGAATCCCGGCAGAGCCCACGGTCCTTCGCCTTTCCCACCTTCTTTCTTCTTCCCTCCTTACATTCCTCATTCCCCCTGTCATAGCCGCTAGCATTGCCCCGCTCCACCAAGCGCATGTCATCGGTTGGTTGATGGGATTCAACTCGTTTCAGGAGGCATAACACTCCAGCGAGTTGTTTCTCATTGCCACGATGCCAGAGTCGCGATAGAAATGTTTGGGGTTAGGTGGTTGTGGGAGTTCTTTCCTACTTCTCTCTTCCCCTTCACTATCTATCGACTAGAGCTGCTGTTTGACATTGCACTCTATACGAAGAAAATAGATTGTCGGCAGTACAAAGGGCTTTCCCTGAGCTCTAGTCTTCCACATAAAAAAAAAAAAAAAAACATCGACTCACTCAAACGACTGTCAAATAACAACTGCGCGCCCAAAATGGCTGAAACTTTGTTGAGTAAAGCCTCGGCCACGATACGAGCGGCGAGCAGCAAGCTGTGAGCGGCACCAGAAAAATATAATGTCTAGAATTAGCGGCGAGCGACAGTAGAGCGGCACTTTAGTATTGCCGCTCTACCTCTCAAAGCTCCCCGCTCGTATCGTGGCCGGATTCGAGCGTTTTCCATATAAAACAATACAAAATAAACCTCAGATTCGCCGCTCTGCCGCTCACCGCTAGCCGCACGCCGCTCGTATCGTGGCCGAGGCTTAACTGTCAAAAGATGCACAACTACATTCACTAGCTTTTATTGACGAGTGCTGCCATCTTCACGTTGAGGTCGCTTGAAGATCACATTTCCTTTTGATAAACATGACTAACACCAAAATATGGTTTTGCAATGCGATTTAGTTGTGATTTTATTGAAGCCCATAACACCTTCTTTATTTGTTCGCTCTCAAAACAATACATTCCCTCCAACTAGCGCGCAATAGAGATTGGCCCATTTGCTGAAAGTCGAGTCGAGTACAGTTAAGCTTAAACTCAACTTAGCACTTCCACTCTCTGGCCACTGTGCTGAAAGTCGTAACTCGACTGAAATGTCTCTTTCTTCAACTCAAACGACTTGTCACATTACACGACTCGACTTTCAGCACAGCCACAGGGGCCATTATTTCTAATCTTTCTAAAACCAAATATTTGATGACAAACAGTACGGCCTTTTTGCCTATCTCATTGAGCACATGTTTATTTTTATGATTTTTTGATTCCTCGTGGGACATAGGGCGGAAACGGTAGCTCTCTAGCGGACTTTGTTCTGTGCGACAACTCTCAACTCAGTTCAGGATCTCCTATTTGTTGCGGCCTCTGCTAATAAGGATCTCCTTCACGCTGTTTTAGGTCATCCAAGTCAACGGGTTCCGCGTAGGTTCAAATAAAGGGTCTGTTTGAATAGATTCTATTTCTCGCGTCTCAAGGCCAATCCAATTCCATTTTCTTCGCCTGATTTCGTCGTCTATCCTTTCTTGGCCGGCAGTGTTTCTAATACTGGCTCTTATTATGGTTATCATTTCACCATAGTGAGAAATGTCACCTTTAAAATCAAATGAGAAAAATCTCACTTACAAACATCAAGTGAGAGCAATTGTCACTGAATTTGCCGTTTCTCGATATCAGTGACAACTGTAATTCGCCTTATCTCACTGAAATTTTACTTTTTTAGAGAACCATAATACCATTTTTGACTCACTTCATGCATGCAGGATAAACTCCACTCAACCCAGGAACCTGCTTCTTGTAGCCTCAAGGTTGCGCAAGCTGTCTACTGGCTGATGTTACTATCAGGTGGCAGCAGACCGAGTAGACCTACTATCTACCTAGAAGACGATCAACCTACAAAAGTTTCAGATTTTTGCCTAGCTGAACATTATGAAAACCCTTCGTATTAATTGGTTCAATTTCAGCAATTGTTTTTCCAATTAAAAATGTTATAAAGGGTGTCCCGTCACAGCTTGCCAAACGGTTAATTATGGTAGATAGAAGACAAAAAATGATCGACAAAAACACAAAACGGGGGGAGGACTATCTCTGCCCGTTTTCGAGATAAGGCAAACAATTTCTGGAACACTTCAAGCCTCCAGCGGCATTCGTTTCTGCGCTATTTACCATTCAAAAATAGGTGTCACTCACTGACCTGTTTTTAGTGTTTCCAAATACTAAAAACAGATCAGGGAGTGGTACCTATTTTTGAATGGTAGATAGGAAAGGCTTTGAGTGTTCCACGAATTTTTTAAGCATTTTTTGAAGATGTTAAAAAAGCTCAGACAAAGGAACCTTAACGATATATGTACTTTTTCAGTTACAGTGAAATGTGTTGAAAAAAAATGCTTTTCTTTGTCTTCATATTTTACCTGTTCCGTTAAAACTCAATGGCCGCATTTATGTGCAGGAACCGAACCGGTCCAAAGTACCAAAAAAGGTCCAAGAAAACCCCGCATAAACGAGCACGGGACCGAAAATGCGGGCTCTTTTTGGACCATTTTTGGTACTTTGGACCGGTTCGGTACCAGTTTGGTCCCTGCACATAAATGCGGTCAATGCCTGGAAAAGTATAAGACTTAGAGCATTCTTGTGTATGTAACTTTTTTAGGTAATCGTTCGGTGCATTAAAAACGAAAGCAAAAAAATAATGCATTTTCCTGAGAAAACAGCTAAAAAACGAAGAATTTTGGATAGTTGAAAGGCAAAATATCGATTTTCTGCTATCGCATCTGCAATGGCAAGTGGCTGGAGGACTGAACAAAGCGATTTTATTCAATTTCCTCCTTACGGGTCATACGGAGCTCGCGCCGCATCGTTATTTCGGTATTATCAAGGCTAAGTACACCGTTAGTAACATCGATACGTATGAAGATTTACTGCAGTGCATTGTGGAATCGTCACCTGGTGGTTATAATAAAGCTGTATCGGCACAGCTACCTTAAACATTTCTATAAGTCATTGGTTGGCATAACACAATTTCACCACTTTATAATTTGTACGGACTGTGTAAAAACGAAGAAATTTGCAGACAGTGAGGACATGGAGTCCTTCCATCTTCTATTAAAACCTATCGATAGTCAAATGCCAGAAATTATAGTGCCAATTGGTTTATCGTTGGAGCGTCAGTGGTTTATTTATCAGAATCTTCGCAGCTTAGTTTCGGCTATATGTAAAGCAGATATTGTGGCTACATTACCAAAACAGAAGTTAGTATCGAAGAAACTTGAGGCTGCATCATAAAAAAAGGAGTTGGCATCGTAGAAACTTATATGGTTCCATTACCATTTAGTCCATTGAGTCAGCATCAAAGAAACGAAAAGCGAAGGTTAGTGGAGATGTTCTCGAACCAGACGTGGAACAAGGTCCATCTTCCTCACAACCAACACGTAAAAAGATCTCAAGAAAGACGACTACGAAGAAAAATACAAAAGCTACTAGTAATCTTTTTCTGGCATATAATAATGTTTTTTTTATCTTTAAAATGTTTTTTTATATTTTATCTTTAAAATCAGTTTTTTCGTATTTGTACTCTGCTTTCTCTTCAAACTTTTCCACAAATTATGACTTTCTGGTTTTCACCATGTGAGAGAGCGTCTCAAACGCTATTCGAATTGGCAAAAAAGTGGAAAATGATTTTTTGACACCTAAGCCCCCTATTTATAGACCAGGACACATATAAAGAATTATTTGTCTAAGTTAGTACGACTATGAACTCTTTACTTTCGTAAACTGCATTCATGCATAACGTTGTGGCTATTCCGTGTAAAATGCAATAAGTAAAGCATAGCGATAAGAATACTATAGAGAATTCAATTGGCACATCACAATTAAAAACTATTCAGTCATATCTTAGCTTTTTATCTTACTGAAAAGCATAAAAGAAATTATTTTCCAATAACGAAGATAAATTCATGATATGTATGCTTTGGCTAGACATGTTTGGTTGTTGCAGCTCACATGGCAATGCAAATAATATTCAATTAAAAAAGCACAACTGCATCAACTGACCTAGAACAAAATAGTTTGTTTGCTACACATGCCTATAGAAATGAATTCAATTTAAAATAGCTGCACTAAATGCAATTTCATAAGCGATTTGCCATATACTTACACAATTAAAAACTATTTTATTATTACTATAAATTTTATCCATGGAGTTTTTGTATTAGATCACACGCTGCAATTTATTTGCTTGCAGTTCCGTTAACTTTGCACAAATATTTATCAATTTTTTTTTAAAACTTTGTATCTTCACTGGTTTTAATCAAATATTCTTGTTTTGAACTTAGATTTAAATTTATTTTTGTAATAAGATTGATGTTAAGTTAAAAAAATGTATTTTGTATAAATTTTTTTTTTTGAAAATACACTACACTTTTATTTTATTGTATATAGAAAAAACAACTAATATTTTTTTCAGTTTGTAATAGAATATTGCAATCCACGTACATTTAAAAAAATATGTTTAAAGTTCGTTACAATACACAAAAAAAATAAACAAAAATATTCTTTGTTGCAATTTTAATTGATTTATTTATTTTGTTAACACTTAATGCTCTTTTTTTTTAAATTGCTTCTTTCCTTTTTTTTCTATTATTATTGATTCGGTAAAACTTTTATTTAAGTAAAAATTTTTAAATAATCTTCAAGAGTAGTGTAAAAATAAAACACGTCAAAAATCACTAGTGTCGGTATCGGTAGGGTACGGTCAGTTTGATTTTAAAACATACGTTTTAAGGGCACTAATATTGCAGATAGTTATAAATTGTTTTATATTTATTTTTATTATTTATTTTTATATCTTTGTTTTGCAGTAAAAGAGGATCTCCCCGTTAATGCAAAGCACAAGTATATCGGTAGCGTAGAACTTTAGTAATGATTCTCGATTACCATGTCTTGCGATAGTATAGTGATTTGATTGAGATTGAAGCTTTTCAGGTAGAAAAAGCTTTTACAAACAGCCTGTAGAAAGAAATTATACGATATACATGCACATTTCTAGCTGTAGTCTGATTTATTGTAGGCCATCATCACACACTGGGAAAACTAGCAATAGATTCAGTTTTGATGCACTCCGTAAAAGTTGGGAGTTGTTGCAGTCATGCTTTTTTTTTATTATGTCAACGGTTTAAAAGTGCAAGTTTAAATCATAACCGGAAATTAAGGGGTGTATCACTCGTACTGTGAAACCAAACAATATACTAGTTTAAAATGCTGAATCTATACACTGGGTAATACCATAGGCAATTTATTTTTCTATGTTAATACTAAGATACCAGAAAGTAATAATGTTAGATTAAAGAATATCTTGAATCCAACCGCATCTCATAGTATGTAGATCACAAAGAATTACTCGCGATATTCTTATGTTTTTAACAGAACACCTCAACCATAATATGCATCGTTAGGGTGAGTCTAGACATTTCAGTCTTCGGACAAGAGTATGGCACTTTGCTCTGTTGGCTCAATTCTAAGGTATCGATATCGACTCAACTCTAAAGAGCTACATTGTAATAGGCCAATTCTTAGTTGTGACGAGTCATAAGCAAATATGAAAACATTAATCTTGAGACGAATCTTGTGACAAATCAGCTGTTTTCAATTATCAGTGAAAAATCACAACATTCGTCACTAAAATTCTACCACGATTGTGGTGGAAATGTGAAATGTCAAATGTTGTGAAATTCATTATGTGAAACACGTATATTTTTCTGTAAATAGTATGAAATTTGACTGTTTATATTATTTTTAAGTCTTTACAGAAGGAAAAAAGTCGTACCAGAGAACCTGTACAGAGCAGCTTGAGTATTTCCTCGAATTTTGACGGAATCATTCAGAAATTCGACATAATAAAAATAACAGCACCGAACCGAAGCGGATTCAAAATCTTTGGGCTGATTTGACTGGAAATTTAAATGCCTTTACGTACCGTAACTGGTGGAAGTGCGATCATAACGTCCTCGTGGTGGCCACTGGAAGCTGTCCTGAAAGGGATGGACTAATATGATCGGGCCTACCAAGGCAAGATATAAAGTTATCGTGTCGAGGGCTGCATGGCAGTGGGTAGGTTTTACACTGTCATTTAACGATCTCCTCTGGGCACCGGGCGCACCCAGTTGTATAATGCCTTATTCTGATATGGGGCTCGGTCAGGATGGACCTTACTTTTCCTACCATACTCATGGGACTTTTGTGGACCAATTATTCTGGAGAAGGCCAAGGTAAGGAGGACCGGACTGGAATTGGGGAGCCCACGGAGCAAACCCGAACCCGCTTTCGCGAACTCCTTCCGAACAGACCGAAGGCAGGACTGCGGTCGGCAACCCAGGAAGTTTGTACAGTCAAGTGGAAACGACAAGCCACTAGGCAGACTGTTGAACTAGTTCCAGCGGTGTGGCCAATAAATATGAGGTATAGGGGTGTAGTAAAATAGGCCGTAGTACTTTTGGACACAATATCTCAACAACAAAAAAGCCTTAGAACATAGTAACTCCTTTTTGGCAGCTAATTTTCGCTATTTTTGCAACTGAAACAACCCCATTGAAATGTGTTTAATCCTTCCTGAAAATTAATGCTGATAAAGAATAAATATGCCAATATAGCGATGAATGTAAGTCAATCAATAAACAAAAGTGATAGTTCCCCGTAACTCTAATCCTTGTTTTTCATCAGGACTTCAACCACTACCTATTCACATCATGCACAAGCACGTCCAAGAATTACATAACCAATCCACAGTGGAACTTTGTCCTTTATCAATAAACTTCATTAAAAATGAACGCAATAACATCCGGCTCTTGCACAAGTTTTTGTGCGTCATAAATAAAAACAAACAAATAAAATTGAGTCTACCTTTTTCAACTAGTCACTACCACTAGAAATCAGTCTATTCTACTACATCTAAAACAAGATTGCTTTTCCCGAAGCTTTTTAAACGAAAAAGCACAGCAATAATAAGTTTATAGAAAATAGCCTAGTCTAACATATAACCACTAGTCTGTATCTCCTTTCATCGACCTTTAACGAATCTACTTATATCAAAAAAGGCGGAGCCGTCTGCACTGTTGTTTTCCTGATAAACGCATCCGAGAACGGGCAATACCATGGCAAGATCTGACGAAGAAACATTTTTCACGTGGACTAGAAACGTGATGCAACGACAATCTTAGTACAACGTGTAAGAATATTTATTTCGATACGTTTTCAAATCACAGTCAAAGTATTCAGAAGTGAACCCGATTATAAATCAGGAACTGCTTCAGTCTACTGTGGCCGACGTAGGTTTAAATTATTGTTGCAATAGCCATGGGTGTCATAGTATGGCACAAGACATTTTTCTTACGTGTTATTTTACATTATATCGAAGCAGTTTTTGGCCTACAAAAGACTTGAAAAAGAAACTTCTAACTTTCTCTTGGACTAATTCTGAAAGTTTAAGTGTTATCAAACTAGCATTAATGGCATGTTAGTATAGCGATAAAATTGTCTAATTGAATTACAATACCACAAAAATGTCACAGCAGCGATGATCGACCGAGATATAGCAAGGCACATTGTATTCTCCTATGAAATGTAAATCATCGACTCTTAATAGGACAATATCTGGATCACTCTGTCCACACTGCCCTAGGTAATATGCATTTGAATATCTTGAATCAAAGTGTAGGTTCTCTGTCCTGGATATCGGTTTCTGCAATGTATAATATAATTTCATTAACAGTTTTTCGAAAAGCTTTCCATTCATTCAGCAAAATTGATAGCGAAAAGAATTCATTGAAAGCCCACACACGCAACAGATGTTTCATAATGGAAAAGTTCAGAAATATTTGAACTATACTACGTAGGAGTGTTACTATAAAAAAAGGAATTCAATAGGCACGCGCTCTTCCAGATACGTTAGCACGTGGCTATAATATTATTTCCCTTCCAGATGATGATGTTGCATGTGAATCTGCGTGCACATGAAGCATGTTTACAGTAACGTGGTTGTGTACAGGAAGGCAATATAAGGGACATATGAGAGCGGTGTGTAGTCAAAGGCGAATAACTTGTCTATTGGGGGTCATATAGGAAAATAAATAATTTAAATTGTATTAATCCATGCACGATTAGGTTTTATTTTTAAAAAAAGAATAGAGCTATAAATATACATATAAGTAACTAAATCAGATAAACGTCTGACTAAGTAAATCGCGGTTGTGTGAAATTTTTGCTACCGTGTCGACGGTTTAATATTCATGTTTATACTTATTTTGCTCTACCAATCGTTATCGTCTTGCAACTATTCTCTCTGCTCATTCCAATTTCGAACCGATGACATCCAGTTTATCATCCTAAGTTCCTGGGCGTTCTGTTCTACGTCATCCTTCCAGTGAAGGTTTGGCTATTTACAAATCCTACCACAATATATTATTGGACTTTTGCACCCTTGCACTTATTTGTGGCTCCAATGTCGTCGTGTGCAATTATTAACCCAAACTAAACGAAGGATTATACTACTTTAGATGAAAGAGTCCTGTAGATGTTTATTCCAATAATATCGATGTCGTGAACGCACAGGGGCGTTTCCAGCCAACTGGCTTAGGGGGGGTAATTTTAAAAAAAGAAAAAACTTAAATATTTTTTTATTCCATAAATACAAAACAATCAACATCAAAAAAAATTAAAAGTGCGTGTCAGCTCCGACGATTGTCTTAAATTATATACAACTAGCTGGAACCCATATAAACCCCACATTTCCGCTTCTCCTTACCATCTCACCAAAAAAACCTTGTTGATCCATTCTGAACAGATTGCTTAGAGAGCTTCAGGATACACTATGTTCAATGTTTTTCCATTTGTAGCTAGAATGTCAAGATTTTCCGATTTTCTAACTCTTGAACAACCTACATACAGTTAACCGGGAAATGACTCTTAGTTGGCAAAATTCGTCCGGTATATTGGTCCCACAATTTTGAATTTATAAGTTTTGATCATAAATTCGTTATTTGCTACCTTAAAAAACCCCAGTCACCGATTTTCATTGGGATCGGAACACAATTTGAAAATTCGTCGGCCATTTTGAATTTATAAGTTTTGACCAAAAATTCGTTATTTACGACGTTATAAACCCCTAGATATCCACTTTAATTGGAATCGGAACAAATTTAACAAAATTCGTCCGCCATATTGGCACGGCCATTTTAAATTTATAATTTCTGATCATAATAAATTCATTATTTGTTACCTTAAAAAATTTCAGATACCGATTTTCATTGGAATCGGAACACAATTTGCAAATTCGTCGGCCATCTTGAATTTATAATTTTTGACTGCAAATTCGTTATTTGCGACCTTAAAAACCTCTAGGTACCCACTTTCATTGGAATCGGAATAAAATTGGCAAATTCAACCATATTTCTGCTTCCATTTTGAATTTCGGTCATATACGAGTATACCCCATGTTACTCGCTGATAATAGAGCTTTCTATTGGCGACAGAATTTTTAAAATCGGTTCGGTAGTTTTTGCGTTTATCCGGAACAAACAAACAATCAAATCTTTTCTCTTTATATAATAGTATAGATAGGCAAAGGAAGCAAATATGAACCCATATATTTATTTATATTGATTTGATAAAACATATTACATAAATTTTCTTTCCTACTTTTTAGTCTATTATATGTTTTTCTCCATTTTGCGGTGGCCGCCATATTAGAATCAAAATGACGTCAGACAGATTACTGCATTACAATCGTCATACCCTTTCATTTGATACCCATTCTGAGGGGGTTGTGAGGAAAAAGTAATCCGCCATTTTGAATTTGGAATGACGCGACACAACTAATTGTATTCTATCTGTCATGCTCTTCCATTTGATGCCCATTTCGGTGGGTCGGGGAACACAATTGCAAAAATCGGGCGCCATTTTGGAACCGCTATCTTGATTTTTTACAAAATGGTCAGATATTGAAGCAAACACAGATCAAAAATCTGCTGAAAAGATGGTTCAAATTTGTGTGCCCTCCCCATCGTCCTCTCTCACCCTCTTATTCATAAACCACTTTGCAGCCGACTCTTGTCGTGTCCTGTGTACGCTCGTGTGGAATCAGCCATAGCGTGCCATATTAGCGGGAGTCTCGGGTATCGGTCCCTTCCACGACTCTCCAGCAGTTTTGGAAAAATTCACCGTCATATATCGCCGACTAGATTCACCATAACTTATCTTGTTTGTTTGAAATTGTGGTAATTTTTAAGAATAAAAATAAATAAGCGAACGAAAATAGCGTGCCATATTAGCGGGAGTCTCGGGTATCGGTCCCTTCCACGACTCTCCAGCAGTTTTGGAAAAATTCACCGTCATATATCGCCGACTAGATTCACCATAACTTATCTTGTTTGTTTGAAATTGTGGTAATTTTTAAGAATAAAAATAAATAAGCGAACGAAAATTCTTAGGGGGGGTAATTACCCAATTACCCCCCTCTGAAACCGCCCCTGTGAACGCAGGCCAGTTCTTGGATGGACTTGTGGAGGATTGTACCTCTTTCTGTTCTACCCGAATCTCAGATCATATTCACTAGCTAGGTTGAAAACGGAGGGAATTCAAACCATCCCCTTATCGAAGTACATTATTGATCTGTTCCGGATATCTTTACTTGGTCTGTCACACTGATCATGGACAAGAAGTAGAGATAGAAGTAGAGAGGAATAGGTGGCTATAATAGGCAGTGGCGGGTCCAGCGGAACCAATATGAATCGCCTCGAACGAGTGAGCTCGCTTGAAAAAAATTATGTTGGAAGGCGAACTACAGTCCTTTTTATAATTATAATCGATTCAAAAAAAAACCAAATGAATCTTGGAGCTGTTGCAACGATCCAGCTTGAAGCAACAAACGTCAACAGATGTCCATTCTACAATCATTGAATAGTTCTCTTGCAAAGGCTTGCAGTGTGGTGTCCTGCAGAAAAGCTATGGGGACTATGAAAAATTTGATTCACTTCGCTAATGCTTCAGCCAAAGGCCCATTTTACACGATGAAACACGAAACAAAAAGTTTCATGCAACTTTGCGTGTCCCCTCAAACCCTCTCTCTCCCCTCCCCTTCAAACCGAGCAAAGTTCCATGAACCTTTTTATTTCGTGTTTCATCGTGTAAAATGGGCCAAACGGACTCAATTATTTTAAGAATAACCATGGAACATCTTTCAGGACAAGTAAAGGCAGACCAAGTCAACATCATCAGAACCTTTTTGTCGTCGGAGTGCCCTCAAGAACAGCGACTTCTTGGTATCAGCAATTATTGTTCTTTGCGATGTTTTGGGAACTACGCAACAACTTAGCACTATTCTGCAGTCTAATTCGTAAGACTTGGTTTGTGCAAATGATGCTCCTCAAGACGTGCTGGCTATTCTGCATCAGGTAGAGAATCTTGGCATCATTTTCACAGAAATTTTTGAAAGTTTATCAAAAGCTTTAAATATTAACTCAAAATAAACATAAACATTGTTTATTAAATCTAAAACTAATAATACAATTACCCTATTAACTACCCTAACCATTTTTCTAACAAATAATTTCATTTAACTAAACACCAGTATTTTCCTTAATCCAATCTCTAACATACGACACTCTTGAATATACTCCCGGATAATCTGGTTTAGCGCAGCCATATCCCCATGAAACAACACCAACTAATATTCCGTTAGAAACGAGAGGACCACCAGAATCACCTTGGCAGGCATCCTTACCACCTTCTTCATATCCAGCACATATCATACGTTCAGTAATACCACCATATTTCTTGTATCTGTCGGAGCACAATTCCTGATTGAATACGGGAACTTCAGCTTCTCGTAGCCAATATCGACTATCATTACTTTGAGTGTTTCCCCATCCAGAAACTCTGCACATATCTCCATCCATAGTTTCGGTCTTTTCACTTGGAAGTCCAATTGCTTTTTTGGTATCATCAAATTCAATATCATTTTTCAGCTCTAGAAGTGAATAATCCCAATCAATAGTGCTGTAGTTAAATTTTTCATGTTGAACAATTCGAGTGATGTTTATTATTTCACCACCTTTTGTGTAGGTTGATGTACCGAGGCGAATTTTCATTTTTTCCGCAACTTGACCACTTAAAAATAATTTTTTTAGTTAATATATATGGGAATAAAAATATGTTTGTTTACCTAGTACAATGTGCAGCAGTAAGAATCCATTTTTTATCAATTATAGATCCTCCACAAATATGTCCATATGTTGTTTGCAATGATACTTGATGTGGAGCCTCTGTTATATTAATTTGATATCCCCCAACAATTCGACCATCTAATCGTGGTCTTTGAAGAATCTCAGCTAGAAAATAAATTGAAATGTTATTAACTATTAATAATTATTTTATTTAATTTATCTACCTCCAAGATTGTTACTTATAAACACTATAACTGAGAATATTCGAAACCAAATCATTGTCGATTCTTATTGAACACCACTCAACGTAATTTTAACCAATTTCTAGTTACAAAACTTCTTTTATACTCATTTTCTTATCATTACCTTCGCTGTTGGAATTCGCATATCACAAGTCTCATACTGGCTCATATTGACCGCTAGATGATATTGCATAGCGAAGTTTATCTATGGTTTTAACCCAATAACCTAAGATAGAAGTGACTAGTGAAATTGAAACTAGTTCAAAGTATTGATATCGAGTGCATTACATGCTGAATGATTGCTATTCTTGTATGTGGATTAAGAAGACACTTCAAATTGAAAAAAAGAGGATTCATGTCTCTTGTAATCCAATTTTAGAATCTTATCAATATTAACTTTTTGTTTTGATCATGTTTTGATTGCCTCATTCTATCTAGATATTAGTAAGTGTTTATTATTAGGTTAAATCTTTAGGCAAAGCTAAGCATATTTGTCAAGACGTCAGCAAATCTAGTTCTGAGGTATATGATGATTTTTCAAAGCTAGGGTAGATTGGGTTGAAACTTATTAACTTTTAAACAACGGAAAAGAATTCAAATGTGGTCCGACAGAAACAGAGCGAAATCTAACAAAAAGTCTGGGTCGTAAGAATAGAATTTAGAGACTGGATTCGAGAATTGGTTGAACCAACTATTAAATTCCATGTTGAGCAAAATAATCTTTGTCTCTAAAACACATTTCAATGTTGGATAACGCGCGCCTAATAACGATTTTGTAGGTCAACCATGGGAACAATGTGACAAGCTAAGTAAAGATGTCCGATGGATACCAAATCGTACTATTACTATTTTTTCATCCCTCTAAACAAGTGCTGCCTCATTTAAATCCTAAATACGCCCAATGCTGGTTGACTTCGGTGATCGAAAGAGGCCGGGTCTATTCAGTATGCTAATCACAAACTTCTGGCATCGAAGAAAGTGATTTGAGATTTAGGAGTTATATCAAAAGACACACTCAGCAACACCAAGAATTTTAGAAGATAAACTTTACCGAACGCTTCGATCTAGGTAGTAAATGAAGAATCGGAAGAGCATAGAACCACACGTTTAAATTATGCCTCAAAAGGATGAGTACCCTTTAAGTTCTGCATCGATGTTCCGCGATAGTGAAGAGAAGGGTTCTCATTGTCGGCTCGCCCCGGAATTTCCAGTAGTTACCGAAAAATTCGGCCTTTTCGGTTGTCGTGTGGACTTAATGGTTAAACCCCCATGTTGATTTCAAGGCACTGGGCCTGATCATGGTTGGCGCTTGAAGTGAGAAATGACGCGGTGAATGTAAAACGGAATCATAGTTCTCGAAAAAACTGACATTTGTCGGGAAAAACGCCTTCAGGTGTATCACAGTTGGCCTTTTTAAGAGACAAAGTTACGTTTTTCACGACTGATTTTAAATTTTTTTAATTATAAGAAATGTTCAAACATTTTCAAGCGACAACCATAAGGTTTTTATCGAAAATTGTCATGTCGCTGCATTCGCCAATTATGATACGAAAAATGACGACAAACGGCGCTGTCATTTTTTCGCCGCGCCAACCATAATAAGGCCCACTATTGTATTACCTCGAACACCTTTTTTCTTATCGAAAAGTCTAGAAAAGGCTAACCCATTTCCATTGATCCGAGGATTTACCATTCCAAATCGCTAAACAAAGGATACCACTGGCTGAAATTACTCTATAACTTTAATTTCTCTTTCATCCTTCACCTATTGTTTATTTCGGCTGCGACCTTAAAACAATGTACCAAACCCTCTCACGGCATAATGCGCCTAACCATGAACTCAAACCCATTGATGGTACGATTTCATTGATCCTACACTCATTTGACGCGCACTGTCTAAGAAAATGATTAAACATCAGCAAATATTTTTCTTTATTTTTCAAGCTTTCTTTTACATCTAAACACATCGATATATATTTTGTAAATAGCCCAAAAAAATATCAAGTTTCTATATTTCCTGCAGTAGTAATACTTGCATTTCTAGCACTGTCATCACCATTAAAAAGGTATCCTGCGAGAGCCAACATTCCAGTTATAGATAATATTGGAAACATTATATTGCTATATAATTTAATAATCCTAGATTTTGTCTCTAAATTGTGTAATAGAAATTTTCCACATCCTGAACTTAAGCTTTCAGCTACATCGCTACAGAAGCAAGCATTTATCCCTAAAATATAGGCAAATTCATCTAAAGTCCGATTAAGTTTTGTTAATGCCGACGATTCATATGTTGAAGTTGCGCAGGTAACGTATGGGGGATTATATGATCTCATTTGTAACATTCTTAAATTAATTTTTGGCATTTCAGGATAAACTATTTCACAAGAACTACTTGGATCTTGATTGAATTGCGCGAATAAAATGTCGAAACTTTCTATGCCACAACATCTATATTCATCATGAATCTTTTGCCAAAAGCATCTGGTTGCAGGTTCTTTAATTGTTTTTTTCCATGTTTCTATAATTGTATTGTTACTATTATAAGCAGCCAAATGTAGCTGTCCTTGATATCTATCGATTACGAAAAGTCCACTTAGTAAAAGTGTAACAGAAAGTGTGAATCCCACAAAGCTTGTTATTATAATTCTGTCTGAAATATTTTTGAAAAATTATAATGTACACTTACATACTCGTACATAGATAATAACTACCTTTTGTTCTTTTTGGTGAGAATGTAATTAGCGCAGAAATAATACCAAGAACAATAGAACATAAAAGTAATATTATGCTTGTGATAAAGGGCTTTGTTGCACCAATAGCAAAAATGTGACTTTGTCTTGAAAAGATAAAAAGGACTAGAAATGAAATAAAAAAACAATTTATTTTTTTAGATATTAAAAAACTCAAATATTTTACTATTAATTACCTCCGATTACTACGATAGAGCCCAGCGTTATTACCGATATAGAGGTTATATAGAATAGGAAAATAAAAATGCGTTGAATATTGGTAAGCTCATCGTAAATTTGCTTTGATTGATCCACGTAGTCGTTAATAAACGATAATTTAGATAGAGCTCGAACAGTTCTATCCCCCATTTTGAAGAATAACAATAAAAAAAACCCCTTTAATTAAAAAATTTTATGTACTATTCAAAATTTAATATGACTTGAAAGAACAAGGTTACTAAGCATTATTGTAAATTTTTTTTGGTTCTGTATAAGAATGATATAGTTCAGTAGGTATGTAAGTACATACATATATAATTGAGCAGAGGATGTTAAAAATTAAATGTTATACCAATTATATTATATTCTGTGTTCTAAGAGTTAATATTCTCGACAAAGATAAACAAGACACAATTAAATGCTATTGGGTCCTACAAATTTGAAAATATGTTGAAACTTACGATTTTGATTTTCGGACTAATTACAATTATTTCCCTATAAACTGATAAGTTCAAAATGAGTTATGGATGCAGTGAAGTTTTTCTTGATACCACCAAAGCTGTCTGGTCAGGTCCTGGCCTCTGCTTGTAATTCTAGCCTCTTATGTAGTTCAAAACAATGAAACGGATCATTAATTATGGCATTGAAAGTCTTGAAGAAATTGTAAATAATCGAGACTGCTTTTATGCTTTAATTTACCGTGCTTTGGTCAGAAGTGAGAGAGCTTAGTTATTAGGGTACCCACCGGCAACCCAAATAGCCTGATGGACTCGTCCGTGAAATCTCCCAGGAAGTTCGATGATTTTTATCCCCTGCTAAAACTGGTGCATACGTGGTTCCAGGAAATCGAAAAGCTCCAACTACCTTCTCTCTTCTTGATTCCATTTGTTTATGTGAAAGTTGTCACCCTCTATACTACCAGGACCAGCCCACGATGTTGTTCACATCAATGAAAAAAGTGACTATTGCTAACCAGCCGACCAGCCAGTGTGACGCTGGCATGACTAGACTGCCATGTGAAAAAGGAGGTGTACCCGTCCGCTAAATGAAGACGCGACCAAAGCAGAACCTTTGGCACCCTATTATAAACCGGTTAAACCGCATATTAGAGATACTCTAAAAGTTATGGGAAGTTAATTCTGACTGCACAGTAGTCCAAATTACCAATAAGTGAATAAATCTCGACAGAGCTCCGCGTTAGATGAGAAGTAAGTAGTTCTTCAAGCAGTTAAAGGGATTCATTATTATCTAGCTATAGGAAATATAAAAAGACTAGTCACCATCTCCTTTTTCTCCGTTGTTTTTTAGATTCCTTTGTACAATTAATGTGTACAAGTTATAGTATGCCAGTGCTCATAGAGTTGAACTTGAAACTGCTGTAACCGTCGTTTCGTCCATTTCGTACAAATGCGTGAACACGACTGTGAACACTGCGAGCGTATAGTCGTTTGCGTCGCGCGGAGTTCACGCCTTAGTTCTCGCCGTGAGTTCACGGCGTGAGTCTGGAGCCGGCTTTATATATTTCGCCTTATTTTGATTTGTTTTTATATCTTGTGTTGGAAGATGATAGAGATTCCCAAAGGCCGCAAAGTTTGATATTAAAATTGCTACCACAGGTGTTTCACACGTAGGTGGCTCAATATCATAAATAATCTTAACAGCTATTGTCTTAACTTTTTTTTGAAACCTTATTTTATTTGTTTCTAGAACACATGTTTCAAATTCAGGTTAAATTAATTAAAAAACTTAAAATAAACTTATTAAAACTAAAAACAGTCGTCACAGGAAATGGCTAGTAACTGACTTAGATAAATATTTTAAATTAATTATACATACTTGAAATTCCGCTCGTTTCTTATGGCTTATTAATAAGTGAAAACTAATTTATTTATTATTAAAATGCTTAATAAATTGATTTCTCACATAAATGAAGGTAATCAACGGTTGTAATAGGAAAACACCATGCACGAATTTTGGATTTTCACCTCAAAAATTCTTTTGTTACTTATTACACCATACTCAAGGGGAATTAAATTTTGACAGCTGCAGCTCGCGTCGCGACATCAAATTTGCAGGAAATCAATTTTTAAAGTTATTTTAAGTTGCTTTAAAGTTTTAATTAAAAGATAAATGAATTAAAAAGGAAGCAAGCAAACAATAAAAATGTTACTTTAATTAAAAACAATCGTATTCATATGGATGCAAGGATTAAATTGGTAAATTGTTTTGTTGATACTTTCGACCCATGTAATTTTGAACCATGTTCTATGCAGGGAAAGGCCAATGATTTGTGGAATATGGACGAGGAAATAAAGATAGAGCTCCAAGAAATAATACCTGAAGATGATATGCTTGATTCTGATGAAGTATGTTTATATTCTCTACGTAAAACAGACTCCAAAACATTTCCTTTTACTTGTGATTGTTGCGATAACAAGTATTTCGGCATAAAGGAGTTCTATGAACACCGGTTGGAACACAGCAAGTATGACAAAACGGAGAATCCTTATTTATCACAGAAACAAATTAAGGCAAGAAGTATATTTATTAAAGGTAAAGTCGATAGCAAATCGGCAACAAGTATGCTTATGATTGATATATATGATCAATGCGAGGATTTATTTAGTGTAGACCAAAAAGCTACCGATAGTAAATATAAATGCAATGAATGCGGATTTAAGGCGAAGAAGCGACGTCATTTGGATCAACATATTTGTACACATTACAATGATAAAATATATGTTTGTCCATTTTGTGATAAGAGATTTAGTTCAGTTGAGTACCTGAGATCTCATATAATAGTACATTATTTACCAAGTGTAATACCATTTAAGTGTGAACAATGCCCGAAACGTTTCCATACAAAATGCGGCTTAAAACATCATAGACTCCTGCATACTGGCAGAAAGCAATTTACATGCGATAAATGCCAGAAATCATTTTATAATAAGTACACATTAATATACCACCAATTAGCCCATGATAATTCGCGTGTATTTGCGTGTCATATTTGTCCAAAAAAGTTTAATTATAGATCAACATTAAATAATCATTTAAAGGATCATTTTCGTGGTCCATTAGAATGTAAAACATGTCATAAGCAATTTCTTAATAAATATTATTTAGTTAAGCATGAAAGGGCTCATGTTGAGAAGGAGAAGTTCCCATGCGATATATGTTCGAAAGTATATTCTCATTTGCATAGTTTGCGAGTCCATAAGAAAACGCATATTGTTGGTAAAATAACTTATACTTGTAAACATTGTGGAAAAACGTTTCGTGATAAATATAGCATGAAATATCATGAGGAAGCACATTCGGGAGAGAAGATGTACAGCTGTAAAGGATGTGATAGGACATTTTTAAGAAAATTTCAATTAAATCATCATTTGAAGAATACTTCAACTTGTAAAGGTTATATAAAGAAAGAATCGCTTAGCTAAATTTTGAATATGTATGTTAAATATTAAGATAATAAATATAATTATAACTTTTATGAAAAGCAGCATAAATTTTAACAAATGAAATTTAAAATCACTACATAATACAAAAATTTGAATTTAATAAATTGGCAAGAGATTCAATTAATAAATAATTTTTAAATTTTTCGCTAAGAAAGCTTTTATATCGCTACATAATATCTATACAGTGTTAAGGTTTCCCGAAGAGATTTGAAGTGGTTTTTGACTCGAGTATTATTATCATCAACACCAATGTTCGACATTGCACTCTATACGAAAAAAAATAGATTGTCGACAGTACAAAGGGCTTTCCCTGAGCTCTAGTGCGGCCAATTCCCAAAAAGCTGGCCAAAAGTCGAAAAAAAATTTATTAATAGGGATTTTTTTCGTCGGGCTGGCTTCAGAACATCGGAAATTACTCATAGTATTGTTTATTTGCTCCAAAATGGTAGTCACAACGATGCTTTTGTTATAGTGCTGTTATATAAACTATTGTAAGGAAGAATGTTTTACAAGTAACGTCAACAATTGAGATCACGTTGTATAGACAAGAGAAAAAATGGAATCTTCTGAAGGTAAGTAGAATGTAATAAAATTTACTTAAACAGTGATTTACCACGCCTGCTCGATCTTGCTCGTTTTTTTTTGAAGTTTTTGAAAATTCGTCATCAGTGACCCCAAAAACCTCGAAAGTGATATGTGACTTGATTATGTAAGAAAATAGGCGGTTCTTTATGCCAGGGGGTGGTCAGTAAGGAGTGAAGGGGGTAATTTTCGTACATTTAACATCAAATTCGTAATCAGTGAGCTCAAAAACCTCGAAAGTGATATGTTACTTGATTATGTAGAAAATAGACGGTTCTTTATGCCAGGGGGTGGACAGTAAGTAGTGAAGGGGGGTAAATTTTCGTACATTTAATATCAAATTCGTAATCAGCGACCCCAGAAACTCCCGAGTGTACATTTGCGCCACACTGTGAGGCGGGTGCGAATCGTCTTCATCCCAAAGACAGGAAGAAGAGACTACGAATTCGTGAAGGTCTACAAGCTGATTAGCCTAACGTCCTTCATGCTCAATACACTGGAAAGGTTCATCGATTATACCATCCAGCAATCTGTAGAGGTGACTTTACTGTTTCCAGCTCAACATAAGACAGCTTGGCAGATGGCGGCAACTATCGAAAGGACCCTACTTTACTTTTTTTACCACTCTACATTAGTCCAGGCAGACCCTTCTTTCCGGCCATACTCTCTCCGAGGACCTGCTCCACCTTCACTGGGTGCCCTCTCTTGCTGTTTTCATCTGTCCTTTGAGGCAACTTCTCAACTTCAGTGCCTTTGCCGGAGTTCTTGTGACTTCCTCCAACCAATTTTCAAACGCCGCGACGTCCTTTTTTAGGTTCTTATTGGGGTCTTCTGCGGGCACCGTTTGGGTAGCTACTTCCGCCATTTTCCATGCCCTTTTTTCCTCTCTCTCTCTTTACTAGGGTTTCACCTTACTACCTTCGCGGATCTTCCAAATATCTCTTCTTCTTTGTTTGGAGCGATGTGTTTTGCCACTGGTGACTGTGCTCTGGTTTCCAGCCATACGTTGGAGGTCGTCGCAACCTCCGACATTGGGACATATATTCCTACCCCGAGTTGATTACCTTGTACTGCATTCAACATGTTCTTTTGTTATTTTACAAAATTAGAGAGTGTTCGGCAACGCTGTTCGATGAACGCGGAGTAAAATAACGATAGTGTGTAGCGGGCTTAAGGCCACAAGGTCTAGTTACAATAAAGAAAGAACAATGGGCCCCGTAAACAGACCCCGAGGGGATATTGCCAGAATTACGGCAATATCATTGGCCCATAGGAAACCATGCTTCCAAGCTGGGTATCCCGGACGATGTCTGATGCTGTAGAGACGAGAAGGAAGCACTCGTTCGCTTGCTATGTAAATGTCCGGCTCTAGCCAAATCCAGG
Organism: Thereva nobilitata; assembly: GCA_963855945.1. NCBI lineage: Eukaryota > Metazoa > Arthropoda > Insecta > Diptera > Therevidae > Thereva > Thereva nobilitata. The sequence continues at coordinate 15,837,523 of OY979698.1, forward strand.
TAGCGCCTACTAGCTAGTTAAGTTCTAGAAGACTTAAAAAAGATGTCTAAACTAGAGTTCAGATCACTGATAAGCTTCTTAAACTCCACAGGATGGCTTTAGACTTCCCCCACAGTTTGTTAAAGTAACCACCTAACCACAGGTAGACGAGTTTTAGGTATAAAATCGGCGCGCCAAAGCAATATGGGGTTCCGGTCGCTCCGGAGGCAGCCCCACCCCTAACCTTACCTATCCTCTTCAGAATAAATATTATTTCGCTCAGCTCAGTATTCTTATATAATCTTAAAAGTTTGATAATTTGTATTAACGACAATTTGAGCCAATTACACCACATCTAAAGTTTGAGAGCCATAGAGCTTCACCATTTTTATTCAACAGCTGTTTTTTTGACAATAAGCCGGAATTGTCAAAATTGTGGCCAGATTTTTTTTTTGAGAATCTATTTTTTAACAGTTTATACGCTTCTACACCGCTAAAAGCATTATTAATGTCATATTTATTAAGATACATTATTGTGCCAGGTTAGCTAGGAATGGTACTGATTATTTTTATTTCTAAAATATATAAATTGCTGTAATTATTTATCGAATTTTCCTGGTTATTGTTTTGTTTGCTTCTCTCTTCAAGGTGTCTTCAGAAAGATGTCAAACTTCTTATGGTCGTAGAAAGGATGATATAAAAATGGATAAACGTAAAACATTATCAACTGATATCGTTTATCCTAAAACAAAAGGCTTTCTATGTATAAAAAAAGTTGATTCATCATATTTTCCATATTCATGTGATGATTGCAACAAGATATTTACTAGTACGGCTTCATATTTTGCACACAGAGCCCAACATTTAAAGGTATTACTTCCGAAAGGTAGACGAACAAAACATCCCGATGGCTATGCCCGTACACGTAATATATTATTACAAGGGAAATTTGTTGATGATGAGCAAAATGCCTTGATAAGGGCTGAAATTTTTGATCAGGGTGTTGATCTGTTTGGTATACATATATTCTTAAATAATTCAAAACGCTATGATTGTAAGATATGCGGTGCTGAATTTAAGAGACGTAGCACCCTTGACTACCATTTATATAAGCATAAGCGAAAGAAACCTTATGTTTGTATATTTTGCGAGACGAGATTTATCCGTACCACAAATCTTTATGCACATTTAGCGCTACATTTCCGTCAGTTAAAACAATTTAAGTGTGAAGCATGCCCTAGATCATTTCATACAAAAACCGCCTTGGAACATCATAAAGGATATCACAATAGAGAAAAACCATATAAATGTGAACTTTGTTCAAAAGCATTTTCAGAAATATATTATTTAGAACATCACCGTAAAAGGCATGAAGAATTAAAGACACACATTTGTATTATTTGTAATAAGGGATTTAATTCGAAATTTACATTACAAAAACATATAAGAGAACATAGACAAGATCCGCTTATTTGTAAGCATTGTAATAAGAAATTCTTTAATCGTTACTATTACAATAAGCACGTAAAAAATCATACTGAAAAGCGAACATTTACTTGCGATTTATGCCACAAAGTGTATGGATCTGTAGCTAGTCTTAATGTTCATAAAAAGGGCCATGCTAAAGAGAAAATTGTTCATTTTTGTTCATTATGTCCAGCTAAATTTATGGATAAATACGGGCTAAAATATCATTTGGAAGCGCATGAAGATAATGGTAAATATCAATGTAAAACATGCAAACAGAAATTTGTAAGACCATTTCAACTGAATCGACATCTAAAAAATAATATTATCTGTAGAAAAGCGTACGTTGTGGATGACTGAGACGATTTAAGAGTAAAAATACAATTAGTTATTAGGGTTATGTTATAAGTAAGATAGTAAAAAGACGTATTGAATAGTTGTTAAGTAACTTTCGTTGTAATTCTCATCAAATTAATTATTGTATCATATGATTGCCAACAAAATTAAATTATTTAAACAAAACATTCTATTCCTTCAAGTTAAAATTCTATTGTTATCTAATCTATAATCGAGGGTTCTGGGTGAGAATTGAACCAGCAATCTACTTGGCTGCATTCGAAAATTCAGCCAGCTGCACAGAATTGACAGCACATCAATCAAAAAATCAAAACCGCTGTAGTTGGGCATATATGCCCTGCAGTCGATACTGCCAACTCTGGGCAGCTGACTGAATTTTCGAATGCAAGCGGGTCTGTTCGACTTCTCCGTGTGTCGATCGTGTTATCAGTGGCTCTTGGACTCCTTCAGAAGAACTGCGGAAACTGGCACAGGCAACCAATATATCCGGAAGAGGGCAATTTATTTTATTTTATGTAATTTTAATCTTTGTCCCAAATGGCTCTTCTTTGAAATGTACAACTAATTAATTCTTCGGCATCTATCATTTTCTTTAGATGCAAATAAAAAACGTAGAAATTCACTACTAGACAATGCCCATTGGTGTCCGCCAGCTTAATGAGCGCTGGAAATAATGTTTCACTCATTCTTGTTTGCCGGTCGAAACTTTCAGCAGTCGCTTGCATGTCCGTAAAAGCTTTTTCTGTGAACGCACACACTTGAAAAAATTGAGACTTTTACTCGCGCATGTAAGCGCTTGTCGACGATTGTTTGCCTGCGCTGGAAACAAGCTTTGCACGTAAACGCACCCTTAGTTCGATAAAGGCTTATTTTGCTGCCGAAGAGGACGCTTTCTAGGGCGAGGTTGGAAAACATAGCCAGTGCATCCCCTTGTCGTACTTCGACTTCTTCCGTTACTGCATTTTGGATCTTTACTTTCGTCGTGAGCTATTCGTTGTGCATTTGATCAGTTGCACGTGCTGAGGAGAGAGATGCCTCTGTAGTTTTTACAGGTTAGTTTACCTACTTTCTTGTATATTGGCCATATAATGGCTTTCTTCCATTCATCTGGTATAACTTCTTCCTTCCAGATGTTGGATGAGTTCGTGTAAGGTTCTCAAGAGTTGCGGTGCTCCTTCCTGCGATTTTTTTTGCCCTTTTACACCTTCACACACGTCTTCTAGTGTCGGAGGTTCTATTGAAATATTATCTAACAAATATTATCTTACAAATGTCTCCGTCTGTGGATCCTTGTTTATTATGGGGATTCAATAAGTTTTAAAAATATTCTCTCTAGATTTCTTTTATCCTATCAGGTTCTGTTAATAGGTTCCCATCTATGTCTCTGCAGATGTCCCTTCTTGGCTGAAACTTATTGCTAATCTGCCGTGTTCCTTTGTACGCTTGTCTAATTCTCCCTTCATTGAAGTTTTCCTGTAGCTGTAGGATCCTCCTGTTTTAGATATTCTTGGTTTGGTTTTAAAAAGCATTTATTTAACTAAACAACTATCCTAATATTCTCTCCTCTTCTTTCTGCACAACTTGTCAGAAATTCTTCTTTTTAGTTTGAAGACTTCCATCCCTGCCCTTGTGGGTCTTGCGATATACTCCCGGTAGCTCTGGTTTCTTTCTTCTAAGGCTGATCTACAGCCCCGATCGAACCAGTAATGTTATTATAGTTTTTATTTATGCACAAGTAGAGATGAATTCGGAAAGATATTCTGAAAAGAGACGAGATTACAACAAACCAATTCCAATTAATTTCTTTACTTTTCTCTTTCATTTTAGTACAAGTTTTTCTTACTACAAATGTTTCTTGTGGGTGGGGGCTAGATTTTGAGGGGTGACAGTGTTCTTTTATATTTATTCTTTTTATTTCATAAATGCAACATGCATAGTATCACAAACAAAATCAATATTCAGATAAAGATTCGCATCGAATAAATTAAGATTACGATAACCACAATAAAATATCTACAAAAGTGATCTGTATGCTGTTGTGAAACCATTTATATTAACAACTAGTTTTATTAGATATTGTCATCATATTCAAAGCGAATTAATATTTGAAATGTTACATTTGTTTGTGAAATGCTTGTAAGAATTACTATATAATGGTTAACAAAGATTTAATTCATTCAAAAAAACAGGACATTCATTTCTTTCTAATGTTGCTGAACAAATAAGTGTTTACATTAAACGAAAAATTGATTAAATGTTGTGTCTTAATTCTAATCAAAGATGTTAACATTGGTTCCGTAATACTTTGTTTTTGTAGTTTTTTCTGTAGCTATCTATCGACATAGAGTAGCATCAATTTTCTGTAGAAATGGAACGGCAAGTTTTAGTTTATTCCTGTATTGTTTATCAGTTGATATTGGATTTCGTTCCAGATAGACAGTTTCTAAACTTTTGTTAGCACATAATATATCAATATTTGACCAATCAGAAACTTGATTATCGTTTAACTAGAAAAATATAATGTTTTATATTAGTTTGAGTTTATTTTGAATATTTTTATAATATTTAGAAATTTACCCAAAATTCATCCAGTTTTTCTAAATGCGAAACATTTTCAATTTTTTTAATTTTATTCTTTGCCAAATCGAGAGTTTCAAGATTTTTATTCTCATCTAGATTTTCAATTATTTCAATACCATTTTCGGATAAATAAAGCTCTGTAAGGTTAACAAGTTTCTCAATATTTTCTATTTTTGTAATTCGGTTTGCTTGAAGGCTTAAACATTCTAAATTCACTAAATTATCAAGATTTTCGATTTTTGTGATTTTATTCTTTCCTAAATATAATTGCCGGAGATTTACTAATGAATCAAGATTTTCAATTTTCTGGAAAATATAAATAAGAGCATTATTATTTTGTTTTTAAATTGAAGATATACCAAGACCTCGCTTTGTGCCGTTTCGGTTTGCGTTTTTTCAATATGGCGTCGCTACTGGAGATTTGATAATGGATAGAAGGCGTTAGACATAGCAAAAGCTTTTAATCTAGCTTCAACAATAGTTTAAGAACCATTTAAGCTCGAAATAAAAGAGGCCGCCATAACAGAATTAGATGCTAAGACGATGACTCGAACAAGAAGTTGGGTGTTATGATAAAAGGGAATCCTTGCTTTCTATATGGATTCAAAATCAAGTTGCAAATCTGTATAGCATCGCAATTTGCAAAGGAATACAGGTGGCTGGCAGTTGGAGGAAAAGATACAACTCAGAGTTGTATTAAAACAGTAAATTCCAAACATTAGTGATTACAATAAATAGACTACGATGAATTGGTCATGTCGAATGAGGTGCGAAACGGAACCGGCAAAGATAGTGCTGGGAAAAGTACCGTCAGGAAAACGGAGACCAGGTCGCCCTAAGAAAAGATATATAGATGGAAGACATAAGACATTTAGGAATAAGAAACTGGAAAAGACCGGCCAGAGATAGAAAATCATGGAGGCCAACGCTGGAGGAAGTCAAGATCAACAATAGGCTTCGGAGCTTCTGATGATGATAGCATCGTTTAAAACGCCTACCAGCTAATACCATCGCCGTTAATCGTTTTAAATTAAGGGTTAAAAGCATTAATTGATGAGCGTCGTTATGCAGCAAATGAAGTCTTTAATGTTGACGAAACCGTGTCATTTTGGAAACGTCTACAAAATAAAATTTTCATTCAGGATTTAAAGATAGATTGCCGTAGCCGATTCCGAGCCAGGTTCATAAAGGAGGAGGGAAAAATTGGTCTTCGATTCACTTTTCCCTCCTCATTTCGCAACCGGGCTTGGAACCGGCTTAGGAAAAGTACACATCGGCTTAGGAAAAGTACATGGGCGCAAAACGAGGCCTTAGTCCAGTAGCTTACTTACCCGTAATTTGTTATCACCCAGCTCAATCATAGTTAAATTCGTTAAAGCATCAAGATTTTCAATTTTTGCAATGCGATTAGCACACAAAAATAAACGAGTTAAATTTACCAATGGTTCAAGATTTTCTATCTTCTTTAAGCGATTAAAGCTTAAGTCAAGGATCCTAAAACAATTACGGGCAATTAATAATAAAGTGGTTTTTCTTGTGACGCATGCAATGATTCATACTCAAGATTAACAAGTTGGTCCAGATTCTCAATTCTTTCTATTTGGTTATCGTACAGCTCAATCTCCTTTAATTGTGTTAATGATTCCAAATTTTCGATTTTCTTAATTAGATTCCAACGTAGATAGAGTCTGTTAATTAAATTAAATTTAAATAAATGATTTTCTACTATACAAAAAGCAAACCTCTCTAGATTTACTAAAGGCTCCAAATCCTCAATTCTTCCAATTCGAAAATGATTCAAATCCAGTTCAGTCCATTCTGGGTCAAGCGTTACAACTTCATGGATTGAGGTTTTTGTGGGGCCATCACCTTCCTTTGGGGTATTTGATTGCTGAATTTCTTCACTTTCCTCACCAGAATCAACAGCTGCATTTTCTAGAACGGTGGAAATAACAATATCCTCGGTTGACATCTTTTCCGGTTTATTTTTTTCATTATATTTATCAAACATATCGTTTATCACCTGTAGACATTGCGGATCGGAGCTTTGTTTGTAATTAATAACTTTGATTTATTGTAATATTTTTTTGGGTAGGAAAAATAATAATTAAAGAGAAGATTGCACCACGAAAAAAACTACCAAACGAGAAATTGACATATGAACTTGAAGTTGTGAAATTTGACATATAACCTTAATTTGTCATGAGTTTCATTATTTTTCTACATTTGTCGTGTAGGTGTCGCCAATTGAAATTTTTTGTGGCGACTCTAAGCGACCACAGAGCCATCATCATGTCACACGCATTAACCCACAAACACTTTACACTATGAAATATGTATTAGAATATAAGTAGTCTTTGGGTTGTTTAAATAATTGGAAAATAATTTATTATGTCAGTTCCTTTTCCAATTCCGTAGTAAAATAGTCAGTTAGCATTGAATATAATATTTGTGGGCAATAGGCCTGATTGTAGTTAGTAGTTAATAGTTGTTGTACTAGCTTAGTAGTTTTGGAGTTAATAAATGATTATAAAAGTAGTGTTTGGCGAGTTTCTCAGTAAATGGTGTGAGCTACATTAATCGAACGTTTGGCCCCATTTTACCTTAGCTTGAAGACGCAGTGTGACGAATATACATTCTATGGCGCTGCCGCAGAGAAGGATGGCCCCATAGAAATTGGTGACCCCGAACTAAACGAACAAAAGGAAGTCCCAGCGCAGCTCTCCCCATACGACGACACGAAGAAGGAAGGCATACCTGCCCTGAAGCAAAAGGAATAAGTACACTAGTCTTTAAGTCGAGAAAATAAAGAAATAAAATAAAATTAGCTTTTGAAAATATTTTATCCTCATTACTATATTAATATAATTATCATATTCCGCGTTTGAAACGAAGTGTAAGTTAAACTGTACAATATACACACATACACGCAGCCACGAATCAGTGAAGGCACAACGACAGAAAGTTAGTTCCGAACGGTATTTACGGTCCAAGTCCGAAGTTTCGATTTACGAGTCCGAGTCTGAAGTAGTGATTAGGAAAGTCGTAAAGTATGGAAGACACGGGTTCCACACGAGGAGACCTGACGAGCCAGGAACCGCAAGTTCAACAAATACCCCAACCGGAATCAACTACCGAACAGTCGCGAGAAAATGGAACGCACCAGGTTCACGCTGTGACCACAGTGAGGTTACCACAGCCGTTCTGGAAGGAGACGCCAAACAGATGGTTCGCGGTAGCGGAAGCGGCGTTCGCGCTCTACCACATTTCATCTGATACATCCAAGTTTAGATACGTCTTAATCAACTTGGACAGCGAGATGCTAGGGGTAGTGGGGGACCTGATCGACTCTCCTCCAGCCAGCGACAGGTACAATACCCTAAAAGGAAGAATTATCGCAGCGTTTGGAGAATCAGCAGAGACACGTCTGCGAAGGCTGTTATGCGGACAACCGATGGGGGACGAAAAACCCTCCCTCTATTTACAACGAATGAGGGGACTAGCAGGAGGACAGTGCAATACAGCGGTACTACGCTCTCTTTTCCTCGAACAGCTACCAGAACAAACGAGAGGAATCTTGGCAATGAACGAGACGGAGGACCTTTTCATAATTGCACAACAAGCAGACCGCATTATGGAGGTAATGAGACCACGAATATCCACCATTGGAGAGACGAGAGATGTCGTAGAGAAGATAACAATGACACAGCCCTCAACGAGGGGAAGGAGACACGGTGCCACAGGCACAGATGAGATCAGAGAACTGAAAATCCAGATGGAAGAGCTGACAAGAGAGGTACGGAAGCTACGCTCGAGATCACGAGACCGACGGGACCCGAGACAACAACGTAATAGGTCCACATCTCCATGGCAACCGACAGGGGATGACGAAGGGAGATGTTACTACCATCGCAAGTACGGTAACAAGGCGCAGAAATGCTGGGAGCCATGCAACTGGCAGACGAAAGCGGAAAACTAGGGACGCTAACGGAAGACGAGGCGTTCGTTAGCAAAGTAGCAACTTCAAAACGCCTCTTAATACCTGACAGGAAAACAGGAACAAAATTTTTAGTGGACACAGGGGCAGACATATCAGTACTACCTAAAACCTATATCGGAAAATGTCCAGCAAATGACAATTTTAATTTATATGCAGCGAACGGAACCAAGATAGCTACATACGGAAGCAAGAAGATGACGTTGGATCTAGGACTAAGACGATCCTTCGAATGGAAATTCATAGTGGCTGAAGTAGCACAACCAATCTTAGGAATTGACTTCTTACATGAATATGACCTTCTCCCAGATGTACGAAATCGCAGGTTGATCGATCGCATTACGAAGCTGACTGCGATTGGGACCATCACGAGGAGTGAACTAACAGCGGTGAAGACGCTCAAGGGAGACAACGAATTCGAAAATATAGTGAAGGAAAACATAGGAATCACAATTCCCAACAGGAGACGAGAGCCGCGACACCAGGTAAGACACCATATAATAACGACAGGCCCACCTTGTGCGGAACGGGCGAGAAGACTCTCACCTGGCAGATTGAAGGCAGCGCGAAAAGAAGTTGACGATTGGATAAAGGAAGGAATTGTCAGCCCATCTTCAAGCCCATACGCGAGCCCAATGCTGATGCGGAAGAAGAAGGATGGATGCTGGAGAATTTGCGGAGACTACAGAAGACTGAACAAGATAACTTTGCCAGACAAGTACCCAGTACCAAACATCCAAGACTTCTCGCATCAACTGCATGGGTGCACATATTTCACGACGATGGACTTAGAAAGGGCATACTTCCAGATACCCATGGCACCCGAAGACAAAGAAAAGACAGCGCTGATCACCCCGTTTGGACTGTTCGAATTCAATGTGATGCCTTTTGGATTAACCAACGCTGCTCAATCCTTTCAGCGATTTATAGACACGGCGCTAAGAGGTCTCGACTATTGTTTCAGCTACGTGGACGACATCATGATCGCATCGCAGTCGAGGGACGAGCACGTGAATCACGTAAGAGAGGTATCACAACGCCTGAAGGAATTTGGACTCGTGATAAAGCCGAGCAAGTGTCAATGGGGTAAGGACAAGGTCGAATACCTTGGATACGAGGTAAGCAGCGATGGAATAAAACCTCTTCCACAGAAAGTGCAAGCCATAATGCAATTCCCTAAACCGACAACCATATGCGAACTACGGAGGTTCTTGGGAATGATCAACTTCTATCGAAGATGTATCAAGGACGCAGCAAAGATACAAGCTCCATTGCACGCACTAACCGCGGGAACGAAGAAGCGGGATAAGAGACCAGTGGAATGGAATGCAGGAACTAATGCAGCGTTCGAGCAATGCAGACAGCAACTGGCCAACGCCACGCTGATTACGCACCCAGCGGCGAACAAACCGTTGTACTTAACAACGGATGCATCCGACGAAGCAATAGGAGCCGCTCTTGAACAAATCATAGACGACGTACGGAAACCACTGGGATTTTATTCAAAGAAGCTCACAGAGGCACAGAGGAAATACAGCACCTATGACAGAGAACTACTCGCGATATTCAAGGCTATTAATTTCTTCAAGCATATGATTGAAGGAAGAAGAACTACGATTCTAACGGATCACAAACCCCTGACATACGCATTTCAACAGAAATCATCGAAAGCTTCGCCGAGGCAACAGAGGCACTTAGACCTCATTAGCCAGTACACCACCGACATAAGGCACATCACAGGACAAGACAACATAGTCGCAGACGCTCTTTCGAGAGTGAGCAACATCGAATTACCGGTACTCATAACATCGGAGGAAATAGCGACAAAGCAAGCCGAGGATGAAGAACTAGAAGACATTCTACGAAATCCGGGCGCACTAAAACTGAAAGACCTGAGGCTAACAGGCACGGAGACCAAAGCGTACTGCGACGTATCGACAGGCGACATCAGGCCATACTTGCCGAAGTCACTGAGGAAAAAGGTTTTCGACATCGAGCACAACCCCTCGCACAGCAGCGGAAAGGCCACGAGGAAGGCCATAGCAAAGAAATACGTGTGGCCCAGCATGAATAGGGACATCAAGGAGTGGGCAAGATCGTGCTTACCCTGCCAAAGATCCAAAGTCAGCCGTCACACGAGGAGGGTACCGAAACACATAGCAGTGCCCGACGAAAGGTTCTACCATATACACATCGATATTGTTGGACCGATGAACGAATCGCAAGGATTCAAATATTGTCTGACAATGATAGACCGTTACACGCGATGGCCGGAAGCGACTCCTATCAAGGACATAACCGCCAACACGGTAGTCGAAGCATTATTTTCGACATGGATAGCACGGTTCGGTACACCAGCTATTATCACGTCTGACCGAGGAACACAATTCGATTCCCAAGTATTCGAAGCTTTCGCGAGGATGATTGGAAGTCAAACGAAACGCACAACAGCTTATCACCCCCAAGCAAATGGCATAGTCGAGAGATGGCACAGAGCACTAAAGGCCGCAATAAAATGCCACGAAGGGGTCGAGTGGGTGCAAGCGTTGCCGGTGGTCCTATTGGGATTAAGAAATAGTCTGAAAGAGGACATCGGGGCATCCAGTGCGGAGCTGGTATACGGCACAACATTGAGATTACCAGGAGAATATTTTCTCCAAGAAGACTTCGAACCTAACCTCACCATTTTTAAGGAAAATCTAAGGGAACACATGCGTGCACTTAAAGCACATCCAACTGCTCATCATACAAGGTCGAAAATTTTCAAACACAAGGATTTAGACACATGCACCCACGTATTCATAAGGGTAGACGGGGCAAGAAAACCCCTCGAACAACCATACACAGGTCCTCACCTAATAATCAAAAGAGACGACGAGGCCTACTACACCGTAAAAGTAAACGGGAAACCAGATAAAATCTCTGTAGATCGCCTGAAACCCGCTTTCATGCAAACCACCACAACAGAAGAGCTTGAGCCGGCTAGGAAACCGATAAAGACATATGACGGACCAGCAACGAAGAAAAAGGTCAGTTTCGCAACGCGATGAACGCGTTACTGGAAGGGGAGTAATGTGGCGACTCTAAGCGACCACAGAGCCATCATCATGTCACACGCATTAACCCACAAACACTTTACACTATGAAATATGTATTAGAATATAAGTAGTCTTTGGGTTGTTTAAATAATTGGAAAATAATTTATTATGTCAGTTCCTTTTCCAATTCCGTAGTAAAATAGTCAGTTAGCATTGAATATAATATTTGTGGGCAATAGGCCTGATTGTAGTTAGTAGTTAATAGTTGTTGTACTAGCTTAGTAGTTTTGGAGTTAAAGCTAAGTATGCTGTTCCTAAGTACGGCGGTCAAGAAAAATTTCCCCATATAAACTTCATGTAAAAAAACGCTCAAGTAATCGGTCAAGAAATGCTCTAGGAATTTTTGCTCAAGAAATTTCTGTACCTAGTACGGTGTTCGCTCAAGAAAAGTGCTAGTACTATTCTGACACGTAGATGGAGCCTTTTTCTGATGCGGTAAAGAAAAAATTGGGAAGACAATTTTTTCTTGACCGAAATTGACATTTGATTAGGCCGCGGGAAGTGTTTTCATTTTTTTTATAGTTTTTATAGAGCTTAATATAATTAAAGGACAGTTTAAGTGATTATTCATTATTTTAGTGTTGTTTTAAAATACGTTTCTGAGAAAATTCCTTCTTTTTATTGTGCGGAAGAACTTTAAAAAAACATTTCCGGCAGCCCGATATTATTTTCCTACACATAAATGTTAAATGTCAATTTTAGTCCAGAAAAAAAGTCTTCGCATTCACTTGTCAAAATTTTCTGTACCGGGGTCGAGAAATAATAAGAGCATTTTTCTTGACCGCCGTACTTAAGAACAGCATACTTAGCTTAATAAATGATTATAAAAGTAGTGTTTGGCGAGTTTCTCAGTAAATGGTGTGAGCTTCATTAATCGCCCCATATTTTTATGGAAGAAAAACGGGAAAGAATTGCAGACAATTGGTCATAATTGAATTAAAACATAATTATTCAATTAAAAAATTTAATATAAATATTAAAAAATATGATATATACAAGTTTTTAGGATATCATAACGATTTTTGTTCATTTTTACTATAATGGATTAATCTAATACACAAACCTATAACTTTATACAATTGTCTATCAAGTTACGAGCCGTTAACGACTATCTAATCTTTTAAATTGTAAAATTGAAATAATTACTCTGCCAGGATATCCTGCTGGCCTTAAGGCTTTTAGAAGCTTTGGAGTGCAGCAGAAAGGATGTCAGGGCACAATTAATATATCAAACTTCACTAAAATCTCTAAACGTAGTGCTTAAAACTGCATAACTAGACCACCCATGACACGAGGGGACATAAATATTCAGTGATCGGCGTCCTCGTGGAGGCTTTAGTGTGGGTTTGCTATCCTTTCCTCGGAAAACAATTCTTGTTACGGAATTGAGATTTCAGCCTGGGAACAATTAAGATTTACGGCAAAGACCGTAGCATCGTTACTGGACTATCGATTTAGAAAACTACTTGGCAAAGGAAGCAGCTAAATTCGGAGCCAGCCACATTATTGGATGTGATGCAAATGGTCACAACTCCATTTGGGGCAGCTCAGACACTAATGTAAAAGGTGAGTTGCTTTTTGACCTTTTACTACATCATAACCTCTTGCTGTGCAACAGGAGAAATGAACCTACGTTCGTTACAAGGGTAAGACAAGAACTCTTGGACATTACTCTTGTTTCCTTAGACCTGCTCAATTGTGTAGAAAACTGGAGAATATCCAGTGAACACTCCTTTTCTGACCACAGAGTCATTCTTTTTAATGTCAATACGTGCTCGCCGGCCTGGTTACAGGAATGCCCGAAGCACAGATTGGGCCGTTTATAGACAAGTGGTGGAAAGATCACTTCCCGAGGATGTTCCCACCCATTTTTGGAACGCTGAAGATCTCGAAGATCAGGTGAGGAACCTCAGCAACCTCCTAAATAAACGAATTTTGGACTTTTCTCAGACATTTACAGGTACAAGGTCCCTTAGGACTAAATCAAAATTAGTATATGACTGCCAACGGCTCTTTGATGAACTAGGAATTCTGAATCGGTAACCTTTGTTTGAGTACGGGTCATCAGATAGAGTTCTGGTACTGTAATCATCAGTCCGGAATCGTCCATTAGATTATCCACCAATTTTGTCGTAAACGATGGGTCTCTGATGAAATGTACCAAACCCTGAAGTTCCGCATCATGGTTAACTCCAAGCAATTTCTTCCAACATCGGCCAGAGAATTGTTGGAGTGCAGTAGGGAGGATGTCAGGGCTTTGGAAGGCTTGAATACCAGATATTGCGCCATAAACTCTCAGTTTGAAAACCCCGCCTGCAGGCTCTGCCTCGAGGGGGATGAGTCTGCTCTTTGTGTCCTATTCACTGTCGCGCTAAAGCAAGGAGCAGGGTCTAAGATAAAAAAAAGATTATAAAATTTAGTTTCTTTATTTATTTAAGACATTATAAAAATGTAAATCACATCGTATTTAAGTATTATATAATTTTAATTAAAACATAAGCGCCATCTACTTGTATGAACAAAAAGCATTCTTTAGGCAGTCTCTTCCTTAGCAGTATTTTCATCCTCCGTTTTTTTCTTATGCTCCTCAGATGAAGACTCATCCTTAGATTCGCTGGTATTATCCTTATTGTCAGTCGAACGCTTGCTTACTTTGGCATGATCTTCATGGTCTTTATGTTCTCCATCCTTGTGGTCATGTCCACTACAATGCTCATGATTGCCATCCTTGTCATGATCATGTCCATCGTGATCATGACCTTCTTCATGACCTTCTTCATGATGAGCGCTTCGCTTCTTTGCACTGTGTTCTTCATCGTGTTTTGACTTATCTTCATCACTCTTTGACTTATCTTCATCACTCTTTGACTTATCTTCATTATGTTCATGGGTAGCATGATCATGACCATCATGATCATGTCCTTCATGTCCTGGCTCATGATGAGCAGAACGTTTTTTTACTTTATGTTCCTTATCATGCTCTTCACTACTTTTCGACTTGTCTTCATCACTTTTTGACTTATCTTCATTATGGTCATGGCTAGCATGATCATGACCATCGTGATCATCACCTTCATGGCCAGGCTCATGATGTGCGGATCTTGTTTTCATTTTATGATCATGTTCATGTTCTTCATCACTCTTTGTTTGATCTTCAGTACTTTTGGAATCGTCCTTGTCGTGATGTTCATGATTTTCGTGATCATGACCTTCGTGTCCTGGTTCATGATGAGCAGAACGTTTTGCAGTTTTATGTTCTTTCTCATGATGTTCATTACTTTTTGAATCATCTTCATCACTCTTCGATTTGTCGTTATCATGATCATGATTCTCATGATCATCACCTTCATGACCTGGTTCATGATGTGCTGATCGCTTACTTACTTTGTGTGTTTCATCAGTTTCTGGTTTCGGTTTTATCACTGCAGCTTGTTGTGGTTTTATTTTGTCATCTTCATTTGAAGAACTTTCTGATGAACCACTTTCTTTGCTGGGTTCAGATTTTGAATCGTTTTCTTGTGATGATGAGTCTGGTTTTTTATTGTCCGGCTGTTGTAGTTCTTCAAGCATCTGTAATCATAATTGATTTCAATATTTTTTCTAAAAAAATGATCATCAACGACATCTATCTTACCTCAATTAAAACTTCTCGTCGATCGTCTTCCTTGAATGCAGACACCAGATCTAAATTTACTTCTGAGAGTGGTGTATCTCCATAGCGGATGTAAACAGGAATGTATCCATTTTTGGCTGGTAGTACTTGTTGATGTGGAGCAGGTGCAGCATCTAAAAAAACGGAAAAGGTACTTTACTCGGGTTTTTTATTGAAAAACTTAAACTGATTATCATTAATTTTCAATAACCGCCATTGTTACCCAAATTCATTCATCATTGAATGTAGAATATTAATCATATATGTCAAAAATGTCTAATTTACCCCTTTTTACGAGCAGAACTGACAAAGATTTATAAGATTCACCAAAGGACACAATAGGCTCCATTCTCCCTTCAATATCGCCGTATGTTTTTGGGGTGTAATGTCACTCAAAAATGGAGGAAAAAACTGATTTACTCCCATCCAATTCTAAGGACTTTCATCTATACATCAACAGGGAATATGTATACGATGTATGAGTCTGTCTCGTCTAAACGATTGCGCCCCTACTTTGAAATCCCGACAAAAGCCCCATCTAGGGGCAAATCGGATTAGATTTTCTCGCGGCACGGGAAAGTAGCGCACTACCAGCAGCGTAATGTCTGACATGTGCTACGATGCATAAAGCCTCGTACAACAGCCATGGATAACCGGGAAAATGCTTTAGGCTGGAAAAAATGTTTCATCGAAATGATTTTTGAAAGATTTCACATCAATAAGAGACCCAAGAATTTTTCCCCTTTCATTTCGATTTATGATATTTTGCTTGTTATCAATTTCACAACCATTGATACGGCGGAGACACAGTACAAGAAAATGGCGATGATGTGTTTGTACAAAAGATGAATGATGTGTAATTTCCTTTTGCAACGAATTGGTGACAGAGAATTACGTTTGTTATTTCAATTTTTACTCACGATCGTGAAGGTGGGATAGGGTGGAAAATTTGGTATTTGGTTTTTGGGTGCGAAGTGAACGTTTTTTATTACAATTTCTTGATGAATGTTGAACTTAAAAATTGATGTCAATGCGGTGGCAAAAAATCGTATTCTGGAAATAATTGCAATTTCTTATGGGTTTAAACAATATTTCAAAATCCTTCCTGCGCGTGAGCACTTGGCTATTCACACAAAATTGTTGCGACGGCTGATAGGACAAAGTGAGTGACTAAGTAGGGTGGAGCGGGCGAAAAAATACATTTCGTCCTTGTGGGATGAAATTCTGAAGCCACGCTCAAGTTCTTCTCTTTCTATGCGCATCGACAGAGAACTTGGTCAACTGCGCGGAGACGGAGAGCTTTGTGAAATATGTATCCTATAGCTTCGCCCTGGGATTTATGATAAATCCTATCCAGCAATTTGCTAGGGGGTAAATTTTGCATGAAGCGGAACATCTGTATACCAAATAGTTAAGTCTGTGGTAAAACTAAGGCCGGCCGTATACAAAAGCTGCATATGCAGCTTTCGTCATTTATTTATGGAACAAATCGTCACATGCTGCTTTGCTACATAAATCTCCAAGAGGTGTTTTGATGAGGGGGGTATTCTCAGTCGGGTCACCTATGTTTGGATTCCGGGTCATCAGAGTTTCGAAGATAATGAAAGGGCGGACGCCCTGGCCAGATAGGGCTCTAGCATTGAATTCGGACGGAATTGGACTATAACCGGCAATTGGCTGGGATACCTATCGGTTTAAAGGACCCTAGACTATCGGACCCTAATGAAATATATCAAATACTGGAGCTGCGGTGAACTTGAAGCGGGGTTTCCTACGACGTCATATAACTCGTCAGGACATTGGTTGGCTTTTTTCCGGAAACTGCGCCTTTCTCTACCATCTATAAACGATCGAAAAAGCAGGAATCCCAATCCAACCTGTAGCCTTTACCTCGAAAAGGATAAGAGAACATTTCACGTCATCTGTCATCGTCCCTGGATAGGGAAGGAAATGGTCTCGTTGTTTGGTGCCGCTTTGCTTGAATAGACTAGTCTAAACTACAAATTTCTAAGCAAGCTACTGAGGTTGCATGGAATGGTTGGACGGAATGGCACGGAACTTTAAGACGACAACAAAAGTGAATTACAGTCGCCGTGATCCATTGAACAACATAAAAATAAATTTTAATTTCATTCTATAAAATCTTAAAAAAAAAGTTTTTATCTTAATTGCATAAAAATTTCAAATTTATCAACGAAAATCAAAATAAAAAAAAAACATACATAAATCTTCGATTGACAAGCGCGACAAAAAATCTTTCAAGGCTTAATCCGTAACGAGACAAAGTTCATGGATCATTTAAGTGCGCTTAGCGGGGAGCAATAATTCCTTTCCTACTTGAACCGGGAAATTGATCATACCTTAAGAACAAATATGATAATTCTCCTACATTTAATAATGTATTCAGTTCTGCTTCGTATGCGGCAGTATCAGCTGTGAAACGGGTTTATCAAAATATCAAAAGGTCTCACCACACATTTTTTCGTGTGTTTTCTGCAATAAATCCAGGTGAGTGGACGTCGTCGCTTCATCATCAATCTCTGTGAATCACACCTGATGACAACAACAACAGCTAAAGGTTTTTAGTTAATTAATAAACAAGTAAAAATTAATCATGTTTAATTTATTAATTTTTTTTTCAATTTTCCTATTTGCATTTTATTCTTTTGATTTCTTGAGAAGAAATTCTCATGTTTATGTAAAGTTAGACTTAATTGTAAAAGGACGGAATTACGCCATCCATAAAAATGGCAAGAAACCACTTAATTTGTCATGAAGTGAATGGTTTTGATGTAATATAAAAGTTACTTCTGGGGAATATTTCCAGGATTATTAACAATTGGCCTTGATGTTTCTGGGTGAGTTTTCATGTAATAAAAATTATAATTAATGAACCTGAGACCAATTAATTATTGGTTATGGAAATTATAATTGATTCAGTTGCCGAGAAAAACAATTAATTTCCTAGGACTGTTGTATTCGATAGGGGAGGAATTGTGGAGCTATGTACATATACTTATATGTTTGGTTTCGTGGTAATGATATTGTTTTACAACTGCAATGGAGTTATAATTTTTTTATTGTTATACCTATAAGACCTGTTCTACACGTTCCAATTTTTGTTCAACTTTAACACTTCTTTCTCTTTCGCTCGCATGGAATTCTTAAAGGAGTAAGATTATCTCTTTCACAAGTTGCATGCGAACGAAATAGAAAAAAGTCTTGAACGAAACGTTGAACGTGTAGAACCGGTCTAACGCTGTATCAGAACCTAAATTTCGAGCAGCGGCAGCAGCAGCACTGCAGGCAGCATTCTGCCTTTTAAATCAGAATAGCCTAGTACTAAGTTCGGCGCTAAACTAAATTTTAGCGCGTCTCCAAACTTGTACCCTTTTTTAGCAAGATAAAATTTGACAATGTAGAATTGTAGAGAAAGTTCATATTAACGTTTTTTTGGGTTAAATTTCAAAGTCTTCTTCGAAATAAAACTCCTCAAAATCCACTGGAAATATAAAATGATTAAAACGTGTTTCAAAATATTTTAAACACATGGAATTATTTATTATTTTTACTATTTTTTCATGCACAAACTTTTATTTTAGTTTTATTTCCGCACTTGAAACTTCTACAACCCTAAATTAACTTATTTTTCTGTTTGTTTTATATCACTGGTTTTGTTCAACAAAATTTAGCGTGAAATAAGGTGCCTGCATGATAAAAATGCAGCTAAAAATGTGGAGTCTAACATTGCTGCCATCTGTTTTAAAGAAATAGAAACGTGGATTTATCGAGCATTTTAGCGGCGAACTTAGTACTGCATGCGCTAAAGGTGTTGCTAAAATTTAGCTTGATAAATTTTCGCGCTAAATTTTGTATGGAAATTTCATTTAGCGGGGAACTTAGTACTAGGCTAATTAGCAACAACAGCACTTTTTATTTGACAGTTGCCAGACTTTGAAATGTCAAAAAATGCTGCCCTCTGACCAAAGTAGAAAAATTACGATTAGAGATGAAAAAGTAGCAGCTTTTGTTGTCGTGTGACCACCATTAGTCAATAGAAGCGGTTTTCTGCCGCTACTACTGCTGGTTCTGAATGGGCCTATAAACCGTAAAATATCTTAGGACTAGTTCGGACAACCAGCAATTTGGTTTAATAGAGGCTAAATCTATGAACATAAAAAGAAATGAGTCAATTGGTTTAGTCAAGCAGATGAATGGGTCAAGCGTCGTACGATGGCTCAACCAGCAGCGTTCGTATTCGACTTATCTGAGGAATTCCCGATTCAAACCTTTGTCCGACAAGGATATGTCGCTCGCCACTTCTATGTTGTGTTCGACACGATTATGCGTGAAGCATTCGATGGACGACGCGGAGTTCGATACGACGGCAACAACTTCGTAACCGACTTGATGTTCGCCGACGATAGCGCCGTCTTCGCCGATATGGATGCATAAGCAACGGAAATCGTTCCCGCATCGCCCGGTCATACGGATTAAAAATCAATGCGGAAAACGGCCAGAGTGCTCACAACGGACGCATCGAAAGCCAGTGTTCACCTCGATGGAACCCAAATCGAACAGGTTCCGACGTTCAAATATTTGGGATCGTTGGTTGAGGAAAAAAAAGTGGCATCTACGGCCGACGTTCATAGCCGCATCGGCCAGGCAACAGCAACATTCGCCTCGCTTAATATATGGAAACGAACAAATATTACCATCAAAACGAAAGTATGCTAAACGTTGATACTTCCGATTTTCCTTTAAGGATCGGAAACGTGGACACTGCTCAAGCCGAACAAACTCGAGGTCTTCCAAACGCGATGCTTGAGGCAGATTCTCGGTGTCTCGCTCTACGATCGCCTTCGAAATGAGACAGATAAAGATGAGATCAACAGACACTGATCGAAGAAGAAATACAAAAACGTCGACTACGATGATTTGGACATGCACAGAAGAAAACCTGGCTAAAGAATATCGAGGGCGACTTAAAGAATCAACGATTATTAGTTGTCGAGACTCGAGACGTCGTCGTCGCCAAAAATCGTCAAGAATGGAAACGAATCGTGAATGGAGTTCGAGACCCAGCGGCACCGACAGCAGCGTATCCGTTTTGCGGACGTTCCGCTCGGACCGCCAGCAAACGGATCAAAGAAAGAAGAAGAAGAGTAGCCTTTACTGCACATACATATACCAATGGAAACACAACGTAAAATTATTTATTTGTCACTTCAACCCAGAACTATCGTCATGGAAATTGCATTGAGTTTAACTTGAGGGAAAAAGCTTTCTGTTTACTCAATGAAAACTCTAGCTCGGCTCATGGTAGCACATGGAACGGATGCTTGCGTTTTGTGCACTTCTTATGGCACCGTACGTGACATGCTAGATTTTAACGAACATTCGTCAAGTGGGCTTCGATTATGGAGCCACGTACGAAACCATCTCCCCTAATCTCAAACCAAGGCATTGTTGTTGTAATTTAACGAAAAAGCGAAATATCGATTTTACACATGGCGAATGCGGTGTAAGGTTATTAAATTACCTCCAATCTTGTACCTTGTTTATGCGTAAGACGGTTTTAAGCTTAAAATCGGCTTAAGACGAATTGCCTGCATAAACAGATTCGGATTCTCTCTCAGACAATTGAAAATTTACGTCCTATATTATGCATTAACATAACTTTAATCACTAACCGGAATAGAGTGAGATTATTCTTTTAATGTCAGACCAAAATCAGCCATTTTGAGAACTCCTCACACATCCACACAATAATTCGTCTTAAGCTGAAATAAATTAAGCTTGAGACGAATTTCGACTTAAGCTTGTTTATAGGGAGCCGGATTCTGTCTTAAGCCGAAATTCGACTTACGCATAAACAAGGTACTGGATTTTATGCGGAGTGACCTAGGTTGATGTCCATGCTAAAACTTACAATTTAGGGTTGCCTAAGATTGATGTATACGGTCCTAAGAGTTATTTATATCGGATTAAAAGTCCTTCGGTGAGTCATTTGGTGAGAGAGACTCTTAAACTCGGGTCATGGGTCGAGACACACGGTTGTCAGGCCATCTCGCCTTTCGGGTCCACTCTTCCAACCAAATTTTTTGAAGGTAACGAAAACGGTGGTTGTCTCTACTAGTCGACGGCGGGTATAAGTTCGAAGTATTATCGTAACTACAACAATTTTTAATATGCACTTTTTGATGTTCTAAAGTTTTTAGTATATGGTAGGCACGTCAGTTGAAAAATTCGCGGAGGAGAAGTAGAATTTATTTCATTTAATTTTCTTTATTGCTTTTTTTTACGAAAAATACAAACTATTTCTTTCTGATCGTGGAATATTCGTTATTTGAGTAAATTCAATTAAATTCTTCATTGTCATATTTGAAAACATAGAAATTCACAATGCAAGACGCAATCCTTCAAAATAAAAAGATCCCAAGTAGTAGTTTATACAAAATAAAACTGAATCACAATTCTTTAAAAAAATTTAGCAATAAATTATTAATTTTACCACTCAACCTAATTGAATAAAATTTATTCCTCCCCACCCCTTGAAGGGATAAAAAGTTTCTGTTCTCTTTTATTTTTGGATACTTCGCTACTAAATTTTATTTCATGGCTAACTATAAAAAATTTATATCATCCTCAGCACTATTGGATCTCTGATGTATATAGGAGCATCCTTTACCATCCAGTAATGTATGCAAATGGAATTGCCACCATTCTGAAGGTTTATAGTGTCCTAACATTGCTTTATGAAGGTATGCGTGTGTGTTTTGTAGTATCTTTGGTGATGTTTTAAAATTTTCATATGTCTTCTGTAGAATATCTAACCCTTTCGGTTTTTTTTTCGTTTTCTGTCGTGTTTTTTTTTTGGTAACCGTGTATAACGTACACAAAAGGACTAAATCTTTGGTCTTGTTAAAGGCAATTCTAAGAGGGATTATCCTATGAAATTTTTTCTTAGAATATAAATTTTGTTAAATAATTTTTTTTCTTATTGATCAGTTTGTAAAACAATGTTACAAATTGTATAAAAATTCCTTTTTCATTATGGTATCTCTAATCCCTGACTCACAATTCTAAAAGGGAGATAAGTAAGCATTTCCCGGAACAAATTTAATAAATTGTGTCGTGATCTATGTCCTCACTTGTGTGACATAACAGACGACAGAGAGATAGCATCCACATTCCCCTATGGCTCTTCCTCGAAATCTTGAATGCTGTTGTGCGAATCTCCGCAAGGATCAGAAAGGATTCCTTTATACAAAACAAAAGGAGGAAGAAAAAAATATATACACACACTCGTATATAACAATATAAAACGAAAATACATTGTTTGTACTGTTGTCCAGCTTGCTGTAATGGGATTGATTACTCGCCCTCCTTCTTGTTATCCTTTTGGATTCATTAAGTCTTACATGACTTCTTAGCTTCCTGCAACTTGAGATACCAAGAAAGAAAGCATCCTTGTGAGAGTGGGTTTCCCTCTCACCCCCGAAACATCATTCCCTGGAAATGCCCTTCTCGTCGTTCGTTCAGATTAGAAGTCATTCGGTGTGCTCTGGGAGACAGTACCAAAATACCACATGAGATACGTGTGATTGATGATTGCCACGGCAAAATGTTGGGAGTTATTGATTTCGTATGGTAAGGGCCCCACCATAGTAACCACAAAAATCGGTACACAATCTCCATGGACCTAAGGATGCTGTGCATTATTGATGGAAATCATCAGTGAGCGTTAAGCAGACTCATTTTTAGTGGCAAAGGTAAATATTTGGATGAATTTGGTATACTATAGTGAAGAGAAAGTGTTGCTTCTTGATGGAATGATATTAGATAGAAAAAAAACGGTATTACAAATGAGTGATGTGTCATTTTTGTGCTAGATTGAGATATTAGATGAGTTTTGAGTTGTTTTGTTCACTTAAAGTATTTTAACGGACTTTAAAAAAATATAGAGGAAGTTCTTGATGAGTTCAACTTGACCTAATTGACCTAATTTTTGGATATGGATAAATGAAGCAAAAAATACTGAAAATCAAACAAGTATAGCCAACGATACAAAACCGCTGCAAGGAATTGAACCTATATCTCTAGGATGGTTATTGGTAAACGGGGCTGCGAGCCTACCAATTACACCAATGACAGAAACCAAACCAGGCAGTCATACGACTTAAATCAGGCAATCAGAAAAGAGTGACAAAGCTTCGGTTACAAAAATTTTGCGGATGTATGGGTGCATGACTCGTCAAGTTGCAACTGCCCCTCGCAGGTATTTATATGCTGAATTGCGAGGCCAGTATGATCAAGTCCATTGGTATATTTTTATTAGAACCGCAAAGGCCGAATTCTGTCTTATATTTCAAAATTGACGAGCGAGTTACAATTGCTTAAGCTGTCCAATTTGCTGTAAGAAATATAACATTTTGTGGTGGAAGGTGACGCATGCGAAAGATTCTGCCGAAAGTCGAAGTGATTGAAAGAAGGCAATGAAGACTACGCCCGAAAGGACCTGCTGGGGACACCCGGTGGACGAGTTAAGAATCTTTTCATTTTCAACCACCTTTCTTATTATTTCACTTTTCACTCCTTTCATCCAGCGGTCGTTGCAACTAACCGATAATGCCCGGTTGGCTCTCAGTCAAAACAGCATGAGATTCAGGTCGTGGGTCGAGCCACACGATTGTCAGGTTTTTCGGCTCCACTCGTCCTAACCTAATTTTTGAAGGTAACCGGTCTAATAGCACGGTCCACGTTCGCACCGAGCCGAAATTTCGTGATTTGAGAAAGTGATTTCGAAATTAAATGGAACTGTTCGCACTGAATTGAAATAATTGCTTTTAGCTTTTTTTTCTAGCACGACGCAAGTCTTCAATTTTTTCAGCCAAAATTTCAACTAGCATTTGCTCTTCACCGCACTTCATAGCTTCTTTCTTTTATATTTCCTCATTTTTTCTATTTTGAAGAATGTGAGGTTCAAATTGAAAGTCAAATTCTGTTATTTCCGAGGTTACATGACACACTCAACACCAACTGAGTACAATTTTCGGGCGGAGTGTCATGTAACTAGCTACTGAAAAATGAACCCAAAATTGAGGTTATGTGTATGTTTTGTTATTATTATTATTTTGTTATTGTTATTATTAGTTAGTTTTTTTGGTTAATATTAAAAGAAATAATGAAAAATTTAACAGGGCAAAACGTAATAATTGGACTTATTCATTTCATTGCATAAAAAAAATTATATATCTTCACGAAAAATTTCATCTTTATATTTGTTGTTCATCCAGACGAACTGACAGTTAACCAAACCAAAATGACAACTAAAAACTCAAGTTCGGTATGTCATATAAAGGCCCAACCATATAGCAGAAACGAAAACGAACACGAAACGAAAAGAATGAAATAAATCGTATGAAAATGTAGGAACGCGGTTATATAAACGATCAGAACCGAAACGGAACGATAGATATAAATTGATTTCATTTCGGTATTCGTTTCAGATATTCAGCCCGTTACTTTGACAGTTCGACAGACAGTTTGTTTTCCAATTTAAAGTAGTTGAAAAAGCGAAAAAGAAGTTATTTTAAAAGAATGCAGTCAATAGAAGGTGAAAAAATTTAAATTATGATTTCTCTTGTGATTTCTCGACATCCGCCATAAATTATATAAATTGTATAATATATGTATTTATCGAAAATAAAAAACTCTTCTACTCAATGCAAAACTTGTCAACAAATGTCAAAAACCGGTTCGCTCAGGCGCCTATATAATCGCTACAATTTTCAAGTTCATTTCGTTTACGTTTCGTTTTCGTTTCTGCTATATGTTTGGGCCTATACCATGTTTCCATCGCACTTGAAATCCTCCGATTTCGGCAAAAATGCAGATTTCGAACGAAATCTCATATGAAATCTCGTGTTTTGCATGTAAAATGAAATCGCCCTACGGTGGAGATTTCAACGAAATCTCGCTCGAAATCTAGCTAATTACTATTCAGCCAATTCAGCATTAACACTCAGCATGGAAAATTTGTCGGTTGTCATAATTTTTTGACAGTGCTAAACGTTTTTGAATTAATTTGCAGTCCTTACAATGTCAGAAACATCGGAAAATAGTACGATATCAAAAAAAGAAAATACAAAGCGCGAAAAATTTAATTTTATTTTTATTTTAATTTCTTGAAACGTTTTTAATATTTTGTTATGACAAGTGAAAACTGTTTGATGCGATGTAAACACATTTGGATTTCGTGAAATCGTTTTATTAAAAACTGCGGATTTCAAGTGCGATGGAAACATGGTATTAACTTCAGTAATTAAAACGTCAAACTGACAATTTCAGCATTAACAACGACGTGCTGAATTCGAATTTCAGGGTTGGGCATTGGCTTTAGATATGATTTTGTTCGTAATTTTGCCAAAATTACAAGGATTGAGATAATATTGAAATCATCAGAATACATGGGAAATCACATGATTTTGAACTTCATTTTGGGCGAAATCACGAAAATAGTCGAAATCACGTAATTTCAGTTCAGTTGGAACACATAAATTAAAAGTTGAAGAAACTAATGACGTTTTCATAAAGCGTTGGTGTCGATGTCGAGTTGCGGGAATTGGCCCCTGTTCACGTCTTCTATGCATTCTCTTTTTAACCTTTTATTACCTTCTTTACAATTGTTATTTTGCTTCTAATGTTTGTGTCAATTACAAGTAGTCAGAGCCGATATTTGCACAACGAAATGATCTGACATTTTAACAGTTCTCTGAACAGTGACATACATCTTCTATCTTCATCTTCTTCTTCTTCCATAACTTGTATTTTGCGTCATTTCATCGGTATGTCCTTTTCTGGCTGATTTTCATATGAGCATCGCCTATTATTATTACATAATCACTCCTATCATGAATTCCACTGGAGTGACGTTTTGAATTCCGTTTCACTAAACACAATTATGAATTCTAAATTTTAGGTATCATGATTTCCGCCGGAATGTCAAATTTACGCCTTTTTTTCTGTTGGGTTTTGCAGTGGAAGTGAAATTATTACTGCAATAAAGCTGGTTGTAAGTAATAAACTGTAAGGTAAGTACATTTTTTTTAAGTTTTAAACACAACAAAAGAAGTAAGATAAATTTGGCAATAGAAATATTTGAAAATAATGGCAAAGACAAAAACAACAAATTAGTAGATCTAGTAGCCGGACATAACCAGTTTAGGACCTCCTACGAAAGAAGCGCAAATGTGGCGAAGGGTATTAAAATCGTTTGACATTGGCATACAAGACTGGTTCTACACGTTTAACTATTCGTAAATTGAGCGTGTAGAAGCAGTCCAAGACGCTTCGAAGGGTAAATTCAAAAGCTCTGCAACTCTGCATCACTGCAGAATTCAGCAATTGGAAGCCTGTAGCTGAATTCTGCAGTGATGCGGCAATGATGAGTTTTTGGATTTAAATTTTGTATGGCAAGGCTTGGTATCAATCCCAGTGGAATTCATGATACTCTTTCAAACTTGAGTGGAAATTGTATCTTCAGTGGAATTGTATTTCGTACGGAATTCATGATAGGGGTGAATGTCGAGGACTATTTCTAAGCCTTTTCCCTAAATGGCATCCTTTTCCTCTGCTGATGCATTTTATCCCATATGAATATACCCAAATGGATATAATCTTATTATGCACCTTTTCCAGTCCCCCTCTAATCTCAAATTTCACATTTTCACAAATTGCATATGCCATTCCGTGAACTTTTCAACTGATCAACATTTATAAGAGAAACTATACGTTTGTAATTATTTTACCTTTTATTTAAAACCACCATTCAAATAAGAACACTTTTTTATTATTTTTAAACGAAATGACATCTTCTCCTCAATGAACGCCTGTCCTATTTCAGGACATTCTATGAAGCGTAATAGTAAATCTGCATAGAAATTGATTCAAAAATGTTCAAGAAACCTTTAAAAAAAAAACTTTTAACAAAAATAAAAACTTCTTAAGTATAATAAAAAGAAAGGGAAGAAAAAAAATTTAATATTTCATGATTATGAAAAGAAGAGATTGATTTTATTCACAAAAATTTTCTATTCATTAATAAATGGCAATAAAAGCAGCAACAACGCGACGACACACAGCAAAGTTTGGTCTTCGTCTGAAGTTTAGATTTAAGAAAAAAAAAAGAAAAGTCGAAGGATTTTCTTTATTTATAAAGGGGGACAAAAATGCAAAATAATAAAAAAAAAAGAAAAAAGAAAATGGAAAGAAAAATTTTCTTGGTGATAGATAAGATCTTATAAGAAGAGAGAAGATTTTCAAGAACATTTTCTAGTTTTTTTTTTTTTTTTAAAAAAGTTTCTCTTGCAACTGAACTGAAATCTATCCTACAACAAAAAAAAATGACAAAAAAAAAGAACTACATAAAATTTTTTAGGGGTTTTCTTTTATGGAATTCTATGAAGAAAAGAAAATCTCTTCCTTAAAAGATGCAACTATACGGCTCCAAAGGTGGGAAGGAAGGAATGTACCTAAAAACTGTGACTAAGATAGACCTTCCTTTTACATCCTGTAGATACGATGTCGAAGTTTTTACTATGAACACACAGCAATAAACCAACATTGATGGGGGTTGGTTGTAAAAGAATTCTGTTTTTTGTTTTTTGTTTAACTTTTCATGATGCTTTTAAAACTGTCCTGTGCATGCCCTTAAGAAGAGTGTTGGCTGACGGGCTCTCAATTTACATTTAACGAGGTAAAAAAAAAAGTGTTACAACATCGACACACACACACAAACAAAAAAAGTGAGCATAGCATTCTCTACTTTTTACTATAAAGGCAAAAGCAACAATGATGGTAATCACGATCTGAGGCATATAACCAGGAGCTAGCAAGAAGTTATCTACCTATTAACAGACTATGTGGTCGGAAGCTGTAGATTCGCAACGAAGAAAACTATGGATGTTACCTCTGCTAACAAACTCTATCTACTTATAACTGTAACACTAGAGGTGAGAAAAGATTCGCCGGATGGTGATGGGGCTATACTCTAGAGGAGTAGTGTGGCAGAACAAGTTTTTGGCAGCAGCTACCACCAGTTAAACTAAAGTTATACGACCTCTTCTCAAGATGATGGTGATGCGACTCTGATGGGTTACTTTCTTGAGGAGTGAGTATATATACATCACATCGTTTTCTTTTGGGAGATCAGTAAACTTAAAAGCAAGAAACAAGTCCAATAAACATACCGCTATAACCGCTGATGGCACAGCTGAAGAACAGCACTATCGCGATAAACTTAAACATTTCCACTCTGTGGTGTTGCGCCGATGCAATGTGGATTTAACCCAATCAAAAGTGGATCAAGCTTTTAAATCGTATTCGGTTGTATTTTTTTTTTGTACTACACCAAAACACCGATCATACAAATCGATCAACAAGCAACAAAACTAACCAAAAAAAAAACAAACAAAAACTTTTGTGAATTGTTCCAATTTCCTGTTTAAAAAAAACGTTTTTGATTATGCGCGACGCGATCGACGTTTTAACGTATATTTTTGTTGTGTAGAATCTGACGCGATGAGAACTGGGCTAAGACTGAAGATCTCTAGCCAAGATCACCTTTATATAAAATCTCCGGTAGCGGAAGAATTCGCTTTTTATACTGTGTCTCGCAAACGCGCTTTTATGCATGGAGCTATTCGCGATATTCTCGGCCACATATATTCTTAAAATCGCGCGGATTATTACCGCTCCTCTTGGGGCCCTGGGGCTATTGCGGCTGTTTATGCTTTTGATGTTTTGTTTGTCTATTTCGTATATATATGTATATTGATTGCAGTGAATTGAAACCCTATCCTCATAGGTTTTGTTTTAAACTTCTATAGAAGATGGATTCTCTGTGCTTTTTTTTGAGGAGGACTCGTCTTGTTTCACCATGTTCTCTTTTTTTTTGTTGTTCTTGTTGTGTTGTTGGTGATAAAGTTTATACATATTGTTTAAAAATTTTAGTTGAATTTCCAAAAAACTTTCAATCGATTTGCATAGGTTTATATATTGTCTTTTTTTTGAAGCATAGTTTTTGTGTGGATTAGTTTTCTTTTACTGTTATAATTGCAATTTAATGATTTATGAGTGATCTACTTTAAATTAGTTCTGTTCGTGGTAATACGGAAGGGATTATGGCAAAAATTATACAAGGTTGACTTCGTAGAACGTGCTTCTGGATATTAATGTTTTGTTTTACATTGTTAAAATTTTATGCAAAGAAAGAGATTTTAGGATAAGAAATTGTAGAAAAATTTCAGAAATTATCAGATAATTACAGGTGGTATAAAAATGAATTGTTTCTGAAGTTACTAACATGTCTGTTATTTTTGAAGGTCTTCTGCTTGTTCGTATAGATCTGGGATTTAAAAAACCCCTCAAACAAAGAAATCTGGAACAGTGAACTCGAGTGATCTTGCAGTCCAGTGCAAATCGCCAAAAACGAGAGATTGGCTGTTCCAAACAGAATGTCAATAGAATGGATAACACTAACGGAAAAATATTAATAAAAAGTCTTTCAACAAGAGGTGTCATTTTAAATCAAATATAGATCAATAGAGCCATTGTTTTACGAGTTTTGTGTCAGATGGCGCCGTCTTTCTGAAAATAAACGTCGTCCGCAACCATAGTATTACGGGTTAACAGATTTTTAGGATTAATTAACGAATACACTTAAATATTCATACAAAACGTCTTTAAAAAACACAATTTAATGTTTACAAACACACTTCTTAAAGTTCACTATTTTCACTTGCAATCCAATATCTCTCAGTAATAACTGCTATTGATCGCCTGTTAATTCACTTCTTAATCATCAGTTTTTGCTTTAGATATTTTATCGCTTTTCAAATCAAAACTGACTCTCAATGCTGCTGCCACTGCATTTATATATCCAAGCTCCTCCCTTATCCAAGTTCCAGATATACATATTCACCACAGTCTGGAGGCCCTATTACTGGAACAATCTTTTCCTAGAAGCTTTATCTAATCTTCAACGTCTTCAATTACCGTTCGGTCAAATTCTAACTAATAGATGGCGCGATTTTAGCTTACTGTGTAGCGACTGAAAACAATCGCACCGCCACCTGTGTGTCACCATATAACACTTAACACAACACTTTGATACACAGCACTAAATAAATCAAGTAGGCTTAAGAAAGTTTGTTTTTTTGATTAGAAATAAAATAGTTTAGTTTGTCAATGTTTTTCAAACCACTTAATTCTTATGACACACATGAGGTATCGATAACAAGGTAGGATATGGCGAATACCGGGGTATAGTCCCTGACACACATGAACGAGGGTATAGATTGACGTTTGTCGACAGCTGAAAAATTTTTCAGATCCATTAAGCGAATTTTGTTAAATTTAAAGTTTTAAGTGTAAAGTGGCATATTAAATTTGATATGGAAGTGGAACATTTAACTGCTTTATTCCTTGCCAAACAAGAGGAAATAAAATTGATTGAAGATATTGCTGATTTCAAGTGGAACGAAATAAGGATTTATTGAAGAGAGAAAATTAAATACACAAAAGAAGCCAACTACACATCGGAGGGAAGATTCCAACGTACGGGGAATTAAAGATGACACTTGATTTCGGACTAAGGCGACCATTTGCATGGAATTTTATTGTTGCCGAAGTTTCATAGCCAATTCTAGGTAACGTTTTTTTGTACGAATACAATCTACTACCTGACCTTAAGAACAGAAGACTAATCGATGGAACAACGAAATTCAGTGCACTAGCTACGCTTACTAACCTACGGTCATGAGATGGGATACAGGAGAAAGACAGGCAATTTTTTGTAAAGAAAGAAGGAAAGTTATCTAGGTGGGAGAAATAGAAAGATAAAGAACCATGCCGGAGAGTGGATTCGAATCACAGACCTCTGTGATGGTAGTCGTGTGACTTAAACCCTAGGCTATCAAAGCCTGCTCAGTTTCTCATCTTCGCACAAAGCATAAGCATTAGAAGGCGTTTTTTTCGAGACTAAGCTATAAGTATGCCCAGTCTAAGCATAGTCGAGTCATGATAAAGTCGAAGATGTGTATATGGATAAAAGTGGAAGTGCCGCTGAAGGCCATCCAGCAGAAACTTAGGCAATACGAAGCTCAAAGAGACAGAGAAAGGCAAATTAATTCCAGGAGAGTTAGCAACTAGATGGCTGATCCAGCTCCGTGACGCAATGCCGTAAGCCGGTAACACGGGAGACTAGACTAGAATATAAGAAAGAGTTGGATTTTAGGCAGGGTTAGGCCCATAGAACTGATAGGCAAGAGTTTCTCGGTAGAATGATGCCCATCCTCCGACGCGCCTACTGGCACATACATATGTAGCCAATGAATTGGATATCGAGCTTCGTCAAAGCCACCTTTTTCACAAAGAAAGCAGAGACGGAAGCTTGTTGATCCGTCTACCCCACTGTTCTGGCTCTGGTGATTACCTCTACGAGGTACCCTTTTAAGGGTCTTGTTGGTGACGCTAGGCCGAAGTAATGCCTTTCTTTACGTCTTGCAGCGGTCTGGATTCTAATGGCATTGAAAAGTGTTGGTGAGCTTAGTCAGTAGTAATCTGGCACTACGATATGAGTGCGGGTCGTCGGTGGTGTCTCCTGTTTACGCATGGACATTAAGGGTGAGGTCAAATACACACCCCCAAAACATAGTCGAGGTATCCTTACCCCTTTTTATAATCATGAAGTCCTCAGCATAGCCCTGGACATCAGACCCGCGAAATGAAGGCTTCGTGAAGGGTCGTCAAAAACTAGTGACTCTAGGAGAGTGGTAGTACCCCTGCCTGGAAACATCCTTTCGAGGTTGTCACTGCTATTGACCACTAAAGGATTTTTTACGTTACCTACTGGGAGTTGATCCTCATCGGTTAACACTGCGCAACCAGGAAACTGCATATCCAACAAGATTTTGTATGCATCTATCTTTTCCTTACTGTACTTTCATCGGGGTTTTAAACATGCCAATGCAATTTAAGTAATCTTTCGCTGGAGCCCCTTGTAGACGAGCTGCTGCTCGTGAAAGCTTGTCTATACTTCCACAAATAGTTGTCCAAGTTGTGCATTTTTTCAAGCTCAATGCAGTTAAGGCAGTCTGCACAGTTACGAGAACTTTTAGTCCTATTAAAAAGTTCAGATACATCTTTTCTGCCATCTCTAATTCGCTGCGATCTTATACTTCTCTAAGTGCACTCCCCTACAGTAGCCACCCGGACATTCTTATTAACAATGTACTTCCCTTTTATTAACAACTAGCTGGGACCCGGTGCGCCTATGCTGCTCCCAAAAGCCAATCAGGTGATATGAATTTTAATATACAGTAGGAGAGTTTGAAAAAGGCAATTTTTTGATATTTTTGATTCCAAATAACAAAATGTGAAACTATTAGGGATCTGACATTTTGATCGAGACAATAAAAACCGTCCATTGACATGGCATTTTTCGAGATATGAATTTTCATACATTTACTACCTTAAAAACTCCCATATACCGATTTTAATTGGAATCGGAATACAATTCAGAAACTCGCCGGCCATATTGGTGCGGCCATTTTGAATTTAAATTTTGATCATAAAGTCGTTATTTGCTACCTTAAAAAACCTCAGATACAGATTTTCATTGGAATCGGAACACAATTAGCAAATTCGTCGGCCATTTTGAATTTATAAGTTTTGACCACAAATTCGTTATTTGCGACCTTAAAAACCCCTAGATACCCACTTTCATTGGAATCAGAATGAAATTGGCAAATTCAACCATATTTCTGCGGCAATTTTGGATTTCGGTCATATTTCGGCGGCCATTTTAAATTTCGAAAATCGGACTTCGAGGTGTATCATAGGAGATCTCCACGGAACTTCATACAAAAATTCAAAGCTCTGCGATGATTTTCAACGAAGCTCTCCATGACAGCGCCATCTAGGAGTGGCTTTAGAAAGTAATAAAATAGCCTATGTTCTAAGTTTGAATGTAAATAGCACATGGTTAAAATTTCATTAAGATCGGTTGCACGGTGTAGGAGCCTATAGCGATCATACATACACACATTCATTTTTATATAGTATATAAATTTTGAGGAATAATTTTCAATGAAGAATATGCAATTTTCGTTAAATATTACGTCATTTTCACTACTAAACTCTGACCCACTGATAATCTATTTGATAATTCATTTCTCACAATTAAAAATAAAATAAGCAATTAATTTATGCAAAACAAAAGCAACTGATATCTGTGATCGATGTTTGTAAACATCACGTTCGCCAACTCAGTTCTAATCGAATGCAACGTGATAACCGCAGGTACTCGATCGTTACTTAGTGAAACAGTCCTTCAACATCATGATCATCCATGATCTTACATGATCTTGACAATAATCTTAAGAACTTCTACCTGTCTTCAGACTGACTATCATGCACGAGTATACTTCCTGGAGATTTGACACCGCCTTCCTGATATTCAACAATGGCACAATTCATGAGTATATATAGATTTTCAGAGTGATCGCTGATGATAGCGATAAAACAAAACTCACAAGAAGAGTCAAAGATCACTTAAGATTGCGTTTGGTTATGAAATAGTAACATTTGACTTTAGTTGATAGTTTTCGCATTACGTGAACTGATTTTGATTGGATTAGAGTGGTTTGATGGAAAGTTTCGCACTGCAATTTTTTTTGGCCGCATTTAGTGAGAATTTTCTTGCTGATAAGAATATTGATATTATTTTCGTGATTTCGAAATATTATCGGCATTTAGGTCATAACCTAGTGAAGCTTAAACATGAATCTAATCAAATTCACTCAATTTCGCGACGTACTTCGCGTGTATGATAACTTGTTGAACTGAAATTTAATTATTTCTCATTATTATTAGATTATATTTATAAATTACGTAAAAAAATAATAATACTACTGAGAGTTAAAATGTGGTTAATTCTTCATAGTTTATTTGTCGTTGACACTTGTTTTGTTTTGTAGCTATATTTAGAATATTTGAGAAAGAGACACATCTAGTAAGCGTTGGCCATACCCATATCCATCTTCTACTCAAATCAACTCAGTACCTAATAGCATGTACACACCGACTTGGTTACCACTATTGAGATAGTTTCAAGCGTTAACCGTAATAATTTAGATGGTTTGTATGTACATAGTTTGCCGTACATATTCAAACCAAGCAACAACTGCAAACCAAGAAAAATTTGTATGGTTAACTCGTATAACTACGATAATTAACTGGCATGGGTGCCATCTATCAATGAAAATTTACAACAATCTATCAAAATTGGTTGTCAAAAGCCAGGTTGACATCATATGATGAAATTTCTCGCTGTCGTGTAGTCGTGCAGAGCCACCAAAGAAAAAAGATCTGTTTGATCCACAAGGGCAGAACTACTACTAATTGATATTTGGAAAGATAATTACGAGGCGTTAAAAGGAAACAGGAAAAATTCTCATATTTATAAAGAAATGGCGAGTGCTCCTAGAAATTGCTGCATACTCATCCTTTCAAATCCCATCACTTCACTTTTTCTCATTAACAACATATTATACAAGTATTTTACTATTTTATAATGGCAAATAGCTCTCGAAATTTGTTGCTTCCTTTTTTGCTTCAATTAATTACTTTTCATTGAGTAATAGTCATCCATAATTAAAATCAAAGCTAAATTATTTTGTAGTACCAAAGAATTTACATCCATATCTAATAATTGAAATGACAGAAATAACCAAGCGAAATGGTGTGCACAGTTGTTAGTTCTGAAATAGTCTGAAACCACATAAAGCGATAACCAAGTCGGTGTGTAGGTACATGCTATTAAATAACTATCTGGTACTTCTTCGAAAACAAACTGCCTAGGGCTTATTCGCTTCTTTCAAGCCACTGACTGGGACTTGCGTTTCCGTAGTGCTAACATCAACTCTGTCGCTCTATGTGTAATCAGTGTTATACGGTCAGAAATTCGTTTATTCATTCCTCTTGCTTCCATGTCACGCATACTCCATATATACACGGTGGGCCATCTTTATGTGACCCATCGAACTACGCAATAACTGTGACATGAGTTGTCAAATCGGTTAATGACATACCGCGTTGGAAGCGTCAGTCACAGGAGATATTTACCAGTCTCCGACGCATAATTCGAGATGATTTGGACTTTTTCCCGTTCAAAATTCAAGTGACAAGGAAAATCGCTTGGCTTATGCCAATTTTTGCCTTGAAATGGGTGAAAATGATGGTAATTTTTGGCGTATTATCATGAGCAACGAGGCTCATTTCTCGCTTAACGGGACGGCCAACAAACAAAATTTTCGGTATTATTCCACTGAAACCCTCAATTAATTGAAGAAGTTCCTCTCCACCATCAAAGACTGACAGTTTGGTGCGATGTTATTGCGAGAAAGGTGATTGGTCCGTTCTTCTTCGAAGATGAGTGATTGAAGCTGATCTCCGTCAATGGCGAGCGTTATCGAGCCATGATAACCGATTTTTTGATGCCAATCGTTCGTGAAAATCGTATGCGTAACTTCTGGTTTCAACAAATGGTGCGCCATGCCACACAACATGCAGTACGATCGATTTATTGAAAAAATTCTTTCCTGGTCACTTGATATCGGGTGAATGACGGGTTTGACTGGCCTCCGCGTTCACGAAGTATGCGTCGGAGGTTGGTAAATATCTTCTGTGAATGACGCTTCCAACCTGATTTGACAACTCATGTCACAGTTATTGCGTAGTTCGATGGGTCACATAAAGATGGCCCACCCTGTACGGTTCAATGAGAATTATGAATCTTCAATGCTGGTGCTGGCAGTAAAGTTTTCTAGTCCTTGACAACTTCCATCAAAAAGAATTTCACTTCATCCACAATCAAGGGAAGGTTATAACCAAAAGCAAATCCAAGGCTGAACTATTAAAATCTCTGTTCGCCTCTAACTCTTTTTTATGTGGCCTAGGCATGTTGAGCTGGGGACAGTAAAGCCACAAGTACCGATTGGCTTTCCAGTGTCTTCAGCACGAAGGATTTTAAGCTAGTCGGCATGCAGTCTTTCGTTGATGTATGGGCTCTTCTTCTTGTCTTTGGGCTAAAGACGACTCTCGGCCGGGGTCGAGCCACACGCAATCGGGGTCGAGCCATACGCAGCTTTTGAACATGACCACCAGCCATGGTATTACTACCTCATGTAACTTCTGCTGTCTATACAGGGTGATTCAAAGGCTAAGAAGCTATTAATCGCCCGGGGACCCTTCTCTTTTGTAATAAAAGCGGAAAGTATGATTAACATAAACAACTGTTGTGAACACATTGAGTGACAGATAGGGCGTATATTCCGGGTGGTAGCGTGGTTTATAGCAATGTCTTATACGCATAAGGTATGGGGCTGAAATTTGCCCATAAGCCTTCGTGTGAACTGCACCTACAGTGCTTTCAGGAATGTCTTCCTTGGGGGGGGGGGCACCTCACCATTATCGTTCCTGATTACCCTTTCCTTCACAAAATCCATTAAACACTGATACAAGCACGTACCGCGACTTTATAATTCTCCAATAACACACAGAAAAAAATATAATGAAAATGTTTTACATGGCAACAAAATCTGTCCACATGTGAATGAAAGTTTTATTTCTGAAATCCATGTAGAACCATCCATAAACGCGGGGCACAAAAACTACTGGCATAAGCACACACCATGTTTGGATATTGTTTAAACTTCACGAAAAATATGTTATGAGGAAATTCTATCCATAATCACACAAGGCTCCAACTGCTGCAACACACACAACCATAACTCTTCGCAATGTCTGGAATTATTTCACAATTTTTTTTCCTGTTGCATCCTGGCAAGGACATGCTTTTTCAGCTTAATGTCTATATTGAACCGGAAAAAAAATTGTTTGACTTTTAACATTGGATGGAGATATATACAGCCAAAAATTTCACCCTAAACAAAATGCATATTTTAACATAGGGGACGAGGGTACAATGTGGCAATATCCTGGGTGACAATCTATCTAATAACAACGCGGACGCGGGGGAGGCTGATTATTGTAATGTACCATTACCTCTCGACCAGCTTGGGGTATTTCAAAAACAAATTATTCGCGAATTAAATTAATTTACCTTGGTGATGGTGGAAAATTTTGCGGAGTTCATTTCGTTGTTTATTTTGTTCGTACTTTAATTAGGATTAAATTATTTTACGTATGTGGAAAGCGGTCAACATCCACGGGGAATAAAATGAAAATTTAATGTTCATCCACTCGTGATGCTCCTGTGTTATAGTATACGAGTATTTAGAGGGATTTTTAGTAGGCAATTTGTAAATGTCCGACTGCATGTGCAATTAGAAAATTAAGGCAATATTTTAAATGGGAATTTTTAGTGATAATTTGAAAATTGGAAGCTAAATTCAATTATGGACAGTGTTGGTGAGTTTTTTTTTTGAAATTAATAGACGTTCGATAGGACAACATCATGAACATGAAATGCATATAAAAATATGTTTAGTTTTTCGATAGGATTAAATTATTTATTTAGTTTTTGTTGAACGTAGGTGAAGGGCTGTCTTCAGTGCCACCGGAGGCCCAATTAGCGATTTGACGCGGTTGCCACACCTTGTGCCCCTGGGTACAGTGGTTGTTTGGTCGGGCGTGAGAGATTCCTAAAGGTCCCCATTCACACACAGGCCGCCGGCAGGCCGTGACCTTTGAGGCCAGGTCGGCAGGCAAGGCCCGATGAAGGCCACACATTACTCAGTGTGACTTAGGGATGAGGACTTGAGGCAACCGGCTGGCACGCCGTGGTCTGCAGGCCAGCTACTGATTCCCCACAGACACACAGGCGAAGACGAGAGTTTACTGTAGCTGCGACCTAACCAGAAATAAATTTCGGCTGATTGCACTTTTTTCCACTCATGGCCTCGTCGAAAAATTCAGACTAGATAGAATATCAGATCTTAAGGCCCGGACTGACGACAAATGCCCACACACATAAAGGTTTTTGTCAGTTTTCCTGAACTGCAGGCAACGACCTGCCGGCGGGTGGTGAGTGTGTGAAGATACTTGTCCTCAAGGCGAGAGACCTTTAGGCCACGGCCTGCCGGCGGCCTGGGTGTAAATCGGGGCCTTAATGGTACGTCCATACGACACAGGCTTTTGTCCGTCGTGCTTTCCATGTCAGCTTATAGGCTGATTCAGAACCTCACCAGAGCATCGTCCTGCAAGTTCATCTTATGTCTTAAATTTGCAGCACGCTGCATATTTTAGGTTCCGATACGGCCCTATGTACGCACTCTGAAATTCAAATGAGACGACGGAATATCTGTGCGGACAATGTGGACGGCATGTGTGTGCGCTCTTTTTCCAACGGCTTTCCTTTCTTTCACAGATAAAATTGTGTGTGAAAAAAGTTCGCGCGAACAAAGTTTGTGTCGTGCGGACGGGTCCTAAAGCCATCCTGTTGAATTAAGGAACATTATCAGCGTTCTGATATACAATTCGGAGATCTCTTTTAAGTCTTCCAAAGCCTAACTGCCTAGTGTGCGTTGCCTGACTTTAGCCAAGTGTTGCCCTCTCGTTCCTATCCCCAAAGCTACGACAACAGAGGTTTTACGGCATACTCAACCTGGCAGCGTGGTCTCCTATGGGACAATGTCCCGTGATCCCGACATACATAAATGCACCCGCATAGTCATTGACCATACCAAACCCGAGTGTAGTTTTCCAAGCGGTGCCCCAATTAAGTACTAATCACGACCAATGCTGCTTGACCTACGCAATTGAATGAGAACCGGTCTACTGTGTATACAAATGGCACCTTTTATGGTCACCAAGATATTTGCCCGTTTTCTTCGTCCTATAAAATTTCTTAAAGGCCCAAGTCTAAAAAGTGTGACCGTACCGTACTTCGTTCGGACTATTCCCTGCGTCTTTTATTGGTACTTGTCTGTAGCGGGCTACATTTGGAAAAGTAGAATTTTTACTCAGGCGTACCATGCCTGTTTCATGCTAAGATCGGGCGAGTCTTATTTTTGCTCAGGCGTACCATGCCTATTTCGGGTGCCGTGCAGGCGTTTTGACGTCGTGCCGGTCTGCAACAAGCCAGGAGCGGGCGAGTTGTATTTTTACTCGGGACGACTTACAATGATCAAGTGTTATATTGTAGGCAGTTATTATAGATTGGCATTAGTCATAGACCGTAAAGCGTCATCATGAATTCCAATATCTGGTGACTTATGTGGGAAGAAATCGCTCAGTGTGATGGAACGAAAATCTCTATTACAAATCGATACAATCTTCGATTCCTTTTTCTATAGCCTATAAGAACTTAAACTTTATAAAGATACATAAAAACGTGTAGATCTCAGCTCAGAGATTAACCAGTATCAGTCGAAGTTTCACAAAAGTACTTGTGCAGAAGTACCTTCCACAAAGTTAAAAAAAACCAAGTTCTTTTTTAGTAAAACTTATCCAGAATGCCACTAGTTTTGACTTTATCCATAAAACTAATAGCAATACATCAACCGATAAAGTATGATCAAAATGAATATATCCTTCAGTCGAGTAGGCACAAGAACTTCGTTTTTTTTATGACATAAACTCCTACTTTCTTTTCCATACTTTTAATAACCCTTGAAAGAAGTAGTAAAAAAAAAAAGAAATACTTGTGGTAATGCAGAGAAAGCTTCTCGATAATAGTCTCCCTTGAAAGTCATCCCATCACTACCATCCTCCGCCAGTTAGAAAACTTCTCTCGTTTCTTTAATAATTCCACTTCCCTTATGCAACTTTCACAATCGATAAGGATAAGAGTTTTTATGCAAGTTTATAACTTTTTTTTTATCTTCATGCCCTTAATAACTTCGTTCTAGTAGAAGCATTTCCTCGTAGAAATTTGAATTTTCCTTTTTCCTTTAAGGAAACTCGGGTGATAGTCTAGCTTTATAAAAAATGCACGCAGATGTTAATTTTGTTGTTTTTTTGTGTGACGTAGAAATTGCGATACTAGAATAAAATTTTAGGTGTATTTACGGTTTATTTTATTATAATAAGAAAAAAAGAAAGAATTCTGACAGTTGGGGGCTCTTCCTTTGGAACTTGCCTTTGAAATTATCGCAGAAACTGTGTTTAAACTTTTTTTATAATAATTTTTCAAAAAAAATTAAAAGTTTTTCAGTACACATCACCATCATATAATTAAACGTCAAGCACTTATTTTGTAGTACCATTTTACAGAGTTTAAAAACCCCAACTATATTTAAAAGTGTTGCACCGTGCAGCCCTCAGCTCAAAGAAGTGCAGAATCACAATTTTATTTATACACGGCACAAGACAACGCTAAAAATTAGAAAATAACTTTATATTGAATTCCCATATGAAACGTACGCCATCTGTAAGTGAGCTTCTATGTTTGCTGACTTGACGTAATCTGTGCTGGTGGTTTTAGTTATTCGTTAACTTAGTAGTGACAGCTCACACTAAAAATAATAATTTGAAACTGATCGATGTGGCTATAAGTGAAGTTAAGTGATTTCCATAAAATAATCAGCTTTTTGTGAAATAGAAAAGTTGGTTTTTTGGCATTGCTTTTTCCAACTATAAAAAGGTTGTTTGTTTGTTTGTCATTTTTCAATTTTGTTTTATTATTTTCGACAAATTTTGTTATTGAGCACTTCTAGATCTAAAATCAAAAAAATATAGAAAATGGCACTCGAATTTCTAATGCTGGGTCCTGCTAGTTTATTATAATTCAACTTGGCCTACTGTTCTCCCCATTTCGGCGGACAAACTGAATTTAACGGTTGACCCATGTCCTAACATCATAGACATGATACTAACGAGGATTTGAGATGGAACGACCACATCACCACCATTATTTCGGCTGGGGCTTCTACAACTCTCTTAGCGTGGATAGACCAGGTGTAAAGCAGCGCCTTAAAACTCATCGCTAGTGGTACCTTTTGCTCTTCCGTGGACTCATTCAGCGACCGTAGGAATGTAGCAACGCAAACAAAATTTTGATTGCTCCACTGAAATTGACTTCGTGCCTGAATTGCTACGCGCACGCGAATAGTGGCGCATTAAGGCTCTATCAGATTCAAAGCAGAGAAGCAGAACCGTCGGCAGAGAATTGTTTCTATTGGCTTACCCCCCGGGACACAATGAGGCCGACAACGGCAATTCTCATATAAATTGTTGTTGTTTTCCCGTAGAAGTTGACGTTGTCGGCCTCATTGTGTTCTGGGGGTAACGCTGGTCAAGTGACAAGAAAAGCAGAAGAGAGTTCTGCCGCTGCTTTTTCATCTCAAATCCTAATTTTGCTGCTTTGCAAAGCAGAATTTTTTGACATTTGAAAAATCTTGTACTTGCAAGTTGTTTTACTAATGGACGCGGAAAATTGAGAATTTGTTGATATTTGTGTGATATTTTACAAAGAATTTATTATTATTAAAGAACTATTTACGAAGAATTTCTGTCAAATAAAAATTCTGCCGTTGCTGCTGCTTTACTTGGATCTGATACAGCAGGCAGAATTCTGCTTCTGCCGCTGCTCTCAAAGTTGCATCTGATAGAGCCTTTATGGTCTAGAACTTCGTTTATAACAAGAAAAACTCGACTGTGGGACGATTTTACAAAGGCAGTGTTCTCGAACTCATAGCTCACATCCAAGAGATTAAAGGGTTCTTCTATTTTTCAAACTTACTACTAGTCATCTCACCATGACTTGGACGAGATGACGTGTTGGTTGTAGCTTAGGCTATCGTGCAAAATATTATTAAAAGAACCTTCCACATAGAGTGGTTTGAATGTAAACAAGTCCATGTAAACAATTGAATGAGAATAAGCTAAGGTTAATATAAACAAGCTTATGTAAACAACAGGGTTATGTAACAACAGGCTTGTGTAAACAGGCTTACGTAAAAAAGTTTATGTAAACAGCCTAATGTAAACAAGTTTAGGTTATCGCCCCAAAAAAATTAAAGGACCAGACACTTAATGTGGTTTGAATGTAAACAAGAACATGTAAACAATTTTATGAGAACAAATTTAGGTTATGTAAACAAGCTTACGTAAACAACAGGGTTACGTAACAACAAGCCTATGTAAACAGGCTTATGTAACAAAGCTTATGTAAACATGCTTATGTAACAAACTTATGTAAACAAGCTTAGGTTATCGCCCCAAAAAAATTAAAACGACCTTACAATTAAAGTGGTTTGAATGTAAACAAGAACATGTAAACAATTTTATGAGAACAAATTTAGGTTATGTAAACAAGCTTACGTAAACAACAGGGTTATGTAACAACAAGGTTATGTAAACAGGCTTATGTAACAAAGCTTATGTTTACATGCTTATGTAACAAACTTATGTAAACAAGCTTAGGTTATCGCCCCAAAAAAATTAAAAGGACCTTACACTTAAAGTAGTTTGTAT
Organism: Thereva nobilitata; assembly: GCA_963855945.1. Lineage (NCBI taxonomy): Eukaryota > Metazoa > Arthropoda > Insecta > Diptera > Therevidae > Thereva > Thereva nobilitata. The sequence continues at coordinate 15,880,157 of OY979698.1, forward strand.
GTAAACAAGTGAATGTAAACAATTTAATGTGAAACAATTTGAATGTAAACAAAAAAGTTAGTGTAAAATGGCGGCAATGTCGCGTGGAAACCTTTATAAAAATAATTATTATTAATTTTTTTTTCAAGCCCCACCAAATTTTAAATCCCGTAGCGCCGCCATTCGATTCTGGATAATATCAGCTTATGTAACAAACAGGCAACAACAAAAAGCAAAACGCATTTTATTTCCGAATCACAGAACCAACCCTACTAGTTAACAATCCAGGAAATTAAAAGGATTACATTAAAGGAATTAGAATTTCGCCTTCTGTACTTGAGAATGAACGAGAGACAGATCCTGCTGTTAAGCTGAACCCTCTTCTAAGGATCTGAATTTAATTATTTTAAATATATGCCAACCTTCTTCAGATAAATTTTTCAAGGGAAAAGACAGAAAAAAAAGCAGATAATTTGGGGATAAAAATGAATTTCCTTTTTTTTTTGAAGTGGTGATGGTTGTATGTGTGTGTGTGTGGCAAAATGTAACCAAAACTCCACTGGAATTCCTTATAAATGATTCAGACAATCTGCGTTAATTTAATAAACTTTTACCTAAAAAAAAAACGATGGGGAAACACACCAAGGATACAGGAAATTTTGTTTTTGCGATTTCACTTTTTCGTCCTGTGATACACATCCGCCGAGGGTAGTTTAATTTTATGATTTGTTTGAATTTACCTAAATCAGAAACAGTTACGAGGAAGAAATTGAAGATATAATTTACGATATGAGTAGCGGAGAGGATCCTGATACAAAAAATATGTATTTTTAGTAACCAATTTCCATCATGCCTGGGCCCATGGGATTTGTGGGTCGGAATATACACATATATATGTACAGGAAGTATTGAGAGAGACCCTAGTAAATTTATTCACCAAACGAATCACACACACCGAATCCAAACAGATGTAATAATGTACATACGCCAAGAGGCGATTTTGATAAAAAAAAAATTCCAATTTTTTTTTTTCGATATTAACTTTCTTCAATGTTTACACGAGTACACGCACATACTTACTTCGGAATTCTTATCTACAAATGGAATATGGCAGTGTATCTAAGGAGCATGATTCGCATTTATACTGATTTATCAAGGAGGTAATAATTTCATATTTGCTGAATAACAAGAAATCATCGTCCGTTCTGTGTTTCGTCTTCCTTTTGGTTTTGTGTTATTATTATTTTTGGTCCTTTTGTTGTTGTCCTGATTGAAGGGGAAATGAATTTTATTCATTTTCTGTATGGCCCTCATATTATTTTGTTGTTTTCTTCTTGTTGTTGTCATAATTTCCTGAAAATATGGAAGAAATAATTTGGCTGGCTGCACGTACATTATTATTTATATGAATGTACAGAAAGAGAAAGAGAAAAGATGGAAGGATTCATGGACATTGTGAATGGTGGTAGTTTATGGTAAAATATTCGCTATGCTCCAGTTCATTGTATAAAATACATTTCTTGGCACCGGAATTATTGTAACTGTTACAGATGCCTATAGTATGTCTTTGGAGAAAAGATTTTTTTTTCATTACTTATTACCAAGGATAAATATCCATGACTGTGTATTATTCTTGTCCGTTTTTACAATAATATGTACATACGTGCATATTTGTTCTGTTGTGGAAGAGATGCTCTCTAGGTAAATTGTTGAGCTAGACATGATTCTACATTCAGACTGAAATTTCATTTGTTAAATTGCTTATAATTTAGCTTAAGTGAACTTAAGCTTCACTTATTTCTGAGTCATATATTTTGTAGTTGTTGTGAATAGGATGCGTCAATCTACTGTCTAGCCCACTTCTCGTTACAACAATAAAAAAAACAAAATTACTTACAAAATTCGAGATGGCCGACATATGCAAACACAACTGTCATTTTTTATCCACACAGTAGGAATTCCATTTCTTCGCGGATGAGAAGATTTTTTTATTTCTGTCTCGTTTCGCCATAAGACCCGGAATCACTGACATTTAGATGAAACAGGGGTAGAGAACTCGCATGGTTTAACATAAATATTTGTAATTAATGAAAAAATGCATTATAAAAGGGAAATAACATCAATATTGCATTTGTTATTTTTTTTAAGAACAATTTATTTTGTTTCCATCGTCCAAAAACGAATATAAACAATTTTAATTTACAAAAGTAACTAACGTGTTTACATGTCAGTGAAAAAAGGTTTGCCAGCAATGGAACGAATTGGTGCCATGAAAATTTCCTGATGAGCAGTCCATTCTATATGTCAGTGGGCAAAACCTAAATTGTTATCTCCACTTTTAGCCCGAACTGCGTACCATTTTATGGGATAAATTTATCCACCATTTTATCCACCTAGTAAACCATTTTTTTTACATAGTTTTTAGATGCGGGAATTTTTTTTAGCCCGATCAGCGTACTAGGCTTAAATGTTCCGGAGAAAGCTTAATGCTCACAATAGTCCAGTAAAATTAAGAATTCACTTCGGAATCCTTTGTAACGGGGCGGATTTTTGCAATTCTCCTCTAAATTGTATCAATAACATATGACAAAAAATCCGCTTCCTAAAAAGTGCCGCTGCAATAGTTATGAAACAAAAGAAGTGTTAAATTATGGTTTTTCGCGAATAGCTTTTAAAATATAATTTTTCCGAAAAAACTGATAACGCCATTCGAAAGAGGAGGAAATTTTACGTAAATAATGTCTAAGAAACTTTTTTGTACGATCAAATCCTTGGAAGATGCGAATTTGCTAATAAAGGTCTAATACATAGCATCATAGTATGTGTGTATGAACAAAAAATGAGACGCGCTCCATACAAAAATGGCTATAACTTTTGATTGGTAAAAGCAAATGCAAAAAACCAAAGTTCTTATTGAAGAAAAATACTTCGCTTACTCGATCCATTTATTTAAATGATAGAAAACATATTTAAACAATTACTATTAACTAATAATTGGCAAAATATCACTTGTTTCATTAAATCTTCTGCAAATTGTTAAAAAAGCAAAATTATTTTTAAATTTAATTTGTGGATTGGTTTCCTGAAATGGTCATAATTAAGAAGTATGTATTGAAAAAAATTAAAAAAAACGTTTTTTTTCAATGCGGACCTTTTATTTCACGAATTTCGGGAAAACGAGCATTTTACTTTTCCCATACGTAACTTCAATCAATAATAACAATAGGGGCAACTTTCTTGTCGACATTTAGTAGGTGGTCAATTTATAGCTGAAAACCCATACTTTACGATAACATAATTTATTTTGTCAAAATATTTAAATTTTAATGATTTATTTATGAAATAGTAACAAACAAATGATTATTCCTTAAAAATATGGAATTTTGAAGTGCAATTAACCGTCTGTTATTAAGCGAAAAAACTCTTATTAATGTTCTACATATGTAGAGGCTGTAGCTGAGATCTGTACCTTTAAATATGTGCTTTTTCAGAATTTTTCAATAATTCATTAACCATTGTTTATAACATTATCTTAAAAAAAATATGGAGTTCTTTGAAGATCATGTAAAAGAGAGCAGAATTTCCTTTTAAACACTTAAAAACTTGTCACTGGGGGCTTATATCTTTTAATGTACTAAGATAAAATTCTATAGCTCATGTTATTATGATTGCCATTCGACTTTTTACTCGCCGTTGCAAGTTACTTTTGCAGTAATGCTTCATCGAAAACTTGGATAATTATAAGTTATAGATACGAAAAAGCAAGAAAAGTTATAGATAGGCTGACGCAATATCAATAAGAAGTTTCATCATTGCGCCATTTTGGATACGCCATTTTGAATTTTAAACATCATATTCGTAATCAGCGACCTCGAAAACCCCCTAGTAGCATTTTTTCCGGTTCTATTCTTTTGAATTTAGCGCACAAAGCATTTAATTTTGCACTAATTGTTTATAATAGCAACAATAAGGAAGTAGCGGCATTTTTTAAAGGGTGGGATTTTATACGTAGAGCTTTTACAACAATTTAAAAAAAGTTCGAAGATGATACGACCTGTTACACGGAATTCCGAAGTTAAGCCCCTTTTTTGCCTTATTTTACTGGACTACAAAAGTTTCTTGCTCGCAGTGTAACCACTTCCCAAAAGTTTTTTGCGCAAGGCCCGTTCTACACATCCAATTTTTCATTCCATTTTCTGACGTTCAATACTGTCATATTTCTTGGCTTGGAAGAAACTCGCCTGTACACATATTCAACTTTTTTCTTTCATTTTTCAAGTTCAGGTAAAAAATTAGCTCATCCTGCTATCCGTGAATTTGTGAAAAACTATTGGAAATGTGTAAACAAAGTAAAAATGAGAAAAAAAACATATTTGTGAGTGATCATTGTATATCTATTAACGATTGTGGCCATGGATATTCAATTTGAAGACGAGTACATTCAGAAGTACGCCAATAAGAAATTTTACATGCGAAATTGACTCTATCGGCAGTACACCGCTGAAATGCTGCAAATGTGTGATGTGCCTTAAGATAAAACGACGAAACTGACTTGATTTAATGAAACGATTGCGATGAACTTTCAACAGAATCACAATTCAACTAAAAATAAACAACCGAATCAATTTTTCATCACTGTCTAAAAACGATTGGCTTGATTCACAATTTGGCAATCAGCTGTCAGCTGTCAAACGACAACAAGGGTCTTTTTTTTCTCGAAGAAACCATATTTTGCAAAATCTCTTTATTATTTTGCAAATTTTCAAAAACGCTTTTATTTCACTCGTCAAGGACTATACTTTCCGCGAGTTTCATTATAAAATCGTTTCGTTTGGCTATAATCTACTACCTGTATACAAACAGAAAAGATTTGTTTGTTTGTTTGTTCCGGATACACTCAAAAACTACCCAACTTATTGTAAAAATTCTTTCGCCAATAGAAAGCTCTATTATTAGCGAATAACATGGGGTATATTTTATTTTTCAGAACATCGAAATTATAAATTCAAAATGGCCGACGAATTCGCCAATTGTGTTCAGATCCCAATGAAAATCGGTATCTGTGGTTTTTTAAGGTAGCAAATAACAAATGTTTAATCAAAACTTATAAATTCAAAATGGCTGCGCCAATATGGCCGACGAATTTGCCAATTGTGTTCCGATTCCAATGAAAATCGGTATCTGGGGTTTTTTGAGGTAGCAAATTACAAATTTTTGATCAAAACTTATAAATTCAAAATGGCGGCGTCAATATGGCCGACGAATTTGCCAATTGTATTCCGATTCCAATGAAAATCGGTATCTGGGGTTTTTTGAGGAAGCAAATAACGAATTTATGATCAAAACTTATAAATTCAAAATGGCGGCGTCAATATGGCCGACGAATTTGCCAATTGTATTCCGATTCCAATGAAAATCGGTATCTGGGGTTTTCTAAGGTAGCAAATAAAGAATTTATGATCAAAACTTATAAATTCAAAATTGTGGGACCAATATGGCGGACAAATTTTGCCAAATAAGTATCATTGAACATAGTGTACTCTGTGTATCTTTAAGCAATCGGTTCAGAATTGATCAACAAGATTTTTTTTTGGTAAGATGGTAAGGAGAAGCGGAAATGTGATATGTTTTGTTGTGTTGGTTTGAAGATGATTTCGTAACCTTTCAACGTATTTAATAACAAACTTAGAGCAGCAGCCCTGACTTTCCGTGATATCATAGTCTATGTTTTTTTGCCATATTCGTTGCTGCTATATCCGCCTATAACGAGGATTTTGTTGACGTTCCGAGACAAGTAGACATTTTACAGAAGAAACCTTTCAGATTTCTGTCCGACTATTTGCTCGGTATTTCTGAACCAACCAAGTTCTCGCGTGTGCGTTCCACTATTTCTACAAAATTGCTTCGGCATAGAATCGGACATGCCGTGATGTTTTATCAGATGGCTTTTCTCATCTCAAACCAACAAACAATAATTTCATATTAAAGTAACTGCTTAATAGCTACCAACAAAAAAAAAATTTCCCTTACTACTCCATCAACTTTGCAATTCACAATTCACATAAATCAACAGAATCCGACAATAAATGTTCTTCATTAAATTGAAGCTCTCCAAAACAAAAGCCCCAAGGATTTTCAGCGCACTTTCTCTACACTACATCGAACAAACTAATTACTTTTCCAGGATTTTAACACAAAATTCTTTTATCATATTTATTTCTTCCTATTTCCCACGAAAAGTGATAGATTAGCATTAGTCTCATATTAATTTTCTCCGCATCACACAAGTGGTTACCAAAACAGCTCTACATACATACATACACTGACTTTGAAAACTGCGAAGAAAAGCTTGTGTCATGTCCCTACTACTACACACATGAAGAAGAAGGAAGGAGGCAAAGAAAAAAAAATTGGAATAACTAACGACCCACATTCTAAATTGCTAATGATAATCACCACACATCATTAAATTACAACGCCATTAAAGGGCCAACATATACACATATATGTACAATACAAAAAAAAACGAAGGAAATTCCTTCCCTTAACATTTTCAGGAATAAATGAAAAAGGAAACTGAACATCTGCTTTGAATAGCAAAAAGGACACACACAAAAAATATATATATAAGTAACCGAAGGGAGAAAATTCCAAAATAAGAAAAATGGAAAAGCTTCAAGCCCAGAAAAGCCCTTAAAGCTGGCTTTTTCCGCATCTCAAAAAAAATATATGTATGTATGTTTATGTATGTATTTATATATATAAACCTATCGGAATTGCCAGCGGGATTTTGAATCCTTCTCCCAGGGAAATCATTGAATCCTGGAAGCCAAAAAATGGAATTGAAAGGGCCAAGGGCAGGTCTGCAGTGGATTATCTGCATTCGTGTGTATTCAATGGAAATTATTCGCATATGCAAAATTTTTGGGTAAAGTTTTATGGTAAATACGACAACATTACTAGCGTTTATTTCAACCCCTAAACCGGCATTACCATAATCCTTTGCCCTTTAAGTCGGTTCCACCTATAGGCATAGCATAAATATGTAGTTACAGGGCAGCCTCACACTAGGCAGCACTTAATATTCTCGTAATTATTTTTGTTTGCACCCCTATTTCGAGACGAGATAGGTCACCACCCCCGCCAGCCCTTCTATACTCTTCTATCCCCTCCATAGTCGGGGCAGTGTTGTTTTTTTCTTTATTCTTCACCAGAACTACTTCAAGCAAAAGACAAGCCTTTTAACTGGAAGGGTTTTTCATTTGGTTGCCTTTGGTCCTGTTATTTGCGAAAACCTTATAACAAGGATCCGCTGATGTGTTTATGCCGCCATTTCATGTTTATGGCACCGCAAGAAAAGGGATAATCACCAAGAAGGAGCCATCGGCAAGGACCTGGAAGTATTATCCGGTGACAAATGAGTCCTTTCGCTGCTGTTCACTTGAAGCTCTTCTCTTCAACAAGGAGACTTTGGCAACGCAAACACTTCACTAACTTCGGCACGAATCCTAGCGCAGAGAGTCAGGTTGTGTTCGACAGCGCTTTAACTTTTCTCCATCCTTCAAGGTTCCTGTATCCTTTTTTTTGTACATCTCGTTTTTTTTTTGGGGTGTTGATGGAGCGAGCGGGTCAAGTAAGTGCTGATAAATTGCTCCTAGAGTGCGTTCAGTGGTGATTTTCTGTTTTCCTTTTGTGGTTAACAGCGCCCTCTGTCGACACAGTGTTCGAGGGGGGTTTTTTGCCTTTTATTCGTCTCTTTGAATATAGGGTTTCCTCCGTAAGAAAAGGGAAACCTTTTCTAGGGTATTGGTAAAAACCGTAGGGCCAACTGCCAGCTTTTGTAGTGTTGTAGTATAAATGTAGATGGCGCACGTAAATGTGAAAAAGATCCAGGGATAAAAGCATAATATTGCTTGTAGCCAAGGTATGAATAGAAAGAGGCCGGTATTTTGTGGCCTGGTCACACACACAGCGGGGGGCGAAGGGAAAAGTAAACGGATAAACCGTAGAGAGAATCGTATCTAATGCAGCCGAGGGTAAAAAGTTTCTAACGAACCTAAACAGAATTCAATTAAAAACTTCCCGAAGGTAACTTCCGAAATATCATAAGAGGGCGCGCTCGTTCTCTCGTTGGTTTATTATAATTAATTCGGAATGCTCCACTGGGTTTCATCGTAAATAACATCCGTTTTGTTATCCTTAAAACCAAATTATCTTAACCACAAAAACAAAAAATTAACAAAAAAAAATTAAATCAAAATTCTCCGCCTTATCACAACTTCATTATCCACTTTATCTGGGGCCGTGCCGCTGCAGTAAAACAAGGCAAAAGCTATAATAAAAGCCCTCAAAGATTCTGGTCCACAGCATTCTTCAGGATAATATCTCTTCTGTACATAAGCTACAAATTTATTCTGGACCACTGCTAACAAGGACTTCCTCAGATGAAGAAAAAAATTTCCTGTTTATTTTATTTTATTTTTTATTTTTTTTCAAACATCTTCGCGTCTAAAGTTAAAGTATATCAATGTCACGTCAATCCTCCTGTAAGGATCTATCAGTTGAAGGACTTCAAACAAAAAAACAAAAAAAAAACGAAAACGAAAAAAAAAATCTTAACTTCGTCGCTAGTGTCTAAGGAGGAAATGAAGACGTCCTGGCGACGACATTGTGAAATCTCATAAAAATCCTTGATATTAAACGTTAAGGACCCCTCATGAATCCCTGATTAAGTTTCGCTCTCCTGCGTTTTCTAGTAATTTCTGATAACGTCCTCAAGGTAGGCGCGGTGCGTCTCTCCTCAATGGTGACATTGGTGGTGTCCTGATTTAATGAAGCGCTACCGTCGGGATGTCAATCAATGGAAAATATAGACGCATTTTCTGCTTTTGCTTCTTCTTATATTTTTTTTATTATCAAATTTTTCCCATCTAACCTGGCGGTGACGGTGGGTTTACAGTTGAAAAAAAAATGTTTAATGAAATTGAAAGTGGATAAAGATGGGAAAGCTGGATTAGGTTGACATAAGCCTTGATACGTTTTGTAAGAAAATTAGGGTGTAGTATGGTGGGGAAAAAAAGGTTTTTTTTGGTGTTCAGAAGTCTTGTGCCAATGTTCATCAGGTTTTTATGGTTTTTAGGTGAGGATCCAAGGTTAGTTATTATTTAAGGAAAGAGAAGGATGAAACGTGATGAAAGTTCAATTTAAGGCAGATACTACAGGCAAGCCTAAAGATTTACATTTTTAGTTCATAGACTTACCGCAAAATCGGTTTGTTTGACTTAAGACAATTCGTAAGTACTATATTTAGTACAGTTAAATCCAGCATTCGTTTAAATCTACCTCACTAGGATTGCCATAAATTTACATTGTTTTCAAAAAATTCGCAATCGAACAGAAGTAGTATCACTATGTTGGTTCTGGGCCAGTGACTCATCGTTTATGTCATGGTTGTGGTCTAGGATGTGGATGTGCTGTGGGATACGCTAATTTAGTTCTTGGTAGAGTAAAGGCGAGTTTACATCCCAAGAATAAAGTGGAAGAGCAAATCTGAACTCCTTTATCGCATAGAAGATAGTATGGTTCTATCCCTGTTTCACCAACGTGGCAACAGAAAACGGCAGACTCAAAGCAGGGCTCTACTCTACTTAACGAATGCGTAGACCGAAAAAAAGCTTTTAATTTCGTTAAATTTCAATATTCTAACGCCTATAAGTATGCCAACTTTCCTAGTTTTTGCCTATTTACCTTGTTTTCGACAGTTTGAAAAATGCGTTAATTTTTTTAAACTCAAAAACGAAGTGAGAAAATGTTTGAAACTAATAAAATTGTCTTTTTTACTGCACATTAATTTAATATAACTATGTAAAAGGCGTTGCAGCTTATTAAATTGTTTCCTCTGCGACCGTGTTAAACATTTTACGTTTGACAGTTGTAAAAAGTTTAGAGCTCTCGACGAAAATTTGCGCTTGAGTATTTTACAGGGCCACTTTGTTCTTCCACTTTATTCTTGGGATGTAAACTCGCCTTAAAAACCAAAAAAAGAAGAAAACGAGAAACTCTCGTTTCCCATGCGCAGTAGAATCTCCTCGTGTTATTTTCACATTCTGCTGTACGACTTTTCGTGCCCAGTTTATCTATAGAACAACCCGACTGTTTAATAACCTTCCACAGTTAGTATTCCGACCACGTTGAAATTAAATGCATGGTTCATCGACATCTACTCGAGCACCTCAAGCCTAACCTCAAACATATCCTTTACTTGTCTATCCTTCCAACTAAGCTTACATAAGATCGGCCAAAAGTAATGTCATTATTGGAATGTGCCATAATTTTTGCAAAAGTAATGTCATAATGTATGTGAATGTGCCATAATTTTTGAAAATGGGATCAAATGCCATTGTGCTTTGACTCTAACTACTTCTGTGTCTGTCTACAACATAAATGTCAAAGCACACTGACATTTGACGCCATTTTTACAAATTATGGCACATTCACATTAAGTGTGTTCGCGTACTTGCCTGCGGGAGCGCTCAGGCGCCAGAAAGCGCCCGAAACCGCCAGATTTCTGTTCGTTTACTTTTTCGGGCTACAAAAAGCGCGGAAATTTTTCCTTCTCCTACAGCCAGAAAATGGGCGCGTTTAGGCCCGAGTTATTTTAACTCTGTTAAATTAGCGCTGTTAACTTAGCACCGTTTCTAGCATGCCATTTGACAGTTCTTATTTTACAGTTAATAACAGGCAAAAATAATAACATTTCTCATTTTACAAATAATGAAAAGCTAAAAAATGAATAATAATAATAAAATTTTCATTCTGTATTGAAATATTTCTAAATTATTTGCTTACAACAAAAATTTACAAGCAAACGTCAATTCAGTTTAGCTGTGCTATATTTTAGCTAAGCCAAAAAACAGAAATAAGTTAGCTAACAGCGCTAAACAAATTGCTGTTTATGCCGTTGTTAACTTGCCTAGCTCAGTTAAATTAACTTCGGACTAAACGCGTCCAATGCCAGAGGTTTTAGCTCGGGCGATTACTGGCGATGTGTCAGAATCTATTTTTCAGTTGTCATTTGTCAAAGTTGACTAAGAGATTATTCCGTTGTGTATTTAAAAAGGTGCAATATAAACGGTAAATTTTCGAAATAAAACATTAATATTGAAAATGGGAGAGGCAAATTTAAAAAAAAGCCTGCTCTTCTTGAAAATTTTCGAGAAGTCAACTTCTTGTTTGGCAGAAATTGCCCGAGAAGCGTTTTTTTACTTTTCATATTTTTGATACAATTTCCCCCCCCTCTTTGCGTAATTTTGAGCCAGAAAACTCGTAGCCAGAAAAGTACGCGAACAGAGCTATTATGACATTACTTTTGCAGAAATTATGGCACACTTACATTATGGCATTATTTTTTCCCCACCTTTTACTAGACATTAGGTCTGTTCCCGTATTTTCTACATTCTATTACTTACTGAAAGTTTCTTATTGAGAGGTGGGGATGAAGTACAGAAAGTAGGTACAGAAACAAGTTTCTGCATGTTTCTGCAGTTTTAACACGGGAATGACAGTTTTGACATTTCCATATTTCAAATAACTAAGCTGCAGCATGTTACAGCAGCTCGCAGCTACTGCAAGTTTCTGCTTCTTACTGCAGGGGGTGAGGGGTGAGTATGGCGGCTGCAGTAAAAGTACGGGAACAGAATTCTTTTAAGTAATTCGAAGCAACTGACAGATTCTGTATTTTCTGCATGTACGGGAACAGACCTATTGAACCATGTCCCGAACAACTTGCTGAACTGATTCTATAAAGGTTGATCCATAAACTTAACTTTGTCACATAAATAAATAAACACAGTCTAAGGTAACATGAAAAGGAAGCAAACTGCTGCAATCATGATTTAATGAAATGAAAATCAACACCTACAATTTTACTAGACTGATTTACACCGTACAAAGTTGTGCTTGCACTGTTTATATCGCCCAATATTTTAACTATTCAAAAAGAAACTCCATTAAACTTCGTTCAACCTTCAAAATTCCAGGAGCATTCTTCAACCTCGCCTCATACAATCAAAATTTCATTAGCAACATTCTCCTCGAAAATTATGTTTAATTCACTTTATGCAGCTGAATGCAAACTATGTAAATATTTCAGGATATCTTCCTGTATTTACACCCATAGCCAAGCTGACTTGGCTACATCCTATCTAAAAAGCAGCGCAATAACAACCTCCAACAGTTCTCGCGCGAGAGCAATTGATTTTCTAAAGGAGTAATCCCAAAGCTCTTAAACATAATTTTCTGTTTAAAGTGCATCCAAAGTGCTCCGAGGACGATCTAATCGCGATAATGTTGGCGCGAAAAAATATACAAGCGATATTCCACGTCTCTAGGAGCAGGAAATTTAGGACGTCATACAGCAATTGTATATATGTGTATGTATGTATATATATGGCACACGTTCTACTCATTCTGAAGCTGGGATATCCTTTAAGAATGGCGAGAGTTTTAAGATCGTGCACAAGGACGATTTGTGATTCGAAATTGTTTAACACACATACATACATACATACACACATGAAGAAGCAGAAGATATTCTCTATAGATAGGGTTGTTGTCGCGGGAGAAGAGGGTTGGCGTCGGTGGTTGAAATGGGAATTGAATGAAGGAAAATGAATTCCAGAAAGAACGAGTCACAAGGACATTAACTTCCTTGTGATCTAATTTTATTGAAATTTCAACTCGTTCTAATTAAGCAGTTCCAACGGGGGAGAATGCTGCCAGTAGTAAAATTTGATTATCCTTTGAACGGGATTTTGGTGATGAAGGCAGGAGGACCCTCAGCCCGAACGTTGCATGGATTGGTGTGTCTGATTTCATGATGACGCTTTTATCCATTATGCACACATCAAATGGTTGAATAGACGTTTAGTATTTGCTGACGGTGGTTCATTTTGATACTGAAAGCACAAAAGGATGACATGCAGCAAATGAACGAAGTCCTTTATCTTCTATGCAGAAATCATTGGACACTTTGACTTATATATGCATACTACGTTAAAAGTCACTTAATACATATACACACGACCAGAAAATTAATGACGTTTATTCAAACATAATCCTCCATTGTCTAGAGCAATTTGCTTTCCATTGACTTTGACGTGCGTGTATCTAAGAAAGGATATCCATGCCTTTTTGCCCTTCCACACACTCAATAGGGATTGCCTGACTCAATTTTCTGCATGATATCCCTATTTAAATTGAAATATATACTGTTAGTGTTACAGTTTATACACAGCCCCTCCCCCGCTCTATTACCTTCTTGTGATGAACATATTCTCAACAGGTATACACCATCAGGACATAAAGGACTTGATGTTCCTACTCTAGGGTCTCATGCAAATTAACTGGCAACATTTATGGCCTGTTGTCGTATGTTTTGTAACTAAAGGATCTGCTGACGGTCATTTCAGTCTCACTCACTCACACTCACTCTCTCGCTCTATCTTTCTTCCTGTTTAATAAGTATCATTTTCACCAGGAGTCTTCTCTCCTGGCAGTAGCACCTTTCATTATTCTTCTATGGAATACTAATGTATGTTTTGAGGGGGGCGGGGTGGAGGCGGCGGGGACATGGTGTTACAAGGGCAGGTGTTGTGACATACATTCAAATTAATCAACGTTGTTCAAAGCAATTCCTTAGGTGATTTCCAAGAAGATGTTGAGATTTTTTGATGACTAGAAGGGTTCAAGGATTGTTTTGTGTGTACGTGTGTTTTTATTATTTATGGAATGTTTATGAGTTTTGTAGTCATTTATATTAAAATATGTGTGGGAGATATATGAATTTTTCATTTTATATTTAGGTTTTTTTTTGTTAGTTAACATATGATTAAGATTTTAGTCTTTGCTACATCAGCATTAATTATAAAAAGGATAAAAGGGAAGTTTTTGGTTAAGCTCAGCAAAATTTTGTTTAAACTATATTCTAATTTCAGTTTACTGTGATTTTCTATTAAAAACTAGCTGGGACCCGGTGCGCCTATGCTGCTCCCAAAAGTCAATAGTAGTAATCAGGTGATATGAATTTTAATATACAGTAGGAGAGTTTGAAAAAGGCAATTTTTTGGTATTTTTGATTCCAAATAACAAAATTTGAAACTATTAGGGATCTGACATTTTGATCGAGACAGTAAAAACCATCCATTGACATGGCATTTTTCGAGATATGAATTTTCACACATTTACTACCTTAAAAACTCCCATATTCCGATTTTAATTGGAATCGGAATACAATTCGCAAACTCGCCGGCCATTTTTAATTTATAAGTTTTGACCACAAATTCGTTATTTGCGACCTTAAAAACCCCTAGATACCCACTTTCATTGGAATCGGAATAAAATTGGCAAATTCAACCATATTTCTGCGGCAATTTTGAATTTCGGTCATATTTCGGCGGCAATTTTGAATTTCGAAAATCGGGCTTCGAAGTGTATCATAGGAGACCTCCACGGAACTTCATGCAAAAATTCAAAGCTCTGCGATGATTTTCAACGAAGCTCTCCATGACAGCGCCATCTAGGAGTGGCTTTAGAAAGTAATAAAGTAGCCTATGTTCTAAGTTTGAACGTAAATAGCACATGGTTAAAATTTCATTAAGATCAGTTGCACGGTGTAGGAGCCTATAGCGATCATACATACACACATTCATTTTTATATACATATGTATATAGATTAGATTCATTATATTTTCTTGTGTTACTCAATATTCACAGTATAATTTTTTTTAAACATGGTTTGAAATTTCGACTTCCCATCGTTTACAAATATAAATAAAAAACCATTCTAGAATTAAGATTTTTTTAAACAAAATAAAATTGATCCTAAAAGTATGCAAAAACAATAACCGGACCACAGAGATGCTACCTCGTAAACTGAGAGGCTCCCATTAAGATTCCAATAAGTTAAGACTAGTACGCTGATCAGGCTAAATTTATCCACCTCAAAATTCCCTTTAGCCTTATTTAGCCCTCACGATGTAGAAATGTGTAGAGAGTGTAGATTGTTTACGTTGTGGATCCGTTGTTTAAATCTCTGCCTGTTTTTTTATTAAACACTAGTAAAAAAACCCGCGTGCGTTGCAACGCCCTTAAATAAAAAAAGTTTATATGTTCACTATCCGCGGTATGAAAAAAGTGAAAGAAACAAAAAATCTGGGAAATATGATTTTGGATACCTTTTATATGGTTAATTTCTATTGTCAGCTATCATTAGTCAAAACCGGTTTTTGATATGATATTCGTATTCAGTGGTATTGAAAACCTAAGTATTCCAAGTTTTACCTTGAACCGATGGAAATCAAGTGCCCAACGCTTGGTTGAACCTAAAAAAATGAAGAATGTTAAATCCCACTTAAAATTCAACCTGCATGGGGGACGGTTTATAATCTTGTTTTTCTCTTTTCGGTTAGCCGTTACACTGCCCCTTCTTACTTAGTGTTCGTTCCGAACACAGCTTCTGTCCCGTTCTTACCGATCGAACTTTTTGGATGCGATAGATGGAATCGTTTTACCTCGTGATGGGAGTGGAGGGTCCTTCCCTTTTCTTTGTAATTTTGGCGATTTACCTTTGATTAGTCGAGCATTTTATAGGTACACTCGATCGCGTGGCAAACATCACAACAATAGAGGAAATGACCAAGATACACTATGTTCAATGTTCTTCCATTTGGAACTAGGATGTGAAGATTCAGATTTCCCAACTCTTGAACAATCTGCCTACAGCTGACAGTGAAATGACACTTATTTGGTAAAATTTGTCCGCCATATTGGCTCCGAAATTTTAAATTTATTAGTTTTGGTCATAAATTCGTTATTAGCTATCTTAAAAACCCCCAGATACCGATTTTAATTGGAATCGGAATACAATTGGCAAACTTATCGGTCATATTGGTGGGGCCATTTTGAATTTATAAGTTTTGATCATAAATTCGTTATTTGGAACCTTAAAAATTCCTAGATACCCACTTTCACTGGATACGGACCACAATTGGCAAATTCGTCGGCCATATTGGAGCGGCCATTTTGAATTTAAAAATTTTAATCATAAATTTGTTATTTGCAACCTTAAAAACCCCTAGATATCCACTTTCATTGGAATCAGAATACAATTGGAAAATTTCGTCCGCGGCCATTTTGAATTTATAAGTTCGGGTTTTAAATTCGTTATTTGTTACCTTAAAACCCCCCAGATACCGATTTTCATGGAAATCGGAACACAATTGGCAAATTTGGGTGGCCATTTTGATTTTCAGTCATATTTCGGCGGCCATTTTGAATTAATAAGTTCTGATCAAACATTCGTTATTTACTACCTCAAAAAAACCCCAGATACCGATTTTCATTAAAATCAGAACAGGATTGACAAATTTGTCGGCCATATTGGCGCGGCCATTTTGAATTTCTAAATTTTGACCACAAATTCGTTATTAGCGACCTTAAAAACCCCTATATACCCAATTTCATTGAAATCGGAACACAATTTGCGAATTCATATCTGAGTGGCCATTTTGAATTTCGGCCATTTTTCAGCGGCCGTTTTGAATTTCGAAAATTGGGCTTCAAGGTGTTTCATGGGAGACCCCCACGGACCTTTGTGCAAAATTTCGCAGCTCTGCGATGACTGGTCGCTATAGCGCACATATACATACATACATACATACGTACATACATACATACATACATACGTACATACATACATACATACATACGTACATACATACATACAGAAACTTTCTTTTATTAATATAGATATAATACATTTTATAAAGGTCCACACAAGAACAGCAGACGGTTTTGGGCCTTAATTTGGGATCACAAGGCTAAAAACATAAAACCGCGTTTTTCTCGGAAACTGTGCGTCCTAGACGATTTTGGGCCCTAATTTGGGATCACAAGGCCAAAAACACAAAAACTCGTTTTCTCGGAAACGGTGCCTCCAGCTATACTATTTTAATAATGCGTATTTTTTATGAAGAGTTAATAAACATTTAGAAATTCGTTTCTTTATAAATGAAAATGACAGATTCAAAAGTATTTTTTTTCTGTTGGCGCACCTGCCTTATGACATCTGTCAATTGTAGGTCCATATTCTGCATTAACCGTGCAACCTTACCTCAATTTCCGCAAGAACTTGTGAACATTCTCAAAATTCTTAATTCCAGTCTGTTGCATTTTGTTATTTATCCAGACCCCAACGAAAGGAAGTGAAACTCTTAAGCTGCAGCTAAGCATGAATCCCGTTAGCAATTGTTGTACACTTTCTAAAGGTAAATTCTTAACAGCAGTTTAAAAAAATGTTAAAAACTATCCTTGGCAATATTTTCTACCCCTGTTCACAGCTCCACCTTCCATCCACTAAAGGAACCATGATCAGGGGCAGTAACTTTAAAGTCCGATTACATTCATTCGCTAGGTCGGCTATCCTGGAACGTCTAATGTATGTTATTTGAGAAAATGATGTCCTGCAGTCGCACTCCTTCCAACGGTAGTTGCTTCGCTTCTTATTTATCTTGCGATATAAATTTTCCTTTGTCCTTTTTATTTCTGTATCTCCTATTTCTTGGGTGGCGGTCTCAGTCTCTTGTTACTAAGTAGAGATCCTTTTCACGATTTTCTTTCTTGTTGTTGTACACGTCTTCATATTTCGTTGAAAATTTTCCGCTATTAAATTTTTCCTGGAGAACGAAAATTGAAAAAAGGACTTTTCCAGGACTAGCACATTGCGTTTTTTCTTTAGCAGGAGCGTAAAAATTTTATTTAGTGGTGCATGGGTGTTTCGTGAAATTTATTTTTGTTGTTCTTAGTTTTTGGTGGAAACTATTTGTGGGAACCGCAGAACTTCATTGCAACATAAATTCAAAGCGGTTTTTATGTTGTGGATGCATTCATGGGTTTTTCTGGCTATGAAAATTTTAAACTGCTGAACAAAGTTCAATCGACCGAGGAACCATATTTTTATTGTACATAGAAAACTTTTCGCATGCCATATTACTGATTAATTAATGATGATGAGGGATGGTTTTATTTCGCCATTAAAATGTTTTTAGTTGTTATTTTTATGTTTAGTTCAGGGGTGATGACCATTTTAAGCGAACAGAGGAATTTTGTTTGGGTTTATAATCATCGCCGAAATAATTTAGCTACAGAATTATACATAGGGTGGTGTGGTATTTTATTGGCACTGAAGTAGGGATTTGTTGGATTATGTTGTCTAAAATCATATACAGGTCAAAATATTTTTATAACAGTGCAAATATGTTTACCCAATCTGTTCGCTTCGAATTATATTTTGTCCGACATCTAATGCTTATGACGGTAGTGCGTATACCCAACTTATATCAATTGTCTGTCTCCTTATACCCAGGAAAATACGTGATTATGAACTGGGTAATTGATGCCATGAACATTTTGTGGATATAAAGTAGGTATAAGATCTTTTAACTGCGCGCAGCGCCACCTGTGTGCGAAAATCGAGCAAAAACTGACTTTTCAACCTAAAAATAATGGAATTAATCTTTTAAGCCTGGTATCCAGATCGAGTGAAATTTCACTTACTTTTCACTTTCGTCATTTCACTTTGGACTCGCATAGGATTAGTTCGGTAGTATGACAACAAGATGTCATTGTGATAAATGTTATATGTAACTGACACTCGAGGATATTTATCATTCAAAATGGCACGATTTCACAGGTTTAATCTATGTTTCTTCCTCTGCTTTGAATTGCTTACAGCTCCGCAAGACAAATCAAATAAATCCTGTGATTGTGACTCAAAGTCAATAATTGAATTCAAAACTTCCTTCATAAAAAGACGACGAATAGAATTGAATAAAAACCTGCAATTTCGATATTTTCCATGTTTAAATTTGATTTTTTCAATTTAATTTTTTTTAAATAACCGTTGTTGCCTAGCAACTAAAACGTCAAACATGATAGACAGTCGTGAAGTGAGGGTTCGAGGTCATTTCGCTGCGAAATATTGAAACAGCCACACCTGTTCATCAAATTTTTAACCTGCGAAATTTCCCTGGATACTAGTAAAGCCCGGTATGCAAGGCTCAAGGAATTTGCTCAAGAAAACTTCTGCATTTATTTCCCTAAGAAAAAATGACAACAGTTCAGAAATTTTGACAGTTCCTTTTTTTCATTGCGAATATTACATAAATTGTTTTATGATTGTTTGGAATTAATGAAATTGTTTTAATTAGTAAAGAATTAAAAAAGAATTTAAAAAATCTGAATAAAAAACAACAATATGTAATTTTTTCCATTGCTGACAGTTACTTTCAATTTCAAAAACTACCTGAGACGTCAAGATCTCATGAACCGTTAAAATTTCTTAAGGAAATAAATGAATCGACACTTATTTCTGGAGGAAAAACTAAAATTTTATCAAAAGCGACATCTGCGTGTCACTAAAAAACACGATATTTCTGGTGTGAATTTCTTGACTCTAGCATACCGGTTACAGAAATCGCTCCAGAAAATATTTCTGAACCATTTCTTGACCATTTTTTTTACATAGGTTTAAGATAGGCAAAGAAATTTCTTGAGCCTTGCATACCGGGCTTAAAAATAATGGAATTAATTTTTTATCCTTAATCCACTCTTCGTTTATTGGTTTGAAACAAACCTTAGACCAAAACTTTCTTCTTTGGATGCGAGGCTGTAAACTAATCAAACACATCCGCCTCAAAATTTTGTATCTCAACCAGGATCTGATAACAAGATATTTCATATTTTTTCTTTTTCGTTCCAAATCATGAATTCGCCTCAGACCCGTTTTATTTCCTCTTGTTTGGCACGGAATAAAGCAATTAAATTTTCCACTTCCATATCAAATTCAATATGTCTGGTACGCAAGCGCGCGGTAATAACCCTCTCAGAAACTGGTGACCAGCTAATGAGGCTGGACTTGGCTCCCTTGGTGAGTATTACGTCCATGGAGACTATACAAGGAGCATAAACTCCTATGGGGAAAATGACAGGAAATGGATGGGCAGAAGAAACTAAACTTCTAGTTCATTTTTGGCCACAGATGTCACGTTTGTCCGATGTGCCCCACATGAAGTTAGCTGAATTTGACCCATTTCGACGATTCGTTCAAAATTAAGTTAGTCGAAATGGAGCAATGGAACAAAAATTCATTGGAAATTAATAAAAATTCATTAGGAAATCCCGGAAATAGTATTGATATAAATCGAATTTAGAAGCTGGTTTTTCTAATTAGGCGTAAACATAAAATATCTTAGTAATTAACAAACTTGGCCATGAACCGGATGAATACAATCGGCCATGTTTTTTTGGAGTAAATTTGACTGCAGCGCCCTCATTAAATCAAACGAAAATTGACAACATGGAGTTTAAGCTCCTTGTATAGAGTCTCCAGAGAGGTTTCGTTTTTGCCAGAATATAAGAAAGACTCACAGTATGGGAAGATAAGTTCCCTCGCATCGTGCCAATTGGTCTCGCTTAGTCCTGGGACCTCGATTTTATACGGGTTTATCTTCTGCGATCTGATTGCGGTCAAATGACGACCTCCTGAGTTGATGCACATTATTGTGCTCGTTTTATGTAATTTTGAATTGTTGCTCGCAAAACATCTGGCACCAAATTGGCGATGGCGCCAATGGGATTCGTCCCTCATCAAGCCTAGTATGGAGTTCGAACGGAATTCCGTTTAGCATTTTTGCTATTTAATTCTACCAGGGAAAAATCCGTGTAGAATACTAGGGAGAAAAAGTGAACATCTGACTGTTAAAAAACTACATATAAAACCATGTGTACTTAACGAAAACAGCTGTTTTTCTTTCGTCTATGCACTAGCGATATATTACCGTTCCAATTACGTACCTACTCATAAAGCAAAAATCACATGGAAAAATAGTGTGTATGAAATGTCGTGCATTTTTTTACGTGTATTTTATATGGGAAACAGAATTCCTTTCGAACTCCATATTAGGCTTTACGAGGAAAACAACGACGAAACTCACCGCTAATTTGTCAAATAAGCAGTAACAATAATTCCACGTTCTTCAGGTGTGCATCTCTCTATTGCTTCTTGTTGTAATCTAATTCTCTACAACATAAATGTCAAAGCACAATGATATTTGACGCCATTTGCAAAAATTATGGGCCATTCACATTATGACAAAACGACGACAAAAACAATTAAACCTTAATGAATAACTAAATTAACATTTGATTTCGAGACTTGAAATAGTAGGTTAGGGGCCATCCATAAATTACGTCACACGTTAAGGGGAGGGAGGGGGTCGACGAAGTGTGACATAGTGTGACAAGGGGTGGGAGGGGTCCTAAATTTCGTGACGTCACAATTCAAAATCTAATATATCTAAGAACAGTAATACCTCGCTTTACGCGTTCGAAAAAAACTCGCGTTAAGTGAAATTCGCGTATATAGGGGGTTGCGTTTAAACATAGCCAAAAGTCAGTACAAAATGCAAATCAATTCGATTCGTCCGAAGCCCGGCTAAAAAATCGCTCAATTGATTTTTGCAAATTTTTTCGAGAAGTTTTCGAAAAAATGACAAGCGTGTCATTAAGGTAGGCAATAATCTTTTGTATAAATAGAACAAAAATAATTTCGCAAAAATCAGTTTCTGAGTAATTTTTTGACCAAAAACTGAATTTTTGAGACTTTGACCTTGAATAACTTAGAAAGGGTTAAGTTTTCGAAAAAATGGCAAGAGGACTTTTTTGTAGATAATAACGTTTCGTATTGACTGATCAAAAACTTTTTCGAAAAAAGCAGTTTTTGAGTGATTTTTTGGCTAAAAAGTGATTTTTGATAAGTTTGACCTTGAATAACTTTAAAAAGGTTAATCGGGTCAACATGTTTATAAGAACTAAAGTTGTAGAGCGTTTCGTTGTCAACATTTTGGGCCCTCGTACTATAGGTTGTGTGACCTATAGAAACCGAGATACCAGGAAAACACGGGATAAACGCGATATCTCCGGCGGTCATGCTTTATTTTTTGTGATTCCGAAATGCTTTTCTTAAAAAGTCCCAAGGAAGCTGCGGACCAATTTTCAGCCATTTTGGAATTTTGTCTCCTTTTGTGCGCTTTTTATTGCTAATTTCCCCGGACTATAGTATAATTATTGGTTTTGTGTTTTGTTTATTTTTTCAAAAGTGTGATGTTGATTTCATTAAAAAACTAGTTGGGATGTGGCTTTTGACCCTTTCGGTCCACAAGATTAACTTCCCAGTATTCGTTCAAACAAAAAAACGACTCGAACGATTTTTATGAAAATCTTTTCAGATCATATGTCCTTTAACACGCTTTGAACGGCATCTTAACGAAGTCGGTATCTTTTTTGGTTCGCGCGAAATCGTGCTGGTACAAAAATCACTTACGTCGTTCAAACAAAAAAACGGTTTGACCGATTTTTATGAAAATCTTTTCAATTCATATGTCCTTTAATACGCTTCGAACAGCACCTTAACGAAGTCGAAATCTTTTTTGGTTCGCGCGAAATCGTGCAGGAAAAAATGACCACATACGTACGCACACACACACACACACATATTTCTTCTCAAATTTTTGCTTAAAATGCTATTGGGACTTTGAAACGTGTAAATACATTGAAAATTTCGAATCCGATTTTCGGACCGATTACAATAACTTCCTACTGGGAAGTTAATAATTTAAATAGAAATAAAACTAATTTCGGAACTGCTGTTTTAATTTAATAATTTCTAGATGTAAAATTGCAAAACATGTGACGTCACACTAGGGAGGGGGAGTCTCACAAATGTGACCAGTTGTGACAAGGACGGGGGAGGGGTCAAAAAATCATGAAATTCGTGTGACGTAATTTATGGATGGCCCCTTAAGTGAGTTAACAACTTTGGTGCGACTGGATGACGTCTACTTATTGAGCTTACGAGAATCGAAGTGACACATTCTATTGTTGCAGTTCAATTGCGTCGTTGATATGTTCTTCTGTATGGATGGTGTTTATTTGTATACATGTTGTGTGGATGGTGTGAAAGGTGTGATTGCTGACATTGGGCATATTCACACAGTGCACATTCATGGCGCCTAAAACCGGTTTTATAGATGAGAGAGGGAAGGGAGCGGAAGAACTTAACGAAATATTTTTCACGCAAAAGCAAACGCGTGAAAACTGGCACACATATAAAAAGTTACTTCTATCTCTTGCATTCTTTAGCTCTGTTTTTCTCTAACAAGTAAATTTCATCTGCAATACATTTAAAGGTTCCTGTATAGCATTCAAATTTACTACACTCATTTACGCCCCGTCTGAGTTGCTAGGAGTTGAATAAAACCGGTTTTACTCACCACAATTATGGCAGCGTGTGAATATGCCCATTAAGCTTAGTTTATCTTATAAAAAACTATCGTTGTTTGCAAAAGTTCATTTCAACTCAGTAAAAATTATCACAACAAAAATAAAAGCAATCAACTGATTTACGATTCATCAAGAGCCACACAAGCAATAAAAACTTATACCTGGCAATGCTTTGAATACCATATTTCATTTAATGATTTATTTCCTGTCTGTATCCGGTCAATATTTTCATGCGATATGCTACGGATCAAATCAAATTACTGGCATAAGTACACTTTGGACGTCCACTTTATGCAATATCCCCTTGACAATGTAATTTAACACACACAAAACGAGAACATAATCCTCCGACATTGAATAACCAAGGTGTTATTTGTTTTTCATGCTCCTCCATATAAATATCATCGAAAATAAATATTTTATTTGTTTCGTCATGAAAATGTTGAAAACCCTTTTGGTTTCATCTTTAAATTAAAATTGTTTAAATATTCAAGAGACGCAGGAAACATGCATACTTACATATATGTTTATACCCCACAAAAAGGGTAGTGAAATATTGAAAAACATTTACTCATCACTGGACAGATTTTATAAGGGTGCAGTTCATGGCTTACGGGGGGAAAGGGGGGTGTACTACTCCAGATTTACATATGAAATTCTTCTGGTATGCAACCCCTACCGTACTCATGTCTAGAGATAAGCTTGTTAGTCGCATATATTAGCTGTGTTCCTTTTCTACTCTTTAGTACTTGCGAGCAGAGCAGAAAAGAAACACAAAATTTGTTGATTTGAGTAAAACCTAACCTAACATTTTTGATGTTATTTCATTTGTATACAAATAAAAGGTTAGAATAATAATTTTCAATGTAATTTAAATTAATGCGATTTTATTATTAATTATATTTTTATTTATTGAAGTGAAAACTTCACGTTGGGCACTTTTTGGCCCGGGGAAAAACTAAAAACTCGCGTCACGCTACCGTACCATGTGAGAACAAATTTGCCTTTGAGGGTTTTAGTTTTTATTAAGTGTAATGTATTATTATACTATATTATTATGTATTCTTATGTATTATGGATTATTATGTATTTTTTAATGGTTTTATTTAGCTTGACCTCGTATATTTGTTTGTTTGTTTCTTTGATTCAAATCTTGCGACAGCTTTTTCAACTACTTCTTGCACACACTAGCTGCGATCTATTGGGCGAAATTTTCTACTCGCGAGTACTCCGGAGTACATGGCCAATGCAACATGATTATTGATATCAGAAGAAAATACGAGTAAAACATAACCTCAAATTAATTTATTGCCCTTAAAAGAAATGTGAAATAATTATTGTTTTTATAATAAAAGGAAATTTTATATCTTACTGTATACTATATTTACCGTTTTTGTAGATTTTCTTTAAAAAAACACTTTAAAATAATTAATCGACAGTTTACTTAACCTTAAAAAACAAAAGGCAACCTATTTTTAAGTAGTTAAAGCTTGCAAACCTGGCGGAAATTTTATGCGTTTCTACTAGGAGTAAAATACCCTAAAGCAAGAGCAGTGATAGTTGAGTGTCCTCGGGAGTACTCCGGAGTAGCAAATATTGCCCAATGGAATGCAGCTAATGAGTTCCAGTGACAATACAATGTGACAATTTTGTAAAAAAATCAAGATGGCGGTTCCAAGATGGCAGACGAATTTTGCAATCGTGTTCCGATTGCATTGAAAATCGGTATCGAGAAGTTTTTATGAGCGCAAATGACGAATCTGTGGTCAGAATTAGAATATCCAAAATGACGGCGCCAATATGGTGGATTATTTTGTCAAATGTGTTCTGAATCCATTGAAAATCGGTATCGGGGGGTTTTTAGGACCACAAATGACGATTCTATGCTCAAAATTTGAAAATTATAAATGGCGGCGCCAATATGGCGGATGAATTTTACAAATGCGTTCTGAATCCATTGAAAATCGATATGGGGGGTTTTTAGGGCCACAAATGACGATTCTATGCTCAAAATTTGAAAATTAAAAATGGCGGCGCCAATATGGCGGATGAATTTTGCAAATGTGTTCTGAATCCATTCAAAATCGGTATCGGGGGTTCTTAAGGTCACAAATGACGATTCTGTGGTCAAAATTTGAAAATTCAAAATGGCGGCGCCAATATGGCGGATGAATTTTGCAAATGTGTTTTGAATCCATTCAAAATCGGCATCGGGGGTTCTTAAGGCCACAAATGACGATTCTGTGGTCAAAATTTGAAAATTAAAAATGGCGGTGCCAATATAACGGATAAATTTTGCAAATGTGTTCTGAATCCATTCAAAATCGGTATCGGGGGGTTCTTAAGGCCACAAATGATGCTTCTGTGGTCAAAATTTGAAAATTCAAAATGGCGGTGCCAATATAACAGATGAATTTTGCAAATGTGTTCTGAATCCATTGAAAATCGGTATCGGGGGGTTTTTAAGGTCACAAATGGCAAATCTGTGGGCAAAATTGGAAAATCCAAAATGGCGGCGCCAATATGGCGGTACGATTTTGGGAATTACGATTCGATTTCACCGAAAATCGCTATTTGGAGGTGTTTAAGGTCGGAAATAATGAATTTGTTATCAATATTAGAAAATTCAAGATTGTGCTGGCAGTATGGTATGCATAACAAATCACTTCACCAGAATTTTGTAAAAAGTAAAATGCATAAAAACCTGTACAACAATTGTATAATTAAATAAGAAGGACTTGTCTAGTAAAATGTATTTCCAAGTCCTCCAAAAAAAAAAAATATTTCAAATGCGCGATGGAACATTCATAGACAAAATTTATTGACCTTTATCCTCCCGTAATATAACGATTGAACTGGAAATACAGAATGGCCATAGAAGTTTTCACTTTCATCGTGTGGTCCTACGCACACCAGTTTTTTTTATTTATATATTTATTATTTTTATTTTTATTTATAGACGTTTTTTTTATAAAAAAACAAAACAATCAAAAGCCATCTATGGGGTGAAAGAGTAATTAAAATGATTCACAATTGGCTCCAAATGGGAGCTTTCCTCTAGCGGATTTTAATTGCATAACAAAAATTTTTATCTACTCGTATGCAGGTGTAGCTGCAAGTACTCACGAGTAAAAAATAGTAAAAATTAGCAGAAAAGGAACGCTGCTTTGTAAGTTTTAGCCAATTTTAAATTTACAATGAAAAAAAATGTTTTTAGGGTAGTGGTGGGAATGAAAAATATCGATACCAAGTAATTTTATAGTTTTAATGAAGTAACTTCCATGAAACTTGAGATAGTCGACAAAACTTTTTAGTTAGTCATCAAACTTCCATAAGTCTTTCACTTCATTGTTCTCAACTTTAGTTACTAACTTCTACACCACAAAATTCCTGCATCATCAATTGTCCAATCACTTTGTGTATACATATATGTATGTATATAAGAAGTATCCGTATGGAGAATGCTTCATATTTTCTTGTTAGAAAAGGAAATTACTGAGCACAAAACCATGTGGAAACAATCTGAGGTCATTTTTTTTTATATAAAGTTTCACCAAAGTTGCAGCAACATCCCAAAATCATGCACTATTCTGCTTGTCTATGTGATATACTGTAGGATACTATCTCTGCATTATTAAATAAGGATCGCTCATAAAAGCAGTTGCCCTTGGAGTTCTATGCGACAACCATAAGACCAGGACATAACCGTTTTACAATTTTCATCGAATTTTATCCTTTTCAAAAATTTCCAAGACAAGAAGTTGTTGCTCCTTCGTCGTTTCTTTATAATTTTGTTGTTTGTTTTTTGATATGTGTGTGCAATGGCGCTACACGGAACGTCGCCGTCGTAACCAAAAACAACAAAGATCTCATGTTTTTCGCAGATATTAAAAAAGCGATATCTAAGAAAGGAAAAGAATGTGCTACACACACGCATGTTACGATGATGTAGTTATGCATACATCCTTGTGGCAGAGCGTATAATACTTGGCAGGAATCCGCAGAACGCTAGAAAATAAATTTACTCGACGTTTTTGTGTGTTATCCTGGTAAGGATTCAAAGGCGGAATAAATTTGCATATATCTCCATTAACGGGATGAACTGAACCGGGGGTGGGTGTCGAACAGGGTATGAGGTGGTACAAAAAGAGTATGAAAGTAAAAAGGAACTCCGTTGCCATCATTTGCCGCACATTCAAAAGCGAACCCAATAACGATGATGCTGCACACTGCATTTGGAATTAATTCACAGGATGCAACGTAATCAGGACTCTATGCATCTCTGGGGAATGACTAAATTCAAGGATTCAACAATTTCAAGGTTTTTGATATCTGCTGCTGATAGATACCAATAAAGATTAGTCCTTTAGGAGCGCTCTTACAAGGATCTGGAACTGTGTACGAAGTGTGGATGTACATGAGTGTAAACATCTCGTGTCTAAATGTTTTTTCGAAAATGTTATCCTTAACACTGCTGCTAAAGACTTTTATATGTCCTTGCACCACAGCCAGCGGTAAGTAAAGATAAATTACATTTGAAGAAAGATCAACGAGATCAACAAACAATTTTCAGTCCTTGCTCCTGCTGTGAGGTTTATCCCCCGATATCTCGCAAGGATTATGCAAATCAAACTGGATTTCACTGTATAAAAAAGTGTGCACGTCTCCTCCAAGCTTTCTTCATTCTGGTGCCACGTTCCTTTATTGGCAGTATCCTTTTCAGCTATAGTAAACTTTCTTCCTTTTAGTTGTTGTTGTTGTTGTTATTTTTCTCTAACATCCTGTTGCTTATGGGATTGTCTTGTCTGCCCCTTGTAACGTCCGGAGCCTTATGAATGTGCCTTGAGATGCCAACACCAAGGGTAGAGATCCACGTTATACCTCTCCTACTAACATCATAGCCGTGTTCGTGGCAGCTTAATCAATTTCTCTCATCACACCTGTGTTATGCAATCCTTATATCGTCGCCGAACTCTTTTTCTCTCTGTGTTATTTCGTCGTCTGCCTTCCTCCAACAACTGCCAGAGAACGTTCGGCGCGGGGGAGGATACTTTTACACAAAGTTGTAATGACTGGGAATAAAAGCCCATGATGGATAACCCTAGTGAACGACGCTCCCCCCTCCCCGCGGAATGAAAGAGAAATGAGATTTTCAAAATTACGACATGTCATTACCCTTTTTCTTGAGATTTTTCACGAACAGGTGATTCTGCATTTTATGACTTGTTACCGAAAACTTTTCGGAGTCGTCCCAAATTATTCGGATTATGCGAAAAAGGGAAACAAGAAGAAAAATTTGGTTTTTTTTTCATTTTTATTTACTCCGGTGAATTACGGATGTTACTTTATGATTTGTAAATGATGAAGGAGGTACTAGGGAGGTAATTGAGGATAACAAAAAAAAATTTACAATATCCTTCATTTGTAAAATGTTGTTTCATGCGGTCGCTGTTTTTTTTGTGTTTTTATTCAACGAAAAAAAAAGTCATAGAGTTATTTGCATGGAAGGAAAATAAAGTTATAATCGCTCTTCTTCTTCTTTGGTGAGGTATTGGGTTCAAAAGTACCGTGGCCACTTTATTAGGCTAATTGTATACCAACCGCAAAAATATAGAATACATATAAAACGCATTTCAACAAGAAGTGTCATTTTAAATTTTACGCCATTTTTGAACTGTCAACATACAGCTGTCATTATGATGACATTTGGCAAGTGAAAACTAGGAGATTTTTAAATATGAAACGATATACACTCACAAAACTACTTGAAATAGTGACAATTTACTACAAAAAACGTGAAAATATTATGGAATCGGTTCGTATAATTCACACTTCTTAGACCGGTTCTACATGTTCAACTTCACCACTTTTTTCTCTTTCGTTCGCATGCAACTAGGGATAATCTTTCCCATTTTCACCATTGCATGCGGGCGAAAGAGAAAAAAGTGTTGAAGTTGAACGAAAAGTTGAACGTGTAGAACCGGTCTTATGGGGCTCTTTTACACGACCGGACACCGAACAGACAAAACGAACGGACAAACTTAGGTTTATGGGAAAGAGGGTGAGAGATGGGCCAGTTTTCCATCGTCCTCTCTCACCCTCTTCCCCATAAACCCGTTTGTTCGTTCGTTTTGTCTGTTCGGTGTCCGGTCGTGTATAACCGGCCATGGTCATCACCAAACGTCTTTAACGTAAAAAACCCCACCACCATGTTCATCAGGTTTCACCACAAGCTGCCAGAGTACGACTATAGAAGACAAGGCCGTTCCTCCACTCGAACCCCCCCCCCACCCGCCACACAGACCAGGGCTCCAATATATTCAATTCCAAAATAACCATATCTGAAATGGAAAGCCTACACCGTCCAGACTCCTCGCAGAGCGACTCTCTCAGAAGCTGCAAGAACTTAGAGATTCTAACCAGCCCAGAGGATCTCACCACGGAGTTGTCAAGACGTATAATAACATACGTTAGAAATACTGGTGGAGACGTATTTTCGGTGTTATATGTAAGTCTATACGCCCGAGAATGCAAGAAATGTCAAACCATGAAGACCTCTAGACAATTCCGAATGCCCATGGTTATAACCGACATGCGATTTCGATAAGGTTTATTTAGATATTGTGGACCCCCTGGAAGCAACACATTCGAAGAAACACACAACTTGACTAAATTCGTAGATTGGTATGCCATTCCAAAAGTGGAAGCCCAAATGCGGCAGCTCAAATCGTCAGATATTTACCGACCAAGAAACAAATCCCACGGTCCGCGATTTTGCGGATTATCACGTACGGCCGACGTCCACGGACGACCTCGGAACGCACAAGTTCGCACCGCACCTTTGAAGTTACCGAGAACACTCTTCCTATGGTGCGCCGTCCGCGTCTATCCGCAATAACGCGCCCCGTGGGAAGGAAGGCGGTTTTACGGTGCACTAGAACGAGCGCATAAATTGTTTACGTATTATTGTTTAGGTAAACATATTGCGAAAACGATCCATAGTTTCTCGAATTAATAGCTCTGATGGACGATTATGAGAACCATTAAACGCACCTAATGCCCGATGTGTTTTTCAAATTTAATCGTGTTTTTCAAAATAAATTTGAACAATTTTCAAACTTTGCTCCAGCGTGAGTCTATTAATGATGAATTGCCAAACCAAACTAGCTCCAAAACAACCGAGAACTGTCAAATCTGCTGTCACACAAAACAGTGTTGCCAGCTAAAAGTTCTCAGCCTCTAAAAAAAAATCTTTTAGTATGTGAAAGCTCTTCCAATCCAAGCATCTAACCAAACCATGACTTCTAAACTACTGCTGTCAGGGACGGCGGAGCTCGTGGGGATGGAAGGAAAAGTGCACACGCACTTTCGCTTTGGGTGGGGAAATCCCCACCCAAAATATTTCATCCCAGAACGTTGCAGGGCCGTCTCGCTCGCTGGCGACGAAGGAACTTATAACTGTATAGCCTAAGCTTTTTAAAGCCCACCCGACTAGCATTTAAAAAGGGGATTGCCTCAGCCGAAAAAAGATTCCCCGTAGGTTCCTCATGAGGACTCCACGTGGCAAATAAGGGAGGGGCATGCCAAAAGGGACATTTCCTCATGAGCAGCAAAATGAGGGGCATTTCCTCATGAACGCCACAAAAAAAAAACAACGATGAGGTATGCCTTATCAATTTCTCATAGGGGGGCCCTATGAGGCAAACCTCAATACAAATGAAATGGGGCAATCCCAACATCTGGCTTCCGTTTTCGGAAAGCTTTTTAAAAAGCTTTAAAGAAATACCCTTAAGCTATAGTTCAACTCATACAAAGCTTTAGTTTCTGTTGTTGCATTGGTTCTAAGGGAATTATGTTAGTGACAGTGAAGGCTGTCATTGGGCCAACGCACACGGCGCATAGTTATGGCACATAAAACCGGTTTTATAGTAGAGAGAAGAAGGGAAGGATAGAACTTAACGAAACAATTTTCACGCAAAACGAAAAGCGTGAAAACTAACACATGCATATTATATGTCTTCTTATATCAAATCTTCTTCTATCTGAGCGCAGCATTTTCCTACTGAAATTGTTTAATCATTCGCATTTTGTTCATCAACCTGTTCAAGTGGTCTGAAAATGTTGTTTTTTTTGTGAGCATATTGAAAAAATGATATTAAGGACTTTTTATTTATTATTTCTATTTATCAACGAAATGACAGCTCTATGACAAGTAATTTTCATATGCACAAATACATTTAAAATTTCCTGAAAAGATTCAAGTTACTACACAAGATGCTATTACCCCGTCTGCGTTCCGAGCAGTGTAGTAAAACCGGTTTTATGTGCCATAACTATGATCTCGTGTGCGTTGGCCCATTTACCATAGCCGGTTCTGGTTCGATTACAAAAGTCAAGCAGCATTCGATGTGATTAGTACTCAGTTGGGGGCCGTATTGATAAAATCACACCCGCGTTTAAAAATATAAAGCATTCGATACCGGCGCAGTTATTACTCACATATCCACTCCGAAATTTTCAAAATCCACTCGGGATCGGGTGGCAATGATTTTTCCTCAACCGGGCGAAATAGGACATTCCTTATTACGGGCTAAGGAAAGG
Source organism: Thereva nobilitata (assembly GCA_963855945.1). Lineage (NCBI taxonomy): Eukaryota > Metazoa > Arthropoda > Insecta > Diptera > Therevidae > Thereva > Thereva nobilitata. The sequence continues at coordinate 15,912,134 of OY979698.1, forward strand.
CGTTAGATGCCCTACAGGGTAATTCTCACGGGGTCCCATGAGGCAGAGGATCTAGCCTCATAAGGGCCCTATCTGTACCCGTTACCTCAAAATGCTAGACCGGCATAATCCCATAACTCAATAGGCAGCTGGTAAATAACCGATTAACTTTATACATTTTAACGTTAACTGTTCACGTGTTCCCCACCCACAATGATTGTGCTCCGCCGCCCTTGACTGCTGTACGATATGATCTCATATGTGAAATCGAGAATTGAATGCTCTCTAGCCTTAAAGGGGTGTTCGTGAAGAAAAGTAGAGAGAACAAATCTCGATAGTATTCGCTGTACTAGTATAGCTATACCAGTCCGAAGCCGCACTCTAATGACTCATCGATTGTGAGCTTTAGGGTGGTGGTCTTGGGATGTGAATGAGCGCCATCTGTGGATGCTTCGCTGTGAGATTTTGCGCTTAGCTGGTTGGTTTCCGCCTAAACTCGCGGTTTTAAGGAAAACGAGCAAATAAAAGGTATGAATGTAAGAACCAAATAAAAATGCAAATTATTAAGAAAAATATTGACTCGTTGGTCTAGTTGTATAAAGGAAGGGAAACCCACTCGGAAAGTTATTTGCGTGTGGTCGGGGTTTATAGGATAGGACACCCAGGGCCGGCGTTTGGGGTTTATGCTCCCGGTGCATTATGCCATATTGCGCCCCATCAGCTCCTCATTTCTTGATCGCAGTGAATGGCAATGTTAAAATTGCGCCCCTCTCCAACTGCGCCCTGTGGAAGTGCACTATTTGCACCTATAAAAGCCCCACTCCAGCTTAAGTCCAATTACCTTCTTGTCGCATTGGAGCAAAGCGGAGAATATTTCGCTGAAGGAAAATGGACAAAGGCACAAACACTTAAATATTTATTTTAGGGTACCCTATTAGATATCCAACGTAAATGCTCCGATAAAACTGTGGCGTACACAATAAAACGCCATCACATCGTTCTTAGAATAAGAATTTTCTCTTTATACTTATAATTCACATGTAGTTTACTCAAGCAAGAATTTTCTCTTTATACTTATAATTCACATGTAGTTTACTCAAGCAAGAATTTTCTCTTTATACTTATAATTCACATGTAGTTTACTCAAGCAAGAATTTTCTCTTTATACTTACAATTCACATATAATTTAGTTTTAGATTTAGATATAAGACTTTTGTAAATATTTTTGGAATAGAGCTGAATTGTCTTGGACTTCTGTGTTTTGCATAAGAAGTAGTTTTTTGGTTTTTAAAGACATCTACCAAAAAACTATATCGTGTAAATTCTTGCGCCCGTGGGATCCACATGAGTTCGGGGATAGACGTACAGAATATTTTATCGAAAAACTGGAAAAATTAATTGTGGTAATAAAAATGAATTCCTTTAACATATGAAAATAAAGTCACGGGAATACCTTAACAATTTTAAAGTCTCAAACTTTGTTTTTAATTTTAATTTCTGAAATTGCGCCCCTGTCCAATTGCGCCCGGTGCAAGTGCACCATTTGCACCTATGAAAGCGCCGCCCCTGAGGACACCAAGGTAGATCAAATATTCCTTAGAAGATTGGCGTAGACCAGCACACACACAGACTGAAACTTAATAAGTGGAGGGTGCTGTTGCTAGAGGCTATGAGACCCGACCCTAGTTATAGAACTGTTCTGTGAACAGAAAAGGTAATTGATACTGATTTATTTGGTAAAGATTAAGTGCGTTATCACTTATACGTTTTAGACCAATTATTTTACATAACATTATCTCAAAAGGCACAAGTTTAATGGATGGGTTCCTTATCGATTATTCATAATGGTGCAACGAAACGTTATTCAAATCTACAACTATGGTTTTATTTTATTTTAAAATATAGTCTTTGTCATAAAATATCCTGGAGGGTGAAGACTAATTCAAACTTACTACCCTTAATTTATCAACACAAACCTGATCTCGGCAGAATGTCAGCACCTGCTGAACAGAGCAAGCCTTCGATTACTTCTAGCACAGGTCGAGCAAAGTATAAAGGAAACTTGAGTCTTGAGCTAAAACATCCGCGATTTTTCATTATAAAATACAAAAACTGTCGATAGCATTGAAAATCACCAATGCCAATGCTGTCTATTATTAGGAGGGGATGCTATATATAGTAGTATCGAAAGTTCTATTTTAGACAAAAAGCTTGGGTTCGGTAATACACATTAAAATTCAGACAACATGGCAGAGAAGGCTTTGTGAGAGAGACTCAATTTGCAAATTAGTTACGAGTACAAATTATCTTAGACACTCCCACGGGGAATCCCCTATCATTAATTTTGCCTGAAAATACGCGAAAAGGAACAAGGACATTACAACAAAAGCGCCTACTTTTTAGGTGAAGCCCGCGCGAATGGTATGGGGGCAATTTCTCATTTTGTGTCTTGATAGGAAACCATCCTTCGGTTGCCGTATAGTTGGTGGGTGGTGGTGGATGGTAGATGGTGGCTCTCTAATGGAACCGTCTGGTAACCGGGATTATTTTTAATTACTGCCCAATTATTGTAAGAGAAGAACAATTCAGTTAAGGTAGAATTATTTCTGGAAATTCAAGGACTATATAAGGAGGAGAGAATGGAATCTCCATTTTCCTTATTTTTTTTATTTTTTTTTAATAAAATAAGAATCAACTCGGATGTCTCGGGCTGGAGTCCATTAGAGTCGGAAGCATTCTTGAGGGTTTACTGGCGCGATGGTAAAAGCTTTCTTCGTACGTGATGAGGTAATTCAATGCGCCTGTAAGTATGCGGTGTCAATACAATTTCTAAGTAGGTATGGTCGGTGCCAAAAGCAAGTCATTCTTCTAGATATCGTAAGGAGTAGGAATCCCTAGAGATGGTGGTTTTCATACCTCTCTATAAATTCCCAGAAGAAATCATCAAAACAGGACTCGCTCTATACAGAAGCGTATATATATAGATAAAAACACGAGAACGACAGCCTATTCATACAACTTGAAAGGTTTTGTTGCCAAATCAACAAACCACGGATCTGCGACGTGGAATAAAACTTGTAGTAGAAAAATCCCATGAGCAGAGCAGTGTGCACCTCATCCCAAAAGGAATCTAGATACGTGTGGGCTATATACTGTCAACGAAACACAGGGGTCCACCAAAAACTGGGAATAATCTGATATATTATCCTTGCGATTATAACGTCCAGTTGTATATCCTTAAAATGCCTAGCAACCAGCAGCAGCAGCCATAGATGCTAGATAAGTCACAATCACAATCGTTCTGGATTTGTATGTGCTCTTAGAATCCGATAAAAGTCACACATCCGTAAAGGATAGTACTTTAATGTTGGCTGGTGTATAGTGGAGACTCACTTTAATTTATAGAATGGGACGGACAGAACGAATTGAGGACAACGTCTGCTCTGGAACCATTGCAAGGACATCTTTGTGATGTGCTGCAACAACGACCAGAATAGTGTTAACTGACAGAAATGCGGATTTGAAAAAAAGAAATTGTATCACAGAGAGCGAGAGAGAGAGGAGGAGAATGGGGGGAAATTGTATTGCGACATTCATACTAATAGAAAAGTAAAGCTACTCTACTTCTATACTCGTACATACATATACAACGCACATTGGAAGATGACATTGTTATCATTTGCTGTGTATAAGATGAAAGTCTCGAGAAGAGAACATAATTGTGGACCAGACAATGGATCCTGCAACAAAGTATCCAGTGAAAAGGCCATGAATTTCAGATACATACCATTCGTAGAGGCAACTATACTATTCTGTTATAGCGATACTTAAATCCTGTTGAGTCGTATTCTGTTTTCATAGTAGGAGTTAACAAAATATAAAGAAGAAAAAAAATGAATGAATTGAAAATGCCAGCAGAGATTGTACAATATCACATTATTTTCATTATTTGATGATTGTCTTGTCTTGATAAATAATACAAGCAGTTTCAAATGATGTTGTCTGTCCACTAAGTCATTCATTATACACACAAACACACACAAATGCAGTTTAAGAGTTCAGAGATGATGATAAAAATCAAGATGTCGTCGGTCGTAGTTCGTTTGGTTAATTTATTGAATAGGTCAAGCTCTGTTATATCTGCTTCTTTTTTTTATTCTTTGATTTATTGTGTTCTCCAATGCACTTACTGAAATCCTGACAAAAATTTCTTGTATTTAGAGCAAATCGTTTTTATTATAGAGAGGGATGACGACCAAAACAGCTATAAACAAAATCAATGAAAGTCATAACTTCTCTTGGCTAAAATGAAAATTGCTTGTGGAACACAAGTGGACACAAAACAGGGTCATTTTTACAAATGTTGCTGATGTATCACTTTTCTGCACATTTATTCCAGTATTTGGAAAAAAGCTGGAGAAATTCACTGGGGGATGGTAGTTTTGAGTCGATAAAGTGGATAATGTTGTTTTCGACCTCCTTTGGGTATTTTAAAGTGCAAATTGAGCGCAGACTGTGTGTGTGTGCTTAAATAATCAAAGTGAGTGAAAATCTATTGAAAGGGAATGTTTAATGATGTGTTTGTGTGTGGGTGAACTTTGAAACCGATTTTATTGCTATGAAAGCCAGTTATTACAGGTTGCAGGTTTGTATTTCATCCATTCTAGGAGCTGGACCGGTGTTTGATTAATTGAACGTGAAATTTGTCCATGTTCAATATTTTTTTTAGGTATTTTACGATTTAACGGATTCGTAGGATTAATTAAGGAATACACTTATACACAATTCTTAAATCTCACTAATTATATCTCCCACTAATAACTCCTATTTATCGCCTTTAGGTCGATTTAGGTCACTTTGATCACTTACAACTCTTTCATCACTTTTCAAATCAAAAACTGGCTCTAAATGCCGCTGCCACTGCATTTATACGTATATCCAAGCACCTCCCTTATCCAAGTTCCAGATCTTTCCACCACAGTCTGGAGGCCCCTGCTGTAACATTCTTTTCATAGAAACTTCGAGAAGCTTTAACGTCTTAAATTACCGTTCGTTCAAATTCTAACTAATTGTTGGGCGTCAAAATTCAGACAAAAGGGCCACACGTTGAACAAAATGATAAAATCTTTTATTCTCTAAAAGTATACAAAATTAACGTGAACAAAAAATAATATTTCAATCTTTACTTCTCGTGTCTCGTTGTAAAAAACGGTTCCTTTTTCCTTTCTTCCTTTTTGGTGCGTCGGCTTAATATGCTTCCTTCTCCTGTCACACGTAACTTCCTTGTGTTTATTTTTCGTTATGTCAGTTCCGTTTTGTTTTCGTTCAGTCTGAGTTCGTCCGTTGTTTGTCGTTCAGTCTTAGGTTCGTTCGTTGCACGGCAGTATTCTTCCGTTATTTTTCTTTAGCATTTTCTTTTCTCGTTCTCTAACAGTAATAGATGGCGCGATGTTAGCTTACTGCAAAAATCATTACAAATTGTTACTTCAAATTCTAGATAAACCGTTACAAATAACTGTTCGTTCAAACTTCTAATAGATGGCGCATAAATCATCACAATATCATATATTACCATTAAGCATTTAACACATTGATGCGGAAAAAAATGTGTACAGTGCATGTATCTTCTTCTTTCCTCATCGCTGGGACCGTCCCATTGCTTCCATAGTACCAAAATCTACTTCAAAGTGCTAAATTGGTAGCAGATTATGATTAATGTGAAGTTGATGGGGAATTCGGGGAGGTAAGGGAATTTTGGGGGAGGATTGTTCTTGGTCCTATTCGTGTTCTATGCGTGGATTGATAATTTTTTTTCATTTTATGCGTATTCGAGGAAAAAATTCAAAGTTGTCTGCCCTTGAACTTTTTGTATGATAGCTAGGGAATATTGACTTTTTTTATTGTTGTAATCATATTAAAATGTGAGATTACTTAGTTTGGTTTAATTTATAACGGATTTCCACATAAAATCAGAATTTTTGCGGCCATGTGCCAAAGATTACCGTTGGGATTAACGGGAGACAACCTCGTCGAAGTGTTAAGCCACCTGAAACAAATGAATCCAGTTAACCAGCCGACAAAAGGTGTTACACCGGCAGTACTAGATTTCGACGTGAACAAGGAGGTGTACCGTCAGCTAGGTGAACGCGTGACCTAAGCGGAACTTTCTTCTTCTTCTTCTGCTCCTTTAATCCCTCGTGGAAAATAGGGCGGAAACAGTTGCCCTCCAACGGACTCTAATCTGTGCGACAGCTCTCAGCTCCGTGCAAGATTTTCCAGTTGTTGCAGCTTCTGCTAATAGGGTTCTCCTCCAAGGTGTTCTAGGTCGTCCAACTCAACGGGTTCCTTGCAGATTCTAGTTAAGAGCTTGTTCGGTTAGATTTTCGTTTTCCCGTCGCTAGGTGTCGCCAAAACAATTTCATTTCCTTCGCTTGATTTCGTCATCTATTTTTTCTAAGCGGAGCTTTGGACCCTATTATTAACCTGTTAAGCCGGCAAGGTGCTTTATTAGGGGTACTAGGAGATATGCGACCTGGCGAAAAACTTTAAGTCCAAACTATAATGTACGTAAGAAACGCACGTCATCTGGGCGGTCTTGTGGAAATTAATGTTCTCGGCTATATTGGATATACGTCGTCCATGGTTTGTTTCGTTAAGTTTCGTTAAATGTAAGAAAGCGAAAAGAACCGCGCTCAACGTACGTTTTGTGATATGATTTGTAGTTACATTGATGACAGTTGATTTTTGTTGTTGTTTTGTAGGATTTAAAGAAGAAAGAGTATTGAAAATATTGTGTATTTATGCATTTTAATAATTTTAAACTTTGGCAAACTTTCCGTATACACAAACCATTATACGTTTGACGAAAGTTTGATATTTACGCACGTCGACTGGCGTGCGTTTCTTACGTGCATTATAGTTGGGCCTTTACTCTGTCCAATATAGAACTCTTGGCCCAAGCTTGCCCACTAGGATGATTTTGGTATACAGTTTTGGACCACTCGCATTGCTACTCATATCCGAAGCTTGGGCAAAGTTAGACAGCCATGAGATTCGAACTTGGTCTAGATTTTTGTCCACACTTGGTCGTGTCTCATCGGTCCTGAATATAAGTGGCTTTGGAATCAAAAGTTATTTTTTTGTTAAAGCAGATTTGGGATATACATAAGTCCCGAAATGTGAACTAAAGGGTTTTGTACTAATTTATACCGGACCAATGGCATTTCCTAATGGAATATCGATGAAGCCCTAAAACAGTTTTTCCACCCAAAAATGCCATTATAGTAGAAAATATGTATGCAGATCCTTTTTAATCCTTAAACAAAATGAAAATTCCATTTCCTTTAATTATTCTCATTAAATTCAAATTTTTTTTTCAAACACAATTAATTTAATTCTAATGCATATAAATTGCTCCTTGGGATTTGAGTAACTTAAAAAGGTTTCACATGTCCCTTACGGAATTAACGTGTCTGCAACAATGGAAATATAACGAGATCAAGACTCCCTTGATGGCAAGACCTAACGAACCATGACAGCTTTTTTGTTATCCTTATATGTACAATTTGTTGTTGGTGTTGTTGATGTTGGTGGCTGGGCTATACACCAGCATCCTTAAGAGATGAGCACGCGAGTACGTATAGTTCCACTTAAACTCTATAAAGTCATCCGGCTTTTCTCCTTTTTAAAGTAAACAAAATTTCGTTTCGTGACGATGTACACTTATACTGTGTGTTTTTTATTTTTGCTTTTTTAGTTTTGTTTATGTATTGTGTTGCCTTTAGTCCTTTCCCCATAAGGAGTTTCTACTCACCGCATTTTGTGAGCATCCGCCATGTGATGTCACTCGTGTATTACTTCTATTGTTTTAAAGTAGAATCCTTTCTTTCTGTAAAGAGATTTTGTATTACGTTTTCGGAGTTGGGAGAGAGATGGAGAGGAAAAAACAAAGTACAAAAAAAAATAATAAAGAAAAAAGCACACAACAAAAGGAGAACGATAAAAGCTTGGAAATGATATTAAAAACAAAAAAATAAATATAAAACAAAAGGATGCGCGATGGGAATAAGTTTAAAATGGAAAAAGTTTTGCCGCGCTGCAGAAAACGAAATTTTTCATTTGACATATTTTTTTGTATGGGAGTTTTGATAATACATAAAATTGCTGAAAGCGCACAGAAGATCAAGTTTTAAGTGATTCTTGTTTTGTTTTTGAGGATTTATTTTATGTTTTGTGAGTTTGTTTTTATATCATATTTTTAATAATATTGAATTTTTTTGTGGAAGATTTCACTTCTTATGACTCTTTATTGGCAGATAAACGTTCTAAACTTTTTCTTACCGAAATTGAAGGATCGTGAATATACTTGTATACAAGGTGGGGCAAAAGTAATGTCATCTTGTGAATGAGCCATAATTTTTGCAAATGGCGTCAAATGTCATTGTACTTGGACATTTAGGTTTTAGACAGAAAGTGGAATTATTGTTTCTGCTAATTTGACCAATTTATGGTATGTTGTTTTAACGTAGCTTGAATTTCGTCGTCGTTTTCCTCATAATCCTGCACGGTAGACCAGATCTGACAGCGCCAGACTTCATCCTTGGTATATTTCCTGTAGTTGTATATTGTAAAATCTGTCTAAAACATAAATATCAAAGCATAATGACATTACGGCACATTCACATTATGTGTGTGGGTGATGACTGCTCCAGCTCAACCTAGAGCAGAAAAAATCAGCAATTTGTGTTCATTGAGACTTTTTAATAGCCGTGTTCCTATTCTGCAATTTTTTACTCGTATTTACTTGGAACTACTCCTGCTTTCACAGAGGTTTATATAGGTTTTACTCACATCGACAAATTTTGCGTTCCTTTAATTTTTTACTCCGGAGTAGAAAAGGAACACAGCTAATATCTCTTTTCTACTCTGCGTCCCATGAGCCTGCTCTGGGTTGAGAATTCACACTTTTTCTGCTCCACCAAATTTGTAGGAAAGCAAGCAAAATTATTCGTCTTCTTCTTTTGACAGTTGTCATCTTGAAAGCAGAAAAATCGTAAAATTGATTTATTAATGATTTATTCGGAAAATACTTGGAAATATTAAAAAATAAACATTAGTTTCTAAAAAAAATAATATTTTAATATTATATATTCAATTGTTTTTATTGGGATATATTTCTTCTTCTAAAATTGACACTCGTATCTAACCTCTAAAAACGAAATTTAGAGCAAAGTTAAGCAGAAAAGTGTTCTTTGCTTTTTTTTTGCTCTGACATCAATTTGACAGATGCTTCAAACTGAGCTGCTCTATTCTGCTCTAAACTCTTTAAGCAGTCATTGACAACACTTATTATGACATTACTTTTGCCCCACCTTCAGGGCCGGACTGGCCTATCGGAAGTTCGGGAGGATTCCCGAATGGCCGGTCCCTGTGCCGGACCGGTTACATGTAATTTTTTCTGACATTAAATAGAATTTTATCAAAATGAAACGTGCTTTTACGTCTTGACTGTGGAGCCCCCTAGGGATGGACAGGCACAGAGGTCGATGGTCTCTGATAGGTCCGCTCATTGACATATAGAATTGACTGCTTATCAGAAAATTTTCATTTTCGTTCCATAGGTGGCAAACCTTTTTTCACTGACATGCATACACGTCAGAGACTTTTGTTAAATTAAATTTTTTTATATTCGTATTTGGAAGATTGAAACAAAATAAATTCTTGTTAAAAAAAAATAGCAAATTCAATTTTGATGAGTTTTCCCTTTTAAAATGTTTTTTTTTCAACAATTACAAATCTTTATGTTAAAGAATGAGAGGTTCACTACCCCTATTTCAGCAAATTCCGGGGCTTATGGGGGAAAGAAACAGATATAAAAAAATTACTATACCCATCTATTTTTTGTAAATATTCTGACATTAGTTCAAAGGAAAAAAATGAATTTAGATATGGAAACTTTAATACCGTGCAACCGTTGTGGCGTTTTATTTTTAATTTCGCTTAAAATCACTCCAGAATTTTATTTACCTTTCTTCTTTTACTTCAATGATAAAAAAAGTTGTCGTATTTTGTAGTTTATTGAAAGTGAAGAGTAAAAATATTTAAGACAATGGAAAAGTGTGCAGTTTTTGAATGTCAAATTTTATTTTTTCAAGTTTGGCACTATCTGATTTTATTTCTGCCAGTGAATGCACTGAACTCTTAATACGAAATTTAATTAAATTTGAGCTCGGTGACAAAAGAGGCTTATGGATAAGCGAGAGAACTATACTTTTCTATACTTTTTGGTGCCACAATTTTAATAATTCACATCCTGCCTGAGCTCTTCTGTGCCGTCGCGCCGACGTTGTTTCGTTTTCCCTAATATTCGATGTTGGTTTCGTCAAAGTTTGTTAGCATGGAGACTATACAAGAAGCTTAAACTCCGTGTTGTCAATTTTCGTTTGATTAATGGTGGCGCTGCAGTCAAATGTATCTACCCTAAAAAACATGGCCGATTGTGTTCATCCGGTTCATGGCCAAGTTCGTTGATTACTAAGAAATTTTATGTTTACGCCTAATTTGAAAAACCAGCTTCTAAATTCGATTTATATCAATGCGATTATTCATATTTAATGAATTATTGGATTTTCCAATGAATTTTTATTAATTTGCAAGGATTTTTTTTGCATTGTCCCATTTCGACTAACTTAATTTTGAACGAATCGTAGAAATAGGTCAAATTTAGCTAAATTCATGTGGAGTACATCGGACAAAGGTGACATTTTTTTATGTGGAATACTAGAGCTCAGGGAAAAATGAACTAGAAGTTTAGTTTCTTCTAGCCATCCATTTCCTGTCATTTTCCCCTTAAAGGCGAGTTTACATCCCAAGAATAAAGTGGAAGAGCAAAGTGGCTCTGTACAAAACTCAAGCGCAAAGTTTCGTCGAAAACTCTAAACTTTTTACAACTGTCAAACGTAAAATGTTTAACACGGTGGCAGAGGAAACAATTTAATGAGCTACGAAGCCTTTTAGATTGTTATATTAAATTAATGTGTAGTAAAAAAGACAATTTTATTAGTTTCAAACATTTTCTCACTTCGTTTTTGAGTTAAAAAAAATTAACGCATTTTTCAAACTGTCAAAAACAAGGTAAAGATGCAAAAACTAGGGAAAGTGGCATATTTATAGGCGTTAGAATATTGAAATTTAACGAAATTAAAAGCTTTTTCTCGGTCTACGCATTCGTTAAGTAGAGTAGAGCCCTACTTTGAGGCTGCCGTTTTCTGCTGCCACGTTGGTGAAACAGAGAACCATACTATCTTCTATGCGATAAAGGAGCTCAGATTTGCTCTTCCATTTTATTCTTGGGATGGGATGTAAACCACCCGCCTTAAGAGTTTAAGCTACTTGTACAGTCTCCATGAAAAAACGTTTCATTTCAAGAAGTGACGGAAAGTTACTAAACTATGGGCTGCCATGTATAAATTATCCCAGGTCAGATTTCTATGAAGTACACGTTGGGCAATTTTGACCCATAAACATAGGACAAGGGGAGTTGCAATTAATCTCTTGTCTGTTCTCACCTTTGAACTTATCAATGCTAAATTTTTCCTAAATTCATTTAAGTTTGGTATAACTATTATCATTTATTTCGGAGCAACTTTCGCAAAAACTAGATAGTGCCCTTTATGTATATCAACTCTTCTGAACATTAATAAATCATAAAAAACTTCTGTCATTGTTTTCATAGAATATATTCGTAATCAGGTTCTTTTGTTATATAATATTTCCTAATCTTTAAGCGTGGTGTACTTTTATGAGATGGTTTCCATTGTTGTGCCTAGATATAGGTTCTCATACGCTTCGGTTATTTCTGCGTTACTTTCGTTTTTGTTATGTTTTTCGATTAAGTAATTTTATTTAGTAACTATTGTTTAGGTCGTTAAATGACCGAATAGTGCCCGAAAATGCGTATACAAATCTATATTAATAAAAGAAAGTTTCTGTATGCGTGTATGTGCGATGTGTGCGCTATAGCGGGCGCACCAGTGATCGTAGAGCTTCGAAATTTTGTACGAAGATCCGTGGGGGTCTCCCATGATGCACCTCAATTCAAAATGGCCGCCACAAAATGACCGAAATTCAAAATGGCCACCCAAATTTGCCAATTGTGTTCCGATTTCCGTCAAAATCGGTAACTGGGGGTTTTTAAGGTAGTAAATAACGAATGTTTGATCAGAACTTATAAATTCAAAATGGCCGCGCCAATATGGCCGACGAATTTTTTCAATTGTATTCTGATTGCAATGAATTTGGATAACTAGGGGTTTTTAAGGTTGCAAATGACGAATTTATGATCAAAACTTATAAATTCAAAATGGCCGCACCAATATAACCGCATTTTTCCAATTGTATCCCGATTCCAATGAACATCGATATCGAGGGGTTTTTAAGGTAGCAAATTATGAATTTATGATTAGAACTTATAAATTCAAAATGGCCGCAACAATATGGCGGACAATTTTTTTCAATTGTATTCCAATTGCAATGAAAGTGGATATTTAGGGGTTTTTAAGGTTGCAAATAACGAATTTGTGATCAAAACTTATAAATTCAAAATGGCCGCACCAATATGGCCGTTGAGTTTGCCAATTGTTTTCCGATTCCAATGAAAATCGGTATCTGGGTGTTTTTAAGGTAGCAAATAAAGAATTTATGATCAAAACTTATAAATTTTAAATTTCGGGGCCAATATAGGAGACAAATTTTGCCAAAAAGTATCATTTCCTGGTCAGCTGTATGTAGGTTGTTGAGGAGTTGGGATATCGAAAAATCTTCACATCCTAGCTCCAAATGGAAGAACATTGACCATAGTGTATTCTGGTCATTTCCTCTATTGTCGTGAAGTTTGCCACATTCTGAAATGTAGAAAATTTCTTAAATTATATTAATCTCTAATGATTCCGAGAACGCTCGAGAAGAAATATTACAATATTTTTTATGGGTAACTCTAAATTTTTATATGGTATATCCAAAATCATTTTTTCCAATTTTTTGTTGTTTTCATTATACTTTTTTCCTACCGCGGACAGTGCACACACAAACTTTTTTTAATTAAAGGCGTTGCAACGCACGCGGGTTTTATGCTAGTACGTGAATAAAAAGAGAATTTAAGAGAAAAATTTAGACCAATATCAAAGACACTTCATAAAAATCGATTCTTATCATTTTTCCAAAACATAGGGAGGCATCGTAAATATACTCGTGTAGTAATTAAATTTATTCCACTTTATCATGAAAATTGAAATCTTCGCATCAACAAACTCATGCCAACCTTGAGAGATTACAAATTGTCGACATGGAAAAAATCGATCCATTGTAACAGACATCCCAAGACAATCTTCCATCTTTGTTCATTTAGATAAAAATAAAAGCAATTTTAGAATCTGGTAATGAACATACTCGTTTCCAAGGATAAAATAAATAACCTTTCTCAGCTATCTTAACAGTATCCTTCTATCAACCTGTCTGCTTTCAAAACCGGCAATTTGTCCCTTATCTCTCTTCTATCTCTGAAAAGCGAAACATTTACGAAGTAAACAAGTCATAAGAAGGCGTGTCTTTTCATTCTACAGCCGAGCCGACCGACGGGCGGGCGATGGGGTTGGATTGGAGGTAATAGCGGCTGGGAAGAAAGGCGTTTTGTACAATTCAACTACTATTCCTTAAATTCTTTAATTAACTTCTGAATGGTAAGAAGAGGCGAATTTTCCACCAAGGAGATCTCAAAATCTCTATATATAGACAGACACTCATGTATAGCGAATCCTTTTTGGCTTTTGGCTGCTGTTCCTTGTTCCATTTAAATTTGCCAGGTTGAGCTCCATTTAAGATAAATACTGACGTAGGGCACAAAGTGAGACTTCAATTCATTATCAAGGGAGATGCGGTTACGTGTGAATGTGGAGATCTTTGTATATGTTACATTTATTCCGAAGAAAAGGAACTAAAGGAGATGAGACGAAAAAAAAAGAATTTCTTCACAGAGAATTCGTTTTGTTCCCATCGTTTCCTTAGGGCTGGTGAAACTCTTTCTAAATATTTACTCTCTCTATGCTTTCCCTATAAATATACATATGTATGTAGGGTAGGCACATATATTATATAAAGTCTCGTTGAACTGTAAGTGACATTTGCAAGGACCCAAGCTAAATTTCCTTAGGGACACGTTCAAAATACTAAGGATGCGACATATTCAATTTAGCGTCTACTTCTTTGATTACTTAGAAAAGTCTCGTACTTCTTCTTCAAAATGGAGAATTAATGCTGCAGAATATCAGACATACACAGGACAGAAATACACATTTACATGCATCCTATCCTGTCTGCCTACGTTTATAATAATTTCAAGGGAGATGATAAAACTGGGTCAAAAGGATACACAAGGACCAACAGCTCGGCGGCAGTGGCAGCCATAGGTGGGGAAAGTTTATTTCCTTTTTAACACAGCGAAAAAAAAACGAATATTTCCCGCACATTCCAGATGTCGATGTGTGAAATTGTGTTATTGTAATGAAGTGCTGCTGCTGCTGCTGCTGTTGCCTGAAATCAGGAGTCAGAAAGTTCATCAACTAAAAAGTAAATTCCTGCGGCAGGATAGGGTTACGGTTCTGTTATTTTTGACGTCGAGACTGCGGTGGTGGTGGCAGCGGTGGTTGTAATGCCGGCACTAGGGAACAATTTCAATTTTAATGAGTGCCGGTTTCATGCCCACCAAAAACCTGAAATATGTGACTAAAGACTAACAAAAGTTCTGACTTTTTACACCGGCAAACGGAATAAAAGTTTTCACCTACGGCAGTGTTTTAATAAGTGGCAAAGGTTTTATTATGGATGGAATTTTATGCCATTTTCATGAAAATTAAGATATTTATTTTAATTTTATGGTTGGTAGTTAAATTTTTACATTTTGGGGAAGGTTTGTTTATGTTTCAGGAATTTAGACCATTTCAATACTGCAATTGGTCTAAATTGGAAAATTGTATTTTCTTATAAAAAAAAGTTAGAGAAATACAGTGAAAATAACGACATCGATGAGTCATAGTACACTCTTAAAAAGAACCAAGGGAAAAAGTTTGTACTAGCTTAATAGTGATAAATCTACAAAAAGCCTTCAACAGCAATCTTATATCTGCAGCACTACATTAACCTAAGCACCCGAGTAAAAATAATTTAGTTGGTTAATTGTTTGAAAAGCATGTACGCGCCCTCAACTAGCACGCATAGAGAACAAACCTGCCATACCTGGGATGAAAATCTAAAAATGAACCCGCCAGAGATATACACGCCTCGGTTATGGATATGAATTTATTCGTAATCGACCATTTCAAGCGCGAGTGTGTCGGTTTACCAAGCGGTCCCCCAACTAAGAACAAACCGCGTTAAATGCTGCTTGACCTTCGCAATCGAACTAGAACTGGTTTACTGAGTATGCTAATGGCACCCTTTATGGTCATCAAGAAAATATCTCATTTTCTTCTTCCTATAGAATTTTTTAAAGCTCCAATTTTGCTCCCTTTAGTCTAGAAAAAGGGTGATCGTACTGTGCTTCGTTTCGGTTTCTCCGTGCGTCTTTTTATTGATACGTGATTGTAGCCGGCTGTATTTGGAAAAGAAAAATTTTTACTAAGGCGTACCGTACTTATTTCATGCTAATTTCGGGCGAGTCTTATTTTTGCTCAGGCCTGGTGTTAATCTCAAAGCTCCTACATTATCCATCCCAAAACCCACCACTGCGAAGTTCAACTAGTTCTACCCAGATGGGGCACCCCTTCAATCCAAGACACAAACAGCAAAAGATTCCCAAGACACAAACCCCAAAATTTCCAGCCCAATACGCAAACTAAAAGCTCGATTGAACAATATTCTGAAATAAGTGGTCTAGTACCACCATTGCTATACTACTATCACCAGATATTGGTGGAGCCACTAATTCTTCAGTTAGCTCGCCATTTAGCATTTCTTGAATATTCTCTATCCAATGCCACAAAATGTCTTCTGCGTTTGTATTAGGCAATGCGATATAAGCGTCATCGTACTTTTAGTTTATCTACGAGATTATTCTCGCTGACTTATTTTTTTAATCTGTGCACTCTCCTTTTCTTCTCTCCTGACCTCTTTATTATTTTCTTCGCCTCCCTGTGGCGTGAGACTCGAGCAGTTGTTTGGTACACAGGATTCTTACGTTCAGTCATCATCTTGTATTCATCAATTAACCGATCGATAGGTTAGGTTAGGTTAGGTTGAAATGGCTGCTCCCCCACTAGGGAGCCCACTTAGGCACACCATTGGGCCCATTGTGATGCCATTCTAGTGTTGGGACAAAATTTAGGCCATTTCAAGCCATTTGGAGCTTTTAATAAAGCGACAGAGGTCAAAAACACCAGTGTTTTGCAGCTCACTCAATCCATCAAGGAAAGGTGAGCCAAGGAAGGCCCCTCTTTTCCTCGCGAGGGCCGGGCATGTACAGAGAAGATGGGAGACAGTTTCTTCCTCATCCTCATTGCCACAACTTCTGCATAAGTCGTTGTGGGGAAGTCCCAATCTTTCGGCGTGTGGGCCAAAGGGACAGTGACCTGTCAGCACCTTCACTACATAGCTTATCTCTTTTTTGTTCAACTGAACTAGAGATTTTGAACGCTTTGCGTCCAAGGTCGGCCATATTGTGTGGAGAGTGCGGCACACTGTTGCTGTGGTCCATCTCAGCCCGGCTCGAGCTAAGCTGATTTTTCCCACAGCCAGTTTATAGGTGGCTAAGGGCATTCCCATCTGGTTTAAGTGGGGTGTCCTTTCCACTTCGGTTCCCTGTCTAGCAGGCTCATCTGCCCTGCAGTTTCCCCTAATCCCTCTGTGTCCAGGAACCCAAAACAGAGTTATATAAAACTGAGTGGCAGTCTCACACAGACCTGCGGCAGTTCAGAACAGTCGTGGATGTTGTGACGACAGAATTAAGAGCCTTGAGGGCCGCCTGGCTATCCGATAGAATACATATATTCTTATGAGATATATTATTTATCTTCAGCCATTCGAGAGCCTCCCAGATAGCAGTGACTTCCGCCTGGAAGACACTGCAATGATCGGGTAAGCGAAGAGAGGTATCTATATTTAATGCCTCAGAAAAGATACCACAACCTACGCTGTTCCCAATTTTTGAGCCATCTGTATAGATACATAATGACCCAGTCGGGATAACACCATCTGTCCAGTCATCTCTGGCCGGAATGATGGTATTGAAACCTTTCTCCAAGGTCCACGTAGGTGTAGTATAATCTAGGTTGTCCGCAGCGGTAGCGAACTTCCTAAGGATGGATGAGTGACCATATAAGTATGGAGTCCATCCAAGAGAAGCCTTTGTCCTGGCAGCCGGCCAGGCTGCCATTTTCTCGGCATATATGTCCAAGGGGATAAGATGCAATAAGACATCCAGCGCAGCTGTTGGGGTGCTTCTCATTGCACCACTAATACACAGCTCGGCTGTTCTTTGGACTCTTTCCAGTATCTTCCGATACGTAACTTTCTGTAATGCAGTCCACCATACCGATATGCCATGCATAAGTATAGGTCTGATTACGGCTGTATACAACCAGTGGACGATACGGGGCTTAAGGCCCCAATTAACTCCGATCGTTCTTTGGCATAAGAAGAGAGCTGTTTTGGCCTTATTGGCTCTCTCTAAAAGATTCGGTCTCCACGTTAGTTTTCTATCCAGTATGAGACCCAGAAATTTCGCATCCTCCTTAAGTTGCAATATTTCATTGCAAAGTCTTAGAGAAGGAAAATCAGGAAGTCTATGCTTTCTTGTGAAGAGCACTACTTCAGTCTTAGCTGGGTTAACGCCTAGACCCTTTGTAGTAGCCCATTGAACAAGAGTGTCCAATGCTCGTTGCATTATATCTCTTATTGTTGAGATGTACTTGCCAGTCACCACCAGCACAATATCATCAGCATAGGCCACAGTAGCGCAGCCAGACTCCCTTAGGGTTATCTGAACTTCATTGACTGTTATATTCCAAAGGAGCGGCGATAGGACTCCACCCTGCGGTGTACCTCTTCCAACCAGTCTGACTTCTTCAACCGATCGATATGATCTACACGAAAATAAAAAGTTTTTCGACACCACGTTATTATTCACTGAAAAATCATCCTACATTTCTTACCCTGCTTTTGTCTGGTTTCGATTTGGTTGAAGCTTATACAGATCGCACCTACCACCTTTAAATCCGATACGGGAATTAGCCTGTCTCTCTGGGCCCTTACGGCGGCGCTTCATCAAATAACTGGGGAAATTACGCAATTAATAAAAAACAAAATTAAAATTCAATTTCACAACTCAATAAAATGAGATGTACACAAAATGTAAATAAAAGATTAAATAGAAATTCTTAAATTTTAATTTTAATACTCCCAGGACGCCTACACTTCAGACCTTCAAACCTACTTTACAGAAAGTAAATTTTTAAAAGAATCCTTTGAGATATACAAAGAAATGTGTCCTAGTGTACATTGAGAGGCCCAGAGCTGTACTTTAGCTGTAGTTCCATCAGAGAAAGTGCAAATTCGCACTCTGTTAAGACTTCGTTCAGTTCTACTCGTAGTTCTTTTTCGATCGTACAAGTTATCAAAATCGTTTTCTTTATAGTTCCATAGAAGCGAACAATCAAGAGTTTAATATTGCTACAATCCTTGCAATATGGAATCACAATATTGAAACTATAAATGTGAGACAAATATTTTATTCTATAAAAATATTAAGTCTAGACTCTCATCCCCAGCATATGGTGCACACTTCAACCTCCGACCTACTTTCCAAACAATTTCAATTTTAAGTTTCCAATGTTCCAGACAAACACTTACATAAATCAAAGAATCCACTTCACAACAATATTTTAAATTTTCGAAAACATCTGCTCAATTGATTCAATATTTGTCCTAAAAGATTTATTCGAATAAATAACGCTGCTCGACATTTATACCTGCAGCCCCCACCCGGGCATGATCCGTACTATAAACAAAATCACTTTACAGCGTGGAAAATTGAAACTGTTGAAGGATTTTTTTTGGATCTTTTCAAATAAATTTCAATTGCACCTTTCGCCCCCTTCAGATAACATTTCACTTAGCCTATGTGTGTGTGCGTGTGTGTGGATAGCATAGGAACATGATGAAAACATTTCATTCTATGTGACATTCATATTGAAAGTTTTTCACCAAATGTTTGCATAACTGAGCCCCATTCCAGACGTTCATTGCCCGAAAATCCCCATGTCTCCAGCAGCAGCAGCAGTTGAGCAAAAGGATATCATCATCCCACACCTACACACCACGGGGGGCTCAGTCGCAGCAGACTTCCAGACAATACCCAATGTGTATGTCATCGATCCCCCTCATTCAGAGCAAAAATATATATAAATATAAAGGAATGAACCGCGCGGCGTCCTCTACCACGCATTTTCGTGACGAAGGTTGCCAATCGATACGAGTTCATTGGGACTTAAGCCCCATTTCACCAAGGAATTAAATAAGACGGGAAAAAATATATATGACAAAAAAAAAGGTGAAATAAAAACGAAAAGGAATTTTTGAAATGAAATGAAAAAGTTCCGAAATCCCATTTCAGGACACTCTCGTGTCCAAGGACACTTTAAACTATTGGAGAGGATGAAACACTGAAGGGACACATGACGGCAAATAAAAGAATTTCGGGGAAGATTGTCAAAGATTCTTGAGTGTCACTCCCCGAACAGTCCGTGGAGATTCAGATAAAGTTTCGACAATTTTCTCCTGACAAATTGACAGATAATTTATAAATAGACATTGATGGGTGTTCTCCTTCGCTTGGGTGTGTGAGTTGCGTTTTTTTTGGAGGGAGACGTCAAAGATAGATGGTAGCCATATTTGTGGAAGGAATTATTAAATAAATAAAAGTGAGTAGGCTTTGATTTTTAAACACTCTAAGGAAATAACCTTTCGACTTTTTGATCTGATGGTATTTTTATTGACTATTTTAAGTATACTTAAGCCTGGAGCCTACAATAATGGCGGGAGGTACAGGGTGCGGCAAAAGTAATGTATAATGTGAAAGTAATGTCATAATGTGAATGTGCCATAATTTTTTGCAAAAGTAATGTTATAAAGTGAATGTGCCATAATTTTTGCAAAAATAATGTCATAATGTGAATGTGCCATAATTTTTCCTAAAGTAGTCTCGCGATGTGAATGTGCCATAATTTTTGCAAAAGTAATGTCATAATGTGAATGTGCCATAATTTTTGCAAAAATAATGTCATAATGTGAATGTGCCATAATTTTTCCAAAAGTAGTCTCGCGATGTGAATGTGCCATAATTTTTTGCAAAAGTCATGTCATAATATGAATGTGCCATAATTTTTCCAAAAATAATGTGTTAATGTGAATGTGCCATATTTTTTTGCAAAAGTGAATGTGCCATAATTTTTCCAAAAGTAGTCGCGATGTGAATGTGCCATAATTTTTGCAAAAGTAATGTCATAAGGTGAATGTGCCATAATTTTTGCAAAAGTAATGTCATAATGTGAATGTGCCATAATTTTTGCAAAAGTAATGTCATAATGTGAATGTGCCATAATTTTTGCAAAAGTAATGTCATAATGTGAATGTGCCATAATTTTTCCAAAAGTAATGTCATATTGTGAATGTGCCATACTTTTTCGAAAAATGAAGTCATAATGGAATCTGCAAGTAATGTCATAAAGTGAATATGCCATAATTTTTCCAAAAGTAGTCTCGCGATGTGAATGTGCCATAATTTTTGCAGAAGTAATGTCATAATGTGAATGTGCCATAATTTTTGCAAAAGTAATGTCATAATGTGAATGTGCCATAATTTTTCCAAAAGTAATGTCATATTGTGAATGTGCCATAATTTTTCCAATAGTAGTCTCGCGATATGAATGTGCCATAATTTTTTGCAAAAGTAATGTCATAATGTGAATGTGCCATAATTTTTCCAAAAGTAATGGGTTAATATGAATGTGCCATAATTTTTCCAAAAGTAATGTCATATTGTGAATGTGCCATAATTTTTCCAAAAGTAATGTCATAATGAGAATCTGCAAGTAATGTCATAATGTGAATCTGCCATAATTTTTCCAAAGGTAGTCTCGCGATGTAAATATGCCATAATTTTTGCAAAAGTAATGTCATAATGTGAATGTGCCATAATTTTTCCAAAATTAATGTCATAATGGGTGTACGGCCGCAACCTTTTTCGCACTAGATCTAATATCCAGCTAGTGCGACACCCTAGGACTTGAAATCAATCCCGACAAAACGATTTTGGTTCCTTTCACCAAAAAACGATCACTACCGGGGCTTTCGGCCACTCGCAGGTAGTTGTTGCAAGTTGAACTTGGCATCTAGCGTCACGCCTAAATATTTGGCTAGTTGTGAAAAGCCTATAGTTCATAGGCTTTTCACAACTAGCCAAATATTTAGGAGTGACGCTAGATGCCAAGTTCAACTGGAACCATCACATGGAAACTCTGATGAGCAGGACGCGAAGTTCCCTGTGGGCTTGCCGCAGAGCTTGTGGGTCCCACATAGTTAAAGATCGCCAGTTAACATTTTTTGTCAAGGTTACATTCGAGATATTCCGCAAGAGGTATTAGGCGGCGTATAGGAGTTTGTTAGGGCGTTACCTATTTTGGTATGGTCTGAATATGAGTTTAGACAAAGTTTTAGCCAAAGGCTAGACCTATTTCTTTAAGGATATTGTCAATCTTTCAACTTTACACATCGCGAATTCTTAAGAAGATCACGTCCATTGAGTTTGTGTAAGACTACAGTCAGTAGTGCGAACAGAGTTAGGTGCTAACAGAGATGTCAGCAGGTCGACCTTGGATTGGTGTCTGTTATCTCCTACCCCGTATAGACAAACTGAAGGGTAATGGATGTAGTGAAGTTCTTCTTGATGGAAATTAGCAAGGACCACAACTTTTCGGTGGCAGCGGTACGATTGAAATTTTTTCTTCTAAGACTGTTGTTATTAAATGACGACCTAACGTTCCTGATGGTGGATTTAGTAGTTGGATGTATTGAAATTCTTTTTGATGGGAATTAGTAACGACCACAAATGTTCGGTGGCAGCGGGTTTTTTTATTATCCTTCTTTACCGCTCTTGGGAACATGGGGCTACATCTACCTCCTTGCGGATTCCATTCAAGTGTTTTTTTCGCTAACGCATTATATTCTTTTCGTAGGTTGTACCCTATCCACGTCCATTTTCTTTTCTTTATCTGTTTGATAATTAGTTCTTATTTTGTCAAGTTCAATAATTCTAGGTTTCTTATTTTTCTGGCCCAGAATATTTGATATATAATACGTATAGATTTATTGACGAAAACTTGTATTTTGTTTATATCCGCTCGGTTTATAAGCCAGGTTTCACTGCCATAGAGTAATATGGATTTCACGCAGCAGTTGAAAATATTTAACTTTACATTTCCATAATCGCGGTGGCAGCGGTAGGATTGAAAATTTTTTAATTGCCAAGAGGTGACTATATTTCGAGGGAGCATTGCCTTGGATGAGTAATAAAAAATAGGTCAAAAAGGAGATAGGCTCCTTGGCCTGCTACATAAAGGTGGCTCGATCTACATGCTTCTGCTCCTTTAATCCCTTATGGGGAATAGAGCGGAAACAGTTGCCCTCGAGCGGGCTTTATTTTGTGCAATAGCTCTCAGATTCGTCCAGGATATCCCAGTTGTTGGGGCCCCCTGCTTATAGGGTTCTCCTCCACATTGTCCTAGGTCTTCCAACTCGACGGGTTCCTTGCGGATTCTAGTCAAGGGCTAAGGATCCACATGGCGACTCACAATTTTATTATGTATACCACTGGCGCGATTTATTCTTTTTCTTCCAATGGCGCTTCAGGCCTCGTCTAATCTTTTCCCCCAGTCTTCTCGATTTCTGCGCGAAGTTCTCCAGTTCGATATGCATCTTTCCATCTTTTCCTCGGCGTGCCTACGGGTCTTTCTCCTTCGAGTATGACCTTATTTGCTGCTTTGTCATGTCATGTCCAGCCCAGCGAAGTCTATTGAGTTTAACTCGAACGCCCGAACGTCACTAAGTCTATGTCGTCAAAGACTTGATATAACTCGCTATTATATCTGATTCACCATGTCAAATTGGGCTTATTATTCTTCTCAAAATCTTCCTTTCAAAGGATTTTAGCATGTCGTCTATCCTTTCTGTGAGCGTCCATGTTTCACTCCCGTAGCATATAGCAGGGCGAATTATAGTCTTATATAGTGTAAACTTCGTCTTTCGATATATTGCTCGCGATTTCAGCAATTTACGGTGTTTTGTTTCGGTTTCGAAAGGTTTTGTTTCCGAGTAGAATTATCTTACTGATATCTTCTAGCTTTTCATTTATATTCGTCACGGTTGACCCTAGGTATGCGAAAAGGTCAACTACTTCTAACTTATGTTCATCTATCGTCAAGTTGCTACGTATCGTTAATCCATTTACTCGCGTCTGAAGAATTACCTTGGTTTTCTCCTCATTGATTCTCAAGCCTTCTTCTTCTTTCTTTAATTTCTAGTAGCATTCCTTAACTTCTCTGACTGACCTGCCTACTATGTTTATGTCATCGGCATACCCAATCAACTGAGCGGATTTGTTTACCAGCGTGTAGGTTCGTTGAATTGACGTCTTTCTAATGAATGCTTCCAAGGCTTGGTTCAATAGCATAGGCGCCACTCCATCCCTCTGTTTGAGCCCTTGATTAACTTGGAAAGCATCTGTAAGAGTGTTCCGTAGTCTTACTCGGGCATTTGTGTCGAGGTGGGATAATTGTATCAGACGTACTAGTTCAGCTGGCACAGATAATTCGAGTAGGATCTCAAGAAGCTTTTTTCTCTGGATGGAGTCGTATGCCTGGTTGAAGTCCACAACGATTTGGTATCCATTAACATTCTTCTTACAGCACTTTTCTAGGAGTTGTTTTAGTGTGAAGAGTTGGTCGCTGGTTGACTTTTCTCTCCCGAAAACTGTTTGGTATCCGCCTAGTAAATTGGCGCAATTTGGATATCCCAATTTACATTGTGAACGATGAAGTAACTAGCAAAAATGGTTTCTCATTTCCGATTAAAGCATAAAAATTCGGGGATCAAGTACTGAAGTGGCGACTTCGTTGGTGTTATGTTGGTTTCGGAAAGTGATTTTAAGCCAGAAGTTGTTGCTATGTTAACTCTGCCATTGAAAGTGCAAACAGTTTGAAACATAACAGAGGCGGATACAAACCTTTTGAAACAACATTTGTCTTAAACTAGAGCTGTTACTTGAGTTGATAGTAGATGGTACTTGAGATTTATCATGAAAAAAATCGACAAACTTTTTTTTAAATATTTTTTTATTGATTTTATTAATTTTTGCATTTACTTGATTAATTTCGTTTTTTTGTTTCTGTTTTTTTTTGTTCTTCTTGGATTTTTGTTTTTATAATAACTTTTTTTTGTTCTTCATTATTTTATTAAATTACATTATTCTTAGGTCCACCGAATATAAAGATTCTTTTTTTGTTGTTTTTATAATAAATACTCTAACAAATCGTTTATTAATTTTACTTTTTCTTCTTTGTTTTCTTTTTTGTGTTTTCTATAAATAAATATGAAAAAAATTTCAATAACAATTATTACTTTTATCAATTTTTTGTTTTTAAAGTGTATGAATACACGAATTTTTCAATTTTTTTTTAATTTTTTAAATTTTATTTACTTTAACAAATTTTTGTTAAATTTTTCTTTTTTACTTTTATTTATTTTTTTTTTAAATGGGTTTCTTCTTACTTATTGCTCTATGATTCCGATATATTTTATAATTTTATTTAATTGTTTTTTTTTGTTTAAAAATTTTTTTATTTAAAAATGTTTTTTTTTTAATTATTTTTTATTTCCTTTTTTTTTGAAATTAATTTTTTTTTCGTTTTCTAAGTTTTTTTTTTTAGTTTTAATTTGGTTTAAAAGTTTTTAAAGTATGCATTTGTTTTTTGTTTGTTTTAAATTTGATTTTATTTCAATGTTTACACTGAATTTTTAAATTTTTTTAATTTTTTTTGTTTTTAAGTTTTTAAAGATTTTTCTTTTATCTAATATTTACAATTTTGAAGGGAAATTTTTTTTTGTTTTTTTTTCTTTTAAATTTTATTTCTCTTAATTTTCTAAAATTTACGAAATTAAACGTTTTATTTTTTCTTTACATTTGTTGCGCTTTTTGAAGAATTTCACTTTTTTTGTTGTTAAATGTACTTTATACTATTTATATATATTTTGTTTTTTAGTATGAAATTTATTTATTTAATTATAAATTTACGTTTATTTAAATTATTACTTCACAATTTCTCTACATCAGCGAACACAATTTTTGGTATAAACATTCACAATCAAAATCACTGGTTTTATCCAATTATTTTCTTTTTTTTTTGTTATTTAATTTTAATATTCATCCTCATACCCCTCACTTTGTGAGTGCACAAAATGAGTGTCGTTTTAATTAAAAAATAAAATAAAAAAAAAACATTGTAAAACAACGAACTTAAAAATGCGTTAATTTCCTACAAAATAAATACAATATACCTACAAATTCACAATTCCATTGCTCTATACTATATAATATACTCGTATATAATAATTATGGTGTGCCTACAAAATACGTGTGTCCTTGTTGTCAGCATGATGGATTAATTGAGTGCTCAAAATGTCCTTATAATTATAATTACGGCAATTATAACCAAATTAAGTATCACTTTTATTAATGTTAGTCAGACTGAGGTGGTTATCTGCTCGACTACCTGTACTGGTCTTGACATAGATGATGACGGTCTTGAGGGGTATCTATATCTATCTTCTATGTAGGTTGTGCTGGTCTGATTCCAGGGACAGGTACAGTACTGTGATGTATAGGCCAGACCTTCTGGTACGCTGCGACTTCTCGAATGCTGCATTGACTGATAGTTGTTGGCTATTGGGGCTGGTTGGGTTGGCGTTTCACATCTGGAGAGAAGAGAAATGCTTTATTATAAATGGGGATTTATGGTGTATTATTTTTGTTTACTAGATTGATAAGGATTAAAGGATGAAGGATGCGCAGTGGATCAAGGATTGATTAAGTGTACTTTGAGTAAAATTATCACATTTGATTTTAGTCACACTTATTGAGTTTAATTAAAGCATTACACATAAAGTATTCTTCCTAAACAAACGTTGTGCTTTTATCGAAAATCCTTAACGTCTCTTATAGATATATGATGCAACAATGTTTAAAACTTCGTTAGTTTAGTTCAAGAAAGGCCTGAAGGCCTCTCGCCTTGAGACCAAGTATCATCACACACTCACAGGCCGCCGGCAGGCCGATGCCAGCAGTTCAGGAAAACTGACAAAAATAAAATCAATAAAAAAAGTGGGCATTTATCGTCAGTCCGGGCCTTAAGATCTGAACTTCTATCCAGTCTGAAGTTTTCGATGAGGTCATGAGTGAAAAAAAGTGCAATCAGCCGGAATGTATTTCTGGTTATGTCGCTGCTACGCTAAACTCTCGTCTTCGCCTGTTTGTCTCTGGGGAATCGTGAGGTGGCCTGCAGATCATGGCCTGTCAGGGGGTTGCCTCAAGTCTTCATCTCTCGGTCAAACTGAGTAATGTGTGGACTTCATCGGGCCTTGCCTGCCGACCTGGCCTTAAAGGCCACGGCCTGCCGGTGGCCTGTCTGTGAATGGGGGCCTTTAGATGATACCCCGAGCCTAGAGATTTAAACGACTACCACTTCAGAGGTCCGTGGTTCGTTTCCACTTAGCGGCATATTCATTCATCGTCTTGCCTACATAACATTCCTTCCTTCCTGTTTTCTCTCT
Source organism: Thereva nobilitata (assembly GCA_963855945.1). Lineage (NCBI taxonomy): Eukaryota > Metazoa > Arthropoda > Insecta > Diptera > Therevidae > Thereva > Thereva nobilitata. The sequence continues at coordinate 15,939,041 of OY979698.1, forward strand.
TTACAAAAATTCCCTGCTCTTTTTCTTACAATCACCATTGTGTTCGATTACCGGAGTCAGCGTCTGTCACGGTAGTATCGGATGGGATATGAAATAAAAACCTTGTTATTCCTCACTTTTCTTTCTACTGTCTCTTCGACTAGAGTTTTGCTGTCCCACATTGCACTCAATGATAGATCAGTCGACACTACAAAGGGACTTACATCTGCCCTTTAGTCTTTCATACAAGGTGGGGCAAAAGTAATGTCATAATGTAAATGTGCCATAATTTTTGCAAAAGTAATCTTATAATGTGAATGTGCCATAATTTTTGCAAAAGTAATGTTATAATGTAAATGTGCCATAATTTTTGCAAAAGTAATCTTATAAAGTGAATGTGCCATAATTTTTGCAAAAGTAATCTTATAATGTGAATGTGCCATAATTTTTGCAAAAGTAATGTTATAATGTAAATGTGCCATAATTTTTGCAAAAGTAATCTTATAAAGTGAATGTGCCATAATTTTTGCAATTTTTGCTGCGCTTTAGTCTTTCATGCAAGGTGGGGCAAAAGTTATGTTATAATGTGAATGTGAAATAGTTTTTGCAAAAGTACTGTCATAAGGTGAATGTGCTATAATTTTTGCAAAATTAATGTCATAATGTGAATGTGCCATATTTTTTGCAAAAGTAATGTTATATGGTAAATGTGCCATAATTTTTGCAAAAGTAATGTTATAATGTAAATGTGCCATAATTTTTGCAAAAGTAATCTTATAATGTGAATGTGCCATAATTTTTGTAAAAGTAAAGTTATAATGTAAATGTGCCATAATTTTTGCAAAAGTAATGTTAAAATGTAAATGTGCCATAATTTTTGCAAAATAAATGTCATAATGTCATTCAGTCAACGACTGATGCAGTGTCATCATGATGGTGGGAGCATGGTCATAGATCCGCCATAGAGAAAAATCACTGCTGCACATTAAATGTAGACAGACGTCAAAAATAAATAAAATAAAATACAGGCAAGGCGTTGGTCAAGCTAACACCAAAGTTCTTAGTGCGAGCAGTAATCGACTAGCTCCGGGATAGGTCGCTTCATTGTGAATCGGAAGATGGGCCGTAGGTTTACAGGAGGAGATATGCCGCGTTCTGCAAGTATCAGACTCTTTCCTGTGGGTCACAATGTATAATGACATGTTGAGGCTACGCCACCAAAAAGTTGCTATGGGATTCGTGGATGATATGAGGGTAGCGGTCGTAGGGCGCCGACTCGATGAGATCGAATTGTGCGCTAACGAAGCGATCTGGGAGATTAAAGCGTGGCTAGAAAGCGTTGGTCTGATGCCAGCTGAGCACAAAATTGGAACTGTGCTGTTCATCCAACGAAGGAAACCAGTGTATGTAAAGATCAAGGTAGGGGAGCAAATCATTCACTCATAGCCCGCCTTAAACCTGGAAATATAAACATGCGTGCGTGCGATGCGGTCAGCCAATGCTAAGAGATAACTGCGTGCTTGCGTTCCGCCTTGTATTTCAAATCTAAGCGACGAATGCATATGTTTGCTGCGTGTGTACGTCTGTTTGGGCATTTGAGGCTATGTCGAATGCGACAATGTGGAAAAATTTGATAGCGATCCACTTTTTCGTTGCGTGCGTTCCGTGCACACAAATAAATGTCAGGTCGCATTTGAATGCATGAACTTCTATAATATCTATTGCCGCACGCACCGCATACTCGCATGTTTCTGTCTCCAGCTTAACGGACCTGGGAGTGATGATCTACCGGATGCTAATCTTTAGAGCACACTTGGGCGAATTGGCGGATAAACCGTTCGCTATTTGAGCTTTATCGTTTCGGGCACGATCACACCGCTGTGCCCGGCATGTCCATGTAACCACGAGGGCGCAAAGCACGTCTTTTTAATTGTGTGAGATGTGCCGATAATAGGGTGGAAATAGAAGCAATGGCCGAGGCCCCACTAACACCGCAAAGCATCCTAGAACACATGATGAGATTCGCGTATGTCTGGACGAAAGTGGAAGCGACGCTGAACCTTGGGAAAACTTAATCGCTTTAAGCCCGGGGCACACATATCCGCACCGTGTCTGCACCGCATGACGGCCGAGTGTCGGACGACACACGAAGAGAAAGTAAACAAGTAAAATTTTACCAGTCAGTTCCCACCTTTCCGCGAGTCCAGGTCCGCGCCCCGTCAAATTTGACTTATTTAATTTCGTGTGTGTGTCGTCCGACACTCGGCCGTCATGCGGTGCGGACACGGTGCGGATGTGTGTCCCTGGCTTTAATCGTAGTGACTGACTGTTCTACTTAAATTAAAGCCCTGTTCTACCAGATATTACGTCCAAAACTACAGACTGTGGAGTATCAGAAGGCCGAATCTGTAAGGTTTGCTTCGGCAAAGTTGTATAGAGTTGCCCTTTATCCTCTCTGTCAAATTAAAACGTTATCTCTCAGCATTGACATTCTTCCTTATACATATCTGGGTAACTCAATCCAGATTATCAATTAGCAAAATCAATAAAAAAAAATTACTACAGTAAAAAAGGCTACTGGTCCCCGCTTTAAAGCAAAATCTGTAACAAAATCTTAATACAATATTCAGTTGATAACGCCAGCTTAAGGGCTTAAAAACATCCCAATTGCAGCATATATGAAGTCATAAAAAAGCTCTTAACACCCCCATTCTTTCATAAATCAACGTGTTCTCGTTAATAACTCCATATGTGTCTAAATGACTCTCTATGCCCGCGGCAAATCCCCTCGTATACCTCGCACAGAGCTTATCTTCTTTTAAACCAAAATAAATATTTTTTAAGCCGGACATAAAACAGCAAAAAAAAACATAAAAAAAAATACTTTAAAAAAATTTAACTCTTAAACAACTCTTTAAAGTCTCCACAAATTTCATTTTAAATTTTTCGGGAGTTTTGTGGAAAATCCCTACGAAAAAAAATGCTTACAAAAAAAAAGATTTTTTTTTAAATTTAATTTAAAGGAAACTTTTTTTTATGTAGTTGTTCTTAAACAAGACAAACAGAACTGTGAAATTGTAAGGGTTGGGCGGAGTGGAAGATTGTTGAAATCAGTTAAGAAAAAAATGTATTTCGCAGTAATCCGCTAGGGAAAAACTTTGGGCCCTCTTTGTTAATTTTCTTTTTTTATGTGATATATATACGAGTATCAAGACTCACTGTATTCCCTTAGCTGAGCAAATGTCACTGTGTCATGTTATATGTCAAGGGTGATAGGAATCCTACGGGGAGAAGTTGAGGGTTATAATAGAATAAATCGGTTGAGTTCGTGGGCTTTAAGTATGGCGAAATGTATTTCACATTGTGGGAGGGATTATTGTTGGGATCAGTTTCTATTTAATAAATTATTTTTTTTATTCTGGTCGTGTGCATCAGTGAAGGTAATCCCTAATCGTTGTTTTTAACATGAACATCAACTTAGATTATCCTGGATTGGGAGTAATTGGCCTCGGTAGTCTAGGGAGTAAGGCGCCTGGCTACTATCCCAGAGGTCCCGGGTTCGAATCCCGGCAGAGCCCCACGGTCCTTCGCCTTTCCCACCTTCTTTCTTCTTCCCTCCTTACATTCCTCATTCCTCCTGTCATAGCCTTCCGCTAGCACTGCCCCGCTCCACCAAGCGCATGTCATCGGTTGGTTGATGGGATTCAACTCGTTTCAGGAGGCATAACACTCCAGCGAGTTGTTTCTCACTGCCCCGATGCCAGAGTCGCGATAGAAATGGTTGGGGTTAGGTGGTTGTGGCAGTTCCTTCCTACTTCTCTCTTCCCCTTCACTATCTATCGACTAGAGCTTGCTGTTTGACATTGCACTCTATACGAAGAAAATAGATTGTCGACAGTACAAAGGGCTTTCCCTGAGCTCTAGTCTTCCACATAAAAAAAAAAAACTTTACACTGCATTATGGAAATTTTACTTCGAATGTGATTTACGACATACTTCGAATGTGATTTTTGAGAGCTATTTCCACCAAATTAGAATAACAATAATTTGGTTTGAGATGCCATGCGACGAAATTATTTCGCAAAGTCACGTACGAGCTCCTATTCCGGAAAACCAGTCTACCTACAATTAATGGTCGAGTACGAGCCTGGGTCTTATTCTGGGCTCAAAGCTGAACTGATGGCACAATATCGAATAGAAGGCAAAGAAGACAAGGGGCCCGATTCCGTAAGAGTGAGTTTTTCTTCAGTAAACACCGAAGGAAAAACTCACTGACAACCTCGGTGTTCACTTTTCTTTAAAATGCGATTCCGTAAGTGCCAGTGAGTTTTAATGTGCTGAATGATTTTTAAAGTGGCTGAATGATGCGCTGAGTTGTCACTGTCTTGACCTTTCCATTTTAAAAATTCTAATTAAAAAAAAAATCATTTAGAACAATAAACTAAAACAACATTTTATTTTTACATACCAAAAAAAAACTCAAAAAAATTATTTTTAAAAAAAATTAAAAGACATTCAAAAATAATCGCACAAAATTAAAAAAACAACTTTACTCGTCAAAATTCAAACTCACCGTAAATTCACAGCCTTTTTCTCAGTGAGAAATTTTTCACGGCGGTGTTCACCGCAAATGTCAAAAAACACATTCTCACTCTTGCGGACGCAAAAATAAACAGTGTACACTGAAATCGGTGAACACCGCAAAACTCACCGTTGCGGAATCGGGCCCCAGTATACCTCTCTATTAGTCCAATAAATAGGTCGAAAAAAAGGCCTTCGTAATGCGAAAAATACCGCACGCGATTTTTTTTTTACCAAATGATTTTGTATATTTTTATAAGCTTAAATTCAAAATGGCGTCATCCTCACCCTTTTGCTAAACTTACAGTGAAGGAAAACGCGTTTAGTTCTATATCTCAAAAACTTTGCATTTTACGACAAAAATGTATATTATCTTTTTTGTAGATAAATAAGTGATTTAATTTTCTTGTTTAGAACTTTTTTGTGTAAAGTCAATATCTACGGAGAAATAGTGCTTCAAAATTCATATATCACTTTCTTTGCACTATATTTCGTTAATGGTTTATTCTAAATGAAAAAATCCTTCGTAAGACTTATAGAACACACGATTATCTATAATTTTTGTTATTATCATTTTTTACGTAGGGCTAATATTGCACCAGTTATGGCGCTTGAAGTGTCGAAAAACGTAGATTCAATAGTAATTTTTTTCCCAATATACAGGGTGTATACCGCTAAGTTTACAAAGCGGCCGGCTGTGGATAGGTTTTGGAAAGACGAACAAAAAATCATATGGAAGAGGGGCGGTAAATCGTAACGGTTAGAGCGTTTTGAAGTTTTTTTTGGTAGAGGTTTACATATCACCCTGTATTTTTGTAACCCTATGAACTATTTTCATGAATGAGGTATCAGTGTACGCATAATACTACCACCTATCTAAAACTGTAAAAGTTAAGGTTCTAACCAATCAAATTCCAGAGCAATGAGTCATCAAAATCAAAATTTCGTTTTTTTAACTAAAATTTCAACTAAAACCACCTTTTTCTCCAAAAAATACGTAGTTAACTAATATTTTTTTTTTGCAAAATTGGAAAGCTTGGACAATTTTCATTGAATAATGTTGGACAATTTTTATCGTGACGAAGTGTATGTTCTCGTCAATATGACACGAACACGGTACAAGCAGGTAGCGTTGACGCCAAGACTGACCGTACGTGGCCTTAGGGCACATCCGGCCCGAAGTGCCCCTGCACTGGTCCATGGACTGATGAGCGCATGCCATCAAGCTGCCCCTGACATTCCCCGGAGCAGACAGAATACGTCGGATCTGGAGAGAACAATCTCCATAAAACCTGCAATCACAAGGTGTAAACCGTGTATGCTGAAAGGATGAATGGTACTGCCTGAATATGCTACAAACGATGGACTCCGGATACCAGGTGACCTTCGGCTTAAATTAGCCTTCTCATGGTAATGCGGAGCTCTGACATGGGTAACCGTTCTTTCTCACGCAACTCGTGGAATGATACCTTAAAAAAAACTTTTGAGGAAGGAGCACCTCCCAACGCCTCAAACACTTCTGGACTTCCAAAGCCCGCAAAAGGACGACCTACAAGGGTGGTGCAGCCCGAAAACGTTTTATACGATTTTTGGAAGCTGGATAGAGGTAGAGCTGTGTAGAGGCTGCTACGGTCAGCGTGGCCCCTGAAAAAAGAGAGTTACCAATCATCTTAATAAGAAGAGTTAGATCCTCTTGATCCAGGCCACAATAGCCCGGCGAAAAGGGTAAGTCTCCAGCCATACGGTCTGAAAAACCTTCAGAAAAGACGTCCGACGAACCCATAATGAAGTCCAGAACCGCTCCAAAGTGTCAGAATGGGCGTGCTTGCGGAGACTCTCCAGAAACTGCTGTATTAAATGAAGAGAGATAATATCATTCACGTCGTTTCAACAGAAAGCTTCACCTGGAGGAGTTTAACATTATTCTCCAAGACTAGAAAGACTTGGCCTGTCTATAACAACCAAAATTCACGCGACCTTCTAATGATACCGCAGAAGGACGTCGCCAGAATCTTGTCAATAATAACAGGACACTGGCCAATTGGGGAACATGCGGCCAGATAGAGAATTCCACTGCCGTAGTTGTGGGGAGTAATAAGCTAGAAAGACAATTGAACATTTTCTATGCAGCTGTTCGGCTCTGGGGGGGATCATGGGCACTGAGTTTGATATTACCAAATCTCGTCCTACAAGCTTTCGGATTTCCTACAACATCCAAGCTCCAACACCTCCAGACCTTCACTGACCTATCCTATACTCTTCTATCCTTCAAACTAAGCTTACTAGCAGACATTGCACTATGAGCAGAACGACATGGCAGACTGGTAGTACAATGCGTGATTTCTAAGCTTTTTTCACATAAAAAAGCTTTGGGAGAAGATTAGATCACAATGAATTTGTAAATGTCAAGCTCACATTACGCATCCTTAAGAAGATCATGTCCATTGAGTGTGTATAAGACTACGGTCAGGAATGCCATACAGTTAGAAGCGAACAGAGATGCCAGCAGGTCGACCTGATATTGGTGTGTGTTATCATCTTCCCCTAAAGGAATGTTTCTGATGGAAATGAGCAAGGACAACAATTTTTCGGTGGCAGCGGTAGGATTGCAATTTTTCTTCTCCAACTGTTATTAAATGATGACCTAACGTTCCTGATGCTGGATTTAGAAGTTGGATGTAGTGAAATTTTTTTTGATGGAAATTATCAACGACCACAAATGTTCGGTGGCAGCGGTAGGATAGAAGCTCAAAATATTAAAGATCTTTGCTGAATCTAAATTCACTTCAAGCACACTGCCATATATTCATGTAAAGGTTTTTTATGAAAGACGCCATTTTACTGCCAATTTCATCTCCGTGTTCGATTCTTGATCGGCTCTGACGCTTTTGACTACCTTGAAAGCTCTCTCTTTCCATACAAGCAAGCGTTTACAATGATAGAGTGGGCTTTACTCTGAGCTTGAGATATTAGAAAGGAATTGGCAAATCTAAGAAATTATCATATTTTACAGTCGTTGTTTTTTAAACATTTTAAAAATGTTGCGGATTTCGCAGCTCGAGGTAATCCTTTGATCAAAGCAATGAAAATCTCCGTTGATGTTTACGTTCTCAGATAGATTTAAAATAGGTACAAAATTAAATAATTTATTTATATTTTGTAATTGCTGAAGAAATGTTGTAGTTTCTCTTTGTATATGTATAATGCATAAGCATAACAAAATCCTTTCATCATCTAAAAACATCACGTTCATGTCTAAAGTTAATCCATAAATTTTCAATGGTAAATATTCCCCCAAAGCTTTAAGCTTTATTGACAACTTTAACACAAAACCTCTTTTCCACAAAGTGCCGCACACGCCCGCTTTATATGTGTTAATTAAAACTGCTTATGCCTAAAACTTCATCACTTTGACCTTATATACTTTATAAACACGTTGACATAAAATCTTATAGCACACTTAGGATACTGCTCCCCACACCCCATGAAAGCCCAACCGACTTCTTTAAGGACTTCTAATTAATAAAAGGCCCTTGAAACTCATTAAGTGGAGCAAGGTAAGCACTCAAATATTCCTGGTGTGTGGTTCCATGGTATGTTTACATGTAAAGCTCCCCCTGCATATAGTACAACCATTAACACACATACAAAAACACTTACCTGGAGTAGCACCTGTTGGTAGCATAGCCATGAGTACAGTCATGTGCACATGCCTCTCTTGGTGGGAAAGCAAAGGACAAACTTTTCTGTAGACGTCTTCCTTGATGTCGTCCAACACTTCCTGTTACCACCGGTAAAGTGCCACAGCCTAGTCCCATTGTGCTGCCGCCATACGAGCATTGCACTCCGCCATAGCATCCGCCGCCGGGTACAATGCCACCACTTACACTTCCGTTCAATAAGTTATGGCGAAAATGATTTACATATGATTGCGGATGCTGTATGTGGCGATGATGATGATGTTGGCCACGGTGATTCATTCCGCAAACACCATTGGTTAGGGTTGTGTACGGACTATACCACTGTCCACATCGGCCGACGTTTGAATAGCTTCTGTTTAGCAGATCTGGACATTCGCTGTTCATTGCCGTACAGTGCGAAGTTATTGATCCGTTTCCGGAATATTTAGATAGGTTCTGCCTTCCACTCGATGGGTATCCTATAAAAAACATTAGAATCGCTGATATGGCTGCTGCTGCTGAGCACACGTAGTACCCGGCACGTCCGTACTTTGCTGACGAGTCATTCAAAAATGAAGTTAGGGGCACTCCAATTAGCACCGGTATCGATTCGGCACCCTTTATGAATCCTTTAAGAGACGGGTAGAGAGACGAAGTGCTGAGTTAATTATTTTTTGGCTTATTTTGCGAGTGGATAAAGAAGAGCACATACCTGATCGGTAGATAATCGAAAGCAAACATAGTACTTACCCCAGGCCTTTGTGAAGTATTTTGTTCGGACACGCTCCAGTGCGAGCATTTTGAGTGTGTATCGAAATCCACCTAATCCGACACCGTATGTCCAGCATAAAATGCACAGATTTCTGTATCCAAACACTGCTGATAGGATGAGCATCGATAGGGATGTAATTACAGCTGATATCTGGTGAAAAGGTGGAATACGTGCTTTTTTTTTTGATTTTAATAAAAGTTGCAAAACAACGACTTTTTAGTAGATAAAAATTGTCCAATAAAAAGCAAATAAAAAAATTGTACATAAAAATGAAGACAAAAGAAAACAATTCATAAACCAATCATAATAAACCATATCAAAGTCCAGGGCAGTGTTGGTGAAGCATACGAACATAACTAAAGCGGTACACATCACATCACTAAGTAAGTATAGTTTCCTGCTCAGCCCATCATCTCGTCTTCACGAAAGACACAAGCTTTCTCCAGTAGATCGCTGGAGTCGACTCATGTCAGTCTTGTTCTATAGTTCTCTGTCAAACCTTCCAACCCATACCTGACCTTACCTTATATGTGTGAAACCCAAGTCTTAACTGATACTAGCTTGAATCGATATAAGGTGTCTGGAAACACCTTAGTGTACAACTTCTTTACCCATAGGCGTATACCTACCCGTAGAGTTGAGTCGGAATTACCCGAGGCAGTACATTTGTCCCTTACACGATGGTAAATTGTACTGTGGCCTAAATTTTTTGAAATGTCCTGGTTCAAAAATAATGTCCTACTGGTATATGAGCGTGTATCGAGATAAATGAGGCGAGGTGTTATTTCTTACTTCTTTTTAGGGCAGTAAAATATCCAATTTGAACTGAGGCAACGTGAGATTGCAAAATATAAATATACATTGTGGAGGAATAGCATATTAGAGTCAGACCCGTAAAAAATCCTGTTCATTGGTATTTATTTTCTTTCTTTATTTAATTTGCTTGTTTTTGTCATTTTGGCATTACAATAGCACCTCGCCTCATTTGAAGTATGACATTGTACTGGCTCAAAAGAAAAAAGAGGCACCTCTTACCAACTCATTTTATAATCGTGTCCTACCGAACACTACCTATCCGAGTAAAAATAATTTAGTTGGTTAATTTTCTTAAAAGCATACAAGCGCCCGCAACTAGCACGCCATACACGGGCATCATGCTCCCGCCACAGGCATGAAAATCGAAAAACGTGCCTGCCACCAGCGCCACCCATTCCAAACGCGAATGTTGTTTTACCAAGCAGTCCCCCAACTAAGCATAAAGCACGTCCAATGCAGCTTGACCTACGCAAGCGAACAAGAAGCGGTCTACTGAGTATTCTAATGTTAACCCATTATAGTCACCAAGATAATTGTCGGTTTTCTTCGTCCTGTACAATTTTTCTCCTTTTAGTCTAGAAAAAGTGTTTGGGTGCCATTCAGGCGATTTGAAGCTGCGCTTGCGTGCTTGGTGCAGGCAATGCGTAGGCGAGTTTTATTTTTACTCGAATAATGGCAAAATTGCTTCTGGAAAACATGCTTAGCTGTTTGTGGACATCAAAAATATTTACCAAATTTTAGACTATCCCACGTGTGTGACGGGTTGCCGTAGTAAGGAACTCGGGGCACTTCTTTGCTTGATTATTGGACACTACACCCTGAATTACCAGGACGGAGGACCCCACCTGCAGGCATTCGCCTTGAGGACATGAGTTTGGCCTTCGCACAGTTAAGTTTAAGCGACAAGGCATTAGGCGGACTGCTGAACCTGAGATATATGGGTGCAGTACAAAACTCGAAGTGAGTCGCCGCTGTACTTTTGGACCATATAGCAAGAAAAAGAATATCCCACGTGTTTCCCCGTTATTGCAAATCTAGTAGCACATCTCCTTAATTTCTTACTTTCATCCAACAAGATCATCATTTGAAGCAGATTCATCTCTCGGCAACACGTACCAATGCCGTAAGTAAACGCCAATCTCGAATTATAGAAAAACTTAGAATAAATTGCTGTGGCATATTTTTTTCCTTCAAGATACTGACTGGGATTTGTGTTTCCGAAGTAAGAACTTCAATTCTGTCGCTTTCTGTGTGACAAAAGTTATACGAGCGATAATGCGTTTATTCATTCAGCGTTCTATGAAATATTAATCCAACTCGTTTATCTACGTAGGCTGGTGCCGTAAAACCGTCTTAGCGTGGTGATTACAGAAAGAGAGCGAGAGAGCGGTGATTGTTCCTCCATAGACTCATTGAACGTAGGAATATAACAGCCTTGGTAAAATTTTAAAAATGAATGTCTACATGCTTGCACGGTATATTTTGCCGGTAATACAACACTAGACAGCTCGGCTCACTTCCGCAGCCTGCAATCCTAATTTACGCGTACACTATGGCCTAGAAGTTGGTTTGTAAATAGTAGGTACTCTACTGTAGAACAATTTTCCGCAATCAGTATTTCAGAACTCGACAATTTCCTAGAATTCACCAGTACCTACGGCTCATCTCCACACCTCCTAATTCATCTTGTTCTTTGACTGCTGTACGGCCGGGATCCGGTCCCGGTCTCTTGCAACTTTTTGTTCTCTCCACCGGCCCAAATTCTGAGGCGATATCACCCAGTTGGGGAACCCTACGCTCTGAGCATCCTCGTCTACGCCATCCTTCCAGCGGAGGTTGGATCGCCTCGCTGTCGCACCCCATAGATCTTACCGGACCTCCTAGTTTATCCTATAACTAGCTGGGACCCGGTGCGCCTATGCTGCACTCATAAGCCAATAGTAGTAATCAGGTGATATGAATTTTAATATATAGTAGGAGAGTTTGAAAAAGACATTTTTTTGGTATTTTTGAATACTTAAAAAGTTTCGAGTATGTTACAACTATTTTAATATTCGATGATGAAAAATTGTGTACAACAGACACCTAGCCAATATTCAGAATCGTCCACATTTATTTTTTTATATGCGGGGGGATTAGACGCCCTGTGCAGAACTTCGCTCTTGGCGCCCTCCTCCTCCAAATTATTTTTTCCAACAAAAAGTGCAAAAAAACGTAATCAATTTTGCAAATTTGGCCTAAAAAGGCACACTTTGGTGCCCTAAAAAAAGCTAATAAATACATTACACACACACTTTCTCTGCTTTTTTCATTTCAGCTTGAGACGAACAGGGGCAAAAAAATGTCCAGCATATAATCAGACATGCAACAGATTTGCAACAGTATTTTTTTAAAGAGCTTCATGATAAACTATATCTAATGTTCTGGCGCTTTTTTACATTTCGAAAGGTAGGTTGTTCCCATAAACTGGCTGGAGCAATAACAACTTCACATTCAAAAATATTTTTTACTATTTATTTCATTTTAAAATAAAAGTGTATATTTTAGTTTTTTTAAACTATATATTTTATTTCTACTTTTTAGTCTATTATATGTCTTCCGCCATTTTGTGGTGACCGCCATATTAGATTTAAAATAACGTCACACAGCTTATTATACTTTACTCGCCATTCACTTTCATTTGATACCCGTACCGAGCGCGTTGTAAAGAAGAAGGTAATCCACCTTTTTGGGTTGGCCGCCATTTTGTGTTTGCCGCCATTTTGAATTTGGAATGATGCCACACAGCTAATATTAATCTACTTGTCATACCTTTTCATTTGATACCCATACCGAATGACTTGCAAAGAAAAAGATAATCCGCCATTTTGTGAAGGCCGCCATTTTGAATTTGGAATAAAGCCACACAGCTAATAGTATTCTATTTGTCATACCCTTTCATTTGATACCCATGCCGGGGGTCGAGGAACACAATTGCAAAATTCGGCCGCCATCTTGGAACCGCCATCTTTGCGTAGGTAATGGACATCACCAATCGCTTTCCCGTACCCAGAAACCACTTTGTATAAATTTTCACCATCGTAGAACGTATATTATTATGCTTTTTATCGAACTTTTAACAAAGCTCTCTATGACAGCGCCGCCCATGAGTGATTTTTGAAAGTAGGCGCCGATCGGTTGAATGGTTTAGGAGTTATTAGGGAACATACATACATACACACATACATCCAATTTTATATATATATAGATATCCTTGCTATCATTCAAACTAAGCTTACATTGCATCATGACCTGACCTGAATGGCATATTGAACTCATAGGACGAAGGGCGAATTCCTAAGTTTAGTTTTCACAAAAAAAAACTGGAATGAAATATAATTAACTTTGCAAATGTGTATGAAAATCGCTACAATAATTAACAGTAAAGAGAAATCTTTTGCTTCGTCACATCAACATTCCACAAAAAAACAAATTTTCAGACTTCCAAACGACTTCTTCTAAAGACTCAAAAAGCCATATTTAAAAATTACTAAAATGAGATTTCAAATAAAAAAAAATCCCCAGAATCCCTTTTGGTAATAAATTAAAAAAAACGGATCCCCTTTGACTAGAGATATGCTCTCTATCAAACACAGAAATGCTCATTCCGCAGGCATTAATGAATCGTTTTTATTCATCAGAGTCCTTCACCACAAAACGTGAACGACTGCAAATCCTTAAAATTGAAACCAACTATGGATAATTAAAAATTCCGTCGTATCCTGACACTTGTGTGAAAAGTGAATGTACTTATCCTGTACTGATGGGAATGGAGGAGGCTCATTAATGCATCCGAAAATCACAGCACTTTTTTTTACTACTGACTGTGGCAGTGCGCTACTCTTTTCACACTTGAGTAATTTAATTTGTGGTGCCAATTAATTAGTACAGATGGCTCTGCTCGATAAGTTAAAAGCATTTTTTTTTTGGTTGGTGCCAATTAAATTCAATGTAAAATTTATAATTTCGAGGATTTTTAAATAATGTGCAGAATGAAAAAATGTGTGAATTTCGCTGTGATTCAATTTTCAAATTAATCTTTATTATTTTTTTTTTATTGATGACTGAGCGATAATAATTCATTGTGTTGGGAACGGGATTTGATTCGTGGGAATTATATGATTTTTAATGCATTGAAATTGCACATATTGAATTGTGAAATTCTTTGTGATAATGGTGCACTTGTATTAATAAGTGGGAGTGATCTTGCATGCAAATTGGGGCTGAAGATTGACATTATCTAATTGTTTTTACGACAAAAAATTGAAACATTTGTCCGTTCTACCTAGTATCGATTCCATAATATTTCTGGCTGTATATACCAATGGTCAATCCCAGCACTCACCCAAATCTACACTGCTTGTTTAATAATTTAAATCACTTTTATCCCCCTTTTTTGATACACGGCTACTACCATGGGTAATAAAAGGGTAATAAAAGGTAATAAAAAGGTAATGAAAAGGTAATAAAATAAAACACCGCAAATGTTCACTTGGCACTCACGTTAAACCGTTTAAAATTTGCATTTACTTCATTAAAAAATGGATAACCCGATTTGGTTGTGAAATTGCGCTTTAACAGCAAGGCCGCTTGAACTAGCTCAGCCTGCTTAACAATTTCACGATGCGAACAAGATTCTGCTCCTCGCTATCGCGAAATACTGACAGAGAATGTGAAAGATAAGGTCCATCCTCTTCGAGAAAAAAGTTTACAGATTGGGTACTCTGCGTTTCCGATTCCAGGAAATTTCCTGACTGTATTATGAGACGGCGCAGTAAGAAACAAAATATTAAAAAAACAGTTTGAAATGCTCATTCTTCCACGATGTTAGTTTTTTTTCGTTCCTTTCAAAATTTAAGAATATTTCTTTTGTGTTTTTGTTATCGACTTTTTTTTTATCCTTGTTGTTATCGAAGAAATGTTGAAGCTAAGTGATGCTTCATCAGAGATCCTCTTTTCCAACAATTCCCTAAGCAGCTCAAAAGTTAACACATGAAAAGACTTAAATGATGATTTAAGTTTTCTTCATTACTATTCCCTATACTATGGCATAAACCATTTATGGGGGCATCATCCCTCTCCACCACCACTCAAAATTACAATAATCACAATAAGTCTTAATTTATAATGAAAGTCCTTGAGCGAGAATCCCATTGAATTTTACCGACAAGACCTCCCCAAACTGTGTTTATCTTCCATCAAATGGTTTACTACTTTCATACATAAATTTCGCAGTTATTGCAATAATTTGGCTTCATTTTCCATAACAACGCCCAGAATTAAGGACTACACACCGAGTAACAGTAACAACAACAAAAAACAACAACAACAACACCAGAAACTTTACCGAAGTTTAATCTTAGCCAGAGTAGAGTCTTCAACTGAAGCGTGTTCTAGCTACACTTTCACCAATAATCCCCATTAGAATCGATATGTAAGACGAGAGGAGAAGAAGTTGCTCGAGGATAACATTTTGTCATTATGAAATTAGTGATAGTGTGTGCGTGTGTGTGATGTGCTTTTAAGCTCTTGTTCGGAACCATTAAGCTATCATGGATAATATGTATGATAGGACGACGATATGTCTTAAGATTTTTGGTTGGTGGTGTTGTGGTGGGTTGAGAAGTCTGCGGAATGGGCTAGAGATGGCTTTGGTGAAATTAGTTGCTCGTTTGTTATTAGTAGATAAATGGTTGGTTGCTGGTCGTAAAACATTTCCTTAACACTTCTGCCTTGATAGGGATAACCAGGATACACATTAGCGTGTAATGTATGCTGCTGGATAAATGGTGTAGCTGCTACACCAGAACTCATTGATAATATTGATAGTTTTATAGTTATTGTTTGTGGTATCGATTGAATTGTAATTTAGAGCTATATGAGATGTATGTGGTTGTTCGTCTCTAGGGTGGGGAAATATATGCCTATTAAACACTATTCCAAATTGTATATGACAATGATGACAAAATGGTTGAACGTTACACACGATTTTTTGAGACTTTTTTTAAACAACTACCTATATACTTGTCATGCTAGTTAGTTAGTTTGAGAATATATTTTTTCTACGCCTCTGTTAGAATACAGGTATTCTGATATTACTTTTAGTTACGGAATTAGCAACATACCACACCCGTGTGGAATATTCATTCCATCACTTGTTATGGAATGACTACTAGTGGCGTCATCTGTTCCTCGTAATCCAAGAATATGATTTATTAATTAAAGAAAAAAAAGATTTATTAATTAAAGAAAAAAGGATTGTTTTAATAAATAAACAATCAATGATGTTCTGCTAGAATACTTTTGCTTTAAATAAACTATTCAATTATTAAATTGCAGAAAATAATAGCATAAATTTTGAGGCGGCCATCTATTAACAAATTATTAAATTACAAAATTGTTATGAATGAACACTCCCTACTAATATGTTATTTAGTGTTGCTGTGCCTTATCCATTATATTTTTGACAGTAGCTTCACATTAGGTATGTTTTTCTTTACAAAATATTAATAAAAACTAATTAGCGGCCGCCAAACTTCCACTTGTGCGGAATATGCATCATTCCAAACTTCTTACAGAATATACTAATTATATATTAATGTCACATCAAACGATTAACATACATCAAAACGTCCAACATCTTTTAATAAATGTTGTGTAATGTGCAACTCTCGACCTCGAAAGATGGTGACACTCACCACTCACTTCTATTAAATTAAAGCCCGAGAAGAAGCACTTGGGGTACTTCTTCGGAAGGAGCTAACAAGAAATGTTCAAATGACGAGTAGCATATCTACCCAAACGGTGAGTCCTATTTATATTTTGGCAGCAACCAAACCGAAAACCGTAATGCCCGAAGGCTTCACCGACCGAACTGCACAACTTCGAGCAAATTGATGAACTGAACTTTAAAATATAACTCAGTTGCAGTTCCCATATATTTCAGTAGGCTGGTTTTCGTTCGATTGCGGAGGACAAGCAGCATTGGACGTGATTAGTATTCACTTGGGGGACCGCTTGGAAAAAGACATTCGCGTTTAGAAATATAAAGCTTTCGACACCCTGACCCGCATATCCACGCCGAAATTCTCTAATTTTTCGGCCTCTCACTCGGGATCCAGTAGCAACGATTTTTCCTCAAGCGGGCCAAATAGGGCATTCCTTATGACGAGGCGCGAATGAGCCAAGGCGTTAGATGCCCTGTGTGAGGCTTATAGGGTTATCCACACATGATGCACATGAGGCAGTGGTCCTAGCCTCATAGGGGGCCTTTCTGGAGCACCCCCCCAAATGCTAGTCGGACCTAACCCCATAATCAACGAATTTAAAACCATATAACTCAACGGCCTCGGTAGTTTAGGGAGTAAGGCGCCTGGCTACCATTCCAGAGGTCCCGGGTTCGAATCCTGGCAGCACCACGGTCCTTCGCCTTTCCCACTTTCCCCACCTCATTTTTGCCTTGATATTTGATATTTTCTGTACTAAATTGTTTAGAACCACTGCAAGAAACCCCCGCTGAATTTCATGTGGCAACTCAAACGGTTTAACTAACACATACGGAAAGCTAAAATGTCAACGAGCGAGACGGGTAACTCAATTTACAGTGAGCATGAAAAGGTAGCAGCACTTTGGTTGGTTGGTTCGTGGTTGGTTTTCCCATTGGAGATTAGGCATTATATTACCTACTGAACTTAAGTTTTTAGTTGTCATTGTGCTTTAGTTAAATGTCAGTTTGTCTGGATGAACAACAAAGACAAATGTGAGGTGAGAAAAAAAGTGAGGTGACAATGAGAATAGGAGCCTAATTGTTTTCACAATCGCGTGACTACAACAATCGACACACCCAAATGCAAGACTGAGCGATTACGGAATTCTTTTTTGACAGTTGCCATGCAGATTAGGCGCTGTTTACACCGGGCCACGTCGGTTGGGGCGCGTTCAGCTACATATGTATGTCACCACAAGTCTACAGATTAAGAAAATTGTCAAAAACAATTCCGCTAATGTCAGAAAAAAAACTTTTTACCACCATAAATTCCAAAATTGCACGAACTTTCTGATCACCCCCAATACTTCATCATAACCTTGCAAAACTTTAAAGTCAAACTAATGCACAAGTGCACTTCCACAAAATCTCAGGCAATTCACAACAATTTGTGCCCTATATCAACAATTCCGTGAACTTTTCAACTCACCCTTGCACCCAACATCTGCGTGCTAGGGCACCTTCAAATTAACTCCAAGATTCCTGAGCAAAACAAAAAAAAACTTTCAATTCCATCCTTCTATACTCCGCCCCAAAAAAAAACTCTACCCTGTAATTAATAAATATCGCTCTGCCCTAAGCACATTAGTATGTACCGCTTCCCACTTTCGGCACGCAAGAGCCCCGACAAGTAAAACTTTTGTGAGTAACTTTCCTGGAACATGGGATGCAATAAAATAGGGATTTTCCGGCTGGAATTGGAACTCATATCAGTAACTTTGCCAATAACTTCACCTTGGAGCATCCTTGTGCCGCACGTACATAGTATGATATTTTGCAAGAAAATTCCGTTCTACCCCGCTAGTATCGCCGCCGGTTGGTTCTCGTTGGTTATCCCTTTATTTGCGCCTTTTGATCGGTGGCGGCGGCGTCGGCAGGGCATGGGGTCATGGGTTATATGGCAGTCAAATGGAAGGGAATTGTTAAAATGAAAAGTTCAGTACGACCGCGAACTTTATAAAGTTAAACCCCACCCGCCTCGCAACCCCTGAATAGATGATAAAACCGAGCTGGGACCAGGGTTGCAAACTGCCACGAGGGGTGGAACACCATCGTCAGGATTAAAAGATTGATTCCGATTTTCTGTGTATATAACAAGCAAAGAAAGGACCTTGTTCACAGGAAACTTTTAAGTCGTTAAGAAGAGTTTAAGGTTTTAACAAGTTTTCGGAGAAGTAAACTGTGTTATTGGGGATTGCGCCCAGATGAGAGATGAAGAAAGAATTTGAATTGAATTGTCTTCATTAAATTTTAAGCAAGGCGCTTAAAGGGTTGCATGTACTCCGCTTGTAAAGTTCCTGATAGCGCAGAGCACCCAACCAACAAGCAGTGTTGAAATAGACAAGAGCGCACTCGGGAATGGTTCAACCTCTGATATATTTTTATTGCCATCATAAAATCCTGAAACCAGGAAAATGGAGTCGAAATCAAATTGCCTTAAGAAGAGCAGAACAAGTCGTCCATCGTTCGACCCCGTAACTTTCTTTCTTCGAACCCCCAGATAGCAGCGGTTATGATGGCGGTGGGTGGGAGTAGAAAAAGGGGTTTTATCTCTCACTTAATAAAAAAATATCTGCAAATAGTCATCTTAAGAGCAATGGAGTCGTAAATTTTTGTATGCACGATTTATAATCTAAAATCTGCGTTATTACTTCCCACGGAACAAAAGAAAGTATGATTTTCTTGAATTTAGTGCTTACAAGTCATAGGCAATAAAATGAGGCGAAACTCTCGCGAAATTAAGCCGTTTTAGGCGGTTTTGGGTTGGTGGTGGGAGGTTTGTGTTTTTTTTTACAACTGTAGAGAGTTTTACGATTGCAAGAAACAGGAAAGGAAACCAAAAGAAATACAGACGAAGGCAGCAATCTGGCGTTTGATATTTTGTGTGAAAGGATATATGAAGTTATGTATGTGATATGGAAAGTGGAAAGTTTATGATTATAGGTAAACGATAAAGAATATTGGTTTTATGGTGTTTTATATGAGCCCAGGTACTATCAGATTTAATCTGGAATTTTATTTTCGTTTTAAAGTGAACCGCATTCTACCGAGAAGCAATGCAACTAACACGCTTAGGGAACAAATGCGTTCGCCACATTGGTATATCGCTACAGGCATAAAAATTCAAAAATGTGTCCGCTAGAAGTATGCACGCTACAACTACAGCCATGAACATCTATAAATGAAAACGCATCGACATGGACTATTCCAAACGCGAGTGTCTTTTAACCAAACGGTCCCCCAACTAAGTACTAACCACGTCCAATGCTGCTTGACCTACGCAATCGAACGAGAACCGGTCTACTGAGTATGCTAATGGCACTCTTTATGGTCACCAAGATGATTGCCCATTTTCTTCGTCCTATAAATTTTTTTAAACCTCTTTTAGGATAGAAAGAGCGTGAGCGTGACGTGCCTCGTTTGGGTGCAATATAGGCGACTTGAGGCTGTGCGTGCGTGCTTGTTGCAAGCTGGGAGCGGGTGAGTGTTATTTTTAGCCAGGCGTGCCGTGCCTGCTGCAGGCTAGGAGTAGGCGAGTTTTATTTTTACTTGGATTGTTATACAGATCTTTCACATTTGTATTCTTGAGTATGGACAATTTAAAAGAAGGCTGAAAAAATGATCGATATTAGCCTAATTCTAAATATGAATTTCTCTATGATCAGTATCTGGATAGTAGTGTGGCGACAGGATCATTATTATTATTAGGTTTATATCCGTTTCATTATAAATTTAGTTAGGGGAAGGGGCGTTAAGCCAGAACCTTATAGGAACCCCAAAAGAAACGAAGTGAGAACAGAGAAGAGAAATTTCAAAAACGAGACTCACATAAGCATACGAAAGTCACTATCTACTAGAGCTT
The DNA here is from genome assembly GCA_963855945.1 of Thereva nobilitata. Classification (NCBI taxonomy): domain Eukaryota; kingdom Metazoa; phylum Arthropoda; class Insecta; order Diptera; family Therevidae; genus Thereva; species Thereva nobilitata. The sequence goes on from OY979698.1 coordinate 15,959,536, forward strand.
GCTATACGAAAAAATAGATTGACGACAGTACAAAGGGCTTCCCCTGAGCTCTAGTCTTCCACAACAAAAAAAATAGCCTAGAGTAAACCCTGAATGCGGTATAAAGGTCGCTATACACATATCAGTGACGGGACGGCACCGATCCTTTCCGTGTCAGTGGCTTCCGTGATAAATTTTTGACTGACATTCACACAGCACCCCCTTTTCCGTATCAGTGCTCAACGTTCAATGGCATTTGTGATTACTTTTTAGTTTTGAAATTTGGACAGTGATTTCAAGTGCATCATGGAATTTTGAGTGGAATATTTGCTGCAAATAGCATTGCTTCAAGACAAGGAGGAAAATAATGAAACAAAAGAGTGTGTTCATCCTAAACGTTCTGAAACTTTTGTAGTAACAGATCAAAGGATCTATGTTGTATATGTTATATTAGTGCAATGTACTAACGAATTTTTTTTATTTTTCACGAACGCATGAAGGGTACTGTGATCGTCGGTGCTCTACTGTGTCGGATATGTGGGAACATGACTCGCCTTTCCAAATTTGTTTCCATGGAATTACATCGCCCGGTTTTTTTTCACGGATGCTACCGGTACTGTACTGACGTCGTCACGTCACGGATATGCGGACCCCCAGCGATGTGTCCTGTTTTAGGAATGGGCTTTAGACAGGCAGTCGCATACATTCCCTGCTGCTAGACCGACTCATGTAGAATAGATATCCCCTAAAAATTGCTTATATCGGAAACCGTGGTCCGTAGGGGGTTTTTGATGAATTTTTGGACCCCCCCCCGCCCAACATATCCCCCCTCCTGAATTTCATCTAGAACAGATATCCGCTAAAAACACAAAATTGCTTATATCTCGGAAACCGTAGCCCTGAGGCAACATACATCCCTTCCTAAAATTCCATATACCATAAGATCCGGCTTCTGAATAGTCGCTGCGGTATACTCGTACTTGCCTAAAGGATTTTCGTGAGTACCTTTCGCATCAATGGTATGTCCTTGCACGTGCAAAAGACGCTTTGATAGCTGCAAATGGTGCACTTGCACCGGGCGCAATTGGACGGGGGCGCAATTTCAAAAATAATATTTATTTATAGAGGGTAACCTACCTAGAGTTAGATTATATGTACCTTCAGAAAATAAGGTTTTTTTTTTTTTTTCAGAAAATAAGGTGTTTCTTTAAAAAAAAATGAAATCTTTGAAAGAAAAATTTAAAAATGTTTTCCTTTTTCTGTCCTTTTCCATTGTTCTTCCATCCGATCAAAAAATGGCGCAATATGGCATACTGAACTGGTTGCAAAAAGACTCAACCTGTGTCCTCGTCATTACTTTTTGTACGGCCCTCTCGACGTACCTAACTACCAACTCTTGAAAAAACAGCTATTGTAGGAGATTCACAAAAGATATCATTGTAGATCGAAGTGTTCGAATGGCACTGGCAGCCAAACGCTCCTATCCCCGAAATACAATAAAATACAAGTAAAATTCACTTCAAACTTCAACCATTAATTTTTTTTATTAATTTCAATTCCACGAACCCCAAATATTCCTTAAAACAATTTTCTTAAGTTATATTAAACCAAAAAAAAAAATAAAAAAAAACATCACCCATAATCTACTTTACATCTTAATTCAATTAAGACCACAAGTATTATAAACTCGAAACAAACTTGCTCTCTATGCTAAAAAATGGCAGCGGCCTTTCTCTTCTTCTTAACTATAATTATGATTATCCTCAACAGCCACAACAAGATATCATCTCTCGTGAAAATCACTTTTCTATGTAAAATTTCTTATAAACATTAAAATTTACAACACCCTCAAAAATATCCTGATGCTTAATAGAGGATACTTTCATTTTATAGGGTTTTAAAATTGAAAAGCCAAAACAGCATCAACTTTTCTAATGTTCAAAAATTTATGGCCGTTTAGGGCTTAGGGCTTATTACACTGTTTTTTTTTTTGCTTCAATGGCATCAGAATTTCTTAATAAAAAAAAATTTAGAACCCAAAAAAAAATAATAATTCCCAATTTCAAATTGTGCAAACACACAAACCGAATTGGGCCAAAAAATCAGCCGTGGCAAATCCTTTTTGTCGACCTTTAACAGCTTTTGGCATTTTGTACTGAGAATCAATTTTATTTTGGTTTCCTTTTTTTTTTTGAACACTGATAACACAGCTTAAAGGGATCTTGATTTTCGGCGGGAAATTTTTTCCAAAGAAAAAAATTCAATCAAGCTCCGGTAACAATCTGTAGCTATCTTGTTTGAATCCTTTTTTTTATACATTTGTTGCCGCCAAAGAAAAGCACAACGCCCGCCATACACAGAACAAAAAAAAAAATACCGGGAAATAATCGAATCCTTTTTAACCAATCCAATTTTCTTTCAATATCCTTTTGTATGTAACAATTTTCCGGTAGCGAAATGAAAAGACCCAAGAAAAGCAAAAAAAAAAAAAATATATATAAGAGCCAAAACCGTGTGGCTGCTGGCTGGCCTCCGGTATACACACGGCCATTAAAAGGCGCATGGATGGATGGTTCACTTACCTGGCAAACATATTGCGTCGATATACATACATCCTTATATCCTAGTCGGCATGTTTTATTTATGATTGATCCACTCGATACGATGCCGAGCGCTATTGAAAGGCCCAAAAAGGTCTGCAATAAGACCAGATCCTGAACATCGTATCCTTCCTGGGCACCATGCAGTGACTGTGTATGATATAAAAAAAAAGAAAAGAGTGAAAAAGAGAGAGAGATAGAGAACAAACAATATATGAGCGTGTGTGTGTGTTTTGTATAAAGAATGTACTTAAAGGATGAAAAGGTATAAAAAGGAAAATAGAAAGAGGTTGGAGGATGTGGATATATCCTCATATAAGGTGTATAACGAACAATACCCTTGGGGAATCAAGGAGCAAGAGCTTGAGGGGGAAAGGGGGTGGTGGGGCGGACATGAAGGATGTAAATTACCATGAAAAATATAGGCGAGTATATTCCCAGTGCTGATACAGATGACGTTATAATGAGCATCCTGACTGTGGATGATTTAAACGGCGTGAAGTCGATAAAAGGCGGCTTCGGCGTCCTGATGTGGGTCTTCTTCTCCTTGACCTATGGATAATATAAAAAAAGTTAGGTCAGTTCTTCTATTTTTCAGAGCTTATAGCCAATTTATTATCGTATACTCTTTTGTTTTTGAGACTACTCTCTACGAACAGAACATACACATAAACCAAATTCCTACAAAACTTTTAAAGCCTTTCGTTTACCACATTCCTTTCGATTCAATATTGTATATCCTAAGGAGACCCAAGCAAAAAAAAACAAGATAAGAGTCGATGCGAGCTGAGTATGTGTGTATAGATAAACAACTGGTTTCCTTTGGTCTACCCTCAAGTCCTTTTTTTTATATACACATATATACTTTCAAGTTTTCATGTCAAATGATCCCAACAAGACAGGAGAACTTTTGATAGTATCTCCCTCCATCAGATTTTCCACTCATCCCATTCATCACCCAACCATATTCCTCGACCCCAACCACCATAGGCAACAACCAGCCAAAAAAAAAATAAAAAAAAAATGACGCTAAGAATCCACTCATAAGGGACCGTAAGTCCCGAAAAAGGGGAATTGTCCGGTCGACAGTTTTATTGCGCCCTTCCGGATGAAATACTTTCCAGCCTCGTAGACTATCCCTCATTGTTCCATTAAAAAATCATTTTTACCCATCTGCACCCCCCACCAGCATCTTTGATATACGAATATTACGTTTCCATGAGTAAAATAATAAATACAAAAGGACTTTCTTCTCTCTCTCTCTCCCCCGCCAGACTTCTTGCTCACTTAACCATCATCCCACCGCGCTGCCCCCAATCCCCAAAAAAAAACTCCCACCGCTGCCACCCGATTTTTGTGTTTCGGTATTCGAGAGTTGATTTTAATATAATACAAGAAAGGATATGATTCCACCCGTAAAAAGGGAGCGCATGAAATCGGAGAGATAGTGGGGGGGTGGTTAGGTTTGTTGTATATTGGGTGGCATAGGTGGGGTAGAGCTAATCCTTACAACACCTTGTTGACAACTGGATGCTTTATGTTTTGATTGGCGGCGTTTAAGGACGATGATTTATTATAGAGCTCAGGTGAGGGATTTTCTGTTTGTGCCTTTTGTATATAATATTTTTTTTTTTGATTCTACTGTTGCCAGCTTAAACGGGGAAAAACACAGTGTGGAGGGGAGAGGGTACAAGATCTACACATAGCAAAAGTGGATTTATTGATTTAAAATTCTCTTTTTGTTTTGTATATGAAAATTTTTTTGTTTGTTGCTTTTCTTTTTTTTTTTGATTATTGTTGCTCCTTGTGGAAAAGGGATTTCGTTTGCCATCGCAGAATTAAATGTATGTTTAAATGTTTTGTGAACGTTTTTAACAGCACAGTGTTTTTTTGTTGTTGTTGTCTGTCGTCTGTTTGTTTTCAATTTGAAAATAATTGTATTGGGGTTTTGGGGGGATGTTATGTGACTTAAGGGTAGTTAATTAAATTTTTTTAAAAATTATTTTGAGATGGTGGGGGGGGGGGGGGCAAATGGGAAGTTTGTTTTAACTTAAGTTCTTAAGTTGCTAAGGATTTTATTTAAGCTAAAAGGATTGCTAAAGGTTTTATTTTTGTTTTGTTAATTCAAAAATCATGAGTTTAATTTTTTTTTAATGAGAGAGGAAAAAATTATGGTTTAATTAACGATACAAAAGATACTGTAGCGTAAATTATTAATTAAATAGGGATAAAGTGGGGATTGTTGAACGTTGAGTTAAGTTGGACAAATGAAATAAGGATGCATGAAATTTTGTAACCATAGAGACAAACAGCGTTGCTAAGATATAAAAGAAACGTAAAAGAGATCTGGTTCCAATTAATAGATCAGTGGTAGTGTAAACCCTGTAATAGAACAGAGTAAAAAACATTGTACCAATTTCGTACTTTACTCAAAATAACAATCGAACTGTCACTTTTCAAACGAGCTATAAGTGATGTCGCTGCGATCAGTGGTTGGTGATTTATTTGCTTTTGGCGCAATAGTAGCTGTCAGTTCTCGTTGTGGCGTCGGTTGAATATCATACGAATAGGTCAATCGATACAGAGCTCAGCGAAGGCTCAATGTTGGTGGCAGCGGTGGGATACCACAAAAACAAAAACAAAAATCAGTTTTTCCATCCCGTCTCTCAGCAATCCACAGCTTTGGACCAACCAACTAGGCTCCATAATTCTATCTATTGGTTTTCAACATCTACGTCAACACCACCCTCCAACAAGGATGACGATCAATACCAACGTACGGCAGTACCTCACATCGACTCGGATTGCTACCTTGTTGGTGTGCTATTCCGAGAGGGGGTTACAGCAAAGTTTGTATCTAGGAATCAGGCTCAAATCAATACAATACCCTGGAGCTCTGCCGAAGAATCATGGTTAATTGCGATCATGCCACGAGGCACATACTGCAAAGTCTAATAGAATAATCTGATAACCGATATTACAGGTCAATTGGAGCGAATGGAAGATCACTTTCATGCTAAGCTGAGGAATTGAACGCTCGACCAATATATGGTAAGATCCGACGTTGCCACCACCAAGCTTAGAGGAAATTAGAAAAGCCTTTAAATTTGCTAAAAAAACAGCTAGGTCTCGCATATTGACGGCTGATCGTTGATCGTGGTAAGGAAGGTCGAAGGGTTGCCTGAAAGCGAGAAGGCGCTGCCAGCGAAGGCGGCAATCTCGAGGAACTCCTTATGGAGGCGAGGAGAGGGCGTAAAAATGCCATCTGATAGAGTACAACGGAGAAGATTGCCGTTGGAAAAGCCCCTGGTCTGGACGGTAGCTGGCAGTCAGTGTGGCACCAGGTGAGTTCGCGCAAGTACTCACAGCTTGCTTGAGGGAAGGAGTGTTCCCTGAGCAATGGAAGCGCCAAGAGTTTGTACTCATCCCGAAGCCACGTAAGTCTCCAGGGGATCTGTCGGCCTAAGGACGTACAGGACAACGTGCGGAGTCTCCAAGGTCATCTCCTGTCATGTATGATGTGGATCGTCATGTATGATGTGGCGCTGGCGCTACGACACGACTCCCTCGAGAAGCTGTCGCTACTGGGTTTGCCGGTGACATCGGGATCGATGTATTAGGAAAGCGCCTCGACGAAATCGAGATATTCGCGAACGAAGCGATATGGGAGATAAACACATGGCTCGAGAACGCTGGTCTAATGCTAGCTGAGCACAAAACCGAAGCAGTACTAATCGGCAAGCGGAAAAAGGTTGAGACCATAGCGGTGAAAGTAGGTGACTGGGTCATCCGCTTCCATCCCGTACTTAGATATTTGGGAGTGATGATTGAGCGAAGGCGCCACTTCTGGGTGGACTTGGCGGGCACAGCGGAAAAAGCTTTCGCCATTGGCGCACACCTCGCGACTATGCTGCCTAATATAGGGGGCCTCAGGCCAACCCGACGCCTCCTCATCATTAGTTTTGTCCTATTGTATGCAGCACCAGTGTGGTCAGCTGCATTGGACAGAACAGGCAATAAGAAGAAAATAAATTCTGCGTATCGGTTAAGTGCCCGTCGGGCATGCTGTGCATACCTACTTCGTCCGACAAAGCAGCATGCGTGATAGCTCGAATGATCCCTATTGATATTTTTGCATTGGAGGGCAAGCGGTTGTACGACCAGGAACATGCTAGAGGGGACCCTAAGGAGCTGGTACGCACTCTAGCGCGCATGGACACATAGACTCATACCAAATGTGGAGAAGTGGGCTATAAAGGAACATGGGGAAGTGAGTTACTGCCTCAAGCAGTTTCTGAGTGGGTATGGAGGTTATAAGGCATACCTTCATCCCTTCTGGTTGGACGATTCACCGTTCTGCCCGGAATGTCTGGACGATAAAGAGGGAAGAAACCGAGGTTTGCGGAGCACAGGATTGTGTTGGAAGCAGTTGCTGAAGTGCAGCTAACACCTGACCTTATGAAAAGGTGGAAGGATGTGTGGAGAATGATGGAAGTGGGGCTAAAAGCCATCGACCAGAAGCTTAAGCGTTGCGAAGCCTAAAGAAACAGTGAAAGGCAAAAAAATGCAAGCAGAGGTAGTGGCTAGGTAGGTAGATGGCTAGACTGTTCCGGCTCTGGTAAGAACCTTTGAGGGATCCCTTTTTTAAGGCTCATGTTGATGCCGCCAGGCTAAAGTAATGCCTCTCCCTGCTGCTAGACCGATGTAAGGTTCTCACCTCGTGAAAAACCCCCCTGTTGAGCTGCTAACTATCTCAATCTCCGAGCCCCCTAAAGAGGCTCCCTGTTTGGCTAGGTAGTCGATTGGACCCATCGGTGAATATTTGAAAATCGAAATCTGCACTGTTATCTTGAGGGTATTTTGACGGCAAAGAGAAGATAGTCTGTTCCGATTAGCATTTAAAGAGGGCATGCCTCATTCAGCGTGTGGGCACCATGTGGCAAATGGGGGCCATACCGAAAGAACGATTTCCTCGCAGGTTTGTTGTGAGGACCTCTGTGGCATGCCGAAAGAGGGGTTTTCCGGTTGATTCCTTATGAATACCAATACTGAAGTGAGGTATGCCCTATCAGTTTCTCATAAGGGCTCTAAGAGGCAAACGTTATTACAATTGAACTGGGGCAATCCCAATATCTTGCTTACGTATTCGGAAAGCTTTTTAAAAAGCTTTAAGCTTAAGCTTTACTTTTAATCATACAAAGCTTTAGTTTTTGTTGTTGCCTTGCTTCATATTTTAGGCAATTATGTTGATGGCCATGAAAGTTTTCATTTAACATACTCAATAGACCGGTTCTCGTTCGATTGCCGAGGTCAAGCAGCTTTGGACGTGATTAGTATTTAGTTGGGGGACCGCTTGGAAAAACGACACTAGCGTTTAAATACTTTTTTTTTAAATTTGTTAGCTTTTGTTTCCCACTGGAGATGAGGCAAGGCGTTAGAGGCCTCTTGTGGGCCTTATAGGGCATTACACAGGGGGTCCGCATGAGGCAGTGGGGCTACCTTCATAGAGCTCCTATCTGCACGCCGTCAAAATGCTAGTCGGGCTGTTTGCGGTAGTTGTCCTTTGTAAAAAACAAAACATTTTGCCTTTCAACTAATGTTGCCTTTCATGTACTCAACACTAACCGAATTTTCCGATAAAAAAAACACCATAAATATTATGTTTACACAATTTCTCCTCCATTTTCTTCTTCAATAATAATAAACATCACCGAAAATATAATAATCTTCGAAAAAAATTGGTTTTCCTTATTCCATGACAAATTGATTTACAAAAAAAAGGAAACACCCCATTCTCACCCACCCTCCCACCACACATACACATTCTAATCAAAGGGAAACAAAATTCTCCCCTCTCTTGATACGCACAACATAAAACCAAACAAAAATATCCTTGACAATTTTCTATCCTGAAATCCAATAAGCAAATTTCATCACCATTTTCACCAAGATGAAGATCCATAACTCCCAAAGGAAATAATTCTCTTCTCGTAAAAAAAAAAAAAAATAAGGAAACCTGCCATTTTTTTTTCATAGTTATTTCGTGGAAAATCCTGTTATGTTGTGTCCTATAAGTAGCAGCAGCAATGGCAGAATAAAGCATTAGGAAAAAGAGGCAACAGCAACAACAGCACACACAAAAAAAATGAAAACGTATCAAAAACTGTTTCCTTTTCATTAAAGCAGCATAACTGCGTATCCTTATCAGCAGAACCTTCATAAATCCTACAGGAGCAACTTAAGTACATAAAGGGAAAAACAAACTTCAGATTTAGATACGATCCTTCTCTAATTCTAGGCACGTCCGGGGGAAATACCTCGAGAAATCTACAACAGGTGCCAAGCTATATAATAATACCGCCTCGGCTAAGCAGCAAGCTAATATGGTTATCCTGTTTAATTCCCGAAAAGAATGATATCATCAATTCTAGGAAGGACCTTCAGAGCTCCCATGATAACTAGATCCAGAGTGCGGCGGGCGGGGGGAGGGGGGGCGAGATGTTTTTAGGGGTGGCTAATTTCATTCATTCCGGGGATCAACAATTGCTTTTCATCTCCTTTTCTACCTTGGCTGCTACTGTTGCTGGTGGTTGGGGTCTGATTTTAGGTATGACGCCCTACTACTACTACTACTATCGCCCCATTTCGGGAAGGATCAAGCGCGCCTGGAAAGGATAGTAGAAAACAGAATGGTTATATACAATGTCCAAATTACCTTCTTCCGTTGGTTTTTCAAGTGTTGTATCGCTCTCCTTTGGGGGTGATACAGGGATGCTGGTCGGTACAGCAGACCCATAAAAAAACTGAACGAAATGAAGCCAGTAATTGCTTGCAGGCCCAGTCTCCACCCCATTTTCCTGTAAAATATAGAAGAAATAGAAAATAATTGAGCACTTCCTAAAGAGCGCTAAAGGCCAGAAGAAGAAAATTACGATGACTCCGTTCGGTTCGTTTGTGTTCGCTCTGACGTCGTTGTCCGCCCCATCATAAATGTGGAGCGTGGAACATCTTAGTGGCTAGTCGCCTACCTATCGTCCTGTTTGCAAGATTTTTTTTTTTGTAAAAAAAAAATTTCCCTGACAGTTTCTTATCCTTGGGAGATTTTTTCTTCTTCTTCTGGTCTTATTAAAAACATTTGTGTGTTGAGGGGAACCGAGCGAGAGAAGGTCCTGCAGGATAAAGAGTCCTCCAAAAAATTTTTAGTTAACATTTGGAGATTTCTTTCACCTCCTCCCCTTCTTCTCGTCTTTTTTATAATATTTTTTTTTTTACATTCCTCCATCAGATCTCTCTTTACTTACCCGACACCTTCCTTGAGGATGACTGAAAATAGGGCGATTCCAACCCCCTCTCCTGACATCGTAATCATCTCAACGAATTGTCGCCGCCTTTTAAAATAATGACCCAACATTACCGTAGACGATTCTCTCACCATCGAGGCTCCGATCCCCATTACAATTCCTGGAACGAGAGAAAAATTAAAGTAGATTTAGGTTACACAGCCTCAAACATAATCACACTTTCACACCAACACACCGAAAACAGCATAAAACTGAACTCAGAGGTTTGGGGGTGTGGGACCCCAAAAAAATTCTCTCACTTTTTTTTTATTACGCAAAAATTCGATTCACAAATTTTGTTATTAATTAAATGTTAAAAAAAACATTTTCTGTGTTTAAAAATGGCGAAACATTTTGACGGCGCACTTAAATTCATTTTTACGACTCTCGAGATATTTTCCCTAGCTTTGTGTGGGTGCAGGTGGCAAACAGGATGTGGGAGCACCAGAGACGACCTTTCGTGGAAGGTCCGTTTTTAGTACTCAGAAACTTCATGGCTGCCAGGTTTTCTTAAATGTGTTTTGATGGTTTCATTTTACTCGAAAAAAAAATGTTTAAAAATTTTTTTGTTTTTTGTTTCTAAAGTGTGATAAGCATCGTTTCGTTGCATTAGAAAATTTCAACGGAAATTAACTCTGTGTTCTTTTGTTACCTGGTGGTGGTATTTTTCTGTGTGTCGGTTTTTGTAGAACAGGAGTAGGTCTATTAACACGATTCGTTCCGAAGCTTTGTGTCCATTTGTTTATTTGTGGTAATTTGTTGTGTATTTCTTTTATCACTTTTGGGTTATTGGTTAAATGAAATTAATGTTGGTAATAAGCCAAGGTTAATCAGGTGAAAATGTGTTATCGTAAAGGTATATTACGTATTAATTAACCAAAGTAATCATCATTAGAGAATAAGAGAATATTTACACGGTTTTCTGTAGGTTTTAATCTATGTTTCTGAAAAGAAATTTTTGGGGCTATAGTGGGTCGTTGGCAGATGGTGTTATTTTCTAATAAGTAAATAAAGCTGAGGGCTGAGGTTTTGAAAACAGGAACCCTCCGATTGTATTGAAATTTTGCAGGAGCACTCCATTTTGTTCAAAACAAAGTATCTAAAAGCCCCCCTGCACGAGCGATCCAAACGGCCTGAGTCCATTATCCATTAAGGCCCACTCACGATCGAGCCTCGAGCTAGTCCGCCTATTCCAGTCGGTCTGCGTCATTTGTGAGCCTCAGCTTCATTTAAAAACCGCAGTCTTCAATGTGAATGTGGATATTTACACTAGTAGGTTCTAGGTCGGTTTAGCGTGGGAAAATTTTGCCCCCCGTGATATTCCTTCAACAGTAGCAGAACCGGTTTTAAAAGTTAATCTAGGTCAACATTGGTATTCTTTCATCGCGACCCAATAGGAAAGTGAAGTAGTTCTAGGACTAGTAGAATAATTACTTTCTAAGGAGGGAGTAGTAGTTCTCAGTTGGATACCTTTTACATGAAAACAACCCACTACTTTTGTACAGCGTTGTCCTACGGTGAAGTCAATTGCCCCCTTTGCATTACTTCGAAATATTTGGAGATCTAATTCATTTTGAAGTTCTTGGAGAACTAATTCATTTTCAAGTTCTTGGAGAAGTAATTCATTTTGAAGTATTTCTAGAACTAATTCATTTTGATCTAACTGGAGAACTAATTCATTTTGAAGTTCTTGGAGAACTAATTCATTTTCAAGTTCTTGGAGAAGTAATTCATTTTGAAGTATTTCGAGAACTAATTCAGTTTGATCTAACTGGAGAACTAATTCATTTTGAAGTCCTTGGAGAACTAATTCATTTTGAACTAACTGGAGAACTAATTCATTTTGAAGTACTTCGAGAACCAATTTATTTTAAACTAACTGGAGAACTAATTCATTTTGAACTATGTACTTGGAGAACTAGTTCATTTTGAACTAACTGGAGAACTAATTCATTTTGAAGTACTTCGAGAACCAATTCATTTTAAACTAACTGGAGAACTAATTCATTTTGAACTATGTACTTGGAGAACTAATTCATTTTGAAGTATTTCAAGAACTAATTTATTTTGAACTACTTGGAGAACTAATTCATTTTAAATTAACCTGAGAACTAATTCATTTTGAAGTATTTCGAGAACTAATTCATTTTGAACTAACTGGAGAACTAATTCATTTTGAAGTTCTTGGAGAACTAATTCATTTTGAACTAACTGGAGAACTAATTCATTTTGAAGTACTTCGAGAACCAATTCATTTTAAACTACTTGGAGAACTAATTCATTTTGAACTAACTGGAGAACTAATTCATTTTGAAGTTCTTGGAGAACTAATTCATTTTGAACTAACTGGAGAACTAATTCATTTTGAAGTACTTCGAGAACCAATTCATTTTAAACTACTTGGAGAACTAATTCATTTTGAACTATATACTTGGAGAACTAATTCATTTTGAAGTATTTCAAGAACTAATTCATTTTGAACTAACTGGAGAACTAATTCATTTGAACTAAATGGAGAACTAATTCATTTTGATGTACTTCGAGAACTAATTTATTTTGAAGTAACTAGAGAACTAATTCATTTTGAACTAATTCATTTTGAACTATGTATTTGTACTAATTCATTTTGAAGTATTTCGAGAACTTATTCATTTTGAACTAACTGAAGAACTAATTCATTTTGAACTAACAAAACTACTTACTAAAAAACAAATTCTTTAGAGAAATCCTGTGGGCTTACCACTGATATCGTAATTTGAACTAGCTCTTCGCAGGATTACGGAAAAAGGGCAGTGTTAAGCAGGAGAATGAACCTCATCAGTCATCAACAGTTGCGCGATTGCATTGGTTCTATGCTGAAAATAAAAAATTACCAATCGTTCACTTAGTAGGGTCTGCTAAGGTCTATAGCCAAAAGCAATTAGCAATTTTAAGGAGACAAAATTCCAAAATGACTGAAAATTGGTCCATAACTTCCTTGGAGCTTTTTAAGAAAACAATTTCGGATTCATAAAAAAACATGGCCGCCGGAGATATCGTGTTTTTCGCGTGTTTTCCTTGTATCTCGGTTTCTATAGGTCGTACAGCCCCTTGAGAGGGCCCAAAATGTTTACAATGAAATTCTCTACAACTTTATTTAGTTCTCACAAAAATGTTGATTCTTTTAAAGTTATTCAACGTCAAAGATATCAAAAATCACTTTTTGGCCAAAAAAACACTCAAAAACTGTTTTTTTCGAAAAAAATTTGTGATCAGTCAATTCGAAACGTCATTGCCTACAAAAAAGCCCTCATGTCATTTTTTCGAAAATTTAACCCTTTAGAAGTTTTTCAAGGTGAAAGTTTCCAAAAATCACCTTTTCGGCCAAAAAATCACTCATCAATTGATTTTTCCAAAAAAAAAAATTTCAACTACTTTGCAAGCTTAAAGCAATAACAATGCTGCGGATGGCGTAGACCAGGACGCCCAAAGCTTAGGTATGCCAAGCTGGATGGCATCGGCTTAAAATTCGGACCGGTGGAGAGAACAGTTGCGAGGGCCAGGCCTGAATTCCGGTTGTAGAGTTGTCAAAGAAGAGGAAGAAGGGATTTTTAGGCATCTTAATGTAATCCTTGATTTGAACTCATGAAAATCCTGGTTGATGTTTACAGGCCTTCTGTTACCATAGAACTGGATTTAATAGCTTCACTATCAAATTAAAAAAAATTGTCTTGTCTAACTTGGCGTTGAATTTGAGATCTGTTATGGCTGAGAACCAATGGCCTAGGCGACGGTTTTCATTAGAAACATTCTACAATCGTTAGTTTTACGAGGAGATTCCAGAAGTGCGTATGCTATTGGTTTGGTTGGCCGTGAATATCTCCAAGTCCTCCCTATTCCAAGCATACAAGCAACTTGGCGCAGGATTCCCAAACGGCTTCGAAACAGAGTTGCCGAATAGTGTTAAGCACCAGGAGTAGCCCTAATAAGTCATCTCGCCGGCTTAACCGGTTAATAACAGAGTAAAACAGTCCTGGTACTGCCGGCGTCACCTGAATGAACTTATACAACATTCAAGAGTTCAAAAGCGAGGTTCATCGCCTCCTCTTTATGGTAGGACTTCTCTTAACCTTTCCTATCCTTATTCCATCCTTCGAGCTAAGCTTAGTACTAGACATTGCGCCATGAGGTGAACAACATGACACCTGAGCTTAGACTTTCACATAAAAAAACTCTGGATACTGTCTCTCAAGCAGAGTACTTTACTATACGGGCATGCATCTCTGACACGAAGTCTCGTAATCCAAGGGCTGATAAGCTGGATATTTTCAATCGGGTCACATTTGTTTGGGTTCCTTGTTTCCCTCGCAATATGCATGTGGGGAGGTAGAAATAGGGATCTAGGGTCTTCAATCTATAATGCTTTTCCGTTTAGTGCCTGCGTAAACCTCCCTTACGAAATGAAGATCAGTAAATCGAGATATTAAATACCAAAGAAAGTCCTTGATCTTTCTGTAGATTACACAATTCAAATCGCGGCTCTGAATTGTTTTTGTACACGAATCACTTTTGAAAGTGATAAGATCATCAACTTTTTAGTGGATTTTATTGAGTTCCTGGGTATCAGTTTTTAATGATCTTCAGTGATCTATAAATTTTGTGAGATCTGTAATTTTGTAGGTACCAATACAAGCAACATAGGTGATGTTGTATAATACTTTTCAATTGATAAGTTTTCGGGGTCCTTTTGTAATTAAGAGATCGAGTGCGTTTGGAAGCAGTATTGGTTTTTGGCATAACAGATAATTAGTGAAATGAGACGGATACAGATCGTTGAAATGTTTTTTTATCAATCCCAAATTCAATCCCAAGTTTCAGATTGCTTTTCACAAAAAAAAACGAAAACCAAAAATATAGATTGCAGACTGTTACGTGTTATTTCCAAACAACAGTTTAACGAAAAAAGCCGCTGTAAACAAAAAACACAACAGCACCACCGCTGTTATCACAAAGACAAAACCGCTGTAAAAGACATTACAGAACAAGGCAAGGCACATGCCTGCGAAAGCCAGTCGTAATCAGACAGTGGAAGAGTCGATGCCTCTGCCTGATAACTGGATGGAACCATAGGGGCGTTGATCGTATGGTTTACAAACAGACAAAACAGACAAGCCACGGAGGGTTGATCCAGTGGCGCCGACCGACCAATAAATTTACAACCACGGAGAGTTGTACCGAACGACCGATACACCAACAAGCCACGTGGCGCCCACCAACCGATACACCGACAAGACCCGGAGAGTTGATCCGGGAGTACTCCGACGTAAATAGGCCAAACGGGTTACCTCGGGAGCGTTGATCCAGAGGTAACCCGCTAACCCTTTATTAACTTCCCAGTAGGAAGTTATTGTAATCGGTCCGAAAATCGGATTCGAAATTTTCAATGTATTTACACGTTTCAAGGTCCCAATAGCATTTAAAGCAAAAATTTGAGAAGAAATATGTGTGTGTGTGTGCGTACTATGTGGTCATTTTTTCCTGCACGATTTCGCGCGAACCGAAAAAGATATCGAGTTCATTCAGGTGCCGTTCGAAGCGTGTTCAAGGAAATATGATCTGAAAAGATTTTCATAAAAATTGGTCGAGCCGTTTTTTTGTTTGAACGACTTAAGTGATTTTTGTACCAGCACGATTTCGCGCGAACCAAAAAAGATATCGACTTCGTTAAGATGCCGTTCGAAGCATGTTAAAGGACATATGATCTGAAAAGATTTTCATAAAAATCGGTCGAACCGTTTTTTTGTTTGAACGACGTAAGTGATTTTTGTACCAGCACGATTTCGCGCGAACCAAAAAAGATACCGACTTCGTTAAGATGCCGTTCAAAGCGTGTTAAAGGAAGTATGCTCTGAAAAGATTTTCATAAAAATCGTTCGAGTCGTTTTTTTGTTTGAACGAATACTGGGAAGTTAATCTTGTGGACCGAAAGGGTCAAAAGCCACATCCCAACTAGTTTCCTCTCTTTTCCCTCCCCTCAACAGTTCTCTAATATAAAATTCTAGTAATAAAAAGAACATAAACGAACAGGAGTTTTGATTACGTTACAACAGCCTTTTTATACGACTCGAAGATTTAATGTAAACTACTTTAAGAATATCACGTAAAATTTTTTTTAGAAATATCGATTCATTCGTAAAAGCGGAAATAAAAAATAAAAAAAAAATAAATTTAAAATGTTAATCAAAGCTAAAAACATCCACAATATTTTTCCGATTGAAGAACGTCTATCTTTGATGTCTGTCAAATTTTATAGCTCATATTGAATGTGGCATTTACATTTGACAGATGATTGAGAACGCTTGACTTTTTCAATTTTCATCAATGGATAAATCCCTACAGACCTTTCAACCACAGAAAAGCCAAATCAGAACCATACATGACCAGGACTATGTCAATCAATTTCTGATGATCGTTAGCAACTTCTTGGTTACGTCGATTTTTTATAGGACACCAATTTAATAGAGATGTTGTCTATAAATTCATAGGAACGACTCAACATCCGAAAAAATTTAATTCGTGGAAAGGTTCAACGTGAAACTCTGAGTAGGTAGAACTAAAATGCAGGGCAAAATATTTGTAGGGTTATTTTGGTCCAATGTTGATGTTATTTTATTGTTTTTATGGAAGCCTTTATAGAGTAAAAGGGGGTTTTCAACTATAGAGGTGGATTTACTCTGCTCTGATGAACGTATGCAGAAGAGTCAATGTTAAAATGCAAAGCCCACACTTAGCGAAGGCGTTTATTGTCCATCTCGTATTAACAACACTTTTATGGTTTAAGGGCTCGTTTACAGTTTTTTTTACCAATGGATTTCAGTAGGTGTGGGTTTGATTCTGTTTCTTAAAAGATTGAAATGTATTAGTCGATATCAAAAGGAGTTTGCACATCGATGAGATCAAACAATTCCAGAAAGTCTCATTGAAATTTTTTCCTAAGTGCAAATCCTTTATGCAAACAAAACTTTTTTTTTATCGATTACATCTCCACTTTCAATCTATGTTAACAGAAACCCACAATGGCCTTGAGCAAAAGGATATTGTTTCTACACCCACAATGGAGCCTTTTGTGCATTAATACTCTGAGCTATTCAAAAGTTATGTCGCATTGGGTGTGAGAAAAATGATAGTTGTGACTCTGCTCAAGGCACGACCAGAACAAGGTTTCTACCTTCCATCAACCCGTCGTATGGCAATCTAACCAAGTGTTAGCCATGGAGACATCCTTGATAGTTGTACGGTGGTGGTGTGTACTCTAGAGTGCAATACTGATGGAGTTTTTATTACAAGAAAGTCAATTGGTAACTGTTACTTACCGTAGCTGAAGGCAACTTGGTTTAAGTGTGTGGCGAATGATGCGAAAAGGATCCCCAGAGCCAGTACTAGTCCACCCAGGACAGCAGTCAGTCTGGTCGACTTCCGACGGCAGAAGGCTATGATAATTGGAGCGGATATCGTTGACATGGACCAGCTGGCAGCACCAAGCCACCCTGAAAATGAAAGAAGAAAAAAAAATATAAGAAGAAAAAAAAAATTGCTCCATCAAATTCTCGAAGGACTCATCTTGGTCTGTAATGGAAATGGGTATTATTGGACCAGGAAGGATCACGACCCGGAAAAATGTGGAAGTGGCAGCTTCAACATATTTGAAAAGGGATTGACAGTGAAGGAGTTCGAACTAGACCAGCTCTGCTCCAGCTCTGTTCGGATAGTGAACACCAGTGGTGGGGGGTATGGTCGCAAATTTGATTGTCTTACCTGCTTCGGTGGCATTCTCTGGTCCCAGATGTTGAATTGCATACAGGAGCAGGAGTCCGTATGACAGCTGGAATCCAGACGTGAGAACATGGGCAAGAAATGCTACACCGCAAACAATCCAGCCCCAGCCTCCGTCCGGATAAAAGTGCTGTGTGTGTGAAAGGAAAGTGATGGAAATTAATCATTTACGATCATTCTATTATTATTATTGTTATTAGTGTTAGTGTCGGTGGTAGGAACAAGTGTAAAAACTGTTTTTGTTAGTGTTAGAAAATTTATTATCGTCCTGTCGTGGAGAAGAAAAAAATTGCATTAAATTGTACAAGAATGCTATCATACCTGTCTTATGGCAGTGGTATCAACTCCGGCTCGTCGCAACGCAGGCACATTCCGGTGGAGGGAGTGAAATTCACGTTCCAGAAGGGCTGGACAGGCAGAATCCTCCTCGTCGGTGAGTCGATTCCGGCCATCATATCCTGTAAAAGACAAGGATTGTCGGAGGGTAGTTGCGGTTAGATTATACCCTATATATGTAGGGATGTTATTGTGGTATAGTTTTACCACTTTAAGTTATTATACAAATAAGAGTGGGGAGTTAAAACCACTTTGGGGAATTCAATTTTTAAAATGGGATTTTATGCGAATAGATTTTGTAATTCGTTAATGCTGTTTATGGATGGGTAACGGCCATAAGGGGGTTCTTGGACATAATTGAAAAATGCTTTTTTTTCGTATAAAAAAAATGTTCATTGTGTAATAAGAAAAAAATGCTATTAAAAAATTATACTTTTTGGATTAAATAGTGGGTGGCTTTTTTCCCAGGCGTAACCGACCCCATACCTACTGGTATCGATCGAATTTTGAAATGGGTATAACTAGTGCAAGGTGCTGAGGTAGCTGATAAGGGGATTATGTTCGATGTCAGTATCAGTTTGAGGTTTTGTGCTATCTCAATACATCTTAAGAGGAATTATATATTGTCCTTTTTATAGAAGGAAGGGAGTTTAGTTAAAGCTGTAATACGTTATGTATTGTAGTACAGTACAAAAAGCTTTCCCTGAGCTCTAGTCTTCCACATAAAAAAAAACCTTTATTTCTTGTGTTGTTGTTCTTTTAAGAATATTGAGAAAAAAATGCCATAAGGTTAATTTCAGTCAGTTCAGCAAGAATTTAACCTAAACCAGTCTTTGATGTATTTTCCTAATTGGACTAAGCAAAACCTACAGTCACGTAATGATATCAGAAAATTATTAAGACAAGTAGAAAGGGTGCCACGGCACTCGCCGCCATAACTAGAGACTAGAATGCCTTAAGAATCATATGAGTTTTAGGATATATGTAAGAGGTTTTCCTTCAAAAGCATTATACTCGTGAATTTAGACCAATATGACATCACTTTGTATACTTTGCAGAATAGTTTGCAACAGTTTCTGTCAGGACCAAAATATGCGAGGGAGAATGCTGTAGAAAATAAAAGCTTTAAAGCTTTTCAAAAATAAAAGCTTTGCAGCTTTTCGGAAATAAAAGCTTTGAATATTTTCGAAATTAAAAATTTTGAAACTTTTTAAAAATAAAAGCTTAAAAGGTTTTCGAAAATAAAAGCTTTGAAGCTATTCGAATATGAAAGCTTTGAAGATTTTCGAAATTACAAACTCTGAAACTTTTTAAAAATAAAAGCTTAAAAGCTTTTCACAAATAAAACTTTGAAGCTTTTCGAAAATAAAAGCTTTGAAACTTTGAAAATAAAAGCTTAAAAGCTTTTCGAAAACAAAAGCTTTGACGATTTTCGGAAATAAAAGCTTTGAAGATTTTCGAAATTAAAAACTTTGAAACTTTTTGAAAATAAAAGCTTAAAAGCTTTTCGAAAATAAAAGCTTTGAAGCTATTCGAAAATAAAAGCTTTGAAGATTTTCGAAATTAAAAACTTTGAAACTTTTTGAAAATAAAAGCTTAAAAGCTTTTCGAAAATAAAAGCTTTGACGATTTCCGAAATTAAAAACTTTGAACCTTTTTGAAAATAAAAGCTTTTCGAAAATAAAAGCTTTGAAGCTTTCCGAAAATAAAATCTTTAAAGTTTTTCGCAAATAATGTTTTTTTGTTGCACTGAAACACATATTACATACGACCTTGTGTACTATATGACATTCTTTGAGCCCTCGAAATACTTTTTACTAATCTTTTTCTTAGATGGCGCTAGAGTCTTCGTAGGACCCTGGTTCGGACTACTGGTATTACCCCATTTCACGCTCGGTTCTGACAGGTTACAAACATAAACATATCAACGCGCAGCTACACAAAAGCTTTACTTTCAGAAAGCTTGCAGCAGAGCTTTTTGCTTCAGAAACATGCTTCCTGGTGTATTTGGATCTTAACATATTCAGTTGATGCAAGAAATTTGCTAATAAAGACAGTGATCATTTTTACGAGTTTTAACTTCGTTCTCTGTCTGTGGGGAGGAATTTTTCGATAGGTTTTTCGACCACTTCCCGAAATCCAATGATGCTTAGATTTGGCATACAACTTTGGTTCTGAAGACAATGCAATATAGTATACTCAATTTTATGGTACATCCAATATGCCGACCACCATAAAATGCCGGATTACCTTTTTCTTTACAACCCCGACATGGGTATCAAATAAAAGTGTATGACGAGTAGAATACTGTAGTAAGTTATGTGACAATATTTTAAATCCAATATGGCAGCCAGTACAAAATGGCGCATTACCTTTTTCTCTACAACCTCTCGATATATGTATCAAATGAAAGAGCATGATAAGTAGAATACAATTAGCTGTGTGGCGTCATTTAAAATTCAAAATGGCTGCCAACACAAAATAGTGGATTACCTTTTTCTTTACAACCCCTTCGATATGGGTATCAAAAGAAAGGGTATGACGAGTAAAATAAAGTAAGCTGTGCGACGTCATTGTAAATTTAATATGGCGGCCAACACAAAATGGCGGATTACCTCCTCCCTGTAGGGGTATTAAAATTAGAATACAGCACGTTTGGTCTGGGTCAGCAAGGAATGTTGTTCTGGTCCCTTAATTAAGCGGCTGTGAAAAACACGAAGTGAAAAACAAAACTTCAAATGAAAGGAGTGAAAAAAAAAATTGAAGAACATAAAATTAAAAAATGAAAATAAAAATTACAAAAAATAAAAAATATTTTTTGAAAACAAGCTTTTATGAGATAAACTAAAAAACTTTAAATAATAAAAAACGTTTTTAAATATCTAAAAATTGTGCCTTCCTTGTGACTTCACCTATATTATTTTGCAGAAGGAGGAGATATGTGTCTTACCCAAAAAACACGTGAAGCATTCAGAATCATCACCAAACGTTTGTGAAAAAAGCGTAGATTTTCGTGCTTCAGTGGAAACTTTTATGCTTCTAATCTCAAAATACGAGAAGCACAGTCTCACTCCAACGAGAAATTAAAGTTTTGGTATCATCCAGTGGGAAAAATTCGAAGCGCTACTTAGCGGAGCGAATTTTGCAGTCTGTCAATAAGATTGTAAGGACGTACAACTGAAGCTTAAAGAAATTGTATAGGACGAAGAAAACGGACAATTATCTTGTTGACTAGAAATCGTGCCAGTAACATATACTCAATAGACCAGTTCTCGGTCGATTATGAAAGTCAAGCAGCATTGGACGTGGTTAGTACTTAGTTGGGGGACCGATACTGGGGTAAACCGATAATCGCGTTTGGAAGGGCGAAAAGGAAAATTTAAAATGTGAACAAAAATAAAAGCTTTTCGACACCGAAGCTTACTCACAGAACGCAATGAATTCTTCATTAAAAAGCTTTTTTCTACTACTTCAAACACCTTCTAAAGGAGCATTAAAAGGGATGCTTTCCTCTGATCGCATGCAATGTTAAAAAATACATATATATAACTGATAAAGGAACGGGAGCGCTGTAAGCTTTTGATGTAGCCCGCTGGGTAGCTACAAAAAAGCTTTACTCGCATATTTCACCGCGTATTTTCAGCAAGCTTACAGCAGAGCTTTTGCCTTCAGAAGCATGCTTCCTAATGTATTTTGGTCCTAAAAGTTTCAGATGGTGCAAGAAGTCGATCTAAGACATTATTTAATGCGTTATTTAAGTTTGCTAATGGAGATTTAGATAAATTTGAAAACAAAAAAATCATTTTTAACACAAAATTTTGTTCAATGAAGAAGCTAATTTCTGATTAAGCTGATAATGATAATAAACTAACCTATTTAGCGTGATCACAAAACAGCAAGCCATACATCAAATTCTATTATATCCAGGAAAAGTCGTACATCTTTTCTATTTTATTTACATCTCAAATCCCATCATACTTATTGGATAATCCGAAAGATTTTAAAGCCCTAAATGTAGAACGTGAATTTCAGCTAAAGTCTATCGATAAATAAGTCTATCCTATAAAATGTAAAATCCTTTTTTACAGTTTCCTGAAGTACGAATTTGTGAAAAACATTTGGAATAAATTGAAACTAACAAAAGAATCGAATAATCTTCTTTAGTTAAATTATTCTAAATTTCCATTTCCTTTTAGCTTAAATAATTTACCAAACAATTTCAATACATTTTTCTATAAAAAAAACAACAAAAAAAAACAACAACAAAAAAAAATACAATAATTATCCTTAAAGAAATTCCCTGATAAAAAAAATCCCTTTTTTTTCAATTCTCTAACAAATAACTTTGAGGAATTTTAATGAAATAAAACCGTTGCGGAGTTTTTCTTTATCGAAAGCGGCGAGGCATTTACGGACAGTAATGATTACCCTTTTTGGAAGATGGTTTACCCTCAGTTAACCTTGAGACAGTCCCCGACCTATAAGGGCCAACACCAACAAGAAAATCACCCAAATAACGACGACCTTTCTTCCTTTTTTTAAGGGCACAACAACAACCACGACCACCACAAAAAAAAACTTTTTATTTTTAAGTTTTGATGTTGTCCTTTAGAAAGGATTCGATGTGATTCTTCATGTTTATATATGAAAGTTTATCGATAAGAAATATTTTCCGGTAAAGAGGTGTTTCGGTGTTTGAGGTGTTTCGTGATTGATGGGGGTGTGGGGGTGTGCATTTTTTTATAGTAGTGGATGACGTGATAGAAGATATATGAAATTTTGACGTAGAGAAGACTGAAAGAAGAGGCTTCAAGATCTTCGAGTAGCGCCATTTAAGAAGACGAACTCTCAACCCTTCATAATTTCATATTTCCCTCGAAATTCGTCGCCACTTCTGGGAATTCAAAAACTTTGTTTAATTCGCTATCGTGAAAACGACCGTCATTATACCATATTTATGCTTAGATTCATTTTCACCAACCAAAAATACACACCCACACACACACCCTTGCAGGTATTAAGTTCCCAAACCGTTGATACTGAAATAACCGCGCGTATGAAGAAAATTGGCCGCCATATTTGAATCGGAAAATCTACCCCACGGGAGGGTTGCTGTGTAAAAGCCCCTAAGCGATATCCTTTAAACCAGAATTTCACGGGTAACCTACCATATATGAGAAATCACACGTGGCTTCCTCCATAGGGACTGGATCAGATAATTTTCATCCCTTTTCAGAAACAAAGAACCTACCTCAAATCTTTTGTGGATATCATACCCCTAAACACCGCCCGTCAAGCCCTATTTTAAATTAAAAAAAAATATATATATGAGTGGGGGTTGTTAAATTGTGTTCGTCCTAATCCCCCCCCCCCCACCGACGAAACCTAGACAAATTATGCGGCCATTTATCTGGTGGGATTCACACACTACCCTAAAAATGAATTGAGTGTCGGAGCATTGGACAGGGACGTGCGCTTGTTAAGAAAGGCAAGGCACAGGGTGGATGAAAATTTTTGCAAAGGACGAACGGCCATTCCAAAAATAACTGGGGAAAAGCGACGATGAGGAGGGGGTTACCTGGAGTCATGCGGGGGTTGGTGTTATTAAATTTCAGATGAAAAACCCAGGCAAGGACAAAATTCTTTTGCGTGATGAATTACCAAAACGGATGCCGGAAGGTCACGCTGCTATAATTTAGAAGGCGAGTTAAGGGACGAAGGACGAACGATTTAAGTGAAATTTCTTGACGAGGGAAGTTTAATCATGCGTTGCCGTTTTCCCTTTAAAAGCGGCCCGGGGATGCCTAAACTCGTTTTTAACGTGGAGTTATGAATGAGGAAAATCCGGGAGATCATAAATTTTAGAGTAAGAGAGTGTGAGAGAGAGAAAGAAAAAGAAAACTTTAAATGGAGAAAGTTTTCAATTGTTGTTGTAGTCCGTTTTTGGGGGGAGGTAAGTAGGTAGGTGAAGGTCTGCCTCCAGTGTAGAGCATCACGAGATCTCGACAAACTCGTGAGTCTCGTCTTGGTCTCGACTCGAGAAACGAGGCGAGAGTAAAGTTCGGTATCGACAAACATATTCTCTTCGAGACGAGATTATTCGCTCGAGATCTCGTCGGTCGCTCGAGATCTCGTCGAAAAATAATAGAAAACAAGTCGGGTAAAATAAAGCATCTGATGAAGTGAGCACGGCCTTATTTTCAAAGCTGGGATGTGGTACTCATGCACATGCACATTACCTCTTGTTTTCTCTCGCCGGTTACGTATAGGTTGAGTCTATAAGTATTAGAGCCGTGATGGGCTCATAAATTTATATTCGCCCCGAGAGACGAGACGAGAGGTGACGAGACGAGACGAGATGCGACGAGACGAGACGAGTTTAGGATGGGCGATATCCGCCGAGAGTCGAGACGAGAATCGAAATCGTCGAGACTTACTGAGATCGAGACGAGAGTCTTAAAAATCTCGTATTGTCTCGGTCTCATGATGCTCTACTCCAGTGCGACCCGAGGCCCAATTAGCGCTTGGCGCGCCGTTTTGTTGCTACAACTCGTGTACCTTATGTCGAGTGGTTGTTTGGTCGGGCGTGACGGATGCCTAAAGCCATCCTGTGGAATTTAGGAAGCTTAACAGTGATCTGATCTCCAGTCTGGAAATCTCTTTTAAGTCTTCCAAAACGTAACTGCCTAGTGTGCGCTGCCTGGTTTTAGCTAAAGCCGGGCACTTACAGAGGAAGTAAACAAGCGTTTCTCTCTCGTTCGTCTCCCCGCAGCTACGACAACAGACGTTAAACGGTATGCCCAACTTGGCACCGTGGTCGCCTGTGGGCCAGTGTCCGGTGATGATTGCCGTGATTCGGGCAATATGTCGTCGGGGTCTGTTTAAGAGGCCCATTGTTTTTTCTTTGTTATAAGTCGGTCAAGTCGCCCTAGAGATAGTGCAGGTCTCCAGTGCTCTCCACGTTTGGCTGGCTAGCAGCAGGGGGTAGTCAAAATAGCGTTGTTGACTCCACCTATTGGGCTGACGTCCATCTCGGTCTCCGAGCCTCAGAAAGAGACTCCCTGCTTGGCTAGGTAGTCGGCTTTCTCGTTCCCCTCTTTGTTCCTATGACCGAGAACCCAGACGAGAGTGACGTTGTGCTTTCTACCTAGCCTATCTAGATCAGCTCCGCATCGCTCCACTAGTTTGAATCCTTATCTTGCTGAATCCAAAGCTTTTATAGAGGCTTGGCTGTCTATGAAAATTCCAATACTACATCCTTGTGTAGGTTCTGAGTTCATTGTCTGGCAGGCCTTCAGGATTGCCAGCACTTCCGCTTGAAAGACACTAGCGTACACCGGCAAGTGCCAGGACAGTGAACTGTTAGTGGTCTCTAGATAAACCCCTGATCCGACGCCCTCTGACGTCTTGAATCCGTCGGTGAATATTCGTACATCGAATTTTCGCAGGACGTCTCCGTATCTACACTCTCTTCTTGAGGGTAGTTCGACGGAGAAATCCTTCCTAAAGGTCAATCTAGGGAGAAGGTAGTCTATGGTTGTAGCGACCATACCCTCTCGTGGCCGATTCAAAATATTGCTATGTCCGTAGGGTTTTGAGTTCCAGGCCCCGGATTCCTTCAGTGTGAGGGTACTGCAAGAGGCTAGATGTTTGATGTGACGGTGGGGGGGGGGGTAGTAGGCGCAAGAGAACGTCGAGAGCTTTCGTGGGGCATGTTCTCATGGCCTCTGTTGCCCCCACTATTGCCGTTCTCTGGACCCTTCCCACTTTTATGACATTATAGGTCTTGCTCAGCGCTGGCCACGGTGAGAATTGGGCGTATCACAGCCACTGGTACACTGGTCCGTAGGACCATCTTTGGCCTAAACCCCATATTTTGCCAAAAGTCTTTTGACAGGCTTTCTTTATCCTTTCGTCGAGGTTCATCTTTCAGGTGAGTTTAGGATTTAATATTAGACCCAGAAATTTTACACTGCAGGATAAGGTGAGAGTATACCCCTCTAATCTGGGCAGTGCTAGCGGAAGGCTATGACAGGAGGAATGTAAAGAGGGAAGAAGAAAGAACGTGGGAAATGCGAAGGATCGTGGGACTCTGCCGGGATTCGAACCCGGGACCTCTGGGATGGTAGCCAGGCGTCTTACTCGTTAGACTACCGAGGCACGAGGTTAACCCTGAAGCGTATCCATCGGTGGCACGAGAAGGACACTTGATCTGAAGAAAGAAGGTGGGAAATGCGAAGGACAGTGGGACTCTGCCGGGATTCGAACCCGGGACCTCTGGGATGGTAGCCAGGCGTCTTACTCGCTAGACTACCGAGGCCCGAGGTTAACCCTGAAGCGTATCCATCGGTGGCACGAAAAGAACACTTGATCTGAAGAAAGAAGGTGGGAAATGCGGCGGATTGTGGGGCTCTGCCGGGATTCGAACCCGGGACCTTTGGGATGGTAGCCAGGCGTCTTACTCGTTAGACTACCGAGGCCCGAGGTTAACCGTGAAGCGTATCCATCGATGGCACGAGAAGGACACTTGATCTGAAGAAAGAAGGTGGGAAATACGAAGGATCGTGGGGCTCTGCCGGGATTCGAACCCGGGACCTCTGGGATGGCAGCCAGGCGTGTTACAGGTCATGAGCCAGGTCATGAGCCATATAGGCTAAAGCCTCAGCCACGATACGAGCGACGAGCGGCGTGCGGCTAGCGGTGAGCAGCAGAGCGGCGATTCTGAGTTTTATTTTGTATTGTTTTATATGGAAAACGGTCGAATCCGGCCACGATACGAGCGGGAGCGTTGAGAGGTAGAGCTGCAATACTAAAGTGCCGCTCTACTGCCGCTCGCCGATAATTCGAGACATTAAATTTTTCTGGTTCCCCCTCCAAACTCCAATCTAACTACCGTTAGGTCCGTTGAGCTGAAGTTTTTTTTTTTTTTTTTTTTTTTTTTCGGGAAGAGGAAAGCTTTGATTTTCCTTTTTACCAAAATACAGGACCTTGGCCTGCCTTGATCCGAGCGGTGTGGTAAAAGGTGTTGTATTTTGGTTGAACTTACCTGAGAATCCTGTGGCATAGCTACCATTCTGATGCAGGCTCGAATGATAGTGGCTATTTGTATCGTGCCTAGTTAGCGTCCCGCACTGGCTTCCTGCAAGATTGCCACATGTGCAGTAATATCTCTGATAGTTGGCGTCCGAGAATGAAATCGATCTTAAATTTGGTGGCAGCGAACTTACCGCAGCCTGGGATGGCTGCTGTATAGGTGGTGGCGGCGGTTCTGGGACAGGTGAATTCGACGCTTGGGAGGATGCATACCCATCCATTTCATCAGTCTGCGTCTGTATGTTATGTTGAGGATCAGTCTGTTGGGCAGTTGATGTCTGCTTACGCTTTACAGTCTGTTGCTGTTTTGTAAGGCTACGCTTTAGTACAGTTGGAGCTGCTGTAACGACAACAGCTGTTGTTTTTGGTTTCGATTTTGCTGCTGCTGCTGCGGCTACTTTTGCTGCGGCTACTTTTGCTGCAACTACTTTTCCAGATGACGTTGTTGATGACGATGTTACTACAGCTACGTTGGGATTGATGGAAGACAAACGTGGACAGGATGGCCACCAGAGTGTACGACGATTAAATCTACATTGAATACATGTATTTGGATTGTGTATGGGTGTGCGGCATGTACAAACTTTGTAATGTCACGGAAGGGAGCTATATGTTTGGGGCAAAGGACATGTAGTAGTTGTTGTTGTTGTTGGTTGTTGTTGTTGTTGTTGGGCTACTTGACAATGATGGAAATTTTTAATATAACACGGTTGATACGTGGATTTTATTTGTGGATAGCTATGATATTGTGGCTGCTGATGCAAATATTGATACTGGTATGGATAATTTATATTTTGCACAGAACGTGTCCAATGGTTGTTGTTTCTTCCATTGCCACAGGTGCAATACATTTTGTGTGGTACACCGGATTGGGTATGGCCTTTCCACGATTTCGCTCTTTCAAAATACTTTGTGATTGAGATGAACGAATTTTAGAAAGGATGTTTTTTTCTTATATTATATATTTTTTTTTAATATATATTTTCTGTGTTATTTTTATATTTTCCAATCCACAACTTCGCGATTATTATTCATCAAGGATTTGTCACCCAAGTCACGAGCTGTCATCTCATTTTTGTATTCCTGAAAATAAAATAAAAAAAAATTCAATTTCCGTTATATTTTTAAATTTAAAAAAAATTGAAAACTTTAAAGGATCTTAAATTTCTTAACGTAAAAAAAAATGAAGAGAAGAAAATCCTCTTTTTTTCATCCTGATTGAATTCTCAAGTGTGAGAAGTGACACCATCCATCCATCCAACACTTAATCGCGAACTATAAGCTGCCGTTGAGTTTCTGAATCCTAGTGTGTGGAGGTGGGAAGACAGGACGAAAAAAAAGAATGAAAATACAAACAGAAAAGCGCTTCTTAACATGTCTGGATCGCTAAGAAGGACTTCAGACAACAAGCAAAGAATACACCCAAAAGAAAAAGCATAGTTGACTATACTTGCAATTTTCTTTATCCAAACATTTTCGCTATGCTCCTTCGCCTCCTGCAGACATGTGTCAAGAATTTCTTATATGTATAGAACGCGCTGAGAAGAGATAACGAAAAGCGCGAGGAAACATTTTCAGGCTGCAAGGACTTTTCACAGTTTTCTTAGTATTTTTTTGTATTTATTTATTTATTTTTTTTTTTGGAAGGATGAACATTCCAAAGTCATGACTGAGTAGATGATAAGGACGCGGGGAGGGGCAAGGTTTTTCACGTTTCGCCTTTTATTTATCATTATTTTCATCTTCTTTATTTTTCTTTATTGTAGACTTTAAACTCGATTTAAATATCGTGTCAAGTCTCTGTGTGTATATGCGCCTTTTGCGCTGCAGTTTTCACGGTGATAAGGTAATTGTGAAACCCCCGAAACGTGGAGGAAGGATCTCAAGTCTCAAGGTGGTGGCTTTTCTATTTTGGGTACTCTACACATAAAAAAAATTTCTTTTTCTACACGATGTGAAAATTTACTGAGAATTTCCACTTGATGTAAGAAAATCTAACAAAATTTTGTGCTTTTTTCCTTCGTAAATTTTTTCACTGGTGTTTGACTTTCACGTTTTTCTTTTTGAATGTTGTGTTGGATAGAATGCGCCCCACGGGGATTCTGCTAAGATAAGAGTAAATACTTTGGTCATAATGAAGTAAATCGTGTATAAGTGTTTTTTTTACGGTTCAATAAAGTTGAAGGTTCGTTTTATTTTTTTCTATGAATTTTTTTTTTAAATTAATTTTTTATTAGGACTTTTAGGACTTTTCCCTTTTGAGATAGGAAAGGAAAATAATATTTGCGGTTAGGAGTTCCAAAATGTTTTCTATTTTCAACGTAATCATTTTTTGTTTTAATAGGAATAAAACAATATACAAAAGTGTTGCACGTTTCAGGTCTAAAAGTTAAGATCACTTTTTAGACTACACAGACAACTCACAGGATTGCTGAACAGCTCACGTTAGTTATGGTAGGTATACACCAGGGATGGTACACTTTTGTATATATAATATCTACTTTTTATCACAAAAATGTGATAGTTCAACTAGGAGAAGAGGTTTGAAATACATACATATGTGGCGCCAGCCAACGTCAAAAAGCTGGCCAAAACCCCTAAAATGAAGATTCTATTTCGGGACTTTCTCTTTGCGGAATTTTAAGTAGGGGCCCCGAGGGTCACAGAACATCTGTCCTCGGGGTACAGGTACGTTTTCTCCCTTTGTAGGATCAGTTCGAAAGTGGCCGTTACACGAGACGCAGCTATCGAAGTTTCTAACACATATTGTGCATTGAAAATAACTATTTGTTAAATAGTGCCAATTAGTGCTTTTGAAAAGTTTAAAAATGGATTCTGTTCATGACTAATACTAATTGCTCCTTTAATCCCTCATGGGACATAGGGCGGAAACAGTTGCCCTCCAGCGGACTCTGTTTTGCGCGACAGCTCTCAGCTCTGACCAGGATCTCCCGGTTGTTGCGGCCTCTGATAATAGGGTTCTCCTCCACGTTGTTCTAGGTCTTCCGACTCGACGGGATCCTTGCGGATTCCAGTCAAGGGCCTGTTTGGCTAGATTATCGTCTTCGCGTCGCAAGGTGTGGCCAATCCAATTCCATTTCCTTCGCCTGATTTGGTCGTCTATCCTTTCTTGGCCGGCACGGCGCCATAGTTCTTCATTTGAAATTCTATCTTGCCAGCGGATTTTTAGGATACGACGTAGGCATCTGTTGATGAAAACTTGTAGGCGCCCTGTGATGAATTGGGTGACTTTCCATGTTTCGCAACCGTACAAAAGAACTGCCTTAACGTTGGAGTTGAACAGCCGCAATTTGGTGTTAATTGAGATCTCTGTTGATCTCCATATGTGAAACAGGCATGCATATGCGCTTCTTGCTTTATTTATTCTGGAACTGACATCTTCTTCTGTACCGCCGTTTTCGGTAATAATACTACCGAGGTAACAGAATTTGTCTACCAGTTCCACGTCACGGTTATTTAGCGCTGTCCGTTCAAGGGTGTTTGCATTTATCCGCATTTCTTTTGTTTTAGTCGGATTTAACCTTAAGCCCGCCGAGCTACTTTCTGTTGCCAATTTGTTTAACATGTTTTTGAGGTCCTGGTGTCTGTGGGCCAGCAAACAGATATCATCCGCGTAGTCGAGATCCTTAAGGCGGTCTAGCAATCCCCATTGTATGCCACCTGTTCTTCTATCTAGAGCGCTGACAAGAATGTCGTTTATTACTATAAGAAATAGTAATGGTGAAAGTAGACATCCTTGTCGTACTCCTGAGCTCACCTCAAAGCTGTCGGATAATTTTCCATTATGGAGAACTCTGCATTTGGAATTGTTGTAAAAAGCTTTTATCAATTCTATTATTTTGTCCGGCAGTCCACGTTTCCGTAGAGATCGCCATATAAAGCTCCTATTGACCGAGTCGAACGCTGTTCATGAAGGTGAGTGGAATTAAATCGAATATGTATAATCGTAAAATATTCATTGCAGAATTATTGATATGAATTTAAATAAATCAACTTTTTTGCAAAACGCAGAGAAAAACTAATTTTTCAAATAACTTAAAGTTTATTATTCGTCCTCGCTCGTTTTCTAAAATTTTTTTTTTCACTTTTCATACCTAGTCTAAAGAAAAAACAAGAAGTAAATAAAAATGCGAATTTGGAGATACAATTTTTTTTCTGACAGGAAAAACCCGTTACTCGATATGCCCGGCAAATACAAAAAAAATTTAAAAATAATATTTAATTCGTAATCAGCAACCTCGAAAACCCCCGGGTATCGAATTTCATCCGCGAATATGCATTTTTTCATGTGATCGTCCGCCATATTGGATCCGCCATTTTGGGATTCTGTCCCACTGCGCGGCGCTCAGAAATACTTCACGTAGGCACGTAGGCATCAAATAACGCCATGGGTGCAGTAGTACATCAAGCTGTGGATGGATTTGCAACACCTTTAGGTTTTTCCCTCGGAAGCTCACAACCACTGAAAAGTGTTACCAGCATGTATGGCAGAGAGCTTCTGGCGATGCGTCAAGGAGAGAAATACTTCAGTTATCTTTTGGAATGACGAGAATTTAGTATATTCCACAAACCCTCTTACCTTCACTTTTAAACAAAAATTCGAAAAAGGATCACCACGTTAACTGGCGGCTGGAATGAAAGAGTCAGCAGAAGGCTCTGCCACCAAACAAAAGACTGGTAAGCAGTCTAGCCGTTAAAACTGTTAAGCGGGAAACAGATACATGCTAGCGTGCGGTGCATGCGGTCGATCCGCAGGATGCGGGAAATTTGTGCTGGCAGATGCTTGCGTGCTTGTGTTCTGTCTCATCTTTCACATAAGTATAACAAAAAAAATATAATCGACGAACCGAATGTGCTTGTTGTGGGTGTATAGCACTTGTGTTTGGGCATTTTGAGCTATATCGAATATGGCAATGCGGAAAAAGTTGAAAGTAGACCAACTTTTGCGTTGAGTGCGTTTCGTTTACTGTATGTCAGATGGCATTTGAATACAGGTATTTCTATAATATCTATCGTCGCACGCACCGCACGCACGCATATATCTGTCTACAGCTTTAGGATTGCGAACAGGAATTAAGCCAGACATATGAGCAAATTGACAAGCAGGAAAATAGCAAAGCATGTGAATTTGTAAAGGAATTCAAAAATAAAATTAACGAGTTGAAGCATAGAGCAGCTTAATTCAAACGCAAAACAAATCGTTTTCATCCAGGAGGATCTAAAACACTGCCAGTTCGTGTTTAAAAGAGGCGAGAAAGTCTGAATATGTTTGAACCCACCGTAAATCACTGGCCGTGTTTTGCGCGTTACGTTCACGCGTTACTTGCAGTTACTGCCGTGGCAATATTCCTCCCGCAACACAAGTCTAGCCCACTTAGCTCATTCAATTCCATTTTTCGCGCACACTAAGGTCTAAAAGTTCGTTTATAAATAGAACAATTCGGCTGTGGAATAATCTCTCACTATCAGTTTTCCCAAACTCGTACAACACGCAAGAGTTCAAACGTAAAGCCGTGGTTACACAGTGCGAGTTAGCATGCGAGCTTGCCTAGTCAATTACTGCATTGCAGCTACTCTCGCAACGTGTGACCGCAACATACGAGTTACTGTCATATGCGTGTCGGTCAGTATCTCGCATTCGAGTTACCACAACATTTTTTGTTTTTACTCGCCTCCTCTCGCCTTCCCCAATACACTACAAGCGGCAGCTCGCATGCGACTCGAACGTCAATTTGCCCCGTATTGCGAAATGACAGTAGCTCGTAAGATATCACGAACGATCGACCAAAATTGGCTTTGCGATCGGCGGTCGTTCGCGATCGACTTGTTGGCCACCCCTGGTATACACGATAAAGATTTTTTTTTTGTGGTTAAGATTTCTGGAAAGCTTTTTTCTTTGGAGAGCATTTCATGAAAAATGTCATCTACACCCAAGATCTTGTTGTTTTTTGTATCTAGTTTATGGATATACTAACATGCAAG
This sequence comes from Thereva nobilitata, assembly GCA_963855945.1. Lineage (NCBI taxonomy): Eukaryota > Metazoa > Arthropoda > Insecta > Diptera > Therevidae > Thereva > Thereva nobilitata. The sequence continues at coordinate 15,992,699 of OY979698.1, forward strand.
CCAAAAACTCTAATCTAGCACAAAAAAAACTGAAATAACAAAAACACGAACTTCTACAATCAAGCAACATTTCTATATTCATTCATCTTATCTCAATCAAAAATTCGAAATCCTTAACAATTTCGCATAAAATTGCTAAATCACTTAAGCACGATTCCTTAATTTAGTTACTTCCTTCGCTTGAATCTTATCTTATCTTATGTAAGCACGGAATTCTCTCCATCAATATTCATTAATCTTCTTTTAGACAGATCAAAAATTGTGTACCATCATGTGCTACACTCTAGCATATTTCGGATTATTTGATTGAATGATATCAAAGTTAAAGAAATTATTTGCAATCATCATGTTTTTCCTATGTCCTTGAGGCATTGATTTTGTGTAGTAGAGATGAAATTCTTATGCAAAGATATGAGTTCCATATATCCTGTGAAGGTTAATACAGCTTTGATTACTTAGTGGAGAACGTGATGGACGTACTAATATCTGTGTTTATTTATTTTTTCGTATTAATATTTTCAATGTTATTTATTTATTTTCGTTATTGGTTAAATCAAAGAAAACCTTTGCTTTTTCTTTGAATGTGGCAGTTCTAAGCTGAGGAAACATTTGACACGATTCTTGCGTCTCCAATCGAGAATGTCCGTGTTGATTGAGTCCGACAGATGTAGGCGATGACAAGTAGTAAGGCTATAAGCTATAAGATCATAATCACCGGAAACACTTAAACGCATTGCATACCTATAAGCGCACATCCCAATGCACCTAAAACCCATTGCATACCTCCAGGCACCAAAAGCTCCCTCCACATCACGAACAGAAACCTCTTTGCATACTTCCAGGCATCAAAAGTTCACCGCGCCACATAAACTCCCGCAGCTTATTGGCAAGGGGTGTAGCCGGGCACGGGAGATGCAGGGACCTTATAGCTATACTACTAAGACAGCATCTGGCATATGCTTGCCTTGCATTATCGAAGGCGCAACAATAATGCAGAATACCGTCATCAGCAAAGCTTGAAGTGGGTTGAAAGGGATTTTGTGAGTGGGTCATTTATAAAGTTTAGAAATAGACACTGGTAGAGATTCGGTGCGGTTTGGATCTGACACAATCCCATGAAGTAAGAAATATATTAAGATGGTGGGCTCCTTGGCCTCCAGCATCCGGGACTCTTGTGGAGTGATACACTATTTTATGAAGATTATTGGTGTTTGCGAAGAGCTTGACATCGTTGCCAGAAACGTCGGACTATAAAATAAGCTTGCCCGTCATTTTGAGTTCAGTCCTTTACCGGAATTGTTTCGTAGAAGTCAGCGTCTCCGGTCCTAGTAAACTATGTCGATATGTAAGGTCTAAAATGGTTAAAACGCAATTGAATTATAGACATTCGTTCTTTAATCAGTTTCCTTGGGTGTAATCTGTCGGTTTGTTTTACTACCAAAGCACATATAATGTTGCCATTAATATCGGAAGACCTTCCAGAAAGCAAGTGACTCTCCAAATTTACACCAGTATTTTGAAAGTTGCAAAGCCATTTTTTCACACTCCCTAGGTCAGTAGTGAAGTCCGGTAAAAATTACTGTCATCATGGGGTAAAAGTATGAGTGCAGTATTTTTATACATGGAACAAAGCTACGGAACACGTGAAGGAAATGTACGTTTGGAAAGAAAACATTGCTGTTATAAAACTGAACTGCGAGCCAACTATCGAATTTGTCGGTTTTCCAACTGTTTACCAAGCATTGGCAGTTAAATTATATTTTTGCACAATTTTTTACTTCGTCGACATGCTTTTGGCCCAAAATACACGCGGACGCATAAACTAGAAGCAAAAAGCTAATTAAGGGGCCTTCCCTGAAGCACAAATCTATCTCTCCTTTTCCAAATTGCATCTCTTCCTAAAAAACACCTGTTTGCGTGTGCTTTATGCTTTCGCGTATATTTTGTACATATAAGATTGCTTTGATTCAAGAACTGGAAGCCGATGGTGCATGGATTGATAATTAGGAAAATTTCGAAACTACTGAAAAAAAAAATTGTAAAATGAATTTTTCAGAAAACACAATACTCCAATAGAAATGAACAAGATCTGAAAACAAAGAGACTCAATGTTTTAATAATAAAAATATATCCGCCATCATTTGTCTTGTTAAGTACTCCTCAGAGCCCAGAATTGACAATACCCTATCCTCGGCGACGGATTCGTAATAAATCTAGCAGAAAACGAAAATAAAATCACCCAAAACAATTCTACGCAATAAAATATACAAACAGGCTAAAAGTATAAAATAATTCGCCGCTTTAATCCTTAATGTCATCTTTAAAGAGAGCCAAAAATAAAAGGGGCGAACTTATGAAAATAAATTCATTTTTCGCCGCAAAATTCACATAAACGAAAAGTTTATTTGATAAACGATGCAAAGTTAAGGAAATATATCTTATATATCCTTCCAAGTTCCTGACACCAATTCCTACACTACAAGGAGGTTGGGGAGGGGATGACTAGGATATCTTTAATCCCTAGTCCAGCACTATATATTTGACCAGCATTCAGCCATAAAATACCCCAAAACATTTCGCCTAACGTCTCCTGTGCTCAACCGATTTTAGTTCTGTAACAAATGTTTATTCCCCCATAAATCCTTCGTCCTTTTATAGTAGTCAGCGAGCCACCGAACTTCGATTTTCTGATTTTGTTCGTTTTAACCCGAAGTTTTTGCTAAAAGATTGCACGAAAGAATATATTTCAATTGTGGACCAAACTTTATCTAAAAAACCACGACCATTTAAGCCCCTTTGAATCGATAAAGGTCTAAGCCGAGATGAAAGTCTCTCTCTTAACTGTTTTGTCGAAAGTTGTTGTTGTTGTATTTTGTTGCAATTCGGGTTCATGTCCTCCAGGTCTAGTCCCCGCGTGGCCACACAAAATGCACATACATACATACATATATCGATCTAGATGCCCGCCAGTGGTCTGCGGTCGCGGACAAATGCAATTACTCGCAAATAGATCGAGTGGCTCCAGTGTCTTGTCCGTGCTCACCTGCTGCAATCATCGACATAATCACGAATCTAATGCACCTTCATTATGTGTCAAAACTCATTTGCATTCTGTAATTAAATTGTCGACTTATGGGGCGGCCTGCACAGCTCAGAGCACCGAGTATAATTCCTATACGTGCTGGATCGGTCCGATGGACTGGACCCGGGCGCTGCTGTTATAACAAGGTGGATTCGTTACCTGTTTTGTAGTTGATACACAGAATCGCTTTCGGGGATTTCAATTTAAAATTTAAAATTCAGTGGCAACTATTTGTCGTGGTAGTGAGAATTAACATCTCTACATATGAGTTGTTTAGTGTCGGGATATCAAATGAAATTCGATGTTTATTTAAAGGGCAGATGGAGGGCTTTAAGGTTGCATCGTGAAAAGGACAAGAGTTGTTAAAATGTTTCACAAATTAAAGGGTTATGAACAGTTCAAACACACAGTCATTTTTTTAAGTGGAAAAATTAAGCTTAGGAATCACCCTTGGTACTACCAGTCCATCAAGTCGTGCAGATTACACTGCAATGTCTACGACGAAGTTTAGAAAAAGTGTAGAATAGATTGTTCAGTAATTTTACTAAAAAACCCAACTGAAATTTAACCAGACTAGACAATGAATTAAGCTTCTCAATACTAAGAAAAAGTGTCCTAAAACGACAAAGCAATTAAACTAGAGCAAGGAAAAGGGTTGGACTATCGTTTGATCTCTAAGTACCATTCCCAAGAGTCTGGACATCCTATTAAACAATGTCTCTTTTGAAAGATAGTCGCCCTTCTTTGTTACTTAGTGTAATTGCGAATTTAATCCACTTGAAATTAATCTTTTTTTCATAGTCTTAACCTTTTCAATGCTATCACCAGGCCTGGGGCTCAATTTTAAAAGCGCAACAAAAAAGATTATGAGCATTACCTTGATATTGTTCTGGGGTGGCAGCACAGAAGTCGTTTCAACTCAATTGTTACGAGTTTTCAATTCAAAATTCAATGGAAAACGCGAAACAGATGACTTGAAACGATTTCTGTGCTGCCACCCTTGTTTTTGATGCACTTCTTTTACACTTACCGCCCTTTTTTAAAATTGTGACCAGTCATAAGTAACAAGCTTTGGCGAGTCGTGCTTACTTCTATGAATATCTTATTTTGGTTTCTATGTCAATGTTGACAGAAGTTACGTTTACTTCACTTCTACTTCTACGTTACTTTTCATTTAGTATAGGCTTTCTAGTTGAGACTCACCGCATACTTGTGATTGCGTTGTGACTTGTGACTGCTTGTGACGGTATTTTTTGTTTTTCTTTGCTTACTTTTGATACCCGAGGAAAAATAAAACTCGCCGGCACTTAGCCTGCAACAGGCATGCACACACAGTGTCAAATCGACTGTATGGCACTCAAGCAAGGCAGGGTACGCTGACACTTTTTCTAGTCTCAAGGGAGCAGAATTGGTGCTTTAAAAACTGTACAGAACGAAGAAAACGGGCACATATCTTGGTAACCATAAAGGGTGCCAATAGCATACTTAGTAGACCGATTCTTGTTTGATTGCGTAGGTCAAGCAGCATTGGACTTGGTTAGTGTTTAGTTGGGGGACTGCTTGGTAAAACAACACTCGCGCTTGGAATGGTCTATGCCGATGCGGATGCATTTATAAATATTTATGCCTGTAGCGGGAGCGTGCATACCTCTGGCAGGCGAATTTTTAGATTTTCATGCCTGTGACGGGACGGTGCATACCCGCCTGGCATGGGCATTTGCTCGCTAGGAGCGGGCGCGTGCATGCTTTAAGAAAATTAACCAACTAAATTAATTTTACTCGGGTAGTGATTACGGAGATAGTGGATCAAGGCAAGGATGGTGGATAATTCAATATTTCTGAAAATTTTTAGCACCAAATTTAAAAAAGTGTGCTTTCATTTTATAGCCTTGTCCGCGTAGCCTAGGGGTTAAGGCGCCCGACTACCATCAGCAAGGTCTGTGGTTCGAGTCCTCTTCATTACATGTGGTCCTTTACCTTTCTATATATCCCACCTATATAACATTCCTATTTTCTTGTATTCCTTCTCATGCCTCTCTTTCTGCACCTAAAAAATTAAGCTTTGGTTGCTTTTTGTCAGATTATTGTTAATTTGGTATGACTGGCATATTGTGAAGCTCCCAAAGGGGTCCGAAAAGCATGCCTTGCTTCTTAAAGCCTTTATTGAACTCCAAGTTTTCCAAGACCTTTGGAGTGGCAGCTTCCAAGGAAGAGTGAAGGTGTGAATGAAAGGTGCGTAAAAAGTTTTCTATTGTGCCGATTTAAGTTCTGTAAAATGGATTCATCTCCTGAACGTAAGTGCAATAGAATATTATTTATTGATATATAACTTTGCCTACTCATTGTAGTTAATTTTCTGTTAATGTGGCCATAAATTTTTTTTATAAATAGGGCCACAAAAAAAGTCCCATTAGATCCCAGTCACTTTATTTTTTAACTAGCAAAAAACCCGCGTGCGTTGCAACGCCTTTATATAAAAAAAGTTTATGTGTACTGTCCGCGGTAGGAAAAAAAGTGAAAGAAACAACAAATCTGGAAAAAATGATTTTGGATACCTTTTATATGGTTAATTTCTATTGACAGCTGTCATTAGTCAAGACCGGTTTTTGACATGATATTCGTATTAAGCGGTATCGAAAACTTAAGGATGCCAAGTTTCACCTTGAACCGATGGAAATCAAGTGCTCAACGCTCGGTTGAACGTATAAAAACGAAAACCATGTTAAATCCCATTTAAAATTCAACCTGGGTGGGGGACGGTTTATAATTTTGTATTTCTCTTTTCGGTTAGACGTTACACTGCCCCCTTCTTACTTAGTGTTCATCCCGAACACAGCTTCCGTCCCGTTCTTACCGAGCGAACTTTTTGGATGCAATAGATGGCATCGTTTAACCTCGTGATGGCAGTGGAGGGCCCTTCCCTTTTCTTTGTAATTTTGGCGATTTACCTTTTATTCGTCGAGGATTTTATAGGTACACTCGATCGCGTGGAAACTTCACGGCAATAGGGGAAATGGCCAACATATACTATGTTCAATGTTCTTCCATCTGGACCTAGGATGTGAAGATTTTCAGATTTCCCAACTATTGAACAACCTACAGCTGACAGGGAAATAGCATTTATTTGGTAAAATTCGCCCACCAAATTCGCCCGAAATTTTAAATTTGTGAGTTTTGATCATAAATTCGTTATTTTCAACCTTAAAGATTCCTAGATATCCACTTTCATTGGAATCCGAATACCATTGGAAAATTTCGTCCGCCATATTGGCGCGGCCATTTTGAATTTATAAGTTCTGTTCATAAATTCGTTATTTTCTACCTTAAAAAACCCCAGATACCGATTTTCATTGTAATCGGAACGCCAATAGCTAATTCGTCCGCCATATTGACGCGGCCATTTTAAATTTATAAGTTCTGATCAAACATTTGTTATTTACTACCTTTAAAGCTACCAGATACCGATTTTCATGGAAACCGGAACACAATTGGCAAATTTGGGTAGCCATTTTGAATTTCGGTCATTTTGTGGCGGCCATTTTGAATTTCGAAACCCCCACGGATGTTCGTGCAAAATTTCGAAGCTCTACGATCCCTGATGCGCCCGTTATAGCGCACACATCGCACACACATACAGAAACTTTCTTTTATTAATATAGATATGTTTATACACTCGTCATGTAACACATACTCGTACATCAAAATCCAGCAGCCCGCGTTTGCCCCCCTTTTTTTCTAGGGCACTTTTTATGTACGTTTGAAAACGCCAAAAATACGTCAAAATGATATTATCCTAATTTTTTGAAATTTGGTGCCCGGCTGATTTCGAGGTTGTTGAATACGAATCCATTATCAGTTTTTCGAAAAAAAATTGGCAAATTCAAAATGGCGGCCATCAACTCTAAAAAATCATAATTTTTAAACACTGATGGCCGCCATTTTGGTTTCCAAAAAACTTATATTGAACATCGAGATTTATCGATAAATTTTTTTCTATTCGAACAGGTCTGATTTTCGTTATCGCGAAAGAGTAGCGGATAGAGTGAAATGCAAACGAAGCAATCGTCCTCGAAGCAAAATCTGCATTTGGTTTTTTTCGTCATTTTATTCCGACCTACCATAGATGGAAGTTTAGGCCGCAGTGTTCGGACCAGTCTTCTTACATCTTTCCTCCTGTGCTCTAATAATTCTCCAGCCGCTTTGCGAAACGCCACAGGAACAACTGCTTGAAGTAGACCAGATGAGGTCTAGTGTTCGAAGTATATTTCATAAGAGTCTGATCGTCAAAGGGCCAACGCAAACGAGATCATAGTTATGGCACATAAAACCGGTTTTACTACACTCCTCGGAACGCAGACGAAGTAATAGCATCTTGTGTAGTAACTTGAATCTTTACAGGAAATTTTAAATGTATTTGTGCATATGAAAATTAGTTGTCATAGCTTTCATTTCGTTGACAAATAGAAAAACGTCACAAAAAGTTCCTAATATCACTCTTTTCAATATGCTCACAAAAAAAACAAAATTTTCAGACCACTTGAACAGGTTGATGAACAAAAAGCGAATAATTAAAGAATTTCAGAGGGAAAATGCTGAGCTCAGAAAGAAGATTTGACATAAGAAGAAGTATAATATGCATGTGTTAGTTTTCACGCTTTTGGTTTTGCGTGAAAATTGTTTCGTTAAGTTCTTTCCTTCCCTTCCCTCTCTCTTTTATAAAACCGGTTTTACGTGCCATAACTATGCGCCGTGTGCGTTGGCCCAAAGACCACACTTCACCAACCCTGATTGTACTCTGTACTCTGATTGTCAATTATGGTTCCATGTATACAGGGTCAGATCCCTGGCTGTCATCTTTTTTTCGTGGTTTTCGCGGCCCCAAACAAGAGTAACTAACTTGAATGAGCATGCTCAGCTCACTAAGGCACGTTGACAGTCCCACACTAATTTGGATTTGGCTCTACAGAAATTTGTCGCTCTGATAGCCACTTGGTTGTCAGAGAAGATAAAATCCGCTGGTTGCTATAGATCCTTCTTATATTTTCAATGGTACGTACTAGTGTATATCGTGCAGTTCTGCTTGAAAGACAATAGCTAGAGAGCTCACGCCTATCAGTCTACTAAACATTTAGCTTTTACTATCAATCTCGGCAATCCATGCATACCAAACCAATGTAGATATGTAGACAGTAGGCATGGTTCCAGACCACCACACTAAGGCCCTCTAAGTCACCATGGGCGTTATGGTGGTAGTGTATACCCAATACATGGCTTTCGATCTTGATTCAATGTGAGTCTGTAGGATCAGCGTTATGTGTATGTGCGCGACACATCGGCGCGTTCGGTTTATCTATATGTTGGGTCTAGAGAAGGTTGGCATTCAGCGCCATTGTGAAACTGCCCCGAGTAGCTCTTGGAGTTTATCTATAACGAAGCACAGTGCAATAACCACGGCATCACTCCTCCCTGTAAGTATCCTTTTGCTACAGTGTAGCCTAAAGACACCTCAAAATAAGTGCCATTTAGCTTGCGAGTTCCCAACATAGATTCGAAGAGGTCACAAACAGTACTGCTTAGACTTTCGTTTACTTAGAGCCGTAGCTGCAGCATTGATAGATTCGGAAAGCTCCTCTAATATCGACGAAGGCCGCCAATGCAGTCCCATTTACATGTACTATATTGCTCATTCTTTATAGCGTTCTAATAATTTAGGGAATAGAAATAAAGAAAAATCTATAATCTCCATGACTTAATTTTCACATATAGACCAGACAGACAGACAGAAGAGGACAAATTCGATTCCCAGGGCGAAAGCTCACTCGGCGCGAAAGCTCATCCAAGACACAGCGAAGTTCCCAAAAGTTCACACCCCAGGTTACATCCATACCCGAGTCCACAACCGATGATGTCACTGAGCTGACAGTGGCCCAGCTATACTACTATTGAATTTTTCTAGAAATAAGATCAGAGTAGTTCATTTTCAGTCGATATATTTTGGAGCTGTACCAAAGAAAAAGTGTGAAGTTTACAATTGAAATTTATTAATTTTTTCACGATATTCAATACAATATTTAAAAATCTAAAATAGAAATGAATGTGTGTTTCGTTGCTCATAACACAAATTTTAAATGTGCCACAATTAAAACAATCAACCAACAAATGGTATATGAACATCGCCCCCATATAGAAATAATGTTCCATCGCCTCTTGTGAAAAATTATTAGAGTGGAAAAATATTTCTAGTGAAAATTGTTAAGCAAAAATCTCATCAAGTGAAACTTTTCCGAAGATCCTAGACTGCCATCACGTCGTCGCCCCGTTCAACTAATGGGTAAATTCCGAAGGATTTCAACAAGTCACTAATACCAACTATACTATAACCACTAACAAAGCTGAAGCCAAACATTTTAATTAAATGGCTTTCATCTATATCCAGGAGCTTATCCACTCTGGAAGATAATTATCCCAGCCCGACCCAACAAAATACACTTTTCTAGTTGCTCATTTTCCTGCCATTAGGAGAATTTTCGCATCTTGCTCTTAATGAGGGTCCTGCCGCCGCTGCTGCTGCTGGTACTCCTTTTTCAACTTCAGACAGCCCCCACGGATCTAGGAATTTTCCTTCCCAGTCTGTTTTAGAACGGAAATATATTTTCCAACGAAATTTTCCCCATTTTTTATTTACGAAAGTTTTTTTTCCACATTTTCACAGAAGGAAAAATGAAGATAGAAATTAGCCAAACCTTAATTCAGCAACAAGAAGGAAAAGAAAATATGATTTTCACCACCCCAAGGGAAATAGGAAGGCACGTGGTTGTGGCGGGGGGACTCGCTCTCCACTCTGTCAGCAATTAAAAATGATTTGAAGAAAAAAAATTGAAGAAGAAAAAGAAAAAAATTTTTGTAGCGAAGAAATTCGCAAATTTCACCAAAAAACTGAAGAAGAAGATTAATGTCCTTGTAGCCTTTGAAAAATGACTAAAACAGGACATGCCTACGCAGTTGTGCATTTATCTTTGTAGGCCAGACCCTAATGGTGGCTGTCTAGTTGTACAAGGATTTTTGAAGCAAGCCAGTATCCTGCGGCTGCCTTTATTAACTCAGGTTAGTGCTCCTGCACAGCCCATCAAAAAAGGGGTCCTGATGATCCATATCAATCTCCCCAATTAAATTAATGTCAAGTTAAGGGCTCATGAAATTTTTTATGACTCAGCAGAGCAGAAGGGATGAAATCTTAAGGAATGAATTCCGGTAGGTATTATAAGGGCGGAGGGTGGCTTGTTGTTGAATTGAAGGGTGGCAGCGGTAGGATTGAGGGGTGGCAGCGGTAAGATTGAAGGGTGGCAGCGGGCAGTAGCAGAAGGACTTTTACGCAGATGGACGAATAAAAAATAAATGATGGAAGGACTTAATACTTATAGCGCCGGCCCTTCATTGAAATTAGGTTTGAGTTGTTTTGATAAGTTTTGTTGTTGTTGTGATTTATATTTTTTTCTTTTTTTTTCAAAAGCGGAAGTTGAATTATTCATTCCTATTGAACTTTTATAGTTTAATTTGTTTGACCTCTTTTTACTCGCAAAAAAAATTCATGAAGAAGTTAAAAGGTTTTTTAAGTGTAATTGAAACTTTCATAAAAAAATCTCATTATTTTTTTCATAGATTTATAAAAGCGTCTTTTGTCCTGGATTAATTGCGAAATGTTTTTATTGATTTCTTTAGAGTGGCCATAGCCAGACTTACATTAAAATAATCGTCCAAACACAGACATGACCAAATCAATTAAGACTCGAGAAAATTTCTGATTCCATTTTTGGTGGTAACAAAAACTGATTTTGGAATGCATCTTTAAGAGCATTAATTCTTAAGGACATTTTTGTGGCTGAAAGGAAAATGTTTTTTTATCTGTTTCTCAAGTAGTCGAGTAAATGTTTTAAAACGTCCTCATTTAGTCTGTGATGGGATTATTCTGAATTGACTACGATTCATGAATTTTATACTTTATATAAAAATGAATGTGTGTATGTATGTATGTTCGCTATAGGCTCCTACACCGTGCAACCGATCTTAATGAAATTTTAACCATGTGCTATTTACAATCAAACTTAGAAAATAGGCTATTTTATTACTTTCTAAAGTCACTCCTAGATGGCGCTGTCATGGAGAGCTTCGTTGAAAATCATCGCAGAGATTTGAATTTTTGCATGAACGTCCGTGGAGGTCTCCTATGATGCACCTCGACGCCCGATTTTCGAAATTCAAAATGGCCGCCGAAATATGACCAAAATTCAAAATTGCCGCAGAAATATGGTTGAATTTGCCAGTTTTATTCCGATTCCAATGAAAGTGTGTATCTAGGGGTTTTTAAGGTCGCAAATAACTTATATTTGGTCAAAACTTATAAATTCAAAATGGCCGCGACAATATGGCCGACGAATTCGCAAATTGCGTTCCGATTCCCATGAAAATCGGTATCTGAGGTTTTTTAAGGTAGCAAATAAAGAATTTATGAACAGAACTTATAAATTCAAAATGGCCGCGTCAATATGGCGGACGAGTTTTGTTACTTTTGTACTGATTCCAATGAAAGTGGGTATCTATGAGTTTTTAAGGTCGCAAATAACGAATTTCTGGTCAAAACTTATAAATTCAAAATGGCTGACGAATTTGCAAATTGTGTTCCGATTCCAATTAAAATCGGTATCTGGGGTTTTTTAAGATAGCAAATAACGACTTTATGATCAAAATTTAAATTTAAAATGGCCGCACCAATATGGCCGACGAGTTTGCGAATTGTATTCCGATTCCAATTAAAATCGGTATATGGGAGTTTTTAAGGTAGTAAATAACGAATTTATGATCAAAACTTATAAATTCAAAATTGTGGGGCCTATATGGCGGAAGAATTTTGCCAAATAAGTGTCACATTTCCCGGTTAGCTGTATGTAGGTTGTTCAAGAGTTGGAAAATCGGAAAATCTTGACATTTTAGCTACAAATGGAAAACCATTGAATATAGTGCGTCCTGAAGCTCTCTAAGCAATCGGTTCAGAATTGATCAACAAAGTTTTTTTTGGAAATTTGGTAAGGAGAAACGGAAATGTGGGATGATTTATGTATAACGGATAAGAAGGAAAGAAACCCATCACCTCTGAATTTTTAGGTATAAGTTTAGGATTCTGCAATACGGGAAAACAAATAAAACCTGAGTCAGTGACATTGCAGATGAGAACCCAGGGGCCAAGCAATTGCAAGACATGTAATTTTTCTGCATTTTATTACATGTCTGGTAATGGACAATATTCGTCTGAAGTCACACCCCCTCAGTACGTGACTGCAAGCATATAATGTCCATCACCGTCAAAAGTCCATTTCTAAATCTGAAATTAGTAGATATAATCCTTTTATTTTTTTTTTCTTTCAGGATGTAATAATATTTTCCAACTATAAAAAATTTGTTTCATATGTCAATTTCAATTGAATCATATCACCTGATTACTACTATTGGCTTATGGGAGCAGCATAGGCGCGCCGGGTCCCAACTAGTACTTTATAGAATATCTTGTTTCTGATCTGTTAAATTTTTAACAAGAAGGCAAGTATTTCAATGATATTTTTCTCTCTGACAGACGTTCGATAAAATAATTTCAATTTCATTTCAATATAGATATTAAAATTACAAAAAAATTAAAATAAAAAATTAATAATCTGATAATAACACTCAGTCCTGAATTTCAATAATCTATAAATGAGATGACATCAAAAGTAAAAAATAAGGATGAAAATTACGAAACAAGAAAAAGAAATCAATGAAACAAATAAATTAAAGAAAGTAAAAAAATAAATAAATAAAAAGGAAATTGACGAGGGATAACCTACTTTGTGAGAACTGTAGGAGGAAGTCACTATACACTTTAGGATATAAAATATTCACAACCCCACAAAGAATAGGCTGGGAATTATCTCAAAAAGATTAGTAAGTGAATACGAAATCACCTTCCGGAAAGAAAGTTCAACCAGCGACCGTTTTTTTCACACTAAAACATCTTCTGGAAAAATGCTGCGAGAGAAATATAAACGTAAACAGATTTTTGGGAACTTTAAGTAGACGGTCATCGTACCTCATCAAACTAGAGAGAAGCTACTTTAGACCCTAGTTTAACTATACGCATACCAGCCAAATTAATACATTTAATATAACTAATGCCCCGGCTTCACCAACCTCAGTTCAATAATGTTCAGTTCAATCCACATAAGTGGCTTCACCGGCTAAAGTCTAGTTCATATTCAGTTCGTGCTTGAAATTGTTGTTGCTTTTTCGCCAGAAGTTAGAAATGAAAAAGCTGACTGGAATGGTATTCCATTATTCCAGTTGATTACTCTCTTTTGAGCGAGCTTTTATATTTAACTTCAGTTCGAGTCGAGTTGGGCGAACTAAGGTCTGTTTTATCCTCAGTTGAATATGTGGAATTTGTATGCGAACTGAGGTTATTTTAAAGTTCAGTTCACCAATTTTCTTGATCTTGCGTATTTCGGTAGGTGAAGCCGGGGTATAACCCACTCTGAAAAAATGCAGAAATAATGGTATATTTTTATAGTGATCGAAGGATGTTGAATCGGGCTTTTTCGGGTCCCTTTCGTCCCACTGCGGAAATTCTTCTCCCTTGTAACGATTCCTTTAATTTTTGCAAGAAATTGCTTTCAGCGAATCTACCTCATGTCACCAACCAATGCAGTACCGTGATAGCAACCCTTCTTTTCGTCTGAATTTCCATTACAGTGTTTCCATGAGCCGTTTTCCCTCAAATTAACTCGATGCTTTTCTCATGACGTTTCTGGGTTAGAGTAACAGGTAATTAATTTTACATTGTGTATGTGTAGAATAGTACTCAAATACACACATATGCAAAACCTGGCTAAACTCGATTGGATTCGTCGAGTTTTCTTGGATTTAACGAAACTTTACTCAACTCCCGTTTCCATTGACGCTTATTCTGAGTAAACCCAGGGTAAACTCTGCATGGAAACTCAGTACATGTCCTATTATTAGTGCCAGAGTATGGTTGCGGACCAACGAACTCCAAAGTCGCATCCTATTCTGGAAATGAGCGTGCAAGTTGAAAATAAAAATTAGCCGGTAACGTTGGTGACGTTGCTCGCTTGTAGGAACTTGAGACTTTCACCGCGCATTGAAACAGCGATTTTGAGATTCTCTTATTTTATGGTACGGGATCTACCTGTGCACATTCTAACCCTTTTCGATCCACTGCGACACCAGTTGCGCATTAATCTTTGTCTGATTCATTCCCTTAATCACTGCTTGATTGACAAGCTATGTAACAATATTCCTTCCTTGCACCTGACCCCCAGGAGCTCCTTGACTCCATAAACATGATCAAAGATCTTCATGTGGGCCATATTGAGTTCCCATCACATGTCAAACAGTATCTCGTTTGCTGAGGTTAACACATACTTCCCTATATGTCCATTGTTGTGACCTCAGTGATATTCCCCAGCTAAGTTCACCCAGTTCGCTCCACTTTTGTAGCGTTATTTTCGCCTTTCAGATATTTTTTGAACGTGATGCTTTTAGATCAGCCGCAGGTCCGGATTTATCCGAACAGTATCAGTGCTAAAACTCCAGACGACTAATCTTCCTAACCTGACATTTATGGTGAGGCCTTGTTCCGTGTAGCACTTGGAGTTTATTTCTTTTACTGATCCCCCCCACTGTAATCGATGCGATGCGTGCGGCCATGCAATGCGTACGTGCGATGCGTGCATGCATGCAATGCGTGCGCACGTTGCGTTGCGTGCGTGCAATGCGTACGTGCGTTGCGTGCGTGCAATGCGTACGTGCGTTGCGTGCGTGCGTCCAATGCGTACGTGCGTTGCGTGCATGCGTTGCGTGCGGTGCGGTGTGTGCGTGCATTCAGTGCGAGCGTGCTTGCGATGCGTGCAATTAAGACATTTAGATTTTCGCTAATGTGATACCTAGGATATTAGGAAAAGGGTTAGCCATAGGATTCACACCGTCCACTAATATAAAAGGAAGCTCGGTGCATATCTTTTTTGGAGATAAGCCACCACTTCGTTTTGGAGGCGATGAATGCGACACGATTTTTGCGGTCCCAATCAAACGTTTATTTGGCGTCCCTGTTGATTGAATTGGTCACTAGTAGGCGATCATGAAGACTGTCAAACATAGAGGAAGGTCGCCAGAAAATCTTTTTGTTGCGGTGGTCAGTCAGCTGCAAGGGTTTGGACAAAATGTAGTGTATGTCGCGCATGCCTAAACTATCTCCTACTGGTAGAAGACCTTCTCGTAATGACCATTATAAGCTGTACTGAAAGAGATTGTCCAATATGATCGGGCCTAACAAGGGCCAAGATGTTAAGTGTATCGTGTATCGAAGGCTGCAAAGAAAATAAGTCGCATAAATACGACAGAGCTACTCTCAATTCAAAACTCTGCGTGGGTTAAAAGTTTTCGAAGGTTTTTTACTGACGCCTAAAATACACACCTGGGCACGTGTGAAATATTATGAGCATTACAAAAACGTTGCGCAATTTAACGAAAATACCCTAAAGTGAAAATTCGCATGTTTGTAAACAATTTAGCAAACATAATCTGATATTCTTACACTTTTCCCCAAAAAATATTATCTTATATAATTCTCCCCGAGAAGAAAAGAAAAGCACACACATACGACACCCCCGCAGAAACACGTTCAAACACACACGTTCCCCTCTCTCTCGTTTTGACCTTTTCACAGCGCCTAAATTCGCGCAGAAACTTGTAAATGACTTTGGGAACTTTATGATTTACCCCCCTACACCCCCCGCGCCACTTTAATAATATATTCTGAAATGCAAATTCCCTAAAATAACCTTCATCAAAAGAAAATTTTCCGCCCAACAAAATACAGCATCACTGGAGCAAGAACAACAATAACAACAACAACAACAACACAGGCCCGCGGCTACGTTTGTATGGTGGATGCTAGTTGGATGGAAATACATCAATATTTTGTGCGCAAACCATTGCTCAACATCTTGGAAATATTGAGCATATTTGCCTAAGCTGTAGGTGTTCTCTTGGATAAATTTGCGAAAGCGATTTACAAATCAACAATAACATCAACTCAACAACAAGGACGAACGAGACGACACGGCATGGCGAGGATATTTTATGCGCGCGGCCTTCAATTGGTAGTAGTAAAAGAATGAACGAAGGTATTTTTTCTACGCCTCTGTTAGAATACAGGAATTCTGATATAACTTTTAGTTACGGAATTAGCAGCATTCCACACCCGTGTGGAATATTCATTCCATCACTTGTTATTGAATGACTACTATTGGCGACATCTGTTCGTCGTAATCCAAGAATATGATTTTTTAATTAAAGAGAAAAAAGATTTATTAATTAAAGAAAGAAAGGATTGTTTCAATAAATAAACAATCAATGATGTTCCGCTCGAAAATTTTTGCTTTAAATAAACTATTCAATTATTAAATTGCAGAAAATAATAGCATTTTTTTAATAAATTTTGCGGCGGCCATCTATTAACAAATTGATAAATTACAAAATTGTTATAAATGAACACTCCCTACTAATATGTTATTTAGCGTTAAAATAACTTGCTGTGCCTTATACCTACACTATATTTTTGACATTAGCTTTACATAAGGTACGTTTTTCTTTACAAAATATTAATAAAAACTAATTAGTGGCGTAGAAAAAGTATAGTCTGCAACACGTTTTGAATGGCATATTCCGCACTCGTGAACCGCCAAACTTCCACTTGTGCGGAATATGCATCATTCCAAACTTGTTGCAGAATATACTATTTTGTGTTTGAGTGTTTTAGCGGTTCGGCGGTTTTTACTTTAACCCTTTGAATATCGGGGAGCGCGATCGCGCTCCTTCATGCATATGCGAAAAAACCCGGAAGCGCTATCGCGCTCCTCTTAAATTTTTCTCAATAAATTGCGAAAAGAAACATTTTTGCGCAGTAAGAATAATTCGGGCTGTGTTCCGGGTGGTGGGTCGTAACGGTTTAGCCGCTAGAGCTTTTTTAAATTTTTTTGGTAGAGTTTTACATATCACCATCCATTTTTGTAGCCCTATAACCTATTTGCATATCGAGGGCGTCAAAGCAGGACCTCGTAAGTGATAAAATGGAAATTATACCGGAGAGCAATTTTCATCCGTCGTGACAGCACACCTCAAATACAAATAAGTAAACTGTCAGTTACGAGCTATGCGGCTGAAATTTCAGTTTTGTCAGTTACGAGCTATTGATATTTGCCAAAAACACCACAGTGCCTGAATTGAATTCAGCGCATGCCCCGTTTTGGCTAAAAATGTTAGTTACGAGGTCCTGCGGTGACGCCCTCGATATGCAGATAATTGTAAATTTATAGATTTGTCCATCTTTTCTTTTTTGTTATGCGAAAGTCCAAGCTTAGGACTACCAGTCTATCATGTCGTACTCGTCATTATGCAATGTCTAGTAAAAAGCTCGGTTAGAAGGAAGCAATACAGAAGAGGATATGTTGATAAGAGTCTGGAGGGTACTGAAGGAGGAGGCGTCTCGCTAGCTTGAACTCGATGGTAGTAAGTTCAACAATGTTCTCGCACAAAAATATTCATAATACGTGACAGTCAGCAGATGGGGTAACAAATAATGAAATTGACATGTCCAAATTGGGAGGAAAGGAACCACGGGAATATTGGAAGTAAGAAAAATGAGGGTAGCGTGCTGTTGCTCGGACCACTATCTAGTCAAAGTGAAATTTAGAACACGGGTAACGACCAAAAGACACAGAGGGTAAACACATTCAAGTACGAGAAGGAGTCCGCGAACATAAGGGCAGCAGAAGAGGCACTATTGACTGGTTCGAGCAGGACTGAAGGCCTGAAATTGAAGAAAGAAACCAGAGCCACCGCAAGGCTCCCCACAAGAGCTAGGATGGAAGTCTTCATGCTAAAAATAAGAACCACAGACAAGCTGTACAGAACGAAAAAGAGAGAATATCTAAACAAAGGATCTTACAGATGCAGGAAGACTTCAATGAACGGAGAATCATATATCAGCAATAAATTTCAACTAATAGCGGACATCTGCAGAGACATAAATGCGAACCTATGGGTAAATTCAAAAACTCCGCAACTCTGTATCACTGCAAAATTCAGTAATTGGAAGTTTGTAGTTGAATCCTGTAGTGATGTGGTAATGATGGGTTTTTGAATTTACCCTATTAGTAGACCCTGACAGGATAGAAGAAAGGTGGAGAGAATATTTTCAAAAGTTATTGAATCCAATCCCAATAATAAAAGAGCATACACAGACGGAGGTGTTTGTACCTAAAGATAATATTTCAATAGAGCCACCGACACTGACTTCGTGAAGTTGTAAAAAGGCAAAAATGCAACAAATCACCAGGCGTCGATGGAGTGGCAGCTGAGTTGATAAACGAAGGAGAACCGCAACTCTTAAGAATCTTGCACGAACTCATATGCAACATTTGGGAGGCTCCTAGCCTGCAACAAGAACACCCGCAAAGCGCCAAATCGGCACCCAAACGGTCACACTTATTTTAGACCAACGAAAGAACGAAGAAAACGGGTTACTTGGTTACCATAAAGGCTGCCATGAGCATGCTCAGTACATCGATTCTCGTTCGATTGGGAAGGTCAAGCGGCATTGGACGTGGTAGTACTTAGTTGGGGACTGCTTGGTAAAAAGACGCTCGCGTTTGGAATGGTCTATTCCGATGTGGGTGCATTTATAGATGTTCATGCCTGTAGCAGTAGCATGCATACCTTTAGCGCCGTGCATATTTTTAGATTGTCATGCCTGTAGCGGGAGCGTGCATACCCGCTCGCTAGAACGTGCTTAAAATTTATGGGTTAAAAAAAATTTAAGCCAAAAAAGTATCTTCTTTATATAAAGGGTGTATACACTAAGTTTACAAAGCGGCCGGCTGTTTATAGGTTTTGGTTAGACGAACAACAAATCGTAAGGGGGGGGGGGGGCGTAAAAATTTTGCCGCTAGGGCAATTTTAAATTTTTTTGGTAGAGTTTTACATAGCACCCTGTATTTTTGTAACCCTATCTATAACCTATATCGATGAATAAAGCAGCAGTGTACAAAGAATACTCCTACCTATCCAAAATTGTAAAAGAGACATTTCCACCCTACCTACTCGCAGAATTATGAGTTGTCAACTTTTAGTATTTTTCACCAAAGCTTATGTAGAACAGTACCAAATAAAGCCAATTTTACCATCAAAATTGCTTAACCTCAAAAGTAAAGGCCGTAGCATACAATTTATAGGGATATTATTCATAGGCAATTTTCGAAGCTAATTTTGAAATAAAAATTATAAGTTAACTACGTATGGTGAAAAGGTTGTTGAAGGTGAAATTTTAGCTTAAAAAAAAATAAAATTTTGATTTTCACGACTCATAACTCTGTAAATTGGTAGGATGGAACCGTCCCTTTTACAATTGTAAGTAGGTGGGAGTATTCTGCGTACACTGCTACCATATTCATGTAAATAAGTCATACGGTTTCAAAACTGCGATATGATATGTAAAACCCGGACAAAAAAAATTGAAAACGACCTAGCGGCTGAATAGTTGCGACTCCGCCCACCCACCCATACGATTTTTTCTTCGTTTAATCAAAGCCTATCAGCAGCCGTCCACTTGGGCTTTCACATTAAAAAAAAACTCCGGTATTTTTCGCATATGCATGGAAAAAATTTCCGGTACTCAAAGGATTAATATTAGTGGAGTTCATCTTGGAGTGGAGTACAAGATGAAACCAATGAAGAAAAAAAATATCGCGATGTGTCAGATTTATTTTCCTGTGAAATTCTAGATAAATTTTCACGTTGTTTTCTCGGATAAGCGCAGGATTCCTCCATTCCCCGGGCAATTGCGGGAGATTGAACAAAAGGAGATGAACAGTTGCTTACGGTAAGAGACGTTCACGGGTACATCAACAAAGTTACTTCTTTAATGGTGAATTGTTGAAGGCAAAAGACATCTATTATTCAATGACAAAATAGACAAGTTTTCTCTTCACATGCGAATGGTTTATCATATTCACCCGTTTCGACGGCTGAAAGGAGATGCTTCAACAAATTTCGTGTATCAATCAATTCCTCATGCCGTGGAATTCTCTGTTCACCTTTTCCAAATTGGGAAAGCATTTAATTCACCGTCTTTCGACGACACAATCACAGGTTAAAATGGAAGGCGATACGTGCAGAGTTCCAAAGCGCGCTTCCATGATGAGGCCAACGGCGGCGCTGATTTAGCATCGAGTGTGGCTTAACCGAAAATGGGCCGCCATGATTTATGTATCATTCTGTGACACTTGTCACTGGGTGAGAGTGACTGATTTGCATAATTTGAAAATTTCCCAAAAGCAGAGAACACAACGAAGAAAAGGGCTCACCCAGCACCAGCAGCAGCAGCAGCAGCATCCACACAGGCGGTGAATCGTGGAAGGGTACACGGGTGTAGAGAGAGAGAGAGTGTATAGCTCACGTTCTTCGTCTTCGGATGCTTTAATTCTTTGAGATGGTTCCGAATGCTGAAGGCTCAGCGGGGCTCAGGCGCCGCCGAGTTGTACAATGTTCGAACGTATATGGGTAACGTGTCGAGGTAATGGGTCTGTTCGTCTACCACAATCATGAATTCGTCAAGTGCCCTGCTCCATCTTTAGAGAATTGTGAAGCTGGCGGCGGGCTCCCCACGGAATAGAATGCTATCAACAGATCACGTTTTACCCATTGACGGCATGACATAAACGGCTTCATTCTGTATGTCCCCGGGTATAAATTTAGCCGTGATTTTGCTGGCATCGTTGGTACCATTCAATGGCAGCTTCCGTAGCCGGATACTATACACACATAGCAGCACAGGTGAAGATATATTTATTGACAGGTAAATGGGAACCGCAATCATGAATAGCACGACATTTGCATAGGTTACCGAAGTTTTATTTATATTTATTCCCCACTCTCGTGTCACACACCCTTCAAAGATATTTTTTACCCATCAACCTTTCCCCCACCAAACGCAATTGTTCAATTTTACCTGGAATTCCCTCCATCTTGATCTGCCCTGATGTCGATAAAATATGCATTATTGTAAGTATTTACACAGCATACAGCGATTGTCAGTATAAAAACTTCGTATCGCTCGTAAATCATTTATCCACATTTTCTGGCTTTTCGTGTTATCTTGTTACAAGCTTCAATGGTACACAATCAAAAGACTTTTTTTCCCAGGAAAACTCGACCTAGCATCCCTGTCCGAAATCGATTTGATGGAGGCCAAAAAAAATCATATTAGCACATCATTTTCCCAGATGATAGACCCATCTACTTGTAATGCACGTGGGTCCGGGTGTTGCCGCCCCCGCTCCATTGAACACTGGCCCCAATCGATCATTTTTCTTCTAGTAGCTCTTCTTATCAGACGCTCATACAACTTCTCTGACTTACACTCTATACGGGTTTTGGGCGGTGTCCATGAGGGGAAGGGGTGGGGATGTAGCCTCCCATGGCCAAATACTTTGAACAGAACAGAAATGACGATGGCATGTCCTAATCACAAATAAAAGGCTCAATTCAAGGATATTTACAATATTTCTTCGGAGTTGGCTGTGGCATGGACCTACGATAGCCTCGATGAATGGCCAATTGATGCTTCAGAATTGCCAGACCAGATGAGCCAAATCATGAGGGTAATAACTTCACGTCAACTTCGAAACTGGTGCTACAGTGCTGATGTACGTGCGAAAAGGGGCAAGGGATGTGGTTATAGTTTGTTGTAAAATATTGGGTGATTGGATCGGACTTTATTATAGAGAGACGAGTGAGTTTTGTTGGTATAAAAATATAGTTGGTTTGGATTTTATTAACGAATCTTTTATACGATGTCCTGTAATTTGTGGGCCTATGTTTATGGACGTAATCATGGATGGTGATTTAAGGGTGGTTGTAAGTACTATTCAAAAAGTGCATAAAAATTGTAATAAGTTCGGAAGAGTGATGCTACACAGATTTTACCTACTACATAAAGTCATTCTGTACCTTTTTAATAAACACGTAACACAAATTCATGCTGCCTTCATACTTATTCTTCTTTTGCTCTTTTAACCCCTCATGGGACATACGGCGGAAACGCTTGCTCTCCAGCGAACTCTATTTTGAGCGACAGCTCTCAGCTCTGTCCAGGATCTCCCAGTTGTTGTGCCCTTTGCTAATAAGGTTCTCCTCCACTTTGTTCTAGGTCTTCCAACTCGACAAGTTCTTTGTGGATTTCAGTCAGCGGACTGTTTGGCTACGTTCTCGTTTTCGTGTCGCTAGGTTTGGCCAATCCAATTCCATTTCGTTTGCCTTCATATATTATTAGACTATTTCGACCGGAATTAGACCATTTTTCGTTGGCCCCTTATTCCTCTACACAGGAGTGTTGATGGTACACGTTGTTTTTGAAGTGGTCACCATCTACATACTAAGCTAAGCCAATGCTGCTTGACTTTGGGTAATCGAAGGAGAATCGGTCTATTTAGAATGCTAATGGCATACATAGCAGTATAGTAAAGGCTACAATCGAATTATAAAAATTTGAAAGCACAATCTGCAGAGAGAATCTCAACTATGTATCACTAAAGTAATACGGACTGGAGTATGTTTGTTCATTCCTCATGCTACCAAGTCTATAAAGTCCTTGCCGAATAGATCGCTTAATTGGGAATGTAAGAAGGACATTTGACCTATTAAAGGCGTCTATAGAACGTTTAGACGTTTCCCGATTGAAGAACGTCGACATTAAACAATCGAGAGACTTCTTTCATCATTCCATGCCAGTTTGAGTTTGTAAAATGATCAACAGTACAGTTGACAGTAAAAATTTTCTAGTCCTTTGTAACTTTCAACAAAATGAATTTCACTTCAACCACAATCTCTTCTTAGCCCATTCTGAAAAAAAGGTGACCCCAACAAACCTTCCAACAACGACCCAATTGCAATTACTTCCATTCTCTACAAAATCATGGAGGCAATAATCAATGATCACCATCAAAACAGACTTATACACGTATTCTAACAGCAGTCACAAGTCACAACGCAATCACAAGTGTGTGATGGGTCTCAACTTGAGACAATTCAGTATTCTAATTTTGCAGTCATAATTTTAACAATCTGCATAAAGTCACAACTATTGTCGAAATTGTGACTGTATAAAGAGTAGGTCACAAGATTATAAAGAGCAGGTTTCTAGCATATTTTTTTCATAACATTCTCACAGTATCGGCATCACAGATATCGTTGTTGAGAGGTGCTCGGACGTTCAGATACAATCTGCCTTACTTAATCAATATTTTCTGAGATACGTTGGCTAAGTTGTTGGGCAGACTCAATAACACGATTACAAATTCACCGTGAAGTTATTGTAATTTTTTTGTGACTGGGCGCCTATAATACCAAAACAGCTGAAAATCTCAAGAATAGTCACAAACTATCAATGGCAAGCACGAGTCACAAAAGCTTGTGACTTATGACTGGTTATAATTTAGAATAGCGATGGTTATGATATGTATATCTCGAGTGCGATTGTGGATCGGATCGGAGCGCCTTGAATTACAATATATGGAAGAACGCATGAGCAGAAGACCATATTTGCAGGTTTTGCCTTGAGAAGTATGACTCTGCCCTTCATGTTCTCTATCATTATCCGCGATAGCATAATTAACGCGACCTGGCTCGAACAAAATGGTCTAAATGAAAAACTTAAATAAAAATAAAACTACTATCAGCAAAAATGTTTAATTGCTTATCAATAACACTCCATATCTGTTGTATACTATACCAGCAAAGTCCAATCAAGTAAATGATTCCCATTTATTCACAAAAAATTTCCCGAATTTAGTTTCAATTTCTAGTGTAACAAAAAATACTGCTGATTTTGCAGTGTCCAGTTTTGTAGCGGAATAATTCCTCTGTTAAATGCACACACACAAAATTGTTCGACGAACTTTCTAATAGCAGCGCGAAAATTAAAGTTTTATTTAAAGTTTAAATTTCGAAAACTAGAAACTTTTATTTCAATGTAATGAATTCGAATTTCGGAAGTTATTGGAATACAGGAGCTTCCAATGTTTTAGTAGAATACTGCAGAATAACTTTTAGGATTTTAATGGTAATTTCCCAAAATGATTTCACAAAAACATAGTTGTAAACAAGTTTGGTACATTTTAATTTAATTTTTAATTTAATTAATTTAATGTACACGGACCGCTCTAAGACTATGAGGGACTAGGGTACCGGAATTTAGAGCGAAAGCACCAGGTTTAGTAGGGCGTTCAGCTTGTGCATCTTAGTTACTGTCTTTCAAACTATATTGGCATGCACAGATGGAGAATTAAGAAGGGTATACCTGTATGTTAATCAGCAAATTTTCATCCTATTGGAAACCTTAGCGGTATTTAAAGCAATAAAGTCCTATAGGACAATGTACCTGTTCTACGGCTGCTATGGAGGCAAACAATGGACTGACTCAACTGCACATCTCCATATCGAAATCCGCTGCCATAAGTTTCTTGAGACTTCATATCTCATTGAACTGACCCTACGTCTAAGGACTAAGGGTATTCCAAACATTTCAGCCGAGGTCCATTCCTGATTTGATGAACTCCAAGCTGGGTTTTCTTGGGTCGGTTTGCAACAGTGCCAGAGAAATACTGAGACACAGCAAGATTAATGTCAGAATATCAGTTGGCCTGTGTGACAAATCACAGCGCAATCACAAGTCACAACGCAATCACAAGTCATAACGCAATCACAAGTCACAGCGAAATTACAAGTCACAACTCAATCACAAGTCATAACGCAATCACAAGTCACAACGTAATCACAAGTGTGTGATGGGTCTCAACTTGAGGCGATTTGGTATTGTAATTTTGCAGTCACAATTTAGATAATCCAAAAACGGGTGCATAAAATCCCAAAAGCGCTGATAATCACAAGAATCTAATGACAAGCACGAGTCTCAAAATCTTGTGACTTTTGACTGGTCACAATTATTAAGAATAGAGGGTTAAGTGACAAATATTTAGAAAGACTGGTAAACTTGTTGTAAAAATTTCGCAACCGTGACGTGTTTCGTGCCCAAAATAATGAGTCATAATGTGATGAAATGATATGTTTACCTCTTCAGCCAATTCTCTAAGACTCGTACACCGATTTTACAGGACTAGTTTCAAAAATTTTGCTTTCGTCATTCACCAGCTGATCGCTTATGTCCAACCAAGCCATTTTTACATAGTGGTGTGGAGTAGATCATTTAGGACCGTTTGTCCTCCAGTTATTGAAAGGTCGAGGACATAAAACGACAACAACCTATGTCGTCATTTTGTTTGCTTCACCACTTGAACTATACATCTCGCGCTTGTCCTGGACCTGAACTCAGCTGCATTCATAGCAGGATTTCGACGATTCATTAGTCGCCGTGGACGAAGTGCGAAACTATACAGCGGTAACGCGACAAGAAACTGTCACAACATCTATGCCAACTAACTTCTGCGTCATCCCACTAGAGAGAGATCTTAATCAATGACTGAAGAGAGTGGCATTTCATCCCTACAGCTTCGCCTCACTGAGGATTATGGCAGGCTGACGTCAAAGGCTTTAAGCACCATTACAGACACGTTGTTGGATCGTACCCTCTTGCTTTGGAGGTAATGCTGACTTTAGTGGTTCATATTGTAACGTCAAGGCCTTTGAGTGCCTTCACTGACGATTTAAATAACCTCACTCCAGGCCAATTCATGGTAGGCGAACTTATTTTAACTGTACCAACCACGAGCGATTTTGAGATTCCCTTGTTTTATGGCGCGGGCTCTATTTGGCAGTTTTTACATAGCGTATGATACTACTAGATTCTTCTTCTTCTTAAGTTGCACCGCAATTCGTGGAGGACTCGGACATTTTGAAGCCTCTTATTAGTGTCGTCTTGTTTATTCTCTCCAGATTATTATACCAACTTTTTGCATATCTCCTGGCACGTCACCCATTCAGGGGCGGTTTCAGAGGGGGTAATTGGGTAATTACGACCCCCCGCATTGTTGTTGTTTTTTGCTGAAATTCCCTTTTGTTTGCAAAGAGAATGTCTTAAACAACAACAAAGACGCCTGCAAGTTGTTCCCTCATGTAGAAGCTCATACGATTTTTCACCGAAGACAAAAGAGAATTGACGATTGCAGGCGACTCTGTCTGTCGTGTGTATACGCTCGTGTGGAAACAGCCTATGTAAACAAAATGAAGTTAACTGCTCAAGCGCCGTAAGAGAAGT
The DNA here is from genome assembly GCA_963855945.1 of Thereva nobilitata. NCBI lineage: Eukaryota > Metazoa > Arthropoda > Insecta > Diptera > Therevidae > Thereva > Thereva nobilitata. The sequence goes on from OY979698.1 coordinate 16,019,158, forward strand.
TATGACTTTGTTCCTTTTAGTAGGGGAGCTGGCACATGAAAAAATCGTGTCGTCCCAACCACGGTATGGCCTGTTTCACACGGGACGACGACCAGCCAACAGAAATCCTACGATATTCATTTTTTTAGAGAAGAGGGGTGAGAAAGTTGGATGGGAAAATCTTCCCTCACCATCGTCCACTCTCACCCTATTCTCTAAAAAAAATGAATATCGTACGATTTCTGTTGGTTGGTCGTCCTCCCGTGTGAAACAGGCCTATACAGAAACAAGGTAAAGGGCTGTTTCACACGAGACGACAGCCAACCAACAAAATCTGCGGTCATCGTCCATTACCTTTTGAAATTTGACAAAAAGTCGAACGGGTTTTCACACGGGCGAATTTTTCCAACCAACTGTACGTCAAAACGCTTTAGCTTATTGTTGTTGCTTTTATTTTAATTCTCTTTTGAGTACTTTTCGAGTGAAACAAAAGTCATTTCTCTTTCTTTTATTCTCCCAGCAAAAGGAACAAAAACAACAACAACTACACCGCTGTCAAAAAGTCGTGTCGAAAATCGTGTGAGGAAGTTGGATGGGAAAATCTTCCCTCCCCATCGTCCCCTCTCACCCTCTTCTCTAAAAAGATGAATATCGTACGATTTCTGTTGGTTGCCGTCGTCCCGTGTGAAACAGGCCAATGTAAAAAGCTCAAAACAGAATTGCGACTGCGACGGCCGACTATTTGGACGGAGCAGCTAATGTATACCGAAATTGCAACCGCAGCTTTTATTGAGGCGTGACGTTTTGCATATCCAAAAATTGTGTTTGAAAAAAATTATGTTTTGTACGCCGACTTCGATTTTGCGGCGCAGTGCCGCTGCAGTTGTAATTTCGTTATACAACGTTGTTTTACATTTGCGCTAAACGAGCGACTTTGCCGTCCGCCGCACAGTGGGGCAAATAGCTCATTTTTTGGACAAGGGACAATTCCCAAGCTTGGAATTAATGAAACTTAAAATTTTTTTTTTAAATTATTCGTGATAAAATTGCCTTTAATTCTATCGAGCCAGAATTTTGAAATCCAATATGGCGGACATAAATTTGGTAAGAAAATTAAATTTTTTTCGTAAGATTCTTTAAAATTATTGAAATTAATTATTATTAATTAATTTTTGGTTTCCAAAAAATCCCCAAAGTAACATATTTTTTAAAATATTAAAGAATCTTTTGACAAAAATTTAATTTTCTTTCAAAATTTATGTCCGCCATATTGGATTAGCCATCTTTAATTTTCAAATTTCAAAATTCTGGCTCGATAGAATTAAAGGCAATTTTATCACGAATAGTTTAAAAAAAAATTTTTAAGTTTCATTAATTCCAAGCTTGGGAATTGTAGCTTGTCCAAAAAATGAGCCATTTGCCCCACTGTGCGCCGTCGCAGTCGCAATTCTGTTTTGACCTAAAGACTGTATATCGTAAGACGGCAACGTCACTCGGCGACCTCTTCCCATATAAAATCGAAGTTATTGTTGTTGTTTCTGCATTAGTGCTGACGTCACTCGGAGACCTTTTTCTACGATATTCGAAGCTGTCAGTCTCTTTTACATTACCTTGTTTCTGTATATCGTGATCCCAACCTTCTGCCGTTTGGTATATAAGCTTTTCAAGTAATTTCAAGCATTTTTTATAATATGACATTTTTACGGGAAGTGCACCCACCTCGAGTTAGGTGGTTCGGGGGGGGGGGGGGGGTTAAAAAAGGGGCTAAAATTGAAAAAAAATTTCTGCTGCTGCTTATTTAGGTTCTATTAGGGCTAAATAGCCGTTTAATACTAGTGGCAGACATTTTTGACCATTGTCGGTGGGGGGGGGGGTTGTGAAATGGCAACTTCAGCTCGCGGTGGCTTAGGGAGGGTGCAAATGGAATTAATGGAATAAAAAAAATATTTAAGTTTTTTTTTTAAATTACCCCCCCCCCCCCCCCCCCCCCCTCCTAAGCCAGTTTGCTGGAAACGCCCCTGCACCCATTCCCCTATATCTTGGTCCTCCTACTCCTGCGATGCATACCTGTGGAAAATGTGGTAAATGAATAATGCGACGTTGAAACTTTAATTGAGTCACCATATAACTGTAAAAAAAGGACATGCCACATCAAGGGTTCCACAAACAAGTCACCTTAAAACGATACAAATTGAAATGCAGTCAGTCTCCTTCTGTAAATAAACCTCTCTACAGAATAATGTCAACAGTGGATTTTTTCTTCTTCGTGTATTTAATAGAAATTTGCATTTTATATAAAAAGGAGATCGTGTCCCTTTTCGAGAACTGTGCTTGTGCTGGGATTCGAATTTAATTAAAACTCGAAATGGCCCCCCGCACCTCGACGCCAATTATATATTCAATTTCGAATTCAGGCTCGGCTCGGCACAGATTAATCCGCGAGGGGCAGGGGCCGTAGTATGTTTTCAAATTGAATTACATATTCCCCTCTTCCGCATAAATTCCGGAACACTTTAGTTCCCCTTAGTCCAGCGGACACCATCGGTGCGGTACCAAAGCAGGGAAATTGGTGCGCCTAACTACCGCCTGCAGTATTCACCACCGAAAATCCCGCACATGTTAGGATCTGGATTGATGCTAATTAACGCTAATTGGGGGCGATTTGCGTGCTACCCAATTAACTTTCTTTGATTCCACACACACACACACACTAGCTGGAGCCGCCGCCTGGCTGACCCGGATTGCCCCGAAGTACCCCCAATCATCCCTTGGCGTGATTTTTTTTGTATATAAAAAAAAATACGGTATAATAACGGCGGCCAGACACATGGGATGCAGAAGTAAAAGCTTCCGTATCGCTTCAGAGAGCCCCAATAAATCACGGCATCAATTTGGCAGTTTCCGGTCGGTCGTTGGATAGACCGTGGGGCATATAGTAGTTGGCCCGTAGTGGGAGGCAGCGCCGTCAGGGGGTGTTCTGGGAATGCCTTGTTTACTGCAGTCCTATCGGACGGCATTGCCATGTTTTATTTTATTTTATTTATATTTTTCGCTTCTTGCGCGGCATACACTTGGTGGGGCTTGGCGAAAACCATTACAAGTGTTAATGGCGCTTATTAATCTGGAACCAGTGCAAGGCGGGGACTGCGCCTCATTCTGCTGGCCCCCGTTCGAGAGGTACACCATTTCGCATTTCGTCGTAATGCAGCAGAGTTGAATTTTCCGATTAATTTTTCACTCGACGTCGGAATGCTTTGAGAAATCATCATCGGCCGCGGCGGCGGCGGCAATCGGTGCTCAACGGTGGAAATGTGGAAAACGTTTTAATAATTCCGCAAAAACTCGGCAATCAGAAACTCTTTGGTGAATCTGGGTATGGCGCTATGGGGGAATTTTGGGGCCGGCACACCAAAAATAGCCCCACAGACCGACGACGACGATTCACGGCATACGGCGCCGTCAGAAACGAATATTCTTGATGATTTCGCTGAATTCGCCGTGATAGTAGAAGGGGCAGCAGAAGCGTCGGCGGGAGGTAGGGTAGGGGGGGGGGACACACAGATGGGGGAGCTTTCGATAAAATCATCGAAAAATTTTCTGGTCGAGTTCTTCGTGTGGCACACAGCATAGCTGTCGATTGCCATCGATTATCCATTTTTATCGAGGAGATTCGAGAGTGACAGCGCCTATCATGACGTGAACATATTTTTCTTGGCCGCCATACACAGCGCTCCGCTAGATCTGGGCCAGTGGAGAAAGATATCTAGATACGAGGAAAAAAACAGCTTCTCCGTGTCGGGTTGTTGTTGTTGTTGTTGTTTACGATGACGATGATGATGATGGGTACATTGTTCTTGGCGTTCCCACAATTTTCTGTCTGAGTTCGTGTTACACCAAAAACAAAATTAAAAAAAAAAACAAAAATAAAAATAAAAATGATTAAGTGAAGGTCGATGAACTGTCAGAAGAATTCACGGGATGAGAGCCCAGTTTTTTGTTAGACCAAAAGCTGGTGAAGCGGATGATGATGATGATGACGTGATTCTGGGCCACTCGAGCTCTCAGAGTTCTTTGGGCGTTTTTGACTCGTTTTTAAAGCTTAATGAGGATCCCGTTAAGCCCCCCATTTACAATTTTTTTGTTTGGGCTCTCCTCTGTTGAATGAAATTGAAAGCTCCAAATCTGCAGTATATCCACAGTGAAAATCTACAGGTTGCAGGCGACACACAAAACCCAAGACACGACACCGAAAGAAAGATTTTGCGTTTCTTGACCCAACAACGCGGAGTTTAATAGCTTTTCAGCTTTTTTTGGGGGGGGGATTTTGATAATTTTTATTGGGGCAGTAAAATAGCAGGGAAAATGCTTTCGGGTGGATTTGGCGAAGGAATTACTTTGATAAGTTTATAGTGTTTAATCGGAACGATTCTGTGTGAACACTCTTCTACCCAAAATGCAGAAATTCTTTAAGATTTAATTATACCACAAAAATCGAGTGTTATAACCTCAGATTCAGCTTCAACACAGAAGATTTAATTATATTCAACAAAAGAAGAGGAAAAAAAATGTTAATTCAGTATTAATATTTATTTTTGGGTATAACATTATCAAGTGGTGGGGGCCATTGCCTGGTGGATATGTGTTTTTGTTGTATTTGGTTCGAGCTTGTGGTAATTACTGAGAGATTATTTTCGATTCGCCCAAAATCAATAATTCATTTTATTTATATGTTTTGATTAAAATAATGTGAGCTTATCTAGTTAATTCGATGTTCAATTTATTGCATTTCATTTCGTTTGGTGGATTTGGAATAATAATAAAAATTCCCAAAATGAGATTTTATTAGAATATTGCCAGAGAGTGTAATGCTGAACAAATGCTGGGCTTGTGGGTGAATGGAATACTAAGAAGTTAATGTATTTTTAAAAAAATAAACAATCATGGATATTCAGGGTATTTGGAGAGAAAGTGGTTTTTATTAGAGGCAGCAGGTAATTTTTATTGGATATACAATATTGAATTGTAGAAGCTTGATTTTGATAAGGATACTATAAGCAGAGTTCATCGCCAACTCCTTCAAAAATGTCCTGACTCCTAAAAAAATCCAAAACCTACTCTACCCCCGTACTAAGCTTACTAGAGCCTCCGACATAAAAGAAGGGTTTCTCAAAATCGCTGTTTCCATGGGCAGTAAGAGTCTCAAGTTCCCACCAGCGAGCAACGTCACTCTGTTTAAATACGCAAAAAGACGGCTCATTTATATTCTTAATCACAATTCCACATGCGCGCTCATTTCGCTTCTTTTATGATGTGGGCTCTATACACATTTCCCATGATGTGACCAGCGACATGACGGACTTTTGGTACACGCTGAGCTTAGAACTGCCACTTAAAAAATACCAGCGGTGACAGGACTTACTCTAAGATGGACACAGAATGTAGTTTTTACCCTATGCTGTTGCCTGTTGATGATGATGATTATAGTTTTCAGCATGCCAAGGATCCCTTGACTAATACCATTGTCAAGGGCGGCGGAGCGTAGTCATTGTGGGTGGGGAGCACGTGAACAGATGACAGTTAAAATGTGAAAAGTTCGGCCAATTTATTTACCTGTTGAGTTATATGGTTTTAACTTCTTTGATTAAGGGGTTATGCCCGATTAGCATTTTGGGCGGGGGTGCAGATAAGGCCCCTATGAGGTTAGCTCCACTGCCGCATGTGGACCATGTGTGGATTGCTCTACAGGACCCACACAGGGTATCTAACGCCTTGCCTTGTTATCGCCACGTCATCAGGAATGCTCCATCTGGCCGCCCCCTTGAGGAAAATCATTGCTACCCGATCCCGAGAGGAAAAAAGGCCGAAAAATTTAATTTCGGCGTGGATTTATTAGTAATAATTGCGCTGGTGTCGAAAACTTTATATTTTAAAACGCGAGTGTCGTTTTACCAATGCGGTCCCCCAACCAAGTACTATCCACGTCCAATGCTGCTTGACCTCTGTAATCGAACCCTATGACTGAAATATGAAACAATACAACAACAAAAACTAAATCTTTGTATGATAAAACTAAAGCTTAAGGGTATTACTTTAAAGCTTTTTAAAAAGCTTTCCGAATACGTGAGGCAGATGTTGGGATTGTCCCATTTCATTTGCAATGAGGTTTGCCTCATAGGGCCTTTATGAGAAATTGATAAGGCATACCTCACTTCAGTATCGCTTTTTTTTGTGTGGTGTTCATGAGGAAACTAAGGGGAAAGCCCTCTTTCGGTATGCCTCTCATTTGCCACATGGGGTCCTCATGAGGAACCTATGGAGAAATCCCTCCTAGTCGGGTGGGGTTTTAAACGCGTAGGCTATAGTTGTAAGTTATTAATAGCTTCGACCACGTTACTTTGTCGCCAACGACAGAGGTGGTGCTCCAAAGGTCTGGGTTATTAGGTGTACATAAAATATTTTGGATGTGGATTTCCCCACCCAAAGCGAATGTGCGTGTGCACTTTTCCTTCCATCCCCACGCGCTCCGCCGCCCCTGACCATTGTGGATGCCAAATTTCGTCAGAGGCATCTGGATTGCCTCGATGCAGTGTGGATGGAAGGCATAGGTACCTCTGTTATATGGTATGCATCTAGCATGCGTTCAACGATCTGCCAGACAAACGATGACAAGCTTATCAGCCTTTGCCGTTTCTGGCCTGTGCCAACCAATCTTTGGAAGAAAGATCAGTTTGACCCTCCTTAATGGGGAGGAAAGTAGCTGTTTGGCTGTTCTCATAGATTAAGATACGCCATAGACGTACGACTAGAATAACATGCGCCTATTATAAAATTAAGTTTCGAAACAGTGGCTTTTGTCAGAAAGGATAAAAGAAATGTCAACAACAACACAAGGTTTTACTCCACTGGCTCCCATCCACTACTATCGCGACAAAACACTGATTACCGCGATCGAACCGGAGAAGTCTTCTTCGATTCGTAGAGAATTGCTATTAGACGTCCTTCAAAGCTTTCGCCTATCCATGGAGTAAGGGGAAAACTGGGGCCTGTCTCAGACGGAAAAATCATACTTTCGGGCGTTGTGGGTACATTGCTAGGTACTATGCTTGGTATTTTGTTGGGGGAATGGCTATCCTAGTTTGCGTGCTTTTTCGTCCTGACTATACTACAGATTGAATCACAGTGCATACTTGAACAGGTACTTTGCAATAAAGTACGACCGGAAAATAACGGATGTTTTTTTTAGAAGCATGAAATGAACTATAACTCATGGAAATTATGGGCCCATTGCGCATGGAGTTGGCTTTATTAAAAAAAATAATTGTAGTGTTTAAATATCATTTCGGGGATGTGGGAGCCGCTGGCTAGCTCGAATGAAGCGCTATCTCGTAGTCAAATTCCCGCCTACTGTTTCGAGAAGCTAGGGCCTTATATCGGCAATAATGAGGCGAATTTTGGCTTCCAAGTGATCCAACGCCAATTTTTTTTGGAGAGCGAAAAAGTCAGTAATCATTGACCTATAGTTAGTTGTATACACTGTGAGGTTCTGGCCGACAAAATTTTTGAAGAGATATGGGCCAATGATTCCACCAGACCATAAAGAACACCCCGAATAGTGAGTTTTTGTGGATGTAATGGCGTCTCAATAATGGTTTCTAACGTAGCCATGTAACCAAAAATGAATCTTATCACTGAAAAAAAATTGTATTGAGAATGAGGATGAAGAGGAATCTTACTTTATGGCTCATAAGCTGAATGTACAATGTAATGTAAGTGATGGTCACGCGGCTTCAATTCTTTCACGATCTGAATCTTGTAAGCACTTGATGGAAGGAATTTCAATTGCTATGCACGATGGTGAGTCGGAATCTCCTCAACATTACACTATACATTAACAACAACTTTTTAGGTGCGCACTGTACGACACCTCTGCGGATGCGCATTATCGACTTATCATGGAATAACTTGCTCGGTCAGACTGCACGGTAGCTTTGAACCGCAATTTTCATGTGTAGAATTTGCAGGCTGGGTTGTTTTGGTGTAAGTCTATTCATTGTGAAATTGCAAAACAAACTAAACACAAATCAGCTGTCTGCTGTCAAATTGACTGTCACTAGAAATAGTGTTGCCAGTTCGACAATCAAATCTCTAAAAAAAACACTCTTTCTCTCTTTATATGAAAATATATTCGTGTCGTTACTATCACGCATTATTTCTTCTGTCTGCTGAAACAAGACAATTCCAATATAGTCTGTGGCGCCGGCGTATCCAAACTGGAAGAACGGGAGAGAAGTAAGGAAGACTTACTTGTTGTTCGTCTGTGTTCCTTTTTCGTATTTTTTCGATTTGATTTTTTTTGATTATTAAAAATCCGAGTTAAAGGACTTGCGACAACACACCCCCACATTACACTTTGGCCTTGGTGCCAGTGGCGGACTAAGGGTGGGGCGGAAGGGGCGGTCCGCCCCGGGCTTCTGGTTCCTGGGGGCCTCCAAATGTCTACAAGTTCCCTTGATTAAATACTAAATAAGGCTTTTAAAATATGGTCAGTGCCTACCTAAGTGGTACTTTGGAGTCGGAGGTCCCGTACAATGTTCCCGTAGACACAAATAAGTACAGCATGTAATTATTAAAATGGGTCTTTACTGAATCGTTACCCTGTACATCGCGTATATGTACTTCAATACTTCTTGACCATTTTCATCTCGGTTGCATCATGCAAGAGGAGTTTTTGTAAACTTAAGCCTAGCGTCCACTATAGCGTTTTTTGGGTAGAGCTAGAGAAAACTCTCGCGTAGAGATGCGTAGAGAAGTGTATACACCCTCTAGAGCTCTACACATGCTCTCTACACCCACTCTACGCGCTCTGCTAAAAAACTCTATAGTGTATACGCAATTTTTTTGTGTTTGGTAGAGCTCTACATTTGCTCTACGCTCTAACAAGAGTTTTTCTCTCTACAGTATTCATTCTTATTTGCGTTTCGACTGCGCTTCGAATTGTTGTACATCGGGATCGGCGTGTTAAATAACAACGAAATTCGAATACGACATACGCAGAAAATTTTGGTATGAAGATGTATCTTCTTCCGTGAGCTCATTCCATAATTCTCGATACATCCCAGCGTTTTGTTTTCTTTTCGCAATCCAATCTCGCTCCCAACATTTCCTTTCCTTCTTTTCCCATCTTTTGGGGAAAACTCATTTTATTATTTTTTTGATTTCTATTAATTTCCTTTAAATTTTTTGCACAATATATGTACGCACGCATCTCTGAATAACTGAGAAATGAAATGACATGCAAAAGTTGATGGCCGCAGTTGCGCGCCCTACCATACGACTCTACAGTAGAGAAAAACGCATCTGCAGTGTACTCAGTCTGTAGAGCTCGTGGTAGATCTCTATTCAAAATTTTTCTAGAGCAACTCTACGGGCGGTGGAGTGGTAGAGAAGCGATGTAGTGTACATACTACAGGTAGAGCTCTACACTCTACGCTCTACACTCTACCGAAAAAAACTCTATAGTGGACACTTGGCTTTAGTTCGAATTTCGGAATCGATGGGTAATTAAATGCTTTTCCTGCTGGGAAATAAACATATACACACACTTTGTCCATACAAATGGCAACTGAATAAAAGGCTTCTAAAATTACATTGACTTCTTAGACTGAGGGCATCATTCAGCTTTGCCGCCCCGGGCCTCTGACGGGCTTAGTCCGCCACTGCTTGGTGCAGACTGTTGTGTTCAGTTGTGTTGATCTGAAAACTGTTTTACTAAAAGAGAAAACTTAACTGAACTGCTTTATTTCTGCAAAAGTAAATCTTTTCTTATTATAAACTGATATCAAAGCAATCACAAAATGGACTAACTTCTTCTACTTATGAAGACTGCAAAGCAAAGAGCATAAAATCAACTTTTTCTACTTTAACAATTCTAATAAAAAAAAACACGCAAAATCCTGAGAAAAAGCACTGAATGGAAAAACTAAAAGTTCCGGAAAACCATATTCGAAATCTGTCCTTACACCGCAACTTTGCTTCCAGCCTATTTCCCGTCCATGAATTTACACCGCCCCCCACTTAACGTTATAGTAGTGTATCTATAGTCTATGGAAAATAAAGTGAAACCCTCTCACTTTGTTATCTCTCATAAAACCTATCCACCGTAACACAAAGAATAATCAACCAGGAAAGGAAAAAGGATTCAAGGTTTTCGTACATCCTTAGAGTCCTTCTCCGGTTGCGTTCAGGAAAGCGTTAAAATCTAACCAAAAGAAATTCAACTTTCTCCAGTTCTTGGATTGGGTGGGGGTGGTATGATCCAACACAGTAAAGACCTTCTCCACCAAAAGTCGAATTAAAGTCTTTGGGATTATATTCATTACGAATTGTTCTCGATAAAAATGAATGAAACCAATGGAAATTAGGGGGAAAACTTGGGGTATTAAGGGAAATCGTACCAGATTGCGGTTAATTCTTCCTTGTCCGGGGGTATTTCTCGGGGTCTGGGTTTTTGGTTGCAGCTTTTGAAAGAACTATACAAGAAAGTGAAAAAGAAGTATTATAATACAAAACTTCTTGAGGAGCTCTCTTTAAAGCTGCAAATTCATGCTTTTTTATGGTTTTAAGAAACTTTTGTAAAAACTTAAAAAAAACTCTTAACAAAAAAGCAACATTCCTTACGAGATCGCTCGGGACTTATGTCGTTTGTTCTTCTTTCTTTCATCTTCATTCATCCCAAGGGTGAAATTTTGTGCCGTTTCTTATCTTTAACTTAATCCCAAAGTTGTTCTTTTTTTTCGGTTTTTTTGTTTTCTTAATTTTTTTTCTTTTTTCATTTTGATTTTATTTTAAAGTTTCAACTCATCCTCGAGGATATTTTCGTTAACTTTTAATTAAAAACTAACACAAAAACAGAAAAAAACTTCCTGTGTGGCATCCGTGCCTTAAGACTTAAACTTTTATTTTTTTTGTTATTTGTAATTGCAATTAAAATTTTGTCCTAAGCACACGCCAGCAACAAAAACAAAAAAAATAAAAATATAAATTTGCCATAAAATTCCAAGAATTTCCTAGGAATTATAAATGCCTTTAAGAGAAAAGAACTTGTTCACAGCGCCATGTTCCTTGGGCCTAGAAAATCACTTTGCGTTTTTAAGCTCTAAATTTTATCCCAATTTCATTGGAATATCGTTATTTACAGAAATCGGCCAGCCAGAGTTCAACCTAAATACCATCTCGACCCCCACCCTAAAAGGACCCTTGGAGAAATAGGGAGACCCAAAAAAACGCCATAATACATCTCTCTCTCTCTACACTAAATTTCAAGTGTGCAATGACAGAATTTTGTGACTTGTCGAGTTGAAAATTGTTTCTGACAAAAGAGGAACACACACACACCCCACCACGACCACTGGGGAGCACCGCCACCACACCAAGATCGGGGAAAAATCGCTTTACTGTTGAAAAGGGAAAATTTAATTTTCCCCGAAAATGGAATCAGTCGAAGCGAAATTCAAAGACGAAAGCGATTTAGGGAAATTTTTTTAACGCACCCAACGGAACGTGGGATCCTTTACCAGAGATATAGAAGAAGAGGACTCTTCCTCTGGAGGATAAAATTTTTTTGTGTGGAGGGGATGATTCGACATATTCTTTTGTGGTGGTATTGTTTTTTTGTGCTATAGCTGTGTTGTTGCTAACTTCTATACTGTTTAGATATTGTTCGGTATGTCCTTTTGCGCTGGGCTTTGTCTAAGGATATTGAGATGAACTTTCTCTTTTTTTGATCGATTTTCATTTACCCCGGACCGCAGAGAACACCAGCAGCTTTTCGTAGCAAGCAATTAGATAACATTGTGAAGTGGAAATGTGCTGGTATACACTTTGTGATAGACGACGAAAAAAAAGTACAAACGGAGGGAAAATTGACTTCACAGAAAATTGCGAAATCCATGGATAGAGATGCTCATAGTCGATTTATTAGACGAGAGATTCTAGTTGTTATTGCCAATGGTTCTGTTACTAATTGCCAATAAATCTGTTTTATGAGGAAGAATTTTTAATAAAAAGTGTGTGGATGTTGGCTGGTGGTCACACTGGCATCAACATAGGATAAAAACTGGAGCAACGACAGCCTTACTGAAGATGCAAGGTTCAATCTTCGAAGACCCCCATCTTGATTGTTTTTATACCCCTTGAAACACCAAGTAGAGACATCTCATACAGCTTGAAGATTTTGGCCTCACAAACGACATCTCTTCAAAAGATAGACAATCCTACAGACTACTAACCAATCCCTTCCTCTTCTATTCTTCAAACACCTACAAGACATTGCACCATAACCCAAATGACATGACGTACTGGCAATACAAAGGGTGATTCATAAGCTTAGTTTTTCCACCAAAAAAACGGGCATGATCGAGCCACACCTTCACGAACTCTTCCTCTACGGACCGAAGGTATGACGGCACAGTCAGAAACTAGCTTCAACAAGAGTCGGCCTGCTCCTCCTTAGAGTTTCAAGTCCTACGAAAAAGATTGCTGGACCAGCTTTAACATCCTAAAGAGAGAATAGCCCAATGCCAAGCACAATTGATGTGAGAGGTCAGAGGGTCTCTAGGCGAGCTGTGACTCAAAAGGAACAAAACAAGATCCGTACTCTCTCAGACTCAAGGATACCAAAAAAAAACTAGTACCAGATGGCAAAAGACCAGTTAGCAAACCACGGTCAAGATGGGAAGACAGTGTTAAGGCTAATGCAACAGAATTCCTCAACATAAGAAACTGGAGGCAAGCTGCGGAACAAAGAGACGTCTGGAGAAAGAAGCTGCTGACACGGAAAGTTACAAGCTAGAAAGTTACAGATCTTCAGGTACGGACTGACGATAACATCCACACACACAGAATTTTGTCAGTTTTCCTGGACTGCAGGCCACGGCCGGTAAATGTGTGGTGATACTTCGCTTCAAAGCGATAAACCTTCAGGCCATGGCCTGCCGGCGGCCTGTGTGTGAATGGGGGCCTTACTTCTTCCGCTTAATAGGCATATGGGTTCGAATCCTCTCTTGCTAATTCATCAGCTCTCTCGTCCCCTTGTATATTCCTACTCGACTAGCGTTTAAAGGGGCATTACCCTTAAGCTTTAGTTTGACTCATACAAAGCTTTAGTTTTTATTGTTGCATTGCTTCATCTTTCAGGCAATTATGTTGATGACCTTGAAAGGTATCATTTAGCATACTCAATGGACCCGTTCTCGTTCGATTACGGAGGTCAAGCAGCATTGGACGTGATTGGTACTCAGTTGGGGGACCGCTTGGAAAAATGACACTCGCGTTTAAAAATATAATGCTTTCGACACCGCCGCAGTTATTACTCCCATATATCCACGACGAAATCCTCAAATAGTTCAGCCTCTTTTTTCTACTCGGAATCGGGTAGCATTGATTTTCCCTCACGGGAGCCAAATGGGCCATTCTTTATGGAACAAGTTGATAGATGTCTCTTGTGATGCCCTATAGGGTGATGCCACATGGTGCCCACATGACGCAATAGGGGCCCTATCTGCACCCAGTCGAAATGATAGAACCCACACTAGGGTGATATTTACATTTCTGTTTATGCGTTCGAGCGTATCTGAGCATTTCTTGTCTTGTTTTGATGAAATCAGGGTGGAGTTGAAAGCAAAGATGGCAGATTTACTATTAGTTACCCCCAATATTCTCTCTTGTAGAGTTGCCTTTTCTCGCTAGTTGATATGTTGGAATACACTGGATCCGCCCAGGAGCCGAAGTTTTTTGGCTTTATTGTATGATTTAGAGAAGATCCCGGTACCTACTACGCAGTTCATCTTTAAACCATCTGTGTAAGATGCCTTAGTGGCATTGGAAATTTGGTTTTGCCTCATAACAAAGCATTGGTTTATTTATAGTCCGGGGAAATTAGCAAAAAAAAACGCACGAAAGGAGACAAAATTCGGAAATGGCTGAAAATTGGTCCACACCTTCCTTGAGACTTTCTAAGAAAATAATTTCGGAATCACAAAAAAAACAAAATGGCCACCGGAAATATAGCGGTTTTTCGGTGTTTTCCTCGTATCTCGGTTTCTCGGCCTTGTTGCATTTTTTCGAAAATTTAACCCTTTCGAAGATATTCAAGGTCAAAGTTTCCAAAAATGACTTTTCGGCCAAAAAATCACTAACAATTGATTTTGGCACAATTTTTCGAAAAGTTTTCGAAAAAATGGCAAGGGTGTCATTACGGTGGGCAATAATCTTTTGTATAAATAGAACAAAAAAATTTCTCAAAAACAGTTTCTGAGTCATTTTTTGGCCGAAAAGTGATTTTTTGAAACTTTGACCTTGAATAACTTCGAAAGGGTTAAATTTTCGAAAAAAGGAAAGAAGCAAAGCACAAAGCGTACATTGTGGTTTCACCTTTAGGGTAGAGAAATACAAAACACTCCACTTATTAAATCTACGCATGCGTCCCTTGCCAAAAAAAAAAGCTTTTGCTGCATAAGCATGGTCCCTCGAGTATGATTAGCCATAGTCTGTCAAATATCTTCAAATCCGACCATCTTATCATCAAATTCAAACTGCTGTTGTATAAGGGTGATACTTTTACGATATTTACATATGCAACCGAGAATGGTAGGATTAGCAAAAAGCTCTCAGAGCTTTTCGTCACGTTTGACAGGAAATTTCTTCGAAAAATTGTTGGTCGATTTCGGAGATTTTACAAATAATTAAAATTACAAGCGCAATCTTGAGATTGTGAACATAAAGCTCGGGAAGCACCGGTACGGTTACTAGGGCATGATACGATTAACGAGATGCCATAGTGAGGTACATTAAACGTCCGCCGAAAGGATGGCGTAGACCGGGACGCCCAGAATTTAAACATACCAAAGCTAGATGTCATCGGTTTCGATTCGGGATCGGCCCAGGCCCAGGTGGAAGTTACGAGAAACCTGGACCAAATCCCAGTGGTAGAGTCAACTAGGGGAGTAAGTAGACATTAATAGCTATCGAAGAACTTGTATCAATTGATTTTTCGTTATAGCAATGCCTAGAAAAGTATTGTAAATATTGTAAAGCGTGGAATAGAACCTCAAACCTCTGCGATGGTAGTCGAAAAACTTGACTTCGACATAGACGAGACCGACATATATGTATATGCAAATTAGGTCCATATTGATTTCTAAAAAAATAATCTCAGCAAAAATGAAAATTTCTACAGCTTCGTTTCCTACCTTTGTTAAAAGAGCAATAAAGGACGCAGCTAATTCATTTGTGAGGCCATTAACAGATATAACATCAACAATTATTTCGAAATTACCTTCTTGGGAAATTAAGAAGAGCGAAATGAACGAAACTCGTCGTATATCCTGATGCCCCCGACGAATCGACTGCAATAAAGTTAATGATGGCACATTCTAGGCTTGTATGGTGGGGAGGACATGACATAAAAGCCCACACAAAAGGCATCTTTTATCTTTAAATCGATTTTTTTTATTTTTTTCTGTCATTGGTATATTCAGTGTCATAAGGAGACTTTGTCGTTAATGGTTGAATATGGGAAAATACATAAGGATAATTAATACAGGGTGCTTTGGAAGTTTATTTGATGTATTTTATTGGTTCATGTCTGATGTTAAAAGTAGAGTAAAATTTTTGGTATCAATGTCCCTAAAGAAGTAAAGGAATTATTAAATTAGTTTTTTTTTATGTGAAGAAATTAAGCTTAGGAATCAATCTTTGTACTACCAGTAATTCAGGTCATGGTCCAGTATGTCTCGTAGTTAGATTGATTTGAAGGAGAAGGCAGTGGCGGACTAAGCCCGTCAGAGGCCCGGCGCGGCAAAGCTGAATGAGGGCCTCAGTCTAAGAAGTTGATGTAATTTTAGAAGCCTTTTATTCAGTTTTCATTTGTATGTAAAAGTGTGTGTATGTTTATTTCCCAGCAGGGAAAGCATCTAATTACCCATCGATTCCGAAAGTAGTTCTAAAGCCGAGTGTCCACTATGGAGTTTTTTTGGTAGAGTGTAGAGTGTAAAGCTCTACCTGTAGTGTGTACACTACAGCGCGTCTCTACCACTCTACCACCACACCGCCCGTAGAATTGCTCTAGAGAAATTTTGAATAGAGCTCTACCACGTGCTCTACAGACTGCACACTGCAGATACGTTTTCTCTACTGTAGAGTCGGCCATCAACTTTTGCATGTCATTTAATTTCTCAGTTATTCAGAGATGCTTGCGTAACACGTATTATGAAAAAAATTTAAAGGAAATTAATAGAAAACAAAAAAATAATATAATGAGGTCTCGCCAAAAACAAGCTGCTGCCGTTGTATTTTTGCTCGAAGAAGAGAGAAAGAAGGAAAGGAAATGTTCGGCACGAGATTGGATTGCGAAAAGAAAATAAAACGCTGGAATGTATCGAGAATTTTTGAATGAGCTCACGGAAGAAGACACATTTTCTGCGTATGTCGTATTCGAATTTCGTTGTTGGGTGTGTGGGTGTAGAGTGCATGTGTACTGTACAGCTCCAGAGGGTGTATACACTTCTCTACGCGTCTCTATTTGAGAGTTTTCTCTAGCTCTATACAAAAAGCTCTATAGTGGACACCAGGGGCCCGATTCCGAAACGGTGAGTTTTTCGCCAGTGAACACCGAAGGAAAAACTCACTAACAACCTCGGTGTTCACTTTTCTTTAAAATGCGATTCCGTAAGTGCCAGTGAGTTTTAAAGTGCTGAATGATTTTTAAAGTGGCTGAATGATGCGCTGAGTTGGTACTGTCTTGACCTTCCCATTTTAAAAATTCTAATTAAATAAAATCTTTTAGAACAATAAACTAAAACTATTTTTACATACCAATCAAATCTCTCAAAAAATTATTTTTAAAATAAATTAAAAAACTTATTCAAAAATAATCGCACGAAATTACAAAAACAACTTTACTCACCGTAAATTCACAGCCTTTTGCTCAGTGAGAAATTTTTCACGGCGCGGCGGTGTTCACTGCAAATGTCAAAAAAAATCATTCTCACTCTTGCGGACGCGAAAATAAGCAGTGTACACTGAAATCGGTGAACACCGTAAAACTCACCTTTGCGGAATCGGGCCCCAGGCTTAAGTTTAGAAACACTCATCTTGCATGTTGCAACCGAGATGAAAATGGTCCAAAAGTATTGAATAATAAGCGATGTACAGGATAATAATTACAGGCTGTACTTATTTGTGTCTACGGGAACATTGTACGGGACCTCCGACTCCAAAGCACCACTTAGGTAGGCACTGACCATATTTTAAAAGCCTTGTTTAGGATTTGATCAAGGGAACTTGTAGACATTTGGAGGCCCCCAGGAACCAGAGGCCCGGGGCGGACCGCCCCTTCCGCCCCACCCTTAGTCCGCCACTGGGAGAAGGATAGAAGAGAATAGGATATGTTTGGGGGTTGCAGATGCTTGAGAAAATTACGATAAGCTTCTTACGTTTAAATTCTGGGATGTTATACGATTTCGGAAGTACTGACTGTGGAAGATTATTCCACAGTTGAGTTGTTCTATTTAGAATTGCACTTCTACCCCTTACGTGTTTGATCAAACCGTTTGAAGTCGCTTTGGAATTGCGTCAAACTAGAAGAGTCGCTCAAACCAGAAGGATCCATTTGCCACCGCTGCACACAACGTTTCGCTTCGAAATGTAGTGCAAGACTGATGAGGTTTGATCAAACGTCGCGAACACAATAAAACGGCGTTTCAAGCAAACCAAAATATAAATTTCCATCAAACGGGCTTCAAACACGTAAATGTTTGTCAAAGCTGTCAAACCAACCGCGTAAGCGATCAAATTGGTGTGACTCAAACCAAAATCTACGTGTTTAAGTCAAACCGTTTGATCGTCTCGGGGGCCCTTAAGCGTTCAGAAATGTCAAAATGAAAATGAGTACACACAACCTAATTGTAGTGAACAGATTGCACGGTTATCAGCGTTATATCAGCGCTAGAATAGACTCTATTTCTTTTCCGGATAAACGTAGTTCTGCGTTATTTGACGTTTCCGGCAGTTGTGATATTGTTGTGATTGTCAGTTTGGGTTTTAATGAAATTAATTTCGACGAGAATTAATTTCACGGAACTTCAATACTGTAAGAAACGAACAATTTCACAAAAATAAACATTCACTTGAAATATTTGAAGTTTGCAATATTTTCTAATTTTGACGTTTGTCAGCACGTGTGCGAACTCTGATGGCCGTTCAATGGGTTCACATCCGACGTTATGAACGTCTTTTAACCAGAAAGGTCTTTTGCTTCAGAACCATGCGTCCAGTGTACTTAGGGCCTATAATATGGCGGACTTTAGCAACCGTGCGACTATTTCTATAGATGAAGGATTGGACCAAGGTAGATGATCGATTGAGCTTGACTTTGATTTCATGATCGTGATATTTTTATACGCTTTATATTAGCTTCGCCTGTATGTATGTGTGTATGTATGTATGTTCTATGTAAACAAATCTTGCAACTTGATTTTGACCCACTTCTATATAACCGATCAACTTCAAATTTTGCACATATGCATAGTTCGCGTGACAATGCAATCTGACCATTTTGTAAGAAAATCAAGATGGCGGTTCCAAGATGGCGGTCGATTTTTGCTATTGTGTTCCCCGACCCCCCGACATGGGTATCAAATGAAACGGCATGACAGGTAGAATACAATTAGCTGTACGGCGTCATTCCAAATTCAAAATGGCGGCCAACACAAAATGGCGGATTATCTTTTTCTTTACAACCCACTCGATATGGGTATCAAATGAAAGGGTGTGACAATTAGAATACTATCATCTGTGTGGCGTCATTCCAAATTCAAAATGGCGGCCAACACAAAATGGCGGATTATCTTTTTCTTTACAACCCACTCGGTATGAGTATCAAATAAAAGGATGTGATAATAGAATACTTTTCGTGGTGGGGCGTCTTTCCAAATTCAAAATGGCGGCCACCACAAAATGGCGGTTTACCTTTTTCTTTACAACCCACTCGGTATGGGTATCAAATGAAAGTGTATGACGAGTATAGTATAGTAAGCTTTGTGATGTCGTTTTAAATCTAATATGGCGGTCACTACAAAATGGCCGAACACATACATATAATAGACTAAAAAATATAAAATAAAAAATATAGTTTAAAAAAACTAAAAAATACGCTTTTATTTTAAAATGAACTAAAAAGTAAAAAATAATTTTGAATGTCAAGTTTTTATTGCTCCAGCCAGTATAAGAAAACAACCTACCTTTCGAAATGTAAAAAAGCGTGGGGCTCTCTATATTCTTATTTTATTAACACCGGAACTTTTAGCTAGCGCCCCACGCTTTTTTAGATTTCGAAAGGTAGGTTGTTTTCTTATACTGGCTGGAGCAATAAAAACTTTACATTCAAAATTATTTTTTACTTTTTAGTTCATTTTAAAATAAAAGCGTATTTTTTTAGTTTTTTTAAACTATATTTTTTTATAGATAGATGATCGCGCCCATGCACTTTTGGTTTTCTTCGAAGTTTTCACAAGCATAGATTTACATTTTACCTAGACTCGTTGTCTAAGGTCATTACTAGCCGTGTCCTTTTCTGCTATTTTTTACTCGTTTTTACTTGGAAATACTCCTGCTCTCACAGAGGAGTAGGTAGGTTTTACTCAAATCGACAAATTTTGCGTTCCTTTACTTTTTTACTCCGGAGTACTTAAAAGTAGAAAAGGAACACATCTAATGTTCTCGTGCAAGGAGAAAGTACAAACCAAATGCCTCTGTATGAGTATGTGCTTCGGGGTCATGGTTCAACTATTTCTTTTTCATCGTACTGGAATTTTTCTTTAAATCCTTTAACGTTTGAAAGCTTTTTGCTTTAAAAATTTTCCTCGTTCATTTGGCACCCGTAAAACAATGTTATAAGGTAACAAACAGAACAAGCATTAACTGTTGTAGTAATACCCTGGAATCAGTTAAGCTTGTTCATGGTGTCAAAAATTCTTGGAATTTTGAAACAACATTTTAAAAATTTCATTGTAGATTGTTGAGTTTTTCGTCACAATGTCCACAATTGATATTTCAACGAAAACAGCCAACTCTTTTCGTTCTTTTTTTTGATCCTATAATTGAAAAGGATTACTCTGTCCACACTGATGTAATCGTCGCGTTTCATTGGAACAGAAAAACACTACTACAAATTCAGCCGAGCTTGTTTCGTTTAATGAATAATAAAAAGTATGTCAACGATTACAAAGAATACACATGTTTTTTTAAAGGTACAAACTCTTTCAAAAAAAAAATAGAGGTGTGTTTTGTTAAAGTTTTCCCAAGTTACCATTTATATTTCCGCTCGTTTAATTCTGTGCAAGGGAGCAATATTTTGTCAACATGGCTGCAGCTGAATCGTCGTCGGTTGGCGTTACTTTTGTGCCTGCAGCATGAGCTGGTCCAGCACTCGACGGGAAAATCATATTTGTTTTTTGTCCTGGTTTTTTTTATTTTATTTTATGGTCACTTTTCTGTGTTGTCCTGTAAAGGTAGACACTAGCTGCAAGTATTGCGACAACTTTGCAACCGAGAGTCGATTCCTTTGTCTTTTCCATTCCACATTAATTTCTACATATGAGATACATTGTAACATATGGGTAAATGGTGGTGTCGTATAGTGGTCCTGTTTCTGGCTCCGTTCTCCGGTGGATGGTGTAAGAGTGTATTTATTACTTACTAGAAAATTTGACAACGTAAACATGGTTTAGAAGAGGCTTCCTCTAGTGTGCGGTGTATATGCAGTCACCAAATAACGAGAAAATTTATCTCCATTATAAAGCTTTAGATTTTGCTTGTGTTTTGTTACTCTCCATTTTCGGTTGATTTATGTTTTATTGCTTTTTCCAGGGAAACAGAACTTCCAACGCATTATAACTTTGTCTCTCTAGTTCTAGTAAGGTAGTTTCGGAAATACAATTCTGCTGCTAAAATTTCGGTGTTCCATTGTTAATTTGAGATTTAAATAAGCTCAACCATTACCACTGTTCGTATAGGGATATTGTGGCACAAATTAATCTGGTGGGAGGTATACCGTGCAAATTCAAGTGGATTTTGTTTCAATTTTACTTGAAAATGATATTGCCGTGGAATGTTAATCAAGGATAGTTTTGGTACGTTGCTTACAAATAGGATAGGATTGTTGGTCTGGTTTCATTAAGGGTAATTATAAAGGGTCTTTCAACAAGAGGTGTCATTTTAAATTTCGCGCCATTTTTGAACTGTCAAGTTTACAACTGTCATTATTATGACATTTGACAAATAAAAACTAAGAGGTTTTCAGATATGAATCGATACGCCTTCGAAAAACGATTGAAGTGAGTCGAGCCGCTCAATAGCAGACGCTGTTATAAAAGGAGGACCAACGTTAACATATTGCACCACAAGAACAGAGTGTACCGCAATATTTGTGCTTTGATGATAATGCGGAGGAGTTTTTTTCATCAATATATTTGATTCAATTTCAATGCTTCGAAGAAGAACTTAAGAGTGTCACCATTTACAATAGCGCCAATTCACCGTCGGAAGTCCGGCCTGCGACTTGTAGCCCCAATGGTATCTTCTTCGTTTCATGAAGTATAGGGTCCACAAATACCGCCGGGCCACAAAGAGCCGCCACTTAGACCTGTTGCACGCATCAGATTTATTGACGAGAACAAGGTCAACAGCCTGCCAGAGATTTTACGCTTAGATAAGCCTATTGCTCCATAGAAATTGTGCTCCACGCTATCCACGGAGTCTCTTGAAAACTATATAACAAGGTGTTTTCGAGGTCGCTGATTACGAATTTGACATTATTTTTCCAAAAAACAAAATGGCGGATCCAATATGGCGGACGACCATATGAAAAAATGCATATTCGCGGATAAAATTCAGTACCCAGGGGTTTTCGAGGTCGCTGATCACGAATTTGATATTATTTTTTTAATAAACAAAATGGCGGATCTAATATGCCGATACTGTTTTTATGCTTCTGAAATTTTTTTAATACGATGAAATTGTATTGAATCTAAAAATATCAATTTTTTATATGACTGTCCGGCATATTGGATCCGCCATCTTGTTTTTTGAAAAAATAATGTCAAATTCGTAATCAGCGACCTCGAAAACCCGCAAGTAAGAAATTTCAAAGCGATTATTGCACGTTTTGAGGTTTTGGCCAGCTTTTTGGGATTCTGTCCCACTGTGCGCAGTGTCCGGCGACTAGGCAATTATAAGGTAAAAGTATGTGCCTGAAGTTCCGAACGTTCAAATGAACGATTTCGGAAAAAAAAAATTAAATTTAAAATCTGAAGTTTAGACGTTAAAAAAGGAGCAAATAATTTTTTTTTTATAACGGGAAGACAGTGGAGGTTTCGAAAATTATTACCCCTAAGTTATTAACCCCGAATTATCAACCCACCCCTAACTCACCCCCTAAATATGATTATTTTTGAAAAAATAGTTAGAGGCGTTATGCCCCGCTGGAAATTTGGTTACTTGTTAAGGGTGGTGTTAATAACTACCACAAAAAATCTCAAGTCCATAACATCCCCGGAAGCCACCCCTAACTCACCCCCTAAATATGATTATTTTTGAAAAAATAGTTAGAGGCGTTATGCCCCGCTGGAAATTTGGTTACTTGTTAAGGGTGGTGTTAATAACTACCACAAAAAATCTCAAGTCCATAACATCCCCGGAAGCCACCCCTACCTCACCCCCTAAATATGATTATTTTTGAAAAAATAGTTAGAGGCGTTATGCCCCGCTGGAAATTTGGTTACTTGTTAAGGGTGGTGTTAATAACTACCACAAAAAATCTCAAGTCCATAACATCCCCGGAAGCCACCCCTAACTCACCCCCTAAATATGATTATTTTTGAAAAAATAGTTAGAGGCGTTATGCCCCGCTGGAAATTTGGTTACTTGTTAAGGGTGGTGTTAATAACTACCACAAAAAATCTCAAGTCCATAACATCCCCGGAAGCCACCCCTACCTCACCCCCTAAATATGATTATTTTTGAAAAAATAGTTAGAGGCGTTATGCCCCGCTGGAAATTTGGTTACTTGTTAAGGGTGGTGTTAATAACTACCACAAAAAATCTCAAGTCCATAACATCCCCGGAAGCCACCCCTAACTCACCCCCTAAATATGATTATTTTTGAAAAAATAGTTAGAGGCGTTATGCCCCGCTGGAAATTTGGTTACTTGTTAAGGGTGGTGTTAATAACTACCACAAAAAATCTCAAGTCCATAACATCCCCGGAAGCCACCCCTAACTCACCCCCTAAATATGATTATTTTTGAAAAAATAGTTAGAGGCGTTATGCCCCGCTGGAAATTTGGTTACTTGTTAAGGGTGGTGTTAATAACTACCACAAAAAATCTCAAGTCCATAACATCCCCGGAAGCCACCCCTAACTCACCCCCTAAATATGATTATTTTTGAAAAAATAGTTAGAGGCGTTATGCCCCGCTGGAAATTTGGTTACTTGTTAAGAGTGGTGTTAAGAACTACCACAAAAAATCTCAAGTCCATAACATGTCCGGAAGCCACCCCTAACTCACCCCCTAAATATGATTATTTTTGAAAAAATAGTTAGAGGCGTTATGCCCCGCTGGAAATTTGGTTACTTGTTAAGAGTGGTGTTAAGTACTACCACAAAAAATCTCAAGTCCCTAACATCCCCGGAAGCCACCCCCAACTCACCCCCTAAATATGATTATTTTTGAAAAAAATAGTTAGGGGCGTTATGCCCCGCTGGAAATTTGGTTACTTGTTAAGAGTGGTGTTAATAACAACCACAAAAAATGTCAGGTCCATAACATGCCCGGAAGCCACCCTTAACTCACCCCCTAAATATGATTATTTGTGAAAAAATAGTTAGAGGCGTTATGCCCCGCTGGAAATTTGGTTCCTTGTTAAGAGTGGTGTTAGTAACTACCACTAAAAATCTCAAGTCCATAACATCCCCGGAAGCCACCCCTAACTCACCCCCTAAATATGATTATTTTTGAAAAAATAGTTAGAGGCTTTATGCCCCGCTGGAAATTTGGTTACTTGTTAAGAGTGGTGTTAAGAATTACCACAAAAAATCTCAAGTCCATAACATCCCCGGAAGCCACCCCCAACTCACCCCCTAAATAGGATTATTTTTGAAAAAAATAGTTAGGGGCGTTATGCCCCGCTGGAAATTTGGTTACTTGTTAAGAGTGGTGTTAATAACTACCACAAAAAATGTCAGGTCCATAACATGCCCGGAAGCCACCCTTAACTCACCCCCTAAATATGATTATTTGTGAAAAAATAGTTAGAGGCGTTATGCCCCGCTGGAAATTTGGTTACTTGTTAAGAGTGGTGTTAAGAACTACCACAAAAAATCTCAGGTCCATAACATGCCCGGAAGCCACCCTTAAATCACCCCCTAAATATTATTATTTTTAAAAAAATAGTTAGAGGCGTTATGCCCCGCTGGAAATTTGGTTACTTGTTAAGAGTGGTGTTAGTAACTACCACTAAAAATCTCATGTCCATAACATCCCCGGAAGCCCCCCTTAACCCACCCCCTAAATATGATTATTTTAGAAAAAATAGTTAGAGGCGTTATGCCCCGCTGGAAATTTGGTTACTTGTTAAGAGTGGTGTTAGTAACTACCACTAAAAATCTCAAGTCCATAACATCCCCGGAAGCCCCCCTTAACCCACCCCCTAAATATGATTATTTTTGAAAAAATAGTTAGAGGCGTTATGCCCCGCTGGAAATTTGGTTACTTGTTAAGAGTGGTGTTAATAACTACCACAAAAAATCTCAGGTCCATAACATGCCCGGAAGCCACCCTTAACTCACCCCCTAAATATGATTATTTTTGAAAAAATAGTTAGAGGCGTTATGCCCCGCTGGAAATTTGGTTACTTGTTATGAGTGGTGTTAAGAACTACCACAAAAAATCTCAAGTCCATAACATCCCCGGAAGCCCCCCTTAACCCACCCCCTAAATATGATTATTTTTGAAAAAATAGTTAGAGGCGTTATGCCCCGCTGGAAATTTGGTTACTTGTTAAGAGTGGTGTTAATAACTACCACAAAAAATGTCAGGTCCATAACATGCCCGGAAGCCACCCTTAACTCACCCCCTAAATATGATTATTTGTGAAAAAAATAGTTAGGGGCGTTATGCCCCGGTGGAAATTTGGTTACTTGTTAAGAGTGGTGTTAATAACTACCACAAAAAATGTCAGGTCCATAACATGCCCGGAAGCCACCCTTAACTCACCCCCTAAATATGATTACTTGTGAAAAAATAGTTAGAGGCGTTATGCCCCGCTGGAAATTTGGTTACTTGTTAAGAGTGGTGTTAAGAACTACCACAAAAAATCTCAAGTCCATAACATCCCCGGAAGCCACCCCTAACTCACCCCCAAAATATGATTATTTTTGAAAAAATGGTTAGAGGCGTTATGCCCCGCTGGAAATTTGGTTACTTGTTAAGAGTGGTGTTAAGTACTACCACAAAAAATCTCAAGTCCATAACATCCCCGGAAGCCACCCCCAACTCACCCCCTAAATAGGATTATTTTTGAAAAAAATAGTTAGGGGCGTTATGCCCCGCTGGAAATTTGGTTACTTGTTAAGAGTGGTGTTAATAACTACCACAAAAAATGTCAGGTCCATAACATGCCCGGAAGTCACCCTTAACTCACCCCCTAAATATGATTATTTGTGAAAAAATAGTTAGAGGCGTTATGCCCCGCTGGAAATTTGGTTACTTGTTAAGAGTGGTGTTAAGAATTACCACAAAAAATCTCAAGTCCATAACATCCCCGGAAGCCACCCCCAACTCACCCCCTAAATAGGATTATTTTTGAAAAAAATAGTTAGGGGCGTTATGCCCCGCTGGAAATTTGGTTACTTGTTAAGAGTGGTGTTAATAACTACCACAAAAAATCTCAGGTCCATAACATGCCCGGAAGCCACCCTTAACTCACCCCCTAAATATGATTATTTGTGAAAAAATAGTTAGAGGCGTTATGCCCCGCTGGAAATTTGGTTACTTGTTAAGAGTGGTGTTAGTAACTACCACTAAAAATCTCAAGTCCATAACATCCCCGGAAGCCACCACTAACTCACCCCCTAAATATGATTATTTTTGAAAAAATAGTTAGAGGCGTTATGCCCCGCTGGAAATTTGGTTACTTGTTAAGAGTGGTATTAAGAACTACCACAAAAAATCTCAAGTCCAGAACATCCCCGGAAGCCACCCCTAACTCACCCCCTAAATATGATTATTTTTGAAAAAATGGTTAGAGGCGTTATGCCCCGCTGGAAATTTGGTTACTTGTTAAGAGTGGTGTTAAGAACTACCACAAAAAATCTCAAGTCCATAACATCCCCGGAAGCCACCCCTAACTCACCCCCTAAATATGATTATTTTTGAAAAAATAGTTAGAGGCGTTATGCCCCGCTGGAAATTTGGTTACTTGTTAAGAGTGGTGTTAAGTACTACCACAAAAAATCTCAAGTCCATAACATCCCCGGAAGCCACGCCTAACTCACCCCCTAAATATGATTATTTTTGAAAAAATAGTTAGAGGCGTTATGCCCCGCTGGAAATTTGGTTACTTGTTAATAGTGGTGTTAGTAGCTACCACTAAAAATCTCAAGTCCATAACATCCCCGGAAGCCCCCCTTAACCCACCCCCTAAATATGATTATTTTTGAAAAAATAGTTAGAGGCGTTATGCCCCGCTGGAAATTTGGTTACTTGTTAAGAGTGGTGTTAGTAACTACCACTAAAAATCTCAAGTCCATAACATCCCCGGAAGCCCCTCTTAACCCACCCCCTAAATATATGATTATTTTTGAAAAAATAGTTAGAGGCGTTGCGCCCCGCTGGAAATTTGCTTACTTGTTAAGAGTGGTGTTAATAACTACCACAAAAAATCTCAGGTCCATAACATGCCCGGAAGCCACCCTTAACTCACCCCCTAAATATGATTATTTTTGAAAAAATAGTTAGAGGCGTTATGCCCCGCTGGAAATTTGGTTACTTGTTAAGAGTGTTGTTAGTAACTACCACTAAAAATCTCAAGTCCAGAATATCCCCGGAAGCCCCCCTTAACCCACCCCCTAAATATGATTATTTTTGAAAAAATGGTTAGAGGCGTTATGCCCCGCTGGAAATTTGGTTACTTGTTAAGAGTGGAGTTAAGAACTACCACAAAAAATCTCAAGTCCATAACATCCCCGGAAGCCACCCCTAAATCACCCCCTAAATATGATTATTTTTGAAAAAATAGTTAGAGGCGTTATGCCCCGCTGGAAATTTGGTTACTTGTTAAGAGTGGTGTTAAGTACTACCACAAAAAATCTCAAGTCCATAACATCCCCGGAAGCCACGCCTAACTCACCCCCTAAATATGATTATTTTTGAAAAAATAGTTAGAGGCGTTATGCCCCGCTGGAAATTTGGTTACTTGTTAAGAGTGGTGTTAGTAGCTACCACTAAAAATCTCAAGTCCATAACATCCCCGGAAGCCCCCCTTAACCCACCCCCTAAATATGATTATTTTTGAAAAAATAGTTAGAGGCGTTATGCCCCGCTGGAAATTTGGTTACTTGTTAAGAGTGGTGTTAGTAACTACCACTAAAAATCTCAAGTCCATAACATCCCCGGAAGCCCCTCTTAACCCACCCCCTAAATATATGATTATTTTTGAAAAAATAGTTAGAGGCGTTGCGCCCCGCTGGAAATTTGCTTACTTGTTAAGAGTGGTGTTAATAACTACCACAAAAAATCTCAGGTCCATAACATGCCCGGAAGCCACCCTTAACTCACCCCCTAAATATGATTATTTGTGAAAAAATAGTTAGAGGCGTTATGCCCCGCTGGAAATTTGGTTCCTTGTTAAGAGTGGTGTTAGTAACTACCACTAAAAATCTCAAGTCCATAACATCCCCGGAAGCCACCCCTAACTCACCCCCTAAATATGATTATTTTTGAAAAAATAGTTAGAGGCTTTATGCCCCGCTGGAAATTTGGTTACTTGTTAAGAGTGGTGTTAAGAATTACCACAAAAAATCTCAAGTCCATAACATCCCCGGAAGCCACCCCCAACTCACCCCCTAAATAGGATTATTTTTGAAAAAAATAGTTAGGGGCGTTATGCCCCGCTGGAAATTTGGTTACTTGTTAAGAGTGGTGTTAATAACTACCACAAAAAATGTCAGGTCCATAACATGCCCGGAAGCCACCCTTAACTCACCCCCTAAATATGATTATTTGTGAAAAAATAGTTAGAGGCGTTATGCCCCGCTGGAAATTTGGTTACTTGTTAAGAGTGGTGTTAAGAACTACCACAAAAAATCTCAGGTCCATAACATGCCCGGAAGCCACCCTTAAATCACCCCCTAAATATTATTATTTTTGAAAAAATAGTTAGAGGCGTTATGCCCCGCTGGAAATTTGGTTACTTGTTAAGAGTGGTGTTAGTAACTACCACTAAAAATCTCATGTCCATAACATCCCCGGAAGCCCCCCTTAACCCACCCCCTAAATATGATTATTTTAGAAAAAATAGTTAGAGGCGTTATGCCCCGCTGGAAATTTGGTTACTTGTTAAGAGTGGTGTTAGTAACTACCACTAAAAATCTCAAGTCCATAACATCCCCGGAAGCCCCCCTTAACCCACCCCCTAAATATGATTATTTTTGAAAAAATAGTTAGAGGCGTTATGCCCCGCTGGAAATTTGGTTACTTGTTAAGAGTGGTGTTAATAACTACCACAAAAAATCTCAGGTCCATAACATGCCCGGAAGCCACCCTTAACTCACCCCCTAAATATGATTATTTTTGAAAAAATAGTTAGAGGCGTTATGCCCCGCTGGAAATTTGGTTACTTGTTATGAGTGGTGTTAAGAACTACCACAAAAAATCTCAAGTCCATAACATCCCCGGAAGCCCCCCTTAACCCACCCCCTAAATATGATTATTTTTGAAAAAATAGTTAGAGGCGTTATGCCCCGCTGGAAATTTGGTTACTTGTTAAGAGTGGTGTTAATAACTACCACAAAAAATGTCAGGTCCATAACATGCCCGGAAGCCACCCTTAACTCACCCCCTAAATATGATTATTTGTGAAAAAAATAGTTAGGGGCGTTATGCCCCGGTGGAAATTTGGTTACTTGTTAAGAGTGGTGTTAATAACTACCACAAAAAATGTCAGGTCCATAACATGCCCGGAAGCCACCCTTAACTCACCCCCTAAATATGATTACTTGTGAAAAAATAGTTAGAGGCGTTATGCCCCGCTGGAAATTTGGTTACTTGTTAAGAGTGGTGTTAAGAACTACCACAAAAAATCTCAAGTCCATAACATCCCCGGAAGCCACCCCTAACTCACCCCCAAAATATGATTATTTTTGAAAAAATGGTTAGAGGCGTTATGCCCCGCTGGAAATTTGGTTACTTGTTAAGAGTGGTGTTAAGTACTACCACAAAAAATCTCAAGTCCATAACATCCCCGGAAGCCACCCCCAACTCACCCCCTAAATAGGATTATTTTTGAAAAAAATAGTTAGGGGCGTTATGCCCCGCTGGAAATTTGGTTACTTGTTAAGAGTGGTGTTAATAACTACCACAAAAAATGTCAGGTCCATAACATGCCCGGAAGTCACCCTTAACTCACCCCCTAAATATGATTATTTGTGAAAAAATAGTTAGAGGCGTTATGCCCCGCTGGAAATTTGGTTACTTGTTAAGAGTGGTGTTAGTAACTACCACTAAAAATCTCAAGTCCATAACATCCCCGGAAGCCACCCCTAACTCACCCCCTAAATATGATTATTTTTGAAAAAATAGTTAGAGGCTTTATGCCCCGCTGGAAATTTGGTTACTTGTTATGGGTGGTGTTAAGAACTACCACAAAAAATCTCAAGTCCATAACATCCCCGGAAGCCACCCCCAACTCACCCCCTAAATATGATTATTTTTGAAAAAATAGTTAGAGGCGTTATGCCCCGCTGGAAATTTGGTTACTTGTTAAGAGTGGTGTTAATAACTACCACAAAAAATCTCAGGTCCATAACATGCCCGGAAGCCACCCTTAACTCACCCCCTAAATATGATTATTTGTGAAAAAATAGTTAGAGGCGTTATGCCCCGCTGGAAATTTGGTTACTTGTTAAGAGTGGTGTTAGTAACTACCACTAAAAATCTCAAGTCCATAACATCCCCGGAAGCCACCACTAACTCACCCCCTAAATATGATTATTTTTGAAAAAATAGTTAGAGGCGTTATGCCCCGCTGGAAATTTGGTTACTTGTTAAGAGTGGTGTTAAGAACTACCACAAAAAATCTCAAGTCCAGAACATCCCCGGAAGCCACCCCTAACTCACCCCCTAAATATGATTATTTTTGAAAAAATAGTTAGAGGCGTTATGCCCCGCTGGAAATTTGGTTACTTGTTAAGAGTGGTGTTAGTAACTACCACTAAAAATCTCAAGTCCATAACATCCCCGGAAGCCACCCCTAACTCACCCCCTAAATATGATTATTTTTGAAAAAATAGTTAGAGGCTTTATGCCCCGCTGGAAATTTGGTTACTTGTTAAGAGTGGTGTTAAGAATTACCACAAAAAATCTCAAGTCCATAACATCCCCGGAAGCCACCCCCAACTCACCCCCTAAATAGGATTATTTTTGAAAAAAATAGTTAGGGGCGTTATGCCCCGCTGGAAATTTGGTTACTTGTTAAGAGTGGTGTTAATAACTACCACAAAAAATCTCAGGTCCATAACATGCCCGGAAGCCACCCTTAACTCACCCCCTAAATATGATTATTTGTGAAAAAATAGTTAGAGGCGTTATGCCCCGCTGGAAATTTGGTTACTTGTTAAGAGTGGTGTTAGTAACTACCACTAAAAATCTCAAGTCCATAACATCCCCGGAAGCCACCACTAACTCACCCCCTAAATATGATTATTTTTGAAAAAATAGTTAGAGGCGTTATGCCCCGCTGGAAATTTGGTTACTTGTTAAGAGTGGTGTTAAGAACTACCACAAAAAATCTCAAGTCCAGAACATCCCCGGAAGCCACCCCTAACTCACCCCCTAAATATGATTATTTTTGAAAAAATGGTTAGAGGCGTTATGCCCCGCTGGAAATTTGGTTACTTGTTAAGAGTGGTGTTAAGAACTACCACAAAAAATCTCAAGTCCATAACATCCCCGGAAGCCACCCCTAACTCACCCCCTAAATATGATTATTTTTGAAAAAATAGTTAGAGGCGTTATGCCCCGCTGGAAATTTGGTTACTTGTTAAGAGTGGTGTTAAGTACTACCACAAAAAATCTCAAGTCCATAACATCCCCGGAAGCCACGCCTAACTCACCCCCTAAATATGATTATTTTTGAAAAAATAGTTAGAGGCGTTATGCCCCGCTGGAAATTTGGTTACTTGTTAATAGTGGTGTTAGTAGCTACCACTAAAAATCTCAAGTCCATAACATCCCCGGAAGCCCCCCTTAACCCACCCCCTAAATATGATTATTTTTGAAAAAATAGTTAGAGGCGTTATGCCCCGCTGGAAATTTGGTTACTTGTTAAGAGTGGTGTTAGTAACTACCACTAAAAATCTCAAGTCCATAACATCCCCGGAAGCCCCTCTTAACCCACCCCCTAAATATATGATTATTTTTGAAAAAATAGTTAGAGGCGTTGCGCCCCGCTGGAAATTTGCTTACTTGTTAAGAGTGGTGTTAATAACTACCACAAAAAATCTCAGGTCCATAACATGCCCGGAAGCCACCCTTAACTCACCCCCTAAATATGATTATTTTTGAAAAAATAGTTAGAGGCGTTATGCCCCGCTGGAAATTTGGTTACTTGTTAAGAGTGTTGTTAGTAACTACCACTAAAAATCTCAAGTCCAGAATATCCCCGGAAGCCCCCCTTAACCCACCCCCTAAATATGATTATTTTTGAAAAAATGGTTAGAGGCGTTATGCCCCGCTGGAAATTTGGTTACTTGTTAAGAGTGGAGTTAAGAACTACCACAAAAAATCTCAAGTCCATAACATCCCCGGAAGCCACCCCTAAATCACCCCCTAAATATGATTATTTTTGAAAAAATAGTTAGAGGCGTTATGCCCCGCTGGAAATTTGGTTACTTGTTAAGAGTGGTGTTAAGTACTACCACAAAAAATCTCAAGTCCATAACATCCCCGGAAGCCACGCCTAACTCACCCCCTAAATATGATTATTTTTGAAAAAATAGTTAGAGGCGTTATGCCCCGCTGGAAATTTGGTTACTTGTTAAGAGTGGTGTTAGTAGCTACCACTAAAAATCTCAAGTC
This sequence comes from Thereva nobilitata, assembly GCA_963855945.1. Taxonomy (NCBI): domain Eukaryota; kingdom Metazoa; phylum Arthropoda; class Insecta; order Diptera; family Therevidae; genus Thereva; species Thereva nobilitata. The sequence goes on from OY979698.1 coordinate 16,051,548, forward strand.
CATAACATCCCCGGAAGCCCCCCTTAACTCACTCCCTAAATATGATTATTTTTGAAAAAATCGTTAGAGGCGTTATGCCCCGCTGGAAATTTGGTTAATTGTTAAGAGTGGTGTTAGTAACTACCACTAAAAATCTCAAGTCCATAACATCCCCGGAAGCCCCCTTAACCCACCCCCTAAATATGATTATTTTTGAAAAAATAGTTAGAGGCTTTATGCCCCGCTGGAAATTTGGTTACTTGTTAAGAGTGGTGTTAGTAACTACCACTAAAAATCTCAAGTCCATAACATCCCCGGAAGCCCCCCTTAACCCACCCCCTAAATATGATTATTTTTAAAAACATAGTTAGAGGCGTTATGCCCCGCTGGAAATTTGGTTACTTGTTAAGAGTGGTGTTAAGAAATACCACAAAAAATCTCAAGTCCATTACATGCACGGAAGCCACCCTTAACCCTCTAGAAAAGATTTTTTGGTTATGTGCAGGGCCTGTATCCTATGGGGTAAAATTCACCGATCCTGCCCTCCTGGTAGAGAGGTTTTGCGTTGGGGTAACTACCGTAGCCCGTAAAACACACCAGTTAAGAAACATATATTTTATATACAAAATAAAAATATTTGTGAACATTGGGAAACCTGTAAAATATTACCATTTTTTACATACTTCCACCGAAATGCGTAAAAGCTTCGCTTCTGTCGTGCATCCCGGGACACGTCTACTATTTTTTCATTTTGGGTTGAGACCGGCAACATTAGAAATGTGTGTTGTGTTTTTATAGCGGCGACATTACTAGCACTGACGGTCGGGGTTTCGCATTATTATCTAAAATTTGTTTGTTTTTATATATTTTTTATTTGTCTATTACACAATCAATTTAAATCCTTTAGTATTGAACTATATACCCATTACGGCTCGTCCGTCTCTGCCAATAAAATATTTTTTTGACCGAGTGAACAAGAAGGCTAGAATATGCCCAGTTAAACTGCCTGTGAAAGTCCCATCGATATTGGATTACCCCATTCCCGAGATTAGCATTTTTAGTCTCTGTCTTCCAGATTCACAAAATAAAAAATTAGGATGTTCGATCTTTTCGTTGAGATCGAACCACACAGTGTAAATAATAAAAAGAAATATATTCCACTGAAAATATTTGTATTTTATATTATTTAAACTGTTCACACATTTAATTTGAAAAAAACTTAATGCACTTAATGTGTAGATTTAACTTACAAAAACACAATATCTTATAGACCAAGAGCCAGCGACGTATTTTGTGTTGTCATTTCATCCCTCATGAAAAGTATCACTCATGAATTTTCTGGAGACTATTTTTGATAGTATTCTCTATTTATAAAAACTAATGCCAGAACATTTACCCTTCACCTAATGCTTGCCAGAACGCTCTAAATATTTATTTAAAGGGGTTTATTGCATAAATAGTCCATTCAAAACGCGAGGGGGGGGGGGTGCTCCAACATAACACCATTAAGAAAATCGAACCCTGCATGTATTTTGGGTCGCTGATTACGATAATCGGGGTCCTGCGGTCCTAAAATATGGGCGGCACCCTTAAAAACGAAAAAAATACCCCTTTTTAAGGGTTTTTCGCGATAATTTCAATAATAATAAAAAATAATCTAACGAAATCCATTTTTTTTATATTTATTTGCGATTTGGTGGTTGATTTATACTAAATCAAGCCAAACTTTAAAACAAGGGATAATCCTGAAGGGTTAAAACCACCCCTAAATCAACTGAAAATAAAAAAAATTGTATAATGTTCCAAATACGATTTTATGAGTATTGTTAGCCAAAAATAAATTATTTTCAACCCTTAAGGAGTTAAACTGCCCCATGGGCAGGGTTGTTGTTCGACATGAGTTTTTGGGATTCGTAAGTAATTTACGTCGAAAATTGTATTTTACGTTTTCGACGGTCGAAAACCTCGTGTATGTCAAAAACTCTAAACATTCAAAAATACACAGTGTGAGTCATTAAACGTTTTCTGCGCTCAATAAGTATGTGGCTCCAGTTTATGTATAGACTCGGGAAAGCTGCTCGACAAAACGCATGAAACAATTGAGCAACGCAATAAAGAATTGATCGGCAAAATGGACAAACTAGTTATTTTATTAGTCGAGACGGCTGGCAAAACTCGTCGGCAAACCGTCATTGCGAAGTGATGATGCTCGCAACAGCAAACGATCAAAAAGTATTCTTGGAGTCATACGACTTTTCTGGCAAACGAAAAACAGGCGAGAATCTGTTCAAAGCCCTTGATGAAGCAATCGTATTGGTCAAAGAATGCTATCTATGATGCTACTGTCTATGCCGTTTTGACAGATAACGCGTACAATATGCAGAAAATGGGAAAACCCGTCCAAGAAAAGAATTTGTTATATCCGACATTCAATGCGCACTCTGCCAATCTATTGGCTTGCGATATTTTAAAAAAGCCAACTAACTCTCGCGTAATGGCAAAAGTAATGGACGTCCAGAAAGATTTTAAAAGAACTTCCTTGGAAAAACTGTTGTTAGAGGCCGAACGTAACAAGCCAGTGTTATCCTGTGCAACACGTTGGACATCGCAACGAAATGCAATTGAATCGTTTTTGAAAAATTTGTACATCATGAAAACGCTTTCGGTCAATTGTGATAAGGGAGCAGAATCTGATCCAGAAAAAATAACACCAAAACTGGTCGTTTCTGCTAGTCTCTTTGATCAAGAATTCACACCATCGGTGAAGACATTGCTCGAAATATTAAATCCGGTGGCAGAATTGACGAGCTTTTGAAAAAAGAGCACCTCTTCTGCCGCTGATGCATCCGAAAAATGGATGAAATTGTTGCAGAATGGACCAGGCGAATTGCGTGAATTTTGGAAAACCGCATGATCAAAAGCAACAACGATGACGTCCAATTTCTTATATCCAATTTATCGCGGTAACAGATTGAACCCGGATGAACGTAAGAAGGTTACGGCCTACCTTTTTGATAAACTTGAAGGAGCTGCGCTTGACTCGTTACGCGAATTCACAGAAGGTGAAGGAACATTCGCGACATTGTTTCGAAAAAATCTCATTTCACCAAAGACGATTTGGCATTTCGCCGCCGAACTGGGTCATGACAATCTGGCTGCATTCGCTATGGACTACTTAAAAATCCCCGCATCCACCGCACAGTTGGAACGTCTATTCTCCAACTGGTCTTACGTACATAGCGATATTCGAAACCGACTCTCGGATGGCACGTGTAAAAAGCTCGTGAACACTAACTTCACGCTACGGTCAACCGAAAAGTTGGTAGATGATGACGACGATTTTGAAATACAATTGGACCACTTGGAAATTGATGAATAGAATCAAGGATTTCAAATAAAATAAATTCATTTTCAATCCATAAAAATGTTCATTTGTTATGTAAAAATCCTACAATAAACTCAAATATTTTGTATTTTTCCACTTAAATCAACTATAGTTTACAATTTTTCCTCATGTAATTGTACAAAAAATTTTTGTTAGAGTTTTCGACGAACCTATGTCGAATATTCGTTTTTGAAGAGGTAATTTACCATGAATTTTCGACGTCGACCACGTGTCGAAAATGACATGACATTTTCGACATAACAACCCTGCCCATGGGTGCATGGATTAATTTGGATCAATTCACACGCTTAGTAAGTTCACACGTTCGTGCACCTGCGGTTCCTAGAACACGGGATGTCAACGAGACGCGAGCTTGCAAAAGGAACTTGCGAAACCGTATGAATTGAGAACGCGACATTATGGCGAAATACAAAGGATTTATATTGCATGGGATTTTACAGTTTTCCTAGGACGTTGTATTGTAACAAAGTCTCTACAAACAGACAAAAAGGCGACGCACCTACAATCAATAAAAAATCCTTGACAGGCCGAGCGACCAACGTCAAAAAATGGAGGTAATTTCTGAAAGAATAAAGTTTTCAGGAAAGATAGTATTTGCAAAGACGGTAATAAATATCCAGGTCTGCATTTTGGGAGATGGGATCGGAAAAAGTATATCCATGTTACTGTGAAAACAATTTTTATCATTCCAATTGGGGATGTTACGGACTTGAAATTTTTTCTGTTATCTCCTAACACCACTCTTAACCTATGATTAAATTTTCAGCGGGTTCTAAAGCCTCTAACTATATTTTCACAAATAATCATATTTAGGGGGTGAGTTAGGGGTGGCTTCCGGGGATGTTACGGACTTGAAATTTTTACTGTTTTCTCCTAACACCACCCTTAACCTATGATTAAATTTGCAGCGGGTTCTAAAGCCTGTAACTATATTTTCAAAAATAATCACATTTAGGGGGTGAGTTAGGGGTGGCTTCCGGGGATGTTACGGACTTGAAATTTTTACTGTTATCTCCTAACACCACTCTTAACCTATGATTAAATTTGCAGCGGGTTCTAAAGCCTGTAACTATATTTTCGAAAATAATCACATTTAGGGGGTGAGTTAGGGGTGGCTTCCGGGGATGTTACGGACTTGAAATTTTTACTATTTTCTCCTAACACCACTCTTAACCTATGATTAAATTTTCAGCGGGTTCTAAAGCCTCTAACTATATTTTCACAAATAATCATATTTAGGGGGTGAGTTAGGGGTGGCTTCCGGGGATGTTACGGACTTGAAATTTTTTCTGTTATCTCCTAACACCACTCTTAACCTATGATTAAATTTTCAGCGGGTTCTAAAGCCTCTAACTATATTTTCACAAATAATCATATTTAGGGGGTGAGTTAGGGGTGGCTTCCGGGGATGTTACGGACTTGAAATTTTTACTGTTTTCTCCTAACACCACCCTTAACCTATGATTAAATTTGCAGCGGGTTCTAAAGCCTGTAACTATATTTTCAAAAATAATCACATTTAGGGGGTGAGTTAGGGGTGGCTTCCGGGGATGTTACGGACTTGAAATTTTTTCTGTTATCTCCTAACACCACTCTTAACCTATGATTAAATTTGCAGCGGGTTCTAAAGCCTGTAACTATATTTTCAAAAATAATCACATTTAGGGGGTGAGTTAGGGGTGGCTTCCGGGGATGTTACGGACTTGAAATTTTTACTGTTATCTCCTAACACCACTCTTAACCTATGATTAAATTTGCAGCGGGTTCTAAAGCCTGTAACTATATTTTCAAAAATAATCACATTTAGGGGGTGAGTTAGGGGTGGCTTCCGGGGATGTTACGGACTTGAAATTTTTTCTGTTATCTCCTAACACCACTCTTAACCTATGATTAGATTTGCAGCGGGTTCTAAAGCCTCTAACTATATTTTCACAAATAATCATATTTAGGGGGTGAGTTAGGGGTAGGTTTATAATTGGGGGTTAATAATTTAGGGTTGATAATTTTCGAAACCTCCACTGTCTGTCTGTTATCAAAATATAATAATTTACTTATTTTTTAACGTCCAAACGTCCGATTCTAAAATAAATTTTTTTTCCGAAATCGTTCATTTGAACGTTCGGAACTTCAGGCACATTCCAATTGAAGTTCTTTAAGAGCTCTATTTAAATATCCAGTGTTGCCTCAGAATATATTGATCGCACTATAGGCAACTCTATCCACGAAAATCGAACTAAAAACAAGGGTTTTACGGGGAAATTCAAGCTCAGAAACTTGACTTCGTCCATTTTTGTTTATCAATTTATTATTTTAATAATTATTATTTTTCAAAAATCTCATTTAACGCATTCCACTCGATTAAATCATATTTTTTCAAATTTAATTATTTTCAGGGTACCCTCTTATACCCGGGACAGACTAGAACCATTAATGACGAATATGACGTCAGAATGACGTAGACTCCATTTTACTTCCATATCTTTTATATGGGTCTACGTCATTCTGACGTCATATTCGTCATTAATGGTGCTAGTCTGTCCAGGGTATTATATATCTTCAGTTTGACGTTGCTCTATACACTTCTACAGAATGTTCAAGATATTTTTTATTTGTTTATTTAAAATAGCATAAGTTTTTTACTATCAATATGTTGAGTAACAAAAATATTAATTCATCTCCAACTTCATATGCATTGTTATAGACAAATAGAAATTGAATTTCTTTTATTATAAAAAATAAAAAATAAAAAATGCTTATCACATTTCGTACGGTAAATTATATCGTCAGTTAGGGATGTGTGTGCATACATTTATTTATTAAAGTCAAATTCATGGGGGTCAATTCTGGTTCCGTGTAGTGAAAACGTGTAAACAGTTTACCCGTTTGCACCGTTGTTTGCGATTCTTACATCGTGCAAACATGGTAATAACTGTCAAAAACTTTACACGTCTAAAAAATGCGTGCAAAAGTGCAAAGTAGTTGTGAAAACTTTTATCAAAAAATATTAGATTTAATTTGATAAACTGTCACTTGACAGTTTAAAAATCAATTCAGCCTTGATTCGGCATTAAGTTTTCACGAATGCAACGAGAATCGCTTTTTCAGGTTCAGTGCAGTGAAAAAGTGAAAAAGGTGTGTAAAACGTCAAGTGTAAACTTTTTTTTCACGTTTTCACTACACCGAACCAGAATTGACCCCATGGACTCTTTAATTAACGAGAATAAAAAATAGTTTCCCAATGCTTATACATATTATTAAATATACATTATGTATAAATCCTCCTTGTCGAAGTTCCTTTTGTAAATAAACAATTGCTTCTAACAATTGAGCGACTGCAAAAATACCTAGCATTTTCGGATTCAGCAGATCAAAATCTATATCCACAAAATCTTCTGGAAAAAATTTATGCCACCTCGTCATACATGCAGAACCCCCCTCAGCCACGAACCAGGACTTCGAGTCTTTCAAACTAACCAAAACGTGCGTCCTAAGAATCGCTTCTGACAGAGAGAGAACGCCCTATATCTATCTGCACCGTGCGCACCCATCGGCAATGAATAAAAAGAGCATTCTAAAACTACGACGCAATTTTCATACGACCCTTTTCTTTTACGAGCGGAATTCTGAATTGATGACCTATTTAGGGGCTTTTTTGAGGAAACATTTTGAGGGTGCCTTAGACGTCTGGAAAGGGCGACAAATCCCCCGTCACGGCACCAAATCCACCGGCCCAACACTGTCTATTGCACATTTGTGTATTGTTGTAAATAAGTATAACATTTTTTATGTCCTTTGTGTTTTTTATTTCCTGCTGTCATTAAATATCATCTACCACTAATTTTCGTTGCACGTCGTGATAAGTTGGAAGTTGCGCAAGTTGAAGGTTAAAATGATATATTTCGAGGAATTGCAAAAATTGTACTTTTCTAGGGTTTTTGAAATTCAGACCCAATTGGTAAAAAGTTAGATAGATAAAAGTTAGAAAGATATCTCTCACACATGATATGGACTTTTGGCCGTGCGACTTTCGTGTGACTTTCTGTACCGACTAGGAAATTCGCATGCATCAACCGACAGAATGTCTGTGCAGACATAACGACGAAATGTCTGTTACGACTTCCTGGTTGACTTTTCCAGCGACTTGGTTTTTTTCACAGAGAAAACTCTAAGGGAAGTGTTTTGTTCCTGTAAAAACTAGGGACCAAAATTAAAAACGATTACAATTAGTTTAGTTACAAGGTAGACTGGATCGTTACTTACTCCACGGCCAAAAGTCTCCATCAGTACCGTCAAAAGAGTCCGATTAGTTTTTAAACATTTTTATTGTTTTTTACTACATGTTAATTTTTATTCTTTTAATTGAACTTCTTGTTGTTTTGTTTTTTATGTGAATGAATCACCTTTTTTGTTTAATTTTTTGTCATATAGTTTTTTTATTTGCCCTTGGAAAATAAAATGTTGGAGCCTATCTATATTATATTAAAATCTAATAATTTTACATGGTTTCCTATAAGAAATCGTAAATCACTTTGCTCCGTTTCGCTTTACATCGTTTTTTTAACGTATCTACGACGAAAAGCGAAGCTTGGTGTATTTAACTTGCAACATTTTTTTAGAGACTCTAAACAAAACCGTATCCAAAATCTATGCGCATGAAATTGCGGGCAAAAGCTAATTTTTAAAAATGTTATCCAACATCGCATTAACTATTCATAAAATATTTAGTACGTTTTAAACCATAAAAAATTTATGATACATTATCTTAGAAAAATAATTTATCATCTATTAAAGTAATTAATTCCAAAAATTAACTCGTTCTTAACAATACAATAACAATTAAACAATATTCTTCAACAACGAGTGCTAAAAAGGGCGGCTTCCGTGGATGCTAGGGAGTTGATTATTTTTGAGCATAACATGGCATTGCAACACTATTTTTTAGATTTAAATCTATCCGCCAAATATACGTCTTCTTTTAAAATCTGAATAAATTCATTCGTTTAAGTAGTTATATTTTAACACTCTTAACAACAAACTTGCAACGCGTTTTAAAGCCCCTATTTATTTTTTCAAAAATAATCAATTCTATGGGGTGGTTTAACGGGGGCTTCCGGGCATGTTATGGACCTGAGATTTTTTGTGGTAGTTATTAACACCACTCTTAACAAGTAACCAAATTTCCAGCGGGGCATAACGCCTCTAACTATTTTTTCAAAAATAATCATATTTAGGGGGTGAGTTAGGGGTGGCTTCCGGGGATGTTATGGACTTGAGATTTTTAGTGGTAGTTACTAACACCACTCTTAACAAGTAACCAAATTTCCAGCGGGGCATAACGCCTCTAACTATTTTTTCAAAAATAATCATATTTAGGGGGTGGGTTAAGGGGGGCTTCCGGGGATGTTATGGACTTGAGATTTTTAGTGGTAGTTACTAACACCACCCTTAACAAGTAACCAAATTTCCAGGGGGGCATAACGCCCCTATTTATTTTTTCAAAAATAATCAATTCTATGGGGTGGTTTAACGGGGGCTTCCGGGGATGTTATGGACTTGAGATTTTTTGTGGTAGTTCTTAACACCACTCTTAACAAGTAACCAAATTTCCAGCGGGGCATAACGCCTCTAACTATTTTTTCAAAAATAATCATATTTAGGGGGTGGGTTAAGGGGGGCTTCCGGGGATGTTATGGACTTGAGATTTTTAGTGGTAGTTACTAACACCACTCTTAACAAGTAACCAAATTTCCAGCGGGGCATAACGCCTCTAACTATTTTTTCAAAAATAATCATATTTAGGGGGTGGGTTAAGGGGGGCTTCCGGGGATGTTATGGACTTGAGATTTTTAGTGGTAGTTACTAACACCACCCTTAACAAGTAACCAAATTTCCAGGGGGGCATAACGCCCCTATTTATTTTTTCAAAAATAATCAATTCTATGGGGTGGTTTAACGGGGGCTTCCGGGGATGTTATGGACTTGAGATTTTTTGTGGTAGTTCTTAACACCACTCTTAACAAGTAACCAAATTTCCAGCGAGGCATAACGCCTCTAACTATTTTTTCAAAAATAATCATATTTAGGGGGTGAGTTAAGGGTGGCTTCCGGGGATGTTATGGACTTGAGATTTTTAGTGGTAGTTACTAACAACACTCTTAACAAGTAACCAAATTTCCAGCGGGGCATAACGCCTCTAACTATTTTTTCAAAAATAATCATATTTAGGGGGTGAGTTAAGGGTGGCTTCCGGGCATGTTATGGACCTGAGATTTTTTGTGGTAGTTATTAACACCACTCTTAACAAGTAACCAAATTTCCAGCGGGGCATAACTCCTCTAACTATTTTTTCAAAAATAATCATATTTAGGGGGTGGGTTAAGGGGGGCTTCCGGGGATGTTATGGACTTGAGATTTTTTGTGGTAGTTCTTAACAGCACTCATAACAAGTAACCAAATTTCCAGCGGGGCATAACGCCTCTAACTATTTTTTCAAAAATAATCATATTTAGGGGGTGAGTTAAGGGTGGCTTCCGGCGATGTTATGGACTTGAGATTTTTAGTGGTAGTTACTAACACCACTCTTAACAAGTAACCAAATTTCCAGCGGGGCATAACGCCTCTAACTATTTTTTCAAAAATAATATTTAGGGGGTGATTTAAGGGTGGCTTCCGGGCATGTTATGGACCTGAGATTTTTTGTGGTAGTTCTTAACACCACTCTTAACAAGTAACCAAATTTCCAGCGGGGCATAACGCCTCTAACTATTTTTTCAAAAATAATCATATTTAGGGGGTGGGTTAAGGGGGGCTTCCGGGGATGTTATGGACTTGAGATTTTTAGTGGTAGTTACTAACAACACTCTTAACAAGTAACCAAATTTCCAGCGGGGCATAACGCCTCTAACTATTTTTTCAAAAATAATCATATTTAGGGGGTGAGTTAAGGGTGGCTTCCGGGCATGTTATGGACCTGAGATTTTTTGTGGTAGTTATTAACACCACTCTTAACAAGTAACCAAATTTCCAGCGGGGCATAACGCCTCTAACTATTTTTTCAAAAATAATCATATTTAGGGGGTGGGTTAAGGGGGGCTTCCGGGGATGTTATGGACTTGAGATTTTTAGTGGTAGTTACTAACACCACTCTTAACAAGTAACCAAATTTCCAGCGGGGCATAACGCCTCTAACTATTTTTTCAAAAATAATCATATTTAGGGGGAGGGTTAAGGGGGGCTTCCGGGGATGTTATGGACTTGAGATTTTTTGTGGTAGTTCTTAACACCACTCATAACAAGTAACCAAATTTCCAGCGGGTCATAACGCCTCTTACTATTTTTTCAAAAATAATCATATTTAGGGGGCGAGTTAAGGGTGGCTTCCGGGCATGTTATGGACCTGAGATTTTTTGTGGTAGTTATTAACACCACTCTTAACAAGTAACCAAATTTCCAGCGGGGCATAACGCCTCTAACTATTTTTTCAAAAATAATCATATTTAGGGGGTGGGTTAAGGGGGGCTTCCGGGCATGTTATGGACTTGAGTTTTTTAGTGGTAGTTACTAACAGCACTCTTAACAAGTAACCAAATTTCCAGCGGGGCATAACGCCTCTAACTATTTTTTCAAAAATAATCATATTTAGGGGGTGAGTTAAGGCTTGCTTCCGGGCATGTTATGGACCTGAGATTTTTTGTGGTAGTTCTTAACACCACTATTAACAAGTAGCCAAATTTCCAGCGGGGCATAACGCCTCTAACTATTTTTTCAAAAATAATCATATTTAGGGGGTGAGTTAGGGGTGGCTTCCGGGGATGTTATGGACTTGAGATTTTTTGTGGTAATTCTTAACACCACTCTTAACAAGTAACCAAATTTCCAGCGGGGCATAACGCCTCTAACTATTTTTTCAAAAATAATCATATTTAGGGGGTGAGTTGGGGGTGTCTTCCGGGGATGTTATGGACTTGAGATTTTTTATGGTAGTTCTTAACACCACTCATAACAAGTAACCAAATTTCCAGCGGGGCATAACGCCTCTAACTATTTTTTCAAAAATAATCATATTTAGGTAGTGAGTTAGGGGTGGCTTCCGGGGATGTTATGGACTTGAGATTTTTAGTGGTAGTTACTAACACCACTCTTAACAAGTAACCAAATTTCCAGCGGGGCATAACGCCTCTAACTATTTTTTCACAAATAATCATATTTAGGGGGTGAGTTAAGGGTGGCTTCCGGGCATGTTATGGACCTGACATTTTTTGTGGTAGTTATTAACACCACTCTTAACAAGTAACCAAATTTCCAGCGGGGCATAACGCCCCTAACTATTTTTTTCAAAAATAATCCTATTTAGGGGGTGAGTTGGGGGTGGCTTCCGGGGATGTTATGGACTTGAGATTTTTTGTGGTAATTCTTAACACCACTCTTAACAAGTAACCAAATTTCCAGCGGGGCATAACGCCTCTAACTATTTTTTCAAAAATAATCATATTTAGGGGGTGATTTGGGGGTGGCTTCCGGGGATGTTATGGACTTGAGATTTTTTGTGGTAGTTCTTAACACCACTCATAACAAGTAACCAAATTTCCAGCGGGGCATAAAGCCTCTAACTATTTTTTCAAAAATAATCATATTTAGGGGGTGAGTTAGGGGTGGCTTCCGGGGATGTTATGGACTTGAGATTTTTAGTGGTAGTTACTAACACCACTCTTAACAAGTAACCAAATTTCCAGCGGGGCATAACGCCTCTAACTATTTTTTCATAAATAATCATATTTAGGGGGTGAGTTAAGGGTGGCTTCCGGGCATGTTATGGACCTGACATTTTTTGTGGTAGTTATTAACACCACTCTTAACAAGTAACCAAATTTCCAGCGGGGCATAACGCCCCTAACTATATTTTTCAAAAATAATCCTATTTAGGGGGTGAGTTGGGGGTGGCTTCCGGGGATGTTATGGACTTGAGATTTTTTGTGGTAGTACTTAACACCACTCTTAACAAGTAACCAAATTTCCAGCGGGGCATAACGCCTCTAACTATTTTTTCAAAAATAATCATATTTAGGGGGTGAGTTAGGGGTGGCTTCCGGGCATGTTATAGACTTGAGATTTTTTGTGGTGGTTCTTAACACCACTCTTAACAAGTAACCAAATTTCCAGCGGGGCATAACGCCTCTAACTATTTTTTCAAAAATAATCATATTTAGGGGGTGAGTTAGGGGTGGCTTCCGGGGATGTTATGAACTTGAGATTTTTTGTGGTAGTTCTTAACACCACTCTTAACAAGTAACCAAATTTCCAGCGGGGCATAACGCCTCTAACTATATTTTCTAAAATAATCATATTTAGGGGGTGAGTTAGGGGTGGCTTCCGGGGATGTTATGGACTTGAGATTTTTTGTGGTAGTTCTTAACACCACTCTTAACAAGTAACCAAATTTCCAGCGGGGCATAACGCCTCTAACTATTTTTTCAAAAATAATCATATTTAGGGGGTGAGTTAGGGGTGGCTTCCGGGGATGTTATGGACTTGAGATTTTTTGTGGTAGTTCTTAACACCACTTTTAACAAGTAACCAAATTTCCAGCGGGGCATAACGCCTCTAACTATTTTTTCAAAAATAATCATATTTAGGGGGTGAGTTAGGGGTGGCTTCCGGGGATGTTATGAACTTGAGATTTTTTGTGGTAGTTCTTAACACCACTCTTAACAAGTAACCAAATTTCCAGCGGGGCATAACGCCTCTAACTATTTTTTCAAAAATAATCATATTTAGGGGGTGAGTTAGGGGTGGCTTCCGGGGATGTTATGGACTTGAGATTTTTTGTGGTAGTTCTTAACACCACTTTTAACAAGTAACCAAATTTCCAGCGGGGCATAACGCCTCTAACTATTTTTTCAAAAATAATCATATTTAGGGGGTGAGTTAGGGGTGGCTTCCGGGGATGTTATGAACTTGAGATTTTTTGTGGTAGTTCTTAACACCACTCTTAACAAGTAACCAAATTTCCAGCGGGGCATAACGCCTCTAACTATTTTTTCAAAAATAATCATATTTAGGGGGTGAGTTAGGGGTGGCTTCCGGGGATGTTATGGACTTGAGATTTTTTGTGGTAGTTCTTAACACCACTCTTAACAAGTAACCAAATTTCCAGCGGGGCATAACGCCTCTAACTATTTTTTCAAAAATAATCATATTTAGGGGGTGAGTTAGGGGTGGCTTCCGGGGATGTTATGGACTTGAGATTTTTTGTGGTAGTTCTTAACACCACTCTTAACAAGTAACCAAATTTCCAGCGGGGCATAACGCCTCTAACTATTTTTTCACAAATAATCATATTTAGGGGGTGAGTTAAGGGTGGCTTCCGGGCATGTTATGGACCTGACATTTTTTGTGGTAGTTATTAACACCACTCTTAACAAGTAACCAAATTTCCAGCGGGGCATAACGCCCCTAACTATTTTTTTCAAAAATAATCCTATTTAGGGGGTGAGTTGGGGGTGGCTTCCGGGGATGTTATGGACTTGAGATTTTTTGTGGTAGTTATTAACACCACTCTTAACAAGTAACCAAATTTCCAGCGGGGCATAACGCCTCTAACTATTTTTTCAAAAATAATCATATTTAGGGGGTGGGTTAAGGGGGGCTTCCGGGCATGTTATGGACTTGAGTTTTTTAGTGGTAGTTACTAACAGCACTCTTAACAAGTAACCAAATTTCCAGCGGGGCATAACGCCTCTAACTATTTTTTCAAAAATAATCATATTTAGGGGGTGAGTTAAGGCTTGCTTCCGGGCATGTTATGGACCTGAGATTTTTTGTGGTAGTTCTTAACACCACTATTAACAAGTAGCCAAATTTCCAGCGGGGCATAACGCCTCTAACTATTTTTTCAAAAATAATCATATTTAGGGGGTGAGTTAGGGGTGGCTTCCGGGGATGTTATGGACTTGAGATTTTTTGTGGTAATTCTTAACACCACTCATAACAAGTAACCAAATTTCCAGCGGGGCATAACGCCTCTAACTATTTTTTCAAAAATAATCATATTTAGGAAGTGAGTTAGGGGTGGCTTCCGGGGATGTTATGGACTTGAGATTTTTAGTGGTAGTTACTAACACCACTCTTAACAAGTAACCAAATTTCCAGCGGGGCATAACGCCTCTAACTATTTTTTCACAAATAATCATATTTAGGGGGTGAGTTAAGGGTGGCTTCCGGGCATGTTATGGACCTGACATTTTTTGTGGTAGTTATTAACACCACTCTTAACAAGTAACCAAATTTCCAGCGGGGCATAACGCCCCTAACTATTTTTTTCAAAAATAATCCTATTTAGGGGGTGAGTTGGGGGTGGCTTCCGGGGATGTTATGGACTTGAGATTTTTTGTGGTAATTCTTAACACCACTCTTAACAAGTAACCAAATTTCCAGCGGGGCATAACGCCTCTAACTATTTTTTCAAAAATAATCATATTTAGGGGGTGATTTGGGGGTGGCTTCCGGGGATGTTATGGACTTGAGATTTTTTGTGGTAGTTCTTAACACCACTCATAACAAGTAACCAAATTTCCAGCGGGGCATAAAGCCTCTAACTATTTTTTCAAAAATAATCATATTTAGGGGGTGAGTTAGGGGTGGCTTCCGGGGATGTTATGGACTTGAGATTTTTAGTGGTAGTTACTAACACCACTCTTAACAAGTAACCAAATTTCCAGCGGGGCATAACGCCTCTAACTATTTTTTCACAAATAATCATATTTAGGGGGTGAGTTAAGGGTGGCTTCCGGGCATGTTATGGACCTGACATTTTTTGTGGTAGTTATTAACACCACTCTTAACAAGTAACCAAATTTCCAGCGGGGCATAACGCCCCTAACTATATTTTTCAAAAATAATCCTATTTAGGGGGTGAGTTGGGGGTGGCTTCCGGGGATGTTATGGACTTGAGATTTTTTGTGGTAGTACTTAACACCACTCTTAACAAGTAACCAAATTTCCAGAGGGGCATAACGCCTCTAACTATTTTTTCAAAAATAATCATATTTAGGGGGTGAGTTAGGGGTGGCTTCCGGGCATGTTATAGACTTGAGATTTTTTGTGGTGGTTCTTAACACCACTCTTAACAAGTAACCAAATTTCCAGCGGGGCATAACGCCTCTAACTATTTTTTCAAAAATAATCATATTTAGGGGGTGAGTTAGGGGTGGCTTCCGGGGATGTTATGAACTTGAGATTTTTTGTGGTAGTTCTTAACACCACTCTTAACAAGTAACCAAATTTCCAGCGGGGCATAACGCCTCTAACTATATTTTCTAAAATAATCATATTTAGGGGGTGAGTTAGGGGTGGCTTCCGGGGATGTTATGGACTTGAGATTTTTTGTGGTAGTTCTTAACACCACTCTTAACAAGTAACCAAATTTCCAGCGGGGCATAACGCCTCTAACTATTTTTTCAAAAATAATCATATTTAGGGGGTGAGTTAGGGGTGGCTTCCGGGGATGTTATGGACTTGAGATTTTTTGTGGTAGTTCTTAACACCACTTTTAACAAGTAACCAAATTTCCAGCGGGGCATAACGCCTCTAACTATTTTTTCAAAAATAATCATATTTAGGGGGTGAGTTAGGGGTGGCTTCCGGGGATGTTATGAACTTGAGATTTTTTGTGGTAGTTCTTAACACCACTCTTAACAAGTAACCAAATTTCCAGCGGGGCATAACGCCTCTAACTATTTTTTCAAAAATAATCATATTTAGGGGGTGAGTTAGGGGTGGCTTCCGGGGATGTTATGGACTTGAGATTTTTTGTGGTAGTTCTTAACACCACTCTTAACAAGTAACCAAATTTCCAGCGGGGCATAACGCCTCTAACTATTTTTTCAAAAATAATCATATTTAGGGGGTGAGTTAGGGGTGGCTTCCGGGGATGTTATGGACTTGAGATTTTTTGTGGTAGTTCTTAACACCACTCTTAACAAGTAACCAAATTTCCAGCGGGGCATAACGCCTCTAACTATTTTTTCAAAAATAATCATATTTAGGGGGTGAGTTAGGGGTGGCTTCCGGGGATGTTATGAACTTGAGATTTTTTGTGGTAGTTCTTAACACCACTCTTAACAAGTAACCAAATTTCCAGCGGGGCATAACGCCTCTAACTATTTTTTCTAAAATAATCATATTTAGGGGGTGAGTTAGGGGTGGCTTCCGGGGATGTTATGGACTTGAGATTTTTTGTGGTAGTTCTTAACACCACTCTTAACAAGTAACCAAATTTCCAGCGGGGCATAACGCCTCTAACTATTTTTTCAAAAATAATCATATTTAGGGGGTGAGTTAGGGGTGGCTTCCGGGGATGTTATGGACTTGAGATTTTTTGTGGTAGTTCTTAACACCACTCTTAACAAGTAACCAAATTTCCAGCGGGGCATAACGCCACTAACTATTTTTTCAAAAATAATCATATTTAGGGGGTGAGTTAGGGGTGGGTTGATAATTTGGGGTTAATAACTTAGGGGTAATAATTTTCGAAACCTCCACTGTCTTCCCATTATCAAAAAATAATTATTTGCTCCTTTTTTAACGTGCTAACTTTAGATTTTAAATTTAATTTTTTTTTTCCGAAATCGTTCATTTGAACGTTCGGAACTTCAGGCACATGTAAAAGTACCATATTCCGGCCTAGTACATAATTACGGTCTATTTTTTTGTAAGCTATAAAATAAGGAAATCGTCGAATATTTTGGAAAATAAAATAACCAGAAATAATCTATGATATTCTGGGTGTAAAATATTTGACCTTAGTCAATCGTCCTTTTAATTTGGAGTACATAAACTTCTTTTGAATCAGTCGTTCAACGCGAAAACCTCATGCGAAACAATTGTGTTAGGTAAAATAACAAAAAGTTGGGATCCTCTTCCTAAGATCATAAGTAGCATTAGGAAGTATATTTTTGCAGTATTTTAATTTTTCCTATTAAATACGATTTTATTTAATAACTCATAGCAATTTAAACATGTTATTAGGTGTTTTTATAATTAAAAAAGCCAATAGTTTGATGGACGGAATTACGTTCATGATTTTATTAGGCATGTACGTTATTCCGTTCTTAGAACGGAATTGAGAAAAAGGTGTGTGATTAGTGAGAGCTAATTCCGTGCTAAGGTATTTAAACAAGTTTTAAACAATTATAATATTTTCAAGCACACTTTGCTCCGAATTGTGCTCCAAGTATATTACAAATTCATAATTTTTTTGTGAGAAATTCAAGGTTTGGCTGGGTTCATACGGCATTTTACTGTATGTGTTTTTTCGGGATAAATGCTACCAGGAATAACAAATCTGTACCAGGATCACCAACTACCCTGTCAGGTCGTTCAACTCATGGTGCAATGTCAAGTAGTAAGCTTGGACTCTTATTCCACAATAAAGTTATTTATAATTTACTGACCGTAGTTTACCGGCAGAAAGTTATTAATTTCAGTGGAATAGCGATACACTTTGCAAAGGGCTGTTACATTCCTACCGTGGCTTACTGACCCCATGGAGGCGCAAAAAGTGCCATCACCGATGAGTTTGATGGCGCGGTTTTGCACCTTATCCAGTCATGCTGTAGTGGATTTTGACTTACCTGCGTAGATAAACGACTTGTATTCAAAGCGGGACCGAAAGTAGAACATGTAGATTGTAGCCAGGCCAGCTAGCTGGAGAGCGAACGCGCATCTCCTTCGAAATACAAGGCATTGGGAGGCTCTTTTGGCGATTTGGAAAATGTGATCTTTCTATCACAGATCCTCAGTTAAAGTTATGCCTAAGGTTTTAAAAAATGGATCAGCCATTAGATTCAGACCGTCCACTAAGACAGAAGAAAGGTCGGTGCAGGTTTTATTTAAGATGAGACAGTACCTACTTTGTTTTTTAGGACCCGGGAACCTCCGACAGAAATGGTGTGAGGTTTAGATGTGACGCCATCCAATATCACCTTGATTGAACGGCCAGTGCATTTGCTGACAAGTTCATTAATACACCTGTTTCCTATGTAAAAATGCCAAAAATACATTGAAGAACAGTGTACAAAAGCTTTGGAGTCTATCCAGCGTGGAACTATGACAATATTCTGTACCTCAACTATTTAACTAAATAAAAATGAAGAGGACTTAATTGGTTAATCGGTGAAGCATTTGGCAGAAATTGGGTTTCGAATCACCAAAGATCAGCAGCTCAGTCTTTATCAAAATTAGCTCAAAAGTCCTAATAATTTTAAAGAGGGTCAATATTTTAAAGAAACCCTAGTTATAGTCAGAGAGTATCACAGACTTTGACAATGTCACTTAATTCCCTAAATTAAGTAAATAAAATAAGCACTTATCGTTCATATTATTTGCAGAATTGTCATTTTTATAAATATGCCGGAATTACGGACGTATTAGCACGGAATTAGTTACAGAGTTGAATTTTGTAGGACGGAATTAGAGACAAACAAGTGGTTTAAAATTTTATCAATAAAAAAAAAATTTGCCATTTAATATGGCTGAAATGTATTAATTTCTCAATAGAACCGTTATGTAATTATGATCAATTAATTTTCACGTGGCTACCTTCATTCCAACAATTACAAACTAATATACAATTTTCGAAAACCCTTAATAGGCCGGAATATGGTACATTTACCTTAGTGTCTTGAAATCGTTTATACCGAAAGAAACCGCTTGGAGCTCACGTGAGGACTATTCAGTGTTCGGTCTGTTTCATCATAATTCGATCATCCAGGGACTTTTAATCCCAATAGCCGATTCCTGACTGTTAAAATCTTTTCTAGACTCCCCTCTAACCAAGGCGTTCGTACTGATCGCCCGAGACCGAAATAATTTGATTGATTTGATCAGTGATTTAAGCACCAGCTAGCCCTGAACAGCCCAAAAATTAACGTTTGCACTACTCTATCGACGAATGAAATAATCGGACGATTTCTCTTTAAAGATTCTCGTGGTGAAAATATCACTGTTAATGGTAAGTCCCATGATAAGCGAATATTTTGTGCCGAGGCACTTCGCGCATGTGGTTCCAGCAAGATGGCGCCACAGGTCACACAGCGAGAGCCACCAAGAGCCTCGTCCGTGAACAATTCCCCCAGAAAACTGATAAGTCGATTTGGTAACTTCGGCGGGCCACCCAGTTCGTCGGATCTCACCCCAATGGGAAACAGGACAACCTATAGAATGTCGCCGCTGAAGACCATCGCCCAAACAGCCATTATATCTTAGCGTGTATTAGGCCTTTACTTCAAAATGGAGTGGTATCAAATCGAGTAGAGTCATCAGGACTACAGTCGGTGGTGTACTACGTTGATCGAAAGGCTCTTTAAAGGATCTTTAATAGCACAGTGTCAAAGCACCTGTATGGTACCCAAATGAGGCAAGGTACGACTGAATAAAAATTCTACTTTTCCAAATACAGCCCGCTACATGCACGTACCACTAAAAGCGGAATTGTCCAAACGAAGCTAGGCATGCTCACCCTTTTTCTAGACTAAAGGGAATGAAATTGGAGCTTTAAGAAATCGTGTAGAACGAATAAAACGGGCAATGGGTG
This sequence comes from Thereva nobilitata, assembly GCA_963855945.1. Classification (NCBI taxonomy): domain Eukaryota; kingdom Metazoa; phylum Arthropoda; class Insecta; order Diptera; family Therevidae; genus Thereva; species Thereva nobilitata. The sequence continues at coordinate 16,071,524 of OY979698.1, forward strand.
ACCATAAAGGGTGCCATTACCATACTCAAAAGATCGGTTCTCGTTCCATTTCGTAGGTCAAGCAGCATTGGCCGTGTTTAATACTTAGTTGGGGTACCGCTTGATAAAACGACACTCTCGTTTGGAATGGTCTATTACGAATACATTCATATCTTTAACAGAGCCGTGCATACCCGGGGGCATTTTTAGATTTTTATCCCTGTAGGAGAGCGTCCATACCCGTGTGTAGCAGGCGCATTTTTTCGCTATGCGTGCTAGTTAGGGGCGCATATGTTTCTAAAAAAATAAACCAACTAAATTATTTTTACTGGGAACACAGGAAACAAAACTGATGTTGTTTGGGGTGCGCCATCTAGACCTTCGGTATTCCACCATTGAATAACTCTGATATTTTTTAGCCGATTTTGACAAATAAGCAAGATTTTTTTAGGATATTCTCTACCATTTATTTCAAATTATTTTTTGAATGACCACCTCCATTCGATACGTCAAAAGTAGCTTTTTTTCGGACATTTTGCATAACATTGGCCAGAATTTCGGGCGTTATAGCAGTTATTTCGGCTCGTAAGTTAGCTTTGAGTACGTCAATGGTCTTCTACTTGCTGGCATAAACTTTGCTTTTTAAATAAAACCCCACAAAAAAACCTGGTGCCATTAAATCCGGAGAAAGAGGGGGCCGATAATGACGATATGCACGCACAGTTCTCACAATTGAGCGATTGTTTTCAATGTAAAGCGCTATAATTTCAGCGCGTTCTTTCGGTGTGTATTGACTCATAGCTAAAATGGTACTAAATGACGTTACAGAAGCGTGTACAGTTGTGGAAATCGGCTAAAAAATGTCAGAGTTATTCAATGTTGAAATACCGAAGGTCTAGTTGGCGCACTTTGCACTTACTGAACAGGGGGCCCGATATTGTCAAAAACATAAAATTAAGTGGATTAAGATGGGCACACATACAAAGGCTTGACGATAACGATCCTGCTAAAATAGCGATAAATGGAATCCCTGATAGAAAGAGAAATTCCGGTCGACCAAAGAAGCGATACATGGACTCCGTGGAGGAAAATTTAGTTAAGTTAGGCGTACTTTATTGGTGGGCATTAGCCAGGAACCGAGCGGCATGGACAAAAATGTTGGAAGAAGCCAAGGACAAGAATCGCCTTGAAGTGGTACCAACTATTTCACCGTTGATCAAATTTTTTAGTAACCTTGGTCCATTCTGGAATAGCTCTATTTGTTCATCTACAACAACCCGAGTAAAAATAAATGATGGCCTTAGAACGGGCAAATGCCGACTGTGATTGAAACAAAGTCCTCGGCCATCTGGCGGTTAACAGAAGGGTCGTTGGAGAACAGTACGGCCGTACAGGGGGCGATTGACGGTGAAACAACGGCCTTACAGTTCCAATAACGGCCATTCGACGGTGGTACGGCGGCTGTATGGTTGCTAATACGGGTATACGACGGTGGTACAGTGGCAGCAACGTGGATATTCGCCCTCCTATAAGAAAATATATTTCACTGAAATTAAATGTGTGATTTTTTTTCGGTTGTGTTTTTTTTCAAGCCTTTAAATAACAAAATTTCCTACTAAAATATAAATCAACACGCACTACACACTTCACGTACAACAAACCGACGACTGGCGAGCTCGTTTCTCTTGTGCATCGATATCTTTAAGTAGGATAAATCGAAAGAACGATTGTACATAACGAAAATGATGAAGTTCCCATAAAACACATTCAACAATACATTTGGTGCAGATTCTTTTTTTGGCTCAAATTTCCCGTCGAATGCCCGTTTCTACAGCTCAGTACTTGGCCTTTTAAATCTTTTGGTCAAATTTGACCGTCGTAAGGCCGTACGTGCTCCCATTAAAAATGGTTAAAAACTCTACGGCCATCATATGCCCTTAAAAAGCCAAGCGGCCGGTGTTCGCCCTTTATAAGGCCGTTTTTTATTTTTACTCGGGAAGGCAGCACAGAAGAGGAGATGTAGCACTTCTGTCCTATTTTTGATATTGTGCCTTCCACAGACCTCTCAAAATGAGCAACCATCAATTTGTGTGTTCTCAACTTGGGAGTCGAACTAGTCACGAAAAGTGCCGCCTGGATGTCGTCTTTTTACTATAACTCAAATTTCAAAGATAGAATCTCGCTTGTATTTGTAAAGTGCAATGTTGAATAGCAAGCCTTAGTCGGAAAAGTGAAAAAAATGCCAAAGATGTCAACACGCGATTTTCCTCCAGCAGCTCCTTTCCAATATTAGCTGTGTTCCAAAATTCAAACAAAGTTCTTGCAAGCAGTTGGCTTCTACTCGTTCCTACTTCTCAAAAAAGGCATGAGTAGCTACGAGTAGAAGCCAACTGCTTGCGAGAACTTTGCTCGAAGTTTGGAACACAGCTATTAATGTGGTCGATTTTGGTATCCAACAGGAGATGGCTTACTCTCTTATACTTATAGATAGAGAATTGCTGTAAAGCGAAAAGGCATGTAAGAAAAAAGATTATTTAGATGGAAGAAGTGAAAGAAGAAGAAACATGCCAATAAAAGGAATCGAACCCTAACCTGTGAGATGGTAGTCAAAGAACTAAACACCTAGGCTAGGCTACCGAGGGGATTTCCAAGTTATCATAAAAATGCAACAGTAATTTAAATCCATCCATCTTCCAATTTCTTATCTCATCTAAATCTCCAACTCCAATTAATTTTTTATCACAAAAGCAATATATCAAAAACCATTAAAAAAATCACTCCTATTATTGTCAACATTAATTCGAAATTCTGTCCAATTACCGTGTCTTAAAAAGAAAACGTGCACTGGATAAAAAAATAAAAAAAAAAAAACAAATAAATAAAAATAATGAGAAATTTGTTAACAATAAAAAAAAACAAATTTGATTTTTATCACAACCAAAAGAATTTCGCTTTAAAAAAAACAACATTTCCTTTATTTTGTAGCTTAATTAAAATGAATTGCTCACCTGAGACAAGTTAATTAAAATTGAAGCTTCCTTCTGAATGCTCAATGAATTTGAAAATAACAAAAAAAAAACAAAACAAAAAAAAAACAGAAACAAAAATGTGGAGAAGAAAATTGTATATATCATTTTGCCTTTGGAACGGAAGGAAAATACAAATAAAAAAAATATATGTATGTAAAAAAAAATAAATAAAAATAAAAGGAAACCGTGAAACACCTACACTAATGTAAGTAAAAAGGAAACGGAGATGCTGCGATACTGCTACTAAATAAAATCTCGATCTGATGATTTTTTTTTTTTTATTTTTTTTTTATTTTTTATTTTTTGAAGGATATGAAATAAAATAAAAAAAAAAAATTCGTTGTACACCTTATATAGTATCCTTAGTAACTTCTCAGTAATCAGAGAATATCCAGGAGAATTCTGTTCCTGCTGAAGAGAAAGAACACTGCGAGTTGTTTTTTTTTTTTTTCTACAATTTTCATTTTTATATTCATCACATTATTTCTGGACTGGTAAGAGACTTGGTTTTGGTATGTACACAGTACCTATGAAGGTATTTTCCAAAAGGGCCTGTTTAATATTCTTAACAAGAACCATCCAGTGAGAACAATATGAGATGAATCTTAAGTCTACAGAGAAGGCGGGCGCTGTATTCATGCAAAAAAAAAAAAAAAATAAAAGAAAATAAGGAGAAATACAAAACTCAAAAAAAAAATGAAATAAAATAAAAGCATATTTCACCAAGCCATGTTCTTTCTGTTTTGGTGTTTTGGTGTACCTACAACAACCGTAGACACAAATAGCCTTTTTTTGGTATTAAACCGCACTGGAAGGTATCCACCCAAGCCGATCACTTTTAAAAAAGGATAAAACTTATAAATTCGTAGAAAATGTATAGAAGATGAACAAACTCCCTTGTGCCCAACCACCCTTTTTCTAAGCAAGCAACACCTCCACCCCCTTTCCCAATAAAAATTCCTGCATCCCCCCACTTTCGTACCAAAAAACAAAAGCGAAAGGGTTCAGAGATTTGCTTGTGAATACATTAAATAAAGGATAAAACGCTCAACGGAAAGGATCTGTTGTTATTATGAGATTCGGGATGCTCTAAAATAATTGTTTAAGGACCAATCTTTAAAGTCACGTACTTGTTTTAAGCTTCCTCGTTTTGTGCAGATTGCTGCTGTTGCTGATGCTGCTTGGTGCTGCTGTTGATGCTAGCGCGATGGTATAATGGTTGATACTAACAGGGTATGATGGCACGGTATCGGTTCACGGGGTTGATGGTGTCGTGCTGCTGCTGCTGGTTATATGATGATCCGAGTAAATCCCTTTGCACAATTCAAAATGTGTTCACTCCACAAAAAAATAAAGGATTTTATCACAACATCTAAGAATGTCACTGGTAATCCAAGAAAACCGCACAATATAATACCACCACCACACAGCACAAAGCTCCTTCAATATTCTCCTCCGTATTATGAATGAATGAAAATTCCACAAAGAATATTTTTTTTTATATATTCGATTTCGCCGCTTTTTTTTATTATATTTTTTTTTATTTTTTTTTTTCGTTAGAACTTAATTTGCATAGATATAGATACACACATCCACACAATTCCACTTCCTTTTTTTTTGCTATTCTTAAGCACTTTTCTTTCTATTCTGGGGACATTACCCCTTACTCAACATCACTCTAAGAAAGCGCACACGACTTTATCTCATGGGGGCACACAATAGATCTAAGTAAACAACAAAAAAAAAATAACATAGAGCACTCAAGGACCGGGACGGAGGATCCAGCGGGACCCGCTTCGTCTATTCAGGACACTATTTTCTTCTGCCGCCTTCTGTTGTTGTTGTTGTTGTTGTAGTAGCCTATCGCGATAAACCCCAGCTGCCCGACAGCGTACCGTAAACGACAGCGGCAAACCTTCTTCAAAAGACATCCGAGCACAACACAAACAAAACAACAATGGCCAAAAAAAAAAACAAATCCTTTTTTCTTATATATTATTATATATATATCGTACGGAAAAACGGGTAATAATTAGACCCAAACCCGGAGCATATTTGCCGCTGATTTAATTTCCGGTCCCGGTTTTCCAAAAAAAAAAATCCGCTCTGCCGCTTTTTATCCTCACCCGGTTTTTTTTCGTATCTGGCGAAGGAGATTTCACGGATTTCGGCTCCACCATGCACAAAAGTAGACAATTTCTCGTTTTCCGCCCTTTCGGTGGTAGAGGAGGATTTCACACAGCGCGCGACAGCCACTCAACAACCCTTAGTACATTTCCTGTAATGCCTCCTTTGTAACTCGCGCGCCCGGATTTAACCCGTTTCCCAAGCCGAACGAACCGAACTCACAGCCACTGTTGTTGAAAAGAAGCACCACCCGCGCTTTTACTCGCGATGTATAGAGTTTAGTGTAGGCACCACACAGCTTCTCGACTTTATTTTTTTTAGTCTCTCTATCTTAGAATTCGAATTCGCCGCGGATTTTTGTCGCTAGTCAAGAACAACCGCCAGCAGCAGAGGGTCCCTCGTCATCTTACGTGCGATGCCTCCTGACTACGTTGGATAAATCTTTCTGGATTCTGGGCTATCTGATGCCTTGCCACCAGAGTCGTCGTCGTCGTCGTCGTAGTGCCAGGCTTCTCGGGGGGCTTTACCATCCACAACAAGATCCACACTTGGGCGCGCGCGAATTTTTGTTCTGTTATCAGCGGAGCCGTCAACGACCCGCAAAGACCCGCCAAATAGACACGGGTGCACACGTTCCCGGAAGATTCTTACATATAAACGTGCCGCAGCTTAGCTCGAAACTAGCGGCTGGTTTCGCCCTGGTCTTCTTGAACTCATCGGATGCTGCTTTACCTTCTATACGGCTACTACCAGCTCAACATTGGCGCGCCCACGATCCACACTGTCCCCCTATCGCGAGGGGGGCATGCGCCGTGCTTCTCTATAGTATACACCACATAACTCCCACGGAAGCTTTCAACTGGGGGACCACCACCGCTTGGTGAAAAGCTCCATAGAGAAATGGACCAGTTGTGGGTGGTTACAGAGCTTTCGAGGTCACCGATGTTTTGATCACGAGTTTAATTTCGGCGAAAGCGTGTGTGTGTTGTGTGTAGCCGCCGCGTGTCTGTTATCCTAATTTCTGTTTTATCTTGTTTTCTTTCTCTCTTCTTCTTGCTCCTCACACATTTTTTTTGTGGACCATCACTGCCTACCATAGTTTTTGGTGATTGACCTGCCATGCCACCCGAAATTGATGACTGTAATAGCACAATTCGCCGAGGGGTGCAGGGCCCGCGCGGCAAAGCAGATAAGATCAAGTGCTGCCAATAAATGATTGTTGGGGATTTCTTGATTCTGTATTCCGTGTAAATAAGAGAGTCGAGCACAATTAAGGAAATTGTCCTTTAAATTCCAATTCGCTAGTCGTTTACCGTTTTAAATCAGGTAAATCTTCTTCAGCGTCACTCCTTAGGCATAAATTGATAAGGTTTTTTTGGTAATTTGAATAAGTTACATGTTTTCTCTTCTTCTAATTTAAATAAATAAAATTAGGCTTTGTTTTATTACAATATCTGATCGTCCTGGGAGATTCGTCCTTAGTCTTGGCTTGCGGCGGATTATTTATAGCTCACTTCAATACATCGAAATTTGTTTTGTGTTAGTGGAACGTTTTGTCTTTTGTTAATTTTATTCATTTAATTTATGGTTTTTTTTTATTTTGATGGAACAGAATTTTTTGATAGATTTATAACGATATATTAGGTCTGAGAAAAAGCCAGGTTAACTCCATTGAGGGCGTTCTGCAAAGATTGGAAGAAACGATAGTCAGAAGGTTCTATGCCTGGACTGTATGGTCGATGCATCAAAACCTTTTAGGGGATTATTGTGGAAAAACGTCTACATTTTTATTCTTCAAAATATTGTCCATCACTAGCCACAACTTTTTCACATCTCTTTCTGACAGCATATCGATTCCACGTTGAAAAACTGCTCATCTTTTGAGGCGATCCACAAATCAACCAAATTTTTGGTCTCGCCGGCCGTAAGACCGGAAGTTCTGCTCAGCCAAACCATTACCTTGTTTATGCGTAAGACGGTCTTAAGCTGAAAAGCGGCTTAAGACGAATTCCTTGTATAAACAGATTCGGATTCTCTCGCACACATAGAAAATATACGTCAGATACTATGAATTATGTCATAACCTTCAATAATATCCAGAGCAAAGTGACAGCGGAAGTATTTTATTCAAAAAATGAAATTTAACGTTATTATGATGTTTTTAAATTTGTACTATACTATGCATATATCATTTGTGGAAAGAATTATGCATTCCACAAGGTGTTTCATGCAAAGACTAGCTGCTTCTAATTTTATGTAAGCTTAAAAAAATGTAAATCTGATATGTCTGATATATGAATATTGCAGATTATTACAACATTTTAAAGAACACCGTATAAAAAAGAAAAGAATAGGAAACATTAAACGCAATGGACAATGGTGGGAGGATATAGTCTCTCAGGATTATCCTAATAAAGAAATGGTTACACATTTCAGAATGAAAAAATCAACATTTTTATATATAGTGGACTTTGTACAAGAATTTTTAAAGCCGTCAGAAAATGCTTTTACACCATGTTTGGAAGTGCCAAAAATTGTAGGCATCGCAATTTTTAAATTAGCGAGCTGTGCAGAATACAGGGTAGTGGGAATTACTTTTGGCGTACTAATGTACTGTGAAAAAATGTGTGGATAGGTTTTGTAGAGTTTTAGTGAAGGAATTGAAGAACTTCATTTATCTTCCCAGAACGGTTGACGAAGTTAAAGAAATTGCTCAGTCTTTTAAGGATAAAACAAATTTGTCACCAGTTGTTGGTGCAATTGATGGGACACATATCCCCATAAAGCCACCTCAGGAAGGGTATCGTGATTTCATTAATCGGAAAAACTGGCCATCAATGGTTTTGCAGGTTGTTGTAGATCACAAAATGCTGTTTCGTGACATCTGCATAAAACATCCTGGATCTTGTCACGACGCTACAGTATTCAAAGATTCAAGCATTGCCAAAACGTTCCGCAATGTTGTACCTCAGTATGGAGAAATTGTAGATGGTGCTGTTATTCGACCATTCCTAATAGGTGATCCTGCATACCCACTCTTAACGTGCCTAATAAAGGGTTTCACTGGGAATAGGACTATAGAACAAGAGTCTTTTAACACTTACTTGAGTTCTGGACGAGTAGTGGTTGAACAAGCCATCGGTCGACTTAAAGGAAGGTGGCGTATTTTAGGAAAAAAGATGGATGTTGATCATGAATTAGTTCCTACAATTGTAGCGGCTTGCTGTGTCCTTCACAATATAGTCGAAAGCCATAATGAGCAATTTCTACAAATATGGAGGGTTGAGGCTGCAGTTTTAAATCAGTTGTATGAACAACCAGTCCAATCGTTAACGTCACACGACTCTTCTGCAATTGCTTTAAGGGAACATTTGAAAAACCACCTGAGTACTTAGCCAATTAGAAGAAGTAATTTTTTGTAAATTGGAATAATTGAAAGCAAAATTAAAACTTTTTAATAAAAAATAACACAATAAAAATTCAAATTGTTTTAATAAAAAAATAAATTCATCTATTCTGATAATTTAAAATTAAATAAAAATAAAACATAATTCATTATCACTATCGTCGGCATCAAATTCAATAAAATAATCGGACACGTTGCCCATGGAACCGCTGGATGTGCTGGCAATTGGACTATCACTGCTGCTGTATGATAATCTCGACCGGATGGGAAAAGGCCGGCTTGCATCCGAAAAACTTGGTGGTCGGGATTCTAATGGATCTGCACCCAACGATACATTGTCCTGTGTCATCTAAGTAATAAAAATAAATTATTTAATAGAATATATTGCCACAGATATTTACGGTATTTATTAAAGTTCGAATAGACTCTTGGAACATTTTCTTGTTCTCCTCCTGTAGCTCACGTTCAAATCGCCTCTGGATTTCAAACTGCTCGCTCATCCATTTCTGGTGCAGCTCGATATCATTTACCCGTTGTTTTTGTTTTGCTTTCTGCTTTGTTGTGGAGATTGTTGAAGGCTCTCTTAAAGTCACCTCTTCAAAAGTGACATCGTCTTCACTTCCGAGCTGCTCGACATCATTATCTGTCACTGAAACAAAACAACAACTTTGTTAGACTGTAAATTGTTTATTGGATCACTACCAGAACCACTGTCAACACCACATGTCTGTAGCATAACTTGAGGCCTTTCACCAAAAATTTCCTCAAGGAGCTCCATGTGCTCCATCTCCATCCGAGATGAACCTGACTGCAAGTTTTTTTTTTGCTACAGTATTGTAGGGAGTTTTTAAATTTTTTAATTTGGTCCTAATTTGTTCGGGAGTCCTTTGAAATCCCCTTTCCCCCAGGTGGTGAGCCACAGCTTTGAACAGCTCAATTGATCTGTATTTTCTTCCATCTGTTAAATGAATAATTTTTCCTAAAACAAAAATAAAAGTCATGTGTCACTAATTCGATTAAAATTGCAAAATATAACATACTTTCCTTAATAATGGCCAACATTTCGTTGACCTCTTCTGAAGACCAATTCTTACCACTCATGATTTAGTTTTCTCCTCATAAAAACACAACGCGTCTTACCTGCTTGTTGTGAAAAGCCAACATCAGCCATTTTTATAATTTCTCACACACACATTAATAATTCGTCTTAAGCTGAAATAAATTAAGCTTGAGACGAATTTCGACTTAAGACTGTTTATACGGAGCCGGATTCTGTCTTAAGCCGAAAACCGTCTTACGCATAAACAAGGTACATGCGCCATCGATCGAAAGAGGCGATTTCTGAAGAATATAGCGGCTGCGGTAGGACGTGTCAATCAAGTGTTTCTGGATTGGGTTTAACGACAATTTGAGTTCCCATACAAAATCGAAGAACCAGAAGACCCAGATAAAACCTGGGTTTTCGATTTTGTATGGGAACTCAAAAGCTCTCAAAACCCAGTTCATTAAAAGAACACGGGGAATGTATGCTCCACGGTTTTTTCGCTTTGAATTGTCGTAACGGATCCATTTTTCATCGCCAGTTACAATACGATGCAAAAAACCCTGTTTTCGTTGTGGTCGGCGCACGTGAAAAAAGATATTGCACGTTTCTCGGTTTGAACTCGTACAACAACTAATTTTCTTGCTCTTGGATAATTCCCAATGGTTTCAAACGGTGAAAAATGGCTTGTAGAGTTACGCGCCGTAAATCTGCAAGTTTATGTTGCATTTGACATAGATCTTGGATCCAGTAACTCCTCCAAATCTGCGTCTTCAAAACTTTTTCACCAGTCCGGCACGATCCTTATCTTCCACGTCCAAATCGTAATTTTTGGAGCGTTGAAACCATTTTCAACACGTTCTTTCACTAATCGAAGCCTTACCATAAATTTTTACAATTTATCGTCGCACCTCAACCGTCTTACTTTTTTCGAATTGAAAGCAAAAAGCAAAACTTCCCGCAAATGATTTTTGGCTCAAAGTTTGACATTCTCAAGCACGAAAAAATATATGACGCAGATAAAAATTCACAAATGTAATCATAAGGAGTTATTGACGACATGTCATTTGACGTTTCTAGTCTGACATTTTACTGGTAGCGCCATCTATGGGAAAAGGACGCTTTTCATTTCAACTCCTAATATAATAGCTGCGTTCCTACTTTTTACTACTTGTGAGCAGAGCAGAAAAGGAACGCAAAATTCGTTGATTTGAGTAAAACCTAACCTAACATTTTTGATGTTATTGCCACTGCATCCACTCGGGTATCGCAAAAATGTTTATATGTGGATGCAGGACTCTCCACCAATTCCAACCTCTTCGACGTCCAGCCAAATAATGTGAATAGTTGAATCATGGTATATACATAGGTCTCCGATTTGTATACAGGGAGAGCTTGACCTGATTGGAATATGCATTGGAATCTCTAAAATAGTGGGCATTTTCCGATAAAAACCGAGCCATTCGAACAGTTATAACAGTTAGATTTGTGCAGACTGACCACAAGTAGGCAATGCTTTACAAAATAAAGAGTGAGAGAAAACCCAAACTTACGAGTCACACTTTGTACTACCCGTATGTCATTTCGTTGAAGCCATGCTAGAAAACAATAGGATCCCAGCAGGAAATGGAGTGCTGCAATAGCCATCTTTGAGCACTCCTGAAAAAGCTCCCGTTCTCATAACAGTTCCATATACTTTTTAACATTGCATGTCATTGCAGGTGAGCATACCTTTTAATGTTCCTTCAAGAGCGTTGTAGGAGCATTGTAAAAAAGCTATTTAAAACATGGAGGCCTGTGAATATGTGAATAAGCTCCGGTGCCGAAAAGCTTTTATTTTTGTTCATCCTAGCGGGAAAAATTGGGAGCGCTGCCCTGGGAGCTAATTTTGAGAGCTGCCAAATATGCTCCCAAGGGAGCATTACTGGAGTTTTCAGAAATTTCATAGAACGAAGAAAACGGGTTATTATCTTGGTGACATTAGCATACTCTATAGACCGGTTCTCGTTCGGTACGGAGGACAAGCACAATTGTACGTGGTTAGTGCACTTATTTGAGGATCTTGGTAAAATGACACTCGCACTTGGAAAGGAAATGCCAAAAGGCAAAAGTTTGTCTATTGATTGGCCATAACTATTACTGAATTGAAACTGATCAATTTCACAGTAATTTTCAATATTTCAAATAAATGACCGTAATCCGTGACATTTTTAAAATACTTAAATAACATTGTATAATATGAGAATTTTCAGATTCGGCAAATCTTTTCTAATATTTTCGAAAATCACTGAGATTTTTAATCGTGACTTTTCCCTCGTTTTTTTCACTTATAGATCTCTCGCTCTTACTTTTTTTTTAATAAATGTATAGATTAATTTCAGAGTAAAGATCAGTCCAACATTATAACCGCTTGCTGGTATGAGAGCTTTCTAAGAAATCAAAATCAAAATTTCAAAATTCAAACTAAAGAATTGCTGTTCCAAGTGTCTCAGATTTTGGGATTTTACACATAGAGAATGCGATGTGAACCAATCCCGCTCCTCTTGGATTTGATGCGACAAAAACTAGGTTGATGTTCTTGATAAAATTACAATTAAGGATTATCTACTTTGATGCATATGGCTTTTAGGGCCGTAAACATCATCTAGGAATACTCTCAGTCAAAAGCTCACTCAAATATTGTCAAAGCTTTTTAACATGGAAAATAAGAGCTTTCATAGCTATCTCCTCTTATCTTAAACCACGGCATTGCTGTTGTAATTTAACAAAAAAGCTCTCAGATTACTCATTCGAGGTATGCACCTCGTTTTTCGAGATTTTACACGTGGAGAATGCGGTGTAATGCCCCGGCTTCACCAATCTCAGTTCAATAATGTTCAGTTCAATCCACATAAAGCCTGAACCAGATATGACGTGCTGGACAGTAAGAAAACTGAACGAATTTGAGCTCAGTTACGGCACTTTGACAGATAGCCCTAAATGTAAGTGTAAAGTAACCAGTGACACCGCAGTGAAAAATGAGAATGCAGAGAATAAATAAAGATTTAAGTGATTTAATTGATTTATTTAAGTTGTGGACGGAGTACAAAAAACTTAGAAGTGCTCGGGAAAAAACAAGAAAAAAAAATCGCGAAATAAACAAAATGATAAACAGCCACGGATATTAGCTTGTTACATTTGTAAAAATAAAGAAATTGGATTCAGCGCAATTTTTTATTCACACGAAAAAATAACTTTGAGTTTTTGTTGTGCATATGTCATAGTTTCTTGGTTAAACAATCTAGAAGGCCTTCAATATCTCCTTAATCTGTTTTATGTCATTTACTGCTCCAAATTTATTAAAAAATTGTTAAAATGTGTACAGATTTTTTAAATAGCTAACGGATGCTAAGGTTTTGTGCCATTCTTACGGCACCCGTATGTTCGGTACGTACCATTCGAGAATTTAACGAACATTCGGCAAGTTCATTAAGTCAATTTAGGTCGGTGCCATATAAACACTCATGTTCGTACGTTACGGTACGTACGGCTACGGTCCGGCACGTCATATCTGGTTCAGGCTTAAGTGGCTTCACCGGCTCAAGTCCAGTTCATGTTCAGTTCCTACTTGAAATTGTTGTTGCCTCTTTGGCCAGAAGTCAGAAATGCAAAAGCTCACAGGAATGGCATTCCACTATTCCAGTTGATTACTCTCTTTTGAGCAAGCTTTTACGTTTAACTTCAGTTCGAGTTCCGTTGGCGAACTGAGGTTTGTTTTATCCTCAGTTGAATATGTGGAAATTGTATGCAAACTGAGGTTGTTTTAAAGTTCAGTTCACCAATTTGCTCGAACTTGCCCAATTCGGCCGGTGAAGCCGGGGTTTAAGGTTATCAAATTACCCCCCCTCGTGGATTTTATGCGGAGTAACCTAGGTTGATGTTAATGTTAAAACTTACAATTTAGGGATTACCTTCGTTGATGTATACGGTCCTATAGTGAGAGTCGTATGCTCTTACGACTGTGCTATCGAGGCATTTATCTGCTGGAGATTTTAATTAACATGCAGACCACTTTTATTGTAACCTACCTTATTATCTATATTTTCTTAAAAACTTCCGATGAAAATTTAGTACGTTATTTCACAATATGAATACAGTACAAGAACTTTTGAATAAGCCTAAATATATTCATTTGCACACTTTGTTCTCGGCAAGTCCTCCATAAAACTCGAAATAGAGCAAAGTCACACACATAAATTTCCCCCATTTTCTCCGAGTTCTTCAACAATAATTTTAATCCCCATTATCTCGTCTCACTTCATTCCAACAATTTATGTGCAAATGTATTCTATAAACAATATTCTTGTCGCACATTACTTCTGATGAAATCCTCAATTTTCAGTTATCTAGAACAAATTTCCCATCCACATTTCAGAGCAAAGTATTCAGGCCATGGCGAGGCGATATATATTAAAGAAGTAGAGCTCGCCTCGTTCAACCCTTCACCCGTTCCGCAAGTATCTAGATCCAGGGGATGCCAGAAAGGCGTCCATATTACGTTTTTATGACAAGCGACAGGGAATTTGATGGGTGGAAGACAAAAGTAGAATGGGGAAGGCGGCTCTCCTCGGCTCAGCTCCTCCTCGTAGCTCGAAGTTGGCTAGATGCCACACCAATTTTTATCTGATTCGGATTGAAGCTGGCTTTTCCATTTGCGTCAAGGCCTGGCCGAAACTAGGCTGCTTTCGTTTTTGGGGTGAAACACCTCTGCCAAGGGTGAAGAAGTGTGATAAAATGATCAAAACAACAATTGCCGCCGGATCGAGTCCGCATTTTTCTCAGATTTTATTTCCAATCTCGGCATTTTTCCGTTTTCATTTCGGAGGAAAGGAAATTTTTTTTTTGGCAAACGAACGAACGGAAAACGTCGGTTCTGCTCAACATCAGCCCGCCCTGAGGGGAGAGATGCCGGAGGCTGAATCTAAACAGAATTTTCCACAGACGTCAACAAAAATTTCCTCGCCCTCTAGGGAAGAGCATCTAGAAGAGCATACCGAAGGCTGGGGGCAGACCTTTAAATCGGAACGGGATGTAGGTGAGATGTCCCGATTTTGTGGGCCCAACGATGTCACACACGTTCAAGTGGATATCTTGGCCCCAAGTGGTGTTTACTTGCCGGGCTCTGGCCCGGTTGGGGGTAGTCCGAATCGGACCTCGCATAGGCCCAGACGGGCTCATTACAATGACACTTTATGTCCGCAATTAAATTGGATTTAGCATCCGAAATATCCCCCGGAGCCCGGTTCCGTCGGTCGTGTTGACGAGGGTCGTCTGGGACTTAATGATAAAAGGACTCGAGCCTTGGCCAACAGCACACCAGCAGCACCAGCCCAGCACCACCGATCTCCTGCAGCCAAATTGAGTGATAAAGTAAGCAGTGAAACGTGACTTCACTGCCGCCGTGTCCTTAGCACCTGAGTGTCCTGATGAGATTTCAGGTGCGGCCGTTCTGTGGCGGCAAAATATTTTTTTATGTTCGGCACCAAAAAAAAAACGAAAAAAAAAGAAATTCAATTAGAGCTCGGAATAAGCCTACGGAATACGGATCCTTTAGATTAGTATACAGAAGATGAAGTGTCAGGAGAGTATAGAACGGGCCAATTCGAGTGATTGGCTTTCTGCATGCCATCCGGGTAAGGTCTCATCGGGATCATCGGGATTATGTAAATGAGTCCTTTATGTAAATTGTGAACGTTATCTTGACACTTGTAAACTTTCATGTCGTTCCAAACACAAATAGATGCCAATTCCCATCCGTATTCTAAATTGACGACTTAGTGATAGGCATCTACTACTATCCCTCCTTCGCCCATGGGCGTCCGATGCCTAGGCAACAAGGCGAAAGTTTCATGTCATTAACTTTGAAACGTTTTGCTGCTCTTAAAGTCATACGGAGGAGGAGAGCGCCTCGTATTTAATGCTTCATGGCATATTTCAGCAATTCTCCTCCAGCATAGGCTGTAATTAGAGGCAATTGCGAACGTTGTTCTAGACCCGACGCTCTCGGCAATTATATGATAATTTTCAGGTGTGACTACAGATCTCGTGGCTAGTGCAGATCAAAATCTTAAAACGTTGATCAACAACGGGGCAAGTAACTAACTATTACTCTGGGTGTACGCAGGGAGTTGGGTGGGATTTGGAATTTTTAAATTGGCCAAGAGATGTCGATTATGGCTGAGATTCAATCGACCTAGAACATGGTTATTATTGCGCGGTGATATCGAGAGACTCTAGACGCGTCTCATACTCTGGGAGTAGTTTGGCATGAGCAAGAATACTTCTTCATGGAGATTAAGAAGATTAGTTTTTATGATTTATGTTTTTGTTTTTGTTTGGTTTGAAATTAATTTTGTTTGATTTATTGAGCTGAGGAATTCTACGAGAACAGAATACAAGTTCTAAGGGTTCCGTGGATCGGGTTTTAGTTGTGGATTCCGGTTTTTTCTGAAATTTATGTTTACTTTGTAAAGAAATGAAAAAAAAATTACATAATTTTCTTGTTTTATGTAAAAAAATTGCATAATTGTAAAACAAGCAGCAATCATAAACTGCACTACTGTAACAGATTACATCAACAGTTCGGCAATTTGTTTCCCGCTTGCACACTATTGCTGTCCTTTTAAACAAGCTACCTTTAAAGGTGGTCGCTCACGTACAGGGTTTTTAACACGACACAGCCGTTCCATGTTAGTTTATATTTCTATGAGTTCAATCCACATAAGTGGCTTCACCAGCTAAACTCCAGTTCATGTTCAGTTCGTGCTTGAAATTGTTGTTACTTTTTCGCCAGAAGTTAAAAATTTACTGGAATGACATTCCACTATTCCAGTTGATTACTCTTTTTTAAGCGAGCTTTTACGTTTAACTTCAGTTCGAGTCCAGTTGGGCGAACTGAGGTTTGTTTTTTCCTCAGTTGAATATGTGGAAATTGTATGCGAACTGAAGTTATTTTAAAGTTCAGTTCACCAATTTGCTCGAACTTGCGCAGTTCGGCCTGTGACGCCGGGGTATTAGGGCCACAGCTAATACTGATTGACTTTGGCGTTTGAGTACACCCTGGGTTTTTTCCGTCTTTTGGACGGAAGCCAGGGGCTACAAGATTTCTTCGAAATACGAGGTTACGAAGTACTGTTCGTACGAAGAACGAGAAATTGGATAGGTTCTAGCATTGCTTTGGATGGGATGGGTTGTTGGAAAGTGGAAGTTTTCAAAATCTACCGTCGGGACTTAAAGCACCGAAAATGGGACTGCCATACGACTTTATGTTGTAAGCCTGAATCTGTTAGATTCTTCCAGCCTTAATATGCTGTGAATCGTCTCTTCCACATCTCCTCCGACCGTAGCATATACTCCAGTATGCTTTTTGTTACTAGCTGCTCTCCGCCTACAGCTACTTCATCACCCATTATCTTAGCCTTAGCCTGTCTCACTCAGATATTCATGCCACAAGATTAGGAATAACATGGAAGTATTTCTTGCCTGCAATCAATAAAGAGTGCAATGAGTGGTCTCAATCGCGCTTTGGTAGCCAAACGTTTAAATTTTCAAAACATACCAAGTGTCCAGAGGACGATTTCAAATTATACATTCGACCAAATACATATGGATATAGTAAGGCCCCTTAAACTATTTCGCGGATACTCTTGGCCTTACAATCGTAGACCGATTTATGAGATGAACCCAAGCTTATCCAATTAGGGTTATTTCAGAGCCAGCAGTGGTAAAATGATTCGTCACTAAATTCGTGTCACGCTATGGCGTACTACTTGGAAACCTAACAGATCAAGGTACGCAATTCCAATGGAAACTCTTCAATGAAGTTATTTTCTGGTGAAGATGCTACTACATTCCCCTCTTGTCTTTTCTATACCTCTCCTAAAAAACCGGTTGGGTAACAGTTGAAGGAATACCAGTGTAGATAGCCTCAATGGTATGGACAGGACACTTTCCACACTTATGATGTAATAGACTTTTGATGAAATCTCGGTAACACAGTAATCGGCGAACGCCGATCTCAAGCTCACACAAGACTAGAATATTGTCTTAGTTGACGCAGATCACTTGGCAATGTTTATGGCTTTGATTTTCCACTTTACCACGACCATTTCGAAACTTCTGGACCCTGGGGAGTACTTGGTTCTTACTCAGAGTCGCATCACCGGACTCTTCTTGGATTCTTTTCAAACTTTCAAGAATAAAAGCGCGCGAATGCGTGAGGGCAATGTGCATAGCCAGGGCGGCGCTTTCATAGGTGTAAATGGTACATTTGCACCGGACGCAATTTCATAAATTAAGTTTTTTAAAAAAAATTTAATCTATGAAAAAAAAATTTAAAAAGTGTTTTCTTTTTTCTGTCTTTTTTCAGTGTCCTTCACTGCGATCAAAAAATGAACCGGTGATGGGGCGCAATATGGTACACTGCACCGGGCGCAATAAACCCAACGCCGGCCCTGTAGTATTGCTATCTCGTCACCAATTCTCTGGCGCGCTGCTATGCTTACATGACTACATGTGAGTCAAATGTGGAAAATTCCGGTGTTATATTTCAATGACCGACCTCCAATTAGGGTTTCTCATACCGAATAACTCGGAATCGGATTCGGCGAATCTTTCGCTTGGGATTCGGAATCGGGATCCGTTTCGGGAATTCGCCGAATCCCGATTCCCCGATTGAAATTCACTATTAAAATAAATATTCTTGATTATAACAAAATATAAAATTAGTTGTTTCATCTGTTAGAAACTTTGGTAATTAAAAGTAAAAACTTGACTCAAAATTTCAGAATTTTGAAAAAAAAAATTTTGGTAGGTTCTGGGTTTTTTATGTCATGGTGAATAAAATTGTATTGACATTTTAGGATTCTCGATTGTTTTAGTTTCAGTTTAATTTTTCAAATTCGAAAACTGGTTTTAAAAAAATGACATAAAAGTATCTATAAATAATAATACCTGTTAAATTTAAGTACATATTCTAAAATTAATATGACTTTAGCTATGGCAACTAAAAGATCTAAAGTTTGGAATTATTTTACCGTGCAACTAGCAATTCAAAACAAGCAAAAGTAATTACTACATTTTTGTTATGTTCCAAATCACCTGTGCCACCCAATTATCTCGGAAAGTTTCGCTAGAAAACTAATTTTTTCCCCCCCAAAATTGGAAAGCTTGAACAATTTCCTATGAATAAGGTCTGGACAATTTTTATGCTACGGCCTTTACTTTTGAAGTTATAAGCAACTCTTTTCCACAGCCCTCCCGGAATAAAAAAGGTGTGCAATGAAATTGCGCATGAAAAGCGTTATAATCAGTTTTGCAATAAAACGTGTAATTAAAAAGCCATGTGCAAAATACTTCTTTCGAATTTACGTTTTTCGACACTTAAAGCGCTGTAATTCGTGAAATATTAGCCCTACGTAAAAAATTCTAATAACAAAAATTGTAGATAATCGTCTGTTCTATAAGTATTACGAAGGATTTTTTCATGTAGAATTAACCATTAACAAAATATAGTGCAAAGAGAGTGATATATGAAGTTTGAAGCACTATATCTCCGTACATATAGACTTTACAAAAAAAATTCTAAACAAGAAAATTAAATCGCTTATTTATCTACAAAAAAGATTATATCAATTTTTGTCGTAAAATGCATAGTTTCTGAGATATAGAATTAAACGTATTTCCCTTCACTATAAGTTTAGCATTTTGAATTTAAGCTCATAAAAATATATAAAATCATTTGGTAAAAAAAATCGCGTTCGGATTTTTCGCGAAGGCCTTTTTTTCGACCTATTTATGAGACAATTAATACAATATATATTTTTTGTAAATTAAAATTGTGAGTTTTTACTTGGAATCGGAATCGGAATCGGTGGTTCTCAGTTTTAAGGATTCGGATTCGGCGAATCCAAAAAAGACGGGGTTTTGAGAAACCCTACCTTCAATAGATCCATAAGTGCATGCAATTTTTGTGCTACTAACATGTCTCCTTTTTTAACAATTTCAGCGGCTAACCGATCGATACCCGTGGCCTTATATCGAATATATTTTACCTGAATTTTGATACGCAATTGGTTCGACTGTTTCACAAATTTCAGTTCAATAGAAGATGATTACATTACCAATGATTTTATGTTTGCAAACCAAAACATTCAAACGTTTGGCATCATTGAACCGTGAAAATATTGAATAATTTCGGTTACGATATGGACAAATATCGATACTTTTGACTGTTTTGATTTGGAATTTAGGTTTTTGAATTGAAAATTAGTAAACAGGTGCCAAATGAACATAGTTTGGATGACAAATATTTAAATCTCTCTATTTCATTCAAACCCACAGTTTTTGTTATTATTTCAGCTTTCGATAAATTTGCCCTTTTCCAATTAAGGTTGTTATTTTATAGGTGACCCAACACCCAAAATATACCGAATTGTTACCGTATAAATCCCCGGATGTCCCAAAACCAACCCTATTTAATGCAACAAAGCAATCATCATAGATAATAATCATACCCCGAGATTAAGAGGAGGGCTGCATTCCATTTCTAACTTCCCAGCCAATGAACAAAGGATCTTTATTGCCCTTTTTTATAAAGAAAAATTATCAGGATATTACCTCATACCACAATCATATATTCATAAGGATACGCCAGACTGAAGGGAGATATCCGCACATCTAAGGAGGCGAAACACGCAAAGTATGTTAAGTCGTCATTCTCCCATCTCATAAAGGATCTAAAGAATTGCAATGCATTACTAGGGTCTCTCTCATAAGCTAAGGGTTCATCAACCTACATTATATCCTGGAGCTCGGAACACTTCAATCAGTTTGCACAGTCTATATATGTATGTATATATGTATGTGTGTACGCAGTATATCCCATATATGTGCAAATATGTAAGATTTTCATGAGGCCCTAGAATATTATTAGGGCGCAGGTTTCCTTCTGTTTTTATCCTTTGCAAAAAAGGGTCATAACTCTTCATTGTAGCCTAATACAGATATTAAGAAGGACATGATATGGGCAATAATTCAAAATAAACAACCAAAAAGTGTTTTCCACGAGATTGCCGGGATCCAAAGTAGCACAAGGTCCGTTTTTTTGGTGTGTTTCTTTATGCATAGTTACGAGGATTTATTTTCTGTTACGACAACATATGGTGCAGTTATGAATAATAAAAGGATTTTTTCCACGGCCGAAAATACATTCAGAGTTATGCACTGTGAAGTGGTTGGTGCCCAAAATTTTTAGGTTTATCGTGGTTGCATCCTAACAACTTTATCCTTTTACTCTCTGTGTTTGCATACACCAATGGAATATAGGACACGATGCCAGTAACACTCAAGGGCCGTAATCCGTTTTGAATCCTTTCAATTTAAATGTTGACATTCGTCGAAAAAAGGAACACATAGTCAGGCAGGTTAGGATTAAATTACATCAAGATATCGCCTCGTCGACTACTTCCAATTTGCGGAGAGACTGCATAAAACGCATTCTGCCCATCATCATCGTCATCATATCATCATCGATCCACATTCAGCGACTACTAACTGAATGCATTTACAGCTTAGCTTGCACAAGTCCTGGACGTTAAGGATCAATATTGAATTTGAAATTGAAACGCTGAATGTTTGTGTAATTCATTTTAGTTCACTGGTGCTGCCCTGGAGGACGATGACGATTGGTAACGCAGTGGCTCGATTCCGTCTACTTAGTTCCATTAGGATTTTGAGTGTACTTGTATAATGGGGTGTAAAATGGGATTATTCTCTACCAAGTAACAACCCCCCCCCCCCTCGACAACACCCTAACATCTGCTCAGACATCAACCCACTTATCATCCACCATCCACAATTCTTCCTGTTCAACTTAGTCAAGATTGATAACGGGCTGCTGCCCGTAATTGCTTTGCAAGAGGAGTTTTTACACGTGTAAACAGAATCGTCAGACTGTCGGGATGTGGCTTGTGTGGGGATTAGTTACGGAATCCTTTGGGATTATTTTAATTTAGTGATGAGATGTGAATTATCGTAGTTAGTGAAATAGGTAAGTTATAGGTCTTATAGAGTGTGTGTTTTTTTTCACCTAAGTTTGATTGATTGAGCTGAGGTTTTGATAAAATTTTGAATGGTAAAATGTGGTAAACAGATTATTTGTCAAAGGATTTCATATGATTTTGAAATTGATTGAAAATATCTGTTGAAAGTATAGTTTTGCATTTAAGAACTGCTTAAAGGTTTTACTAACAGGACTAACTTTGTAGAGTTAAGAATATTCTTTTTCTACGCCTCTGTTAGAATACAGGCATTCTGATATTACTTTAAGTTACGGAATTAGCAGCATTCCGCACCCGTGTGGAATATTCATTCCATCACTTGTTATGGAATGACTACTATTGGCGACATCTGTTCGTCGTAATCCAAGAATATGATTTATTAATTAAAGAAAAAAAGATTTATTAATTAAAGAAAAAAGGATTGTTTCAATAAATAAACAATCAATGATGTTCCGCTAGAATACTTTTGCTTTAAATAAACTATTCAATTATTAAATTGCAGAAAATAATAGCATTTTATTATTAAATTTTGCGGCGGCCATCTATTAACAAATTATAAAATTACAAAATTGTTATGAATGAACACTCCCTACTAATATGTTATTTAGCGTTAAAATATCTTGCTGTGCCTTATACCTACATTATATTTTTGACATTAGCTTTACAAAAGGTACGTTTTTCTTTACAAAATATTAATAAAAACTAATTAGAGGCGTAGAAAAAGTATAGTCTGCAACACGTTTCGAATGGCATATTCCGCACTCGTGGACCGCCAAACTTCCACTTGTGCGGAATGTGCATCATTCCAAATTTGTTACAGAATATACTTTTAAAAAATTAATGAAAAATTCAAAGTAAAAATAACTGTAACTCCGGAACCACACAATTTTTAGATAACCCTTCACAAATTGGAAATTTTGGAAGCGCCCAGTATGCCGTGATCACCTCGATTTTAGATTTCGGTATGGATTTGGAGTTTGTACTGAGTTCACTTTAAAACACCACCTTTTCAATCCATTCAAGCTTATTTTTATTCACTATAATTCAAAGATTTCAATCAATTCAAGTTTGATTTAATTCACTACAATTCAAGTTTATTTTAGCATTTGTAAGGTTTAAGTCTTGGTTTATAGTAATTCATTATATTAATTCTAAATATAAATATTCGTAAGTCAATTCTTAATTTAATTCAATTCTAATAGCATGCAATTTATTATCTTCCAGTTCAGTTTTGGTTTACTCAATTTTTAACACTTGGTTTCAATAAATTTTCGTTACTTGTTTTTAATTTATCATTGAACTGGTAGATGTCGCTGTCGTTGGGCGTTGATTGATCTCTAATTACGGTGAGGTGTGCGTAGCTTGATGCTCTACTCGCAAAGATCCTTACGTGATGCTTTGGGTGTTGCTGAAATTTAAATTGATTAACCCGAAAAAATTATATGGGGATCAATTGGCTGAGTACGCCGACGTAGGTGGGGATGAATTCGGCTCAGTACGCCTTTGATTGTGATGCTGCCTCAGTAGCAGTACAACCGGCTGTGTCAGATCCAAAGCAGCAAAGCAGAACCGTCGGCAGAGAATTGTTTCTCAAATTTGCAAAGCAGAACTTTTTGACGTTTCAAACATCTGTCACTTGGCAACTTATTTTTAAATGGCAAATGGACCCGAAAAATTGAGAATTTATTGTTATTTATTATTATTTGAATTTACTGAATCGTTTAACATCATCTTGCACTATATTTGGGAAAAATTATTATATTCGCAATTAATTTAATTTGACGTTAGCTCTCAAATTATACTGCTGCTTTACTTGGATCTGATTCAGTAGGCAGATTTCTGCTTCTGCTTCTGCCGCTGCTCAAAAAGTAGGATCTGATATGGCCTAACAGCTAAAGGATTGGTTTGGCTGAATACGCCAACTTGATGTTATGCCTGTGGATAACGTTTACTTACTAGCAGGATGGCGCCACCTGCCACCACAAAGTTCGTGAAGCACCAAACACCACAAAGTTCTATTGGGTGAAAAATGTTTTGCGCGTGTGATTTATCGAAAGACGACATAGAAATGGACTTACGCACAATTGGGATTACCAAGGGGAAGAGTAAGACGCCCGACCAAGGACGATGGATGAAGATTTTTGAGGTGTCCAAGGCTCACAGACGGCGTCAGTGATGATGATGATAATGGATTTTCTCGAAATGGAGACTTCAATTGCCCGCCGAGATAGTACGATCTAGCACCATTATACTTTTTTGTTTTAGGCTACGTTAAAGTCTACGCTAAACGATTGAAGCACGCAAAGACAATATTAGAGCTGCCACTGGCAAAATACAGCCGCTATTATGGGAAAGTTCATCATGTATTAAAATATTTGGCAGATATTGTATTCTATTAATAATCTCAGTGTTTGTGCATTAGATAGTATTTATATTTAACGATAAAAATATAGTATTTATATTTAACGATAAAAATATCATCGGTTTTTACGAAAATATTACTCTATTCTGTAGATTTCAAATGACACCACTTGTTGAAGGATCTTGTAGCAGCTCCAGCATATTCATACCTTTGGACCAAAACGTCTTTTGCCTAGGGATGCAATACTCAGAAAATTACTACGAATTGGGGTTGATGGAATGAACAGTTGGGGAAATGTTGTCAGAGGTGCATAATACAACCAACGAGAGAGAATGGAATATGGCGAAGGAGGTACAACAGGAAATTGTATGAAATTTTTGACGACTCAGAAATCTTAATTACGACTCTACAACCGATCCTGGCCTCTCGCATCTTTTCTTTCCATTGGCTCCGATTCTACGCTGATGTTTGGCATCCCTAAGCTCTGGGCGTCCTGGTCTACGCCATCCTTCCTTGGGAGTGGTGCTGACTGACCAATATACTTACAAGCTTCGGGGTGTTGATCCAGTTGTGCCGAACGACCAATACACTTACCAGCCACGGATAGTTGATCCAGGAGTGCCGAACGACCGAAACACTTACAAGCCACGGAGAGTTGATCCAGTGGTGCCGAAGGACCGATACACTTACCAGCCACGAAGAGTTGATCCAGTGGTGCCGAACGACCAATACACTTACAAACCATGGAGAGTTGATCCAGTGGTGCCCAACGACCGATAAACTTACCAGCCACGGAGAGTTGATCCAGTGGTACCGAACGACCAATGCACTTACCTGCCACGAAGAGTTGATCCAGTGGTGCCGAACGACCAATACACTTACAAACCATGGAGAGTTGCTCCAGTGGTGCCGAACGACCGAAACACTTACAAGCCACGGAGAGTTGATCCAGTGGTGACGAACAACCAATACACTTACAAACCATGGAGAGTTGATCCAGTGGTGCCCAACGACCGATAAACTTACCAGCCACGGAGAGTTGATCCAGTGGTGCCGAACGACCAATACACTTACCAGCCACGGAGAGTTGATCCAGTGGTGCCGGACGACCAATACACTTACAAACCATGGAGAGTTGATCCAGTGGTGCCGAACGACCGAAACACTTGCAAGCCACGGAGAGTTGATCCAGTGGTGCCGAACGACCAATACACTTACCAGCCAAGGAGAGTTGATCCAGTGGTGCCGAAGGACCAATACACTTACAAACCATGGAGAGTTGATCCAGTGGTGCCGAACGACCAATATACTTACCAGCCACGGAGAGTTGATCCAGTGGTGCCGAACGACCAATACACTTACTGTTGCATAAAAATCCCATGACTTGAACAACAACAACAAAGAACCAAACGACTCGTACAAAACAGACGAAAAATCCAACGCCTTATCGCAAAGGTATCGGATTTCGTCTGGGAGTGAGAATCTTTTAGGTACAAAACGGTAAAGTTGTTCCCAGGGGATAACGGTTCCCGTCGCGGTTTTCACGATTAACGCTGAAACCGCGATAAAGCCACTGCGGCCTCTGATAACTGAGTATCTTGACCTTGACCGCAGTGTGGGAACCGTTCCCCGTGGTCTTTGTTTTGGTTGAAGATCCACGGCTCGGCGGCGGTGACAATTTTCGCAAAAGTTGAGTGTTGTTGAATCCATGATCGCGAGCGGGCGAAAATATTATAGAGTGTTGTTTTGAACGTGGCGACCGGCGGTTTGTAAAGTCAATAAAGCAAAGAGTGTAAAGTAAAAATTGATAGAAAATAATAAAAAGAGAATTGTGGAATATAAGAATAGAGAAAAGAGTGTAACGTAAATATTGATAGAAAAGAATATGTTAACTTGAGAATTGTGGAATAGAAGAATAAAGCAAGGAGTATAACGTAAATATTGATAGGAAATAATAATTTAAGAATTGTGGAATGTAAGAATAAAGTAACGAGTGTAACGTAAATTTTGATAAAAAACAATAATTTGAGAAATGCGGAATATAAGAATAAAGCAAAGAGTGTAAAGTAAAAATTGATAGAAAATAATAAAAAGAGAATTGTGGAATATAAGAATAGAGAAAAGAGTGTAACGTAATTATTGATGGAAAAGAATATGTTAACTTGAGAATTGTGGAATAGAAGAATAAAGCAAGGAGTATAACGTAAATATTGATAGGAAATAATAATTTAAGAATTGTGGAATGTAAGAATAAAGTAACGAGTGTAACGTAAATTTTGATAAAAAACAAAAATTTGAGAAATGCGGAATATAAGAATAAAGCAAAGAGTGTAAAGTAAAAATTGATAGAAAATAATAAAAAGAGAATTGTGGAATATAAGAATAGAGAAAAGAGTGTAACGTAATTATTGATAGAAAAGAATATGTTAACTTGAGAATTGTGGAATAGAAGAATAAAGCAAGGAGTATAACGTAAATATTGATAGGAAATAATAATTTAAGAATTGTGGAATGTAAGAATAAAGTAACGAGTGTAACGTAAATTTTGATAAAAAACAATAATTTGAGAAATGCGGAATATAAGAATAAAGCAAGCAGTATAACGTAAATATTGATAGAAAACAATAATTTGAGAATTGTGGAATGTAAGAATAAAGCAAAGAGTGTAAAGTAAAAATTGATAGAAAACAATAATTTGAGAATTGTGGAGTATAAGAATAAAGCAAAGAGTGTAACGTAAATATTGATAGAAAACAATAAGTTGAGAATTGTGGAAAATAAGGATTGAGGAAAGGAAGATAAGAATAAAGCAAGCAGTATAACGTAAATATTGATAGAAAACAATAATTTGAGAATTGTGGAATGTAAGAATAAAGCAAAGAGTGTAAAGTAAAAATTGATAGAAAACAATAATTTGAGAATTGTGGAAAATAAGGATTGAGGAAAGGAAGTATAAAGTAAGTGTTGTTAAAAAATAAACATAAATCTTAAAATTACATTGGAACATTTATATGATATATAAGTAACTAATTGATGAATAAATAACAGTTAATAATAAAATTTTTGGCTTTATAAAATAACAAACAAAGAAATATAACAATTGGCGCAGCCGGTAGGATCCGGGCGAGCCTAACAATTACTGATCGAGTGCTGGATATAGGCACCCTATCCTTGAACTCAGCCTGAGCCGAGGCTGAGGGCACAAGATCAGTAGAGGTGACGACCTCGGATCCTATCAAGAATCTACACTCGGGGGTAACCATCTAGAGTGCCTCTGCTCCAGGCGAGCACGCATTTACCCCCCTAATTTATTACATCGCGGGACTTTTAGTGGGCTTCATCCCTGCCCAGGAGACGCCCTATGTCCGAGGGCCAACTAGGGGACAGCAGCTATTCCGAGACTCCCCCACCGAGGGACCACCAGCCTCCAGTAAGTGACCTAGCCACACCAGGCCCCTCAAGCCAACCAGGGCCCAACGGAACCCCAGCGAACTACCGGGGCATTCAACAAGGGAACACTTCGACACCGACAGCGACCACCTCATCAACAGAACCACCAGGTTCCCCCAGACGACTACGAAGCGGGACCCACATAGGCAAAAACGTTAGTCAAGTAAGTGTAAAAACTCTAAACGATATCCTCAAGCGAGCGCAGGAGACCGGCGAGTTTAATTTAGCTCATTTGGAAGCCGTCGATAAACAAATCGAACGTGCTGGTAAAGAGCGAAAAGTTAAATTAGTAGCTTATAAAGAGGCGGCCTTGAAATTCCAACGCCACCTAGACGAATTTAAAGGCAATCTCCCTCGCCCCCTTGAGGATAAGAATTTAGATTTAGAAGTTAAGGAGGATTCAGTTGTAAGCCCCGACAAACCTAATAACGAACCGCTCGAGTCAAATAACGCCACTTTAGATCTCCTAGCGGACTGGATAGAACTGTCCAGCCGTTCCCTGTCGCTTCTAGAGGAAGAAGAAAAAACTTTTAAAACTAACCCCCTTTTTAAACCTTCATTCCTCAAAGAAGACTTAACAGCTATGGCCGACGACTATATAAAGGTCGCCAAACTAACGGCCCAGCTTGTACCCTTATTTTCTGGCGGGCAAAGCCCGACAATAGGGACAGAACTACAGATGTTTCTGGGCTGTTGCCGTCGGGTACTCCAGTGCCTGACGGAACAGGAACAAGCGGCATTCCTACAGATATTCCCCACTAGGCTCCGAGGAGAGGCCTACCAACTGGTAGGCACCTCCCAACCCGCCACTTTTGAGGAGGCCGAAAACCTCCTAAACAGGACATATCTTCCCAGGGAGACTTACCAGGAACTGGTAAATAAACTTATACAGTTACGCCAGTTCCCCCTGGAACCCCTCACAACCTATACTACAAGGATAAAACAACAACTAACACTGTGTGAGGAAGCGGCCACCACCAAATATGGCGCGACAGCAGCGCCGGCCGTTAAGGGCCAATTGCAAGATTTTGCAAAAAATGCCCTGCGGAGTGGGGTTACAAATCCCCACCTCTGCCAGTACCTGTTAACCTTGGGAGAGGACACACTCGACAGCCTGACTCAAAAGGCACTGGACATGGAGAAGCTTCAACAGAACTCCATGTTTGCTCCCTACCAAATGTCAGTGCCGCTCCCAACCTTCAACCCCTACGGGCAAACAGCCCCAGTACCCCAACTGGAAAATATTTACAAAATGGCTCCCACAACACCCCACCAAAACAACAACACTCAATACACCGCCCCGCCAACAGCAACAACTCCTCAAGTAACAACACTCCAAAATCAGATGAACCCCCAGGTAATGTACACTACATATGCCCCACTACCCAACAACCCTCCAAATACCTCACAGGCGCCAATACAAAGCGCCCAACAAATAACCAATAGAAACCCCTCGCCAAAACCTGTAAACAATCCGTTGACAAACATCACCTGCAGCTACTGCCGCAATAAAGGGCATACCTATGCAGATTGTCTGAAGCGGAGAAACACTCCTTTTTGCATAATTTGTAGGGCCAACTCACACGATGCTAGGGACTGCCGCCAACCAGCGGAGTCACCCAGGCCCCATCACAGCAATAACAACCGATATCAACAACAGGGCCTCTCATTTAACAATACTAGTCGTTACCCCAACCCAAGGTCTCAATTCCAAGGTAATAACCGTTACCCAGACCAGAGGTCACAACCAGTAGATAACCACCGTTACCCTGACCAAAGACCTCGCAATCAGGGCGTAAATCATCAACCAAACAATCGACCCACAAGTAATGTTAATTGTCCTCCAAATGACCGTCAACAACCAGCCAACAACACCAGATCAGTGTTCAATATTAGACATAGGTGTGATTTCTGCCACAGACGTGGCCACACAGTAGACGACTGTCGTCAAAGGCAGCGTTGGGAGTCACAGCAAGCGGGAAACTCCCCGCAGTCGGACCAAGAAACCCCGGCCCGACAATAAGTTCGCAAAATCCTACTACGGGGGAACCTCAAGAGCCCGCACCAAGTGTCCCACTCGTCACCCTTCCGCTAGACATAAGCCTTAACGGCAAAGCCATCCTAGCAGTGGACACCGGCTCTCAGGTCAGTATACTAAAACACAAAAAACTCAAGGATCCCAACCTCATGGATCCCGCTAAAAAATGCACATTACAAACGCCATACGGCCAAGGAAAAACCCTAGGGAGCTGTCAGGGGAATATTCTTCTCAATACCCCCCTCCCATGTACATTCCAAATTGTGCAAAACATGTCGGAGATTCCCAAAGATGGTCTATTAGGATACGATTTTGTTACCAAACACTGTAACGTTGAGGGCCCAAATCAAACACTGCGATTCCCTCGAACAGAAATCAACCCGATGGAAATAGCCATTCCACTACATAGTGGAGTCCGTAAGTCGAAACCCAGAGAACAGCAGGAGCAAACCCAAACCAGGGAATTCCCCGGTGGTGTCTCCCCAATATTCTCAGAAAAGAATACTAGCTGCATAACTCAGGATGGGTCAAGGTTGGAGGACAGCCTCAACGACTTCGAAACCACCAAAGTCACAAGACATAAGGTAGCACTGGACAAACCCATCTGCCTCCCAAGTCGGTCTCAAATGGTGGTTCCTATTTCACTAGGGTTAGAGGAGGAAATGCTTTGCGAGTCATACGAGCCGAGCGAAGGGGTATTCCTAGCCAATGCCCTCTTACCATCTGGGACGAGAACAGTGTCAGTCGGCCTCCTCAATGTAAACACCCAACCGGTAGTCCTGGCGAGCCTAATTCTTACGCTGGCCCCATCAAAAGACTACAAAACCATTCAACTAGCCCCTAACAATAACCCAAGGTCTCTAACGAATGCTAAAGACGAAGACGGGTACCTTTCAGGCTCTGAACCAGTCGGTCTCAGGAACGCCAGTGCCCCATTGTCTCCAAACGCAAGGCTTCAAGGTATGCCCAAACATGGAGCAACCCCGCAGGGTATACCAAAGGGTAAACGGGCAAAATTGAAGTTGGAAAAAAGGGAAAGGGACAGCCCCCTCTGCCAATTGAGATATCTATTCCCGGACTTCGAAGATCCGGACCCCGAGCGCCACTCGCGCCTCAAGCAACTGGACGAGGAACTCAACCTCGACCACCCCCTGACGGCCGAAGAGGAACGGTCCATCAAGGATCTCTGTTATGAATATGCCGATATCTTCCACTTAAAAGGAGACAAGCTAACCTACACGGAAGCTCTGAGGCACGAGATCCCTATGGTCTACGACCAATATATTAACCAAAAAATGTACAGACTGCCCGAAACTCAGAGGCAGGTCATAAATGA
This sequence comes from Thereva nobilitata, assembly GCA_963855945.1. NCBI lineage: Eukaryota > Metazoa > Arthropoda > Insecta > Diptera > Therevidae > Thereva > Thereva nobilitata. The sequence goes on from OY979698.1 coordinate 16,102,391, forward strand.
CCAACTAGAAGAAATGTTGGACAACGACATTGTCCAACGAAGCAAAAGCCCTTGGAACTCACCCCTCCTTGTGGTCCCTAAGAAACCGGGCCCCGATGGTGAGAAAAAATGGCGGGTAGTGGTCGATTTCCGAAAGATCAATGAAAAGACCATAGGCGACGCGTATCCGCTTCCAAGGATCGAAGATATCCTGGATCAGCTCGGTCATTCGAGATATTTCTCTACCCTCGACTTGGCCAGTGGTTACCACCAGGTACTGGTGGAACCCCAAGACCGCCCCAAGACAGCTTTTAGCACGAATTATGGGCACTATGAATTTAAACGTATGCCGTTCGGGTTAAAAGGAGCCCCAGCTACGTTTCAGAGACTCATGAATTATGTCCTCACAGGCCTACAAGGCCTCGAATGCTTCGTGTACCTAGATGACATAGTCATCTACGGGAAGAACCTTGAGGACCATAATTCAAAGCTCCAACGGGTATTCGACCGGTTGAGGGAGAACAACCTCAAATTACAACCGGAGAAATGCCAATTCCTAAAGAAGGAAGTAGTCTATCTGGGTCATGTATGCTCCGAAGAAGGAGCCCTCCCGGACCCCAGAAAGACAGAGTGTGTCCAAAACTTCCCGGCACCCCGAACAATCAGGCAGGTACAGTCATTCTTAGGCCTAGCCAACTACTATAGAAAGTTTATCCCAGACTTTTCTAAGATAGTACGCCCGCTAACGAATTTGTTGCGAAAGGGCGTGAAATTTTCTTGGACGCCGAAATGCCAGGAAGCATTTCAAACGGTAAAGCGTTCCTTAGTCTCCCCACCACTGCTGATCTACCCTGATTTCAATAAACCGTTCAACCTAACAACGGATGCCAGCAGTGAGGCTCTCGGAGCAGTGCTCTCTCAAGGCGACGTAGGCAAGGATCAGCCCATAGCATATGCGAGCCGCACCCTAAATAAGGCGGAACGCAACTACTCAACGGTCGAAAAAGAGTTGCTAGCCATAGTATGGGCTGTTAAAAATTTCAGGTGTTACTTAATGGGTCGAAAGTTTACGGTCTACACTGATCATAAACCACTCAAGGGCGTTTTTAATGTCAAAGACCCCACCACTCGACTCGTTAGGTTTCACCACAAATTGTCTGAATACGACTACCATATAGAGTATAAACCGGGTAAATACAACACGAATGCTGATGCTCTCAGCCGGATTCCCCAAAGAGCAGAAGAGCCCAATACCTTCACGGTGGAAGCTCTAATTCACCAACCCGGTGAGCCCCTACCCATATCTCTCGCGGAAACTGGGGCTGTGGCGCCTCCTACGGAAAGACTAAAACAATGCAACGTAGTCACAAGGGCACAGGCACAAAAGATGGAGGAAGACGACAAAATCGAACACGTCCCCAATCCAAAAGCCCTCGATAGCGACGACGGGCCTAAGGAAATAAACCTTGAAGAGATAGCCCAACTTGCAGAAGCCCCCGAGGACACCTCCATCACAAAGCAACGCAAAGTTGAATTAATAACAAGCCCCGAAGAAATTCAAGTCATTTTAAAGGACTACCACGACTCCCCTTTCGGTGGACACCAGGGAGTCGTCAAAACCTATAATAGAATTCGCCAAAAGTACTGGTGGAGGCGAATGTTCCGTGACATAAGTCGTTATGTCCGGAAGTGCAAAAAGTGTCAAACCATGAAGGCATCGAGACAATTCCGAATGCCCATGGTAATAACAGACATCGCGGAAAAACCGTTCGACAAGGTTTATTTGGACATCGTAGGTCCACTGGAAGAAACTATTTCGGGAAACAAGTACATCCTAACCTTCCAGGATAACCTAACTAAATTCGTCGACTGGTATGCCATTCCCAATGCGGAAGCTCAAACGATAGCACAAATTTTCTTCGACGAAATCGTCACGCGCTATCGCATACCTAAACAAATAGTCACCGACCAAGGGTCGAACTTCCTCAGTGACTTGTTCAAAGGCGTGTGTAGGCTGCTAAAGATTAAGAAGCTCCAGACTTCAGCCTACCACCCCCAGTCCAATGGTGCACTTGAACGGGCCCATAGGCCCCTGATCGAATATCTACGCACCGTTGTAGATGAAAGCCCAAATGGTTGGGACCAATTCTTACGTACGGCAGCCTTCGTGTACAACAATAGCGTACACGAGGGAACGAAATTCACACCCATGGACTGCCTCTACGGTTTCACCGCGGACGTCCCGTCCAATCTAAAACGCAACCCGGAGCCACTTTATAATAACGAAAGTTATTATCACCAATTGCGGTACAAGCTGCAAAAGTCTTACGCTCTAGCAAGGAGAAACTTGCTAGCTAGCAAGACGCGCTCCAAAGCATATTATGACGGGAACGTCCGACCACTATCCCTCCACGTAGGCGACAAGGTTCTCTTGCGCAACGAAGCCCGGAAACACAAATTGTCGCAAATCTGGGTCGGACCCTACACCGTGGTAGCAGTCCCAAGCGCAGTGAACACCACCATCAAAATAAATAGGAGATTGGTTACAGTCCATAATAACCGCTTGAAGCCGTTTTATGAAAATAAAACGCAACTTTAAGCCACTAAAGCCAGTCCTGCTTACTGACGCCTAACGGTGCTTTACGGATAAAGCACCGACTTAGACGGATGGTATTCCGGCAAAATACACCTGTCCACTAATCTTATTAGTTCAACTGGCTACAAGAAAACGAAAACTAATCTCCTATTTATCATCTCGTTGCAGCGCAAAATGTGGACGCTAGTGTTCCTGTTACTCATACAAATGGCCACGAGCGCACCCGGACCATTGCCCTATGCACTGCGACCATACACCTTCACCCCAATCAACGCTACGGGAGTCCTCATCGAACACGTAGGAGAAGTTTGGTTATATCACCAAACCTGGAACGTGGTAACTGAACTGGACCTACATGAATTAGAGGTGCATACCGACCTAACGGAACAGGCCGAGAAAGTGGCCCAGCAAATATGTGTAAGAAACCCAACCGAACTCTGCGCGGCCCAACAGAAGCACATACATTCCATTGTTACCCACATAAAGCAACGTACAGGTACAATACGAGAATTGGTACCACGAAGCCGCCGCAACAGGTCATTATTCGACGGCATCGGACATGCCTTGCACTACCTGTTCGGGACTATGGACGCGAACGACGACCAGGAAATTTATAGTAGGTTGAATGAACTAGAGGGCAACGAGAAAGCCTTGGCCGAACTCGAAAAACGGCAAATTACCGTAGTAAATAATACTTTAAGAGAAATTCAAAAACCACTGATCGCGCTCGTGGACAGGCAAAATCAAATTACCGAACAGCTGGCAAAACTTTACAATGCGAGCGAGGACCTATATAACACCCAACTAAGGCAAGGGATAGTTACTGACATACTACTGCAGGTTTCCGAAATAGAGTCCAGACAGCAAACGCTCCTGGACATAATCCTCTCAAGCGCAGACAACAAAATTCACCCTCTTCTGATCTCGCCCGGCACATTATCCAAAATTTACCTCAAAACTAACCCGGAATGCGAAGACTGTATTCCACTTTTGCTTCAGGCAACACAGCTCCGATCACTCCTTATTCAGGACAAACTGGTAATAAAAATCACCCTACCAATTTTAAACTTGCCCAAAATACAATACCACAAAATTATACTCTTCCCGATAAACACTGCGGCAGGACACTCATTAATCCCAGAAATTCCATACTCGCATGTAGCTTCCGAGTTCAAGGCCCAACAGTTCGTGCTATTTCACCCACAAGAGGCCAAAGCTCTACAAAGGGTGACAGGGGACCGGAGGACCAATACTTTTATAGGGCCCTTAACGGTCCCAATCGTACGTTCCGCGAATACTAAAGAATGTACCGTTAGACTCCTTTATAACCCCCTAGGAGAAAAGGTGAACTGCCCAATAAGGGCCACAGACACGCCCCAAAGTTTGATAACAAACTTAGCCCAAACAAACACCTGGCTGTACTCACTAAACCAACCCACGATGTTCCACATCTCATGTGAAAAAATTAACCACACATTAAAAGTTGCCAAGCACGGCATATTCAAAGTCAACCAGCCGTGCCAAGTACAGGTGGAGGACAAGATTCTGGTATACGACGGACGCTCAACGCGAACCACCCAGATAATAGAACCCCCGTACTTCCCTGCCTCTGACCCCATCAATCTAGCAGTACCTGCTAAAAGACCATTGAAAACAGATTCAATCCCCGGTGAGGGGATAAAACTACTAACAGGGGAAGACACTAACAAGATCATCCAGGAAGGCACCAAGCCCCTGCAGGAGATCTATTCCCAGTTAAATCACCTGACCTGGGAACGTACCCACACCCATTCAACTGTCGCCATCTCGATCAGCGGCATAATAATACTTGGCCTCATAGGGTATACGTGCTATAAATGCACTCCGTTGCTAGTGGATGCCATCCGCTCTAAATGCTCCAAAAGGACCGGGAATGCATGTCCTCCGGACGAGAGAACAGTCTCCGAGGACCGAACGGCCCCAAGAGGGGTCCCTATGCAACCCGAGCCCGCATCCACCACAGTAACGGTCGAGACAATCCCTAGGCCCCTAATTAGATCACACACATTACCAAGGGCCCCCGCCATCCAGTTAGTGCAACCGGGAGGAGGACCTCAATAAGTATATGATAATGTAGAAATAATTTTTTTTTACCCCCCGTACCGCGCCACAAACGCCGGTACCACAACACCAATAGGTGTAAAGTTAAATTTTTTTTTGTAAACCCCCCTTACCGCGCCCCAAGCGCCGGTACCACAATACAAACCTCAACAATTTTTTTTTACCCCCCGTACCGCGCCCAATGCACCAGGACCACAATACTTACATTAAATCTTAAACCCTATGAAAGAAAAAAGCAAAACCAAAGCCTCCTAAAGCGCAAAAGAAAGAGAACCAAAAAAAAAAAAAAAAGAGAAAAACAGAAATTAAAATAATAAGTCAAAATTTATTATTTATTATTATTATAAAAAGGAACCCCGGACTTAATCCACCTTGGTTTTTACGTGGCGGCAATCACCCGGGGTATACTCCGCGGGGACCGGGAATTCCGGGATCCGGGGAGTACTTCTAATGGCCCCCCCAGGGGCCCCTGCTTGACAGGCCGCAATGGGATTCCAGGGCCCGAGGGGGGTGGAATGGACGCCGCCCGGTGATGCGCGCGGGACGGTGTCGGGGTTCCCGTGCGGTGTCGCAGCCTGCGACCTCGGGGGAACCCGAGACCGACCACGCCTGCCATGCCCGGTTTTGGCATTTAAATCTGCCAAGGCTTTCTGGGCCTGGGCCAGCCTCTCCAAGTGGTGCGCCACCGCCTTTCTGTGGTGCGCCAACTCGCGTTGATGGTGTGCCTCTCGGCGTACTAATTCTTTCCTAGTTAAACTGAAACAGAAAAAATTTTTTTTTAATTTTTACTAGCAAGGAAAAGAAAATTAAAAACTTACTCCATAAAGCTCCAAATCCTCGATTGAAAATGACCCATGTAGTAACCGAGTGCAAAACCAGAAGGGCTAATCTCGCACCATAAGTGCAAGATCAGCCAAAACTGAGATTTCCAAACGAACAAGGCGCCTTTGTTTCACGACGACGCCTTGTTCTTATCGGTGCCCCCAAGGAGTTGTTGCATAAAAATCCCATGACTTGAACAACAACAACAAAGAACCAAACGACTCGTACAAAACAGACGAAAAATCCAACGCCTTATCGCAAAGGTATCGGATTTCGTCTGGGAGTGAGAATCTTTTAGGTACAAAACGGTAAAGTTGTTCCCAGGGGATAACGGTTCCCGTCGCGGTTTTCACGATTAACGCTGAAACCGCGATAAAGCCACTGCGGCCTCTGATAACTGAGTATCTTGACCTTGACCGCAGTGTGGGAACCGTTCCCCGTGGTCTTTGTTTTGGTTGAAGATCCACGGCTCGGCGGCGGTGACAATTTTCGCAAAAGTTGAGTGTTGTTGAATCCATGATCGCGAGCGGGCGAAAATATTATAGAGTGTTGTTTTGAACGTGGCGACCGGCGGTTTGTAAAGTCAATAAAGCAAAGAGTGTAAAGTAAAAATTGATAGAAAATAATAAAAAGAGAATTGTGGAATATAAGAATAGAGAAAAGAGTGTAACGTAAATATTGATAGAAAAGAATATGTTAACTTGAGAATTGTGGAATAGAAGAATAAAGCAAGGAGTATAACGTAAATATTGATAGGAAATAATAATTTAAGAATTGTGGAATGTAAGAATAAAGTAACGAGTGTAACGTAAATTTTGATAAAAAACAATAATTTGAGAAATGCGGAATATAAGAATAAAGCAAAGAGTGTAAAGTAAAAATTGATAGAAAATAATAAAAAGAGAATTGTGGAATATAAGAATAGAGAAAAGAGTGTAACGTAATTATTGATGGAAAAGAATATGTTAACTTGAGAATTGTGGAATAGAAGAATAAAGCAAGGAGTATAACGTAAATATTGATAGGAAATAATAATTTAAGAATTGTGGAATGTAAGAATAAAGTAACGAGTGTAACGTAAATTTTGATAAAAAACAAAAATTTGAGAAATGCGGAATATAAGAATAAAGCAAAGAGTGTAAAGTAAAAATTGATAGAAAATAATAAAAAGAGAATTGTGGAATATAAGAATAGAGAAAAGAGTGTAACGTAATTATTGATAGAAAAGAATATGTTAACTTGAGAATTGTGGAATAGAAGAATAAAGCAAGGAGTATAACGTAAATATTGATAGGAAATAATAATTTAAGAATTGTGGAATGTAAGAATAAAGTAACGAGTGTAACGTAAATTTTGATAAAAAACAATAATTTGAGAAATGCGGAATATAAGAATAAAGCAAGCAGTATAACGTAAATATTGATAGAAAACAATAATTTGAGAATTGTGGAATGTAAGAATAAAGCAAAGAGTGTAAAGTAAAAATTGATAGAAAACAATAATTTGAGAATTGTGGAGTATAAGAATAAAGCAAAGAGTGTAACGTAAATATTGATAGAAAACAATAAGTTGAGAATTGTGGAAAATAAGGATTGAGGAAAGGAAGATAAGAATAAAGCAAGCAGTATAACGTAAATATTGATAGAAAACAATAATTTGAGAATTGTGGAATGTAAGAATAAAGCAAAGAGTGTAAAGTAAAAATTGATAGAAAACAATAATTTGAGAATTGTGGAAAATAAGGATTGAGGAAAGGAAGTATAAAGTAAGTGTTGTTAAAAAATAAACATAAATCTTAAAATTACATTGGAACATTTATATGATATATAAGTAACTAATTGATGAATAAATAACAGTTAATAATAAAATTTTTGGCTTTATAAAATAACAAACAAAGAAATATAACACCACGAAGAGTTGATCCAGTGGTGCCGAACGACCAATACACTTACAAACCATGGAGAGTTGATCCAGTGGTGCCCAACGACCGATAAACTTACCAGCCACGGAGAGTGGATCCAGTGGTACCAAACGACCAATACACTTACCAGTCACGTAGAGTTGATCCACTGGTGCCGCACGACCAATACAGGGTGATATGTATAACTCTAACAAAAAAAAATTCAGAATGGCCTATCGGCTAAATCGTTACCATTCCCCTCCCTCACCCCGGCTTACGATTTTTTTCGTCTTAACTAAAACCTATCAACAGCCGCCCGCTTTGTAAACTTAACAAATACACCCTGTATACAAAATCAAGAACACATTAAGTAAAATTAACCATAAAATATTCCAAAGCATAAAGCAAAACTACTTTCCTTGTTCACGACTAATGGTTTACAAACAAAACAGCGACCATAACAAGAGTCTCCCCGAAAAACGTTACAAAACCCAAATTCGATATAAACTTCGCCTCAGTTAATCCTTTATAAAGCGGAAATAGGATCATTTAAACTTTCCTAACATAATTCCACCACGAGATTTTGTTGTATTTTCTCTGTTCAACAAATTCCTTTAAGGTATTTTATGAAAACCGTTATTTACAAATCCCTTAAAAAGTATTTAACATTTTCTAAAGTTTTTCGAAAACGCCCCCCACCCCCGCCGCCGTGTTCAGCCGGCGTCGCTCGTTTATCTTATTTTTGAGCGGAAACTTTTCTCTCGACAGAGCCATTAATGGCGATAAATAAAAGGACGAAATTTACTTTGTGGCTTCTCGTTCGTGTATATTTATGCACATACACACTTGCACAGATAAGTATGGTGTATTTAGATAAAAGGATATAATTTTTTTTTTTGGTTTTTAGCTTCTCTGCTTTGAAATGGCTGCGACCAAAAATTCCAAAGATTCTTTGATACTTTGGTTTTTTTTTCGTCCTTACATTTTTCTACAATCATAAGCAAAAAGCCAAAGCGACGTTTTTTTCCTGGGAAATCTCTTATCGAATCGATTCAGTTTTTAGGTGGTTTTCATATAATTTTATGAGTGTGTACATGTGTGCGAGGATACCAAAGAAGGAAGCGCAACTTTCGAGTCCTTTATTTAAAAAAATTTCGCTGAAAAAAAAAATAAAGAAAAAAATTCGAGCGATGTTAAAGGACGCTCTGCTCTTAAGATGAAAAACTGTGTTTAATCCTGCTGTTATCATGGCATCATGCCTCGTAGACCATAGTATCAAATTACTGAGAATTCAACGAATAAGGAAGAACGTGGCTTCGTCCTTTTTTTTATGTAGAATCGATTTTGTTGTTAAAAATTCTTGTGACTTCTTTACAACAGCATTCAAAAAGCTTAGGCAGAAATCTTGAGAAAAATTTCCTTTTTTTTTAAGGATACAAACAAGAAATTCCTCCTTCCAAGTGGTGTGGTGGTGGTGGTTGAAAACAAATATTTGAGAGGAATTTTTTTTTGTGTTCAGTCCTTAAGCCTAAAAACTTGGTTACATTACAACAAAAGAGGACTTGACCTGACCGATTACATTAGTTTCAACTGCTCTTGTTGTTAGGTGATACCGCACCACTTTTCAGCCTCATACCCGAGTCCTGCCAAAAAAAAAATAAACAAACAAGGACATTTTTTTTTCTATCTTAAGTAAATAACTCTGGTGGCCACAGAATAGTCCATAAAGGTAATCTGAAATGTCTAACAAGAGAACATTAACCAGAAAAGCTGTCCCCTAGTCCATATATAGGCCGATCTTCCACAGGATAAAGCCATTCTCCTATTCCTGATGTTCTCCTTTCCGGGGGTGTAGTTGTGTGTGTGTTTTTTTTCATATAAAATTAATGTTTAACCATCCTGTCTCCCACTTACTGTAATGAAGCAGAACTACTGAGCTTGACAGCTAGTCACATTCCTTTTGGCATAGGGAATGCCACTGTTGGGGATTCCATCCAGGGAAATTCAAGCTGACCAGAAAGCATTTATTTCCAGTCGAAACGTTTCTCTGGACGCTGCGCTGGGATAATTTACCGGAATAGGGAGAGCACAGGCAAAGCAATCAAATGAATTTCCTTGCAAGGATATGCTTGTAGCTTAGATGCGGAACTTTTCCCTTCTTTGTGTTATTGTGCTGTGTGCTGAGGGGGACATTATTCCGAAGAGCTCTTATAGACCTTTCGGGTGTTTTTCAAATTGATTTATAAAGTAAGACGTATAGAGGTATTTGCGGTGGGAGATTCCAGGACATGCTCAGGAAATTCCATAAGATTTGATTGATTTAAAGCAATTTTTTTTCTAATTCTGTTAGGTTTTGTGTGGTGGCAACAAATGGCAATCAGGAAAGTGTCGTCACTTGTATGAATTAGTTCATACAGGACTGGAAGAGAGATGTAGATGTCATTGAAACTAGATTTGTTAAGTGCATTCATCTAAAAAATAATATAGCTTGGTTAATCCTCATCATAGTAGGAAGGACGTCGCCGTCGAAATTATCTCATGACGAGAATGGAGAAATTGAGGCGTCCGAAAGAAGTTTGGTCTACGGATATTCACCGACTGTTGCAAAACATCTATCTGGTCTATGTTGAGACGAAAGAGTTAGTGCCCTTGCACATTACAGCACCTGCTAGCATCTTTCAAATGGAGGTACTCACGATCCTATACGCCTACCAGACAAGGAACCTCGAACCTACACAAGGATGTAGCATTGGACCTTTGATACATAGCAAAGCCTCTATAAGAACGCCTCAAGGTAGTCGATCCAGAGCCGAGTTAGATAGGCACGGTCACGTCACGGCTGGATTCCACGGTCACGTCACGGCTGGATCGGAACGAGAAAGCCGACTACATAGTTTGGAGCATCTCTCCGGGGATCGGAGATCCAGATGCTTGCCAGCCCAATAGGTGAGGACGAAAGCGTTATTTTTGACTACCACTTTTAGCCAGCTAAAAGCCCGAGTAGAAATAAAAGTCGCCCGCTCCTAGCCTGAAACAGGAATGCATGGCGTCAAAACGCCTGCACGGTGCCCGAAACAGGCACAACATGCCTCAGTTAAAATAACTCTTGTCCGCCGCTAGCCTGCAACAGGCATGCACGCACAGCCTCAAATGGCCAGTATGGCATCCAAACGAGGCACGGTACACTCACACCAATTCTAGACTAAAAGAAGCAAAATTTGGGGCTTTAAAAAATTGTATAGGACGAAGAAAACGGGCAACTATCTTGGTAGCCATAAAGGGTGCCATTAGCATACTCAATTACGATTCCGTAGGTCAAGCAGCATTGGAAGTGCTTAGTACTTTGTTGGGGGCCCTCTTGGGAAAACGACACTCGCGTGTGGAATGGTAAAATACGAATATACATTCATATGTAATAGTGGCGTGCATACTTCTGACTAGTGCATTTTTAGATTTTCATGCTCGGAGCGTGCACACCCATGTGGCATGCGCATTTGTTCGTTACACGTGCTAGGTACGAGCGCGTACATGCTTTTAAAAAATTTACCAACTAAATTATTTTTACTCGCGGGTAAGCACTGGAGACTTGCATTCTCTCTAGGGCGACTTGGACTATTTACAACACAGGAAGAACAATAGGCGTCTTAAAAATATCCCGAAGAGGTCTTGCCAGAATTACGGCAATCCATCACGGGACATTGGTCCATAGGGGACCATTCTGTGCAGCTGCATGGCCCATTTCTGTTATTTTGTTGAAAGGCGTTATTTCGGAGTCTATACTGATCACAAACCAGTGGTTCGTGCCTTTCACACAAAGATCGTACGATCACCTCGACAGACCAGACATTTAAGGATTTCAGATAAAAAATACGTTGTCACAGACTACTAGTCGCCTACCTACACTAGCTCAGGCTCAACAAGATGACACTGAGTTGAAATCGCTCCAAGACTACCCAGCAACAGCTCATGGGTAAAACTATTGCTGACAGCAATACCTCCAATCTGGTCTGTTGTCAAACTGGTGCAGGAGTTCCAAGCGTTACATACCCACTTCCTTATGTAGGCTAGCATAACATAGCCTGTCCGAACACAGCCTGTCTTATACTGGTACTATCGACGCTGCTATCATTGAATGCAATGTTGGACATCTAGCTCTAGACCAATGGTGGGCAAAAGCTGACTTTTGCAGAGCATCAAAAAAGCTCTGGAACTGCCTTGGGAGCTCATGTGGCTCCTAAGAGCTGCCGCTACCCACTACTAGGCTAGTGGGAAAGATAGTATAGAGAAGGGAAAAAAACTGACAACGCCAACACGCTCTTTTATTACACCAGCTCCCCGACATCCAAGACTAACGTGACAGGAGATGCCTTTCTCACTTATTATGCTTAGAAGCGATGGCAGGACCAAGGGCAGAACAAAGAGAAGAGAAGAAAGAAGGAAAGTTATCTAGATCGGAAAAATGGAAAGCGCGAAGGACCATGCCTCGGAGTGAATTCGAACCACAAACCTCTAGGATGGTAGTCGGAAGGTTTTAACTCCTAGGCTGCGTAGGCCGGTTCCCTCATAAACTTTTATATTTCCTAAATTCTTGAGCCAAACACTCTATACTAGAAAAAAAACTCTGGAATTCCCATATAACGCTACAGACGTTGCCCAGATTAGCCTCTCCAATAGTCAATTGAAAATATCTCAAGTCAATATGGTTTAGGCTGCATTTGGTGTAATGTATTTCAATGAAGGAATTCTAACCTGTGAGTCGTTGCCCTCTAACTTAAAATGATTTAATAAATCAAACCTCAAAAAAATCTTATATCGTTAGAAAAATAAACTGTTGACACCTATTCAAATTCTCGTTTCTGCTCACAGCTCTGAAAAGTAACGCAGCATTAATTACCCTAAAAAATTGATGTGACTTTAATCAATCTTCAAAAACACTTTTGCCATTTTTCAGCCACCACGGTCATGATTAATGGATTGAAGTAAAAACCCGAAAACCCCGACTTGAAAAGAAACAGAGCAAAGGCCTCACCTGCGTATACCTCCTCACAATCAAAAAGCAAACGATAAAACTCCATCCACAAAGGACACTCTTGAAACAAAGCCAGAATTAGTGCATTCTCCGCGACCACAGACTAAGCTGCCACAGGATCAGGGCTTTGTGTCCTGTTCATTGTTTCTAACCGATGATGATCAGCAGGCAGAGGTTAAGTGGCCTCCCACCACCAGGGGGACAGGGACCTGTCACCAAAGTATTTATCTTGTGAATTGTCGCGCGCGGATTGTGTGCAGCCCTCGCAGGATTCATCCCGGCCCTGGTGAGCGGTAATTAAATTAGATAAGTAGACTGCTTTTCCCCAATATAGAGGGCTGCTTCTGTCGCACTTTATCCCTTCAGATTGTATCCTGTGTGACATTCAGTGTCATTAATCACTCGCAGAGGGAAGCTTCGGTTTTATGAGGCTTGCGGAGGAGGCACTGAAGCAGCGCTTTTCATCTCATGGCAAAAAGAGTGCTTTGTCAGTTCATGGCGGATTTTCATTTTACGAGTGGTTTTTTTATTGGCCCTAAATTTATCCAATACTAATTAAAAGCAGCGTTGATAATCCGTGAATTTCATCGAATCATTGTTTTATGAATTGAGGATTATAATCCTTAGAAAATGCCACGTCACAGATGCCAGAGTCCTCCATTGGCGAAGTTGGCACGAGGGACATAGGCACGTGGTGGTGGTGGCGTCAACAACATCACATCGAGATAAGACCTTTAAATGGATAAAAAAAAATATTCAATGGAATGCATCCAGGCCAAAATCCTTTATCACGGAGCCTGGAATTGATGAAACAGAAAAATTCCGCAGGGAATAACTCTTCCTGTCAGAAGTGATTTATTCTGCACTAACAGAAATGGCAGCGAGCGCGAGTCCTTCCTACGCCGCCGCCCCCCATTTATGGCTACACGGTAAGAAAGTGTAATATCGGCGCGAAATAGATATTACGTGCCTCCTCACACTGTAAGGATCTAAGGATGGCCCCGGAACCGCCGGAAGTGTATAATTTAAAGTCTTTCGCCGCCTTGGAAGGAACTCTCGAATACAGAACGCTGGTGTATGCCTCCGAGTCCTTTACTTCCTTCGCAATATGTGTTGCTCAATGGGGTGTGAAATCCATTCGTTTACAAGCTTCCAGCTATGAACCCCTTGTATTGAGTTTTTATCCCCCGCCATCGTGCTTCCGGCCCCGTCGATCTGGATCCCGATAGGCATCAGTATGAAAGGATAAAGGCGTCACCAGTTTCCAATATCCTAAGGATTCAGAATCGATAATCTCAAAGATACATCAACCGACAGCCGAGAACCCTTTTTCATACAGTGGCGGAGGGGCGGGGGAGGGGGAGTGTTATAGCAGCGAATTTGTTCTCTCTCGGGGATCTCCATACACAGAAATGGTATGGAGTTTATATACATACCTTCGGCGAAGGGTTAATCCCGTTTCTGCCCAGTTTTGCGATATCCTTAGAATTAGAATACAAATTGGAGTCATTACTTGATCCTGGCTGCCTGTGGAATATTCACTACTAGGCTATTTTTTTCCCTGCCTCTTATATATATATTTTTTTTTGGTTGTTTGAAATGAAGTTCACCCCAACAGCCTAGATGGTCCTGGTGGGTCCTTCGTGCCTGGTGAATTTATTTCCAGAGTTCACTGTATGCGTGTAGTACCTGATAAATCGTTGAGGGTGGGAAATTTGGCAAGCTTATATGCGAATGTGGAGGGCCTAAAGTGTCCCGGAGCAATTTACAGAAGGATGAATGAGTCCTTTGAGCAGAGGAAATTACACCAAATGCAAATTTCCAGTACGCACATGTGTAATAAGGATTTGTGTTATTGCCTGAACCTTTTTCGGAGGCAATTTAACAAATTATCAAAATTAGTGTGTGGCGGTAAGGTTTAATGAAGGTCATGTATTTTACTTAATTAAAAAAAATATTTTGGGTTTTTTTTGTGGGGGGGAGGTTAAAACGTGTTAATTTTTGTGATTGGAGGGAATCTTAGTTTGTGGAAGTGGGCAGCAGGATGCATTTGTTGATTTGGTGGTAAATCTCCTCATAATTTTTTGCTATTTTTATGTCCTTGATTGCTATACCGAAAATAGTTAAGATTTTTGCGCTTATGTTCTATGATCCTGGTTCATGAAATTCAAGTAACGAATGTTAAAACACTAAAACAGGACCATTCGGACCATTGACTAGTCTAGTCAGCGCTCATAATTCTCTCAGATCTTTTGTCCCAACAAACATATCTTCGAAAAAAGTGTCTCTCACTATGGCAAAACCAACTGGTTGCAGTTTATTCGCTTTTTGGGATTTGTAACACTGACTGGGATTTGTGTTTCCGTAGTACGAACGTCAACCTTGTCTGCCAATGTCTTACTAGTTATTTGGCACTAGTTTCAACGACAATAGCTTCTTTTATGTTTTTTAAAGTGGAATGTATAACAGAGATCAAATTCAAAGCCGATTTCCTAGTACCTTTGTTTGCCTCTAACCCGTCTTTACTCAACACTGCTATGCCTCCGACGATTTTCGAGTATACGACTCTCTGAATGGACGAAGTTTTCTTCATGACTCGAAATGAGTCAATTACGAAATGAGTCAAAGACGTCAATAAATTCACTAGCCCCATTGTCAGGGACCGCTAACGACTTAACTAAATGTACCTCGCCTTGAAATAAACTTCTGCGCATACTTGTCTGTAGTTTATCCAGGCTCTGGGAAATCAGCTTATGTTTAGCGTATTTCCTGAAAACGCGATTCAAACGAGCCCACTATCGGTCACCCAATAGAAATCATTTATATTTTCTCTAAAATAAAGTATTGACTTCTTGTAGAATATCTAAAATCCAAACACTATTAGACTTAGAGCTGTATGGCCTTAGACAAAATAAACAAAAGACAAAAATATTTACTGACGACTATGTGCATGTAATACAATACCTTAACCAAAATTTTATGTTTTTGGTGTTTTTAGTCTAGATATCTAACAATATACAGCTCTAACTTAACCGTACTTTATTTAGGATAGTTTGGTCTTGCAGCAATAAACTCACTGTATGTCCAATTCAACCAACAAGCAATATCGAACTCATTCTTGACTGGCGACAGTAAGATTCGCGTCAACTTAAACACCACCAAAACGAGGTTATGCCTCAGCTTTAATAAAAGTTGCACCGATCTTTCTTTCGTTTTCATAAACGGGGTTGATTAACAGCTGAACCACCTTTTAGGCGCAATATTAACAGAGAACCACTGATGGACTGACCACATGTTCCAAATCGAAAACCAAGCATCCCGATGCTCGATGTAAATTTACCCTTTCGTAAGCAGCCTGAGTTGCATATAACAAGTGGTACCTTCAACCCATGGAGGCATTTTTTTTAAACCCCTCCAATCCCTGTAATGCCCAACAATCATTTGGTCTCCGTTTTGTTTCAGTTTCGAGAAGGCATGCATTGGAGGGGTTTAAAAAAATGTATCCGCCATCACCGTACTCAGCGTCCTCGAAAACGGGGCAAACATATTTTGGCGCTGATATTAAAAAAAAAATCACCCCTTTTTCTGGGTTTTTTCCGACTCACACAGGGCACTACTGACTCCATTAAACTATTATTCTCGAATGTATAAAACTAATAGGATAGAATTTTTATATGCGCTTCACACGTGCTGGCAAAAACATCAGGCAAGCGGCACCGCCTAGGAAGGCAATGCTGCATGAAAAGAATCACACAAAACACACAAACACAACTCAAGTAAATCATGGTAGGCATGACATCTTGATGAAAAAGTTCGAACTTGATATTGCTCTTAAACCCCATTGCATACCCCCGCCCCGGCACCAAAAAGGTCACAATCACCGGAAACACTTAAACCCATTGCATACCCATAGGCCAAAAGGTGCAGGAACCCCCTAGCTAAACTACTCCGAGACTAGTTTAAATTTGGTCGTACGGAACCATAATCAAAATAATATGATAAAACAGGGCGATCGGGAAAAAGTTTTACAACCCAAATATGGTCTTCAAGTTTAGACGACAACGTAGCCAACGTATATGCCAGATAGTATTCATACAGTGAGGCAGAGTGTATGTAAACGTCTGAGCGTCTTTCATCGGCACTGTGAACAAAAATTGGGAATGTCGCCGTTTGTTTTGTTAAAACTCCTCAAGAAAGAATTTTAACAGTATATAATTCCATTGACACAACAGCTACAAGAAAATGACCATAAACGACGGCGAAAATGGCCATCGTTCGGCGACATGAAACGTACCATGTATAATGAGCGATGAAACAGCAAAAACAGGTTTAAATATTAACACGGAAAAAACAGAAGCAAACATTCAATATACAATATTATCTGATTCTTGCTAGGAGGTAGTAAGGGAATGTTCGTTTGACCCAAAAGAATTGGTTGAAGAACAATTTTTGGTAAATATTCAGATTAACTCCTCCACGACCGATTTTGATGAAATTTTTACACAAGGTACAGTTAATTATGTACACCTCAGGTATGTTAATAAAAAGTGTCGGTCAAGTCCCGTTATCTTGTAATTCCACTTCCAAGTACCGACATACCTGAGTTGTACATAATTAACTGTACCTTGTGTAAAATTTTCATCAAAATTGGGCGTGGAGGAGTTAATCTGAATATTTACCCAATTTTTAGTTGTTAACCCGTATACCATTGCATCCTCCTACAATTGGACCCTTAAATTTTAGTCTTTATGGCCGAAATACACTTCAACGCATGAAGCAGACGCAAAAAGCTTTGGGCAAGAGAGGCATGTGCTGTGCATAGGTGGAAAGAGTTCAGAGTTTCATACTTCAGGGGAGGCTACTTGATACGAAAAGCTTTTGTTACTACTTTATAGCCTTATGGCACTAGCTTTTTCGTAGGCTGAAAATGCTGCCTTGGCTAGACTGAAAATGACGAAATCTGTTATACTGTGTGACAGAGATACTGAGTGAGAGTAAGAACGATTGTCTGATTATTATAACAGATAGTTGTGAGTGGATCCAAAAGAAATACATTGGGAAATATTTGAAATATTTAAATTTATTGTGATTAAAATTAAATTAATTTAAATTTATTGTATTTAAAATTAAACATCGCCAACATCAGGTACTTACAT
The DNA here is from genome assembly GCA_963855945.1 of Thereva nobilitata. Classification (NCBI taxonomy): domain Eukaryota; kingdom Metazoa; phylum Arthropoda; class Insecta; order Diptera; family Therevidae; genus Thereva; species Thereva nobilitata. The sequence continues at coordinate 16,119,973 of OY979698.1, forward strand.
ATATTAAGATTCTTTGTTCTCTTCCTTTCAATTTGCTACTTCCTCAATAAAAAATCTGTTTTTGACCTGAGTCCTTCTTTACCACCGTTGGGTTCCCCATAATTAAATCCTTTCATACATCAAGATTTTTTATGGCTCTGATTTTTGTTTATTACTTTCAATACAAAAACTTGCAGGGATCACAGGTCACTTTTTTAATTCCTGATCGTGCATAATTTAAAAACAATCGGAATCCAGTCTTGTGGCACCTCTGGACGGGCCATAACAAATTCTGTCGTGAGTTATAAATTGTGAGTTGTTGTTGTTTTGTCCGTACGAAATGGAAAAAAAATATGAAAAATGAAAAACTAACTTGGACAGACGATCAAGTAGAGTTTATAATAGATGAGATAGTTGATCGTCAAACTGCGGTACCACGCAAATCATAGACTCCCCCGAATTTGCAACCCCCGCCCGTTGTAATAAGAAAAATTTGTCTCCCACGCCTTGAAATTACTATTGGGCTATTAAAATATCACTGTAAACACCTCAAATTTTTTGGAGCGATTTTACATCGGAGCCCCAATTCTAAACATTTGCTCTTCAATTATATTTATTGTCACTGCAATAATTTATAATCACTTAAATAATATTTATAATTACTTCAATTTATTGTTATTCACTCACTGTTATAAAAAGTCTAGAGATGCAGCAAACTGTTATAAAAAGCATAGAAAAAAGAACATGAATCTCATTCTTTTTCTATGCTTTTTATATCAGTTTTCTAGACTTTTTATAACACTTAAAATCTAGCCAAGAAAAGTTTGAGTATATTCCTCTCACTCTTACATATGGGGAAATCTCCTTTGAATTTTTTCTTTCAGGTTTCAGCCTAGCCAAGGCAGCATTTTCAGCCTACGATAAAGCCAGTGTCATAAGGCTATTATGTGAGTCCACATGAATTTGTCTACCCTTTAAGCCTATTACAATCATAAAAAAAAATTGCAGAAAGAGTTGCAGGAAAATAGTCTAATCTTGTGCATATTGAAAATTAAATTGGCTTTTGTTTAAAAATATACTTTATTTATTTACACTGACTCAGTCTGCCTATACAAGCGAAAACCATGTTCAAATGATAACATTTTCATTTTAATCAATTATTTAGCATCCTTCAACATCTTAAAAAAACACAATTAAAACACACATAATTTGCGACAAACTTATCAAAATTTACCCATAACATGATGACAATCTCCAGTGTCTATATCCAGTTTGTAGCATTTTGGACAATCATATGCCGCACTATTATTTACCAGTAAAAATATAGTAACGAGAATCAAAATAAAAATTAACAAATTCATTACGACTGTGAACAAATCAAACTGAAATTTGTCCATTCGAGCTTTCGTTTTTATACACAAGTTTCACCAATTTGAACGATCGACACTTTTGTGACGATCGACACTTGTTTATGTGATTCCAGAAGTTCATTTCAATGCCACATTTTTTGAAACAAATATTTATTTTGTGATTAATCAATTTTTATTGGTAATTTTTTTTAAGTGAATAACAAAACATTTAGATTTTTCCACATTTATTAAAAAAAATGAGAGAGAAAGAACAACACTAGTACTTGGGTGTGCGTCCATGATGAAAGATCGACTTTTTTCTAATTTTTCAATTACATTCTGAAATTAAACACAAATTTTTAGTAATTATAGTTTGCTACCACAAAAACTCCTACCTTCAGTAAAAATGCAATTTCCATCCTCATCCGGAACATAGCACAAAGGGCAGTCGTTGTACTCGGCCAATCCCCTCTGAGCTAGGGCCAGCATCACTGCAATGGTGAATAGAACGTAGAAAAACTTCATGTTTGTTTCTGATTAATTCGTTTTCAACTAAATACGGCATTGTTAATTTGTTCGTTTATATACGACCTGAGCATTCACCTGACTAAAAGCTCGTTTTCCGTATATATATTTAACGAAGCTTTTGCATTATTAATAGACGTTTTCATAGACGACACTTTTGAGGGGCTGTTATCGGGCTGCTTTTGAAATTTTTTTTGTTTGTTCAAATGTTTCAGATTGGCATCGTTTTTTGACGGGGTGGGGGTGGACTTATTACTGTCGAAATTTTGTTGATTTATTAAATATTTCATTAGAGTCTGTTTCTAAGATGAAATGTCATATTTGAAGTGTGTTTGTAGTATGATATGTAAATAATGGATTGAATGGAATAGATAAAAACTGCGTAGGTACAATAGTTTGGATTATTTAATAACTAGCAAAAAACCCGCGTGCGTTGCAACGCCCTCAAATAAAAAAAGTTTATGAGTGCACTGTCCGCGGTAGGAAAAAAGTGGAAGAAACAACAAATCTGGAAAATATGATTTTGGATACCTTTTATATGGTTAATTTCTATTGACAGCTTTTTTGACAGCTGTCATTAGTCAAAACCGGTTTTTGATATGATATTCGTATTCAGTGGTAAGGATACCAAGTTTCACCTTGAACCGATGGAAATCAAGTGCCCAACGCTTGGTTGAACCTAAAAAAATGAAGACCCATGTTAAATCCCACTTAAAATTCAACCTGCGAGGGGGACGGTTTATAATCTTGTTTTTCTCTTTTCGGTTAGCCGTTACACTGCCCCTTCTTACTTAGTGTTCGTTCCGAACACAGCTTCCGTCCTGTTCTTACCGATCAAACTTTTTGGATGCGATAGATGGAATCGTTTAACCTCGTGATGGCAGTGGAGGGTCCTTCCCTTTTCTTTGTAATTTTGGCGATTTACCTTTAATTCCTCGAGGATTTTATAGGTACACTCGAACTTAACGACAATAGAGGAAATGACACTTATTTGCCAAAATTTATCCGCCATATTGGCCCCGAAATTTTAATTTTATTAGTTTTGATCATAAATTCGTTATTTGCTATCTTAAAAATCCCCAGATACCGATTTTCATTGGAATCGGAATACAATTGGCAAACTCATCGGCCATATTGGTGCGGCCATTTTGAACTTATAAGTTTTGATCATAAATTCGTCATTTGGAACCTTAAAAATTCCTAGATACCCACTTTCATTGGAATCAGACCACAATTGGCAAATTCGTCGGCCACATTGGAGCGGCCATTTTGAATTTATAAGTTTTAATCATAAATTTGTAATTTGCAACCTTAAAAACCCCTAGATATCTACTTTCATTGGAATCGAAATACAATTGGAAAATTTCGTCCGTGGCCATTTTGAATTTATAAGTTCGGATCATAAATTCGTTATTTGCTACCTTAAAACCCCCAGATACCAATTTTCATGGAAATCGGAACACAATTGGCAAATTTGCGTGGCCATTTTGAATTTCAGTCATATTTCGGCGGCCATTTTGAATTAATTAGTTCTGATCAAGCATTCGTTATTTACTACCTCAAAAACCCCAGATACCGATTTTCATTGGAATCGGAACACGATTGACAAATTCGTCGGCCATATTGGCGCGGCCATTTTGAGTTTCTAAATTTTGACCACAAATTCGTTATTAGCGACCTTAAAAACCCCTAGATACCCAATTTCATTGAAATCGGAACACAATTTGCGAATTCATATTTGAGTGGCCATTTTGAATTTCGGCCATTTTTCAGCGGCCATTTTGAATTTCGAAAATCGGGCTTCGAGGTGTTTCATGGGAGACCCCCACGGACCTTCGTGCAAAATTTCGAAGCTCTACGATGACTGGTGCGCCTGCTATAGCGCACACATACGTACATACATACATACGTACATACATACATACAGAAACTTTCTTTTATTAATATAGATGTGATTGATGTAGGTTTAACTTTGTTTCACTGAAATCTTTTTATCAATACTATGATAAATTTAGAAAATTTTAAAGGAATTCAATTTTCATTATTTGTAACTTTAACTCGTTTAAGAATAATTAATAAAAAAGATTGCGAAAAATTGAAATAATCCTGTGATATATTCTATGATTGATCTTTCTGTAGCAAAAACCATTCACAGATGTTCCCTCTGTGGTATGATTAACGGTCGATAATATAAAGCGAGAGTATACATTCTACTTTTCCATAGGTGCCATTTCTCAGTAGACCGGTTTTCGTTCGATTGCCTAGGTCAAGCAGCATTGGACGTAGTTAGTACTTAGTTGGGGGACCTCTTGGTAAAACGACACTCGCGAATGATCGTTTACGAATTTCGTCATTAGAGAAGGTGTCATAATTTGTCGAAGATACATCTAGAGGTAACTAGACCAACCATGTATAATTTGGCTGATTTGTCTTGTTGGCCCGACAAGATCGATCTAGATCTTTTCAATATAAAGTCGTACTGCTTGATACTATAATAAAGAGAAACTTTGTACTATTTCTCCATAGCTCTTCTAAGTTCTAACAGATCTCTTGCACCGTTGTCAGTTTCAGCTTATACTTTTCCATTTTCTCCACTATTTCCTGCAATTTACCAGTTTATTTTCTATTGTATCTTTATTTATATTTCCTGCCATAGCTATTTTGTGTACCTACATTCCTCTGTTTATTAAAGAGCTGGACATTTCTTTAAGCGTTAATTGCGCTTTCCCCCTGTGACGGGTTCTGCGTCTCTCAAATGCAACAGAATTTCAGAGGTAATGTTATGCGGTGTCTGTTTCTACCTGATGGTATCTACATATGTCGATATGAGTGTTACCCATAATATTCCGATAATATCTGACAGGAGCATATTTTTTGACAAGGTCTGTTAAGACTCTAAGCTCGGGTTTAATGCTGAGCTCGGGTTTAGTAAACTCGAGATGGTTCATAGCTTCTGTTTGAGCAGGGTTAATAAATTTCTTAGATAGTCTCATAGCCGATGCCAAAGTACAGTAGTCAAACGAGCCCTTTTCTCCACATTTTGGAAACGTTTGTGTCGCTTGAGCACTGGATGTCAGAGAGAAAGGCCATGGATCGATAAATGGGGTGTAGACGCAGTTTTTACCTGAGCAATCATCTCATTTCCATCCAATTCTTCATGTCATGGTATTCAGTTCAGGAACGACGCGAGAGAGGTTAGCGAACCGATATATGCCTTTAAAAACCTGCTGCTTGGCTTTTCCACATTATATAGACTATTGTGCCATTTATCAGACATTAACGGACGCAGATTTATGTGGCGTTTACCTTCGCTTGAAAAAGTATAGGGCAGTTTCCAGCCTCTGCTAGTCCACATCTGCATCCATAAACCCCAGTGCACCACAGCACAGTTGCGAAATTGTGTTTCGGGTTGACTACACTAGCGCGGCACTTTGACAGTCTTCGATCGAGAGCTTGAGTTTACAAGCAAAGATGTATAAAAATGGCAAATGGCAATGGTGATTCTGAAGAAACACTCATTTTTAAATTCGTTGAGTGTGCTTTTAGATGTAGTTAAAGAAGATTGTCGCTACTATCCTAAAAGCGTTGCTAGTACCTCTAAGGATACAGTTAACAAATTTTGACATATTTCCAAAATTACACGTACTATTTCCAAAATTGATCAAACTTTTTATTTTTTCTGAAATGAACAAAAAATTCCATTTTCTTGTGACTTTCCTTATGAATATTAATAGAATTAAAAAGGCGTCAAAAAAATACCCAAATTCAAAAATCACTTCCTTGATGAAAATACCTCCCCACGCCTCCAACCAAACCTCTTTACAATTCTCAATCAACGAGGCGCGATAATGTTAAATACCTTCAAGTCGTCCCAAATTCAAAAATCGATTACCATTTTCCATGTTAATTCTTCCCTTTTCCTTATTACAACAAAAAGATTAAAGCTACTTAATTTCACTACTCCTCGGCAGGAGACCTTTGTGAATTCCTTTCTTTTACCATCAGCCCTATTTACCACGGCTTCTTTATGGCTGGATTCCTTTTCAAATTTACTATAGGTAATTTAAAATTTCTATTGTGAACAGGCTTAATGCTCTCGTAGACGTGAATTTTTACATGGTTGTGTAAACCTGAAACATTTGTTCAACTACGACGACACAGGGTGTGCATTTTCCCCACATGTTAAGACTATGGATTTTTACTGTGTGTGGTAGTTTAATGTTAATGTTAATGCTAATTTCCAATTGCTAAATAATTCACACGAACAAATGTTTCCAATTAAAAGGTTTAAAATTAACTAGACAACGTTCAGGTGAAGTTGTTGTGTTGTGTTATACATGCTCTACATAATGTCGAGAAAGAGTACGATTAATTAGCATCAATCTGAGAGGGTATGTGGGAGACATGGATCGATATTTGTAGACGGTTGAATAGTTTTTAGCGGATTATTTCATTTATCTTACTGAATATGAAGCGGAGCAGGTCGACCCTTTTCCGTGTGCATATATTCCATGAATTCATGATTACCTTGGTACTTAAGTGTTTGATAGAAATTTGCCATTTGGCTCTTTACTGGCTGTGCACATGCAGCTAATATTTGAGTGTTTTTCTAAGCTTATGCATAACATTTCCATTTAATTTCTGTAATGGTTTCAGCGAAATGCGATCATTAATACATCTGATAATTATATAATCTATTTTTTCTACTCTTTTGTACTTCATACAGTCTAACTATATTTTTAGGTTCTTCACTTCAATGAAATACTTGATGGCTCTTTATTTATTTATGACTATGTTTCCTAATGGGGTTCCAATTACTCTCATGAATTGTTGAAAGAAAATGCATCTAGACTAGAGAAAGACAAGAGCTCAGATTTAAAACCCTTTTGTACTGTTGACGGTTCTACCAAAAGACCATGTAAAAGTAAGGACGACTTGAAGGCATGTCATCTCCTACAAAGAACTCTCTCCAAAGGATTGGCCACGAATGAAACCATCTTCTCACACAACAAACCACAGCATTGATATTGTAATTTGATGGAAAAGGATTTCACATTTCATATTCAAAGTATCTCAGGTTTGAAGGTTTTGCTGGTTTTACCCCAACCTTGAATGTGGGGGGGGGGGTAATCTAGGTTAGTGCTTAGTATTATTTCCGTTGATGTTTTGTAGACGATACTAAATATGCCTCCATTAAACGTTGAGGTAAAGAAAGATGCAGCTAGCAGCGCCCTTAGAAGAGCGGCGGTAAAAAAAATAACTTTAGACCCAACAGTTTGCAAAAATTATGGCACATTCACATTATGACATTACTTTTACAAAAATTATGGCACATTCACATTATGACATTACTTTTGCAAAAATTATGGCACATTCATATTAAGACATTACTTTTACAAAAATTATGGCACATTCACATTATGACATTACTTTTACAAAAATTATGGCACATTCACATTATGCCATTACATTTCCAAAAATTATGGCACATTCACATTATGACATTACTTTTACAAAAATTATGGCACATTCACATTATGACATTACTTTTACACAAATTATGGCACATTCATATTATAAGATTACTTTTGCAAAAATTATGGTTTATTCACATTGTGACATTAGTTTTGCAAAATTATGGCACATTCACGTTATGACAATACTTTTACAAAAATTATGGTACATTCACATTATAACATTAGTTTTGCAATAATTATGGCACATTCAAATTATGACATTAGTTTTGCAAAAATTATGGCACATTTATATTATAACATAATTTTTGCATTGATTATGGCACATTCACTTTATGATATTACTTTTACAAAAATTATGGCACATTCACATTATGACATATCTACTTTTAAAAAAATTATGGTACATTCACATTATGACATTATTTGTGCAAAAATTATGGCACATTCACATAATGACATTACTTTTACAAAAATTATGGAACTTTCACATTATGACATTACTTTTACAAAAATTATGGCACATTCACATTACGTTATTACTTTTACAAAAATTATGGCAAATTCACGTTATGACATTACTTTTAGAAATATTATGGCACATCCAAATTATGACAATAGTTTTTCAAAAATTATGGTACATTCAAAATATGGCATTCCTTTTTCAAAAATTATGGCATATTTATATTTTTACATTTCTTTTGCAAAAATTATGGCACATTCACATTATGACATTATTTGTGCAAAAATTATGGCACATTCACATAATGACATTACTTTTACAAAAATTATGGCACTTTCACATTATGACATTACTTTTACAAAAATTATGGCACATTCACATTATGTTATTACTTTTACAAAAATTATGGCAAATTCACGTTATGACATTACTTTTAGAAATATTATGGCACATCCAAATTATGACAATAGTTTTTCAAAAATCATGGCACATTCAAAATATGGCATTCCTTTTTCAAAAATTATGGCATATTTATATTTTTACATTTCTTTTACAAAAATTATGGCACATTCACATTATGACATTGCTTTTGCCACACTCTTTATGTCATGGGTTTGACAGAGAAGTTTGAGCGACAAATAAATAAGCAAACACCTGATCTTGTTCATTTAAGAAGAAGAAGATGATCCACTCCTTAAGCCCGGGACACACATATCCGCAACGTGTCCATACCGTATGACGGCCGTGTGTTAGACGACACACGGAGAGAAAGTAAACAAGTAAAATTTTACGAGTCAGTCCCCACTTTTCCGCGCCTCCGTGTCCGCACCGCGTCAAATTTTACTTGTTTAATTTCACTCCGTGTGTCATCCGACACACGGACGTCATACGGCGCGGATATGTGTGTCACGGGCTTAAACCGTTTATTTCTGCAGCAGATTTCGGCTAGTTTTTTTTATTTAGATTTTTTTTTTATTTTCGTTAATTAGTATTCATATTAGTATATTGTACCTGACCTGACACAGTCTCTGCTGCCAAAACATAGCCTATTATAATAAATGTTTCATCTGTGTCAGCGCAAAAAGTCCGTCAAATCTCTTGCCGCAACCAACCAGCAAAAATCTACTTGCCCTGTTTAACATCCGTATTTAATCAATTTACAATGTAAACGCGCGGTTATAAAATATTTAAACGCAACCTAAAAACCAGCTTAAGTAAGCCTCATTTTTTATATTATTTAAAGACTCGCGAGGCTTGGCTTACATTTAAATTTCCAGAATTCCCAGTCTTTAATTTATGCTGTAGGCCGTTCTCCTCTAGGAGGAAGCCTTTTTTCCAAGTGGGTCCATATATAATAAAATTTTTATTATATTTCGCATGGCAAATGGTATATTTTAGAGAGCTGAAGTTGATATTCGTGGGACTGCTCGCCATTGCCGGGGACCAAAAGTCAACCGTGCACAGTTAAAACGGGCTCTTCATGTGCTCCTCTTACCCAATACGAGGCCCATAAATTTAGTACGCTATGACCTGGGTGCTGTTGACTCAGAGCACTTTCAAAAAAGTTTCCTCCTGATGGCATGGTGGCGTCTCCGCTTGGACTGTGAGTCTTGTTTCCAACATTTTGGAATTCCTTTTCTGATAGTATCGAGTCCATAAGAATGTCCGGAGTATATTAAGAGACCCAAGAGTTTTAGTGTGCCTGAATCAGGTGCCATCAAGCCCCATAAATTAGGGCTTAATACTTGATGGTCATCGGGGCGACTCTGGCTTGGTATAATAATGGTCGGAGATTCTAAGTGGCGCTCCTCTGGCTCGATCCTAAATGACCAGGAATCTGGATCCCAATTTAGATTCCAGCAATCAAATCCTCTACCGAAGGCCCGTAAACATCATCAATAGTGAAAATTAGATTAGGACTTTGAGTGGATGTCAGAGGATGAAGGCACAGGCAGAATCGTGTTTGTTATCCTTTTGCGAGAAGGAAACTGTTTTGGTATTCGTGTAATTAAGGACGTTTATGGGACAACATCGGTCTGATTTGCATTTTATCGATTCCGTCCTCCCCATTTCATGCGGAACATTTTAATAAGTGACGGAAGTTGTCATGGTGACTTTCTTCTTCCTTAACAGGAGCCATGAGATTGTGCACAGAACATCCAGAATAACAGACAAACCCTTGTCGTTAGGCCTCTTGTCGCAAGGGCAACGATTGTGCTTTCTTTTTTCTTTTACTGGGATTTAATTCATTTCCTGCAGTTCACAAAAGCCACTCAATCTCTCAAGATTAGTTTCATGTCGACTTTAATGTAGATTTTTCTTCATTGCCGAATCTGGGTAAACTCCATCTTCTTTATTTTTGTACATTCTTAAAAGTGCCTTTTTATGCCCTGATAAAAAAAACCCGGGAACTCATGTGCCTTGGTGTGTTTCCCCTGGAGCGATCCCAGTGGAGGTTTTGATAAAGGACTCGAGCCTGTAGGCTGTACGAAAAAGGAGCCAACAAGCCTCCAGGCAGGTACATGACACTTTACATAACCCTTTTGAGCACTTATATCCTTCTTCGTGGCTGGCAGTGTGTGCGGATGGAAAACACATTTTCACATTTTTATGATTTTTATCATATTTTATTTTTCTTTCATATTTTCCAGATGGGAAACATGATGTCATGATGCCTTGAATAATTGAGCAGGAAAGTCTCTTTGTTAGAGATATGTCTACACGGAAAGCGGGCCGCGTCAAAGGTGTGTGTTTTTTGTGGTTGGCGGTTGCCTTGTTATGCGGAAATTTTTAAACTCTCGGAAATCAACAGAAAATCTCTCTTGTGTCATCACTTTGTGTGGCTGTGGATCAATTTGGAATCAACTTTTTTTTATGCTTAATCAAATTTGCGAAAAGCACTTCTAAAATTCCCTTCGTTCATAATTTTCCTACCATCATCCCTTGGGTCCTTATGGTACATATATATTTCCCAAACACACACACTTACACCAAAAAGTCATACGAAAATCACTTTTATTCTCTCTGGCTTTTGGTATGTGTGTATGTATGTGTATTTTTGAGGGTAAAATTGAATCGACCAGATTTACGATGTTCACTTTCTGTATACGAAGTGGTCGTAATTTATCTCTCAAGTGCTGCCGCCTGGTCATGGTTCGCATATTGTCCGTTCGGTGTGCTATTTTCGGTCTCATCCTGTGCCCCAAACGTTTCTGGCTGGCGGACAGAAAAATAGTGTAAAGCATACTTCAATGGCCTTTGTTTGGTTCAGCCTGAACTTTATGTGTCGTTGCTGGTAAGCTGAAATTTAAATGGTATAAAATGGAGAGGATGAAAAGTTTTTGGACAAAGAGATTATTTAGTTTTTGGAGAAAAGTTAAAGGTATAAGGCGATTTCAGTATTAACCTGACAAAGAAAGTTCCATGAAAAATGTTTAAAAGTTTGTGGAAATGTTAGTGAAATCCATTACTAAATAAATCACTTCCTTCAAGATGCGCGGTGCAGGGGGAATATATGAAGTCAACTAAAGAACTTTTGCAATAAGTTTCCGTATGACATGAAGTTCAGTTTAATATAGATAAAATTTTGTGGCAAAACATACAATTTTCATTTGTATTAAAAGAACTTTATGATGAGTTTGTGTGCCTCTGAGAAGTAAATCTACAAACTTTGGTTAAACCCAGCGGGAAAAATTGGGAGCGCTGCTCGGGGAAGCTGATTTTGAGCGCTAAAATATACTCCCAAGGGAGCATTACTGGAGTTTTCAGAAATTTTATATAAAGAGCAAAACTGGCAATTCTCTTGATGACCATAAGTCGTGTCAATACCATACTCAATACCCCGGTTCTCGTTCTATTACAGAAGTTAAGCAGCATTGGTAGTGGTTAGTACTTAGCGTGGGGACCGCTTGGAAAAACGACCCTCGCCCTTGGAAAAAGACGAAAAAACATTTGCAAAAGGCGAACAAAAATAAAAGATTTTCGACATCCGCAGCTTATTCACATATCCACAGGCGTGCATGAATATTCTTTACTAGTAAAAAACCCCCGTGCGTTGCAACTCCTCCAAATAAAAAAAGTTTATGTGTGCACAGTCCGCGGTAGGAAAAAAGTATAATGAAAACAACAAAAAATCTGGAAAAAATGATTTTGGATACCATACAGAAATTTAGAATTACCTATAAAAAATATTGTAATATTTCTTCTCGAGCGTTCTCGAATTCGTCAGGGATTAATTGGAACAATTTGTTTCTTTTTAACAACTTTAATTTCAAAACAAAACTTCTTGCACACATGTGCTCCTCCTTTCTCTTCTTGGCGGTTCAGTTAGAACAACCGTACTAAATTGAGATGTGACACTGCGTTATGTATGCATTCAAGTAGGTGCCTCTGAACATGAAACTTCTGGGTGAATTGGAATTTTAACTTTCTCTTTTCGGTTAGCCGTTACACTGCCCCCTTCTTAATTAATATTCGTCCCGAACACAGTTTCCTACAGGTCCCGTTCTTATCGACTCACTTCCAGGTAACGGATCAACTTGAAATTTTGCACATATGTATAGTTCGCGTGACAATGCAATCTGACCATTTTGTAAAAAAATCAAGATGGCGGCCGAATTTTGCAGTTTTACTCCCCGACCCCCGACATGGGTATCAAATGAAAGAGTATTACAAGTAGAATATAATTAGCTATGTGGCGTTATACAAAATTCAAAATGGCGGCCAACAAAAAATGGCGGACTACTTTTTTCTTTACAACCCACTCGATATGGCTATCAAATGAAAGGAAATGACAAGTAGAATACTATTAGCTCTGTGGCATCATTCAAAATTCAAAATGGCCGCCAACACAAAATGGCGGACTACCTTTTTATTTACAACACCCTCCGTATGGGTATCAAATGAAAGGGTGTGACAATTAGAATACAGAACTGTGTGGCGTGATTCCAAATTCAAAATGGCGGTCAACACAAAATGGCGCTTTACCTTTTTCTTTACAATACCCTCGGTATGGGCATCAAATGAAAGCGTACGACGAGTATAGCACAGTAAACTGTGTGACGTCATTTTAAATCCAATATGGCGGTCTCTACAAAATGGCGATAGACTAAAAAATAGAAAATAAAAAATATATAGTTTAAAAAAACTAAAAAATACGCTTTGATTTTAAAATGAACTAAAAAGTGTTCCGAAAAGTTCCGGCGAAAAGTTCCGGAAGAGAGTCCCACGCTGTTTTACATTTCGAAAGGTAGGTTGTTTCCATATTCTGGCTGGAGCAATAAAAACTTTACATTCATAATTTTTTTTAATTTTTAGTTCATTTTAAAATCAAAGCGTATTTTTTAGTTTTTTTAAACTATATATTTTTTTTCTTTAATAATTTCATAATTTCTTAACTTACCATTCTCAACAAGTTAAACTAAGTGCCTGTAGTTCTTCGATTGCTCTACTTAGCTCGGGTGTCCCTCAAGGATCCATTCTTGAACCACATCTATTCAGTATTTTTCTAAACGATTTTCCTCTAGTGGTAAAAGAGTCCAAAGTCCATATATACGTTGATGATGTACGATGTACGACTCCTCCCCCCCTCCCCCCTCATCTCTCATACGAATTTTCGTTCGTCTATCCAAAACCTATCCACAGCCTGTCGTTTTGTAAACTTTGCGGGTAGCCCCTGTATATGCTAGAAAAAATCCTCAGCCCACCTGAAGTAAGCAAGAAAATATTCCTAGCCTACTGTGATACGACACTGAGGGGATGCCAGATAGCTGCTGTCAATTTCTTATGTTACCAAGCGGAGCAATCGGCGGATGGTGCTGATGCGGTCCCTGTGGGACTTGTGGTGGATTGTCCGTGACAGAGTGGTCCATGAGTTCGATGCATGGGACTGGACCTGCGTTTCTGTTGACCCACGTCAAGCTGGTGTTGTTGTTCTGGCTGCAGCTATACCTGTTGCGTTTTGTAGTCTTCTAGGCACAACGTGGGACCCCTCAAGGCAAAAACCCATGGAAGGCTGTAGTTCCAAGAAATACGAAAGAGGATGTATTACTGACTTCAAATACCATGTCTATGTAATTCGTGTAAATTCAATTACAATCCAGAATTTCTCTTCATAAATCTGTAAAACTCCGACATTAATCTATGTTTTTTCCTAATTAATTCAATCATTTCACGACCAAACGACATCAATCAATTTCATGCATCAATGAAACAGACCAAGTCAAGTCTAATTTATTGGAACCATAGGTAAACTAGTTTCTATCCGTTTTTCATTCGAAAATACATTGGATTCTGTCCGAGGAGCAATAATTCTCCTTCGTAGCAAGCAGAAGTATACATGTTTCACAATCCACCACTGTCGCCGCCACCCACACCACTGCCACTTTATATTTGTCCTTGAATTGGCACACAGCAAAAAAAAGAAAAAAAACAGAAATGGATGACGTGGATTTGTGATTCATGGGCTCAGCAAATTGCTATTTACGAAATGAGGGCAATGAACGTGGGTGGCACTTAAAACTCAACTCTGTGCTGTAATCTAGAAAGAGAAGAAGATTTAGTCCACATTCACCGCCCGCTCCGAACGCTCTGCCCTATTCTCATAAATACAGTACGAAAATCGTGTTCAATCGCTCATCAATTATGCTTCTCTCAAAAACGTTTAAGGATCCTTGAACAAGGGAATTTTTTTTCCGTCCTCCTCCTCCTCCTCAGGGTTGTGTTAGTGCCGAACAGCTTCAAGTAAAACTTTGTCGAACTTTTTCTGAAATCAAATTGAAATTCTCGGGCAATAAATTGCCGTAAGCTACACACATCGTTGAGTATCCATTGGAGAATCCTTTGTACATACATACATATACACGTGCACGGACACAGGGATAAATCTGGAGACAATCCTTTACTATTGTCCTTGGCTTGGTAATGAGACAAATTGCTCCGATGATTGATTTATGGCCAGATTCGATTCGATTTGCGATCAGTGGTGAAATTTATGTCAAGGGTCTTTCAAGGTGTGTGGTTGCGAGATGACAGTGACAGTTAAGTGATTTCCAAGGATCCAAAAGGATTTGTACGTTGTTTTCGTGCAATTGCAATAAATCAAGATCAGAAAAGTTCTTAAATTGTTTAAATTTAAACAAACAACCAAAAATCGAACATTTTCCTCGTGTATACAATAATTCAAGGACTGTTATCGACATCGTCCTTGGTCCTGTGTATGTGGTATTTTTTTATTGAAAAGGATACAGAACCCAGAGCACATTTATTTTTGTGTATCCTTCATGTTATCCACTGAGATATATACAACCGAACGACTTTTCCTAGCAAAAAGTCAAATTAGGGTTTTTTGAAATTTATAGGAATCTATCGCGTGAGATCATTATCAAAGGTACCCAAAAGGCAACCCCGCATATCAAGCGACCCGTAAAGCAGCCATTAGACGATATTGTGTATACGTTGAGATTTATTCATTCCCGGACTCCCCGAACACAGCAGTTAGTGTCAGAATTTTGTTGGCCGCCAGAAGTCGCTGGGATCAATAAGGAGCGACAATTTATGTATCTGTATGCGATCCTCCGCTTCTCAACCGCCCCCGTCGGGAGTCCGGGGAACTTTCTTAATATAAATCTTGATTTTTTTTTCGATGTTGTTGCTGTTGTGTTATACGAGATTTATTCCTTTTTTCGCCAGATAATATATTGTGAACATAATTTACATTGGCTTTGAAGGTTTGTCATGCATATTTTGAGATCTGCTTGGATTTGTGATTTAGTATGGCACTGGTGAAGTTTGTTACCAGTTTGAAATATAGAGGGAGTTTTTTTATGTTAATTTTGATATTTTAGGTTAAAGGGTTGCTCGGATCAAATTGCGTTTCAAATGGAGATTATATATGGTTAACCAATTGTATTTCATCGAGATTGCCATATTTGATACTATAACGAAGTGTGCTAAACATTGGCGTAGACAGGGTGGAGCAGGATGGGACAGTTGCCCCAAGTTACCCCAAGGTTTGTATACTCAAATACACGTGTCGAATACTAGTACTACTGTAGAACGATAATTTGGCATGTAAAAAGAGCAGATAAGAATGGAGAAAGGATGTTTAAACCGTAAAAACTAACTATTGAACTGCATGGAATCGAACCTCAAACCTTTGGGTAGTCGGGCGCTTTAACAATAAGACCCTGTGCCTACTACTAAAGCATGCACGACTTTGAATCTCAAGGGAGTGCTGTCTAATGGTAATCGGGGGAGACAATAGCACTCTCTTTGAAAAAATTACCCGAATCTAATGTGATGGCGTGCCGAGAGATGCATGGCCAAGTTTGATCACAAATATCCGAACTAAGGATACCTGGCGACTTCCAGTTTCAATTAGCCTTGCACAGTACACGGGCACTTTTTTGGTGTCTCATTTTCCCGTCTACTCGGGCTATGGATAAAAATAATAAAAAAAGCATCTACCTCAGCAATTGTGAAGACGGCCTCATCTCAAGTGATCAGTGGGACACAAGAGATAGCAATTGCCTCAACTGGCGGAGCCATTAAGCACCGAAAGTTGGAAACCCAATGCCGTAACTAGTCGAATCATTGGGCACACGTGTTGTACAGACGGGTTGTCAGCCGCTGAAGAGGAGTCTTTAGAGGCAGAATGCGTCTGCAGCACAAACACGGGCGGTATGTGCTCGGTTATATCCGGAGCTACAAACATTGCACCAGGCTTTGAACAAATGGAGCTTGGCAAACGTGGGTTGGTCAAGCTCGACACGTGGGTTGGTCAAGCTCGGACACGAGTTAAAGACGCACATGCAAAATGCCATAGAAAAAACTTTAACAAAGCTCTCCGAAAAAACTGACTGAAAAGGAGGAAACCCTGGACCAAAAACAATAACAAAAACCTAAAACAAAAGCAAAATCTAAAAACCAGAAACCAGATCCAAAACCACAAACCAAATGCCAAAAACCAAAAATCAAACACCAAAAACCAAATCCGAAACCCAAAAACCAGAAACCAAAAAACAAAAACCAAAACCAGAAACCTTAACCAGAAACCAAACCCCAAAAACCAGAAACCAAATCCAAAACCACAAACAAAATGCCAAAAACCAAAAATCAGAAACTAACAACGAAAAACCAAAAACCAAAAACCAAAAACCAAAAACCAAAAACTAAAAACCAAAAACCAAAAACCAAAAACCAAAAACCAAATCCAAACCCAAAAACCAGAAACCAAAGACCAAAAACCAAAAACTAAAATCAGAAACCTTAACCAGAAACCAAAAACCAAGCCCCAAAAACCAGAAACCAGAAACCAAAAACCAAAACCAGAAACCTTAACCAGAAACCAAAACCCAAAAACCAGAAACCAAATCCAAAAACACAAACCAAATGCCAAAAACGAAAAATCAAAAACCAAAAACCAAATCCAAAATTTAAAAACCAAAAACCAAAAACCAAATCCAAAACCCAAAAACCAAAAACCAAATCCAAAACCCAAAAACCAAAAACAGGAAACCAAAGACCAAAAACTAAAATCAGAAACCTTAACCAGAAACCAAAACCCAAGCCCCAAAAACCAGAAACCAAAAACCAAAACCAGAAAACCTTAACCAGAAACCAAAACCCAAAAATCAAAAACCAGAAACCAAATCCAAAACCACAATCCAAATGCCAAAAACGAAAAATCAGAAACCAAAAACCAAATCCAAAACCCAAAACCCAAAAACCAGACACCAAAAACTAAAACCAGAAACCTTAACCAGAGACCAAAACCCAAGCCCCATAAGCCAGAAACCAGAAACCAAAACCCAAAAACCAAAAACCAAAAACAAACTACAAAACAATAACAAAAAAAACAGAAAACAAAAAAAACCAAAAAACAAACAAAAAACAAAAAACAAAAAAAAACAAAAAACGAAAAACAAAAAAACAAAAAACAGCGCACACCATGCTTCGAAATTTTGTACGAAGGTCTCATGATGCACCTCGAAGCCCGATTTTCGAAATTCAAAATGGCCGCGGAAACGTGACCGAAATTCAAGATGATCACGCAAATATGAATTTGCAAATTGTGTTTGTGTGATTTCAATTAAAAAGTGGGGTTTTTAAGGTCACTACTAACGAATTTGCGGTCAAAACTAATAAATACAAAATGGTCGCGCCAATATAGCCGACGAATTTGTCAATTGTGTTCCGATTCCAATGAAAATCGGTATCTGGGGTTTTTTGAGGTAGCAAATAATGAATGTTTGATCAGAACTTATAACTTCAAAATGGCCGTGCCAATATGGCGGACGAATTTTGTTAATTATTGTGTTCCGATTCTGATTAAATTCCCATATTTCCGAATTGTCCAAGCTTCGAAATTTTGCATGAAGGTCCGTGGAGCTCTCCCATGATGCACCTCCAAGCTCGATTTTCGAAATTCAAAATGGCCGAAATTCAAAATGACCGCGCAAATATGGTTTAGTTTGCCAATTGTGTTCCGATTCCAATGAAAGTGGGTATCTAAGGGCTTCTAAGGTCGCTACTAACGAATTTGTGGTCAAAACTTATGAATTCGAAATGGTCGCGCCAATATTTTCCTATTGAGTTCCGGAATAGCCTTTTTTAACCAATTTGTTAACGTGTGGCGATCGGTTCAGAATTGATCAGCAAATTTTTTTTGGAAAGATGGTAAGGTCATCATCATCATCATAATGTGGTAAAATATCCCTAATAGTTGCTGGAAAAAGCCTATTTTTAAATAGTCTTTCACTAATATTAATTTTTGGAGGGTATTTACCATTTTAAGGATATTTCATGTGTTTATTTTGCCAGAGGCCAGCCATGTGGATCTTACTAGTATAAAATACCCCAAACTTGTCACATTTGGCCGAAGTCTTTTCATTTAAACAAAAAAAAACGACTTGACCGATTGTTATGAAAATCTTTTCAGACTATATCTTCGTTAATACGTTTCGATCGACACGTCAACGAAGTCAATATCATTTTTGGTTCGCGCGATATCGTGCAGGAAAAAATGACTACGTACGTACTCACATATAGGTACACTTAGTTCTGTTGAAAATTTCGATTTGGATTTTTATTTTCGGACCGATTACAATAACTTCCCTATAAACTGGGAAGTTAATAAAGTAAGCTATTTTCATCATGCTTGCCCAGCCCTGGTCCATGGACAGTATCGAAAGATCCTTTGGCACTTTGCGCAAGGATAAAACTTGGTTACATCAACAATAACAGGAAAACGACTTGTCGGCCACTGCCTATGCATGAATGCTCATAGAAATTTGTTGTTAGTTTTAAGTGTGCCTTGTTTGGCAATAAATAAATAAATAAATAAATAAATGAAAGTGAGTTCTGAAAGCGAAAAATAAATTTGAAAAGGAAATTTTGTCGAAGTTGACCTGCAGCTGGGCTAGTGTTAAAATAAAGTTTGGGCTGGTTGAAATAGCATTGCAACTTTGGTAGTTTTAACTTTTCAAATAAAATATTTTTTTAATAAGTACTCTATACTGAGCTTCCATGCTTTTGCCCCCATCCCCTGAAGCAAATCCTCGGTACGTCCACGCTGGTAGACCAAGTCACAAATCAGATTAAAACCTTCATGGTAAACCACTTTTTTGTACACAAAAAAACTCCACAAATAGTGAATTTATTTAACTTCAAACCTAATTAAAACAGAATCAAACCAAATCCTTGAGCCAAATAGAAACATTTCAATTACCACACATCACCATTAATCATAGATTAAGTTTCAACTCCTTCCAGTACCTAATACAGCCGTAAGCTAATCCCCCCACACTGCAGTCTCACACACCACTCTAAAAGCATCCAAATCGCATTCATTTATTCATGAAACTTGTGCAGTCTTGTGTCTGGCTTCTTCTTCTTCTTTTTTAAATGCACTTTCATGTAATATTCAGGAATCGCTGCTTTTAGTCCTGTCCGTTAAGTCCTTGGTATCCTGGACACGTTACTGGTCGTTAGCTTGTTTAAGGTTGCTTAAAATTAGAAAAAAAGCTTTCAAGGCAGCAAAAACAAAAATATAACTGTATATAATCTCAAGGAATACTTATTACCATAAATATTACTAGCTGCCATCCTGTGCCGGGGATGAAGGACGACTTTCGTTAAGGAGCCATAACGATTATAATGGGTCAAACTTGGACTGAAAATGTTAATGCTCAAGGAATATAGTATATACTTGTAAGGACTTTCTTTCTACAAGGGAATTTTCTTTCTATCTCCCAAGGATCTGCGCCCCTCTACCAGTCGTGGTTTGAAGACTCATCTGTCTGAGGTTTCGTCCTGCGTTTTTTTTGGTTATTACATTTTCATGTTCATGGTTTGCGATAATTTTATTGCAAATGGAAAATGCTTTTCAGTCGAGTCGAGCAATTGTAAAGTGGAATAGTATTGACGGTTATTGCTGTATTATACGTTATTGAGCTAACTAACTTCTGAATGTGAGCTTCAGTGACATTTTTATGTAGAAAATATTTATTTGGTTTTTTGGTTTACTTCTTTCAGTAAAAAAAAAAGTTATAACTTGGCAAACCGTAGAACTGTTATATCTGGTAAATATGTACCAATGCTATCATAATGTTATTGGATGTTCGAACCGTCTGAAAATTTATTCTTATGATTGCAATCTCACTTGAATTTTGAATTGTTAAGAATTTTTCGATTTAAAAAAAATAGTTTTAGTTTCTCGAAAAGCCATTAAAGACATAAACTTCCAGAAGATGGCTATCACTCTTTCTGGATACTTCACAACGTTCACAATGTAAAGTTACTCAAATCGCACCAGTGTTTCTGGCAGGAACACTGAGCTCTTTGCAGAGACTAATAATCTGCACCAAATTATTAATAGTCCGGGGAAATTAGCATTTAAGGGAGACAAAATTCAGAAATGGCTGAAAATTGGTCCACGGCTTCCTTGGGAAATTTTAAGAAAGCAATTTCGGAATCACAAAAAAGAAACATGGCCGCCGGAAATATAGCGGTTTTTCGGTGTTTTTCTTGTATCTCGGATTCTATAGGTCGTACAACCCCGCACAAAGGCCCTATATGTTGACAATGAAATTCTCTACAACTTTAGTGCTTACAAAGATGTTGACCCGATTAACCCTTTCCATGTTATTCAAGATCAAATTTTCCAAAAATCACTTTTTGGCCAAAACGTTTTCGAAAAATGACACCAGGCTTTTTTGTAGGCAATAACGTTTCGTATTGACTGATCAACATTTTTTTTTCGAAAAAACCAGTTTTTGAGTGATGTTTTGGCCAAAAAGTGATTTTTGGAAAATTTGACCTTGAATAACTTGGAAAGGGTTAATCGGGTCAACATCTTTGTAAGAACTAAAGTTGTAGAGAATTTCATTATCAACATTTAGGGCCTTTGTACGGGTTGTACGACCTATAGAATCCGAGATACAAGGAAAACACCGGAAAACCGCTATATTTCCGGCGGCCATGTTTTTTTTGTGATTCCGAAATTGTTTTCAATTTTCAGCCATTTCTGAATTTTGTCTCCTTTCGTGCGTTTTTTTTGCTAATTTCGCCGGACTATAATCATCCTATGCAAATTGGGGGGAAAACAGCAAAAGGGAGTTCGGTAGAGAGTCAAACTTTCAACCATGTCTTTTTGTTTATATAAACATATTAAGCTAACCAAAAACGGTCCCAAAGAAAATCACATGAGCAAGCGTAAGCGACACCAAAGATTATATTTTCCCTAAAAAAAGCTTTCAACAGGCTTCGGTGCATTCTTGTATGGCCTGGACTTAAACTGAAAACTATGAGAGAGCAACCAGTGCCTTGGAAATACGAATCTGGAGGCCATAGCAGCCTGCTCCAACTCCAGATCGGATTATGAGTGAGACAGAACATCAGGGCCGGCCCGAGCCATTTATTCGAGCGAAGCGGAACGTGGTGCTGGCGAAACCCCCCCCCCTCCCCTCCCAAAAAGATACACGGACCACCATATGTGTTAACACAAAGGCAGGCTGCGCGGAGAAACTAAATGTATGCTGAATTCTCCTGCAGGCCGCCGCCGCGCCAATCTGTTTGTACCTTAAAGTCGCCATTCACAAAAGACCGCCTGCAGGCCGTAGCCTTTTAGGCCAGGTCGGCAGTACCGCTCGATGACGGCCATACATTGCTCCAGTCTGACTGAGGGATGGGGAGTTGAGGCATACGTCTGACAGGCCGTGGACTGCAGGTGACCTCATGATTCCCTACATACACAGGGGAAGACGACAGTATAGCGTAACAGGTTGTTGATTGAAGTGCAAAAAGTTCATGGCTTCAACGAAAATTTCAGACTGAATAGAAGTTCAGATCTTCAGACACGGACTGAAGATAAACACCCACACAAATAAAGATTTTTGTTTGATTTCTTGGACTATATGGGGCCTATATAGTCCAAGAAATCCAGTTGATGTGGGTGAATGAGTATGTGGTTATACTTGGCCTCAAGGCGAGAAACCTTCGGCCATGGCCTGCAGGCGCCCTGTATATGAATGGGGGCATTTAGAAATCGCCTAATGGAAATATAATATTCCTCTCTTGATTTGTTAATGCCATTCCTAAACATTCGCAATGTGAAAAATATAACATTGGCAGCATCGCTAATCTAGAGAATCTTCCTGTCCAATTTTCTATATCTAGTGTTGCCAATGCAACAAGCCGCTCTTGAGAAAAGGACGATCTTAAATAATTTTTCACGTTTTTTATTTTTGAAAAACTTCTCTCTCCAGTAGCAACTGTCACTGGCAGCGTTAGTAAATATCTTTAAAGCTACGAAGATATTTGAGAAAATATCAATGAAGCGATTTCGAGTTATAAAATCAAGACTTAATTCAGGACAGAGGTAACATCGGTGCCAAAATAATAATTAATTTTGAATGAGCCATCGGAGCTTTTAGACTTTGCGCTCCCGCTTACAGAATTATTATTGGTTCAAGACAAGGAAAACGTCCTTGAGCTTAATCCTGGCGCCCCCAGCGGCCGCATGGTTTGCTTGTGCTTCGGGCCGGCCCTGCAGAACATGAGCACCTGTAAGACTTTCATCCGAGGAAGTAGGCCACGTACGGACAGTAATGAAGTACTGCCTTAATATGGTAGACCTGGAGGAGAAAGTCTGCTGAAGATCCCTATAATAAATTAGCGCCGCTCCAAGCAACCTTACTCCCATGAAACCTCTAGCCATCAAAAGCTGGCCACACCATGGGCATAAACCAATTGCATAGCTCCAGGCACCAAAAGCTCGCCGGACCACGAACATAAACTCCGCACCAGCGACACAAACCCCACCCAGGTGTTCGCCAAGTGTAAGAAAGCGGGGAAAGAGGGGATGCCGGAACCTCATAGCCTTACTACTCTAAAAGCCAAAAACTGTAACAATGATTTTTTCTCTGATAAGTTTTATTAATACAGCATTAAAAAGGTAAGTCTCCTTAGTAACTAGGGTCACTGAAAAAGCAAAACAAAAAACCAAAGCAGCCGTGCCAGAGATTGTGGTTTTAGTACTATAGTGTCCTTAAATGTTTACTTTTTATAGTTTTTCCTTTAATATTTGCATTTTGATTATTATTATACAAAATCATAAAGGAGTAATTTACTCTAATAACAACAAAAGCCGAAATTTTGTGAAGGTTAATTAAATTTTTTTTGTTTGCACACATCTTAAGGACGATATCATTACGCTATCACAGCGTTCATCTGTATGCTTATGTCGGCATTTTCTAGAAAAGTCCCTAATGCCGGGCATCAACATAAGGCATTATAAACTGCCTGTACTCCATTAAGCCACTCGTAAAATAGCTTGAGTCCCTCTCGCTTTAAACCAATGCCCGCGCTACCAGCACAGTCTTAACGAAGTCCATCAAAAGTGTGTCCTAGTATTATCGCCACTTAAATTTCGCGCTGCTAGTAACAAATTCCTTTTTCTCGGTTTATTATCATCGCCGCCGCCGCCGCCACAGGAATTGGAAGTCCCGCCACCTTGTCGTTTTGTACGTTCCTAGCCGACAAGCCCAGTCAACCAATCTCCCAGTCAGGCAATGCCACATGACACCGAAATTTTATGGTGTCCTTGTTAAAAAGTTTACAGCATACATTAGGACAGTCATAAAATCGTCATAAAGGATGCTGCCTCTCAGGAGTAGAAGATTAATGGCTGCGCTGTGATACCGGATACCGGTTACCTTCCGTTTTAATAAACGATGGGACAAGGTAAATTGAATTTCGCTCGTCGTCGATAAAACTCAAGTGACGGTAAAATCAGGTTAACGCAGGTGTTTTGAGATTATCCTTAACATTTGAGGAGTGAGTCGGGGGTGGGCGGTGAGGAAGGGATCCATGCATTTTGAAGTGGTCTTGGCTAGAGATGGCTGTAACTTGAGGAGATTTGTGGGGTATAGGGTCTGTCACCAAAACAAATCTTGATATTATATAAGCAATTTTATAATGCTTTCAGGAGTGTGGGGGGGGGGCTCATGGCTGTAGTTTATTTAATGGAATTATTTGATACTGGTTATCACTTACCGCAATTTATTATGGGACTTTCATTGGAGGCATAAAATTTAATTTCTAATTTCTAATGTACCCAGAAGAGCTGTTCTATGGAAATGTGATTTAATATTTCAATGAAATTCTCGAATTTTGATGTAGAGAAATTATGATTTTGTTTTCGTCCTTTTTTTATTTTGATACACATGTTGTTGACATTTTCTGTATTATTAAAAGTGTGTTTGATTTATATTTGACACTTCAGAGAATTTTTATTCAATTTAGTACTGGAGATTTTCTTGCTTTAATGTAAATATTTTTTATGGGTCTTTGTGAATACAAAGAAATGTTTTTGATGAAAGTTAAACAGTTTCTGATAGTGAAAGAAATTACTAAACTTTATAATAAATTAAAATTGAGCATAGATGAACATTTGAATCGCGGGTACTTTAGTGTTTAGCTGGATCATGTGCCAAATATGATATCCAAAAGAAAAGGTAATACTTTCGCTTTTCTTCCGCTACTTTTTCACTTTCGCTTTCTTCTAGGTGTAAACAGGCATTTTATTATTACTTGACGACCTAGTACTCAAGTTATTGACACAGTTCCAACGTGACCAAGTTCACAAGTCATTGACCTAGTTTCCATCTGACCTACTAACCTAGTTCCCAGGCCCAACCGACGCAATACCTACTAGCGATCTTTCGTTCTTTAATATTGAATATTATGTTAGTTGTAGTTCAAGCTTTAGGAAAAGCACATGGTTTCTGTTTCCACGATAGCTTATTTCGTTTTTTTTTGTAAAAATAGCAGAAGCAAAAAAGCCTGAGCATTTGGTCCTTGCGAAAAGTCAGATTTGATGTTAAATATCATGACTGATCTTGTATCGGAATGTCGCTATTGATGAAAAATAGTTTAAATAAAGTTGAATTCATAGATTAATCATTGGAGATGTCCACGATCATTTTGACACACAAAAAATTTCAACGTGATCGATCGAAGATCAAATAAATTCTGCTTGATCATCTGCACATACACATTGTGATACTAATATGAGTCTACTAATATGAGTCTACTAATATGAGTCTGCGAGACTAGGCATGCGCGGACATAGTTTTCTTTCTCTGGAAAATGTTTTTGCCACCCTTGCCCGAGAAGACTCAATGAAGGATTCTAAATAGACCATTTCCTTGCTCTATAACGCTCGATAAGAAAATTTTACCTGCACATCATTATATACAGTTTGATCAGTCAAAATGTGGTCTGATTATATGTATCCCTCGAAACTAGTCTTTTATTATCTACTAGCAAAAAAGCCCGCGTACGTTGCAATGCCTTTTAATAAAAAAAGTTTATGTGTGCACTGTCCGCGTTAGGAAAAAAGTATAATGAAAACAAAAAAAAATCTGGAAAAAATGATTTTGGATACCGTACAAAAATTTGGAGCTAGGATGTGAAGATTCGCAAAATTCGTCCCCCAGATTGGCCCCGAAATTCAAAATTTACAAGTTTTGATCATAAATTCTTTATTTGTTACCTTAAAATCCCCCAGATATCGATTTTCATTGGAATCGAAGAACAATTGGCAAACTCATCGGCCATATTGGTGCGGCCATTTTGAATTTATAAGTTTTGATCATAAATTCGTTATTTGAAACCTTAAAACACCCCAGATAGCCACTTTCATTGGAATCGGAATACAATTGGAAAAATTCGTCCGCCATATTGGCGCGGCCATTTTGAAGTCATAACTTCTGCTCATTAATTCGTTATTTACTACCTTAAAAAACCCCAGATAGCCACTTTCATTGAAATCGGAACACAATTTACAAATTCATATTTGGGTGCCCATTTTGAACTTCGGTCATTATTCGACGGCCATTTTGAATTTCGAAAATCGGGCGTTGCGGTGCACCATGGAAGCCCCCACCGACCTTTCGGCAAAATTTCGAAGGTCTGCTGGTGGTGGTGGTGGTGCCCCCGCTGTAGCGCACACATACATACATACATAACATGCATACAGAAACTTGCTTTTATTAATATAGACACATAATGCTTATCAGTCCCGGCGAATCGTATTGAGGCCGGGTGGGTAGCCAGACAAACCAGATCCAGAATATGTTAGAGGGGGGCCAAATTCAGTGCCTTGAATCGCTACCTTGAATCGCATTAGAAATAACGGCGATGACGAGTTCAGAGCTCCTTCCGAAGCAGCTTCTAATGCTTTGTTACGAAATGGAGATATCATACAAATGCCTCGCATAGCAAGAAGATACGTGAATCGCAAGAATGCTCCAGATTCCCATATTCAAGCCACTACAAAATCAACTGTTTTATCCCATTTGTAGATCATCTAATAAGCAATCTAACTGCTCGTTTTTCGTAGGTCGATCTTTATTGAAATATTTCATTCCCATATTCCACACCCGTGGAATCCGTGGCCGCTGAAAACTTAACTTAATAATATTGCTAATATTGCTTAAAAACATAGAATTGCTTATATCTCGGAAACCGTTGCTCGTACGCGATTTTTGGTGAAATTTGCTCCCTTCAACTTTTATATGTCCCTCCAACACCTTCTAGAATCCATGGGTACTAAAATAATATTGATATCGTAAGCTTAATTAGATTGCATATAAGCTTAACGTAGACGCAAACCAAAAATCATCCGGTCGAAGCAAATGCACCGATCCCCATCAAGAATCGGAGCCCGGATCAAATTTCCAACAAAATCCCACCGAAGGCTCAGTGAAGTTCAACTAAAGATTCGACCCCCAGCTCGGCAGCTGACCGGGCGCAAAAGCCTATCCAAGACACAGCGAAGCTCAACCAAATTCCTCAACGCGAAAGCTCATATCCAAGACACCTCGAAATTCTTAAAAGCTCACCTCCCGAAACCATAACCGATAACGTCACTGCACTCGGAGTGATATAGCTATGCTACTTTAATCGCATACCCTCGGTGTATGTTATGAAAAAATCAATTAAAAAAATTTGTTATTAATAAGTAATAAAAATTCATTGTTGCTCTCTAATGAGTTTTTCTTAAAATTTTGGACGGACCCCATCCGAAAAAAAATCCTGGGTACGCCTATGTCCCCAGGTATCCAAGATAACGCAAAGCACGTCTTCTTTTATTGTGTGAGATATAGTGGCGAATAAAGGGCGGAACTAAAGGCAATGGCTGGGGCGCTTGACCAGTTTTCGCTTCTCCGAGTCCTCTTGATTCGAATAGAATGCAAAAAGAACTGTTTTAGATCTGCTTATACTCCTCTTAATCCGTAAGGGCCGAACATCCCCCGCTCCCGTGATCTTGTGATGTAAGTGTTTTTTTTTCCAACAGAAAATAAGGATTAACAGACACTTCCCAGTTAATTTATTAAATAATCCTAAATCCGAGTTAATAACCCTATATACCCTGTCCAATTCACTCAACCCCCCCCCCCTTCCCCTAGCGCTACACCGACAACCAAAACAATTATATTTCCTCAGTAAACAATCCCGAATTAATTCTTAATCAAATTTCGGTTGATGGGAAAAGACTAAACTTGATTACGAGCCGTGCCGAATCTTATTACAAGTTCCTGTCCATTCTAGACGCTTGAGTCAATGGTCCAGAACGATCCTGGATACATTCCAGCTCACCCGAAAAAAAAACTCCATTCACAAGGAGCTTCCCTCGTCCCGCCCGTCTCCTCCACCAAAAAGAACTTCCGACAATTACGGTTCATTAAGGATTCCGATAAACATACAGATTACTGCTACACGGCGTTCATCCCCCGTCCTACCCCGATTCGGGCCGAGTTGGCGGCAAGGTGGCAAAAGGCACCAAACTTTTCTGTTGGTTGTTTTTACTTTATTTTATTTTATTTTATTTTATTTTATTTTCGCTACTATTAGAGATAAAAGTTTCGCTTCCTTATTGGGTTCTAATTAGAAAAGTTGTTTGCCTTTACAAGATCAACACGGGAAACTTGTGCCCTAAGGTAAATCAATGAGCGGTAATTTAACGGAATGCCCGATAAAATCCCGAAGAAATTCATGGGTTTTTGTGCCCTACCAAAAACTTTAGTTTATCGGGGGTGAATACCCTCAGAGCGGGAATATCCGATCCATGGTTTTGCAGAGAATGTTATTCACTGGGAAAATTTTTGCCTATTCAAAAGATTCTCTCAAGGATTTAGACAAACAACAGCAAAGAATTTTCCAACTCCCGCCAGCCATGGAAATTTGTTTGCTCGCATTTTTTTTGGCAGAGCAAGGATTTTTCGCGTATCGATTTTGGGTGTATTTGTTTATAAATATAGAAACAATTTTCCCGCCCGCTTGGTAATTTCGGAGATACTACCGCGAACTGAACTTAAGATAATTATAAATTGCGCGGAGATCTACTTTAAGGATAATGCATAAATAATTTAAAGTGGCTCAGGATTTGTGCGACGATAAAAGGAGATTTTTGTGTGTCACTTAATAAATGCGTGCAATTTATAAAGGAGCTTAGCGAGTAACTGTGAGGTTTAAGTCCCAATCATTATTAATATTCATAATTTTAAGCAGCGCTTGTGTCTACGCAGATGTTGAAGTTGAAGATTTTATTGAAGAATATTTTTGGGGACTTTTTCTCTAATCTGTATTCTTGAGTGTGTTGCCCTAGAGACGAAACCGAGAATTTCCGGGAATTTTTTAAATTAAACTTTTACGATTTTATTTTTGAGTTGGCTTTAACACAATATGATACACTCCACACAAGGCAACGTCGTTATGACGAAAATTACGACGAATGCCATTATAGGGGGTAATAGCCTCGACACACGCACGCATTTATAACGAATATTCCTCATTAATTAGGAATATGAACCTCATCAATTAGGAAAACCGATTAGGCAAATTTTGGTTAATCTAGTACGAAATCTCAAAAGAGAGCCATCTGTCGAACGATAGATCATGTTAAAAAGCTCACTTTTAGGCGTTTTTCCAGAGTCAGCTGATTTTTATTTTAATTTTCTTTGAAAATTATTAAAAAAATATTACTTTTTTCCATATTAAAAAATTAAATATTACTTGTTTCCCTTCCATTGGGGCAACAACGTACCAAAGATATAATTTTTTTTTATTTTTCGTTCTCTGACATTTTTCACTACACCACAACTGTCATAATATAATGAGGTATTTTAACGTGTGTCACCCCGTAAGGGCGTTCGTCATAAATTAGGAATTTTCGTCATATTTTGATTGCCGTGTGTCGAGGCTATAACACAGTAAAATTCATCGGTTGAGGGCTCGTCTTTATTCGCGACAAGAACCTGTGCGGCAAGCCCTCAGGTGGTCTCCATCTTGAAAGCCCATCCAAGACACGCTAACCTACCCCAGAGAAGTTCAACTAGTTTCTCACAGGTGGCGCTCATACCCAAAGTTCACCACAAAAAGCTCACCACATAGGTTCTTGTCTCGAATAAAGCTCATATCTTAGCTCACAACCGATGACGTCACAGTTCCAGTACCGCTATAGTCCTACTACTGGCTGCGAATCGTCTCAACCCTCCTGAGCGCTACCTGCGTGGATTTAGTAGACTTTAGTTGGTTTTATTGTTCGAGAGTCACATTATACTTTTTCCAGGGCCTATCTAGCTCAGGTCTGTATCTGTGCGCGTCAATATGTACGCATGAGAAAAACTTCAAAAAAAAAATAAATAAATACGAGTGGTACGAATTTAAATTTATTTACGTCCGGTATGACTGAGTTGAGTTTAACAAGTGAAGTTACAATAAATTATAATTATTTTAATTCAGCGCAATTTTGCTGATTATCTACCTTTTATTTTAAAAATTTATTTCATAAATAGGCCAGAAGTTATTAAACTCGACGTTAATAACCTCTGGCTAAGTAATTAATTTATGCAAGCAATTCGTAAATTATTTAGAGCACTTGCTCAATAATTATGTTGCTTAAACAGTATCATTCCACTAATTTGAAACACATCATCACTGAATCTAGAGCTCTTAGACCCCTTAAACGAGCGGTCCATCAGTACAAATGGCCACGAGCCAAGCCATAACCTCACCGTTTGTGGGGAAACTCGGATCGAAATGTCTAGAGCTAGAAAGTTGGATTTTAAATCGTTACAAAATACATGAGACCGAACCATTGAACCATTTATTGACTTGCTCTTGAGTGGGCGGAAACGTGAAGCCATTGTACGTGTGCAATCTTTGATCCAAACTGCGGGCCTGATGAATGAAAGCTTCAAGTTTGCAAAATTAGGACTATAGGATTTAAGTACAATTGTTCACATTGAAGGCTGTAAAGCTGCAGACTTCAAAGGAAGGTGAAGATCACAAATGACACAGAGCAATAGAATGACTGGTTCAAGGGTTGATCGTGAGTGGCATCCTAATTTTTTACTCGGGCTAATGGACACGAGCAAAATGAACGCAGGTGATTTGGGTCGCTTGTGCATGAGGCCTTTCTAGGGGCTTGGCTATCCATGAAAATTCCAATGCTCGATCCATGTGTTTTGAAGACGTAGATCAAACTTCTTCGGGACGACTCAGTTTCTCCAATTTCTTCTCGAGGGAATTTCAAATTCCTTACTGAAGGTCAATCTATGGAGAAGGCAGTCTGTGATTGTGTCAACAATACCTCCGGGAAGCAAGTCCATCAGCGCAGCACTCGCGAGGGTGCTGCCTAATATACGGGGCGCCAAGCCAAGCGTACTACGCCCCATGAAGAAGCGTGTGTGATAGCAAGAATGACATACACTGATATACTCTGTCGATGGAGAGTAAGAGCTTGTACGACCCGTAATATGCAAGGGGCGAGTCCAAGGGAATGCGACGGATTCTGTCGCGCGGTAAGCATGGAAGACCGTTTTACCAAGCGGTCCCCCAACTAAGTACTAACCACCTCCAATGCTGCTGATGGATTCATAGACTGCCACCAAATGTCTAGAAGTGAGTTATGAGCGAACATGGAAGGATGAGCCTCAAGCAGTTCCTGAATGGAAGTTATAGGGCATATCTTTATCGCTTTAGGTTGAACGATTCGACTTTTCGCCCAGAAACAGAGAAAGGCAAAGAAATGGCACGAGAGATAGCAGCTAGATGGCTGATTCAGTCCTGTATGACACAATGGCGTAACCCGATCAGGCGAGGAGAATTGAAGATAAGAAGTAGATGGTAGTAGGTCGAGTTAGGGACCCACAGAACCAATAGGCAGGAGCTTTCGGTAATATGCTGTCCAACTTCCGACGGGACCCAGTAAAGCCACGTAGCGGCCGAAGTCACACCTCGTTTCACTCCACCTTGTTGGTGATCCGTATGCCCCACTGTTCCGGTGATCACACTTTTGAAGGATCCTTGTAAGGGTCACTTTGATAACGTCAGGCCATACCTGTACGGCTTGTTGTACGGATATGGTCAGGCCATACCTGTACGGCACGGTCTGTAACAAAACGTCATGCAAAAAGCGCTGGTAACTCAAGTAAAAATAATTTAGTTGGTTAATTTTCTTAAAAGCATAAACGCGCCCGTAACTAGCACGCATAGCCACCAAATGCGCATAACACAAGAGGCTGCGTTCAAGTTACGCAGCTGACTGCAAAATATTGCATTTATGCGTTCAAAATATGAAAACAGCTGCAAAAATCCTTCAATACTCGGCATTCGAATGCTGATGACAAGCAGCTGCTGCATTAAATTTGCGGTCAGCTGCATAAATTGAACGCAGCCAGAGTATGCGCGCTCCTGCAGAGGGATGCATGCACGCTCCCACTACCAGCCGGAACATCTACAAATGCACCCGCACCCCGCGTTTGGAATAGTCTACGCTGATCTATTCCAGACGCGAGTCTTATTTTACCAAACAGTCCCCCAACTAAGTACTAACTACGCCCAATGCTGCTTAACCTACGCAATCGAACTAAAACCGGTATACTGAGTATTCTAATGGCACCCTTTATATTCACTAAGATAAATTACTCGTTTTCTTCCTCGTATACAATGTCTTAAAGCCTCAATTTTACTGCATTTAGTAGAGAAAGGTGTGAGCGTACCGTGCCTCGTTTGGGCCCCATACAGGCGATTTGACGCGATGAGTGCGTGGCTGCTGCAGGCTAGGATCGGACTAGTCTCATTTTTACTCAGGAGTACCGTGCCTGTTTCGGGTGCGGTGCAAGCGTTTTGACGGCGTACGTGCCTGTTGCAGACTAGGAACGGGCGAATTTATGAGCGTAATGTCCCTCGTTCGGGTGCCATACAGACGATTTGACGCGATGAGTGCGTGACTAGTCTTATTTTTACTCAGGAGTACCGTGCCTGTTTCGGGTGCGGTGCAAGCGTTTTGACGGCGTGCGTGCCTGTTGCCGACTAGGAACGGGCGAATTTATGAGCGTAACGTCCCTCGTTCGGGTGCCATACAGGCGATTTGACGCGATGAGTGCGTGACTAGTCTTATTTTTACTCAGGAGTACCGTGCCTGTTTCGGGTGCGGTGCAAGCGTTTTGACGGCGTGCGTGCCTGTTGCAGACTAGATTGAACGAATTTTACTTTTACTTTGAAATGACGAATGATCATGACATTGCGAGTAATCCAACCACAAACTCTAGAATGGCTAGTGTCTTAGCCTTAGCCCCACAGTCTACGGATGCTGCCTAAGTAAATCTAGAAATTGAGAAAATTTACTTTAATGTGTTTTTTGCAAAATGATCTGAAGAGTTGTTAAGTCATGCAGCGAATAAATTTATGCTTAATTTAGAGAGAATATTTCTTTGACGGACGTCAAATAAACTCTTGATTACTTGTTACCCCCTCCACAAATTAATTTTAATTCTTTCCAGCATTAACAAAATGAAAATAATTAAATGTCACGTTTACATTGACGAATTCCATCAGTTTATTACATTTTGTGAATAATTGTCAATAGGCTGAAATCGGGCCCGAACCCCTTTTCTTCCTCCTCCTCCTCCAACGCTCCAAATATTATCTTAGTTTCATCGGAAGCCTGTATTTAGCATTATCGTATTTCATCACTCAAAACACTTTTCTGTATGCGAACGCTTCTAAAATAAGAACCGCCTGCAGGATTACTTGACATTGTCGTAATTAACTACTGAAGGAAGGACATTCTGGAAATTCTGTGAGAGGAATTTTCCCTTTAGGGGATATATACGACGAACGAGAGTATAAGGCCCAAAATTGATATTCTTATCCTTGTAGGACTATGGCCTTGCGTTGTTACCAAATTGAGCCCTAAATTACCTTTAGGAAATGTATCCCTGAAACAAAACGCGAAGAAGCTGTCGAAGAATGTAGTGAAGACGGAGGCACGGAGGGCGGGAGTCGTTGACGGTCGGAAGAGGGAGGAGCAGGACAGAAACTGAGGGTGAAACTTATTCGCACACACAACTGCCATTAATGAGGTTATCCTGGCAGCATGTTGAGCCTTAGAAAATTAATCTCAAGATCTTGTCGGGTCCTTGAAATTTTTCCCCGGTGTGGTGTTGGGGGGGAGGGGGCAGGGGTAGGTGAGTACGGTAGGGAATAAAACCCTGCTGCTGAATTTGTACCTTTTCGTGCGGGCCCAGGACATTATCTCGTAATATTGGACGATTTGTCATTCTAATTTCACTCAGCGAAAATAGGGAAGGTGTGATGGATTTCCCTGATGAAAAATTCAGCACCACCCCCGCTCGTTCGCTGCTGGTGGAAGAAGAAGGAATCGCCTTAGCGAAAAGAATCTGCTCCCGTCGTCGTCGTCGTCCTTGTTGGGGGCAGTTTAATAATTTAGGGCAAGTAATTAAGATAACAGCCCTTTATTGCTAGAAGTCCAAATTAGACGGAAACTTGGTCGTTAGCTGGATTTTGTCTGTCGCCTGATGAGCAGGTTTTGTTATACGTGGGTGTGGGCGCGCACTGGGGCTCGTCTCTAAGTTAAATGAACGCGGCGCAGCCCCCGTGAAGGCGCTGAACGTAAGGAATTGTGCAAATCCCTAGAAAGTTGCCTCAAAAAAGGGAAAAGTTTTTAATCGATGTCTCTCCGTTGAGTAAACGTCACGTTCAGCAATGATGGAAATCATTGAAGGGCGGACGAATATTTTACCAATTCAAAAGGTCCTTCGGAATTATTTTATTTTTTTTGCCACCTTCGTTGTAGTCTTCTTCTTCTTCTTTTCTTCTTCTTCTTTTTTTTGAAGAGACTGTTTTATACGTGACCAAGGGTTACAGCATGCATGAGGCTGATTAAATGATGCTGAAGTAACGTCCCAGGTGTGCTTAGAGTTTCAACGAGGACCAAAACTTGGGGGCGACGGGCGTGTATTTTATTAAAAGGATCTTTTAGATTCCCTTTGGTCCCATACCTATCAAAGGCCATTTCAGGTCTCTGCAAATGAATAAATGAGTGCTATTTACTGGGCTGTATCTTTTCATTAATGTGCCCAAAAACAAGAGCATTTCCTTATTTCTCATCGAGACTAATTTATATACTGTTTTTCTCCCTCAGGGATTATGTCGGATGCTATCACAAAAGCCATGTACACCAGTATTTCTTGGGGCCTACCTTAAACCAATTTCCCGGGCAATTTGTATCTCATGCGAAAAAGCCTACATCGCAATTCACGGAGATGCTTCGAACTAAATTTATGACAATGACCGAAGGCGTAAAGGAGACTAGAGGCATCTCCCTTGATATAAATATCTACAGCCCAGGTAGCCCATCATCGCCCAGAATAAGGGCATTAAATTTTATTTGGTATCTAGAACCGAAACAAATGGTCTATTTGTACCATATTCATTATTCACGATTATTACATCACACGGTGTATGGTATTCTGTTCACTCGACTGCCGAGAAATTTTGCCGCATTTAATCAAAATATTCACGCAATCTGCACTGCAGTCACCTGAAACTGAACTGAAGTGGACGGGTTGGACGGAGGAGGGGATGAAGGATGTCCGTCAGTTATAATCGTTTTTTGGTCAACATTCGCGCTGTGATGGATCCAAGTTATGAGTGTGTAATAAAATCGGACTTTTGATTTATGCTATGATCCGTTGTTTTTTTTACATGAATAAAGCTCCAAAATAATCAGATGAAAGGAGAGTCGAAGGAGGGTAAAGTGGGGGTAGTGTAGGGGTGGAAACAGATGTTGAATGAGGAAAAAAATATTTTTGTAACTGTCTTTTATTTTTTAGTGATTTATGGGAGAATTCTGTTTAATATTTTGTGAATTTTTTCCTATTGTCTATGAAGTGTTGAACATGGTGTGGAGATTGTTATTTTATATTTTATAACATGGTTATTCTGTGCAAAGTTGACACGGGTATGGCTTTTGTTACCAGGAGTTCGATAAATGAGCTAACGTGTCTCTTGGGTCAGATATACATGATTAAAAGGCGCACCACAAAAATCTGGACAACACCAACACAAGTTTAAATAAACTTTCATTGATGAAATGTGAAATATTACAAAACACTCTCCTTTTAAATGGAATTTTAGGTATCGGTATAGAGCTTAATATATTGCTTAGCTTGAGTGACAGGTTACATTCTTGCTTGCATCGGTAAACTAGAGATTAAATCGCCCGACTACCATTTCAGAGGTTCATGGTTCGAATCCACTTCGCAGTATGGAATTTGGTCTTTTCATTTTTCCGACTTAGATGATTTTCCTTCTTTCTTGTCTTCCCTCTTTACAATTTCCTTCGCTTTCTCCTGCCATCGCCTTTAAGCATAATAAGCCATCTCCTGTTCAATAACCGAATTTAACGTTCTCAGTTCAGTTGGCAGTTCTTTCACTAATATCTGTACTATTTTTCCGACAAAAGCTTGCTCTCCGACATTGAAGTCAATGATAGAACCTGATAGAAATATTTGACCGTCACGGGAAGTCCAGCAGATGTGAAACTATTCTTATTA
This sequence comes from Thereva nobilitata, assembly GCA_963855945.1. Classification (NCBI taxonomy): domain Eukaryota; kingdom Metazoa; phylum Arthropoda; class Insecta; order Diptera; family Therevidae; genus Thereva; species Thereva nobilitata. The sequence goes on from OY979698.1 coordinate 16,156,193, forward strand.
TAATAACTAGCTGGGACCCGGTGCGCCTATGCTGCACCCATAAGCCAATAGTAGTAATCAGGTGATATGAATTTTAATATACAGTAGGAGAGTTTGAAAAAGGCATTTTTTTGGTATTTTTGATTCCAAATTACAAAATGTGAAACTTTTAGGGATCTGATATTTTGATCGAGCCAATAGAAACCATCCCTGACTTGGCATTTATCGATCAGATTTGATTTTGCTATGCCGGGGGACTCGACGCCCTGTGCAGAACTTCGCTCGAGGGTGCCATGAGCGAAGTTCTACACAGGGCGTCTAATCCCCGTCAGAGCAAAATTATTCCCAAAAAAAATAATCAATTTTGCAAATTTGGCTCAAAAATTCACAATTTGCTGCCCTAAAAAAAATACATTACATACACATGTCATACCTTTTCATTTGATACACATACCGGATGGCCTGCAAAGAAAAAGGTAATCGGCCATTTTGTGTAAGCGGCCATTTTGAATTTGGAATGACCCCACACAGCTAATAGTATTCTATTTGTCATACCCTTTCATTTGATACCCATGGCGGGGGTCGGGGAACACAATTGCAAAATTCGGCCGCCATATTGGAACCGCCATCTTTGCGAAAGTAATGGACAACTCCAATCGCTTTCTCGTACCCAGAAACCTCTATGTATACATTTTCACCCCCGTAGAACTATATTATTATGCTTTTTATCGAATTTTTAACAAAGTTCTCTATGACAGCGCCGCCTATGAGTGATTTTTGAAAGTAGGCGCCAAAACCAGCACCTTGATGTAAGTAATATGTGGTTAAATTTTTGTGGCGATCGGTTGAATGGTTTAGGAGTTATTAGGGAACATACATACATACACACATACATCCAATTTTATATATATAGATAGAAGATAGATATAAATATCAGTAATTCTACTTATCGACAGGTACATTTTAGTATAATCAATGATAAAGTTCTTTACCTGATGTCCCTTCCTCGCTGATTCTCGATTTCGCTCTCGATTTAACTCAACACTTAATTTTACTCAATTGAACTCAATCTAACTCAACTGAACAAAGCTCTTAACTCCATTTTTATCCTGACTTTAAAACTTCAATTCAACGAAAACTCACCGCAACTCAACTAAACTCTTAATTCAACTTTTAACCCAACTCTTAACTCAACTTAACTCATCTCAACTTATGTAAACGTAACTAAACCCTTAACTAAACTGTTAGCGCAACTCTTAAACCAATTCTTACCTCAATTAAACTCAAATCCACTTACCTAATCTCCAACCTTAACTCTTCAAGCAACTCGCAACTATAAATTTAAGTGTTAATGCCCAGGCTTCACCGGCCTCAGTTCAATAATGTTCAGTTCAATCCACGTAAGTGGCTTCACCGGCTAAAGTCCAGTTCATGTTCAGTTCGTGCTTGAAATTATTGCTGCTTTTTCGTCAGAAGTTAGAAATTCAAAAGCTCCCTGGAATGGCATTACATTATTCCAGTCGGTTACCCTCTTTTGAGCCAGCTTTAACGTTTAACTTCAGTTGGAGTCCAGTTGGGTGAACTGAGGTCTGTTTTATCCTCAGTTGAATATGTGGAAATTGTATGCGTACTGAGGTTATTTTAAAGTCCAAAAGAAAATCATATGAGCAAGCGCAAACGATACCAAATTTCCCCCATTGATTCAAATTTCCCCTACAAAAAACCAGTCGATCTAGCGAAGACAAAAACCTTATCAAAATTTCCCTATACAAAGCTATCATCCTAGCGAAGACACGAACCTCATTCTTATAAGCTAAATGTTGTGAAATTGCCAAAGTTATGGTGTCTGAGGAGGAATGGGAATGGCAAATATGAGGGTGGGTGGGGGTGGATCGCAGAACGGACACTGCTTATTTATTAAAATTTTCGTAATATTTCAGGAAGAACAATAGCGGATTGCAGGGAGCTACGCACTTTGTTTTAGCAGCCTCGGAGAGTATCCGTCTTATTTTCAGTGTGCATAATTTATATCGAAAACCCTCCTGGACAATTTGACATATTATTGGATCCCGTCAGTCCCGTGCGGAAGGGGGGGGGGTTGGTGGGTTTGGTCTTTTTCAACGACAGTTATCAATGATTATCGCTTGGATGTTTATGAAAGCACACTTCCATCAGTCCGATATTATGTAGTTATTGCACGTAAATATTTTCATACACTACATTTTCGACCCTCTAATAACTGGCCACGGGCTAGTTTTAATTAAGTTAGTGCAAAATTAAATGGGCTTAAAAAATCAATTTAGTGTAATCTGTATCCGGAAAATCCACACAAATACCACTCAAATCCCCACCCATCCCTCTTTTTTATGTATACTACACCCACAAATTCTGCTTTCGTCCACAAATAATGCCCAATCAAGCTCCACAGCTGGTCAACCACCGATATTTCGAATTGTTTAATTAGTTTTATCAAAAATACATTTGAATCAAAATTTCCAACGCAAAACATCCCCCTCCCCCCAAAAACCCTTTAAAATTCATTTTAAACTTCCAAAAAGTGCCAATTATTTACACGAATATATTTTCACTAACAACGTCACATTCAAAGGCACAGAGAGAGAGACAGAGTCGTAAACACCGGGAATTATTAAAATCTTATGGCAAATATTTACCAAACAATTAAAAGTATCCTAAATTTATATGTGGCATACTTTATTCATTCATTCCTCTCTAGAAACAAGCTAATTGGTCTAATTTAGCCTATGCCACCATAATTTTCAATTTCTCAGCATAATACAAATTTACATAAACTGAAATGATTTGACTCTTCCGTTTTTGTGTCCCTCTTCTGGGGGTGTATGTACTTCGGCTCCACAATATTTTGAAGGGGGCATGGGAATTGGGTTTATGGAGTTTTCATTAAAATATGAATTTATGCGCCAGATATCTCCCTTTAGGGCTGGGTCGGGATGGGTATGTTCCAGAGAAGCTCTAATAAAATCGATTTTATGTGTTTTTAGAAATCTCTTCTCTATGTCAATCGTTTATCAACAAGCGCTCCTATACGGTCGGAGAGTCAAAGTGAATTAGTTCGATATCACTTGGCTGGGCAGCTGCTGCTATTGAACGGCTGCAAAAGGATTTAATTTAGATTTATCGCGGCAACTAGTTGGTTAGTATGTCACCACAGGTCTCCGGGCAACGCATGTTGATTGTAATAATATTGATTTTGAGTGTTCAATTAGGAAGGTATAAGTTAATTGATTGGGTGTTTAGAAATTGTGAGGTGTTCGCTTCATTAGAGAATCAATTCCCATTGAAACTACTTTTTTAATATCACCTCTGCTGTTACTGAGAATTACACAAATTGAAGTAGATATGCATTTCGTCTTGAACCCAAATACGATAGTTTTTCTTCTAGTGCTGATTTAACCTGGCAAAGTGCTAACAGAATAAACCTTTGTTATCATTTGGGTTTATTTGGTCATATTGGGTTCCCGTCAAATACGATACAGTATACCATTTCATCTGGAGGGTCAGCCCTACCGCAATATTTACTATTTAAAGATGCAATGGTGACAAGCTTAAATTTCAGACCTTTAATCTTCCCGTCAAAGTTTTCCCAATCAAAATTTCTCCTGTAAAAAAAGCTTTTATTCTATCGACGGCAAGAATCGTATCAAACTGATCCCTTTAAAAAAAACTTTCATCGTAGTGAAGGCACAAACCCTCTAAAAAGCTTTCATCCTAGCTAGGACACGAACCTTATCAAAATTTACCCTGTAAAAAGCTTTCATCCTAGCGAAGACACGTACCCGTCAAAAATCTTTTATTCTGGCGAAGACACGGAGCGTATCACAATTTCCTCTAGACCTTATCACAATTTCCTCTTCATAATAGCGAAGGCACGAACTTTATCAAAATATCCCGTACAAAAGCTTTCATCCTATCGAAGGCACCAATCGAAATTATCAATTAAAAAGCTTCCAACGTAGTGAAGACACAAACCCTCGAAAAAAGCTTTCATCCTGGCAAGGACACGAACCTTATCAAAATTTACCCTGCAACAAACCGTCCGAAGAAGCTTTCATCCTGGCGAAGGCACTAACCTTATCCAAATTTCCTCTGAAAAAAAACCTGTAGCGTGTAATTGTAGGAAGGTAAAAATTTTATCAAAATTTCCGGTGAAAAAAGCTCTAATTCTAGCGAAGGCACGAATAGTTTCGAAATTATCCCTTAAAAAGCTTCCATCGCATTGTAGTGAAGGCACAAGCCCGTCAAAAAAAGTATACATGCTGACGAGGACACGAACCTTATAAAAATTTACCCTGCAAAAATAGTTTACCCTAGCGAAGGCACGAACTCGTCTAAAAAAGCTTTTATCCTGGCGCAGGCACGAACCTTATCAAAATTCCCTCTGAAAAAAACCTGTAGCGTTTAATTGTACGAAGGCACGAATTTTATCAAAATGTTCGGTGAAAAAACCTTAAATCCTAGCGAAGACACGAATCGTTTCGAAATTATCGCTTAAAAAAGCTTCCATCGCATCGTAGTGAAGGCAAAACCCCGTCGAAAAAAGCTTTAATCCTTGCGAGGACACGAAACTTATCAAAATTTACCCTGCAAAAAGCTTTTATCCTAGCGCAGGCACGAACCATATAAAAATTACCCCTAAAAATGCTTCCGCTTCTAGCGAACGCACGAATCCATCCAAAAAAGCTTTCATCCAAGCGAAAGCAGGAACCTTGTTCTTAAAACTACTAGCGCCCCTGGTGAACAAAAATTTTTTTTGGAATGAACGTCACATTTTGTATGAAGAAAGTGGGTCAGAGCCGCTCTTGCTTATCTACTGATCGAAACTAAATTTCAATCAACCCAAGTTTCCAGATGTCCCGAACCCCACCAAACAGAATGGACACTCTTTCTGCCTGATAGGAATTATACCATAGTTCTGCACACAGATGGCACCAAATCAGAGTCGGATTTAGGAGTTGGAGTCTTCTAGTCCTCGTTAAACCTCCCAAAATACTACTGCCTACATAATTTTGCCAGTGTCTTCCAGGAAAACTGCTGACAATCTTCAAAGCTTGCCTAAACTTCAGACGAACCGAACAGCATGAGCCAAGGTAATAATGTTATCGTGTACCAAATCGGCTGCGAAAGCTCTAGAAGGCGTCTATTAGCCCAAGCTAGTTGAAATCTGTCAAAATGAGTTCCCTTCCGTATCTAGGGCGTACAAGGTCTTCCTCTTCTTTTTTTGCTGAAGTATTGGACCCAAAAATAACGCGGCCCCTGTTTGGCCTGTTGGACTACATCTCTATACCCCATATTTGTAGGATACACTTATTGAAAAGGTCCAACAGTCTGCCTAGTGGCTTGTCGCTTCGCCAAAGTAGTGTTTGGTCCAGTATCTTGCTCCGGAACGATGAATACAATATCAGAGCCCTGTCTAGCCAGGGCGTCCGTCTTTGAGTTGGTCCACAAAAGTCCCACAACCATAGTAGGAAGGGTCCATCCTGGCAGAATCTCCATATTATGATAAGACATAAGAGAACTGGATGCGCCCGGTGCTCCTAGTATATCGTTATAGCGACAGTGCAAAACTACCCACTGCCACGCAGCCCTCGACACGATAACTTTACATCTTGGCTTTAAAGGGTGTGCTCCCTTTGACATACTGGATCCATTTTTCTCCTCGCGCGTAATGCACAGCGTTAACAGCGTCACCACGCGAAGTCTGTATTAGGAGAATCGGAGTGGGAGACGTCATATCTGAGGGTCCGACTTCAAGTTGCACATCACTCCCCATAAAACGACAATCAGGTGCAGGGTTAGCCTCAAGTTGCTAGTGGGTCACAGGAACATATAGGGCAATGCGAAAGCAGCTGTATCAGAGTCGTGGCGATCATCGCTAGACAGTGGGCGATTGGGAAAAAAGTGGCCAGATGGAGAGTACCATCAGTGGCGTAGCGTAGTAGGGGCGGCACCTTTAGGGGGCGGCAAAATTTCACAATAAATATTAATAATATCTTGTAAATATTATTTTTGTCGCACCTACGATTCGGACCGATCAAAATGAGCACGTAATTTTGTATTACTTATATTGTAACGAAATCGGGGAATCCCCTTTCTTTAATTGAATGAGCTGTTTTAGACGGTGCGCTCCAGCACATCTGCCTCACGAACGTTTGGTGATGAAGGGATGAGTGGGGATGAAGAGAAGTACCACCCCACTTCTCCCTTTATCCACAAAGTTCGTGAGGCACATGCGCTGGAGCGCACCGTCTAAACCGGCTCAATGTATAATAATGACATCTTGCTCATTGTAGCGACTGGCAACACCGTCTGTACTGACTTGCAGGGACTCCCCGTATTTTATTTTGTGCTTGGATTGTTTGTGACTAATATACAACGAGAATGACTTCTATCATATAAAGAATAGTGTTCGATGAGGGTTGTCTCAAAATTAAGTTTCACTATTTTTTTAAATCCGTGTCGTTGGCGGGAAAAGTATGGGAGTCTCAGGGAATTTGCGTCTGGGTGTAGTGGGAACACTGTAAAATTTTTATGCGCGGGCGTCGATCGATCTGACAGTCAGGCTTCAGCCACTATGGAGACTCCCCTCGCTCCTTCCGGCAAAACACCAAATAAAGTGAAAATTGTGGAATCCGGAATCCGGAAAATGGCAAAAGTTCTTTTGAGATTCCAAAGAGGTGTTGTTGATCAATTACCTGCCCCGTGGGACCACGATCACAGCTGCATGCTTTTGTGGGGTGTTGCAACAACTCAGAGAGGCGATCCAATACAAAAGGAGAGGAAATTTTCATAACAAAAAAAGGGCTTGACCGAATGTTATGAAATTTTTTTCAGAGCATGTTTTCGTTAATACGCGCCGATCGGCACCTCAACGAAGTCGGTATCATATTTGGTGCTCGCTGGACGGTACAAAAATCACGAACTTCTTTCAAACAAAAAAAACGGCTCGACCGATTTTTATGAAAATCTTTTCAGATTATAACTTCGGTAATACGCGTCGGTCGGCAGCTCAATGAAGTCGATATCTTTTTTGGTTAGCGTAAGATTGTGCAGGAAAAAATGACCACTTACGTGTGCCCACACATACACAAGCATACTTCTTCTCAAATTTTTGCTTAAAATGCTATTGGGGCCTTGAAAAATGAAAATAAGTTGAAAATTACGAATTTGATTTTCGGACCGATTACAATAACTTCCCTATAAACTGGGAGGCTAATAAGAGGGCGGCAAAATTTTCTTCCACGCCGGGCGTCGGACACCCACGCCGGGCGTCGGACACCCACGCTACGCCACTGAGTACCATACAACACCTATTGTCGTAGCTATGGGAAGGAACAGGCCAGAGAGACAATCATTTTCTTGGAAGTTATCTGGCTCTGGCTAGGATCAGACACCGTGCATTTGGAATCCTCTTCTTAGTACAAAACTTGAGAGAGGTTTCGAAGGTTAAAATAGGAGATTTAAGATAACTCCAAGCGCACTGCCATGTTACTTACGAAAAGAGCTTGAACGAGTACGGTTCCAAATCGGTTCCATTTCAGCATCTCTAGTCCTTTGACGGGACTGCCGTCTTTTCCTCCCTACCAACCCTTTCACCTTTCACTCTTTCATGTTTCAGTTTTCACTTTTCTCCTTCCAATAAACCCAACCGCTCTAAAATTTCTGTTATAACATCGTTAAAAGTACTTTATTACCTCATTAATTACACCTCATCCAAGCCGAATCTCATCTGTTCTCAAAACTTCCCAAAATCACCTCAAGGAATAAATTCAATTTAAAACTTTCACGACCATTATTACAACCCTACAGACGACGAATATTTAATCAAAGCTCAAGCCCTAATAACGGAATATTTTTCACCAATAAAATCCAAGATTACGGGGGCCAAGAGTCGAGAGTAATCCTCGAGATAATTTACCCATAATCACTAAAAATTTCCATAAAACCAAGCATTCCTTATCACTTACTCTCTTTGTCTCTCTCTCTCTCTCGGGTGTAGCCATCTTGTACATGACACCTACTGAAGAAGAATCCTTACAGATCCAATGGAAGTAAGGATAAATTTTATCTCTAGAATAAGATTGCCGAACTGCTTTGGTCCTAGAATATAAATTGCATCCTCTTAATGTGCCTAACGTCTCGTAAGAATTTCACAAGTATAACAATTCAAATCTATTCCGAAAAAGGATCCTAGACGGACCCCGAGTGAGGGTCCTCAATTTTGGGGTTAATTCAGCCCAAGGAAAACTCCTAGAAAGCATTAAATGTAAATGAATGAAAATTTTCGCAGTTAAAATCTGACCATTCTCTGACATTCTGTTGTTGAGTGGAGATTTACTCATGAGTGGACAGAGGGCACCACATTCATCGAAGGAATCTGGCAGGACCTTTTTATTTTCTGGTCAACAGGACTAATCCAGCTTTAACTGTTTGGCGCCACTCCTTTTTGCATGCGTGCTGGTCGTACATGTGTCATCATCAGGATGCATACCTTTACCCTTTTTCACTACTATGTTTCACTAACGGTGTGTCTATGGGCATCCTTTATCACCCGGGGTTTTCGTACAGGACCACCCATCAGCGGGAGCCTAGTGATGGTGTATATTCGAGGGAGTTCCATTTCGTTTTACCGCACTGCTCACAGACAGGAGCGCCCCCATTGTTTTGATTCAGTTGATTGTCACTGACGTGTCCTTCGTTACTTATAATGCCGCAGGAGTCCTCGCCAGAGGTTGAAGCAATTCGTTTATATGCAAATGGCTCACTTAATGGATGGCGGTAGGTTGTAAAACTTGTGTATGTGTAGTTAACTACTTTCTTGATAAGATTGCTGGCGAACGTGTTCAGATATATAAATGGAAAGGTGGTCATAATTTGGATTGTCTGTTTGGAAGTGAAAATAAAGATATCTCTTCGTTGTCTGGGGGTAATCAGCAATGCACTGGAAGAGGACTTTTGGGAACGTGTTATATAGCACATGTGAGAACAATGAAATTTTAGGTGTAAGCTCATGTAGAGGTACTTATGATCTGAAGAGGATATTGGCGTATGTGGAATTGCTTAACTCTTTTAAAAGATCTTATGTGTTAGAAGATAGTCATAGAGTTAGACGCACACGTACATTTTTAGAAAATTTAATCTTATCTGACTTATTATGCATCTGAGAACTTTTTTCTCAAACACTCGTTCCTCCGTGTCCTGGATCATAGTCCAAGTCTCGCTATCATAGCACAGCACTGGTCTTATTACTGTGCACAAATCTCGAGTGCAGTATTAACTTTTGCCATAAAAAGCTTAGCCATTAGTAGATATTCGTCTAGTCATGTTTTCCTTTTTTTTGCTATCGACCCACATCTCGGGAGTAATATTTTCCTTATCATCCATTCTAGAGCGAAGTTAAAAAGCATTTGGGGCTAGTCCATCGCCTCGAACAGCCTTTCGTTTTGTATAGTGTCATACAGAGGCGTACCTAGCCAATGCAGCGCCCATGGCTAACACTGAAAAGGCGAATAAGTTTTGTCTGTTTCTTCTCTTTCAATACTGAGAAAAGTAAGATCAGACAGTCAATCTTGAACCACGGAAGTTCTCAAATACGATAAAATTATTTTCAATTTGCTGAAAGATCTCTCACAGCTGGCGATGGAAGCTGCGATAGTCAATTATATCTGGAGAGAAAATCGAAGATTTAGGAAGACGTTCTCACAATAAATTTGAGAAGCTCTTCAAGGCGTGGTATTTTAATATTGTTCCAGCATTGTGCAATCAAATATTTCTTCATACAGCTGTTTTCTATTAACATACAAATGTAAAAATTGCCTAAATTGTTGCATTTTCATTGTTTAAATAAAAGCTTTTAGCTTTAATAAAAGCTTTTACAACTTTAATAAAAGCTTTTACAACTTTAATAAAAGCTTTTAAAGCTTTAATAAAAGGTTTTAAAGCTTAAACAAAAGCTTTAAAGCTTACATAAAAGCTTTTAAAGCTTTTAAAGCTTAAACAAAAGCTTTAAAGCTTAAATAAAAGCTTTTAAAGCTTTAACAAAAGCTTTTAAAGCTTTAATAAAAGATTTTAAAGCTTTAATAAAAGCTTTTAAAGCTTTAATGAAAGCTTTTAAAGCTTTAATAAAAGCTTTTAAAGCGTAAATAAAAGCATTTAAAGCTTTAATAAAAGCTTTTAAAGCTTAAACAAAAGCTTTAAAGCTTAAATAAAAGCTTTAAAGCTTAAATAAAAGCTTTAAAGCTTAAACAATAGTATAAAGCTTAAATAAAAGCTTTTAAAGCTTTAATAAAAGCTTTTAAAGCTTAAACAAAAGCTTTAAAACTTAAATAAAAGCTTTAAAGCTTAAATAAAAGCTTTAAAGCTTAAACAAAAGCTTTAAAGCTTAAATAAAAACTTTTAAAGCTTAAATAAAAGCTTTTAAAGCGTAAATAAAAGCTTTTAAAGATTAAATAAAAGCTTTTAAAGCTTTAATAAAAGCTTTTAAAGGTTAAATAAAAGCTTTAAAGCTTAAATAAAAGCTTTTAAAGCTTAAATAAAAGCTTTTAAAGCTTAAATAAAAGCTTTAAAGCTTAAATAAAAGCTTTTAAAGCTTAAATAAAAGCTTTAAAGCTTAAATAAAAGCTTTAAAGCTTAAACAAAAGCTTTAAAGCTTAAATAAAAGCTTTGAAGCTTTAATAAAAGCTTTAAAGCTTAAATAAAAGCTTTAAAGCTTAAACAAAAGCTTTAAAGCTTAAATAAAAGCTTTTGAAGCTTAAATAAAAGCTTTTAAAGCTAAAATAAAAGCTTTAAAGCTTAAATAAAAGCTTTTAAAGCTTAAATAAAAGCTTTTAAAGCTTAAATGAAAGCTTAAACCAAAGCTTTTAAAGGGGTGTGCCTTTGCTGTTTGACGATTTTCAGAATGTTTTGAAGCCCTTTTTTTAGTTCGGTAATTCCAGGGAGTCTGTGTTTTCAATTTCACGCCGCAATTCTCAGTATTTCCTGAGATAATGGGCAACTTAGGACCCTTCCAAGGGAATGCAGAAAATGGTTCATAACTACTACTCATTTTGAATAAATTTCGAAAGATAAGCCTTTGTTTCTGGATGATTTTCCAGTAATTCCCCATTTCCTCGCCAAGCCAGTTTGATACAGTGAAGAATCTTCTTTCTTTTTTCTACAATATAAAATTTGATGTAACATATGTAGGTAGGTTCCCTCATAACTCCTAAACCATTCAACCGATAGGCACAAAATTTAAACCACATAATATTTACAACCAGAGAGTGGTTTTGGCGTCGGGTTCTACTTTCAACAAGCACTCCAAGGGGGCGCTGTATTAGAGAGCTTTGTTAAAAATTTGATACAAAGCTTAATAATATACGTTCTACGATGGTGGAAATTGGTGTATAGTGGTTTTTGGGCACGAGAAAGCGATTAGTGATGCATATTGCTTTCGAAAATCACCCCTAGGGGCGCTGCTATAACGCTTTGTTGAAAATTCGATACAATGCGTAGTAATATACGCTCTGTGTTGCTTAGACTTGGTATTTAGGGGTTTTGGCTACGAGAAAGCATTTGGTGATATCCAGTTCGCACTGAAACAATACTATCTCATTTCCCCAAGCATTTTCAATGAGCTTTGATCAAAACTGAAGAGTTATGCCTAGCCATCAACAACAAAGAATTCATTTAACTTAGATTGGTGAAGTTCTCCTTAATAACTTTTGAAAATATACTAAAGTTGATCTCGTGTGCATTTAGTTCTTTGAAAACAATGTCCAAGATTTTTATTCCACTTACATATTCAATATAAAAAACAAACTGCAAATAATACCATCACCACTACCAAAAACTTCAACGGTAAGGCAACATTTTTACAAATTGTTTCTAAAGTAAATGATGAAAAATAAAATTGATATTATGCAAGAGCTGAACTATTCGAAAGCATGTCCTTGCCATAAAACTTTTCCTATGCAGATTCTTTGCTGCAATTTTATTTTAAATAAAAAAAAATTGTAAAACTTCTCATGTTGCAGAGAATCCTGAATCCTGATGCACTATCATGATTTTTAGATTAACCTAAATAAAAAGGTATGTGTAAAAAACCATTTCAGCACACCTTTCAGGTATAGGGTAGCATTGAGGAGATCAGTGTAACTTTGTGCACCTAAAGAGCAGGTATGGCGTTGGTGGGCCATATAAAGAGAACAAAAAAAAAAGAAAACGAAAAACAAATTTGGATTCAATTCTGTCAGGCTACACTTTCAGAATTTAATTAGTAGACCGTTGGTGCACCGGTCTGTAACTATAGTGTTAAATGTAAACATATACTTGCAAAACATTTTTACTGTCAACATAGCCAGACGGACTGGAGCCATACGAACGAGAATTTAAATTTCCACGGCAATGTTGATTAAAGTAACCTTCTGCTGGTCCGTAACATTTCGGAGAGGGCACGTAATCTGTTTTGTAATCTGATAAGAAGCGTACAACCCAAAAACAGCCCCGGCTACAAAGCCTTAATTTGCATTACACACCTTGTGTCACAATATTTAATCCCAAAATTATTGTCCCTGGTACCTTTAGTGGTCACACAGAACTTCTCCACAGGATGTATACTTCCTGCAGTGGAGAAGAAGTCCGCGTTGAATCTCTAGAGGGAAATTCATCATCGTACACAGCCAAAGTTAGAGATATCACCGAAGTTACGAATTTGTCCTTTGAGAGGAAAATTTTTTGTGTGGAAAGGAGGGAATGGAGGGGCCGGGGGGGGGGGGAGGGTTAAACTTTTCCTTAACCACAAAAACAAAACGAAAAAAATAAACGTATAACAAGTCGCAACTTTGCAGCAAACAGGAAGCATGAGAGGACCAACGGACCCAGGACTGGACTGGAAATTTATTTCTCAGCTAAATGCGATAATTAGGGTCCATTAACCCCCTTTAACCCGGAAACTTTATCCGGGGGGCCATCACCAGATTTTCCAAGCGCAAGGGTACACACCCCCTCGAGCCGTGTTGTTGCTTTTTCCTGATTAATTCGCCTAAATTCGCTCATGGCTCTCGCACAAGTCACACAAGTTTTCCCAGGACTTGATGTCCTTACACTTGAGTCGCCGGCCGCCGCTGCCGCTGCATCTAGAGCCCGACGTTCTGATTGTCAAAGTTTCGCTTTGAATTAGAAATTAATTAGAAAAGTTTCGGTGTTGCGGGCCAGAATCAGCAACAGCAGCCGCAGCGGTAGCAGCGGCATCCGATGCCATCATCTCAGAAAAGGGCAACACTGGCGCGGGCCGGAGATACTCGTACACACAGAGACAGGGTGGCCCTGCTACAAAATTTCCCCTTAAGAAAATTTAATGAATGCTTCGACTTTCAACAACGTTGTGTCGACTAAAGGGAATTTTCCTCAGATATAAATTGGTTAATTAGGCTTAAAAGTTCTTTGGGTGAATAATTTTTGCAGCTTTAATTATTTTTAATTTATTTTGCAAATCATCAGGAGATCAAAGGAATCCCTCTCCCCCTCCCCCTACTGATAACCACCACCACGTCAAGGACAACGTCGATGAAGGATCCCAAAAAAAAGCGTCTCTAGGATGATGTTACCGGGAAAAAACTTTCTAAATTTGATTATGATTTTCCATTTTCTTTTCATTGGTGTGGTGATGTTGGTTGATACAATCTTGATTTATGATGAGAGCGGGAAAAAATTTTCCATCCTTGGAATATTTTAAGACAAAAACGAACGCAATTAGCCATCATGGATTTTTCGACTTTTCGCGGGGAGAAAGTGAGTGAAATTTGATTAAAGCGATAAAAGTCGATTCTAATCAATTGTTTTGGGGTTTTATTTGTTGTGATAAAAGATAAATTATTGCCATAGCATTAACAGGATTACATATTGTTAGAGGTAGGTAGAGTATGTCTATTTTAGGACTTTGAAAAAAGTAAAAACCTCAATTTTTCAATTTTTTGCCTTTTTTTCATAGTTGGCAAGTAGCTTTTCATAGTAAGCAAAACACTGTAAACTCAAGTACTTACTTTCTAAACACTTAAAGCGTTTAAACCGTTGTAGACGAATTTTAAACACTTAGCGGCGTTTAATGAGTAAACACTTTAGTGTTTAATTAGTAAACGTTTGTAGCGTGTTTTTGGTTATGAATAATAAAAATTTTGTTGATAGAACTATTAATCAATATTATATTAAAACATAGTACTATCATTGCAAAAAGTGAAAAAAAAAATAAAAAATAAAAAAAAAACAAAAAAAAAATCCAACCCGAGTGCCAATTTTCCAAGCGGTCCCCGACTAAGTACAAACCACTCCAATATTGCTTGACTTCCGTGATAGGACGAGATGCGCTTTACTGACTATGCTAAATGGCAGGCTTGGCGGGTATTAGAATAACTGCGTGAAATATGGGTCGCTCATATTTTTTCTCGTCTTATCACTGCAAATCTCAGCTTTTGAAAGTGTTTTATTTCAAAACCCTTAAAACGTTTTATTTTGACGTCACCCATTTGATTAACATTTAAGTGTTTTAATAGTGTCGACAATGTTAATCAAATGGGAAACGTCAAAATAAAAAGTTTTAAGCGTTTTGAAATGAAATACTTCTAAAACCTCAGATTTGCAGTGATACTGATAATTTTAAATTCGTAATATTTAAGCAGCTTTATGGTTTTATTTGCATATTAAAAAAATACCTGTCAACAAAGGCGTACAAATTTCAGGATAAACTAAGTTAAATAAATGAAAACAACAAACGAAGGCCAAAAAATGAAGAATAGGTATATTCTAAAATAATTTTGGATGTAGTTTTGGTTACTTTTTTTTACTTCTTTTTATTACTCAAATAACGACAGTTGCATTTTTCTAGCCATTTTGAAAAAACAATTTAAAATATTTTATCAAATCTCGTAGAGAATTTTGGGATCTTTATTTAAAAAAAAATAAAGTTCATTTTTGTTAACATGAGCTCGAGATCTAAAACTTTTTGTATTTTGGCCAATTGTTAATTAACAAATATATATTTTGAGCTGTAATTTGGACTGTAACCGTATCATGTTGAAACCTATTCATTTCATGTGATAAATTCAAAAAAAAATTAAGTTTTATAGAAACTTATTTTCAAGCATTATAGTATAAGTATTGTCAATTGAGTGATTTTTTGGTTTTTTCATAAAGCTTAATATCAAAATGCAATAACTTCTTTGTTTCTTAAAATTCTAGGTCTTTTGTATGATAATAAAAATTACCTGATAAAATTAAATGTTTTTATTTTTTTTATTTCTGAAAAAAGTACCTCTAAATGGATCACCCAGTATTTCATTTTTAGAGAGACAGTTCCCACCCCTAAACACTTTACCGTTTAAAAATAAAAAGCTAGGGCGTTTAGTTTCCCGTAAGTGTTTTATCATAAATAAGTGTTTACCTTCCCAAGTGTTTAATTGGCGAATAAGTGTTTTACTTTTATACACTTGTGCTAAGGTTAGAATTTTTTGGTAAACACCTTACGCGTTTAATTTCTGTTAAATGCTTTAAGTGTTTATGAATCAAACACTTTAGCGTTTAGATTTTGTGCATTAGTCGTTTCTTCTGTTTTAAAAGTAAACCCTTCCCAATATTAAATACTTTATCGTTTAGAAATAAAACACTAGAGTGATTTATTCTAAACACCTGTTAAACACTTGGATTTGCAGTGAAGGCAAAAAAAATGAAAATTGAAGTTTTTTAGTGTTTTCAAATGCCTAAAATGGGCATTTCAAATAAAGTAGCGAAGTATTGCGTATGCTCACAAGAAAGTACATAAAAAAAATATTTTACCGTACTATGATTTGGCATAAAATGGCGGCAATTTTAATTTTTTTTCGAAAACTGCCAATTTTTGCCGTAAAAAACGAATTTTTTTTTTGAAATTTCAACCACGTATTTACAGCATCAAAGTACATCTTTTCTCCAATTTTTAACAAAATCCGACCTTTTTCCTATTATTTATTGCATTTTTAGTAAAATAAAACAAAATTTCATACATTTTGGTTTTTTGAGGTTAGTATTCATTTTTAAAGTATTTATACCGAATCAGTTCGATAGTCTATTCATTCACGAGTATTTTCCAATTTTTTTTATTTTTCTACGACCAACAGAACTGGAGAAATTAAAAAAATAGTGTAGAAATGCACTCAAAATGCATCAAAAATGGACATTTATGCAATTTTCTCGTGCAGCACAGGACCGATTTTGCAGAAATTTTTTTTTTCGCTTTATCTTAACATATGTAAAGAAAAAAAAACAAAAAAATCCAACTTCCCAACTACATCACTATCATATGACAATTTCCCTCTACTAGTTGTGTCTTTAACTTAAATGAAGCCTTTTCCCTTGTTTCATTGAATCGCGACACCACGTACAAAACTCGTACAAGTTTCTATAAAAATGTCACCATCTGTCACTTTCCGTTCTTTCAAAAAATAGTCGTAGTGGGTGTAGTAAATGTAGTATAACTAAAGCTGGCTTCCCACGGTGCGCGATTTTGCGGACGGCGCACCATGGGAAGAGTGTCGTCTGTGAAGTCACAGGCAAGTCTGTAGCGGTGCGTAGTATCCGCCGCGAGTCGGAAAATTCAGTTGCGGTGCGAGCTTGTGCGGTGCGGTCCGGGCTAGTCCGTAAATCCTAGAAATAAAGTCTAGAAATAACAAGTCTTTCATCTTCACACAAAATCAGAGGACAGTACCAAATACATTTGAACAAAATGGAGTAGCAGAAAGGATGAATCGTACCATTATGGAAAAAGTGCGATGCATGCTCATAGGCAGCGGTTTGGGTCGAAATTTTTGGGCAAAGGCAGCAATGACAGCGGTGTATTTGATTAACCAAATCCCATGCCATGGCATGAAGAACATCACACCAGAAGAACGTTGGTGAAATACAAAGCCAAATCTGTCATCTCTACGTGTGTTTGGTTGCAAGGCCATGGCCTACATACCGAAAGTGCAACGAAATAAATTGGCTGAAAATGCAACGTGTGCATATTCATGGGATACAGCGAACAAACAAAAGGATTTCGACTATACAATCCAAATACCAAAAAGGGGATCATTAGCAGACCCACACAGACCGATATGCACCGTGCGGTGCGGTCCGGGCTCGTCCGTGGACGGCGGCCGTGCGTGATAATCCGCCGAAAACCGGATTTACGAACTTGCGGCGAATCCTACGGACCGCTACAGACTTGTCTGTGCCTTTACGGACGACACTCTTCCCATGGTGCGCGGTCCGCGTCTGTCCGCGTCCGTCCGCAATATCGCGCACCGTGGGAAGCCAGCTTAATATATCTCACCATGGGTGTATTCGTAAAGCTTCACCATAATCATGATTTTTTTTTTCATTTCCCCTGTTGCTAAATCTGTCTAGACCCAACTGGTGCTATAATTGGCAGTGTATGAACGCTTCAGAGCGCATAAGGACTCCACGAGTGAATCAACAGTATATCATACATAAAAATACCTGTAAATCTAGTATCAAAAAAGTCAAATCATCATTTGACGACGAATTGAGAAATAAACTCTTCAATAAAACCAGCTAGCAGCAAAAACCTCTGGTCCTTGACACGTTTCATCAACAAGAACGAATAATAAGGTCAAAACAGTATTGCGACTGCGACGGCCGACTGCAACTGCGATTTATGTCATAGTTGGACGGCGCAGTTAATGTATAATGAAACGGCCGACTTCGACTTCGCGGCGCCCCTGCCCACAAATGTTCCACAAGTCAATCGACAGGATCTTCTTCTTGAGGACTGGCATGGTGCGTGGATGCCTGAGAGAGCTTGAAGTCAATAAATCGGCTAAACTCGACAATATCGGCCTTGAAAAATTGATTGCAAAAAAAGGTTTAGTTTTTGTTCTTCTCTCGCTTTATATTTCAGGCAATTATGTTGATGACCAGGAGGGGTGTCATTTTGCATACTCAGTAGACCCGTTCTCGTTCGATTACAAAGGTCAAGCAGCATTGGACATGCTTAATATTCAGTTGGGGGACCACTTTGTAAAATGACACTCCTGTATTGCTTTAAAAAATTATAGAGGACGAAGAAAACCCTAGTAAAAATGTGCCGTTTGCATTTGTTCGCTATGCGTGCTAGCTGTGGGCGCCGTGCAGGCTAGTACGTACCTGATGCATGCTAGATGCGGGCAAGTTTTATTTTTACTCGGGGTAACATTGGAACGTATTTGGGTTAAATAAATTCATTTTCACACTGTACGAAAACTAGTTGTATTATTCCACCACCTTTTTCCTAGACCTTAAAATAGATGGTTAACGAATTCTTCCAAAAACCAGCTCCATTAGTTGGTTTTGCTTATAGTAATGCATAGCTGGAAATACTGATTAAAAACTAAAAAAAACCTGGTTTTGCGCTATCTTAAACATCCAGTTTGTTTTGCAGCTCTAACCAGTTTTGTGGCAGTAACAACATACTTTCAACAATTCAACAAAATTCTCATTCCTCAAGTAAATATTTCTACAGCGGTTAAATTTCAAAAACACATTTACCAACCCAACTCCATTTACAACTCTTCTTACATTACAGCTCTCGTCCTACCTCAAGACCACAACAATCGTCCCCCAAAAAAAAACTCCTTAACATCTCAATGTAAACATGCTATAACAGTACCTAAAATGCTGAGCAACATGAATCAACAATCACCAATGCTGCATCGTGACTTGGCTACTTTCGATATTGTTCCAGGAAAAACTCCGCTTTAAGAAAACCAATCGAAAACCATTTGGCAAAAAGTCAATATCCTTGCCTTCAGCTGCAGCCTTTGACAAGTGAGTGCACCCTCTCGTTCTGACCTTAATTTATTTTAAATTGCTTTTTTGTGTTGTTTTCTTTTTTTTTTTTACCTGAACTTTAGATGAAATTGAAAAACATCAAAAACGGCCAAACTTTTACTTTAGCTTAAAACTTTTTCGCATTTACCGTAATTATTTGCTTTAATTACCGCGCCATTATTGGAATGAAGAAGAAGAAGGCAACCATGTTTCTTTTTTATCCTTGATTTTTTTTTTGTTAATGAAAAATCCTTTTTATTAACTATAATAAAAAATTAATTTAATTTCGAAAAACACGTCAAATGTCTTACAAAATCCACACTTTAATTTGCAAATTACTTGAGAAAAAAAAATCGAAAATGTTAATATTCTCATGTTTTCTGATTATTAATGGATTTTAAGGACTCCTCGGGGAGTCCTTAACCTGTATAACGTGCCTTATGTATGTGTGTACCCTTTTCAACGAAAGTTAATTTGCGTTGCTCAACGATTTCTTAAAATTTGCATATTTTCTTAATTTATACCAAATAGACACGAAAAGGAAGTTTCCTTACGCCAACACATAAGGAGAAACTTTTACTATACCACAAATTTTGTACCATAGACTCTCTACCTCTGCGAGGACACAGAGAATATGTTGAAATATGTTTCTAGTTTACAAGGACTTGTTGTTATCCTTGCTGTGTGCGATTGAGGATGTACCCGAGGGGGGGAGGGGCGAAGGCATCTCTACTGCAGCTTTCCGATAAACGAGACATAATTAAAATGTTTGAGCACTTCAAACATTCTTTCACCTCTGTATATGGAAATATGCTGTAAACTCTAAGGTATGCCAGCAACGAAATTGAATTATGTGATAGTAAATTTTCGTTTGGAACACGTTTAAGTGGAGTTAGTTAATTTTCAAGTTACTACGTATATATTAGGAAAGTTTGTATTCTCGTTAAAATTCTGCTCAAATTAGGGAATTTCAAAATTCTTCCTAAGTTGGGGGTATGCTGTTACTCCCATACATATTATATGTGGAATATTTAATAATCAACAATTCTACTCCACCCTTGATCTAAATTACGTAGGGCAATATTTGTAGTTCATTGGAAATGTACCCGTTCAATGGTAACCATTTGAACTCTTACACCGAGAGACTTTGAAAAAAAGTGGGTGTGTGTACCTATGTACGCGCATTAGAAGTTAAACTTCTTTGGCGTGATTTAAGGCTAATTTTTAATTTGCATGCAAATAATTTATTGGATTTTTTATTATTTGCGTGCGTTGACAGGTGGAAGCAGCATGATGCCGACACGTTCCATCCTGTCGGTTATACCGGATTCTAATCCTAACTAAAATCACCTACTAGTCAACCCATTCTCCGGCAGAGAGGAAACACATTTTTCTAAACAAGTTGTTCTTATTTATACAGGTTTTTACGCTCCCCATGTTTTTATTTTAGTCTGTTAAAAGTCCCAGAATAATACTTAATTCGCTGACACAGCGACACAAAGTGCCCCTTGGCAAACGA
The DNA here is from genome assembly GCA_963855945.1 of Thereva nobilitata. Lineage (NCBI taxonomy): Eukaryota > Metazoa > Arthropoda > Insecta > Diptera > Therevidae > Thereva > Thereva nobilitata. The sequence goes on from OY979698.1 coordinate 16,176,543, forward strand.
CATTAGAAGACAGCACTCCTACTATTCCAGAAGGTCCATGTTTGTGTTCTAATTATTTTCTAGTTTTTGGTACAGCAGATTTAAAATAAAACCATTTAACTTAAAAGTTTTTTTTTTACCTATTTTTATTATATCCTTTTTAGCCTTAATTCAGTCATTTTTGGATTTTACTTTTTACAAAATTCTGGTGAAGTGATTTGTTATGCATACCATATTTCCAGCGCCATTTTGAATTTTCTAATTTGACAACAAATTTATTATTTCCGACCTTAAACACCCCCAAATAGCTATTTTCAGTGAAATCGAACCGTAATTGCCAAAATCGTACCGCCATATTGGCGCCGCCATTTTGATTTTTTTAAAATTTTGCCCACAGATTCGTCATTTGTGACCTTAAAAACTCCAGACTCCATTTTCAATGGATTCGGAACACATTTGCAAAATTCATCCGCCATTTTGAATTTTTAAATTTTGACCACAGAATCGTCATTTGTGGCCCTAAAAACCTCTCGATACCGATTTTAAATGGATTCAGAAAACATTTCCAAAATTCATCCGCCATTTTGAATTTTCAAATTTTGACCACAGAATCGTCATTTCTGGCCCTAAAAACCTCCCGATACCGATTTTCAATGGATTCGGAACACATTTGCAAAATTCATCCGCCATTTTGAATTTTCAAATTTTGACCACAGAATCGTCATTTCTGGCCCTAAAAACCTCCCGATACCGATTTTCAATGGATTCAGAACACATTTGCAAAATTCATCCGCCATTTTGAATTTTCAAATTTTGACCACAGAATCGTCATTTGTGGCCCTAATAACCTCCCGATACCGATTTTCAATAGATTCAGAACACATTTGCAAAATTCATCCGCCATTTTGAATTTTCAAATTTTGACCACAGTATCGTCATTTGTGGTCCTAAAAACCCCCCGATACCGATTTTCAATGGAATTGGAACACAATTGAGAAATTCGCCCGCCATCTTGATTTTTTTACAAAATTGTCAGATTGCACTGACACGTTAGCTCAATGTGTGTGCAAAGTTTCATAAGAATCGGTTTAGTAGAAGTAGTTGAAAAAGCTGTCGCAAGATTTGACCCAAACAAATATACGAGGTCACGCTAAATAAATCCATTAATATCTTGTTCATTGTTTTATTTTCCCAAATAATAACAGTAAATATTTTGTATTATATATTCAAACTAATTTCTGATTGAATAATTATATTAAGTTTTAACCATTCAAAATCATTAGTAAAACAGTAAATAATTATCGCTTGTTATTGTACAGTTGCCATATAGCTTTATTATTATCTTGGCCAGTTTCACACGGGCAGACAAACAACCAAGAAAAATCTTCTGAAAAAGTCGGCCCGTGTAAAACTGGCCCTTAGAAACTCGCGCTTAGGTGATGAATAGAACACAGATCGGATTTCCCTCCATAGCCTCACGACAGAACCCCTCACCCAGCAACTACGAATCTTCTTATACCTACAAAAAGCCCAAACCTTCGCTTGGGAACAGACATCAGCTAAAGAATGGGAGTTGAAATCCTTGCCCTCCATTCCCCTTCGCCTATATTCTCCGTCACCGTCTCGCGTTGCGTCTCGCGTCTCGATAAAAATTCACTCTCATAATATTCTCCAAACGCGCCTAAAGAAGTATAACTTCAAAAATTCAATTCACGTACAGTTTACGTTACGTTACGTCAAGTCATAAGCCCGAGCCTAATATGACTCATCATCTCATCATATCCTAATTTGTTGCACGCTACCTTAGAAATGAGCCGTTAAATTCTGTTTTCAAACGTTCAGAGTGACGTTGCTCGCATTTATCATCATACACTGCTAAAAATCTTTGTCACTCGAGAATTTTTTGTTGAAGTTAATATTAAGTTCCGGGAAAAAGTGAGAGTTTCATTTTTTTATTTATAAATATTATCAATATAAATATTAATTCCGTTTGTTTCGTAATTTTTCCCATGAGAAAGGGAATCAATTTTTTACTTTTTGTTAGTAAAATTATTCGGTATGAATTTTAACAGTGTATGGTTTATGATTTACTTTCGTTTTATCAACTTGAGACTCGCACTGCGCCGCTAAAGACTCTCAGTGCGCATGGAAACAAGCGATTTTGAGTTTTCCTATTAATTTGACGCAGCCTCTACTAGACATGATGAACTTATATAGTACAACAGGTTACTCCTAAGCTTAGACTTGCCTCATAAAGAATTTTTAGGGACTTGGTCATGCAATTTTCTAAAATGTCATAATGGTGACTAAACATGCGTTTGAAAGTTTCTCTTGCAGTTGAACTTATGTACATGTTTATCCCTGGTGTGTTCAAAACAAGATTAAACTCCGTCTTTATGTGACTTAGGAGTTAAGCCCCGTTTATACTGCCGACGTGACGTTTCTTTCTAAAGCGTCGAACAGCGAGCTCTAGCCGGAAAAATAGATTAGCTTGGGTATAGGGCTGCCTCCAGTGCAACCGAAAGCCCAATTAGCGCTTTGGCGTGCCGTTTTGTTGCCACAACCGGAAAGATAGGAAAGAGTAAAATAAAGCAATGCGGATTTACTTCACCGGCTCCCATCACAAAAGCGGCAATCGAACAGGAGATACCTTCCTACCTTATTGTGCTTATAGACGATGACAGAAGATCGGGCAGCGAATTGCTGGTAGAAATGTTATCTAAGTAATAATAGTGGAAATACAAAAAAAAAAGAAAGGAGCAATAGTCTAAGCTCCCATGACAAAAAAGGTACCCCATCGAACACCTCAAAATTATAAAGTGAGAATGGCTGAAAAACATGTAAAAAAAATTTTAAGCCCGCCAGACTAGTAAAAATTTGTTAATTGTTATTTTTTATGAATTTTTGAATTTAGCTAAAAAAATGATTTTTTTTCCAAAACAGCTCCTTGAAATTTATACAATTTGTAGTAAATATTGAACCATTTTTAAAAAAATTTGTCTAGCTGACAATTTTTGTTAATTAACTACTGACAGACCTTTTGTTATAAAATTTTTTTTTACAAAAATGCCCTACATAACACCTCCTTGATTTTTTTTTAAAATAAAGTTTAAGATCTCTTCTATCTATTACAACTTGTCTAGCTGACAATTTTTGTTAATAAACTTGTCCGACTGAATTTTGAATGCGTAGCATCAATACTTAGTAAAAAACAATTTTTTGATGAAAAACGTATTTGATTATATAAACGGGATCTACAATATTAATTTAGAATTATAAAAAAAAATTTTATTTAGCAAAGATCATACCACATTTATTCATTAAAAAATGTCGTCGCAGTACTTAAAAAATTAAGTCTGGCATAGTAAAAAACTTTTTTTTGTTGACAGACCAATTTTTATTCATAAAATAGATGACAAACTTTCTTCCAAAAAAAATTAAGGTGATGTTTTCCGCGGCCGTTGTAAAAGGTTTATCTTTTTTAAAAAAAAGTTGTCGCGGCGCTTAAAAAAGAAGTCTGGCATAGTAAAAAACAATTTTTTCAATGATAGGCATATTTTATGCATAGAGGACATCTTAAACTCCAGTTGTTTTTTTTGAACGGGTTCTTCTGAAATGCAAATGATTGAGCTTCGATGCATTGATGCTGCGCATTCAAAACTCTGTCTGACAAGTTTATTAACGAAAATTGTCAGCCAGACAAGTTGTAATAGATAGAAGAGATCTTAAACTTTATTTTAAAAAAATATCAAGGAGGTGTTATGTAGGGCATTTTTATAAAAAAAATAATTTATAACAAAAGGTCTGTCAGAAGTTAATTAACAAAAATTGTCAGCCAGACAAATTTTTTTAAAAATGGTTCATTATTTACTACAAATTGTATATATTTCAAGGAGGTGTTTTGGAAAAAAAAATCATTTTTTTAGCTAAATTCAAAAATTCATAAAAAATAACAATTAACAAATTTTTACTAGTCTGGCGGGCGTAACATGTTTTTTACATGGTTTTCAGCCATTCTTACTTTATAATTTTGAGGTGTTCTATGGGGTACCTTTTTTGTCATGGGAGCCTACACTACAATACTACTGCTTCGAATTGAACCACAGACTTCGGAGATGGTAGTCAGGCGACTTAATCCTTAGTCTCATTAATGAGTCATGCTCGCCGTTTTCGAAACACCATCATAATGTTGAAATCCTTTTCGTAAAGATCAATCAATAAACCGTATTTTCTTTACTTTAAAAAGGAGGGGGTGAAACATGGGGCGAGGAGTTTTAATGGCATATTGCTTAGACCGGTTTTCGTTCGATCGCCATAGTCAAGCAGTATTGGACGCGGTTAGTACTAATATCGGGTACCGCTTGGTCACACCAGTTGGTATGGGGTCACTTTGTCCAGACTGCCCAGACTATGATGTCATTATGATCAAATAAAAATACCCATCAAAGGTAAGAAAGAGACAACAACAGCTGATGACGTCGGAGACAAGAACCCTCTCGTCTGGCCAAGGTACCGAGGTGCCCAACAGCTGATAACGCATTGTTTGGACTGTCTGGACAAACTGACCCCATACCTACTCACACCGTGTACCGTCGTCACCTCCTGTTTAGAGGAACGAGAAGGGTCCAGCAAAAAATTGGTACCGATTCCGTATACCTCAGTCTGTTATTATTATAATTGGCAGTCCTATCTAGCGCAGAGACATCTCGGAGTTTTGTTTGTATGAGCATACGACGTGTCTACAATTGTATGCATTATGAATTTTTCATAGAATTAATGCAAAATTCTGAGTTTTCACAAGTTTCAGAAACGCTCTCAAACCGCAAAGTTGAGAATTATGTTAATCGCTGCATAAGCTAACAACAAGTTCTCTTGAAACCGAACTTCATACAACTTTAACCATCATCAATCGTCATCAATCGCTTCCATAACATTTTGGCGTTGGATGTTCTCTGCGCTGCAACTCCGCTTAATGAATGCAGATTAAACGTTAAACATGACAAAACTACTCGAAACTTTTAACGAAGTTTCCTTAACTTTGCGAGCCAGCAGCTCCTTGCGGGATTCTCTCTCTTTTTTCACGCTTCAGGAAATGTCCTTTTTTTGTGAGACTTATCGCCGTGCCCTAGTGGAATGCGAAGAGCTAGTATAGATGCCTCAAATCAAACACCGCAAATGACTTGTAATTCGATTCGGCACATCCATGTACACATATATTCTATACACAATAAATGTGCGGATCGAATCACAGTCATGTCCTTGTACACACATCTATATGTGTCCCTATATAGGGTGCTCTTTGTGCCTTTGGCGATACCTTATAGTGTATATAGAGAAGATGTCCTCGGCAATAGCAATACAATAACAAGAACGGAAGGAGCTGCTGATGAGATGGGAAAAGTTTTTATTGAGTTGACGAGTCCTCTACATCTGACTATGTGTATTTGTGTAGCTGTTGAATGGATGCGGATAATTGTTGTTCACATTAAGTGGATTTTATTGGATGACAATGTTGCGGTATAGAATGCCATCAGAACAATAAGCCATTAAAACTGTTCATAAGTTGATTCTTGATGGGGATGTGTCGCACATACCATGTTTCTAGTTTTAATGATGGGAGCAAATGTGGTAGACAATTGCAGTAGACCGGTAAAAGTGGGGAGCGATAGAGAATGGAGGGAGAATTAAGTTTCTAGTTTTATAGGTTGTTTAGTGCCTTAAGCATTTCTATTTTTCTTTCTTTTGAATATAGTTAGAGAACAAGTTTCGTTGTCTTTCTAGAAGGGTCTTTTCGGGGGGAGCTAAAATTAGTTGAAGATTAATTAAGTTTTTAGAGGGTACGAGAATGGTCTGTGGGTAGTACGTATACACGAAGTCATCACAAAATTTCCCCAATTATTTAATGTATAATTTAGTATTTTTGCTGTATTCAAATTAAAAGAAAGAAAAAAAACATTTCATACATTTTTAAGCATTCTAGGTCAATCAAGGGCTTATACCTAAACTATGATCGGTTTGTACCTCAACTATTTGGTATGGCGTTTTCTTGTTAGATGGCGTAGCGTTTCGTGGCGTTTCTCTGTCAGAATTCTTTTAAACAAACCAACCAACAAACAAAAAACCAAAAAGTTTCTTAAAATATAGTCCAAAATCTAGCGAACGTCGTAGGATTTTTTCGAAAAATTGATTTAGAAAAAAATGGCGTTAATTTGAACTTTTTTTTCTTGTTTTTTCGAAAAAATCTACCGCAAATCGCTTATCTATTTTTATCTACATATATATATATATATATATATATATATATATATATATATATATATATATATATATATATATATATATATATATATATATATATATATATATATATATATATATATAAATGAATGTGTGCATGTATGTATGTATGTTCGCTATAGACTCCTACATCGTGCAACCCATCTTAATGAAATTTTAGCCATTTGCATTAAAACTTAGAACATAGGCTATTCTATCACTTTCTAAAGCCACTCCTAGATGGCGCTGTCATGGAGAGCTTCGTTGAAAATCATCGCACAACTTTGAATTCTTGCATTAATGTCCGTGGGGGTCTCCCATGATGCACCTCGAAGCCCGATTTTCGAAATTTAAAATGCCCGTCGAAATATTACCGAAATTCAAAATGGCCGCAGAAATATGGTTGAATTTGTCAGTTTTATTCCGATTCCAATGAAAGTGGGTATCTAGGGGTTTTTAAGGTCGCAAATAACGAATTTCTGGTCAAAACTTATAAATTCAAAATGGCCGCGCCAATATGGCCGACGAGTTGGCCAATTTTAATTCCGATTCCAATGAAAATCGGTATATGGGAGTTTTTAAGGTAGCAAATAACGAATTTATGATCAAATGGTGGGAGTATTCTGCGTACACTGATGCCTGATTCATGAAAATAGGTCATAGGGTTACAAAAATACAGGGTGATATGTAAAACTCTAAAAAAAAACTTCAAAACGCCCTAGCAGCTAACCCTCAGAACACAATGAGGCCGACAACGACAACTTCTACGGGAAAACAACAACAATTTATATGATAAGTGTCGTTGTCGACCTCATTGTGTCCCGGGGGTAAACCTCGTATCTCTATCTCTTTCCTATCGTTCGTGGTACGTCTCACCAAATCACATGAAATTTAGTGTTCACAAGTCGATATTACCTCTTAATGAAAGGTGTCTATCAAAAAATATCAAAGTTTTTACTAAAATATATCACACCCTATTAAAAGTATAACCCACTCTTTTGGGACACATACCTGCTCATACTTAAAAAACACGAAATAATATCAACCGAAAAAATTGATATTCCTGAAATTGTAGTTGAAATTGCTTCATATATCGATTCTGTATTTTAGTTTACAAAAAAAAATTCAAATTTAGTGAACATTTTCATAATAAAGAGGAAAAATTCACAAAATTCAATATTTTTTTAGGGAGTTCATGTTTTTATAGGTAAATTTCAGAGGTGGTTTTCAAAGTAAAATGTATTGAGAACGTGACTTTCAATAGCTGTTTTTGACATTTTTTGTTACGGGTTCATTGGACTAGCTAAAATACTCCAACAAAAATGTAAAACCATTTTTATGCACACACACATGGTTCAGTTTAACTAAGTTTTATGTTTACAACAGGACAAGAATATTTAAATTGGTTTTTATTAAATATGTCTCGTTGTTAATTGTGTTTTTTGCAAATAATCCAAAAAATAAAATCACAAAATTTTGTTGTAAAAAATAAACTAACTCAACTCAATAATTTCCACTATTTTATTTCCATTTAAACTAAAACGTTATGAATTTATATAAAAGTAAATTTAATTTGAACCGACTTCAATCTGAAAATAAATATTCTTAAATGAATTTTAACCTACAAAAATTGCCGGCAAAAGTGTACTCTATGCACACACCACCAATGAATTTTAGTAGAAAAAATAATGTATGCGCATATTTCAAAAAACGCTGGCTTCATCAAAAAATAAATTAAATTAAAGTGCGTCCTTGAAATGCCAAATAAAGTAGGTACCCACACCACATATACATATACACAGTTCCCAGGACTCTTGTGTGAAGAAAAGTCATTGTGCGAAATATGTCCGCTTGCCTACGACACGACAGGAAACTGTTTCATAAAAAAACCCGGAAAAGGTCTCAAGAAAACGTAATTCTGCTTAAAGAAGTAAAAAAAACGGTAACTGTAAAAAAATGAAATACTTTCAGTCAATTATAATGAAATTTTTTTTTGCCGGCACAGGTGTGTGCTGGAGCAGAATAAGCCAAGAAAAAAAAATAAACGCGAAGGAGGAAGAAAAAAAATAGCTAAAGGACGACGGCACTCATCACTGATTACGTGAAGGTAGTCGTCGGTGAGAGAGAAGCTTGTAGGTAAATTACACCTGGTTGTAACAATTCATAAAAAGATGCTCTACTTTTAGAGGTACATACACACAGCACACACCAAGAAACGCATGCTTATCCCCACTACTATACAAAAAAAATTACAACCCCTTTCAAAAAACGACCACTTTCTCCCCAACGAACCAAACCAACAAAGAAAGCTCCGTCGGGGGTTAATGAATATTTACCGGAATGCCAGAAAATGCACAAAATCCACAAGGCTAGCCACTTTCTACCTGTGTGCCTTCCTGTGGCTTGTGGACGATATTCATAACCAACCGAAACAAGAAGGTGATTTTGTGGTTTAGCCTGGAGCTCCAGGAAGGACTAGATTTTACGCCAAAGACCAGCTTCCAGATGTATTGAATGGGGGAAAAGTAGGTTCCTTGGTAGATGTCAACTGATAGGACAATATTCTCTACATTCATTGAGTTGCACAAGAATAAGGGTGGAAGGGGGACAATATTGCCGATGGGGAAATTTTGTGGATTATGAGTATTCCCCTGAAAAGCTTCCTGTGGTGAGTATAAACCGGGTTAGGGGTTTATTTGAATTTTGTGGAGCTATTCACTACCCCTATTTTAAAGAAAGGAAGCAAACATTTTGACGACCCGGATAAACAAAATTTTGCGAAGGGCACACTTTTCTTTCGCCCTTTGTATTCCTTTTCTTAGAGCAGAGAATCGTTTTTACCTGGCAGCAGCATTCAGGTAAGATTGTGCTTACTCAACCGCATTCTCGATATCATATAAAATAAATATAAAAATAAAATATATTCTTTGTAAAAAACTTACATTTGAGACCCGAGTAAAAATAATTTAATTGGTTAATTTTTTGAAATGCATATACGCACCCGTAACTAGCACGCAACAACAGCGAACAAATGCGCCTGCCACATGGGCATGCACGCTCCCGCTACAGGCATGGAAATCTAAAAACCCACCCGCCAAAGATATGCACGCCTCTGTTACAAATATGAATGTATTCCTTATCTTATTTCAAACGCGAATGTCGTTTTCCCCAAGTGGTCCCCCAACTAAGTACTAACCACGTGCAATACTGCTTGACTTAGGCAATCGAACGAAAACCGATGCTAATGGCAGTCTTTATGGTCACCAAGATAATTGCCCGCTTTCTTCGTCTTATACAATTTTTTAAAGCTCCAATTTTGCTTCCTTTAGTCTAGAAAAAGGGTGAGTCTACTGTGCTTCGTTTGGGTTATTCCGTGCATCTTTTATTGATAAGTGCCTGCACTCGCAGGACAGTGACAGAGAATTCGACATAGACATAGCCTACATGTGAGATCCTTCAGATTTCCGATATTATATAAGTGGTAATTTAAGCCACAGTGTCGACATCAATTCTACTGTGCCCAAGTAATTCTCTTGCTGCAGTGCTAGACATTCTGGAAATAATAAACCGCTTGCAGTTCACCAAGCCTGTTATGGAACTGGGGCCTTTCAACCTAACTGATGGGTGTCTCAATAGGTGATTTTTAGCCGATGAAAAAACCTTCCTCTACTGATAACCCGGGACCTACGCGTTTTATCATCATATTTATCATGTAGTGTTTCTTCTGAAAATTGTCAGTTTGCACGAATTAGATACCTGTAACTACAAAAATCACATTTCAAGTTCGTAAATTTTGTTTTTTTTAATACCTTAACTTAATTTATTAAATCCTAAAAATAGAAACATTTATGACATCATCTATGACAAATAGAAGCTTTTATGACATTATCTGTGACAAATAGAAGCTTTTGTGACATCATCTATGACAAATAGAAGCCTTTACGACATCATCTATGACAAAAAGAAGCTTTTATGACATCGTCTATGACAAATAGAACCTCTTATGACATCATCTATGACAAATAGAAGCTTTTATGACATCATCTGTGACAAATAAGAAGCTTTTATGATATCAGCATAATTCTTCAGACCAACATCCACACGGACGCATGAAGCAGACGCAAGAACTTCTATTTTTGGCAACAGAAGGTTGTGGAGAAGAACCCATAGCTTTGTGACAGTTTGGCCATAATAGTCTGAATTTATAAAGAGACCAGAAACAGTTTGTGGCGCTGCCCATATGCTGCAATCTAGCTCAGTATGGAATTAATGGATTGATGAAATTGGATGCAGTTTTTCTTCGATGAAATAGGAAGCAATGAGAATCGATCACACAAAGTTATGCTGTAAACATGCTAAAGGCGACGGCGAAACTATTTTCCTCGGCCACGACGAATGGTCCGACGAAATTTGTTGTGTAGACACACTAAGAGCGACGGCGACACAAATTAAAAAACACATCTTGGGCAGCCGAATACGCTACACACGCACACAGGAACACACGAGAATACAAATAGAAACCCATGTCACAGTCCCCATGCAACTTTGACAGGCGACGGCTACGAAATAGAAATTAGATTGATTCCGTAGCCACGTTCGGCGACGTCGCAGTCGCAGTCGACTGCAGAATGTGCGCCTTCATATATAAGCCGTGTATTCTATTCGTTTTTGACAGTCGCTGCCTAGTGCGATTCGTCGGTTGCTCTTAGCATGTTTATAGCATTAATGTCTCTATGAACTGTCGGTGGTTCTTTTATTGGGTGCAATGTCGGACAGCAAGCTCTAGCCCAAAAGATAATAGAGAGAATAGTAAAAGAACTGACAGCACCAACACCCGGTTTTATTCTATCAGCTATCCATCTAATACTACCGTGACAGAACGTTGACTTGGGTCATCGAACAGAGTATGGCTTCCTCGCTTGTTATGGAAAGGGCACCGAATTTTTGTAAAGGTGGTAAACAAGAATGAAGGAAAGATATTTACTTTGGAAATATGGAAAAGCGAAGGACCATACCGCGAAGTGGATTCGAACCATGGACCTCTGGGATGGTAGCATTCGGTCGCCTTAACCCCTGTGCTATCGAGGCCATCACCTATGGTAATGAATGGCGACGTAAAACGTATCCATTATGCCTTCTATGGGAATGAATGGTAATGCAAAGGATGGCCGTGGTAATGCCTTTTTGCCTAAGACATCGTAATGTGAAAAGAAATGATGGTATAGTGCAGAAGGCATAGAATCCGGAAACCTTGCATTTCATACTGGGGGACAGCCGGTGCGTAAACAGGGCGGTTTCAAGTTCAATACTTGTCAGGACACATCGTTGGGTTTCGTTGGTCCAACACAATACGGATTTCTAGCTAAGCACAAAAGCAATGGCAGAAGAGAGGTAAAGGAGTTTCTGTGCAGAGGAAAGGCCAGTAAGAAGGGAATGCGTTAAAAGCAGAAAATATGGAAAGACTGTAGAGGTTCGAACCTTAACTTCTGAGATGGCAGTCGGACGCCTGAATAACTAGAATACTGAGTCCACAACTTAAATACGATGAGCTAACATGACCCGAAAATCCCTTATATAACGTAGTCCGAAACAAAAAAAAACGTTTACCAAGTTTATTTAAAAATATAAATTTTCGCTCAGAGCTTTCTTTTAGTCCCTATCGTTTTCTTAAGCCGTAAACCATATATAAAACCCCTGTTAAACCCTGTCCTACCCAACCAACATCGAATTTATTTCTCATAATATCGAAATTAAATCACGCACATTTTCACACCCCCACCACAACATTTTCTGCAAAATTTAAACCTAGAAATTTATATATAGAATTTCTCAATTTATTTCCAGTGACAGCTGCTCTAAGCCATACAATCTCAGCTTTTCTCCTTTTTTTCTATACTTAAGTCGAAAATAAATTGCCTCAGGACGAGTCTGTCTGGTTCCTTACAAAAAAAAATTTCCCACTCTCTTTAAAAGGAGAATTTAACAAAATGACCCCAAAAAAACACCCCTGCCATAAGTAAACCCCCACTCCTTCATGCTAAAGTCCCATAGCGCACATCTGTATATAATTCCTGGTGTAACAATTGAAATCCTTGCGCTGCACAAAAGGACACCTTACAAATATCACCTCCACAGGTTTTGGGGATGATGAAATGTCACGCTAACTTTCACGGGATGTATTCTACGGAATCGAAATCACATTCTCGGTGTCCTTTTGTTGTGTTCCCAGGACTCGAAGGATGTACAGTTGTATATATCTGCTGCAGTACCTAAGAAATTGCTCGTGTCGTGAATTATTTATGAGATTACAATCTGATCCTGAAACGAAGGACCAAAAAAAAATAAAGTAAAGGAACTTCTTTTAATGCCGTGTTTTGTAAGTAGTCGAAAAATAATGGTAAATTCTTTTAACAGCTTCCGTAAGTAAGATAAGAACTGATTTGACCATAAACAACAACAACAAAAAGTTCGTCTTTAAGGAAAAGTTTTATTCAATAAAGTTTGTTGCTTCTAAGAAGTCACACCAAAGAAAAAATGGAAAATAAAGGAAAAAGGAAACAAAATTTCAAATAATTGTTTTAAATCTGATTCTTTAGGGAATATTAAGGATGTTAATATTCCAGTCTTTTTCCATGGTGTTTTTTGCTATAGTAGAGAAGAAACTGGGTCAAAATTGGATATTCGTGTGGAGACATTAATCTTGGTCTGTGATAGGACAAAAAACATAGAAAAATGTCTGAAGATATTTTATTTTTAGATTTTTTAATCAAACAAAAATAAATAGGATTTATCCTTAAACAGCTGCAGCACATGTTAAATCCCGAAAGGTTCTTGTAGACTTTATTTAAAAAAAGGATTTTCAACGGCACATCATTCGCCTCTTTTTACAATAGAAGAGGATATCGAATTGAATTTTTCAGAGCCGTCACTGCAAATCCTGTCCTTACTATTTTTCTAGTTGATATTACATATTCCTTTCCTTCTTCCTGTTGATCCTTTATTTTCTTGTTAACGTCAAGTGCTACATACCTTTGTCCCAAATCTGTTCTGTCACTGCAAGGTGAGACATCTCTTGACTTCATCTCTTGAGCTCTTATAGCGTTTCCCTCTTTGTCGATGAATCTTGAAAGATCTAATCTAGGATTTACGACACAATATATTTTTACACTATTATTTATAATTAGTAATATAAATATTTTAAATAATTAAAAAAAAAGTGAAGTATGAAATTTATTTATGTTAATATACCGTTGTATTCTAAAAGCAGTCACAAGTCACAACGCAATCACAAGTGTGTAGTGTGTCTCAACTTTAAGGTCGATACTAAATGAAAAGGAACGTTGAAGCAAAGTAGAGGTGAAGTAGACGTAACTTCTGTCACAACATTGACATAGAAACCAAAATTAGAAGTTAATAAGAAGTAAGCGCGAGTCGCCAAAGCTTGTGACTTGTGACTCATCACAATTTTAAATTAGGGGGGATAAATAAATTTACTTTTTAGTATCACACGCAGACAATTATTTACAGAAGTTTGCAGATGTTAAAGGTGTGTGTGATATAGATGAACCAGTGAGTACCTAGTTGCTAGAACCAGGATTAAACAGTATTATTCAAATATTAAATACAGATTGGTGAAGAAAATCGACCATAATACTACAAACTACAACTACTAAATCAAATTTGCCATATCTACCAGGGCTGCGGAGTCGGCCCCAATTTGCGATTCCGACTCCGAAGCCAATGTTTTTAAATTTTAAATCCGACTCCGACTCCGACTGCTACTCTGACAGCGACTTCGACTCCGACTTCGACTCCGACTCCGACTGCGACTGCGACTCCGACTGCGAATGCGACTCCGACTCCAACTGCGACTCCGACTCCAACTGTGACTCCGACTCCGACTGCGACTCTTATATATAATGGAAAATATTTAAATTTGTAACGAAGAACAAAGATGAACTAATTTTATTGTGTAGTGTATTCTTTTACCACGTTCATCTTTCTTTATTCCAAGAATTTCGTACCCGCACTAAGGCCTAACCACAAGGAGTTACGCACATTATGTGTGCTTCATTTTAAAATATGTACTTTATTCTAGTTTTGGGTAGGGCACGATTATAAAATGAGTTTGTAAGAGGTGCCTCTTTTTTCTTTTGAGCCAGTACAATTTCATACTTCGAATGAGGCCAGGTGATATTATAATTTTATTGTTTTTCCGACTCTGGGATCTAACCGTAACATCCAAACCATAACCGTCAGCAATGTTAGTATATTATTTGAGTAGCCCTAATAAGGCAACTCGCGGGCTTAACCGGGTAATAGTATGGTCCCAAAGTTCCGCTCAGCTCGTGCCTTTAGCTAGCGGACACAGCCTTTATCAGTTGGTTAGCGAGATTTATTGCTTCAGGAAGCATAACACTTCGACTTAGCTATTTCCCAACCAGGATCCTCTACGTTGATATTTATGGCACAATCACGAATAATGATTATCTTCGTCGATGTTTACGACCCATAGTCTATATTAATAAAAGAAAGTTTCTGTATGTACGTATGTAGTATGTATGTATGTATGTATGTATGTGTGCGCTATACCGGGCGCACCAGTCATCGCAGAGCTTCAAAATTTTGCACGAAGGTCCGTGGGGGTCTCCCATGAAACACCTCGAAGCCCGATTTTCGAAATTCAAAATGGCCTCTGAAAAATGGCCAATGAAATGGTGCTCCGATTTCAATGAAATTGGGTATCTAGGGGTTTTTAAGGTCGCTAATAACCAATTTGTGGTCAAAATTTAGAAATTCAAAATGGCCGCGCCAATATTGCCGACGACGATATTATTGACGAATTTGTCAATCGTGTTCCGATTCCAATGAAAATCGGTATCTGGGGTTTTTTGAGGTAGTAAATAACGAATGTTTGATCAGAACTTATCAATTCAAAATGGCCGCCGAAATATGACTGAAATTCAAAATGGCCACCCAAATTTGCCAATTGTGTTCCGATTTCCATAAAAATTGGTATCTGGGGGTTTTAAGATAGCAAATAGCGAATTTATGTTCCGAACTTATAAATTCAAAATGGCCGCGGACGAAATTTTCCAATTGTATGCCGATTCCAATGAAAGTAGATATCTAGGGGTTTTCAAGGTTGCAAATAACCAATTTATGATCAAAACTTATAAGTTCAAAATGGCCGCACCAATATGGCCGATGAGTTTGCCAATTGTGTTCCGATTCCAATGAAAATCGGTATGTGGGGGTTTTTAAGATAGCAAATAACGAATTTATGATCAATACTAATAAATTTAAAATTTCGGGGCCAATATGGCGGACAAATTTTGGCAAATAAGTGTCATTTCACTGTCAGCTGTAGGCATATTGTTCAAGAGTTGGGAAATCTGAATCTTCACATCCTAGCACCAAATGGAAGAACATTTAACATAGTGTATCTTGGTCATTTCCTCTATTGTCGTGAACTTTGCCACGCGATCGAGTGTACCTATAAAATGCTCGACTAATCAAAGGTAAATCGCCAAAAATTACAAAGCAAAGGGAAGGACCCTCCACTGCCATCACGAGGTTAAACGATTCCATCTATCGCATCCAAAAAGTTCGATCGGTAAGAACGGGACGGAAGCTGTGTTCGGAACGAACACTAAGTAAGAAGGGGCAGTGTAATGGCTAACCGAAAAGAGAAAAACAAAATTATAAACCGTCCCCCACGCAGGTTGAATTTTAAGTGGGATTTAACATGGGTCTTCATTTTTTTAGGTTTAACCAAGCGTTGGGCACTTGATTTCCATCGGCTCAAGGTGAAACTTGGTATCCTTAGGTTTTCGATACCACTGAATACGAATATCATATAAAAAACCGGTTTTGACTAATGACAGCTGTCAAAAAAGCTGTCAATAGAAATTAACCATATATTCTTTCACTTTTTACGTACCGCGTACAGTGCACACATAAACTTTTTTAATTTAAGGGCGTTGAAACGCACGCGGGTGTTTTGCTATAATCAATATATCTAATTAGATTTTAGACAAGGATACCCTTTATTCTGTACCCTATTAGCGGGAAGGCGATCTGATGTTTAATCGCCGAATTCAGCTCTCTGTCGCAGTAGTAATGGATGGGAACGGGTGAAATTAGAACAGAAATCCGAAGTGTGCAAGGACTAGGACGAAACAGTGGAAAGATTATACAAATGGAATCTTTAACGGTAGTAGAAGAGTGGGAAGAACAAACTTAAGGAGTAGAGACGTTGTATTCAAGACTTGAACATGATGGGGAACTTGATGGCTGCCGACAAAAACGGTGTTCGCTTTTATCCTTGAACAAGAATCTAAATTAACTCTATGTGAATACACAGAGGAGTAAGATCAATTCTGTTTGTAATATACCTTCTATCCCCTACACGCCTAGTTTATTTATGCACCACTCACTAAGTTTCAATTCCAAGTATAATCAGCGATTAATTAATTTCCCCCAAGAACTCCCCCCACTCTAATTCCGTAAAATGTCTTATATCCTTGAAATTATTTATAATCTCACAAATTATTCCAAATATATTCGGTTAACGTTTAATGATTAATACTTAACAAAATTTGTCATGTTCTTGTTATAACATGTCACTAACCGAATTTCCTTCATCTAATTCCTGTCTAAGCCAAGCCCAGGCTAAAAGGATAAATATCATCCTTAAATCGTCATGTATTTCGCCTGACAAGTTTCCCATTTTGTACCATTAACTTCATCCGTCCTATGTCGTCATATATCGTAACGAGATACGAGCCACAAGAAGAAGAAGAAGCAAGAGAAGAAAGTATATACGGAAGGAATTAGAGACTTTCGTTTAAGCAACTCTCTTCCCGTTGATGTGACGCGGCATAAAGCCATGTAGCAACTGTGTAGGCGAAAGTCCCATTTCCTTTCTCCTAGACATCATGCTTCCATGTAGATATGTCACTAATTATGTAAAGAATTACCCGCTCATAAATGTTACACAGGATACCGCAGCGGCACCTTGTACCGCCTGCTATATGTGCCACTGAAAATGCCTCGGAGGACAAGCTGGGATAAGTGGATCCTTTAACATCCTTCCTCCCCGGGGGGAGTTAGGAAACAGCATTACTTCTCCCTTGGTTATTGTCGTTCTGTAACTGCTATTTAAAGCCGATTTAACGTGTCGCTATCCATCGTGTCGTTGTTGTTGTTGTTGTTGTCGTTGTCATCGTCGTTGTCGGATGCCTTTTATGCAAACTACTTCTGTTTGTTAAGGTACCATCGCGCTCGGTTTAGTTGAGATATGTGTATGTGTACAGATCGTCAAGGACTCTGCCAGGGAGGAAATTTCTTACGCACATAGCTCTAAATAAGGATAAGGATAAGGATAAGGCGACGACTATTTTCTGCTCAGTTCCCAAACACATACAAGACGCACAGATGTAATTTATTACCCGAGTAAAATTTGAGGAGTTAAATCTCCTTACACCGGGATGAGCCCCCAGGATTCTCGCAATGGCTCATTTTTATATATACGTGAATGTAGCAGCCATGTTCCAAGTTATTACCCGCATTGTGTGCCACTTTTTAGATTTCAATATAATGAGGCCATAAATAAAAGTTTTATGTCATAACTTCCAGTCTTTTCGAGTTGTTGTTGCTTTCCCTTAAGAGTGGGGGGAGACGTCGGGGGTTTGCTTGTTAACAATTGCGTCCTTGTATATGCCTGGAGTACTAGAGTCCTTGTGGCTTGTACAGAATCTGTTTGATTTGCGAGTGAACTCCAATCCTGACCCCATAAATATTGAAAGCTTCATAAGCCTCGGTAGTGCTCTGCCGCCGCCGCCGCCAACCCGGGCCCTTTCGTCGCGCCGTGCTGCTAGTCCACCGGATTTCCATCCGGCAATGGTCCCCACCATCATGCTTTAGCAGCACAGAGAACGTTATTTATGAGACACTTAATTAAAGGGTTTCGGTTAAAGTAAAGGAAATTACGACCGCCTGAAATGATATTAAAACTTTGAAGTCCTCAATTCACGTTTGATGGCGGTAAATTATGAAATCTTAATCATAGAAATTTCTTTTTCCATTTATTATGAAGGATCGCAGTTAATTGAGTGGAATCCTGTGTTTTTATTTATTTTATACCGAAAATATTAAGAAAATATTTAAAATTTCGAATTGAGTTCTGAGAATCCTTGGCTTGTGATTTCCACACACCACTTTGGATGGGGTTTTTCCTGTAAGTAATTTATTAAAAGACTGTGAAAGAGTTTTTGGGGATAGCAATTCTGGGGCGGTTAAAAGGAGATATCTAGGGAAAAGACAAGGTTATAAAAGGGCAACTTAATCGAAAGATCCTTAAAACTCAATTTACTTAAAATGCCATTAAAATTGCAAAATGCCAGTATTTGCTGAGCCCACACATATTTTTGTGAAAAAGTCCTTTCGTAAACCATTAACTTGGTTTACATAATTCATAGACTTAAAACGCGTGGAATTAAGTATCCGAGTTATATGGCAAAATTCACGCAATCTGCAAAACTTTTTCCTTGTAAAATTTATCTTACAAGCCCGTCCTTGGTAGCGTAGAAGTTAAGGCGCGCGACTACCATCCGAGAGCGAGGTCTGTGGTTCGAACCCATTCCGAGATAAATGCTGTTTCTGTTTGGAAGACCGATTTTTTTATTTTACGACTGAACGGACACACTTAAATATCTTTGAAGAGTAGTTTCCCGCTTCAGGCGTATATGTGCGCCAACATTCTCACGTTACAGCAGGCAGCAACTAGCGTAACCGAGCAATATATCCAATATACTGGGCTTCACGGTAACCTCGACATTGCAACCAGGGGCAGTACTTTCATAGGGGCAAATGGTGCACTTGCACCGGGCGCAATTTCAGAAATTAAGATTTTACTTAAAAAAAATTTAAAATTCCTGTGAGTTCTTTTTCATATATTAAAGGAATTCATTGTTATTAGCACGATTTATTTTTTCAGCTTATTTCCTCGATCGAAATACAATTTACTCTTCGCCATTCGACCTTCTCCCGTTAGCCCCTTCCGAAGAAGTACCCCAGGCGGCACCGCCGGGAGGTGGGATTAGGACTTGTTAACAGAGCTGCTAGGTGTTCGTCTGCAGTGACTCTTCTAGGGTTTTAATAGAAGTGACAAATCGGGTACCAGCATCTTCCGAGGTCTTTGTTAGCCGTTCGTCCTCACTTCATAGTTAAGTTTATAAGGAAGTTATTGTAATCGTTCCGAAAATCTAAATCGTAATTTTCAACGTATTTTCATTTTTCAAGGTCCCAATAGCATTTTAAGCATAAATTTGAGAAATAGTATGTGTGTGTGGGAACCAAAGAGGATATCCAGGCCTATTCTGAACTCCGCTGTAATCGATTCCGCTGGACTTACAATCTGCCAATGCTGCCAATGTATGAAAATTCAAGCGGAATCGATTCCAGCGGAGTTCAGAATAGGCCTGATGGACTTTGTTGACATGTCGTTCGAAGCGTATTAACGGAAGTATCATCTGAAAAGATTTTCATAAAATTCGGTCGAGCCGTTTTTTTTTGTTTAAACGACGTACGTAATTTTTGTACGTGTTTTTGAGGTGCCGATCGAAGCATATTAGCGAAAACATGATCTGAAAAAAATTTCATAACATTCGGTCGACCCCTTTATTCAGCATTCATCATACTGGGAAGTTGATCGTGTGGACCGAAAGGGTCAAACCCACAGTCCAACTAGTTTATACATAATTTTATAAAATTTATAAAAACTTCGGAATACGTTTTGTTATTTAATTGTTTGAATACCAAAAGAAACTATACTAACTACACGCGAGTATATCGAGGGGAGGGAAAGGAGAGGGAATCACGCTGGTTGTGGATTAGCCCTGGATGAACGTTGCAGTCGTAACCCTGTCAGCGATAGTCTGTCTAGGATTGTCGGTTTACCACTGGATCGACTCTCTTCCTATGGTGTGTCTGTTTACCACAGCATCAACTCCCCTATTGTACTCGTCCAGTCATCAGGCAGATGAATCAACTCTTCCACTGTCTGATCTCAACTGCCCTAAGCAGGCAACCGCCGGCCTTTCATATCTGTGGCGCACTGATTGCCTCGCTGCGCTGTCGCTATTCTGTTTAGTCTCTTCGTTGTTTGTTTCAATTTATAGTTTAATGACACCGATGGGGTAAAATGAATTGTACTCAAGGCAAGACCAAATTTAAGACAGAGATTGAAGTCGGAGCCGCTGGCTAAATGAGGAAATAGCGCCTATATTAAGAAATCTAAAGTTAAAACGACCGACTACCATCCCAAAAGTCTGTGGTTCAATTCCAAGCTGTGGCTAGGTCCATAATCATGACGGCAGATTCTCAGAGCCCTATCTCTCCAAGACTTCCACAGTTTCATTGCCCTCGAAGACCTGTTGCCCCGCGACACGCGTAAGGGTGATTTGATTGAGAGTTTCTAGCTTATAAAGGGCATGGTGGCATTCCAAACTTATTTAAGCATGTTCCTATAGGGCTCTATCGATCTAATTGCCTCTTGTTTGTGAGAAACAATAAAGGTTCGCTTGTTACCGTTGGCCCTTCTTCTTCTTCTTTAGTGAGTTATAAAATCTAGAAGTAGCACCTACTTGGCCTATTGTACTACACCCTGTTCCACACAGCAGACCTAAAAGAAAATAAAAAAAAAACAAATCTCAAAGTACACACCCCGTGTTCTTTTAATGAACTGGGTTTTGAGAGCTTTTGAGTTCCCATACAAAATCGAAAACCCAGGTTTTATCTGGGTCTTCTGGTTCTTCGATTTTGTATGGGAACTCAAAAGCTCCTCAAAAGCTCTCAAAACCCAGTTCATTAAAAGAACACGGGGAATGTATATAACTATTTAATACTTCCCTAAAGGTCCAACGAACATCCAATAGTCCAAAATAATGAAATGTACATACTTATATATCTAAAAAGAAATAATAATAAATTGAATTACTAGAAATTAGAATTAAGAATAGAATTAATAAAGAATTTGAATTTTATAAGGAAAATTGAATTTTGACATAACAAACAAAAAACAACAACAACTACATACGAAATTTAAAAAGCCCCTTGTAACCTGAACTTCATGCGCACAAGTTGAAACACAAATAAAAAATAAACATCATAAGTCCCTACGAAAGGGCAATATAAAGTTAGTAAAAAATTTAAAGAATTAGAACATAAAAGAGGGAATTTTAACCCAACTTTGACAGTTGGTGACAATAAACATAAAAATGTAAATTTGCCCGAATTACAATATAAGACTAATAGAAAACATGCAAAAACATTAAAGGGCACTTACCTGAATAATATTATTAACAATATTAAACACGTAAACAATAAAAACGCGCGAAAACAACGAATAAGCGAGTCGCGCCGCGAAGGCCGTAAACACACAAACGCGAACTGTCATTCATGTTTTATGATGACAATCAGCTGCCCATCGAGGCGAATTAAGGGCAGCAAGGCCAGATTGAAGGGACAAATATCCCTTTCGCGAAATATTTACAATTTTAACAAAATTAATTTACCCAATGAGTGGGAAAGAGAAAAAGGATTTAGAAAGGGATACAATATCCTGAAAGCATGTCGATAAGGAAATTTTATAAATCCTGCCGCATCGACGTTACGGCAACTGCAATAAATTATTAATTATAAAAAATAACGATATTTAAAAATATGGAAGACTGCAATTTTGAATATTATTAATAATTATGCATCAAATAAAACAAATGGTTTCGCTTGAGAAAGAATTTTATGAAAAACCGTAATTTATGGATGGAGAAGAATATCGATAGTGCAAATTATGAATTCGCTGCCAAATCGACCAAGGACATCAGGACTATAAAGGAAGGAACATCAACAGGCCGCAGACACTTGCGTTTCAAATTTAGGCTGAAGACCATATGAATAAAAAGTAATGCCCTTTGGGCACATTTTTTAAAAGAAATGTGGTTCTGGTCTTTTCGGTTTTGGTGATGGTGATTTTTTAATGTCTCAACGGCTCCTTCGAAACTCGTTTCATCGAATTTTTTTTTTTTGGATATTTTTTCTTATTAGCCCTTTCAGTTAGTTATAAGAGGATAAATTTTTGGAAAAATAAAATAAATTGTTTGTGTAAAATTTTTATTTGGTTACTTCAATTCATAAATTTACATTGAAGGTATATATACCCTATACCTCATATTTGTAGGACAGACCGTTTGAACAGGTTCAGTAGTCTGGCTAATAGCTTCTCGTTGTTGGACTTGGCAGTCCGAAGGACATACTCATCCGCCTCAAGGAAAAGCCTGCAGGTGGGTTCCATTTCATCTTAGTCCCAGTGCAACGCTTATAGCCGATTTCTGAAAATTTAAAAATCTGTTGGAGATGTGTATGTATTCGTAATCGACCATTCCAAACGCGATTGTCGTTTCAACAAGCGGTCCCCCAACTAAGTACTAACCCCGTCTAATGCTGCTTGACTTACGCAATCGAACGTTAATCCTGAACACTGTCGGATCGTACACCTCGACAAGGCCTGGCGACATTCCACAGGTAATTTGGTAGTGGTAAGTATGTTTTTTGTATGTGGTATGTACATATGTGGTCATACTGTGTCGGATCATACACCTCGACACGGCATAGGAAATTTTGCCAGGAACATTGTCGGATCGTTCACGTCGCCAAGTCCTGGGCAACCTTCCAAGGGTATTCGGTAGTGGTCGGTCTGTAGTCTGTATGTGTTCTGTGTGTGGTCTGACCGTGCCGGATCGTACATCTCGACACGGTATAGAACCGGAGAAGATAGCCTCTCCGGAACGAGTCTGGTGAAAGACTGAATTTGGCTGGAAAGCTTGTCGGGGTAGGAAGCTTTAAAGCTTCGAAGTGAAGCTTTCAAAGAGAAATGACCTCTCTCTGGTCTGGTGATTGAATATTTATTTTTATAAAGCTCTTTGGGAGAGGGATTATCAATAGTGAATCGCGGTTCGTTACAATGCTAATGGCACCCTTTATAGCCACCAAGATATTTGCCCGTTTTCTTCGTCCTATACGATTTCTTTAAGCCCCAATTCGTTTGGATAAGTGCCTGTAGCGGGCTGCATTTGGAAAAGTAGAATTTTTATTCAGGCTTACCTTGCTTGGTAAGGGTGACATACAGGCATTTTGACGCTGTACGTGCTTATTTCAGGATAAGAACGTGCGAGTATTATTTTTACTCGGGAGCTAGCATTCTCCCAGAGTCTAAAAAATACAACTACAATTATAGAGGACTGTATTTCTTTTGGAGCCATATATACAATTTAAGCACGGACACACATATCCGCACCGCGTCCGCACCGCATTTTACTTGTTTATTTTCTCTCCGTTTGCCGTCCGACACACGGCAGTCATGCGGTACGGACTCGGTGCAGATATGTGTGTCTCGGGCTTTATGCAGCATACCCCCAATACTATTCAAAAACGACGACTTTGAAAAAGTTGTCACTACATAAAAAGCCTGAACAACTCACAATAATAAAATAATAATTTCATAACCTTTTAATTACATTATCACCAGTAAAAAAAAAATTAAGAAAATAAAAATGGTTTCCCTCCAAGTGTACCTTTTTAAAATTACACCCAGCAACACAGAACGCGCTGCTCTCATTTTCTTGTTTTCCTTCCCCAATTTACCTGAAGATGACATCTAATTATCCAAGCACGCCTTCCTGACATCCTATTTTCTCAGTCGTGTACTTCCTTATCAAAATGAATCTCTCCTGTGAGATTTTTATTTCAGTAATTCGATTTCCCGATGGGTGAATTGCCGCTTTCCACCACCAGATTGCGTGCTGCCGTTACGCTTTGCTATAGTGGAGTGCGTGCGTGGTTTTATCTTACATTTAGGGAAAGTTAAGAAGTAAATTTTCGCCTATAGGTGGAGAAGTCCTACCCCTAAAAAAATATGTTGCTCAATTAATGTAGCTGCCATGGATTTAATCAGGTGTGCTTTGTCGTCCTTTTTTCGTACAGGAGTGGGGGTGTAACAATAATATTTTTTTTTAGTGTGTAATTTTTTTTGTAATTATTTATTTAATTACTTTTTTTTGTGTGTAAATTAAGATTTAAATAAGGAAATGTTTATTCTGTGTTTAGTATACATAAATATTTAAATATTGTGCTAATTTTAAGGATAATATAAACAACGATTAAGCCACCTCCTCGTTAAGCTGATTTTAATGAAACCAATTTGTCTTGGTTCAGTCTCAATTAACGAGGAGCTACTATTATCCTTCTAGCCTCCGCCTCCTTCATTCTATTCTAGGTATGTCTGTAATTCAAGTAAAACTTCAAACACCTTTTTCAAAGAACTTCTTCTCGTTTATCCTTATTAGAAGTGTCCTTTCTCTTAATAAAGTTTTTCATTTAAGGCGACACAAACCCAGAAGTAACCAGCATTTTCCCACCGTTTTCTCTGTTTTGGCTCTGTGTAGGTATAGTAGGCTCGAGGCCGTCCGGCTTTTGGGAAATCCCCGCAAAAGTTATTATCCGAGAAATTAAAGCGACCTTAAGGACGGAAAATGAAAAGGAACGTGGTGCAGAAGACAGGGCGGCGCAAGTATTAGAGAGTGTGATTCACTAAGGGTGAAATGTTGAGAAGAGGCCGTTCGTTCGTTCATTTTTTTTGTTGTTGTTGTTCTCTCTTCCTTTCATTTTTTTTTCTTCTTTTTTTTTTGAAACGGAGATTCTGGAAATTTACCAAGCAATATAATTTGGGCCCTTTGGGGTTAAGTGAAGTGTGTTTTTCCCAGGATAAAAGAACCAGAAGAAAAAAAATTACTCCCTCAAGGGTCCTTTAATTCAAAAGGGAAGGTGCGACTCAAGATTTTCATTTCTTTTTAAGGAGACGTTTCGGACGAAAAAGTTTTTCTTTGCTTAGGAGAAATCTCTGACATGAACGGGACTCTGCCACACATATATAATCTCTTTTTCTCTCTCTCTTTCTCTCTCTGCCTGGCTCTGGCAAACTCTCCTTTCCCACTTTATAGAGTGTAAACTACTCAAAGGAACGACTTTCGATTTTTTTTTTCGTCCTGTATATACAACATTTCTTCCAACAAACCAACCCCAACCCATACCCCCACAAAAAAAGTCCCACATCCGGAAATGCTGGCTTTCGTTAAAAGTCATCCCATGTCAAACTTTTTCCCTTACAATATTTCCCAAAGTTTTCCTAGATGATGTAGAATAGAGAGGGTAGAGGTAATCTCTAATAGAAATTCCAGAAGGGCATATGTTGGGGTCAAGCGTGTCCTAATTCACAACTATTGACCACCGTTATCAAATTTATCCTGCCGCCTCCTGGCTTCTGGGGCGAAATTCCCTTTTTACAATTCTGAATGTTCTATTAGTGTGTAGGAGGGAGGACTTATAAAAAAGTTAGAAAGTTTCTCCTCGTATCCTGCATTTCATTAATGCCAACTTATTGTTTACCTTAAAGTTGATGGACAAGCGGATGTCCTCTTTGTATATATATACGTATACAGAGAATCCCCACAGAAGTGTGCTTATAAAATTTTAAAAGCATCACGTCGCTGCTGTGTGAAAAATAAATTTTGCTCCTTAACCCAACATTTTCGGGTACATTTACTTTTTGGGGTCCATCTCCCCCCGTTTGGTCAATATACTACAACACACAAGTCCTGGCCGGAATTTTCATTTTAGTTTTATCCAACGAAAAGTGCTGCTTCCGGGTCCGGGTCTATCCATAACGAGACTCTCCGCGGGAAGGGGGGTGTAAAAAAAAGGATCTAAGAGTTTTTTTTCTTATTTATTCAGGAAACCTTGTGGCGTTACGCTTATACTCCACTAAGTTAACTCCTGACTCAATTTTTCATTTTCTTCCCGTAGTACGTCATGCTTTCGGGGCATAAACCAAGAAAAAAAATTTACAACCGGGAATTGGACAACGCGCGACTGTTGACTATGCTATCGACCTTAGTAAGTAGAACTGTGCTGCAACTCTGTCTCTATACGTGTATTATATTCTTCCACAAAATTTTGGATGCTGCTTGGGGCTAAAATCCCGGAATTTACAGCATAAAACCAGAGCCAAGGACAAGGGAACTCGTAAAGTAGAAACTTTGAAGCTCACTCGACAGCATAATTTCACCATTTGGAAAGTTTGTGGACTACACAATTTGCCTTTCTCCTCGTGTCGGGTTTAGTGTGTGTGTGTGTGTGTGGTGTTTGCATGCAGACAAGCAGAAGGTGAGATTGCATCCTTGAGGGCTTATGTCGCCTTTCTTCTCTCGTTCATTTTAGAGCATCCTTTTAGCTACGTACCATAGTTGTAAATGTTTGATTAAAAGGACCAAAGTTACGCTTGGATGTTGCTGGAATGTCGAGAGGACGATTAGCTACAAAACTGTGGTAGCTATAACCTAATTTTAGAGATGAGAGTCCTTTAATTGCTATGAATGCGTACGAATTTTACAGATTATGAACGGGGGAAGATTGTAGATAATTTGGAAAATAGAACGAAGCTTTTAAGGATTTTAAAGTTAAATCTGTGATACATAAGAGGAGATAACAAAATTTAAATACAAAATTATTGTAGGTTGAATGGAAAACTCTTGGAGCAGAGTATGGACGCAATTCGACATTTTAACGATTTAATTTCTTCTTAAATCTTAAATTTGAATAACTAATTTGCAGTTGATATTTAGCAATGCATCACACTTTATTCGTCATCACATTCAAAGATGTTCTAAAGTCTCGCTACTTTCCGCCAAATATCATAAAACAAAAAATTCTTATCACCAGACTCAACCATCCTCCAGTGAAAAATTAATCGTATTTATTGGTAGCATCGGATCAGTGGTTATAGTATAGCTATATCGGTTCTGGCGCAGTGATGTTATCGGTTGTGGCCTCGGGTGTGGATGTGGGCTGAGCTTGAAGCTTGGGTTTTGGTTTGTTCTTGGTTGGAAGCTTGAATGTGAGCTTTATTTTGGACCTCTACTTACTGTTACCTTGGTGGTAAGTTTTGGATGGGCTTAAAAGCTTTAGGTAGCTTTAATATTTTAGTCGCCAATAGCTTTCATATTCTAGACTAATATCGATATTATCAGTGTGCCATTAGAACCGACTTAGCTACTTGGATCAATCCGTCAAGATTGTGATGCATTTTCGTGGAACCATAAATAAAAAAATATAGTTTAAAAAAACTAAAAAATACGCTTTTATTTTAAAATGAACTAAAAAGGAAAAAATAATTTTGAATGTAAAGTTTTTATTGCTTCAGCCAGTATATGGAAACAACCTACCTTTCGAAATGTAAAAAAGGGTGGGACTCTTGACCTATATTCTTATTTTATTAACACCGGAACTTTTCGTTAGCGCCCCACGCTTTTTTACTTTTCGAAAGGTAGGTTGTTTCAATATACTGGCTGAAGCAATAAAAACTGCACACCCTTTCATTTGATACCCATACCGAGTGGGTTGTAAAGAAAAAGGTAAACCGTCATTTTGTGTTTGCCGTCATTTTGAATTTAGAAAGACGCCACACAGATAATAGTATTCTATTATCATATCCTTTCATTTGATACTCATACGGAGTGGGTTGTAAAGAAAAAGATAATCCGTCATTTTGTGGTGGCCGCCATTTTGAATTCGGAATGACGCCACACAGATAATAGTATTCTAATTGTCACACCCTTTCATTTGATACCCATACCGAGTGGGTCGTAAAGAAAAAGGTAGTCCGCCATTTTGTGTTTGCCGCCATTTTGAATTTTGAATGACGCCACACAGCTAATTGTATTCTACCTGTCATTCTCTTTCATTTGATACCCATGTCGGGTGGTCGGGGAACACAATAGCAAAAATCGACCGCCATATTGGAACCGCCATCTTGATTTCCTTACAAAAGGTCAGATTGCATTGTCACGCGAACTATGCATATGTGCAAAATTTGAAGTTGATCGGTTATATGGAAGTAGGTCAAAATAAAGTTGCAAGATTTGTTTACATAGAACATACATACACACAAACATACATACATACATACAGGTGAAGCTAATATAAAGCGTATAATGACGTCACACGGCTTAATGTATTCTACTCGTCATACTCTTTCATTTGATACCCATATCGAGGGTGTGTAAAAAAAGGTAGTCCGCCATTTTGTGTTGGCCGCCATTTTGAATTTGAAATGACGCCATAAAGCTAATTGTATTCTATTTGTCATACCCTTTCATTTGATACCAATTTCGATGGTCGGGCAGCACAATAGCAAAATTCGGCCGCCATATTGGGACTGCCATCTTGATTATTTCACAAAATGGTCAGATTGCATTGTCACGCGAACTATACATAATGTGCAAAATTTTAAGTTGATCGGTTATACAGGGTGTCCCACGAAAAGTAACAAAGCGCCGGCTGTGGATAGGTTTTGGATAGACGAACAAAAAATCGTATGGGTGGGGGGGGAAATCGTAACGGTTTAGCCGCTAGGGCGTTTTGAAGTTTTTTTTGCTAGAGTTTTACATATCACCCTGTATTTTTGTAACCCTATGACCTATTTTCATAAATAAGGTATCAGTGTACGCAGAATACTCCCACCTATCTAAAGCTGTAAAAATGAAGGTTCTACCGTATCACGTTCCAGAGCAATGAGTCATCAAAGTCAAAATTTTGGTTTTTTTTACTAAAATTTCAACTAAAACCACCATTTTCTCCAAAAAATACGTGATAAACCTAAACTTTTTTTTGCAAAATTAGAAAGCTTGGACAATTTCCTATGAATAATGTCCAGACAATTTTTATGCTACGGCCTTTACTTTTCAAGTTATTAGCAAGTTTGATGTTGAAATTGACCTTATTTGGTGCTTATTTGGTACTTTTTAGCAAAGCTTAGGTGAAAAAGTACTAAAAAAGTACGAAAAAGACCCAATTTTAGCATTAAAATTGCTTATAACTCCAAAAGTAGAAGTCGTAGGGAAAAAATTCTCTAGACATTATTCATAGGAAATTGTCCAAGCTTTCTAATTTTTCAAAAAAAAGTTTAGGTTTATCACGTATTTTTTGGAGAAAATGGTGGTTTTAGTTGAAATTTTAGTAAAAAAAAACCAAAATTTTGACTTTGATGACTCATTGCTCTGGAACCTGGTACGGTAGAACCATCTTTTTTACAGCTTTAGATAGGTGGGAGTATTCTGCGTACACTGATACCTTATTTATGAAAATAGGTCATAGGGTTACAAAAATACAGGGTGATATGTAAAACTCTAGCAAAAAAACTTCAAAACGCCCTAGCGGCTAAACCGTTACGATTTCCCCCCCCCCCCCCACCCATACGATTTTTTGTTCGTCTATCCAAAACCTATCCACAGCCGGCCGCTTTGTTACTTTTCGTGGGACACCCTGTATGCAAGTGGGTGAAAATCAAGTTGCAAGATTTGTCTACATACATACATACATACATACATATATACATACATACATACAGGTGAAGCTAATATAAAGCGTTAACCAACGTTAAGGCGGTTTTCATCAACAAATGTCTACGCCTTATCCTAAAATCAGCTAAAAAACTGCTTGTCATCATCATATTTATTAATTTAATTATTGATATCATTAATTGAATTATATTGCATATAAGTTTAGCGAAGACGCAATCCAAAACTAATCCGTTTGAAGCTAATGCAACGACTCCCATTGGCACCCGGAGCAGCAAGATCGCGCCAAATGCACAGCGAAGTTCAAAACTACAGATTCGATCCCCAGTGTGAAAGCTCGCCCAGGGCAAAAGATTATCCAAGACACATCCAATAATTCGAACCTAAATCAAATTCCCACATAAGATCCCGCCCAACACTAACGATTCCCACCCAAGACTTCACCAGTATGAAAGCCCACCAGAGACACACTAACCCACCCCATCAAAGTTCAACTAATTTCAAACAGGTGGCGCCAAATCTCACCACACAGGTTCTTGTCCCGAATAAATCCCATACCCGAGCCAACACCCGATGACGTAACTGGTCTAGAAGTTGCATGACTATACTACTTACCAACAAGAGGCACAATCCTTCACAAATCGCAAAAATACGGGCCTTAAGACGTCATTAGAAGAGTAAAATGGGCTCTATATGACGATTTCACCCAAATGAATGGGCGACTGGGGCTGCGCATCAATGAAAGTAAAATTGAGCCCATATGCTAGATCTCCCAATCGAATCGAGGCAACCGGACATTGCTCCAACTATCAACTATCCAATTGAAGTAGTACAATTCAAAAATACGTCCACGGTTCCTAAAAGCCAACAAAGCCTATTATAGTCCGTGATGGTACTTCAGTAAAACGTTTCTTTGTTCGACAGATATTCTTAAATATATATTTTATTTTACCTTCTTAAGATTTACAGACCCTCACCCACAGATAAATATCCACTTACTATCAAGAAAATTTTGTGATTTTGAATATTGAATTCCCATTCAACAAGGCTTAAAACGGGGCTTCTTCAGATGTTTCACGGATCATCCTAGACGAAAACAATTCTTATAAGCACAAAGGTCTTTACAAGTCAAGGTTAAAAGGCATATTTTCCTTTATTAAATATTTCGATATTAGAATCTCCTTGAAAGCGAGTACTTCTCCTACACAAGAAAACATTTTCATAAAAAAAAAATATTGATAAAATTCCTTTATTTATAAAAAAAAATCTCCTCCTTTTCGTCCTTTTTTTTATTTATTTTTATTAAAAAAAAAAACTCGCAAATTCCAAATAAGACACAATTACCCTTCACAAGCTGTTCTCTCTCTCATTAAATCCTGTTTTATTTCCTTGTTTTGTGAGCAGGAGACATCTTGTTAAATTTCCTGTTTCCGAATGTCTACCAATAAAAATATCCCTAATGTCCTCTTCGAATTGAATGTTTTGTTTCAGGTTTGTTTTTTTTTGTCGTATGGGAATTGCCAAAAATTTTGGTGATTGCCATACGATTTTTTGCCATTTAAAAAGGACCCCCGGGTTAGGTGGGCAGTAGCGTGTATCCTTGTATTGCCTCGTTTATCGGGGATCATAAAATGTTTAATGGTATAAAACGTGTATAAGAAATTCTACTCATAGTCGGGATAGTGTTGCGGTAGCGATGTATGCTGATGCGAGAGAAAACAAAAAAAGGGTATATTATGGCGGTATGGGTATATGGGGGTTGGGTATGGGTATATGGGGGTTGGCCATGTTTGAAACGTTATTGGCCTCATTTCTTGGTAAATTGCTCTTAAGCAGGAAAAAATCAATTTGCCTAAACTTCATCCTTATTACAACATGGATAGAATCGCATGCTATATGGACTATGTATGTGTCTACTTTAAGCACGTTTCATCCCAGATTTGAGATGCTGACAAAGTGGTTTCAATCTTTAATACTCTTCCTCACATTTGATGATATATGTACTTACACCATGTTAAAACACGAGTGGATTTTTATGGGTTATCTCATTCGGAGGAAGCTTTCAGCATTTCTCGATTTTATGATGTCATTTCCCTAAATAACTTGATAGATTACCGTTTTTTTTTATCTCCATTTCCGTACACATAAAAAATAAAAACAGGAACCAAACAAAATCACAAGCATCGGGAATACTCTTTTACCATCAGCAGATCTATAAAAAGGATTTACACAAACCACGAGCTTATATCCCTGCACGGGTGTTTTTATGAAGCACAAAATTGTTAAGGACCTGCACGAGGAGAGAATTTACATTTAAAATTCCATGCTCCCTTCGTTCCTTATTTCTCCAAAAAAAAAAAAAAAAAAAATCTTCAAGAAAAGCAACAACAACAAAAATATTCTTCAAGGAATTCCTTGTGATACGAAGTAAAGGCCCACGTCAGGAGGAAGGATTTTGTTTAAATCGAAAAATGGCTCAAACGGTACACAATAAGGAGTGCTCAGGTGTTTTCTTAGACCAAGAACAATAGTCCTGTTTGAAGACAGTAGAAAAAGAAGAAGAACAAGAAGACCAACAAGAAGAAGATTCTCAAGGGGTTATGTCTTGCCTTTGTCAGGACATTCGTACCCCATATAAACTGAATAGGCACAAGGCACAAGACCATGCCCCCCCAGAAATAATCCAAATCACTGCCACGTTGCACGATGACGACACGACATTGTTATTTGCTTAAGTAGTAGTAGTGTGAGAGAGTACAGCAAACTCTCAGACAACAAGATGTAGAAGAAGAACACGAAGGACATTATTTCTATAGTGAAGAGAATGAGAATTGTGTCTTTTTAGGGCTTTAAGGAAGTTGTTGACAGATTTTCATTTTGTTGTTAAAGGACGATCATTGTGTAACAAAAGATGGCCAAAGAAAAGCAATTATTCTTTAAGATTTCAATAGAATTTTTAATTTTACATCGACAACAAGGAAGCAATTAAAATGTTGGTCCTTGTCACTTCCGGCCGCTGGATTGTTTGCATATATAACGGAGCTTTGTTGGTGAAATGTTTCCCACTATACACATTCATTTCCTATGCAAATACACGAGCGCCATCAGCAGGATAGGTAGATTTAGTCTATCTATACGATATTTGTGAAATTATTGATGTTTACATTGTGGTTACAATGTTTGCCTTTCATCTTCGAGTTAATGCTTGTAGGTGAAGAGGATTTGTGTCGTGTCGTTAAGTAGCATATAAGCATATGCTTTTGTAGTTTAGCATCATATTAACTTGAAAACGACTGCTTTACATATGCAAGAGAAGGTGGAGTAGGACTTGGGCAGCAGCGGGTAACCACGGACATTTATATTACTAAGACAGCAAACACACGTTATAGCACCGAAACATAATCAATGCTGCATTTCCAATATTCGATTAAAACACGTTTCATCCGCGACGCCCTCAAAACAGTATGATACCAATTCTCCCACCACAATATCAACGAATATGTAACCTGAAAATTTGAACTGTCAAAGGCACACCAAACAAAACCTCGGCGGACTTCAAATTACAAGTATTGCCGCAATTTCAACCGCGACAAGCTTCGTAACCAGCTTCACTCAGGCCTGAGTTCGGGAATCGAGTTTTTGATGTAGGTAACATCATTTAAAAGTCTAGGTTTGATATGCTTGACTAGGTTTTGATAACTTTCATCAAATTCATTAAATTTCAAGAAAACAACGTAGCGTCTCTGTGGGTCGGTTATCTTCTTCTTCGTGGCGTGTTTTTAATGCGACCTGGTTACTTTTTTCTGCATAATTTTAGGGGAAATTTTTACCGGAAAAATTTAAATTTTTATATTTAATTTTGCATACTTTTAGGGTCAACTTTTTTGATTTAAATTTCTTTGAATAGGAAATTTTGCGCGGGAGGAGATTAATAGTTTTACAATAAAACTACGCTGGCAATAAAAATGATCTGCTGCTTATCGGGAAAAATTTTCTAAGGCTGCTACATTTCTATAATGGCTCAATGGGTCCATGGTAGAGGAAATGTTTTGGTGATTTGGAATATATCACAAATACCATCGCAGTTGCTTGAACTGAAACAGAATGTATGGTGATGCAAATTTTGTTAGAGATGAGATACAGTACTTCGTTTTAAAAGTTCTGAACATGATTCAGGAGAGAGATTCGAAGATTTAGGAAGAAGTTCTCATCTACATTTTGCACAATAATATTTGAGAAATTCTTCAGGTCATCATATTTTAATATTATTCCAGCATTCTTCAACCCAATATTTCTTCATGCAGCTGTTTTCTATCAACATAAAACTGTAAAATTACCCTAAATTGTTGCACTTTCTTTGTAGAAGGTTTCATAACAAAGTCCGTTGGTATGAAACATAAAACCAAATACCAAGCAGTTGCACAAAGGCTTAAATGAAAGCTTTTTGAGCTTAAATAAAAGCTTTAAAAGCTTAAAAAAAGCTTTAAAAGCTTAGCTAAAGGCTTTTAAAGCTCAAATAAAAGCTTTTAAAGCTTAAACCAAAGCTTTTAAAGCTTAAACAAAAGCTTTTATAGCTTAACTAAAAGCTTTTAAAGCTTAAATAAGACTTTTTAAGCTTAAACCAAAGTATTCAAAGGGGTACCCCTTGCATTTATGACAATTTTCAGAAAGTTTTTTTTCTCAATTACTCGGTGCTGAACGGTACTTTTGTATCCAGACATTACGGCAGCATTATCATAGTACTGTGACCTACATTCTCGCATATCCACGGAATGTAGCTGCTTTAAGATGACTTCTCCTCAGGCTCCCTGCATTATGGCTTATATTATTGTACCTTAAATTTCATTAATAAGGTGAGTCCGAATGATTTGAGTGTTATCATAAACATGTTGTTGCACAGTCGAGTTGATCTCGTAAAGAACGAATTTCTAGACTGGTGTGTGCGTGAAAATAAGGGCTGTAGGCAGTGAGGATAGGCCCAGAAGGCTAGTCTTGTGTTGTGGGAAAAACATTGCCGTGGAGCCAGAAGATGGAGCAGTCATTATGGTAGATGCGGTAGAATTTTACCAGAGGCGCTACATTCCTGCACCAATAAGTTAGAGAACGCGATTTTGCACCTTGTCCAGCCACGATAAGTCGTTTCCCGGCCCAGATGTACGAGCTGAATTCGAGGCGGGGACGAATTTAAAATTTGTAGATTATATCCCTGGTCAACGGCTGAAGAGGAAATTGCACCTTTTGAGAAATCCCAAGCATTGTGATGCTTGTTTAGTAATTTGGAATATATGATTACTCCAACGCAGATCTTTGGTTATTGTTACGCGTCGGAGATTGAGGGATGGTTCTGCCGTTAGTTCTAGACGGTCCACAGAAATTGGAAGAATTGTTGAGTACGTTGTTGTTAGAAAAGAGACATTTGTCACTTCTATCAAAACCCGAGAAGAGTCACCAAGTAGTCAAGGCAAATCTTTCTAGTCTTGCTTGGACCGTCACGTTTCTGCAAGTCGAATCTATCGAAAATATATAGCAACTATAGTTTTCTTTATTTTGAAACAACCTTTAAGAGTATGAGCGAAAAGTACATTTTAAAAAACCCGATTGAAAATTACAGATTTGATGTTGATAAGACCATCGAAAATTATATTATTAATTACTTATTATTATTATTACTATTTTTTTTATGGAATTAAACTTCAATTAAACTTCCAAATTCCAAAGTTATGTTTGCAAAACAATTTTTGGCAGAAACTATAATTCCCAAAGCGTCATAGGCATTACAGATCCTATCAAATCTTGATGTAAACAAACAAAATGAGAAACTATGACGACGTTTTTCATAATGTTTTTTCAACATTATTTCGCCACATTCGTATATATGTAGACTTATGAGGAAGAAGTGATTCTCATTATCGTTGGATTCTGCAAACAACTTAATCTTCCTTTGACACATCAACATCATGAAAAGAGGACTTTTATCTCTTTGCAAGTTATTATCGCAGTGTGTTCAACTAAATCCATAAACGTGTAGGAAAAGGAAATGGTTGCCCTAATTCCATATTATTGACAATCTCCAAAATTCCAATGAATAAAATAAATGCACGAATTTATCTCGAGATGTTCATTCTTTGCTCAAGTGTTGCTATCGTTTCGTCACCGTACGTATACGAACCCAATGAACTCATCCTAATTTTGTGTTGTAGCAAAAAAAACCCCATGTCACCATGCAACTGTCCAATCTGTCGACATATATCTTAAATAAGACAATCACAAGGAAACACGAGTCCTTAAGGTTCATACGCGTAATGATTGAGTTATCGTGCTTATAGACTAAGACCCATCATTTCGGCTTAAAATCTGTTGACTTAAATTACTTCCAGATCCTTAACCCCATCAAGGATATATCAGGAGGCCCAAGGAGCGCGCGTGAACTCCCCAGACCCCTTATGAATATAATAAAGGGAGTTTTTCATTCTTTCTGTCTCAATACACATCAGGATAACGTTGCCAATTGGATGGAGGAGCATAAGTGTACGAGGAGCAGAGGCAATAAGACATTTATGGTTTGTTAAGTCGTTAAATCCTCCTTGCGGGGAAATTATCTTTGAAAATGTTGAGGAATGGAGAGGACTCACCCTGTCGTTGTGGTGTAAGCACTAGGGATTATATAAGAAATTTATGAAGCCCCGTGGGGGATGGGGTGGAAGAGTATCGCTTTAAAGGACTAAAAATTTTAACATCCAATTTCACCTTTCGCTTTTCATATCTTCTGAGGAGGGAACGGTTCTTTTTCTTTTCCTTGTAGAATAACTTCTTAAGACTGACTTTTATTGAGAGGGCGAGAGCCAGACAGGATACCGTGATGCTATTTTGACAAGAAACCGTCAAGACATGATTATCGCATTAAGAGGATAAGATGTTTTAGGGTTTTCTTGTAAGACTGACTTAATGAAGGTATGCAAATAAAGTAACTAAAATTATTATTTGAACTCTATAACAATCTATTAGGGGAATGTCGGGTGAGGCTAGGACCAACAAATGAAGCCAAAATAAAAATAATGCTATAAAAAATATTTCTGTTGGTATTTTACTCTCTTAAGGGGACATAGCACCTTCAAATTTCAATTTTTTTTGCTTTTTAATGTAAACTATATTTAACTATACAAAAAAATATTTTTTTAATTTTTTTTGGTCCCGCGTCGTCTGCTAGAATTTTTTCAAAAAAACCCCAAAAAATCACGGTGGGCAGGATTTCTGCTCTCAGAAAATTCGGACACAAAAACAAAAAAGGGGTTTTAATCAGCATCAAAGCTGCTATAAAATGAACTAAAAAGAAAAAATTTGGTTGAAAAATAACAAAATGGCGGCGTTTTTTCAAAAATCGAAATTTTTTGCCATCGAAAACATCCTGTTACTCAAAAAATTGTACGCCGATTTTTTCATCCGTAGTTCATTTTGTACATTGACATGTGTAGATTAACGTGTTAAAATTTTAGAACGATCGAATAAATATTTTTTTTAATCTTGCCCACAAGCTTGAAACACGTTGTTTTAAGAAAATCGCGTTCAAGTTAAAATACAACATTTTTTTTAAAAAAAACCTTACCAAAATTCGATCTACGATGCCTTTCACTTTTATTTATATTTTATTAAAAAATATTTCGTAATTAGTAGAGGGAAATTGTCATATGATAGTGGTGTAGTTTGAAAGTTGATTTTTTTTGCTTTTTTTCTTTACATATGTTAAGATAAAGCGAAAAAAAAATTTTTCTGCAAAATCGGTCCTGTGCTGCACGAGAAAATTGCATAAATGTCAATTTTTGATGCATTTTGAGTGCAATGCTACACTATTTTTTTAATTTCTCCAGTTCTGTTGGTCGTAGAACAATAAAAAAAGTTGGAAAATACTCGTAAATGAATAGACTATCGAACTGATTTGGTATAAATACTTTAAAAATGAATCCTAACCTCAAAAAACCAAACTGTATGAAATTTTGTTTAATTTTACTAAAAATGAAATAAATAACGGGAAAATAGTCGGATTTTGATAAAAATTGGAGAAAATATGTAATTTGATGCTATAAATACGTGGTTGAAATTTCAAAAAAAACTTCGATTTTTACGGCAACAATTGGCAGTTTTCGACAAAATTTTAAAATTGCCGCCATTTTATGCCAAATCATCGTACTGTAATAAATTTTTTTTAAATTGTAGGTTTTTTATGTACTTTATTGTGAGCATACGCAATACTTCGTTAGTTTATTTAAAATGTCTATTTTAGGACTTTGAAAAAAGGAAAAAACCTCAATTTTTCAATTTTTTGCCTTTTGCCAACTATGAAAAATGGACTCGCGTGTGAGCTCTATTCGGTACATGAACCTGTGTGTGGTGAGCTTTTGGAGGAGGAGGATAAGAAGGAGGAGAAGGAACTCTGCCTGTATAGCTTTCCACCTGAGAGCTTTAATTTAACTTATAATGTTTCGTATATAAATTGATGCAACTATACTGGTAGACAGTTATATAAACCAGGCAGACCAGACCAAATAGACCAGGCAGATCGGATAGACCAGGCATACCAGGCAGACCAGATGGATAAAGCAGGTGTTATCAATTTTTAGGTCAATTCATAAATCATTGCAGAACTCTGTGCTGATTCGGTTATTCCATAATGGCGCTGGTGGTGTTACTCGATCATCATTCCAAGTGTTTATGCTGCGTCACTGGGTAGTTCCTTTCATCGTTAATTTGTGTCTTTTTTATTTACCTCGCACATCTGCTTTCTAATCTCGTGTTGCTTGTTCTCTTTTAGTGATCTTGACGAGCTTGTTCACGGCACGGCGTTTGCAGGATTCTACACCTTTCTCTCTCTCTCTGTTGAACCTAGTACATATTACATAATACATAACACATAACACATGTCACATAACAGATAAAGTTATGAAACCCAATTTTCGGACGGGAAATTGCTAGGCATAATACGCCATTTTAGCGCGGCTATTTTGAATTTATAAGTTTTGACCAGAAATTCGTTATTTGCGACCTTAAAAGTCCCTACATACCCATTTTCATTGGAATCGGAACACAATTGGCAAATTCGATCACATTTGGGTGGCATTTGGAATTTTGAGAACGGCCATTTTGAATTTCGAAATTCGGACGGACGTTCATGCAAAATTTCAAAACTCCGCCTTGATCGGTGCGCCCGTTGTAGCGCACACATTCATACAAAAAGTTTCTTTTATCTTTTATTAATACATATACAGAATATTGTAGTATTAGCTCTTTAAGATATATTAGACTTCTTTAAAGAAATGATGGTCCTAAATTCTTAATTGACTTCTTTACTCAATCAAATCTTAACCCAATTCAACTGTTAACTCATAACTCTAAACTGAAATCTCAGCTCACCTCAATTCAACTCAACTCTTAACGAATCTTTTAACTTATTGCAACTCTTATCTCAATTCAATTTAACTTAACTAAACTCAACCCTTAATCTAACTCAAGTTTTAACTCGACTCTTAACTCAACTCTTAACTCAAGTTATCTTAACGCAAACCAATTTTTAACGCAATTCTTAAGAAAACTTAACTCAACTTATCTGAACTGGACTTTTCTAAATTCAACTGAACTCTTAACTCAACTCTCAACTTAACTCAAGACAAATACTAGGACATGCCGTCTTGGCGTCATGGCGTTTGCCATCACAGCATACGAGTCGGTCTTATCACGCAAATAGATGTTTCACATCAAAAATTTCAAGTTAACGGTGACCCAAAAAACGACGTCAAAAAGGATTCGCTCCAAAAAAAACAGTATCCATGCCCGGTAGCAAACCAAAATTAAAGTAGGAATCATGAGGTACGAAACGATGGTGTTCACAAGATAAACGCACAAGCAAACAAATCCCTTTCTTCCTCTAATCTCTTAACATATCCTAAACGCCTCTTATACCTGGTTTACAGCCTTAAAATAAATTCCACCACAGTACAACTTTTACGATGTATAACAACACGAAACTGCAAGCCTCTACAACATCCCACGATTATTTAGTCAATCACGAGGAAAATTCCCGAAATAAAAATTCCACAACCGAACAATTTCCCGGGGTTTCGCCACAACTCCCCGAGAAAGTTAGCACAACAATACCGAAACCGCGCCGGCAGCCTACGCCCACAATAAAACAGGATACATGCCCAATAATTCCCCTTTGATAAGCACCCATCATAATGTAATTTATCTTAGAGCAATATTTTCGAGAAATTTAACTGAAATTCATAACAAGCCAATCATGCCATGTTGTTCCGCAGAGAACCGTTGGGAAATCTTATCACGAAAATTGATTCTATGGCCCAGAAAGGGCGAAGCCCCAACACACAGCCCAGGAAGACGACCTGTCTATTGCCTATCTAGATACACTGTGTGTCGGGCCTGCTGATGGGCATGGGACAAACAAAACGAAAAAGGAGCAAAAAAAAATAAAAAAGGATGAATCTGGGTCGACGACTAGGACTACGACGACGGTGAAACTGAACCGCCGCAATATACACCAGTTGAGGTTTGGCCCTTGAAGGTTCATTGGGGCGCAACTAAATCGCTTGTTTCCCTATGGACAGAATCACCCAGTTCAATACATCCAGTACGAAGTCTATCATCCTATCAACCCCCCACCCCCGGGGGTTTGGTGCTTGTCTTCTATTTTTTTTATCACGATTTACCCTGGCCCTTTCAGAACCGATTCTTCGTGTTCTACAACAACGAGAATAAAGGACTAAGAGGAGCTACTTTAGTTCAGGACTTCAGGGCGCGCGGGCGGAGAGTGGTCCTTTTGTGCTTAAAGCTCCACTTTCAATCATTGATCATGACTTATATTGTTAAGTCTCTGGGAAAGGAATGAGCATTTCTTTAGGTGCTGCTGTTGGTGTTGTTGTTGTTGTTGTTGTTGGTGAAATATTTTCAGGAGATAATTTTTGCGTTAAGGAATTTTGATAAATTTTGATTGAAATTTATTCTGTTGACGGATATTTTTGGAGAAGGAGTTGCCTTTTTTATTGTTACTGCCCGAAAGGTTTGTGGAATGTGATTTATTGTTGCTGGAAATTAATCATTTCTATCAGCAAAGTTTGTGGATCGTTAATATTTTATATAAATAGTTTCAGTCAGTTTCTTTTATTATTAAACTTAGAAATTCTTTATATGTTATTCAATCAAGACGATTCAGCTTCATGATAAGGATATATGTGGTTAAAGGGCAAAGGTATAACTAGTGTAGTGTGAGTCTTCAGCCGATTTTTGTTATCACATATGGTGATTTACTAGATCCATGTGGGAGAATGCTGGATCGGCGCACTTTTTTGAGTCTCTTTCGACCCTCTGACTAGTGTTATCTTAGCTAAACTATGGTGGATTGACTTATTGCCGCCATGCTTTGTTTCCTCTGGGTATCGCCAGGAGGTCTTTCAGTAAACAACCTACCTTTCGAAATGTAAAACAGCGTGGGACTCTTTTCCTATATTCTTATTTTATTAACACCGGAAATTTTCGCTAGCGCCCCACGCTTTTTACATTTCGAAAGGTAGGTTGTTTACATATTCTGGCTGGAGCAATAAAAACTTTACATTCAAAATTATTTTTTACTTTTTAGTTCATTTTAAAATAAAATCGTATTTTTTTAGTTTTTTTAAACTTTTTCTAACGTTTTCTACTTTTTAGTCTATTATATGTCTTCCGCCATTTTGTAGTGATCGCCATATTAGATTTAAAATGACGTCACACAGCTTACTGTACTATACTTGTCATATACTTTCATTTGATACCCATACCGAGGGCCTTGTAAAGAAAAAGGTAAACCGCCATTTTGTGTTGACCTCTATTTTGAATTTGGAATCACGCCACACAGTTAATAGTACTCTAATTGTCGCACGCTTTCATTTGATACCCATTCCGAGGGTGTTGTAAAGAAAAAAGTAGTCCGCCATTTTGTGTTGGCAGCCATTGTGAATTTTGAGTGACGCCACATAGCTAATTGTATTCTACTTGTCACACCCTTTCATTTGATACCCATGTCGGAGGTCGGGGAGCACAATAGCAAAATTCGGCCGCCATCTTGGAACCGCCATCTTGATTATTTCACAAACTGGTCAGATTGCATTGTCACGCGAACTATACATATGCGCAAAATTTTAAGTTGATCGGTTATATGCAAGTGGGTTGAAAGTCACGTTGCAAGATTTGTCTACATACATACATACATACATACAGGTGAAGCTAATATAAAGCGTATAAAAATGGTCAAAGTTTACTATTTGAATGACCTTTTGATTCCATCGATGTCAAGGGTAGTGGTGGGTGTTGAACCCTTCCCTTTGGAGCTTCCTTTAAAATCCAAATGCTTGATGATATCTTTCTTCATTAAACAGAACAACACTTCTGTACGCTCTCTACTCGTGTGATTTACTTCTAAATGTTCTCAATGTTGCGCTAATTCCAGTGCCTACACACGACTCTAGTTCAGTGGTGCCAATTCATGGGAATTCTCCCTTTTCGTGGGAATTCTTACTCCTAAAAATTGGTAAAAGGGAAAAGGGAATAATTGTGTCCTCCTGAAGAAAAACGTGGGAAAAGTTACAAGATCTAAATATCTAAAGGGTTGGCTGTGATGAATCCAGTACCAATATTGAATGGAGGGATTTAACCGTTACTTTCTCAAAAGATGAAAGTCAAAGATTGAAAACTTTACCAATTGAGGAATTGTGGAAAGAGGTGGGAGAACTAAAAAATTTGGAAGATGCGTACATGTTTCCGAATTTAAGTAAAATTCCGAAGTTTTCGATGATCTTGCCGCATTCAAATGCTGAATCAGAGAGAAAATTTTCTTTGGTTGAGGATGTTAAAACATCTAAAAGCAATAGAATTAGTATGAGGAAACTTTAAATGCAGTATGCTCAATTCGATCTTATTTTCAGTCAGAGAATATTAACTGCGTCAACTTCGAGCCGACAGCACTATACACTACACAACACTAAAAATTTGTACGAATAGTATCAGTCTATTTGAATTTTTTCTTTCATTTGAACAATTGCTATGGTGGCGTGTGTGAGTCGGAAAAAACCCCGAAAATGGTATATGTTTTGAGCCGGAACAAGAGTACCTCAACCTCCGTTTTCGAGGATGCTGAACATGATGGCGTCGTTAGAATTTCTCTTTGGGGTTGCGCAACCCCTCAAAACGGCCAAAAACGTTAAACGCGCTTTACACGGTTTCCCTGTAAAAAAAAACACTTCCTTCCCCCGTTTTCGAGGGTGCTGAACACGGTGGTGGTGTTGGATATGGCATCCGACCCCCACCAACCCCTCCGCCGGACAATACTCTCCCCTAAAAGGGGTGAATTTTTTTGTAATATATATATATATATATTTCCCCCTGTTTTCGAGGATGCTGAGCACGGTGGTGGTGGATAAATTTTTTTAAACCCCTCCAATCCCTGTAATGCCCAATAATCATCTCGCCTCCGTTTTGTTTCATTTACACACGCCACTATTACTTTTTAAAATGTTTTTATTAATTTTCTTTTACTGTTACATACCTTTTCTTATGTGAATTGTTGCTGTTAATTTTCTCAGCTTTGTGAAATAAAAATAATTTTATTGTAAGGAAGTATTTTGCTTTTCTCCTTTTCAAAATTTGCAAATTTCTTCTCCGTGGGAAAACCTAAGGGAATTTATATAAAAGCCTGTGGGAAAAACTCCTTGGAATTCCTATTTACGTGGGAATTATTGCCAAAAACACCTGGCAACACTGCTCTAGTTTGAAGTCATCTGTGTATAAAACTGCTCTTTGGGAGAGTTCTGGTCTTCGGAACCTTGATTGAAGTTGAATTTCGCTGTAATTCCCTGTGGTACAGAAAACAATATATTCCCGAATAACATTTAAAGGGGCCATGGTTCATGCAGCGTATGGGCCTATTTGGTAAATGAGGGACATCCAGAGAGAGGGCTTTCCGGTTATGGCCTCTTTAGACGGCTCGCTCCAACGAACGTTCCTCACGAACTTTGCTGATAAAGGGAGAAGTGGAATTGCACCACTCATCATCCTTACTTCCCACTTCATCAACAAACCTCGTGAGGAACGTTTCTGGAAGCGAACCGTCTAAACGGGCCCTTACATTCCTCATTAGCACCACATAAAAAAAAATCAGCGATACTCAAGTGAGGTATGCCTTATCAGTTTCTCAAAGGGCCCTATGACCTAAACCTCATTACAAATAAAGTAGGACAATCCCAACATCTGAATTATGTATTCAGAAAGCTTTTTAAAAAGCTTTAAAGTAATGCCCTTAAGCTTTAAGGTACAACCCCAATGAACGCTTTTCTTCCTTGAACTTGAGCTTTTCAGATTTAATATGTGAAAGCTGTGCTACTTTAGCATTTGGTTTTGACTCATAACAAAGCATTGGTTAATTTGATATTTCAAAACAAAGCAAAGGGTACATTGGGGTTGCACCATTAGCTTGACTCATAAAGAGCTTTAGTTTTTTTGTTGCCTTGCTTCATATTTCAGGCGACTATGTTGGGGTCCGCGAAAGTTACATACTCAATAGACCGGTTCTCGTTCGATTGCCCAGGTCAAGCACCATTAGACGTGATTAGTATTCAGTTGGGGGACCGCTTTGTAAAACGGCACGCGCGTTTAAAAATATAAAGCCCGGGTCACACCGAACGCGGCGCGGCGCGGTGCGGCAATTTTTGTATGAAAAATAATATTAACGGCGCCGCGTCGTGCCGCTTCTGGTGTGAATCACAGATTTATTTTTCGTGCAGAAATCGCTTAACAAAATTCGCACCGCGCGGTGTTCGGTGTGACCCGGGCTTAAAGCTTGCGACATCGCCGCAGTTAGCCTTTTTTTCCACTAGGGTAGCAATTATTATTTTTACTCACGGGCGCCACATGGGGCATTCCTTATGGAGTAAGGCGTTTGACTTTGTGGGCCCTATAAGGCAATCAACATCGGGTCCACATGAGGCAATGGG
Organism: Thereva nobilitata; assembly: GCA_963855945.1. NCBI lineage: Eukaryota > Metazoa > Arthropoda > Insecta > Diptera > Therevidae > Thereva > Thereva nobilitata. The sequence continues at coordinate 16,221,295 of OY979698.1, forward strand.
GCTAAGCTCATTGGGGCCCCATCTGCACTCCCTCAAAATGTTAGTCGGAATTGCTGTGTCCAGACTCCTCAGTTCAGAATCAGAGGCCTCTTTGTTCTGCCGACGAGTATGTCTGGAGTGCAACAGGTGATTTTACTCCACCGGCTCCCATTCCATACTACCGAGACAGAAAGCTGACTTCGGCAATTGACAACTCCTTCGCTTATTATGACAGCGAAGGCAAGAAATAACGAAAGAAGTTGTTTAGGTAGAGCTGGTCGACAGAGGACCACGGCTCTGCATGGAATCGAACCACAGACCTCTGGGATGGTAGTCAGGCGCTTTAATCTCTAGGTTACTAAGAACGGCCAGGCTTAAACTCAAAAAATCAAAAATACAGCATGAGTGATATGAACTTTCAAAACGAATATCTTTGTGCACACTAAAAAGCACACCAAATAAAACACCCTTGTCAAACTGTACCCGCACAGCACACGACGTAACATTTCAAGTATCGTGTTATCACTATTATCAAACATAAAGGATTCAATAAACAGGCAACAGCGAGTCCTTCATTAAAGTGAATTAAAAACTTTCAATGAGAATCCCTAGCACTTTTCATAAAGTAATTTACCGTCTTTTCATAGTATTAATTACTTCCTTTCTAGACAGGAGACGGCCTATTACGGGGTGTAAGCTATATATAAAGTAAAAACACTTTCAATGGTTTCGATGGGCTAATTTGAGAGTACATCAAAAAAGAGTATTTTACAGAGTGCTATAGTATGCGAGGCACAGGGAATCCTTCTTTTTCTGGTGGGTCTAGCTTGTCTGGTCTCAAGAGCACACAGAATCACAGGAAGGATGCTAAAAGGAAAAGAGGAGTTTTATATACAATTTTCAGTTTTTTTTTATTTTACACACAGATAAAAACGAGTGAAATTTATTTTTAGACATTTTCAAGCGGTGGAAAATTTTCAAAACATTTTTCAATTGCGGTACTTCAATGCATTCAGATAGTGAAAGGAAGTAGCAGGTCCTGTCTCTAAAAGGCCTAAAGGTGGGTACTTACCTGGGAATATTTCTACTGCTACTGTATAGTTGCTAATTAAGTTGAGTGGTGTTACATTATGAAACGTGGAGGTTGATTAACGTGGAAACGCCTTTAAAGAAACATTCAGAAGGATTTTTTTAATGTTGCTATAGTGGTGTAAATTTTTTTTAGAGAAAATTCATGGGAAAAGGTTCTAACCGCGCACCTGTTATTTTACTAGTAGAACTATGAATATAAAAGCAGTAAAATAAAAATTATCGGCGTATGTTTCAGAAAATTATTCAGGATCTCATGGTGTAAACGTATACACATACACATAAAAAAGCAACCTAGGAGCCGCCCCGCAGTTTAACCTTATCCTCTTCCATGTATAACATTCACGAAATTCGACCCATATTCAAGACCAAGTTTAATAAGGATGAAATGCTAACCCGAACAAATTGTTAGCCATAAAAATCTAATCCGAAGGATCCTAGATCATTCTACGTGCAAATGTATATAAGTTTAAGTGTAAATGGTGAAGCGTAGGAATCCTTGTTATTTTTGTTTTTCTGTTGTTGTTGCTCCTTTTGTCTATTTTTGTTGTTGTTGTTACATTCTGCCTCCCCAAGAATTCTTCTCTCCTTTAAATGTAACAAAGGACCAAGACCAATGAAGGGATTCTCTTCTATGATAAATATGTCGCCTACTTGGAAGGATGCCACTGTAAATGGTTCATGGGAAAAGGATACTCTTTCCTCTCTCTGTGCGCCAGGGTAACATGTTGCAGTGATAACTTTATTGACGAAAATATTAAAAATTCAAATCAAGGATTTAAAAGGATCTGTTTGTTTGTTTGAGTGTGCATTATTATTTTTTTTTTGTGGAGGGGAGGAGGGAATGTAATTTATTTATGTGAATTGACATGTAACGCCATTATTGTAATCGGAGTTACATCTCGAATAATATTTCAAATTCTTTTGTATTTTTTCTCATTAATAATATTGACGCTAGAATTCATGTTATCCTCGTCTTCCATCCTAACAGATGCGTTCATTTCTTAGATGAATTTCAACCAACAACAAAAATACAAAAGCAATTTGATTTAAAAAAAAAATAAAAAAAAACCGACGCTACATCAATCTGTGTGTTGTCAATTACTATAGTGTGAAGTCAGCTTTATAACTCAATCACTGTGAAAGGGTCTATGTGTGCGATTTTTCTGGTTTAAGAGATTACCCATGAAATTTAGGAGCCTTGAAAGGTTACCAATAAATCAAGAAAAACTTTTTGCCTGGTTTCGTAGATGATAAACATTTTCTAAATGGACATTATTAAATTCGTTTACCACTGAAGGAAAATTTGGAATTTGTGGAGGGCCTATTGTGGTACCATGAATCAGCATAAATTTTACGGAAAGGACCCTCAAATGTTTAAAAATATATATGGCGTTAAATTGCGTAAAGGGGTTTTAATATTTCGTAGTGTTTTCCAGTTATTCGTGGTTTTTGCAGTAGAATAGGAAATGAAGCACGAAAAAGTTTAAGCTTACAAAAAAGGCAGGTATTTAGTGCATTACGATTCAACTGGTATAAAGAGCATGGGTAGCCAGAAGTAAACTATTAATTTTGTGTGCAATCAATGGAGTAAAGTAGAAAATATACAAGTAACTTAACCCAGCTCATCCGTTGGAAGTGCAATCATAACCTCCAAGCAGGGGCGGCGCTTTCATAGGTGAAAATGGTGCACTTGCACCGGGCGCAATTGGATGAAGGCGCAATTTCAGGAAAACAAAACTTTGAAGAAAAAAAATTGAAAAAGTGTTCTCGCGACTTCATTTTCACCTATTAAAGGAATTCATTTTTTATACCATGACTTATTTTTCCAGTTTATTTTCTCGATAAAATTCCGCGGGAGCAACAAATTGCACAAATTTATCCAATTTCTGTTCTTGCACTTTCTCATGAAACGGGAAAACTTTAATTCTCCTCGTGCAGGAACTTACCCGAGATTTTAGCTTTGAGATTTTCATAAAATTTTACTCAAAATTTTACTCAAAAAGTGAAAGAACATACTTTCGTCTTCGTGAATCAGAATTAAAAATTTAGGAAAAAAATTCCTCAAATTTAGAGAAAAATCATTTATACTACGCTGGAGCACTTTTTGAAAATTCCCGGGGAACCTCGTTAAAAATACTAATTTGAATATGAATATTGTTTATACCATCCACCGAGTGTTTGTGTTTTTTCCATTGTCCTTCACTGCGATACGATCAAAAAATGAAGAACTGATGGGGCGCAATATGGCATACTGCACCGAGTGCAAAAAACCCAAACGCAGGCCCTGCCTCCAAGCGATGGCCACTGAGAGCTGCCATAAAATAGAAGATAGGATATAGTATGCCTCATCAATTTCTCATAAGGGTCCTGTGAGGCAAACCTAATTACAAATGGAATGGGCCAATCCCACACATCTGCTCTAAGCTTAATCTTCAGCTTTACTCAAACAAAGCTTTAGTTTTTTTTGTTGCCTTTCATTATATTTCAGGCGATTATGTTGGTGTAAAAGTTGTCATTTAGCATACTCAATAGACCGGTTCTCGTTCCATTTCGGAAGTCAAGCAAAATTGGACGTGATTAGTACTCAGTTGGGGGACCACTTGAAAAAACGACACTCGTGTTTAAAAATATAAAAATCTCAACGCCGCCACAGTTATTACTCGCATATCCACGCTGAAATTCTCAAATTTTTTAGCCTCTATTTTCCACTCGGCGTGCCCTTGTGGGCCTTATAGGGCAATCCACACAGAGTTCACATGAGAAGCCCTATCTGCAGCCCTCAAAATGCTAGTCGGCAAGTATTTTCTCATGAAACGTTCGCAATATGTACAGAACTTGAGCTATACAACAGCCGTTCGATGACATGGGTGCTAATTAGCATACCATATTATACTTTGGACACGGTTAGTATATAGATGAGGGACGGTAACTGTCCTATAAGATAGATGGGTGTCATGTTTAGGAAAAAAATAAGTATGTTGTATTATGGTACCTCTTAGTATTTTGGTGCCTCTTCTTCTTCTTCTTATTTGTTGGGTGTTGGGTCCAGCAAGGCCGTGGCTACTTCACTTGGCCTATTTTTCTACGCTCAGACTCATCATCCTCTAGGCAAAGCCTGTAGGTGAGGTTCTCCGTTCTCTCTATTCTCCATAAGTGGTAATTCGGTGTCCGGGAATCAAGCCAACAAGTGTCCTGACCTCCTTTCCACGGCGCTCTAACAATTTCTTCTCCGCGTTAAGAAATGACACAGGAATGTACCGCTTAAAGTTGCCCAATCCAGGCTCGGACCAAACACAATGTAAGTGTCCATAAAAGTACCATGGTAGGAAAGGGAAGGTCCATCCTGACAGAGTCTCTCACCTCTGCATTCGTTCTCTTCCTTTCCGCTGGGATTTGCTCAGTATCCATTCAGTAGTAGGGGACAGATGTTCGTTGCAGATTACCACCTGGGCACTACCAGACGGATTGATATATCGTCGCTATATTTGAGGTCCGATTGCGGTGCAGATGTAACAAGGCGCCAACTCCAACTCGAATCACTCTTTTGTTGGTAGGATGCTCCCAGACTCATTACAGTCCACAAAAGCCCTGTATCTTTGATCCAGGCTTGAATCAACAGAGCTACGCAACGCAACGACGACAAAAACACGTTATACGGGCATGCGTCAGTGAGACAAGAGGAAGTCTTGGAAATACCGGAAAGACTGGCTATATGATGTGTCAGGCGAAAATCAAAGAGTACAGAAGAGAAGAAGGCAAGTTTCAACACTCAATGCAACACCGCTTCGTGGATTTTAAAGCTGCCTAGGATAGGATAGCCAGAGTAGCTCTATACAAAGCCATGAGAGAATTCGGCATTCCAAGTAAACTGACACGAGTAAGATCCAAGTAAAGATATCTTTGGTTGATCAAGTAAACGTATCCGTCAACACTGTCCAGAGTAATTAACACGTATAATGGACTCTGGTGTGGCGATATGAATGGATGGAAAACTGCGGTTCGATATCAATGAAAACAAATAAAAGTACATGGTGGCCTTGTCTGCGATACGATGCACCAATGGTCCTAAAATCAACGTAGTGCTTTATGAGTTCATTCCTTAATTTAACTTGGCCAATAATAGCGGCCTACAATAGCATTAATCCTGAAATAAGCTAGCGGTTGCTGAATGCCAATAAAATCTGCTTCGGTCTACCTCTACCAAGACCATTGAAATCCCAACTGCTCTAGTATAATATTATTTATACATAAAAGCTCCTTTCTAATCTAATTTCTACATCATTCTACATTTTTCTACACTATTCAAGGCTAATCTATGAACTTCAAAAGCTTCAAAAGTTTCAAAAGCTTTGAAAGCTCTGAAAGCTTCAAAAGCTTCGGAAGCTTTGAAAGCTTCAAAAGCTTTTCCAAGCTTTTTTAAACTGCAGTTCAACCACTGTTCAAACTGTTTCTAATAGATGGCGACATAGTACTGCACAAATCGCACAATATAATAGCTGTGTTCCTTTTCTACTGTTTAGTACTTGCGAGCAGAGCAGAAAGGGAACGCAAAATTTGTTGATTTGAGTAAAACCTAACCTAGCATTTTTGATGTTATTTCATTTCTATACAAATAAAAGGTTAGAATAATAATTTACAACATAATTTAAATTAAAGCGATTTTATTATTTATATTTTTATTTATTTTATTTATAAATTTATTATTTTTATTATAGACGTTTTTATATGAAAAAAGCTCAAAACAATCAAAAGCCATCTATGGAGTGATAGCATAATTAAAATAATTCACAATAGACTCCAAATGTGAGCTTTCCTCTAGCGGATTTTAATTGCGTAACTTAAAGTGTTATCTACTCGTATGTTAGAGCAAGTGTAGCTGCGAGTACTCACGAGTAAAAAATAGTAAAAATTAGCAGAAAAGGAACGCAGCTAATGATGTTACCAGTGCGCATATGAAGATCTTTCCAAAAGGCATTGTAAGTTATTTGCCCTTTTTGTGAGGGGGGGTTGACTCCAGATACTATACATTGACGAGGTCTACGACCACTATCGTGACAAAAATGCCTTTTCCAAAAATAAATTGTGGTAGGCTATGGAGAGCAGGACATCTAGTTCTTTTATTGGTTTTTTAATATGATAGACTAAATCTCAGAGGTAGCCCCCTTGGTACTTGGTCCGAGAGATAATACAGAAAATAGTGAGGGAACTGCCAATGCCAATACGCGATTTTATTCCACCCTCTCTCATATAATACTTCCACCAGGCGAAAGCTTACCTCGGTGATATAACACGAGATGGCTTCCATGCTTAGAGTGCTTCCAGGCAATGACAGGAGAGAAGTCGGGGAAATTCTCTAAAGAAGGAAAACAAGAAAGAATGACTGTTATCTAGATAGAACAAGTTGAAAGATGAAAGACCACACGTCGGAATGTAATCGAACCAAAAACCTTAGGAATTGTGGGAATGGTTAAAAGATAAGAGCCATGGTTTAGAGTTTGGTCTTGATTAACATCTGGATTGTCACAACCTGCCTCAACCATTGAAAGAATTGATTAAGCTTTACTATGTTTGCGTGATTATTCTCTTCTGGTATCATATAAAATCTCAATCTTCTGAGAAAAATAACTCTCCGCAAACTATTTTCTTTATTATCATTTCATGTAATATATAAAAACATCAATGAATAAATCGCACAATCAAAGACAGTTTTTATATAAATATCGCCACTTTATACCAGAAATAAAACTAACAAGTGTCATCAGATAAAAATCATGAACTTGTCTCATCCTTCTGCCAAGTGTGTCTACTAAACAAAAACGCTACAAAAAATTACCATACAACAACGTCTCATAATCACTCTGTCAGAAAATCAGACGACATTGATCTTGATGAGCTCATAAATATGATGATATGACTATCATCAAAGCTACCATCTCTCCACAACACTCGAGTGAGGAAACCAAAGAAGATACACAAAACAAAAAAAAATTGTGTCCATCAAGGCAAACAGCCACAAAGTATCTCCTCCAATATCACATACCAAAAAAAAAAAACAGAATCCCGACAATGAAAGTGTATATGGGAAGAAAGTTAGTTCCTTTTATGAACTCCGAGAAATCCAGTTCCTTCCGACACGGGATTATGTAAAATAATTCCTAAATGCATATAAAGAATTCATCTCGTTTTTGCTGTGGCCTGTGTAATTCATGCATGTGCAGTGTAATTTGCGCTCTGCAGAAAGACCCACCCCTCATGTTATATTCAAGACGAATTTCGCTCTTGATGCAGTTTCCTCCTTTTTTTGGGTCCTGTGTGTTGGCCGCCAAACACTATCGCGCGAGTGGAGCAACTCCTTTTTGTATGAATAAAACATGGCCGTTGCCAGAACTTCCCTTTTGCTCTTTTATATGCAGCGAGTCCAATTCAATAATATGCAGGAAGCGAAATCAAAGAACATCGTAACACGTGTAGATTGCTTGTTCTTGATGCACTTTTGGTGATTCTGAGAGGGCTCAGGATTGAGACGGCACTTGGTTGGAATGAAAATTTTTATCTATTAATATTGAACTATGCGCAAGCAGAGACCGATCAGATTTGGTTAACTTTGGAAACTAGTTGCAAGTAGTGCAAATGTATTCTGTAGCTTCTTTAAAACAGAACGATTTTGTAAAACTTGCAACAAGTCTGCTTATGCCATTAGCCTCAAATTGACTTTCAAATCAGACATTCTAATGTACATCGCATGGTACAAATTTCTCTGATTTTTGGGAAAACCTGAGTCTTGGTCTAGATATGACGATCGACCAAGTTCTTGATGGCCGATCTTACTTGGCAACTAGCTAAGCTGCAGAAAGATTTCGGACCAACAAGTGATGAATTTTCCCTATTCTTGCAGGCCATCGGCGATTTCATTGCAAATTTGGCCTTCGTGTCCTGGAATCTACGTCAGCGTAAGATTGTTGTTCCTGGTGAGGGATTTCAGAGATAGGAGGCAATCCGGTACAGCCTTTGATAACACCCTGTGGAATATGAGGCTTGCAAGAGAGAGCTTTTGATCCAGGATTTATGCTAAGACGTTTAGGGTCATATACATCAACGAAGATAACCCTCAATTGTAAGTTTTAACATGAACATCAACCTAGGTCACTCCGCATAAAATCCAAGATTGGGGGGAAATTTAATAACCTTACACCTGATTCGCCATGTGTAAAATAGGTAATCCTTGACTCTAGGTTAAAGGTAATCCTCGATGATGTTTACCGCCGTTAGCCTCCTTTGAGAAAGTAACATTTGTACCATCTAGAGAGGGAGCTTTTAATCTTCGCTTCCTTCTGTTAGTTCATGGTGCCAGTTTTATGTGGGTTCATATCAAAGTTCTTGCTCCGACACCAGCTATGCACTTATGTCAGAACCATTTGCATGAAGTCCGAGATGGTGCCATCATGACTGCAACTGATGGTTATGTTTATAGGCCTGTGTTTTGAAGCCCCGGTTTTTCAGATCGACAAGAAGTTCGGCAATTAAGATTTACCATAGGACAGGCGATAGGAGGACAGCCTCCTTGAAGACACCCTTTTGCAGCCATCACCGTAACCGATTCACCGTTCATTTCATTAATTATCAATCTGCTCCTCAGAAGCGACCTGATCCATATCGCAGGTGGGATCAATGCAATTTTTTACTGCGGCTTCGTTGTTCACGTCAAAGGTAACATTGTCAAAGGCACCCTCAATATCTGCAAAAGGGCAGACTTCCTTGGATGCCACTCTCTGCAGATCAAATTGCAAGAATTGGATGGGTGGACCCTCTCTAATATGCTTGTCTAAAACCTTCTCCATCGTTTTAGGAGAAAGGAAGATCGGCTGATAGGTCGATGGTCCAAGATCAGTTACTAGAGAACCCGGGGAATGTGTCCTCATTAATAACTCCTACTATTCTCAGCAAAGGACGCCTCAGGAGTCTTAAGGGATGCAATGGAATTTCAGGAACTTTAGACAAGACTTTGTCTAACCTCCTAGCGACTGGAAGCTTGTCTATTTCTGCGCAAAAGGCTTTCCATGACCTTCGTTTGGATCTTCTCAGATATTTGTTGTAATCTATGAAAGCTTACTTGTAGAGGCCCAGCTACCGGGACCTTTGTTTACTAACTTCTCTCCTTTTCCTGCAGAGATCACTGTTCCACCACGCAAGGCTTCGGTTTGCGGCTTCATGGTTTCACAGGCAAGCTGCTATCAAAGGCTGTCACGATCGCTCACTTCAGATTGGCAAAGACTAGGTCGAAATCGGCCCCAGTGATAGGGTTAATTTCTATGTTGCTAGCTCCTAACCTGAGGGCTGTGCAATTGGCCTCCCAGTTAGTCTGTCGCGGAATCCTAAATACTTTCGAAGATATTTTAGAAGCTCTCAAGTCAGACCTGTGAACAGACATTGATGGGTCGCTTAAGACATACCAGTTCAATTCAGAGAAGTCAATTATGTACCTCTCGCCTAATCACATAGAGAAGGGTAGGTATGTGCAACCTGCTCATAATCTGTAAATTGTAAGTGGTTTCCACTATAATGTATAAGTCTTATTCTTAAGTTTTATTCTTATCATTTTTAACTTTCAAAAATTTATAGTACATACTAAAAAATTGCAGTTTGCATTTTCAAAAATAACGTCGAAAGTTTTTTCACCACAAATTCCCCACGCTTCCCAATACTTCAACCAGTAATTAATTCTGTATAAATTTGGTAAGTGCATTTGGTAAAAGCTCTATTTCAGTTTATAAAGCTGCCGTAATTTGCAATTTGTCGCTACTCAGGTTCATGCTTCCTCCATTCTTGGTTCAAATCCCAAATAAGTAGTCGTCGTTGAGTTCGATAACTTTCGGTTTTGTTTACAACTACCTGCTTTTTAGCTTTGGCATTTGGTTTCAAGTAAATGCAACTTCCACAAATTTGGTTTTTCATGAACCACATCCACTGTTTATGAACACAGCATTATTCTCGATTCGAATCCCAGATAATTTTCGTTGAATTTCTCAACTTTATATATTAAAGGCAACTACCTTCTAGTTTATCTTTGGCACTTGGATGTCCGCCGGCAGATTTCTAACTTCAAATAATAAAAACTCTGATTAAATGCAATAAAAATTATTTATTTAGTACCGTACAGAGTGAAATCCTGCGGATTTCAGCTTTAACTCGACTTAAATGGCATTCATTTTTCTTGCAATCTTAACTTTGCAAAAACTCGCTTGCAGATATCTGGATTGATACCTGCGATTTATTAGCGACGGCTATTTTTCTGTTGTTGATGGCGCCTTTCTGTATACACGAGATTTTTGGTATCCCCACAAGAAAAAACCGCATGGGGTTAGATCTGATGATGGCCAGCCTATCTCACCAAAGCGACTTATTAAATTTTCCAAAAGAAAACCCCAAGGTTTTTCTGTTGAGACCCAAGCGGTATGCGCCGTGAGTACGTAGCTAGAGTATAAAAAAGTTCAGTACCATTCGGCAATGACGCTTTTACTTTTGCCGAAAAAAGGACCAATCATGCCTTTTCTGAAAAATGGTGGACTAGAATGGTCTTCGGGCTGTATATGGTTTTTTGATGGACTGCTTTAGGATTATGTTCACTCAAACAACGCATTTTGTGCTTATTGACGTACCCTCCAATGTCAAAATGCTCCTCCTCCCTAAACAGAATGGTATCTAAGCGCTTAGTGCCTGTTCACACAGGTCGCTTTGAGGCGCGACAAAGCGAACGAAAAAGCGAATATTTGTTTACACGTTTCGCTTTGTGTCCAGTCGTTTTATGACAGGTGGAACATACGGTACGGGAACAAAGTTTGTGATTTTCATAAAAGTGACATAAATTTTTATAAACTGTGATTACCTGAATATAATTAATTTTAGTAAAAAATCTGTGCAACAAAACTGAAGCCTGAAAATTGTCCTATCGCACGTTTGCTCCCCATACGGGTGAAACGAAAATAAAATGGAACAGTAAGGTGATACAAAATAAAATTGAAACAGTCAGCTGGTCAGAAAAGCGAACGTGAGTCGCTTTCAAATCGAGACGCACTTCCTTCCCACCCGAACGCTCCCCGCACCAGTAAATTTCGTGTTGAAAGGTCACGGTGACCACCCGTGTGAACAGGCACTTAGGAGTAGAAGTCGGTACAAAAGCTGATGGGTTTGGACGAAGGTTATATGGGGTTCACACTGACGCCCAAAACATGTTTTATGAACCAGTCGTTTTGAAAAGCTCAAAAGTGTTCACACTGACTCGACATGTTTTAAAATGTTTTCAAGTGTCAGTTTTCATAGCTTCAAATATTCGGAAGTATTTTTTACCGCGAAATAGAAATCGAATTAATATTAAAAATGTTATTTCCATCTAGTTTTCGATGAAAAACTTGTAAACAATATAAATCACCTATCAAAAATTCAAAAATGACGTACTGATTACAGCTGAGCGAGTATTCAGCATTGTCAGCAAGTGTTTTGTACGTGTTTTATTTTAAAACACGTCAAAACCTACTTGTTTAAAAAAGCTCGCTCCTTATAAAATATATGGGTAAAACACAGGTTTTACCCTGTTTTGCACCGAACTTTGAAGAGCTTTCTAAAACATGTTTTGGGTGCCAGTGTGAACCCCATATTATTCCCTGTCTGTCTGAACATCCCTAAACACGCCTTTATTAACTGGTTCGATGGGCCATCCTCTATTTTGATCGTTTACAATAGCTGTGTTCCTTTTCTACTTTTTAGTACTTGCGAGCAGAGCAGAAAAGGAACGCAAAATTTGTTGATTTGAGTAAAACCTAACCTAACATTTTTGATGTTATTTCATTTGTATACAAACAAAAGGTCAGAATAATAATTTACAACATAATTTAAAATAATGCGATTTTATTATTTATATTTTTATTTATTTTATTTATAAATTTATTATTTTTATTTTTATTATGAAAAAAGCTCAAAACAATCAAAAGCCATCTATGGGGTGATAGGGTAAATAAAATAATTCACAATAGACTCCAAATGGGAGCTTTCCTCTAGCGGATGATAACTGTGTAACCAAAAGTGTTATCTAATCGTATGTTAGAGCAAGTGTAGCTGCGAGTGCTCACGATTAAAAAATAGTAGAAATTAGCAGAAAAGGAACGCAGCTAATGTGTAAGTTAGCTTAACCCCAGTTCAAAATCTCCATATTAATTATTTTTTATTCTGTCGGTGACGGTGGGTCTAATTTAGTTTTAATTTTGTCGGACTAATGTAATCCCTCCACGGACGAAGGTCTCCAATTTTCCGCTAAGTTACTTTACATATCTCTTTACATACCTCTCCCATTAAGTTCTCGATTATCGACAGTTTATATGTAGTTTCTTTGGTTTTTTATTAAATTATTATTATGACAATAATAATTGTCGGTGTCGGTGACTGCTCTGTCCGACAAGGTATGGCAAAATTTTGTTTTGATTCCTATCGGAACCCATGTGCCTTTGCTTTTCCAAAAGCATTCATTGGATCGTGGAGGCTTCCGTTTGGCAGGATTTTTAAAATGTGTCTTCCGATGTAGTTCGATAGGCATAGCATGCCCGAAGAGCGTTTAGAGTGTATCCAACTCCTATTTTCCTTCTCATTGCCGTCCCATTAAGTGCCTTTCCCCACAACGAGGCCGCATATAGCAGGACTGAGTTGACAATATATTAATTGACGAACGGGAACGACTTTGCTTTAGGCACTCTATATTTGGCCGAATTCTCGCAGTTGTTGCATCAATTATAGATGCCTTCTCAGCTCAGCTCCAGTTGGGGTTCAAAATTGATGTTTCTTTCAATCATGACCCACAGAAGTACCTACTTGATGATCAATTGCGAGGCTCGCGTTTTCTAGACCCTTATTATTTTCCAGATCGGCAAGTTTGCATACATTCTGATGTCATCAAGGTGTCTGTCTGGGGTCAGAATTTGTACGAAATTGGAAATTGTGCGAATAGTTGAGAAAGAGAATAAAAATGACAGAACTCAAAGGCTCGAGAGGTTTTTGTAACTGTACCCCATCCAAGTACAGCCTCAACAATTGCTGCTTGACTTCAAAGTCGGTTATCTTGTTGTTTTGTTTAAAAAAGAGAAAATGAACGCGGTGCCGAAAAAGATGTTCGAAGTAAAGATAACTAGACGAAAAAAATGCAAAGGAGCTTGAATATTGTCTCTGGACGAGAATCAAATACACGATCTTAGGGAGTGCGGCTAGAACACCAAATTCCACAGATTGTCGAGATCTGGTATGATATTGGCATTCTCCTTTTTCTATCGGTTCGTACTTATCTTGTTTTAGTGATATTAAAAAATTCATGTAAAAATCAAATAAAATTAATTAAAATCTCTCTTCGAAAAGAAAAAAATTTTATTATTCATTCACTTTGCATTATGTTCCAACTGAAAACTAATTAAATCTGGTCCTATTTCTTTTATTATTATATAATTATCAATATTATATTATATTATAAATGTAAACGACGTAGAATCTCTGTTGTTATATATCTATCATATAGTAACAGCTTATATTGAAGCATTTAGCAGGTGCGAAATATTTATTTAACAGCACTTTTTTTTGTCATTATCAATAATCATCATTTAAGTTTTCATTTTCTTTTTTTTTTAGTTAGTTTTTCTTTTAAGGCAGCATTTCAAATATAAAATTTGTACATAACACAGCTGTTCTTAAAGCCAAAGTAATTAAATTACCTTAATTAACTAATTTACTTTTTTTTTAGAAAATAAATACACTTTATAAAAAAACTAGTAGTCTTGGCGACAAATTCGTTGTCAATTTTTTTTTAGTTATTTTTTTTTTAGTATTTTTGTTTTAAAATGTACAAATTTTTGTAATGCAATTTCAGAAAATAAATAAATTATAATAAAAAAAAAATAATAATTATTTTTTATATTAAAAAGAGGCAAAATGGTTTTGTACATTCTTAAGTGTAAAAAATGGGTTTTTTTTAAAAAGAATTTCTTGATGTTGTTTTTTTTTGTATAAGAATCTCAAGGCATCTAAATAATGTGAATTGTTATAATTGTGCATGGTGTGGTTTAGGATGCACCATTTTTCATTATTATTTTTATCATTATTATTATTAATATTATTACTAAATTTGTTGTTTTATGCTAATCGACTTTCTTGGCCCACTTCATGTCGTCGTCTCGAGGCTTACAGCCTGTTAGATATTCTAGTATATTTTCCAATGATGACCAGAATCTGTAATTTTTAAGAGAAAGTTAGTTTTTACAGGTACATAAATTAATAGGTTGTTTTTATTATATTTTTAGTGTTTTACCTTATTTTTTCTAAGGGCCAATTAAGCCAACCAGTGGTTATGCAGAAGTATGTTTCGTGCGGTGCAACATGATGAATTCGGTGATGCTTCCGTGGTAATATTATGTGATGGTTTTGTAGGAATAAAACCCATTTTGGTAGTCCCCAATAAGTATGCGACCATTTATGTATCTAAAACAGATAAAATTTAAATTTGGCTTCAAATAATTTAAAATTATAAAACAAGATAAAATTGCCATTACAAAAAATTAGAATCTTATACTGCGTTTACATCGCCTCGAAACGTGTTTTCGTCAAAATTTGGCGTTTTGGGTAAAAACACAATCGAAAACAGGTGTTTTTCATACAAATCGAAAACAACTTGGAAACCAGGGGCCGGTTCATGTAACTCGAAAACGAAATTTTTTTTTCGTTTCGCGTTTACATAGCTCGAAAAAATTGTAAATTTTCGTTTGACAGCTCTCGAAAGGTTTTAGTTATCGAGTGCTTGGTAGGCTTAGAGAAAAAATTTCCTGTTCCAGTAATACCATGTTCGCACTGAGCCGAAATTACGTGATTTTGGCTACTTTCGTGATTTCGCCCAAAATCACGTTCAAAATCGTGTGATTTCCCATATATTCTGGTGATTTCAAAATCATCTCAAATCTCGTAATTTTGGCAAAATTACGAACAAAATCATGTCAAAGCCAATGCTCAAACCCGAAAATCGAATTCAGCCCAATTCAGCACGTCACTATTGATGCTGAAATTGTCAGTTGGACGTTTTAATAATTGGTTTGACTTTGAATTTAAACTTCACATTCTTCAAAATGCAAAAACCCAAGAAATATAAAAGAAAGAAGCCACGGGCTTTGCTAGAAGAGGCGCTAGTTCAAATTTTGGCTGAAAAAATTGAAGACTTGCATGGTGCCAGAAAAAAAACACCGAAACGAAATCATTTCAATTCAGTGCGAACGGTTCTACATAATTTCGAAATCACTTTCCAAAATCACGTAATTTCGACTCAGTGCGAACATGGTATAACGTAGTTTCCTTACTGAAAACGAAAAATTTTCTTTCGAGCTACGTGAACGCTCAATTTTTTCGAGACAAATTTTTTCGTATTCAAATTCGTTTCGAACGATTATCGACGTTCGAGATACATGAACCGGCCCCTGTTTTCAATAAAAACGACAACGAAAACAAGAAAAGTGTAGACAAGAACCCAATTCAGCGTTCAGCACTTGTTATACGCATGTCATTTTCCGTATCACACTTTTTTTTAATTCTCAGTTTGCCATGGAAAAAAAATTAAAACGAAATAATTAAATTAAAATTCAATTAAGTAGGCATAACTGTCACTCGAAAAAAAGCAGAAGGCGATGTAAACACTTCACTCGTTTTCCGAAAACGAGTTCATGAAAACACTTGTTTTCGAGGCGATGCACAGTGGGACAGACAGAATCCCAAAAAGCTGGCCAAAACCTCAAAACGTGCAATAATCGCTTTGAAACTTCTTACTTGCGGGTTTTCGAGGTCGCTGATTACGAATTTGACATTATTTTTTCAAAAAAACAAGATGGCGGTTCCAATATGGCGGACGACGACATGAAAAAATGCATATTCGCGGATGAAATTCTGTACCCGGGGGTTTTCGAGGTCGCTGATTACAAATTTGGTATTATTTTTTCAAAAAACAAGATGGCGGATCCAATATGGCGGACGACCACATGAAAAAATGCATATTCGCGGATGAAACTCTGTACCCGGGGGTTCGGTCGCTGATTGCCACTTTCGAACTGATCCTAAAAAGGGAGAAAACGTACCTGTACCCCGAGGACAGATGTTCTGTAACCCTCGTGGCCCCTACTTAAAATTCCGCAAAGAGAAAGTCCCGAAATAGAATCTTCATTTTAGGGGTTTTGGCCAGCTTTGGGATTCTGTCCCACTGTGCGATGTAAACGCCGTATTATATAGAAATTTTATACTTAACAACAAAAATATACACTCGACTGAGATCTATGAAATTGGCTGTTTTCTTAGAGATCTTGGATCTACAAGTAGATACTCCGGGCGACACTTGGACATAGTAAGCCCCAATACGTCAGATTTATAGGTCCGACAACCTGAACTAGTTAAGGAGGCTGTCTAGAGATTTTTTGTCTGTTCAAGCAAGATCGCGCCAAACTTTGAAACACTGATCCTTGCTACGGTGCGATAGCACAAAGAAGGTCCATCTTAATCGAGAAAAAGCCTACAGGTTTGCGCTCTTCTGTGAACTAACATGAAAGGTACAGGATCCTATAATCAACCCAACCAATGTCATGAGATCTTTTCCAATGCGCCCCAGCATCTCTGGCAGCGTTAAGAATTGGCACATAAAGAAGCCATTTAGCTTGGCTTATCAAGCTCGTTATGGCAATCGCAAATAGAACTTCATCTCACAGACGAATTCCGCTTGGGCATTAACAAACCTTAAAATCCGCTAGGCCACTATAGCGTACACCTCTGCTTAAAAAGCAGCAGCCAAGGCTAAGGCTTTTGCTCCAGATTACGATACAACACCTTCTTCCATCTTCAAGCCGTCCTTGTACCATACGAGCCCACCCTATGGTATCGTAGATAGGAAACCCTAGGTACCCTATGTTGTATGTGAGCTGAAACTTTGAGCTCTTGCATGGCATTCCGCCTCCGGAATTTCCTTCATAATACTAGTCAATGTAGAATATCCCACTAAAACCATCGCCCATGTAGCCAGTCTCAACCACAGCGCAACGCCTCTACCATCATAGAGTTTGCTTCACCGAAACAAACGTCGTCTTTCCTCCACGGCAATCTTATACCCATAACGCCAAATTAGCCCGCTCATTCCATTTGCTTATAGCCAGCTTTTTCTATATGCTGCAAACTACACAAAAACCAGCTGGAAACAAGTGCGTGCTGCATGCACCTTCACGAGGCACCCTCAATGCTACGATGACAACATTGTTTACGTAATTTTAAGCGAAAGTATCAGAAATAGGTTGCTCAATATTAACGCTGGTTAAGTAGTTCTACACGTCCATTATAGACGAAGACTTTTGCATAAAGAAGCAAAAAGCTTTCCGTTCGAGCAAAATAGCTTTTGGTACACGATCCCCGTGTTCTTCTAATGAACTGGGTTTTGAGAGCTTTTGAGTTCCCATACAAAATCGAAAACCCAGGTTTTATCTGGTCTTCTGGTTCTTCGATTTTGTATGGGAACTCAAAAGCTCCTCAAAAGCTCTCAAAACCCAGTTCATTAAAAGAACACGGGGGATATTATGTTTGTGCTTGTGACAAGCTTCCCAACAAACAAAATTCGGAGGGCTACTAAGGGAAGCGATCAAAATTGGAGCTTTAAGAGATTCTATAGAACGAAGAAAATGCGGCCAATCATCTTGGTGACAATAAAGGGTGCCATAGCATGCTCAATACACGGGTTCTCGCTCGATTACGGAGGTCAAGCAGCATTGAACGCGGTCAGTACTTAGTTGGGGACCGCTTGGTAAAACCGCTGTTGATATTCACGTTGGAAGGACGAAAAAGCAATTGCAAAAGCTGAACAAATATAAAAGCATTTAAGCTTTCGACACCGTAGCTTATGGTGAATTCCAAAATGCATCACTGCGGTATCACTGCAGAATTCAACTACAGACTTCCAATTGCTGAATTCTGCAGTGACACCGCAGTGATGCATTTTGGAACTCACCATTATTCACATATCCACAGGCCACCATAAATTCTTTATTAAAAAGCTTTTTTCTAATTTTGTGACTATACTTCAAAAACGCTTCTAAATGAGCATTAAAAGGAGTGCTTCCGTCGGCGGGCATGCAATATTAAAAAAGATCTAGAACTGGTATGGGGAAAGGGAGCGTTTCAAGCCTTTTAAGGAACGCTCTAAAATGATTCCACGTTGGGTTTTTCAAAATCCCACACCCCACACAAAGCATTTACTTTTTATTTATGTAAATGCGTGCTTTCCTGGGTGAACAAGTCATAAATTCGTCCCCACAACTCGTTCACGGTCACACGAAACTCTCCACTTTTTTAATCTGGACACACAGGGCTTCGTTTAGTCAGCCTTACATCATCAGTAGTTATCGCTGTTTGATAGAAATTTTACACATGTCCATCAATCAATGTGTGGTAGTAGCCTTTCTCGCCACCGATGAACAGTGCCAATAACTGAACGTGTTTATCTCAGATTCGTCCTCACATAGTTGACTGGTGTTGTCTTCAAGAATTATTATCCATCTGAGGGATCCCGCTGCATGTTCAAGATCTCTTTTGTATATCGATGTTATACATGTTTCCTGTGTGGCCTTAGTCCAACAGATCACCCAAGCATGCATTATAGTAAGCATCGATTCGTAAGTCCGTCAAGCTGACCTCAGCATAAACCCCACCTTAGTCCAACCATGAGCCATTTTTGACTGCTTGATCTTTTCTTCAACGTGATGTTTTCAGATCAGCCCACAGTCCAGATATACACCCACATATTTGGCGGCTACAATCAGCTTAATAATTACCAAACAACATCTTGTAATGTAAAATTAATGTGTGGAATAATATGCGGAAACACTTAAACCCATTGCATACCCATAAACGCACATCCCAACGCACCTTATCCCCATTGCATACCTCCAGGCACCAAAAGCTCACCACAACACCGACAAAAACCCCCTTGCATACCGCCAGTCACCAAAAGCTCACCGCACCGCGGACGTAAACCCCACACCACGGACATAACCCATCCCAAATCTACATCATTGCTTTCGACAGAAAAGATTAGGTTAAGCTGACAGGTCTAGGGAACTTTTCTGTAGACGTTCTTACCTGGATAAGGACGTTCTTACCTTGAAGGACTAAAGGTTTTCTAATTCAAAAGTAATTACAACTAATGTGGTGGTTGATCTTTTTGATTTGATGGCAAGCAGATGTCAAATTTCGACCGCCATATTGAATATTTCATATATGACGAAAAATTCAAATCCTACATGTGCTTTTGTTACACAGGGTTTTCGTTAAGAATTTTTCACGGAATGCCTAAAATCTTTGTATTTTTACGTAATTATCGACGAACTGAGCCGAGCAGTATAGAATGGTTTGCAGGAAATGCTATAGTATGTTATGGTACGGTATAGTAAAGGTATGTAGGAAAATCAAGTTATTCTGTAATCATTTCTTTTTAGAAAAAATTAAATTTCTAAAAAAATAGAGTTCGTAAAGATATATAAAATCAATGAGAATTCCAAAAGAAATTGCAAAAAAACACTAAAGACCTTACTACGTCCAGCATAGCCACAAATTTTAGGCAGATGTCTGAAACAGGTGTATCACCACAAAAAAAATATTTTTAAATCGAACATTTCTATTCCAAAAAAATTACACAGAATTGTGTATGTACGAAAAAAAAACTAAAAAAAGGACACATGGCAACTGAAAAAACAAATTGAAACCAGAACAAAAATAAAAACGGTTTTTATAACATACCTGGTTAGTCATGGCCACAAAAATGGAACAAAGGAATAAATACGCGCTCCACGCAAAATCTTGCTGAATTTCCTGATGTGTCCTAGTCAAAAAATTAAACGCAAGGACACCAAGAATGGGCAACGCAACCATAAAATTGTCTCCGTTTGTCTCTATAAAATCATGCCTTGTTATAGATGTCGGATCTAAATGATGCTCACGGAAAGGCCTCAGGAAATTCTTTTATATTTTTATAAATAAATAAAATTGAAATTGTAATAAAATTATAATTTGAATTTACAACAAATATACTCACTTTTCCCAGTACTGGCAGCTCAACAGATCCCCAAGTGTCAGCTGCCCAATGCACCAGTCCAGATCCAAAATCTGCTGTTACTATACCACAGAATGCTGCAGCAAAGGCGACATTTATCCGTTCCATGCAGAAGTGCCTAATTATTAAAATTAAGTCAAGCACCATTAAAGCTATGCAGGAGCACACGCAAATAATTTCCTGGGCACGCTTCCCTGGAATAAGAAAAAAAATAAATTAAAATAAAAAACTTTTCACGTCCACGCAAAAATATAACGAAAGAAAAGTAGAAAATGTCCGCAGTGAACGAGAAGTGCACAAGTCACTAGCTATGACCGCACACACAGAGTTTTAGACGGCTAGACGCCATCAGTAGAGACGGTGGCGTAAAGAAGTAATATTTCGCAAATGAGGACCCTCCGCCCTACATGTAGCCGCGCGTAATTGTCCTCAGAGTGAATGACCGACTTCATAAAACTCCAGTTTTCGTCCTTTGATTCCCTTTTTCGTTGCCGATTAGCATAATGCCGGGCGAACTATCGTCAAGGCACATGGAACCCGAAAATATTGTGTAACGACGAGAATGTCAATGACATTCTCCTCGCAGGACGAAATTACACGCCATTATTTAGCCTGATCGGATAAGGACGAATTGAATCCTGGATTCTTTTCTCTTTTGGTTTTTGTTTTTTTTGGTCGTATTAAATTTTGTTATCGCAAATCAGTGAAACCAGTGGGCTATTAACGTACTTTTTTTGTAAGGACTTTCTCGGTGATTTTTATTGCAGGAAAGTGATTGTTTTCGAGTCCTGCACGGTCCTGTATAAAGGGTGTTATTTTCCAATCATAATAAACCTCATTTTGTTTACGTTTTTAGCTCATTGAGATTTATGGAGAAGCATACTTCGTGGAAGGTAGTACGTGAATGGGCCTAATTTGGGGAAACAAATTATGTCGTCCGACCGAAGGATATGCCGCCCAGTCAATGAACACAATGCATGGAGAATACGCTATAATCACGAATTGTATGACTCAACACATGCCAAGATACTGCGTTTTCGTTGAGCCGGCCATGTTCAAAGAATGGATGACTGTGGCATGTGGCGCCATCCTGCGGAAAATAAACGTCGCCCCACATACATAGAATCCAATTTCAAAGTCCGTCAATATCGTTCGATAACGCAATACATTCACTATAATCCAACCAGCAACATTTTTAATAAAGTTACATCGTAGTTGGAGAGATTATCCGACTATTTCTTCTTGCGGTTTCGGAACACCAGACGCGACAGACAGATGAAAATGACCCTCATCATCACTCCGAGTATATGTTGTTTAAAAATCATGATCTTGGTCGTGACATTACACCAGATTTGGTATATTTATTAAACGATCTTCACAACCGTAATGTGAACGAAAAGTGAATTGGGAGTGTGTTCTTTTTTGGTGAAGTACTAGTAGTATAGCAAGGATGGTTCTGGGACCCCCTAATATTTGCCTTTCCCGTTCGCGTCTCAAATACCCACACTTTTGCAATTTCGCAACATCAGCTTTTAAGAATGAGGTTCGTGTCTTCGCTAGGATGAAAGCTTTTTTGTAGAGGAAATTATGATTAGGAAAATTTTGGTGTTGTTTACAATGGCTCATGTGATTTGCTTTTGGGGTTTTTTTTCTTCAGCTTATTTTGCACACAAACAGAATTGATTGAAAAACGCAAAAATTTGTATCCAACAAAAAAAAGTTTAACAAAAACACTAACCTAAGGCGGCGTTCATACTGAGGCGATATACGATAAGCGACATATCGCTCGCGATATGTCGCGGCGATATATTGCTAGGAGGGTTCACACCAGCAGGCGATATAACGGCGCGACCTGGGCGATAAAAATGTGGTGGGAGCACAATTCTCATTACTACAGTTACAAATATGAGTTCAAGTGAGGAAGACGTTGTAGTGGCTTATTGGTTCTGGCGTAGAATGAGAAGAAAAAGAAAATACTGGGTCCATCCCTACAATCGTACCAACGTGCACCATAGCTCGGCTGTTGTTTCTCGAGAGCTGTCTCAACATGAATCAAATTTCAGGGAGTTTTATCGAATGAATCTTGAGAACTTTCATTTTCTGAAACCTGGTGTCATGAACCCTTGAAAAAAAGATACATAATTCCGACACGCGACGGCCAATCCACAATACTCACGCCAACTGCCGGAGCCGGCCTAAGGAGAAAAGGAACATTGCCTTATCTTACCTCTGCACTACTAGTAAGGCTGAGGTAGCTGTACGTGTCAAATTATTTATTTACTTTGGCATTACTTACTACACACTAGAATAGGAGCATTGTAGTAACAATTTTGATATTTTAAGAGCAAGATGAATGAGGTAGTTTATTTTCAGTCCTTTTGCCTTTTTTCAGTTTAGTGATATAGACATCCCCGTCCAGTTTGAACAGTTGATCAATTATATCGTTTACATACATCATTTCAAAAACTTCGTAAAAATAAGCGTATTGTGTAAACTTAGATACACGTATTCATGAATACCCTTTATATAAATTGTATTAATAAATTTCTATACGTAGATTATATTAATATCTGAATTGTATTTTTTTAAAATAAACTTGTAATAATACAAAATACTGCGCTAGCAATGAATCGCTGAAGCAACCGGCAAAGAATTCGGTTCCCACCACATTTTTATCGCGCCGATATATCGCCGAGGCGACCAGCAAGTCGCACTTCAAGCGATATGTCGCTTACGATATGTTGCTCTATCGCGCCACTGTGAACCTTTTTATCGCCTCACTTTAGATTTCAAGTATTTTTTTGAGCGTGTCGCATATCGTATATCGCTCGCGACATATCGCTTATCGCATATCGCTCCAGTATGAACGGGGCCTAAGAGTTGAGAAGGGCCGCGATTAATTTTTTCCAAAACATAAAGACCTCTCATGACCCAGGAGCGATAGCGTAAAAATATTCATATGTTGAAATAAATTTACCCTACGATTTTTTAACGCTATAATTAACAAAAAATATCGTAGGTATTTAATGAATATATTTTGGATATTGGTGCAGGATAACAGGTAAAAAAAAGTAGCGAAAAAAGGTTTTTCACGTTTTAGGTGCGAAAAAATTTGTTTTTTGAAAAACAAAAATTAGTCAGTAATAGCGCTTAAAAGGACAAAAAAAATTAGTTTTGGACAATTGAAACCGGTCAAGGACTTTATGAAAAAAAAGCGCGAATATGGCCATTTTTTGACATTTAATTACAGAGATTGTAATTATCGTAGAAGCTTGTTTAAGAGCTTAAATTGCGCCTTTGTTGGTGCCTTTCTACAATAAAAATTTCATGAAAAAATATCAATTTTTGGGTAAATCGCAAAAATGTAAAAACCGCTGTTTCCGAAAACAAAATTTGAACAAAGCCAACAATGGTCCTAGTTATTTTGAAAAGCCTTATTTATACCCGAGGTGTTGCTCTACAAACCCATTTTCATGAAATATATATGTGAATTTCGACTTACCTTACAAACTTGTTTGAAAACCGCCCTTTTTTTATGAAAAGCTTTTTTTAGTTTTTTCGTGAAAAGTTTTTTTTAGCTTTTTCTTGAAACCCGGTTTTCGACAGTTTTATTTATTATTTTTTCACCTGTTTTATAGGTCCGATTTTATCCAAAATCTATTCATATAATTCCTACGATTTGGTTTTGTTTATTATAGCATTGAAAAATTGCAGGTTTTGTTTTTTTTAAGAAAAAGCTCAAAATTTAAAAAGCTTTTCATGCAAAAAAAACTATCGCTACAGGACTATCAAAGCTTCGCAGATTATCACTTTTATAGTGCCCAAAACACTAGGAATGGGGGATTTGAGATGACTCAACAAGGACATGTCCAAGCGTGTTTTGGTGCTTGGATTGGTTGTATAAGCTATCGAGATTTACATAAACAATTTCGGCTAGTCATTTGATAATGACTCATGAAAACCTGCATATACATGATGTGCAATGCCAGTTAACTAAACAAACAAAAATATCAAAATTAAGACAAATGACGAAATAAATCAAAAAATTGTCAAAAAGCTTAAAAAAACACTGGCCTAAAAGGTGAGGCCAATCCAATCCAATCCAGTCTGTTTGTTTACATATTTGGCCGCGCTCCCATGAGCTGTCTGCTGCGCGGCAAAAAATATCTAGACTAGAAAAATATCCAAAAGCAAATCACATGAGCCATCGCACACGATACCAAAGTTTCCCCACTTCTACAAAAAAGCTTTTGTCCTAGCAAAGACACGAACCTCATTCTTAAAAGCTGCTACTCATTTGGCCTATTGTGCTTTACCCCTATCCTCATATTTGTTGGCGAGACCGCTTGAAGAGATTCAATAGCTTAGTTGCTTTTCGCTTCGACTTGACTTAGACACTAACAGTGAGGTCCTCCGCCCTTTCTATCCTCCATAAGTGGTAATTTAGTGCGTAATGCACAGTAATCAAGCCAATAAGTGTCCTGACATCTACACCTTGGCTAGCTCGGTTTTGAAGGGTGTACTCTAGAGTTGAACCGGACTTACACGAATCAGTACATTTGTGCCTACACGATGATAAATTGTACTGAGGCCTCAAGTTTGTGAAATGTCCCGGTTCAAAAATAATGTCCTACTGGTATATGAGCGAAATGAGATAAATGAGATTGTAAATACGTACTGGAGAGACATTTCTTACTTCTTTTGTGGCAGCACAATTTCCAACTTGAAATTAAGCGAGATGAGATTGTAAAATATAAAAATATACATTGTAAAGACATAGCTTTCTTACCTACTCTGAGGCAGTTTAATGCATATTAGAATCAAACTCGTAAAAAAAGCTCTTCATTGGTATTTATTTTCTATCTTTTTTTAATTTGCTTATTTTTGTCATTTTGGCATAACAATAGCGCCTCGCCTCATTTGAAGTATGAGATTGTACTGGCTCAAAAGAAAAAAGAGGCACCTCTTACAAACTCTTTTCGTAAGCATGATGTGACCCCTCATAAGAAGTCACCAAGTTCGTATCGCTTTGATTAGTCAGGTGACCAACTAGGACATTTGGTTTAAATGTTTAGCTCATCTGCAGCCACAATATCCCCATGGATTTTGATGTACAATTCAAGGGAGAATGGGCGTTGTTAATACAGCCTATACGGCTTTAGTACAAAAACGAAATTTATATACGATGTTTTGTAATGGTAATTATATAACCATTTCATTTTTCAAAATCAATTTTATTAAAGAGCTCTTTATACCAATAAATATCAAATGTCTTAATGCGCCTCTTTTCCGTAATCCAAACAATTTATACCATCTTATAAATATATTTTTTTGGAAAGTACATTGTCCCCTTATTGCCCCCTTTTTCCATACCAAGCTGTCGTCAATTCATCAGGTTGTAACCGCAAATCCATATTTAATTAGAAGAAAATCGAAGAATAATGTCTTTGTATGGGTGTATGAGTGCTTTTTTTTCTACAAAACCACAAATGTTTCATCCCACGATTAAAGCAAATCCAAACAGAAATGAGACTTTTTACCTTTTCGTAATTGTTTTATTATTACAACCTTATGTTAAAGAAACAAACCTAACCAACTTGTTCCAGGTCTCATGCCCCAGAAAACTGAATTATAGCAATGGAAAGAAGAAGAACGAAAATGACTTGTGCATTTTGAATTATTTATTTTAAATTGAACAGGTAAAAACTGAATGGAAATTAATCACATGGGTAGCAAGCCATAAGGGGCACAGGTTATTTTCCCATAGTTTTTTTAGAGATTAAAAGCTAGGGAAAGGTTGAAATTGTGAAAGTTTTATGAGAATTGTTAATTTTTTTTTAAAGTAATAATTGGCTATAATAATGGGAAAAGAAGTACTTGTATGATGTGCAGTTGATCGACGTTTACGTTTTAATTATTTAACAAAACATGATTTTTACTTTTAAGTACTCTCGACGTTCGACGTTGTTAATAGTTAATTTCAGAATTTGATTTGAATTTGCATTATGAACTCATTTCTCGCTTGGGGAGAACTTTGGCCTTCCTTAAATTCGTCTCTATTTTCTCCTGTATCCTTTCGACTTTCTCCTACCGAAGAAATCTTATGTAGCAACAGCAAGTAGTCGACACCAAGCGAAACAGGGTATATATCTAAGAAATGATGAAAGTGCGACACAAAATCGAATCCAGTACCGATCGGTTGGCAGCGTAATATATGTGATGTTCAACTTTGGCTGCGTAATGGGAAGACTAAAGGCAATTTTTGGTATTTCATTTTTTAGTTTAAAAACTTTAATACATAACAAAAGCGTGTCTGGAAAAGTTAATATATTTTCATAATTACTGAACTTACCTGGACTATATAAATTTGCAAGCTCTTGCGCCCCTTTATGTAAAGGACCCCATCTAGGTGATTTCTTTGTTGTACCATTAGGTTCTAAAGATGAATTCCCATTTGGATCATCTTCCAGCATGGAATTTTCCAGTATTTCTTGATCTGTTTTAATTGGGGTCTGAAAGATAAACATATTTTTTTTAACATAAGATAAGTTAATAAGTTTTATAGATGTTCTTAATTTATTAAATTAATTTTTTGTTAAAGTAAATAAATAATAAAAGTCGAACATATTTTCAGTCGGCCATTCATCTGCTAGAATCAAAGGAAGAGGTAACTCTCAACCAAAGTCGTAAAATTGTGTGAAAGAGGATATAAAACCAATAAGCAATATGAACAGAGAGAAATGGACTAAGTGAGGCTCAGGCCAACTACGGAATTTTAGCTGCCTATTGTGATAGTATTAAATTAAATATAAAATATTGGTCTATTAAACCTCAACTTTATGACACTTCCCTCACAAAGTCGTCGAAATAAAAATAGATCCAATTCACATCCACAGCTGAAACCTGTGTGAGTCCAAATTTGGTCCGAAGAAATAATTAAATTTGTTTTTTTTTCACATAGCAATATTTCTACATATTTGTTCGTAACCGACTGATTCGATTTGTTGGAATGATGTTGGATGATGTTTAATACACTTTAATAAAATCAATATCTACTCAACAAAATAAATACTTTTACACTGAAATTTAGCTTAGTTCAATAATAGTTCAATAGTACCTTTTGAATTACTGAAGGACATATTTGCTCCAATTTCCTTTCAAATTGCTGTATAATTACTGGCCGAGCAACAATTATTGGCTTCAATTGAATTTTATCTTTTTTTCTTAATTTCATTATGTCATTTTCTTAAACTAATATAAAATTGGTCATCTAAGGTATCGTTTAATAAATAGAGCAATCATATAACAAAAAACTTTCAATAATATATTATATTTTAAACTTTTAACGAACACATTTTTAAAATTAACTGAATGTAAAAATATTTAAATTAAATGCGTAAATTCGATGGATAAATTGAAAAATTGAAAAAAAATTATTAATATAATAATTACTGAATTGACGGAATGACGTTTGATAAGTCAGAAAGTATGTGCTTAACTTATTTGATCACTTTTAAAATAATTGTCGTTTAATTGACAAATTACAATGGCGTTGTACAAAGTGTTTTGAGAAAACTGAAAATTTAAAAAGGCGATGTCTGCGAGGTAGAAGGATATGCGTGATAGGTAATTTTTTTCCTTAAAGCCCGGTATTCTGTTCGTGGCATCGCCTAAACTGCGTACTGATTTTATGGACGGAATTCAGACCGCCCTCCAACCTGAATTACATTCATAAAATCAGTACCCAGTTCAGACTGAATTCAGACCGTAAATGAACTTTGTTGCTCCAGATCTAGAAAATGGATGGCGTTTTTTCTGAGTCGAGACTTCTTGTTTCATTTTCCGCGAGCCAAGAAGTCAAAAGAAATTGGCTTTCGGCGAAAGAAAATTTAAAGTGGGTATTCTGATGCGGAAGACAATTCTGAACAACTTTGTTGCTGTGCTCTTTTTCGAAAAACGTCACTGGGACAACCCGCACACTGCAGCCTTTCCATCGGCCGACAGATACTTAACTGTAGCTAACGCTAAAGACCCCTGGTCAAATGGTCAAATTGGATGTACACATCCATGCTGCAACATGATTTTCGTCAGACCTGCGCGCGCATCGAGTTTTAATCGGCCAACCGGCTCACTATAGATAGTTTTTGTTGTACATACGTTTTTTTTTGAATGAAGTTGGTTGAATGAAGTTCTCTCCAATGACTGTCAAATTATTAAAGTACTTCTTCTATTACGTAATCCGAATCGTAAATTTTGACACTGTATTTAAAAGCCTCGAGTTGATGGTTCAGCAACGAGGTTATTTCTTTGAAGAATTCTGTTTGTGCGAGCAAATGAGAAGGTATCTCAAATGCTCGTTAATCGGTTGGCACCAATCAAATTAGGAATTAAAAGCCATACCTAAGAACTCTATATCTGCTTCACAGAACAGCCCAATAATCGGACACTTTCTCGCGTAAAAATAAAACTCGCCCGCTCCTAGCCTGCAACAGGCACGTGCGCCTAGCTTCAAATCCCCTGTACCCACACAAGACACGGTACCCTCACACTTTTTCTAGATAAAAGGGAGTAAATTCGGGCTTTAAAAAATTGTGTAGGACGAAGAAAACCACAAAGGGTGTCATTAGCATACTCAGTAGACCGGTACCCGTTCAATTGCTTAGGTGAAGCAGCCTTGGACGTGCTTAGTACCAGGTTGGGGGACTGTCGATGCGGTTTCATTTATAGATGTTCATGCCTGTGACGGGAGCGTGCTTACCTCTAGCGGTAGCGTGTATACCCGTGTGACATGCGCATGACAAAATGTGTCTAAAATTCTACATTCTACAATTTTAGCGGAATTAATATTATAGAAAAAAATGTGTGTTTCTAAGATGGGAAGCAATAACAAAAGCAAAATGATTTTGTTATTCGGTAATCACTCTGTCTATTACTGATTACAACATTGTGTAATGATTTGTTTTTGATCATTCCATTGGGTAATGATTCCGCTTAAATCAATATTTTCATTGGCTAAAAGTACATAGATACGGATTTAATCACTCAAATGTAATTCACCTCCTTCCTATCAAACTGTCTATCAACTCCGGACATTACATATCCACCTGTAAAAAAAATCCTTTCATATCAAAAGGAAATGCATTTCCACCCAACATGTCATGACATTTCGATTTCACATAAAAATAACTCCAATATCTATGAAATGACAGTGATAATGAACTGAAGTTAAACTCTTATCAAAGAAGCCTCGACATTCCTTTTGCTGTGTTCGCATGAAGACAATTCTTGTGACCTTGACCGAAACCCAAAACTAGCAAAAAAAAAATATATTTACTTCGGCTTGTCACGAAAATATAATTTCGCACGTGTCTAAAAATGAAAGCTGAAATAAAGCTCTTTTCACCTTTTGATATAAAGGACATAAAAATGTTCACGTGTTAAAAAGGACACTCTTCATCAACACGATGCGACATTTTTGCGAACACGACGACACTTAATTACCACCACCAACTATGTCGCTGTCGCGTTATTGTAATAGTTTTTAATTTTAAATCCATTAATTACGTGAGTATTATGACCGTGAGAGTTTTGTTACGATTTTTTGGGGAATGGAGATTTATATTACTTGAGTAATTGAAGGCGATTATTTAATAAATTATTTATTCAAAAATCCTTGTCAATCAAGGCATTACAAATATGTAAGTACATAAATCGAATAGGCTTATTTTGTATCAATAATTCCCGTAAAATTAAACAAAAACCGGAATCCATAATAGAAATTCACTTGTAAACAAACATGTAATTTTGCTTTCGTCAATTAACTTCCCATCAATCCATGTTAATTCCATAAATTATTAATTTAGTTTTTTTTCAAACAACTTATGGTCAATAATTACAATTTCTCAAGCTATTTTCCGAGCAATCAAAAACGTTGTTTTAGAAATTACATAGATGAAGGAAAAAGTTCTGAAAAAATTATTTTCTTGTAAACAAAAGACATTTTGTGAACTGTCTTTGGTAAAATTTTGTTGAGAACTAACAATAATTGACTCTAAGAGGCCCCGCAATTCCCAAATATGTCGAGAGGTTGCAATTACGCGAAGTGGGCCTTTAGTAATGGAAATTTTGTTAAAAAGTACTTCTTGCATGCTTAATTCAAAAATAAATATCACAAAAATACTGTAATGCTGGTATACCCTAGTCCCACTTTACCACTCGTCCCAATCGTGCTATGCACACTTGAAGATAGCTAATGGTATATAAATTACGGTAGATGGGTCAACGAAAGGGCTAAAAGTCGTGATGTTTTTATTTCGATCGCTCCAAACAATAACCACTTGGCACTAACACCACCATGGCCTTAGGTCAGAACATGTAAGACGACCTGCCACACATCAGACTTAAAGCGCAGCAGATGGACCCCGTGTGGATTGTCCTACAAGGCCCACACAGAGCATCTAATGCCTTCCCTCATTCGCGCCTCGTCATAAGGAATTGCTACCCGATCCAGAGTGGAAAAAAGACGCCGACAGCTTTATGTTTGTAAACGCGAGTGTCGTTTTACCAATGCGGTCCCCCAACTGAGTACTAATCACGACCAATACTGCTTGACCTCTGTAATCGAACCAAAACCGGTCCAAGGGCGGATCCACCGTTGTGGGCCCGATGGGCATGACCACAACCCTAATAGACTTGTAACGTCACACTTTCACGGTGTATTGAGATTGATAGGCCGATGATATTATATCCTATGCCTTAATAAAATAAAAAAAATATGAGTGTGTTTAAGACCACACTTTAGAAGTAGAACTTTCTTACCCAACAACTGCCACAAGTATTAAAATATTAACCAGCTAACAATATGCTTGATATAGTGGAGGTCTGTCGGATATACCTATAGTACGCTTTCAGAAAAGTAAGGCCAACGACAGACGCAGGAAGTATAGTGACGAGCCTACCGAGGGACTTGATACAAGTACAATTTGAAAATATCGATATTTATGAATTCCTATTTACATTAAAACCTATAAAAAGAACAAAGGTTTTATGATAACTGAAATATTTTCGATTGAAACTGATCTAAAAATTGCGTAAAAACTGCATCAAGTGAGGTTCCATATGTCGTGGTACTTTTGTCAATATTGGGTCTGTTTAGACGCTTCGTTCCCAAGAACTTTCCTCACGAACTTTGTGGATGGAGGTGGAAGTGGGGTGGTACCTCTCATCATCCCCACTTTCCCCTTCATCCACAAAGTTCGGACCTAGTATCTAATGAAAAAATAATATTGAAATCGCAACTCAAAATCATGGGGATTTCGTTGAAGTTTTGACCTAGTAAAATTGAACCTTCAGAAGTGGAGATTGTCATGAATGAATTGGATTATTTCGCGAAAGTTTTATGCGGCGATACATAAATAACTACAGTAGAACGCCGATTATCCGAACGCCAATTAACCGAATCGCCAATTATCCGAATCGATTTTCGGGGAGATAGTAAAAAATTTTCGCTAAATGTTCATGCCCACACATTTCATTTTTATATATTACCGGTACTATACATAAGTATGTATATCTTCTAACAACATTTTTTCAGTAGATGGATTACTTTTTGCTTAATTTGTAACAACTTAATAAATTCTGTTCTTCAATGTACAATATGTTACCTCTTTTTGCTTGATTCCCAATCTATATCCAATTATCCGAATATTTGATTATCCGAACTGCCCCCATCCCCAATTGATTCGGATAATCGGAGTTCTACTGTACCATCAAATTCATCTGTTTTTTTTCTGTCATAGATCTGCCTACACACATTTCATGGTGATTTATCGTGACTAAGCGATGGCTTTTTTGTATATCTGTAAGAGGTGGTAAAACATTAGCGGAGTCCTCATCATATTCTTCATTTTTCATCCGAGTTTCTCATAAAATCAGTACATTCATTTTCTTTGACAACTTCGTCATCCAAATCTCGTACGTTCGCACCTATACTTTGCCAATTTAGCGAAAATATTGAAAATCCTAGTCTATTCAAACCTGAGAAAAATAATTTAGTTGGATAATTTTCTTAAAAGCATGCCCGCGCCGCACCAGGACGCATAGCGAACAAATGCGAATGTCGCACGTGTATGCACGCTCCCGCTACAGGCATGGCATGCTCGCTCCCGCTACATGCATTTATAAAAGCATCCGCATCGGCATAGACGATTGCAAACGCGGGTGTTGTTTTACCAAGCAGTCCCCCAACTAAGCACTAACGACATCCAATGCTGCTTGACCTACGCAATCGATTTACCTACTAGTGTCTGCCACACTGCTTTGCCCACGTGGAACTACACTGTACAAAATCTTGGTCAGGGCGTCATATATTTTGTAAACATCTCCTTGTAGGATTGCACTATCTCGATCATAAGCGAGTTCATACTCCGACACGCACTTGGCCGATTATCGGGTGGCTGTGACCACAACCTTTTTTGAGTGCTGTATCCGCCCCTGAACCGGTCTATTGAGTATGTTAAATGACACCCTTCACGGTCGCCAACATAATTAGTAGAGGGAAATTGTCATATGATAGTGATGTAGTTGGGAAGTTGGATTTTTTTGTTTTTTTTCTTTACTTATGTTAAGATAAAGCGAAAAAAAAATTTCTGCAAAATTGGTTCTGTGCTGCACGAGAAAATTGCATAAATGTCCATTTTTGATGCATTTTGAGTGCATTGCTACACTATTTTTTTAATTTCTCCAGTTCTGTTGGTCGTAGATCAATAAAAAAAATTGGAAAATATTCGTAAATGAATAGACTATCGAACTGATTCGGCATAAATAGTTTAAAAATGAATCCTAGCCTCAAAAAACCAAAATGTATGAAATTTGGTTTTATTTTACTAAAAATGCAATAAATAACGGGAAAATAGTCGGATTTTGATAAAAATTGGAGAAAAGATGTACTTTGATGCTATAAATACGTGGTTGAAATTTAAAAAAAAATTTTGGCTTTTTACAGCAAAAATTGGCAGTTTTCGAAAAAAATTTAAAATTGCCGCCATTTTATGCCAAATCATCGTACGGTAAAATATTTTTTTTTAAATTGTAGGTTTTTTATGTACTTTCTTGTGAGCATACGCAATACTTCGTTACTTTATTTGAAATGCCCATTTTAGGCCTTTGAAAACACTAAAAAATTTCAATTTTCAATTTTTTGCCTTTTGCTTACTATGAAAAGCTACTTGCCAACTATGAAAAAAAGGCAAAAAATTGAAAAATTGAGGTTTTTTACTTTTTTCAAAGTCCCAAAATAGACATTTTAAATAAACTAACGAAGTATTGCGTATGCTCACAAGAAAGTACATAAAAAAACTTACAATTTAAAAAAAAATATTTTACCGTACGATGATTTGGCATAAAATGGCGGCAATTTTAAATGTTTTTCGAAAACTGCCAATTTCAACCACGTAGCATCAAAGTACATCTTTTCTCCAATTTTTATCAAAATCCGACTATTTTCCCGTTATTTATTGCATTTTTAGTAAAATAAAACCAAATTTCATACATTTTGGTTTTTTGAGGCTAGGATTCATTTTTAAAGTATTTATGCCGAATCAGTTCGATAGTCTATTCATTTACGAATATTTTCCAATTTTTTTTATTGATCTACGACCAACAGAACTGGAGAAATTAAAAAAATAGTGTAGCAATGCACTCAAAATGCATCAAAAATGGACATTTATGCAATTTTCTCGTGCAGCACAGAACCAATTTTGCAGAAATTTTTTTTTCGCTTTATCTTAACATAAGTAAAGAAAAAAAACAAAAAAAAATCCAACTTCCCAACTACATCATAACTTCGCTTTTTTTTGTTTAATTTCCCTCTACTAAATTGCTTGAAATATGAAGCAATACAACAAAAACTAAACTTTGTATGAATAAAACTAAAGCTTAAGGGTATTACTTTAAAGCGTTTTAAAAACTTTTCGGAATACGTAATCCAGATGTTGGGATTGTCCCATTTCATTTGTAATGAGGTTTGCCTCCTACAGCTCTTATGAGAAACTGATAAGTTGGGATATACCCCTTTCGCTATGCCCCTCATTTGCCTCATGGGGTCGTTATGAGGAACCTACGAAGAAATCCCTCAACCAGCGTTACCGTTCTACTACATATGTAGTAGTTTTACTACCTTTTAAAAAAAATTGATAATTTATTACACTACTACCACAACTTATCATTCTACTGCCTTTTTTTTTGATAATTCTAATATTTTTTATTTATGGCTAAATCGATCGCAGCCCACTCGTTACTCGCTGTTACAAACATGTTTCCATTCCATTCTGTTACTTTGGTTCATTTTGCATTCATTTACAAATTTAATTCCAGAAAAGGAATATTCTCCTGAATATCTGTCGCCAATTTGGTTAAGTCGTTTTCACAGCCTCTAATTATGATGTGGAGCAAATTTGTACTGAATGGAGGCTTGAAATATCTAAGATAAAAAATGCAGTAGGAGAGATTTCATTCGAACAGCTTTGTTAATTTATTTCTGCCTTGTAGTGCTTTAGTGCTGCAGCCGATGCGTATGTTCATAGTATTAATGCGGTATTTTAAAATTGATTTGAAATCAAAAAAATTTACTACCTGTTTTTGCAAAAAAGTAGTAGATTATACTACTCTCGAAATTCATCTTGCGGTAACATTGCCCTCAACCAAGATGCTGTTCTGGCCTCTCGCAACTTTTCTCTCCACTCGTCCCGATTTTGAGCCAATATCATCCAGTTAAGCAGTGATCATACATTATAATCATCACACCCATGGTGACCTACGCAGCTCTAGCCTGATGGGAGGATGAGGCAAGGATACTTTAGTTTTTCCCCGATCGCCTCGCTAGAATATTTGAATTCAGCTTTTTGGCGCGCTAAGATTTTTGGAATTTGCTTCTTATTTTGAAAAATTTTTTTTTAAAAAAAGCTATAATATAAATTTTATACTTTATAGCAGCAAAGATTTTTGTTATCGTTTTCTACACCCAAAAAAGTCCCAATTTTCAGCGAGATCATATTTTGTGCGAGCTTTCGGTCTAAATTTGGCTCTGACGACTGGGCTCCTTTAATTTTTTTCGGTAGAGGCCGTATTTCGAATTATTAAAGAAAAACTGAAAAGGGGAACTTTAGACCCCCTCACTCCCGATATTTTTTTGTTTCTTTGCCTGGACTACTCATAGCTCTTTCAAATATGTGAGAAGGGTCATTTCACACCTGAAGTGCCATGATAAAATATTAGAAGTACAATGTTGATAACTTTACTTAAAAATTTAAACTCCATCTCAGTGTTCTTTAAAGACATTAGAAACCCAATATCATTTTGAAATAAAAACTAGGTCGAATATGATATACCCTCATGGATTCACCTGAAGGTTATTCGAAGTGAGCTTTTAGTATCACAATCCTCTAAGTATCAAATTTCATGAAAGTTACCCCAAAGTAAGGGTGTTTCCGAAAGCGTTTCCGGAGGTTGGTTGGTCGGGAATTACAAGGTGGTGTTTTCTGAATTATCCTGTGTCTGACATGTTCCAGCTTACGTCCCAAATCGGCCATTAATTTAGTCAGTCTATATTTATTAAATTGCCACAACTAAAAATACGCCGAAATTTTGATCCTAATTTTTTGGCTTGCAGAAAAAAGCTTCCAAGTATCGATCCTAGGTGGAGATACTATACTACAGCGGACGATTGTCTTCTATCTAAAAAGGATTTTTTTGTTAAGTGTAGTTTCATGTCGTCGTCAGTTGATTTATAGCTTAGGGAGGGGGTTGAAAACTTTTTAAAATATCTAAAATTTGATTTTTCTTGTAAATAAAACTTTCGACCCAATAAATCATCGCAAGTGATTTATTAAAACGAGTTAATCTGCGTCTTCTGTTCAGCAGCAGACAGACGGTCATCTCCGAGGAGGAGTCTTCTTCAACTCCATTTTTTGTGTGTTCTTTAAATAAATATCATCACAATTATACGAATTCCGTGAAACGGTTACTGCTTCCTGTTGACACGGAATTATGCGTGATGTCACTACGTCAATAACCAGACGAACGAAGTTGCTCTGACTCAATTATTAACAATCTGGTAATTGGTCTGGTTCTAATATGCCGAGTATTTTTTTTGTTCTGTTTGGACTGAACTACTTTAGTTTGTCACTTCTTGGAGTCTCTCTCACTATTAGCAGCCACACAGCCCGTGCGGGGCATAGTGTGAAAGCGAGTGTCCGACCACTTAAGGTGAGTAATTCCATAATGCCTCGATGGACAGATTTAATGGAATTATTTTTTTTTTTGGAGGAGAGAAAATTGAATTGTGATGATATGACAATAGAAGCACGTGAAATGGATAAACAGCATTGATTTGGCGCACGAGAGTTGTTGTTGTTGTTATTGTTGTTGTTAGCAATGTTGTTGCCTGTTGGATTATGATAATAATATGTTGTTTGTACACGACCTTAACAAGGTTAGAGGCCCATGAAAATGAACAACAGCATGAATTTTTTTGGTAATTTTTTATTTGGCTTGTTAATGCAAGAAATTGGTATTTATAGATGGAAGTCGATTTAGTGGCGCATAGCTTTTGTGTGCTAGTAATTGGGGAAATGTTTCTGGAATATCAAATTTCTGTTAATTGGTGGAAGCGATTTCAGTAAAGGCGAAAATTGCTTTAATACAATTTTTAATTGAGGCATCGAACAATATAAATTTTTAGGAATTATTAACAAAAAAGCTAAAATTTGTTTTAGAAACTCTAAAGTAAATTGAATATTTACATAAACTGTAAAAAATATCTGCAATATATCATTTAAAAGACACACGTAAAACATAATGCTGTGCCGAGCTACCACGCAAAACTTGAGCCCCATCTGTCACTGAGTGTGTTCACAGCAGCGAATCAGTGAACATTTTACAAAATACCTACGGTGAATCGTACAATCTTTATGTGGCAGCTCTCAAGCTCAGGAATCACCCGTTGTACTACCAGTTCTTCGTGTCTGGTTGGTAACTTCATGTCTCTTAATATGCAAAAAAAATCAGCAAGGGTGATATACACAAACCAACAGGGGCGTTTCCAGCCAAGGGGGGTAATTTTAAAATCAGAAAAAACTTAAATATTTTTTTTATTCCATAAGTAAATCAACATAAAAAAAATTAAAAGTGCGTGTCAACGACTGGAGTTTACCCCAGCAAAACGATTGTCTTAAATTGTATGCAAACGAAGTAAATGAACCCATATATTTATTTATATTGATTTGATAAAATATATTACACACATTTTATTTTCTATTTTTAGTCTATTATATGTTTTTTGCCATTTTGTGGTGGCCGCCGTATTAGATTCAAAATGACGTCACCCAGATTACTGTATTATAATCGTCATACCCTTTCATTTGATACCCATGCTGAGCGGGTAATCCGCCATTTTGAAATTAGAATGACACATTGTATTCTATCTGTCATACCCTTCCATTTGATGCCCATGTCGGTGGGTCGGGGAAACAATTGCAAAAATCGGGCGCCGTTTTGGCGTTTTGATTTCTTTAACATTATTAACAAAATGGTCGGATTGCATTGTCAAGCGAACTATCCGTATGGGCAAAATTTAAAGCCGACGGTTATATTTTCTACTTTTTGTTCTATTATGTGTATTCCGCCATTTTGTGTTGGCCGCCATTTTAAATTTCAATGACGCTACACCGCTAATTGTATTCTACCTGTCATGCCTTTTCATTTGATACCCATTTCGGGGTCGAGGAACACAAATGCAAAAATCGGACGCCATCTTGGAACCGCTATCTTGATTGTTTTACAAAATGGTCCGATACTCAAGCAAAAACAGATCAAAAATCAGCTGAAAATATCGTTCAAATTTGTGTGCCGTCCCCATCGTCCTCTCTCACCGTCTTCTTCATAAACCACTTTGCAGCCGACTCTTGTCGTGTCGTGTGTACGCTCGTGTGGAATCAGCCATAGCGTGCGATATTAGCGGGAGTCTCGGGTATCGGTCCCTTCCACGACTCTCCAGCACTTATGGAAAAATTCACCCTCACAGATCGCCGACTAGATTCACCATAACTTAACTTGTTTGTTTGAAATGTTGGTAATTTTTAAGAATAAAAATAAGTAAGCGACCGAAAATCCTTAGGGGGGGTAATTACCCAATTACCCCCTCGGAAACCGCCACTGCCAACCAACCCATTGACTCAATTCGTACGTCATTGACATATTTTTTATCATTATTAAGAATATCAAATTAAAATTGAATCAGGTTTCTCAGGTCTAGAGTTGAGCCGGATATACACGAGGAGGTACATTTTTCCCTTACAAGATGTTAAATTGTACTGAGGCCTCAATTTTTTGAAATATTCCGGTTCAAAAATAATGTACTACTGATATATGAGCATATATTGAGGTAAATGAAGCGAGGTCTGATTGAAAAATATAAATATTCATTGTGGAGGCATAGGTGTCTGTCTTACTTACTCTGAGGCAGTTTAAGGCATATTACAATCAAACTCGTAAATGAAGCT
Source organism: Thereva nobilitata (assembly GCA_963855945.1). Lineage (NCBI taxonomy): Eukaryota > Metazoa > Arthropoda > Insecta > Diptera > Therevidae > Thereva > Thereva nobilitata. The sequence goes on from OY979698.1 coordinate 16,260,067, forward strand.
TTTCTGTGACATTTAATTTCTTTCTTTCAAAAGCAAATTATGTTTTTGTCATTTTGGCATTACAATGGCACCTCGCCTCATTTGTACTGGCTCAATATAAAAAGGAGGCACCCCTTACAAACTCATTTTATAATCCTGTCCTACCCAAAACTATCCAGCTCTTGCCACGAATGGCGGTGTTCTTTCCTCAGTCGGTTTATTTTTCAATTTCGACCAATATTTTGAAAGAATCAATATTTAACAAGAAAATATAGTATTTTGAAAACACATATATATGATTATGATTATAAATGTCATAGCGAAACTGGAAAATCATAAGGTTCCAAATCCTGATGGTATAACCACAAAAATTTTGGGGAAAAGTTAAGCCATGCCTGACATAGTCTCATCAGAATACTATGGAGAAGTAGAAAGATCTCGGGAGAATAGCTTCTAGGCCCATTTGTCCCAGTTTATAAAAAAGGTGAATTTTTGATAAACTGCGAAAACAACAGATTAAGTTGTTGAACACAGCTTAAAACATACTTTCACAAGTTTTGTTAAGTGGACTGAAACCATATAATATAAAAGACAAAGTAGGAGACCAAACAGGATTTAGAAAGAAGAGGTCGACAACAGACCAGATTTTCATAATGGGACAAATAGAATCCGAACCAAATCAGTTCAAGTTTTCTTCGCGCAAAAACAGTTTTCTTACACACAAATAAACATTGCGCGCATCGGGATAAGATATGCGCTTATGTATTTTCAAATTTCCCCTTCGAAGTCTGTTGTTGTCACTGCGTATGGAAAATACGACTTTTGAGAAACCTCATCTCTTTTTGGTTCGGACTCGGCTTGAAAAATACTGGGAAGAAAGCATTGGTAGAGCCCATGCCATAAAAGAAGCGAAATGAGCGCGCATGTTGACAATATAAATGACGTTGAGCACTTGTGGGAACTTGAGACATTCACTGCGCATGAAAAAAACGATTTTAAGATTCCCTTCTTTTATAGTGCGGCCTCTATACATTTTTTGTAAACTACAGAAATTCTTATGGCCTGCTATATAAAAGACAGTTGTAGAACAACATCCCGACTAGCATTTTGACGGGGTGCAGATAGGGCCGCACTGCCTCATGTGGACCCTGTGTGGATTGCCCTATAAGGCCCACAAGGGGTACCTAACGCCTTGTCCATCCCGAGTGGAAAATAGAGGCTAAAAAATTAGAATTTCGGCGTGGATATGCGAGAGTAATAACTGCGGCGGTGTCGAAAGCTTTATGATTTTAAACGCGAGTGTCGTTTTTCCAAGCGGGCCCCCAACTAAGTACTAATCACGTCAATGCTGCTTGACCTCCACAATCGAACGAGAACAGGTCTGTTGAGTATCGCCTGAAATATAAAGCAAGGCTACAACAAAAACTAAAGCTTTGTTTTGAGTAACTCTAAAGAATAAAGCATTTTACACGGCAATATTTTGAGCAATAATTGCCGGGCAATAGTAATGGCCAATTTAGAGCAATTAAAGCAATTTACGGTAACAAGCATATATTTGGAAAATTGTTTTGCAACAACTATATTGAGCGATATGGAAGGATACTCTAAGAAACTACGTAATACTTTCATACACGAGCAATTTAGTTGAATAACTATCGCTCGCTACGGACGACTTTTGCTCGAATGTTCCGAAGAGATTTTGAAATTCTTTTGAATAGAGTTGGCTCCTTAATTACGAAACAGGAGACTAATATGAAACAAACAATTTCTGCATCGACGAAACTTGCCTTCTTTAACCCTTCGATTTCTGGCTACTGGGTCAAAAGTCAAACCGCAGAATAAATAAGTGCAAGCGAGATAGAAAAGAAAAATTGACTTAAATTTCCATACCCACTGGATATTCGGCAATTTGTGTCGACAACTTTGAGCAATAAGGAATATATGGAGCAATTAAAAACAATATTGCCCAAAAAATTGCCTCATTTTATTGAAATTGCTCCAAAATCCTCCACTAATTGCTCCAGATTGGTACATTACTGTAGCCCAGCAATTATTGCTCAAAAAATTGCCTGTGTAAGTGCTCCAAGACAGATGTTGGGATTGCCCCATTTCATTTGTAATGATGTTTGCCTTATGAAAAACTGATGAGCCATGATGCCGCATACCTCACTTCAGTATCGCTGATATTTCTTGGTGCTCATGAGGAATCTAAGGGGAACACCCTCTTTCGGCATGACGCTTATTTCCTTAAGGGGGGTCCTCATAGAGAACCTACGAGAAATCCCTCTTTCGGCATTCCCCTCATTTGACACATGAGATCCAAACGCTGCATGAGGCATGCCTCCTTTAAGTGCTAGTCGGGATGACAGAAATTGGTTTCTAAAAAAGTTAATAGAAAGGAAAATCCTAAGAAGAATAATTAGGTTCTGTAAGGGTTACTAAAAATGAATGGCGCATTATAACAAAGGAAGAACTTGAAATATTGTACTGTATGACAAAAGAAAAATATAGTTATTGTACATAACATTGAATTGACTACGATGCATTCGGATTTTCAACGGTAGACTATCAGGAATAAAAAAACAATAAAAAAAACTTTTTAAAAACAACCTTTTATTAGAAAAACTAAAAAATATTAAATAATAAAAAAGTTTTTAAATATGCGTTAATAAGGTGAACTAAGAAGGATAAAATAATTTCTTTTGAATCCACCTGTATGTAACTACAAGTAAAAGCTTGGGGGGACTTTATCAGATTGTATCCAATTAATTTTCGTATTTATTAGGTAAATCATAATATTTTTTTGCATTTTTGTTATTATATCTGAAACATTTGTAAACTGAGCGCCCCAAGCTTTTACTTGTAGTTACATACAAGTGGATTAAAAAAAAATTATTTTATCCTTCTTAGTTCACCTTATTAACGCATATTTAAAGACTTTTTTATTATTTAATATTTTTTAGTTTTTCTAATAAAAGCTTGTTTTTAAAAAGTTTTTTTTATTGTCTTTTTATTTTCTATTTTTTAATCTCATGCGCCATTTTGCGGTGGCCACCCTATTGGATTTTAAAATGCCGTCACATTTCTTACTAACCCAGCTAATTGTGTTCTACTTATCATAATATTTCATTTGATACCCATATCGAGGGGTTGCTCGTGGTGGCCGCCATATTGGATTTAAAATGACGTCACATAGCTTACTGCATTTTACTCGTCATACTCACTCATTTGATACCAATGTCGAGGGGTTGTAAAGAAAAAGGGAATCCGTCATTTTGTGGTAGCCGCCATATTGGATTTAAAATGATGTCACATAACTTATTGTGTACTACTCGTCATACTCTTTTATTTGATACCCTCGTTGGAGAGTTGTAAAGAAAAATGTAATGCGCCATTTTGTGATGAACGCCATATTGGATTTAAAATGGCGTCACATAGCTTACTGTATTCTACTCGTCATTCTCTTTCATTTGATACCCATGTCGGCGGTTGTAAAGAAAAATGTAATCCGCCATTTTGAGTTAGCCGCCATATTGGATACAAAATGGCGTCACATAGCTTGCTGTATTCTACTCGTCATACTCTTTGATTTGATACTCATGTTGCGCGGGGGGGGGGGTTGTAAAGACAGCGGTAATTCGCCATTTGTGGCCGCCATATTGGATGTAACATAAAATTGAATATACTATATTGCATTGTCTTCAGAACCAAAGGTTTGTGCCAAATTTGAGCATCACCGGATATCGGGAAGTAGTCGAAAAATCTATCGCAAGATTTGACGGCACATAAAACGAAGTTAATATAAAGCTTGTAAAGCCGGCGCCAGATATATGTAGCTTCAAAGATTTGAACACTTTTTTGAGGACTTTGCAAAGCTTCGAAAACACATTTGAACACATATTGTCGTAACCTGCCAGACATGCTTTGCAAAACGTTTTTCTCCATAGTAGGCTGGTAGATGACAAACTTTGAACACTTCTTTGAAGACTTTGCCGATTCGTATGGCAAGGTGCACATCTTTGTTTTAATTTTGAACACATATTCAAAGTCCCGTGCCACACATACCAATCAAACAAGTGTTCAAATGTTTGAAGCTATATCTGGCGCCGGCTTAAAAAGGAGAGTAGGACAAACAAGAAATAAGTGGATGGATAACTTCTTCTATTAAAATGTCGGAGAGAACTAACAAGACGAGTAGACAACTGGCAGAGGAGCCCTCAAGTCCTACAAGGACTGTACCACCATTTAAGAAGAAGAAGAATATACATATTCTGAAATTTTTTTTGTGTATACTTTTTCAAATTTGGAAATTGACTAGTTAAAAAATTCATTAGAAAATCACTTCTTTTTGGGCAAATCGCACGTGGGTTGGCAAAATTTGCACAATATTTTCTGCTAAGTCCTAGTTAAAATACCATGTTTAAAGTCTTATTAGAATTTCTCTGAAAAATTGAAAAAAAAATGAATTTTGTGACTAAGTTAAAATTGTGTTGACTACATGCAATTTCTTAGATTAAGTTTCTTCATTAAAAAGCAATTTCTCTCCTTCCTACGCATTCGTTTCAACCACTGAACACGAGCTTCTTATACGACAAACTAAAAGAAAATTAATCCACGACCAAGTCTCAAATTTCTTCCCTTACATAAAAAATAAATGCGGTATTTGTTTGTATGAAATCACTAATTATGTGAATCGGCGAGAAACAACCCAGAAACAAGCTCTCTCTTGAGAAATACAGAAGAAAGCCAAAAAAATATTGAAACTAAAAATAAAAATATTATATCAAATCATAAATATATCTGAATAGGGGTAAAAATCTATCGAAGCATAAAAGCTAAAATTAATGCAAAGCGCTTACCGTTGACAAGAAATTTGTTGAGATTTTAATAGCAGGCGCTGAAGTTTGACACAAGCTCGCCTGGTCAGGCAATTTAGCATTCTCCTGGCGCCTGGAACAAGGTGGTAGCGATATAATATCCATTTTCTTCCTTGAGTAGTTGTCAGGCAAAAAATAATATAGGTGTATGTGTATTATAAAAAAAAACCGAAATTTGTCTTATAGTAGCGTGGCGTACATAACCGGAAAATCCGGGATTAACTTTTGAATCTTTATAATCACACCACAAGAAATCCTTGCATATCCTTCCCCCAAATGTATGTACATATAAAATTTATGTTACCACTTCGAGTATACAGGATCAATAAAGGAGTTCTCGTGAATAGTGTGGAACTTTGTGTGACTATGTCCTTTTTAATTGCATTAGAATTTTTTGGGGGTGGAAATGTGAATTATGAATATAAAAACTTTATTCACACTTTTTGGAAATTATTATTATTATTATTTTTGAAAAATCGAATTCACTCTGATTTGATTCCTTCTTAAAAGCACTTACTATATTAATCACAGATTTTTTTCTCTATTCTTTTCACAATTAACTTAAATTTCAAAAATTTTCAAAAAACATTTACATTAAAAAAAACCAAAAAGTTTCACAATCATCCTATATTAAAATTTTGGTATCAAACGACTAGTTTAGCAGCAGGCAATACACCAACACTTGATCGGCCGATAAAAGAACCTCGACTTTTGGGCAAATTGCCGAGTTCAATAATAAAAGAACAATGCAAGGCTATACTTTTGGGGAAATTGTCAACTTGAACGAAGGAGGCTCTCACCAATTGCCAAAAACAACATGGTCTTTGAAAGAGCGCGCCTTCTAGCTCCACTCGACTTCTGACACATACTGACCTCACTGACTGCACTACTTCGCCAGTAACATTGTTACAGCCCCGTAGGGGGCTTGACAACGGTCATGCGGTCTTCTTGTTTGGCTGAGGATTCAGTCAGTTGGGGCAAAACTGGATCGCACAATCTATAGATATTTCTATAGTGTATATAATACTAAATCCGATGACTACGTCATACCCAGACGCTTCGACAAATGCGTGCTGCATGAGCTTTCTGATACTAAATCAACCCCACGACGACATGCTTTTCGGGCGTCGGACGGGGGGCGAAATCACTTTGCAGCATGCAAGTGCTAGGGGATGACAAAGCTTTTAGCTAGCTTTACTTGGTCAATCTACTTGATGGCTTCCATTTCGGGAGGGTGGCCAATAAGATTTTGTAATATCCACGAAAGCAACCCCCACACCCATTCTTTTCGGGTATTACTCTACCCAAGGAGCTTTAAAGCGACTGCAGTCCACATTCGTTCTAGATGCTTGATGTTCTTCGTTGTAGCAATTATATACCATGCGAATATACAAAAAAAATACATACTTCATTCAGGTGTTTTGGGGATTCCTTTAAGGTTGACCCAAAATAATGGTCTTTGTTTATTTTAGCTTCTGACGTGTTTTATATGAATGGAGCTGGGGGATATGTACAGAGTACAGGTGAAAATATATACAGAACAAAAAGCTTTTAGAAAGCTTTAACAGCATTTAATTAGTTTTCACACGATAATTTTCATTTAATAAAAGATTGTTGAGATGTCAAGTATTTGAGAAGTACACTAAGAAGCGTGCATGATGGTCATTAATCACTAGGATTATGCGAAGTTCTTATTAAAAATAAACTTTTGAGTAATCATTTCAATTTTTTTTATTTTTTTTTGATTGTATGTTCAAGTGCAACGTAGACTTAAGGTTATTTGTATAAAATTAGGACAAGGTAGTTGAAGCGGTATTATTCCTTTTTTTGTTTCGTTTAATTGTTTTATAGCACACATTTCACTGAACATATATATTAAAATTTCTTACCTGTATAAAGATGGCATTTTAGTAACGATTCGAATACTTTTTGATTTTTAAATCACCCAAAACTTTACTAATCATATCATCGCAGCTACAATTCAACAAGATGTGTCATTTTAAATTAACAGAAAAGCGCAATATTTTCGTAAAAATTATGATATTTTAATTTTAATCTAGAGTACAAATTCTTATGATAATAATGGAACACAATATCTACCAAATAATGTCAGTAATGACATTTGAACGTTGACAGTTCAAAAATGGCGCGAAATTTAAAATGGCACCTCTTACTGAAAGACCCTTTAGTATAGTTTTTAATAAGTTCCTCTAAGCTTTCATTAACTAAAAGTCCTCTACAGCCGATGCCAATTAAATCCTCCCTCTCCTTGTTGCATATATTCTGAAGAAGATTGTAATCTGCTCTTAAAAATTTAATTGATTAATTAAGTCCTTGTGAAGTTTCGTTCTTAGGTTCAAGAATCTGTTGAAAGCTCTTCTTTATCAAAGACGCATTAAAAAGCTTTGGGTAGGCATGAGCTTTTTTAATTTTAGAACTTTCACAATGAAATTTGATGATTTTGAAGAAAATTTATATTAGTCCAGGTGCTGGAACATTTCCAGTGGTTTTGGCGTGGTGCAACATTGGTGCAATTGGTCAGAAATGACATCCCCAACAATATCTAGAGGGTGCGCAAACATGAAAACTCCTAGAATATTTATGGGAGCCCAAAAACTAAAAATTCACGAAAAATTCCTTGTTTTTTACCTTTCTTGATAAATATCTCTTAACGAAGGCTTCCAGGCGAAAAGTTTGTAGAACATGTTTTGTTCGTTATTGGATTTGCTAAAACTTAGCGTAAGTTTGATTTTTGAAATTTGAAAGCTCCCATGTTGGTCCTGATTTTTTTACGTATGCTCTAAGACTCACTTTACAATATCCAATCATAAAATTGCTGGTTTTTAAATTTTTTATATGGTTTTTAATTTTTTGAAAAATACCTCTTAGTTGCAAAATATCATTCCTTCGGAAATTCTCGGCGAGTTTTAAATTCTCTCGAAAAGTCCAAATTAAACAAAAAAAATTTTTTCAAACAAAATTCGGTAATTTTTCTAATTTGGTTAAGAAATTGTTGTTACCAATATTTTATTGCAAGTTGTGCTTTTCTCGATTCGCTACCCCAATAAAAAAAAACAGGTAAATTGGTGAATTTGAAACGCGCCGAGCATTTCCGGACTGGTCTGGTTACTTTTGACAGAGTAAGGGGCCGTGCTTTGTTAACTAAACTCCAAGCTATTGGGTATAGACTTATTTCTAAAGAACTGTATTGAGCTTTCGAGTAAAATCTAACAACATTTTACATTGTTACAGTTTCGAGTAGAATATAGTGAGTTTTGTAATAGTGAATACGATTTTAGCAGTTTTGTGAGAAATTCTCACAATATTGTAATAGAAGGCGTGTTTCTTTTTCCTGGTATACCTACACCAGTGTACTCTGGAGTAGATGGAAAATGAAACGCATTTTTTTTATTCCAGTGTAGTTTATAAACCTCAAAATAATAATCAATTGCATAAAATTGAGAGTTTCCATATTTTTTTTAACACCATTTCACTAATTTCATTGAACATATTTAATTTCTTTAAACTTCTTTTCGTTTAGAACAATTTCGATTTTATCGATGGTATCAATGACAACTTAAAAAACGCTAAACAACAATACAATACATTCAAAATTATTTTTTACTTTTTAGTTCATTTTAAAATAAAAGCGTATTTTTTAGTTGTTTTTAAACTATATTTTTTATTTTCTACTGTTTAGTCTATTATATGTCTTCCGCCATTTTGTAGTGACTGACTTAGATTTAAAATGACACAGCTTACTGTACTATACTCGTCATACACTTTCATTTGATACCCATACCGAAGGCGTTTTAAAAGAAAGGTAAACCGCCATTTTGTGTTGGCTGCCATTTTGAATTTGGAAAAACGCCACACAGCTAATAGTATTCTAATTGTCACACCCTTTCATTTGATACCCATACCGAGCGCGTTGTAGAGAAAAAGGTAATCCGTCATTTTGTTTTGGCCGCCATTTTGAATTTTGAATGACACTACATCGCCAATTGTACCCTTTCATTTGATACCCATGTCTCGCTCGGGGATCACAATCGCAAAATTCGGCCTCCATCTTGGAACCGCCATCTTGATTTTTTTACAAAATGGTCAAATTGCATTCTCACGCGAGCTTTACATATGGGAAAAATTTGAAGTTGATCGGTTATATGAAAGTGGGTCAAAATCAAGTTGCAAGATTTGTTTACATACAACACACAGCACAGAAAATATAGGTGAAGCTAATATAAAGCGTATAAAAAGCCGTCCTTTGATTTGGTGCTGCCTGAAGCGGCAGACAACTCTTGGTTTCTGCATCGTAATAATGCACTTTCTTACACTGCGTTGGTTATTCGAAACTATACATAAATGGCCTATTCGCCTGACTTAGCTCAGTCTGACTTCTGGCTATTTCCAAAACTCAGAAAATCGCTCCGAGGCCATCCTTTTGAGTCAATTCAAGACTTTTGGCGACAGAACGCTAAGTTCAGCTTTCGTACAGGAAATTGCTTTCGCGCTTATTATGCAAATAAGCAATAGCAGATATTGTAGAGAATTGCTAGAAAGAGGGAAGACAAGTTGCGAAAGCGGAAAGAAGAAGAACCATGGCATGGAATCGAACCACGGACCTTTGTGATGGTAGTCGGGCGCCTTACCCCCAAGCTTACTGAGGCTCCAACTGTTTCAGTTGTGAATTATTTAAATTGAAATAATAAGGAAAAGAAAAAGACATGGTTTTCTACAAAAGAGAAGAGAACGAAGATAGCACGTCAAGTAGCCCTCCCATTACAAACATTAAAACTGCAACTACCAACGAACATCTTTTCTATCTTGTAACTAAAGGAGACGAGGTACCTTTTGAATCGACAACTGGTTTAGTATTTGGTAGTGTACCATATCCACCTACGTCCGACTCTGAATAACTCCGACAAAGTGCATTGGGATACCTCTTCTTTCAGGGCTTTGAAGAGGTTCCGTAGCTAAAAATAGGAGATATACTATAATCCATTAACTGAATACCTCGGACTGAATCTAAAGTCTCTAGTAACATATTAAGCTATACTTACGTAAACGTGTTTTTCACGAGTTCGTTTACATTATAGTGCCGTTTACACACAAATTTATTCTTCGACATGTCTAACGCCTTTACCTACTTTACCTATATAGGCTAGTGCCGATAGTTTTTTGGAAAAAAAAATTAATAGCAGGGAGGGACCGGCAATGAAATGTCGTTAAGGTTATAACTAAACGAAAAAAAAAAATTTAAACTCGAAAAAAGGGGAAATGGTAAAATGGGGATGCTATTTAGGGGTTAAAAACGATTTTTTGCGATTTGCGGTGAAACATGACCTCCTAGTGGAAAATGTTTAATACAAAAGTTGTAGATAATAAAAAGATCTAAAACTTTTGTATTTAACATATTTTGACATAACCTCAAATTTTCGAAGAAAATGGCGGAAAATCGATTTTTCAGTTTTTAATTTTTTTCTCCCGTAAAAATAATTCATTTTACATGAAAATTTGTAAGAGTATACCTTGTATTGCGTTAAATAAGCATGATTTTTTTTTTGCTTGGAAAACGGATAGTTTCCCAGAAATTAACATTTTTCGAAAAAAATACCCTTATCTTGCACGGACAACTTTATTGATGTTTTTTTCGAATTTTGATATTCAATAAGTGCTCGTTTAACCATTGAAATGTCTAGTTTGAAATAGTCTATACATTTTGAAACTTTATTTTCATTAAACCGCTTAAAATTAAGAAAAACCGAACACCTGATTTTTCGAATCACCTACATAATTCTCGATTTTTTCAATTTTTTTAATTTTTTCTGTTAATGAGGGATTAAATTTTAATGACAGAACTTAGTGTCATATAATATTACTTGCATGAAATAAATTTAATTACAGAAAGTGTGGAAAAACCATCCTGAAAATTTTAAATAAATAAGAAATAAGAAAGAGTCTATTAGCTTGACATTTTCGATGAATGTGAGCGGCTGTTAATTTTTCCATTATTTTGTATTTGTGGTCAAATCTTTGTTTGCTCGACCGAACCAAACTGCTTTGATTTCATACAAATCATTTGGATCATCTTTTTTGGAAATAATACGGTCATATTGTCAATCTATAATTTTTAAATTAATTAAAATAAATAATGTATAAAAAATCTCCCAAAACCATATTGAGTATGATGCTGTAAAAATTTTATTACGAAACTGGAAACATTTACCTAGTCACGGCGTAATTCAATTCAAAGGAAATTGTTATTTTATTTCTTATTTATTTAAAATTTTCAGGATGGTTTTGCCGCCCTTTATGTAATTAAATTTATATAAGTACTGCCATTAAAATTTAATCCCTCATTAACAGCAAAAATTAAAAAATTTGAAAAAAAATGAAAAAATCGAGAATTATGTATACGTGATTCGAAAAATCAGGTGTTCGGGTTTACTTAATATTAAGCGGTTTAATGAAAATAAAGTTTCAAAATGTATAGACCATTTCAAACTAGAAATTTCAATGGTTAGATGAGCACTTATTAAATATCAAAATTCGAAAAAAACATCAATAAAGTTGTCCGTGCAAGATAAGGGTATTTTTTTCGAAAAATGTTAATTTCTGGGAAACTATCCGTTTTCCACACAAAAAAAAATCATGCTTATTTAACGCAACACAAGGTATACTCTTACAAATTTTCATGTAAATTGAATTATTTTTACGGGAGAAAAAAATTAAAAACTGAAAAATCGATTTTCCGCCATTTTCTTCGAAAATTTGAGGTTATGTCAAAATATGTTAAATACAAAAGTTTTAGATCTTTTTATTATCTACAACTTTTGTATTAAACATTTTCCACTAGGAGGTCATGTTTCACCGCAAATCGCAAAAAATCGTTTTTAACCACTAAATAGCATCCCCATTTTACCATTTCCCCTTTTTTCGAGTTTAAAAATGTTTTTTTCGTTTAGTTATAACCTTAACGACATCTCATTGCCGGTCCCTCCCTGCTATTAATTTATTTTTTTTTGTCCTCATTTAAATCCGCTTTGGCACTAGCCTAATAGTACCAAACGTATTTCCAAATTTGATCATATGACCACGGCTCTACTACCAAAAAATAACCAGATATCACAAATCATTCCTGAAATCCCTCATCTTTTTTATCGTGATAATTTATTAGCCAGTTTAATATAATATTATAATTATGACAAAAATATTTACAGAAAAAACAAAAATCTCATTCCGACATCACAAATACAAACCTCTACCGAGAATACACATTTACCTTAAAATCTAATGGAAATTTATGCAAAATTATTGAAAAACAAAAAAAAAAAGTTTAAATTAAATTTAGCACTAAATTAAAATCACATGGAACTTCCAGACCAACGACTGCTCCGCGATCCATATTTGGCCAGTCTTGTGCTGTCTCTTGTTACCTTCTTACTTCACACATTTACACTACCGAAGTTTGTTCATTCAAATTCAATAAACTAGAAAACCGAAATGAGATATTTTTCGACAGCTTTTTCTCGATATCCTCATTGTCCAAATTATCCGTTATCAATGTCTTATTGGTCATATCAATGTAGGATTTTCCTCGTTTAGGAACTGAATAGTGATTAGGATCCAACAGTTCATTGTCTTTCGATACTGTTATATTTAAAGGAAATCTTAATTCGTTTTCATATCTTAAATTTTGTTCGGTAGTTTTAGCCTCGATTAATGGTCTTGGCATGTCGTAACCTGGTGGGATTTTTGGTGATGTCGGATCAAAGCTGCTTTGGTCTCGGCTGTTGGACTGATCAGGTGGGTCGTGTGTAGTTGATGGTGGTCTCCAGAAGTGATCTACACTATCTGGTTCACCGAGACTGTTGGTTAGTTTTGAGATATCTGGTTGAGATTCTTTTCTATCGTGACAGTAAAGAGGATTGGAGACAGCGTTTGCTTCAAGCTCTAAATATTGTGCATTGTTCCCGAGGAGCTTTTCCCATTGTGATGCTAAATACTTAAAGGATGGTCTTGATCCAGGATCGTCTGTCCAGCATTGGCGAACTATTGAATATCTATAAAAGAAAAATAAGTCAATATTATCGAACACAAAATCATCTTTATGAAGAAGATATTATCAATTAAAAGCCTACATTTCTTCTGAACAATTATCTGGACGTTCCATTCTGTATCCAGTCTTTAGAAGATGATACAAATTTTGTGGTGGTACACCTGGATATGGGGAAGCTCCTAATGTTATAAGCTCCCATACTAAAACACCAAATGCCCAAACGTCCGACTTAGTAGTATAAACATGATCCGCTAGAGATTCTGGTGCCATCCACTATTATACAAAATATTTAAATTAATTACAAAAAAGATTATATATTATTAAAAAAACACACCTTAACAGGAACACGATCCTTACTCCTTTTCAAGTATGCATCATCTTCATAAACATCCCTAGTAAGTCCAAAATCAGAAACTTTACAAATTTTACCCTCAGCTAATAGAACATTCCGTGCTGCCAAATCACGATGTACAAGCTGCAAACGATCTTCATTAAAAAAACAATATTCTTCACATAATTCGATCTTACCTTAATTTCCGTCAAGTACGCCATTCCCTTACATATCTGCCATGCAAACGACAAAATATCCTTGGCTGTTACAGCTTCAACGCCATTTGTAAACTCGATACCAGAACATTCGATTTTTCTACTCAATCTCAGGTAGCTCCTCAGGGAGCCATACATAGCATACTCGATTATTATAAGTGGAGTCTCGCCCTTGGTGCATGCTCCTAGCAGTTTTATTACATTCGGATGAGAGACTTCCTGGAGCAGCTGGAATTCAGAGAGCAGTGCCAAGTGTTCTACAGAGTTTGCTCCTGTTTTTAACATTTTAACTGCAACCGTTGTGACTCCAGATACGTCTCCAATGTTTGTTGCATATCCTTTAACGACTTTGCCAAATTCTCCTTCGCCCAGTGTTATATCGAGGACTAGTTGAGCTCGAGGAAATTCCCATCGTCCGTCACACTAGAATATGAAATTGGAATGATTGAATATCATTGAAAAATTTTGTAGTACTGATCGAGATTATTTTCGAACCATCTATTAGCAGAAAAGTCGCAGTATACTTAGAAGCTTCAGATCGGTAGCTATAAGCACTGACAATGGAAGAAGGCGTTAACCACGGAAATTTTTCTGTACTTGATCGTACATCTAGTTTGAAACTATGCTACAGCCAAGAGGATTTCAAAACTGTCTCGATCGATATTGAACGACGAGGATAAAAAGAGTCGCCTTCGCGGACAGCGTAGATATCCGGAAAGTTTCTCCCTTCAATCAGTTAAAGGTTATCACATCATCCTCACGCTGTGGGCTATCTGTAACCCAGAAAAAGCAAAACTGATCCTTTTTAATCTGCCTACGTCCAAGAAGGTAAGCAAACGCGTGCCATAACTAGGAAGTACGGTCATAACACCCTCATAGTGGCCAATAGCATAGCAATAGGGGTACTGAGCGAATTGTGTCAAATTCAATGTCAACTTTGTTCACATTGAAGAATATTTTAACTGAACTTGCTCAACCATGTCTAGAGGGTTTCAGTATAAATTGAACCCTGCGTAGTAAATCTCCAGCACATACCCATAAAAAAAATTTACTATTATTAACGAAAATAGAAAATTGCAAATATCTCGAGAACCGCAGCTCGTAGACGATTTCTGATGAAAATTTTACTCCCCCCTAGCATACCCACCTAGACTAGCCTTCTAGAGTCCATATCTGTGAAAAAAATGTACTATTATTAACAAAAATAAAAAATTGCTAATATCTCTATAACCGCAGCTCGTAGACGATTTCTTATGAAAATTTTACTCCCGCCTCGCAAGATCCCACCCTAGGTGCCAAAGCTTCACGAAAAGAAGAAGAAGAACAGGTGTTAGGAGGCAGTTAGGTGCGTGAATTTGGGGCTTCTATTTTTCCTTCAGTTCAAACTTACTACTAGTGGTACAAAGGGTGATGCCTGAACTTGATCATGTCACATAAAAAACGTACTGATCCTGTCGCGATCAGAGCTCTATCCAATTTTCACATATTCAACTGAGGATAAAACAGACCTCAGTTCCCCCAACTGAACTCGAACTGAAGTTAAACTTAAAAGCTCGCTCAAAAGAGAGTAATCAACTGGAATAGTGGAATGCCATTCCAGTGAGCTTTTGCATTTCTGACTTCTGGCGAAAAAACAACAATTTCAAGAACGAATTGAACATGAACTGGACTTTAGCCGGTGAAGCTATTTATGTGGATTGAACTGAGCATTATTGAACTGACGTCGGGGCATAAAGCTTAAAAGAAACTAAACTAACCATGAATAAAAAGTTCGTGTCATGGTCGACACGAACTCATTATTTTTTTATACTTACATTGATATCAAATTTGAATTCATTTTCAATAGACACCAGCGGAAGATCAGCATTCCTAGAGTCTCCAGTGCATTTTTCAGGTGGTAGCGTTTTTCTTTTAGCTCTACGAACATACTTCCTTCTAGATATAATCAAACCAACAACGATTATCACTAGAACTGTTGGACAGCCAATCATAAGAATCAAGCACGATGGTCCACATTCAAATGATGCTGTACCTGTCGACAAAAACGGACCTGGGGTCTCTGTGAAAAAAACAAGATTACCTTTATGGATTCTATAGTACTATAAAGAAATTGGATCTTACCTGTAACAACAGCTGCAGTAACAGTCTGATTACTCTTTTTCTCTGCATTATTTTTATTCCGATTTGATTTTTTCAATTTCGCCGGGAATGTATCATGAACAGCACACGAACATTTCCCAAAATGATCACAAGTACAGATTCCTGAAGCTGCAGAAATTCCACGTTTACTCTCATTCGGAACAAGAGGTCCGAAAAGTTTGTCCGATGGTGAACAGTCTTGGGGACATACAAACTTGTCGACTTTCTGTGCCATTTCTTCGAGTGGATCACAAATATTATCGGGGCAAAATGTTAAGTTTGGTGAACAGGTCGAGTAGGTTGTAACAAGTCCTGGACTGTTTGAAGTCCTCCATTGACATGCATTGCCATCGGTACCGTGAGCACAAAGCCGATTACATTCCTTTTTTGTACCAACCTCAGAGCATGAAACTGACGGTCCTTTTTCGTCTAGTTCTTCGCAGGTTGTGTTTGGTGGGCGGCCATCTTCAAGGTGCATTATAATGTTCACTGTTCCAGTGCCCCATGAAACGGTTATACTAAAATTCATAGATTCGTTTATTTAAATGGAAGTATGAACGTATGGGACTACTTACTAGTATATAGTTTCAGGCGCCTTCTTAAGTGCCGTCACATTCTTTACATACAAAATCCCGCCAAGTTTTGTTATTCCAAACGCCCCTGTTGGATCGTCGGTAATGTTAAACTTAACATTTGGTCTAGCAAGTAAATCTCGCATCTTTTCCGACTGTGTAACACGCGATAAGTTCGTAGCTGTGCGGAAAACGTAAATGTCCTTAGGATATACAACAGGAACTGACTTTAAGCTCTTCGATCCTAATTCGCTAGATGCGAGCGAATCTTCAGAACTTTGGACCAATCGACGAGAATTTTTTTGATCTCGTCCATTTCGAGCCCGTTTCGAACTTAATGGCGCCGCTGACTGCAGCGCCATTGCGGTGGGACGGTCTATTTCATGGATTTTTTCAAGATCTGCCTCAAGGCATATGTTTGCAAGAGCCTGAAAAAAAAATTAAATATTTTTAACTGATTTAAAGAATTATGACATGAACTCACGTAATTTCCGTCTGCCGAATCTACTGTCGAATCACGAGCTGCGAGGAAGATGCAGTATGGACTACGTCTAAGAATGCCGTTTCTTAAGAATTTAAGTTCTGGAATGGATTTTTTTTTGAAATTTATTAAATAGTAAGTATGAATTAATTGTAGGTGTACTAACGACAACTGATGACTGAGCTTTTCAACCCCATCAGATGGTCTGTCTCGTAGGCATTGCACTCGGGCATTAGCATTCCAAATGTGTCGTTGATGATTTCATATGTTATGTGATTGTTGACTGTAAGGCTGTCCTTGTCCAAGAAGATTATCTTTTTTCCTAGTAGTTGATTCTAAAATTGGAATTAGTTTGTGATTGTGGTAAAATTGTTGCAGGTGATTAGCTTTTAGTATTTATTATAAAAACTTAATAGGAAAACACTCTATGGTTCAATACAAAATTCTAGTTTCAATGGATTGGGAGGACAAAACCAAATACGATTATTTTTTTCTCCAGCGTTTTGAAAGTAAAAAATTTTCTTAATAAAACCCACCCTAGTGCAAAAAATAATTAGGAATGAGGCTACAAAAAAATTAGAGATCCAGAATTTTAAAGAATTCCTGAGTTTTTCCCTCTAGAAAGTAAAATCATAAAAAAATAACCAAACAGACAGAGGAACTAAATAAACTCCGGGTAGTGCCAGGGATCCGAGTAGAGGCGAGGTTCTGATAAATTGGGTACGTGTATCTCCAGGGCCGGGTTTTTTTTTGCGCCCGGAGCAATGGCATGCGCCCCATCACCTGTTCATTTTTTGATCGCAGTGAAGGATAATGGAAAAAGATAGTGATACACTTTTTCAAGTTTTAAATTTTTTTAATAATCTTTATTTCCGAAATTGCGCCCCCGTCTAATTGCGCCCGGTGAAAGTACACCATTCACACCTATGAAAGCGCCGCTCCTGTGTATTTCTACCAGACTCCGTACAAGAGCTGATATTAGACGATTCGAATCCCAAACCAACCAAATTTCTTGACATGGCAGACGTAACCAAAGTGGCTAGACCAATCTCAGAGTCCCATTATTCTCTGGTGGACAAGCCCTGACCATTACAGTGCCTTAATAAACAAAATTAACCAGCCTTCCTACAAATATACCACACAAGGCTACTAGGCAAGGCGTACCAGTTAATAGCCTCCACCCAACCGGCAACCTTTGAAGATACCGAGAGACTGCTTAATCAAACGTATTTACCCAGGTAAACCTGCCAAGAGTTGGTCAATAAACTAATTACTTTGCGACTCAAAAGAGGTGTTAACAATCTCGGCCAGCACCTCCAGACAATAGAGGAAGAGACCCTGAATACCCTAATACAAAAAGCTTTAAATGTGGAAAGCTTGAAGTGATCTGTCCTCAACCTGCAACCTAATTGATTACCCACGGCATATACAGTAAACCTCGCTGTTAATAAATACTTCGCCAAAAATTGTGACATCGCCAAAATCGTGTCGATCATCATGGGACACTGAACAAATATGAAGCAGTCGCCGGGATTGATAATAAATTACATACAACGTACACTTCTTCAGCTGTGGGTGTGAGCAAGCCAGAGAGACAAATGGACATTTGGTCTGCAGTCGTCCGACTGTTGGGATAAAACACCGTTTATTTGGAAACCGTTTCTGACAGGGCTTGGCAGAGGTTTCGAAGCGTGAAATATGAAATGTGATCCAATACCAATACTGTCCAGCATGACAGGTTGGGTCAAGGTAACTCTAAGCTTAAGGCCCGTCCACACTACGCGGACTTAGATCCCACGCGCTTTTGGCCGTACTGCCAGACAAAAGCGCGCGTGATCTTATAATTTTCTGAATCATGAGTGAGAAAAAATCAATTCTCATTTGAAACGGCATACGCACTTTTGAAAAGCTCATAGTGTGTGGACGCACAATATACCTTTTTAAGCGCAGCCTTTTGTCCGCGTTGTTTTGCCGCACGGATTTTACCATGGACAAAGTCGTAAAAAAGTCGTAAAAAAGTCATAAAACTCTATATGAAAAAAAAGGCAAAAGCGCGTACGACCCAAGTCCGCGTAGTTTGGTCCTACCATTATTGCCATATGGTTTAAGGTACGTAAAGGGTTTTACTGAACGCATTTACAAAACGAGCCTGAAATATATTTTGGCCAAAATTAATTGAGCAAACGAATGAAGTTCTTGAAGAAATGTATGACGACATAGGTATTGTTGTACACATAATACCGGATAGACTACGAAGGCTCGGGCATAATGACGACCTCTGAAGAAAGAAGCATAGGAAAACGAGAAGAAATTATTGGATAAATGAAGTTTTTTGTGTTTTTTATGTGAAAGTCTAAGCTCAGGTGTCAGATGTCCTTTAAACTGAAAAGCGTTGCATTCTGTGACGCAAATACGATTTGACATATTGTTGCGTAAAACGAATGCATGCAACGCAAAAGTCGGTCTATTTACAGCTTTTTCTGCATTGCGGCATTCGACATAGCCTCAAATGCCCCTAAACACAAGCATACACAACAAATACATGCACTCGTTACATAGGTTTTTGGGTTATGTGTGAAAGCCGGAACGGAACAGAAACACGCAATTATGTGTCAGTGAAAAATTGTCGTTACTGTGAAACCGAATGTAACACTTGCAACCCAAATATCTGTTTTCAGCTTTAAGGTCGATCCACACATATCCGTGACTAGACGGCACCGATGCTTTCCGTCTCAGTGGCTTCTGATGCATTTTTCACTGACATTCCCACAGCATCGCATTTACCTGTATCAGTGCTCAATTTTCAATGGCATCTGTGATTACTTTTAGTTTTAAAATTTGCACAGTGATCTCAAGTGCATCTTGGAACTTAGCGTGCAATATCTTGCTGCAATAGCATTACTCTTAGACGAAGAGGAAAAAAATAAACTTGTTGCGCTTTTTACGATTTTTTATCTATATGTATAATTAGTCGAGGCAATAAAGCACTAAAAAGGCCAAAAGTTCCCAATTGGTTGGGCACGGACGGATCGGAATGCGGTTTTTTGCATTCGCTTCCAAAAATTATTTGTAAAAAATGGCCCATTTTTTTTCTGAACAAACCGGAAATTGCACCTGTTCACCTGTATGTATGTTTGTATGTATGTATGTATGTAGACAAATCTTGCAACTTGATTTTGACCCACTTCCATATAACCGATCAACTTGAAATTTTGCATATATGTATAGTTCGCGTGACAATGCAATCTGACTATATTGTAAAAAAATCAAGATGGCGGTTCCAAAATGGCGGCCGAATTTTGCATTTTTGCTCCTCGACCCCCGACATGGGTATCAAATGAAAGGGTATGACAAGTACAATACAATTACCTATGTGGCGTCATTTCAAATTCAAAATGGCGGCCAACTCAAAATGGCGGAATACCTTTTTCTTTCCAACGCGCTCGATATGGGTATCAAATGAAAAGAAATGACAAGTAGAATACTATTACCTCTGTGGCGTCATTCCAAATTCAAAATAGCGACCAACACAAAATGGAGGACTACCTTTTTCTTTACAACGCGCTCGGTATGGTCAGATTGCATTGTCACGCGAACTATACATATATGCAAAATTTCAAGTTGATCGGTTATATGGAAGTGGGTCAAAATCAAGTTGCAAGATTTGTCTACATACATACATACATACAAACATACATACAGGTGAACAGGTGCAATTTCCGGTTTGTTCAGAAAAAAATGGGCCATTTTTTACAAATAGTTTTTGGAAGCGAATGCAAAAAACCGCATTCCGATCCGTCCGCGCCCAACCAATTAGGAACTTTTTTGCTTCATTGCCTCGACTAAATGTAATAGGAGGATGAATTATATTTGGGCATTCAAACAGCCTTACATCAAAACAAGCTTTACAAGCCTTACTTTTTATACAAATGTACTTTGTTGGAAAGTATTATTATATTCCGAATAAAAAAAATCCACAAAAACGTCGCACAAAAAAAATCTTACAAAAAAAGATTGCCGGTTTCAGTGTTTTTCAAATAAACTTTACCCAAAATTTCTGTTGAATTGTGATAAAATTTTCCGTTTCACGTCCGCGATAAATTAAAAAATATCGGTGGTAAAGTATTTTTTTTTTGTTTTTCACGGACGCCTGAAAGGTACTGAGAACGTTGGTGCCCTACTGCGTCGGATGTGTAGGAACATGATGCGCGTTTCCCAATTTGTTTCCATGGAATAACATCGTCCTGATATTTTTTTTTCACTGATGCTCCCGGTAGTGCACTGAAGTCGCCGTCACGTCACGGATCGCCCTTTATACTATCAATCCGTCATGTCTTTCACGAAATGGTGCAATGTCTATTAGAGTAAGCTTACCTCGAAATATAGAAAAAGCATAAGATAAGTTAAGCGGAGTCTAGGGTCGCGTTGGAACTCTTAGATGTAGTATGAGTTCATTTTTTAAGATCGCAGCTGAGCTAGAGATGCAACCGTTGAAGTGGGGGGATACAGCCCCGTCGGAACAAGTGGATCCCAGTAACCACTCGACAAAGGCTGTAACATCGACAATACCAGACTACCAAGTGATGAAGGAGATGTATCTTCCGATAGGTGAAGACCCGACCTAAGTGGAACTTTTATACTCTAATATTAACTGAAAAGTCCATCGCTTTGATGAGAGAATCATTAGATGCTATGCTTGCTCGGCTGTAATCTGCTAAGAAAGTTACTTTTAAGGCTTTAACTAACTTTTAAGAAAAGTTTAAATTTTTCTTTAAAATTAATTGGCTTAGCTTGAATTAGACTAAGGTAATTCAACTCAAGTCTAGTGTGAAAAAAGGTGACACTAATGGATTATAATTTTTCGAAATACAAGCTCAAACGATACAAAAAGTATACAAAAAAAATAAGAAGGGACAAAATTCGTTCTTCATCTTAAACTAATTAACAGGTTCCAATTAAGCACAAAATCCCTAAAGTGGTTCAACAACCTGGGCAAAAAGTTCATCAGCAAAAACTCCGAAGAAACTCCCCAAAATGTCGTTAACACTTAGTTTGATTAATTTACATTAAAAGGAACGAAAAAAAATCGTCCTTCCTCTCTATCTCTCTCCCTGCAATAGAAGTAGTCTTCCCGAAATAAAACTCGCTGGACACTAGAAGCACGCTTAAATTTTATCACTTTCAAGGTTTATCCTGACTCAGGACTACATACACGGTTTCTGTGTCCCAATCATGCTGCGATGGTCCTTTTCTAATGCCACGTCAAGGAATGGTCTATAAAAAGAAACCGCTTCCAATTGATGTTTATGTCTAAATATCTTGGACGGATTTAATTTCATTGATTACAGCGATTCGGACTAGAGGGAGACTGGGCGGAGGAGAGGGAGTGTGGATCCTTCAGACACTAAGGATATATACTGTACTAGAATCCATTTTAAGAGTATTTATTCCTTCGACAGTTTATCCCCGCGTATGTGGTGAGTCGCGTGTATATTTGCTCCGGTGTCTATTACGGTGGGTGGGGAGCTGGAAGTTCTGTGATTATTAACGAGTCCTAGGCACGCAAAAGCCTCCTTCTCTCTATTGTCTTTGGCGCAGTTGGGAGTTGGAAATGGTATTGCACAAAGTGGGAATTAGCCCGTAAACGTCTGACTTTTGTAACTTGTGCAAACAATCTACTATGCAAGTGCAGCTTTTGCCCTTTCTATGTGCACAGTATTTTTTCTTTTTTTTTAATTCGTTGTGGAACTTTTATGCTGCTTTATTATGCTCATGTTAGAGTAAGTTTTCAGTTGGTTGTGGGTTAGATAATGAAATGATTAATTGTTGTGAAAGTTTGCTCCTTGGGGAAATGGGGTTTTGCGAGCTGTCAGAAGAGATAATTACATTAGTTTTAGTTCATTACTTAGCATCCTTTTTAAGTGTTTGGAGTTTGTGTTTTAGCACGTTATTACTAAAACTATAAAAGAGTCTATCCAAACATTTGAAGCACATAATTTGCGGTCCTATCAAACAAAATACAAGTCTTAACAAACTTAACTTACAAGAGTAGGTACTGAATGTACTGTCAAACTTTCCAAATAAAACAAACCTGCACAAAATGCGGATCATCCAAATGAAAAACCATAAGCTCTTCCTCCTTCTCCTGCAATTTCGGACCATTATCATTTCTATCTAATACTGAAATATGCAACGCTTTCTCCACAACATGCGGCTCACTGCTAGGATTCTTCCTTATGTAACATTCAACAGCAGCGACCAAATTTGGACCTGGCTTGAACGAATCATGATCAAACGGACCATTCGTATATAACACACTATCATTGATCGCTAAATACTCCGAAGAATTTTTCAACTTATAAGAAATATCAAATTGCGGACAAAGATGCTTGAAGCTATATGGTCCAAGTTCACCAATCCTAATTGGATCATGTCGCAGATCTGATTCAATTGTTGAATACATTGCTGAATCCCAAAAGCAAAGCTTCTCGAAATTTAAACAGAAATCCTTTTCCTTGCTCGGGATTACTTCAATCGACATATGGGTCATGTCATTTGATAGTGAATTTGTGGCAGTTACTATGACAGTTGCTGGCTTATCTAAAACAAAAAAAAATATAGGTGAGTTTTAAAGATGAAATTTTGATTTTTGGCATATTTTTTGTTACTTACTTAAATTTTTGAATTCACTACCAACAAAAACTTCTCCAGTGCGACCGTTGATTTGTAAATAGTTTTTGTCATTTTCTAAAGTGTATATGAAACTTGATGATGTATTGGTATTGGGTTTTAAGGATAACACTTGAAATTTTCCTAGAGGAGCTTTTGTTAAAGTTTTTGAAGATTTTTCGGTTTGTGGTATCGTCACTTTTACTGATGATAGAGGAAGGAAAATTTCATAACCTAAAAAATAAATTTGTTATGATTAGATATGGTGTTTTAAAAATGTTTGATAATCAAAATAAAGAAAGGATTATATAATTTTAAGTAAGACAAGAATTTACAACATACAAGGTGACACAAAACTCATCAGGCATGGGTTGATGTAAGTAACCCATCTTAAGCCCTTGTTAGTCAGTCATCAGAGCGATGTAAACGGCACAAGCTTAATAAATAACCGTTCTTACAGGTGGAAGTGCAACCAAGCCTTCGCTTAGTGGCCACTTGTAACTGGTCTATATAGGGAACATCCTTATATCATCTGACTAGGGAGTACACCCTTCAAAACCTATCTACCCAAAATGTAAACGCGATCGCATCGAAAGCTGCAAGGTAGTGGGTAGCTTAACACTATCGCTTACATTTGTTCTGGCCACCAAGTACACCCAGTTCATTAACTATCTTATTCCGATACTGTGGCTTTGTTAGCATGAACCTATCTTTAGGCCTTAATGGATCAAATTAAAAATAAAAATAGAAAAGAGGAGTTGTGAGTGTGATATGCTATCAGCGTCAGTTCAGAGGTAAAGAGGGAGCTGACATGACTTTACAACCTTTCACGCCGAAGCTACCTAGAGAAAGAGGGCCAGGCAAAGCAAGACCAAGAAAAGACGGCCGAAAGGAAAGTGGAATGTCCCACAAGACATATATGGCAAGAAGCAGGCTTTTAATGATGAACAAGACCTTGCTTTAACAAATTATCACTAGCAAAAAATCCTTAGGCAAATTGCTGAACCAGTTTAAGTGGTCTGACCTAAAGTTCTGAGGTATATGGCCTGCTAAGAATACAATAGCTCCCCGCTACACTCGTGGTAGATACATCATTAAAAGAAAGAACGAAAGAACCCGCAAATCACGCTCCCGCTACAGGCATTAAAATTTTAAAATGCACCTACCAGAGGTATGCACGCTCCCGCTACAGGCATGAAAATCTATAAATGCACCGCATCGGCATAGAAGACCATTCCAAATGCGAGTGTTGTTATACCAAGCGGTCCCCAACAAAGTAGTAATCACGTCCAAAACTGTTTCATGCTAAGTGCGGACGAATCTTATTTTTATTCAGGCGTACCGCGCCTGTTTCGGTACCGTGCAGGCTTTTTGGCACCGTGCTTACCTCTTGCAGACTAGGAGCGAGCGAGTTTTACTTTAACTCGGGCTTGTAAGATTTCAAGCTTCCATAAATGTAAGAGATCCCGGTTCTACTCAGGTTTCTTTGCAATACCTCCCGGTACAATTTTGGCCCCTCGAAAACTAAAAAACCTTGGGCTTTACTTTTTTTCTCGGAATACCCCAAAAGCTTGCTTTCGCTCTTATCGAATGTGCTCGGAAGTTACAATCTCAAGAATAATATTGGTGTTTACGAAAGTAACGTAATGATCGCTCCTTAAGGACCGTAAACATCATCAAGCCCTCTTGTCATTTTTTCGAAAACCTAACCCTTTCGAAGTTATTCAAGGTCAAAGTTTCCAAAAATCACTTTTCGGCGAAAAAATTCCTTGAATTATTCGGAAAGGTCAATTGTAGGCAATAATGTTTTGTATTCACTGATCAAAATTTTTTTTCGAAAAAACCAGGGTTTTGAGTGATTTTTTGTCCAAAAAGTGATAACTCCGGCGGCCATGTTATTTTTGTGATTCCGAAATTGTTTTCTTAAAAAGTCCCAAGGAAGCTGTGGACCAATTTTCAGCCATTTTGGAATTTTGTCTCCTTTTGTGCGTTTTTTTGCTAATTTCCCCGGACTAGACGTACGTCATTTGACTAAATTGCAAACAAAATATTTTTAAATGCGTTTTTATGGCTACAAAACAATCGACTCTTTTGTCGTTTCCATTTGAAGAAATCGGCAGCTAAAACACTTCGTCTGGTATCCGAAGCATAAGGGGTTTAATATGCAGATTATAATTTGGAAGACAAGAACACAATGCTAGGCCTCCTTGTACCAAACCCATAAAGGAACCACTGCAACTGCTTGGACGAGCTGTCCTACTGCAGCCACAGTAGTAGTAATTAAACAATGCTTTCATCGAAGATCTTTCTTTTTCACATGTGACGGTATTAAGCGCAGGAATCAACCTATGTACCACCAGTCCGGCATGTTGTTGGTAACGAACTGGTGCAATGACTAGTAACAAGCCTAGAAGTTCGAAAATGGTGATGAGTTTTTGTCAGGCTGGTATATTTCTATGGTGGTTCAAATGATAGATAGTAGAGCAAATAGCGTCAATACGAATGAAATTTAAAGGACGTACTTTATCAAGCGTCACTTCACTGAATATCTGAGCAAGAAAGGCTTGGTATCGTAAAGTAATACGTACTTTGGTTGAAGTGTTCTGTAACTTATACTAAAAAGCAGGCATTGTACCTGTTTGTTCTAAAGCCATATTGCTTGTCTTTCAAGTTTAGTTCGGTTTCTAGATATTTCATAAGTTCGTTATTGATTTTTAACTTCATTATTTTGGGCTGTAGTAGAGGAGTTGTGGGAGTCACTCTTTTTCATATGGGCTGAATATGTGCAAGTTTCGAAGAGTCTGAATAAACACCGAAGAAATACGATAGAGTATGAAGATTTTTAACAGAGGTTTAGTCAAAGGTAAGGCGCATTTTCTTAGAACCATAGGGGGTATATTGTCAAGTCCAATGTAATTATTGAAATCAATTTCTTTTTAGTACATACATACATATATGGAACAAGCGAGTGCAAGAGTGGCATAGAAGTATTGGTTAAAAAAGAATTCAAAGCGAACAGATTTAGAGGCATTTAGCATTAACTGATTGGATCGAAACCATTGATAGACGCGGTCAAGATCGCCATTAAAGTTGTGTACACAGTTATCTACCAATCAAATAGGACTATCTAAATAAATTTGAACATCACCTGCATACATATACAGTTTAACATTTGTCACGACATTGCTGAGGTCATTTATGCTCATCCTAAAAGCAACGGTCCTAATACCCAGTGCACGTGAAAGATGTGAAACATCTTTGGCGATCTTTATCTTTCTTTAAATTGAATAATTAGTAAGAATAAAGACCATTTTACATCCCAAACGTAAAGTGGAAACGCAGCTCTTGAGCTCTTTTATCGCACCACGATGACCATTTAGACCACGTTTGACCATAGTCAGTGGACACAACCTGCACGTGACAAAGCGACATGTAATGATGATTTCGAAAGCTTCTTATCGTATTTGTAGATGATTTTGGAATACTGTGGTCGTACTGGTGTACTGTGGTCGTACAAGCAAACTAACTAATGGTAATTTTTTGCTGATTTCATATTAAACATGAGTAGTAAATAACAAAGGAGCAATAAAAACTAGCAAAGGAACTATCCTACAGATAAGGAGTCCAAAAATTAAAGAATTCCTGAAGAAACAGGCCCGACATCCTTGAACTCCTCCTTTAGTCTCACCCCCTTTGTTTTTTTAAGCGCGGAAACAAAATTTCAAAACAAAACCCTTCGTTAGTCCTGGAGTCCAGAGTCCACAGAATTGTCGTAGCCCAGCGCACAGTGCGGCAAATAGCACATTTTTTGGACAAACGATAATTCCCAAGCCTGGAATTAATTAAAATTAAAAATAAAATTTTTTAAATATTCGTTATAAAATTGCCTTTCATTCTATCGAGCCCGAATTTTGAAATCTCAAAATTAAAGATGGCTAATCCAATATGGCGGACATAGATAAATTTTCTAAGTAAATTAAAATTTTATCAAAAGATTCTTTAAAATTATTGAAATTAATTATTATTAATTAATTTTTGGGTTCCAAAAAAACCCCCCAAGTAACAATTTTTTATAATTTTAAAGAATCTTTTGATAAAATTTTAATTTACTTAGAAAATGTATGTCCGCCATATTGGATTAGGCATCTTTAATTTTGAAATTGTAACTTCCGCCATTCCTGCCCTTTTACAGACCGAATTCTCAGAAATCCGAATGTTCCATCTAAATTGTTGTAAATTCTAGTTAAGTAATATTTTGTGCAACTTACATTTAATAAAAAAAGTCATTTTACGTCCTCTTAAACTCTTATGTAAAAATAGCGCACCTCTTTTTTTATTATACCTTTTTGAAATAGTTTGCAATAAAAGCTTTGAAATATAAATAATAAAATTCAAATGCCGTGGTCAAGAATCGAACCTGCGACTTTTTGGAATATCAACGTCGTAGGGCAACCACTCAACCATTTGTTCCATTCTGCCTATGGCTGGCACGTTATGTCTGGCTCGCGGCATATAAAGACTTTTCTTTGGTGCTACTATTTTTTTTTAATATCTCCATCTTATTCTGTCTTCTTCAATACAGATCTTCCGTTTCCTGGAATAAAAATTGGATTGGACGAAGCGTTCCCAAAAAGCGTTCCCACAAAACGTTCCCGACCTTGAAGAATTACTCTCAACGCGCCCAAAGATGTTTCACATCAATAAGTCGATAGCGTTCTTCGTTGTTGATTAACTTACATTTAAAATCCTTTGAAGGCTATAAAGCCTTTTATAAAATCGAAACAGAACCCGACCCAATTCTGATCCTTAACATAATGATGACAGCAAATAATTGAGAAACCCTCTGTCACTGGAAATTTCGATGAATAAACTGAAAAAAAACTCCAATACATCTAAAGAACTCCCGATCCGTCAAACAACCACGCGTGTACTGTACATAAATAAAGCCTACAAAACTGCCTTTCTTGAAAGTGTCCAACCACTCAGAGATTTCAAATTAATTAAATTTCAAATTACCCCAAAGCCAGTAAAATCAGCAACCATTACCACCACTACCACCACAGCGCGTAAAACACAATGCATTTGCGGCACATAATTAACAGAAAGAATAGGTGTCAGAGTTTGATAGCACACTTTTAAAAGCGGCAACATTGCCAGGAGTAATGAAACCCGTGAAGGACAATAAAATCAAAAGGGAAAATCTCCACGCCGAAGGATTTGAAGCGTTCATTGATTCGTCCTTTCATGTTACCTAATTAAGTCATAAATTGGCAGGGCTTAGGTCCTTTTACTGCTGTTTACATTGTATCCTCCAATTTCCGTTAAATTCAGGACTGGCCGCCGTGTGTCCTGTCCAGGCCCCGCCAATTATTATTGATTCGCAATCGCCAATGTCAACTATCATCAACATCGCATCGAGGAGTCCTTCGTCCTGAATATTCTATTTACGTGCCGTCATGGCTGATTCTGCTCGGCTCGTTGCTGGCTCGTCTCGTTGGGGATTAAATATTGAATAGCGATGATTTAATGAACGTGGATGATACAAAGGGAATTACCGCGTGCTCGTCAACGATAGAGATACATACATCGTCCTGCTGCAGGCCTGGACTGATTCATCAGCGGGAATAATTGATGAATTCATAATTATATAAAACTAAGATCCTGGATTGTAGTGTGTGTGTACATATGAGAATTCGCCGGCCATGCATGCATGCATACTGAACACTGAACAAACTTTTGGTCCCGAGATTAGCTAATTACAAGCTCATAAGTTATTGCATCGAGCCACAGCCGAAGTGCAGCGTTATCTCGCTGCAGTGTGTTTGCCTTGGGCGATAAAGCAATCGGGACATGTGTAATTGATGATAGTGGATTATCTGTGAGCAAAGTCGCTGCAGCTTCTTCAGCCGTGGCTGAGCAATGTTTGCGTTTTGCATATACTCAGTAGGGCTAATTGCCCTTGGCTACTACTGCCAGGCATTTCCTATCCCCGCAAATGAGCCCTTTCTGTTCGAGACATGCTGATTTCACTCAAGCTCCGTTATTCAGGGCTGATGCCAAGGGAAACAATCATCTTGTTATCCTTCTTACAATAACACAAAAATTCTGTATTTCTGAGAGATGAGTGAGTCATGTGCAAGGAGACTTGTGGGAGTTAAGAATTATGCTTCTTTGGTTAATTCACAGATTTTGCGAAGGGAAGACACGAGTGAGTCAAGGCGACTTTTTACTTGTTTTGAGATTTTTACTAGGAGTCGTCGTCTGGCAAGTGGCCTTGAAATTTGTTTGTTAGTCAGATTTGTTATTCATTCATGAGTGTACCTGGAATGGATCGTATTAAGGAATTATACGATATTCGGTGTTTTCCTATTTTGCGTTTTTTAGTAACATAACAAGATTTTGTGATTTAGTTAAACATGATTATTTATCAAAGTAACAGATTCTACGGAGATTTCAAAACTATCTAATCACGAATACTGTAATTTTGTCTATCGATAAAGTCCTCAATAATTACACATTTATTTTCATATATTCACAGTAAAAATTTGCAACTATTTTGCATCTGAAAATAACATAATATATTTCTGTGATTCCATAGACCAGTTTTATTCAAAATTTAAGCGAACTTCCTAAAAACGTTAAGGTACAAGATGCGTTTTATGTTTTAAGCCGATTTTGTTTGGCCGCCATTTTGTTTTGGCTGTCATTTGTCAGTTCGTATTTGACAGTAGTTGTGGATAGCATTCGGTGCAGACTTTTAATAGATATGAGACAGAACTTAGTTTTAGAAGCGTTAAATTCGACAAGATTCTTGCAGCAGTCAGGAATGAGCTCGATATCGCTGTAGATTAGTGTTAGGTAGAACATATAAAATCTGTTTGTAAGAGGTGCCTCTTTTTTCTTTTTAACCAGTACAAAGTCATACTTCAAATGAGGCGAAAGAAAGAAAAGAAAAAAATAACTAATGAAGAGCTTTTTCTACGAATTTGATTCTAATGTGCATTAACTGCCTCAAAGAGAGTAAGAAACCTATGCCTCTACGATGTATATTTATATTTTACAATCACACCTCGCTTCATTTTAAATTGGATATTTTACTGCCACAAAAAAAAGTAAGAAATGTTTCTCCAGTACACGTATTTACAACCTCGCCTCGCCTCATTTCAAGTTGCAAATTTTATTGCCTCAAAAGAAGTAAGAGAGATGAAACCCAACACTACGTATTTACAATCACACCTCGCCTCATTTTTCGTCTCATATACCAGTAGGACATTATTTTTGAACCGGGACATTTAAAAAAATTGGGTACTCAGTACAATTTACCATCGTGTAAGGGACAAATGTACTGCCTCATGTAGGTCCGGCTTAACTCTACTATAGATAGAGTTATATATGTACAGTACATGAACTTCACGATCACAAGTCCACGGTTTGACATGTGTTTATCTAATATTGTCGAAGGTATAGGAGTCACTCAGGGTATCGTAATGAGTGAGTTTGCAAATTAGCTTGGAAGAGTAGATAATTTATAAAAATTAGAAAAATATCGGGTGATAGAATAGATGCTTGAGGAACTCGGATATGGTTTGTAGTTTTGATTCTACGCCATTAATACTTGATCGTTCCAGTAGAAGACAGCTAGTTCCTTAAAAGTGAGTCGGTACTAATAGCTTTGATTTTAGTCAACAGAATAGGGTACCATTCAAAAACCTTGGATATAGGAACAGACTAAATTCAGTGAAGCGACGGATGCTTTGGTTGAGGTGCCCTGTGAAGGGCCGTCCTCACTACGCGGGCTTAGATCCCACACCTGCATGAAGGTGCGTCGGGGTCTCCCATGATGCATCTTGAAGCCCGATATTCAAAATTCAAAATGGCCGCCAAAATATGACCGAAATTCAAAATGGCTACCCAAATTTGCCAATTGTGTTCCGATTTTTATGAAAATTGGTATCTGGGGTTTTATAAGGTAACAAATAACGAATTTATGATTAAAACTTATAAATTCAAAATTGCGGGGCCAATATGGCGGACGAATTTTTCCATTTGTGTTCCGGAACAGCCTTAATTGCCCAATTTTTTAACGTATGGCTGAGGCTGTCTACGCAATCGGCTCAGAATTGATCAGCAAAGTTTTTTGGAAAGATGGTAAGGTCAAGCGAAAATGTGCTAAAATGTGCCTAATGGTTGCTATTTATTTTTGGTGGATAGTTACGTTTTTAAGGATATTTCATGCGTTTATTTGACCAGAAAGTCTCATAGGTTTATCACGGGCAACGCCGTGTGGACCTTCCCAGTGGGTAATAAAGAAAGTTATTCTGTTGAAACTAATTGTTGCTTGATCAAATTTTCACCAGGAACAAATGTTGGATGAATTTTTATTTCAGGTAACTCGTGGGTCTTTATTTTTTGTGATATTCTCATATCTTAATCTGACATTGAAAACGTTTCAAAATGCAAAAGCCCAAAAACTTCGTACAAAAAGGACTTTTATTTGAACCTTACAATTTCCATATTTAATACGAGCATAACTCTAAGAATGAACGACACTTTTTCAACTCTGCTATGGGTAATATAAGACAAAGTAAATCAATAAATAAAAAAAGAGCTTTGTATGTAATTGACCATTTACAAATGCGAAGTCATCCTTGACATTGGAGGGAAAAGGGTTAATCTTCACTCAATACCCTAAAAGCGTGGCGTGAGTTAAAAAAGATGAGGTTTGCGTCACTCTTTATCTCACAATAACGCAAGACTTACTACGACACAAAGTGCCCAATTTCTCGACCAACGCCCTCACATATCCCAAAGACTCGATGGGATTGTTGCTCCTATGCAAAATCTCATTTCCAAAACTTCTTTGCATTTCACGAAACAAAAAATCGAAAACAATCAAAATCCCCAGCAGCAGCCGCCACACAGAATACGCTCAAAATAATTAAGGATTTACGAAACACAATCCGCCATAGATCCAGGCGAGTGCTAACTACCACCACATGTGTAGCTTTAAGAAACCACTTGCGATTTGCAGATACCAATTTGTCTGGCAATGAAATTGGTTGGTTGATGGCATCAACAACACGAGCGAAAATAATGACGGCGAAAAAGTGTTCAGCGGTCTCAAATCAAGGATTTTCTTTGCGGACTCCGTGTTTATCTAGATTAAACGCACACGGCTGCTAGAGCAATGTAAGTCAAAGTCCGCCCAGCTGTAACATATGCAAATGGTTCTCATCGTGGTGCTAAAGATTCAGTAAGCACCAACCACACTTGCGCCCGTCCAGACATTTTGACAACACATGAA
The DNA here is from genome assembly GCA_963855945.1 of Thereva nobilitata. NCBI lineage: Eukaryota > Metazoa > Arthropoda > Insecta > Diptera > Therevidae > Thereva > Thereva nobilitata. The sequence continues at coordinate 16,292,693 of OY979698.1, forward strand.
ATCGAGGTCGGCAGATAGTTTACGGGATTTTCGCGTAAAATTTTACGATTTTCTCTTATCGTTCAAAATGCGCTTGATTATGTCATCAAAATCGCGTTGATACGTTGCCAACGTCATAAAAAGGTGTTTGCGGTCATCAACCATCGCGTATGTTAATAAAGACGAAAATTATATTTACTTTGGAACCCGGCGACCCATGCTTGTTGCGAAGGGGAAAATTTTTAGATAATTTTGATAAATTTATCCTGGAAAAAGTATCCTTAATTTTTACATACTATAATCAGACTGAATTCGGCAAGAAAAAAACACTCGAAAACTTTCTCCATTAAGAGCCCTCAATTCAACAACAGCCGACATCATATTATCCTTATTCATATAAAGGAGGATAAAATCTACTTGGCATGACGCATCTGCTCCTGTAGAGTATAGAGAGTCATAAACTCTACTTTTTCGCCTCCTAGTTCAGGAAGGATGATTTTTCAGGAAGAGATGAAGCGCGGTGAGTCACTGTTGTGCCGGCGAGGGTCAGTTTCAGTTTTTCGTCTATCTTCAGGGATGATTATTCCAGGATGTTTCCGACTTGTCTGTCTATGCACGCCGTCGTTGTGAACAAGTGTTCGTAAGTGCAGAGAGGGTTGTTTGTTATTTTTTCGGTAGGGAAATGAATAATGCAAAAGTAAAACAAGTTGAAATATTTCATTAAAATTATCTAATGAAAAAATAATAAACAAAAAATGATTTTGCAGATTTTTTGGTGGAGGGTTTCGGGGTTTTTTTGGTCTTTATTTAGGGCGTTTTTAATCTACCCCAAATTTTATAGGATTTTATATATGACTTCTCAACCCATGATTCTTTCTCAATAAAATTTCTCTCCTATTAGAAATTTCATAACATCGGAAATTTAAGGCATACTTTGGTCAGCAGAGACACAATTAGTCGAGATTTCAACCATTAAAAACTTGATCTTTTCGTTCTGTCTAAAGAGGCCGACAGCATCCACTTGTTACTAGATAATTGACAATATATGCTGTCTAAGTACAGTCATAGCTTTATCAATAGCTGCGTTCCATTGGGCAATATTTGCTACTCCGGAGTACTCCCGGTTATACTCAACTACTCCTGCTCTTGCTTTAGGGTATTTCACTCCTATTAGAAACGCATAAAATTTCCGCCAGGTTTGCAAGCTTTAACTATTTAAAAATAGATGGCCTTTTGTTTTTTAAGGTTAAGTAAAATGTCGATTAATTATTTTAAAGTGTTTTTTTAAAGTAAATCTACAAAAACGGTAAATATAGTATACAGTAAGATATAAAATTTCCTTTTATTTAAAGAAAAATAATTATTTCACATTTCTTTTAAGGGCAATAAATTAATTTGAGGTTATGTTTTACTCGTATTTTCTTCTGATATGAATAATCGTGTTCCATTGGCCATGTACTCCGGAGTACTCCGGATTAGAAAATTTCTCCCAATGGAACGCAGCTAATTGCATAGGAAGCATTGACGAGCAGTTCGGCCGGTGAAGCCGCGGTATAAATTCTTTTAAACACAAGAGAGATGACGTTTCACATATCAAAAACAATATTTAAATATGTAAGTTCGTCAGTACCATCTGATTGCTAAAGTTATCATTATCTCATTATCACTTTTTTCTCATTATTAGGGATTTTTGTTTATCTAATACAAAGCATTCATTGATTATTTCAAAATTATTGTTTTTGTATACAGTATTGTTCATGGTGGGTGCAATTTTTTTGACCTTTATTTCTTATCAAAATCAAACTCGTGCGAAAACAACTTGCTTCAATTTTGTTATTTTAACCTAATCACACACACACACACACACACACTAAAACCAAAATCCAAAAAAAAACGAAAATCTTCACCATCCGCTGTTTTTTTTCATTCATTATTTATCCTCCAAATTTAGATAACGAAAACTTGGTTTTAATCGCCGCATTAAGGGACGTGCTGTATACCCTTGGATAATATTGAGTGATTTGGTACTAATATTCGCAAATGTCCTACGCAAGTTCATGGGGTTTGGTAAGAGCGCACCTAATGAAATTTTATCGATTCCAATTACACCAGACCGATAACAGCGCTAGAGCAGCCATCGTCATCGTCCATATCTGGAAATTTATCATAATGTGTCGGTGGCTAAATTTAATCAATTTGTCAATTCCCTGTTTTGTTCTCTCTAGGATACAGCAATGGATTTGGTTGGTGCCTTTTTATTTTTCTAAATCTGGGATTATTAATAGCAACACTCGTACCCAACTCAAAATTTGCTAATATATTTCGGGTCAATCACTCCAAATTTTAAAACAGCTTTGTACATTTCACAAGGTGCAATTACAAGAGCTATTAGCAAAAGTCCATTATTGTAAGGAAGATGTTATTATGACAACCCTCGTCCTTTTTATCATTATTATTGGGAACACACCCATTTTCTTGAGGTGTCAGAGCGTCAAACTTTAAAAATGCATTAAACTGTCGAACCATGTTTATTCGGAAATTGAGTGGAAAATAATTGACCTTTGTACCAACTGAGTGGAAGGCTGTGTGCCCGTGGAAAATGGCATCCCTTACCTGTCAATATAAGTTTGTATAAATTGCAAAAAAAAATAAAATACAAGTCCAAGGGGTGTTACTGATTTGCATAATTTTGTGTTTTGGAATTTGATCATTTTACTGCTGACTTAAATAAATAATTGGGATTTTTTGTGGATGATGAGTGCAGATGGATGAACATTTTCTAATGTCAAAATAGGGGTTAAATTTGATGATAAATTAAAGATTCGTTCAATCTGTGGACTGGAAAAACTTTCTAGGCATTTTTGCGATAGATGGCGTCAAATCCAAATAGTCACAAACCACTGACTCGTTTGAAAAATGATAGTTCGAGTGAACCGAGTTCGAATGTGATCGTCATCATCATCGAAATTTGTTCAGTGGTTGGAAAGTTGTTTGCATTTGAAAATGGAGGAACATATTGAGAAGATGCGGTATATTTTGCAATATTATAACGACAAAGGGAAGAACGTATACATAGGTTTATGAAAAAAATGCTGTTGTGTACGGTGAAGGATTTTGATGTGAAAGATGCGTCACGGTCGTCCAATTACTGAAAAAGCTGATGAAATTCTTGAAAAATTCCAGCGATAGTCATGTCAGCAGTGTCGATATTGGTATGGGGGTAGGCACTGAACACAAAACCTCTTTTTGAACCATTTATACAAAGCTATATACAAAAATAGGCTCGATTTATGGGTTGCCTTATGAGTTTAGTAAGAAAACATGACAGACCGTATTCATATCTGCGATATGTTGCTGAAATCTAATGAAGTCGACCCACTGACATATAATAATGGATTGCTCATCAGACATTATTCCCATATAAACTCATGGCACCAAAAAGTATAGAAAAGTATAGTCCTCTCGCTCATCCATAAGCCCCTTTTTTCACCGAACTCAAATTTTGTTAAATTTCGTGTTGAGAGTTCAGTGCATTCACTGGCAGAAATAAAATCAGATAGTGCCAAACTTGGGAAAATAAAATATGACATTAAAAAACTGCACACTTTTCCATTTTATTAAATATTTTTACTCTTGGCTATCAATAAACCACAAAATACGATAACTTTTTTATCCTTGCAGTAAAATAAGAACGGTAAATAAAATTCTGGAATGATTTTAAGCGAAATTTAAAATAAAACCGCCACAACGGTTGTACGATATTGAAGTTGCCATACCTGATTTCATTTTTTCTTTTGAATTAATGTCAGAATGTTTACAAAAAATATATGGGTATAGTGATTTTTTTATTTCTGTCTCGTTTCGCCATAAGACCCGGAATTACTGACATTTAGATGAAACAGGGGTAGAGAACTCGCATGGTTTAACATAAATATTTGTAATTAAGGAAAAAATGCATTATAAAAGGGAAATAACATCAAAATTGCATTTGTTATTTTTTTAAGAACAATTTATTTTGTTTCCATCGTCCAAAAACGAATATAAACAATTTTTAATTTACAAAAGTAACGGACGTGTTTACATGTCAGTGAAAAAAGGTTTGCCAGCAATGGAACGAATTGGTGCCATGAAAATTTCCTGATGAGCAGTCCATTCTATATGTCAGTGTGAGTCGACCCATTTGTGAAACGTCTTATAGCCAATGATGAAAATGGTTTACGTATGCCATAATCTGAAACGTCCAAATGGTGGACAAGTGATGGTGGCCAGCACAAACGCTCATCAGTTTGAAAGACGATTGTTTCTCAGCTCTACTGTGGAAATAAAATTTATGAAATGAGGCTTCTGGCGACTTTGGTGAATGCCGCGATTCTGACTAGACTATATCCAGTAATTGTTCATTTGCAGCGATTTATACATATATTTTCTTCTAAAGCCAATAAATTAAATCGTTCTTGTAATTTTGTGTTCGAGTGATTTATTTAAATTTCTACAAAACATTCCCTGGTACAAAAAACTGAGGCGGTAAACTCAGCGACCAAAAGTGCAAGGTCGCAATACTAGTCAGATTACGCTAGGCAATTGGACACCACGTAAAAAAGCGTACCTTGTACACTACCACAAAGGTGGCGTGGAAAGGAGTGCGTGATTCATGAGAAATAAAAAATTTAAAACTCTCTAAATCAAAATATCTCCAAAACGGTTACTCTTAGGCACAAAAATCTAAAAATCCGCCCGCCAGAGGTATGCACACCTCCGTTACAGATAGGAATGTATTCGTAATCGACCATTCCAAACGCGAGTATCTTTTTACGAAAGCGGTCCCCAACTAAAAACTAACCACGTCCAATGCTGCTTGACCTAAGCAATCGAACGAGAATCGGTCTACTGAGTTTGCTAATAACACCGGTTCTCTTCGTCCTATGCAATTTTTTAAAGCTCCAATTTTGCTCCCTTTAGTCTAAAAAAAGTGTGAGCGTACCGTGGTTCGTTTAGACTATTCTGTGCGTCTTTTATCGATACGTGCCTGTAGCGGGCTGCATTCGGTAGAATTTTTACTCAGATGTAGCGTGCCTCATTTGGGTGCCATACAGGCGTTTGGACGCTGTGCGTGCCTGTTTCAGGCTAAGAACGGACGAGTCTTATTTTTACTCGGGGAAATATGGTTGTGCGAGTACGATATGCACGCAAGCTAATGGGCCAAACCAACTATTAGAATCTGTGCAGATGTAACAAGGGTAACTACTGGACTTGTAATAGCATATGTAAACTACTTGAACCAACGTATTTTTTCTACTTTCATAATTTCTTAATCTGCCGGCCCTGGTAGTCTAAGAGCTAAGGCGGCGGTCAACAACGGTTGATTTAGAAGACAAAATTCCGTGAAAAGATAATACTTTCGGTACGGATATCCCATCAAACGGCGAATCTCTTTTAGAATATGCTTGTTAGAATCTCGGATAGGCCTAAATACGAACAAATTTATATCGGTTAAACTACAACTTTAATAATAACGCCGTATGATAGCCATAAGAATTCATAGAACTCTAAGAATGTTTTTTATTCTTTTACATACGAGAAGATGCACTGCCCAAAAGTCAAGGATAAACATTGAAAGGACAATACAAAACAACAGACCTACAACTTCCAAAAATCTGACTAAGAATGAGATTGGACAATCGTAGCCCTAATAAGGCACCTCGCTGGCTTAACCGATAAATAACTAATAAAACCTGACACTTGCGTCTCTGGCTTAGCCGGTTGGTATTGAGGATAACGACTTATGCGAAATCGAAGACCTGTTACAAAACACTTTTGTTTTGATTTTTGTTATATCCGTGCGCTTTGTGACAATTTTTGCTTTTGATGCTCTTACAACATCCAGGATTTCAAACACAAGCTCTATCATCTGCTCCTTCAACAACGTCTGCACTCATATTAATCTTCTATCTTGTCCTCTATTCCTTTCTTTAAGACAAACTTACTACTAAACATTGGACAATGACGAGTACGGCAACGGCATGATGGACTAACGGTATTACAAAGGGTGACTCCTAACATAAGAAAAAGTATAGACGATGGACGAGATCATACCATCAGACCAAGGATAAGGAATAAGAACAGGACTGACTGGTAGTCGAAATCTAGAGATGTAACTCTGAAATCGGTTATGAAAAATCTTCTTTTTTGCAATAAAATCTGAAACTTATTTTTAAAGTAGGTACCAAAAAATTTCAAAAACCACTTGAAGTCTTCGCAATTTTTTGGTTAACCCTGAATTCGCCCAGAAAATAATGAATAAATTATATTATCAAAAACTCTCCCTTTTTTCTGATTGCTTACTAAAATCACATAAAAATAGCAAATGTAAGTGTGATAATACTTTGTGATAACGATTTTCATATATTTGTTTAGAGCAAATTTGGACAATGACAAAGACCAAATTTGGACGAGGATCATTTCTCAGGAATATACCATCAATGATACTGATAATTTCTGCAATTTTAAATTTGATTTACATTATCACAGAGAAAATAATTACAGCTAATAAAAAATAATGTTAATGCGAAAACCCATTCAAGTTTTTTGCTATCATGAATTTTGATCCTCAGAGTCCTTCAGATGAACTTCTTTCTACTCCATAATTGTATAGTTTACACGCAAACGATCCTTACTAATAACCCCATCAAAAGTTTGTTATAACAAAAATTAAAGCTAAGATTTTTTTTCTCTAAAATTTATGATTATTTCCTAATTTTTATTCAAAAAAAAATCTAAAAATTCCTTATCACCACAACTCCGCCCTTTTCCCGGAGACACATAAAGAGACACCCTGAAGAACCTGATGATCGTAACTCTAAAAAAACGTTTTCATAATAAAAAAAATATTAAAACAAAAAACAAAAAAAAATCCCCGGCTATTCACTACAACACAAATTAACTGTCAAGAAGGGCCCAGAGGAGTAGATTTATTATCATCATACAAAGTTCCATTACACCCTACTGCAGGAATCAACGACCAGACAGCGAAAAAACCGAACTATCCCATATTCTTCCCTAGAAAAATACAGAAAAAGGACGAACTGAAATCATCCCCCCTAAAAACAAAAAAACTAAATAAAAAGAACCCCGAAAAGAAAGACAGAAAAAAAACTGCAGGCACGTGGAAATCAAGCCAGGAAGGAACTATCAAATCTTATCCACACCTTAAAATTATCCAAAAACAAATTCCTGACTACCAAAAAAACAATTTCAAAAGCCAGGGATTCCCTAGTCCTTGATCCACGACCGCGGCATGCCTAGCCAGCTGTGTGTGGACGGGGCTGATGGCCTATTAACGACACGCCATCCCCTCTATAATATGGTATATATACAAATATTTGGGGGGTAAAACCGCGCCAGGGATGCACATTATAGCATGCATTTGTGAACTATGCTCTATTCATTTGGGTACATCCTTACCTGCACAGGTGACGATGTTAGATAGAATAATTAAAAGGTGTAATCCATAACAGACGACCTTAACTATGTCCTGTAGCCTCTTCATTATGCTGCACGGGGAGTATCCTTCGGTTGTTATCAGATTATGGAAATTTTAGTGCACCACACACTCCCGCGGTAATCACTTATTATCAATTAGTCCTTTAAGGACACACATTTCACATTTCGTTAATGAGAATTTTTTGTGTAAACTGAAAAAAAACTGAATTTTTTAAAATTGTGTTTCAAGCGACGACGAGACTTTTAAGGACCAACACTGAGAAGAAACTGAAAACTTTTTGAATCCTCTATGTTCACTTCAAGCTCTAGGCTACAACACAATCTTAATCACCGAAGGAATTATTATCCTTAAGCAACCGTCGCGTGCGAATGTCCGTATCAAACTGAATCTAAATAGCGGAACGTGTGCCGTCGTCTACCCTTGTGCGTCGCGAATAGTACTTGGCATTGTGATGTACACTCTACTCTCCCTCGATAATCTAGTGTTGTGTAGTCCAAATTATTTCTTTCTTTTTTTTCGAAAGCCCTCTTCTAGCCGTTATCAAAAATGTTTCAGGAACTTGAACGCCTCCGCTTCTGCCACATCAGCAGCACTTCGGGATTCCGGTATAGAACTGAACTGAAAAATGTGGAGCTCGACCGCACGGGGCAAACCACCCCAGAATGTTGCTAGCGAAATATAACAGAAAAGCGGAAAATCTAATGCCGGATATCCCGGGCTTTATTCCAGAAAGCTTATTCTGGAAAGCTTTGGAAGTAGTCTCAGATAACATTCCACGAGGAAAATCAACAGTTGACTTGGGTGTTTTGGGTGGCGGCGGGGGTGGGGTGTTGAGTGATTTTGCAAAAACAAAAATGGAAATGCTAAAAGGGCGCGAATTATTATCTCTATTAAGTCCTAACTAAGTATGAATATTGACGAAAAAAAAAACCGCGATAGAGTGGTTTGGGTTGGTCTAGTTTTTTTTAATAATTAGTGGTGGTTTTTGCGCTAGCCTAAATCGTTGCATGTCCAGACAGCTTAACGGTCTTAAGGGAAACTTAGTTAATGTAAGGGTTTTTAACAAGTTCTGACTAAGTACATTATTTCTTGGACACCATTTTATATACTATTTATATTAAGAAAAAAAAAACTAGAAATAAACTCGATACGTTCTTTAACTAACTCAAGAAAATCACGGAATGGCCATCAGGGCCCATTCAACAAGATCAACTTGGCACACTTTTTCAAGAGTTTACTTATAGGGGATTATGGGTTCTTTGATATTGAAAAAAGTTGAAAGGACCTCTATTCTGTCAAAAGGAGCAAATTTATGTTGTGGAACGAAACAATAAAACTAATAGGAATTTTTTTAATTTAATATTAGAAACCATCGAATGGGCTATGATGTAACTTCACGTACGAAGGAAATTTAAGAGCATTTATGCATCATAAATATTCACGCATACCCAAAAGATGAAAGATGAAAGAATTCTTCGATGTAATTGAGCAAGAACTTGTCCCAGATATGATAGAATTGTGGGGGATTTAAACCTCAAAATAGATTGGGATCTTGCTTCTTAGGTATTAGTTCGGCACCGACAGATTACTTCAAAATATTAATGAAAATGGACAAGATGTCATAAATATGGAAGTAATTAAGAACTTGTTCTTTGCGAGTACATGGATTGCTCGAAATATGTCCACAAAGCCACCTAACCAAAAAGACGATGTATTGAAAGACCAGGGGCAACTATGGCCATGCGTTAGTCAAGGAACTTTAATTCAATATATTGCCAGTAGTGCTATTAACTTTTTTATAAATTACCTTTCCTTAGTGTTAAGATTCATATGTACTCTGATGATGTACTCTCTAAAAACGAATCAGTAACTATTCCCTGGTTTCCAGCGAAAATTCACTGGTTGAACCATTGCTTAGTCAACCAATGAAAGAGGTGAAAAAGGTTCGCCACCCCTGCCCTAGAATATGAGTCCCATATATTTTGTCACTGGTTGAACCAGTGAAATTATCATTCACTGGTTGAACCCGTGAAATTTTTACTAATTCATTTTTAGAAAGAACTTTTTACTGGTTCAATAAGTAAACAGACTGTACTGAAAACTAATAAACAGACCTAATAATACAAAAATATAGTTTAAAAAAACTAAAAAAAAACGCTTTTATTTTAAAATGAACTAAAAAGTAAAAAATAATTTTGAATGTAAAGTTTTTATTGCTCCAGCCAGAATACGGAAACAACCTACCTTTCGAAATGTAAAACAGCGTGGGACTCTTCCTATATTCTTATTTTATTAAAACCGGAAATTTTCGATAGCCCCACGCTTTTTTACATTTCGAAAGGTAGGTTGTTTCCATATTCTGGCTGGAGCAATAAAAACTTTACATTCAAAATTATTTTTTACTTTTTTGTTCATTTTAAAATAAAAGCGTATTTTTTTAGTTTTTTTAAACTATATTTTTTATTTTCTACTTTTTAGTCTATTATATGTCTTCCGCCATTTTGTAGTGATCGCCATATTAGATTTAAAATGACGTCACACAGCTTACTGTACTATACTTGTCATATACTTTCATTTGATACCGATACCGAGGGCCTTGTAAAGAAAAAGGTAAACCGCCATTTTGTGTTGACCTCTATTTTGAATTTGGAATCACGCCACATAGTTAATAATATTCTAATTGTCGCACCCTTTCATTTGATACCCATTCCGAGGGTGTTGTAAAGAAAAAAGTAGTCCGCCATTTTGAGTTGGCCGCCATTTTGAATTTGGAATGACGCCACAGAGCTAATAGTATTCTACTTGTCACTTCCTTTCATTTAATAACCATATCGAGTGGGTTGTAAAAAAAAAGGTAGTCCGCCATTTTGTGTTGGCCGCCATTTTGAATTTTGAGTGACGCCACATAGCTAATTGTATTCTACTTGTCACACCCTTTCATTTGATACCCATGTCGGGGGTCGGGGAGCACAATAGCAAAATTCGGCCGCCATCTTGAAACTGCCATTTTGATTATTTCACAAACTGGTCAGATTGCATTGTCACGCGAACTATACATATGTGCAAAATTTTAAGTTGATCGGTTGTATGCAAGTGGGTGAAAATCAAGTTGCAAGATTTGTCTACATACATACATACATACATACATACATACATACATACATACATACATACAGGTGAAGCTAATATAAAGCGTATAATAAGAGAATAAAAAAATGCACGCACGAAGTAAGCGAGTTTTTTTATGTCAGTTATGCCGCCAAAAATCCACAAAAATGTCTTTCGTAGGCTCCTGAACTCTGCGTTGATGCTTACAAAAAATTTCAAATTTTCCAACGGCTATGATCGCTATAACTTTTTTCGAATTTCGAATTTCGACTTTTCGTTCGAATTTCGTTTAAATTCCTTATTACACAGCTATTCCATAAAAAGAACATTTTCTGAAAATTTAAACGAAATTGGTTCACGAACAAAAAAGTCTTAGCGTATTAATATATAAGATAATATAAGACTAGCAATATCCCACGTGCGTTGCAACGCCTTAAAATAGCAAAAAATTATGTGTGCACAGTCCGCGGTTCGAAAAATGTATAATGAAAAAAAAACAACTCTGCAAAAATTGATTTTGGATAGATGTAAAAATTTAGAGTTGCGAGAGTGTGTGTCAGCTCCGACGCGTGAATGGAGTTTACTCCTGAAAAATGACTGTCTTTAAAATATTATACAATACCTGCATCCCGTATAAATCCCACATTTCCGCTTCTCCTTACCATTTTACCAAAAAACCCTTGTTGATCAATTCTGAACCAATTGCTTAGAGAGCTTCAGGATACACTATGTTCAATGCTTTTTCATTTGTAGCTAGAATGTCACGATTTTCCAATTTTCAAGCTCTTGAACAACCTACATACAGCTAACCGGGAAATGACACTTATTTGGCAAAATACGTCCGCCATATTAGTCCGGCAATTTTAATATATAAGTTTTAATCATAAATTCGTTGTTTGCTACCTTAGAAACTCCCATATACCAATTTTCATTGGAATCGAAATACAAATGACAAATTCGTCGGCCATTTTGAATTTAAGTTTTGATCACAAATTCGTTATTTGCTACTTTAAAAACCCCAGGTATCGATTTTCATTGATATTGAAACACAATTTGCAAATTCGTCGGCCATATTGGCTCGGCCATTTTGAATTTATAAGTTTTGACCAAAAATTCGTTATTTGCGACCTTATAAACCCACTTTAATTGGAATCGGAACAAAATTCGTCCGCCATATTGGCATGGCCATTTTGAATTTATAATTTCTGATCATAAATTCGTTATTTGTTACCTTAAAAAGTCCCAGATTCATTCATTTCATTGGAGTTGGAACACAATTTGCAAATTCGTCGGCCATTTTGAATTTATAATTTTTGACTGCAAATTCGTTATTTGCAACCTTGAAAACCTCTAGATCCCACTTTCATTGGAATCGGAATAAAAATGGCATATTCAACCATATTTCTGCTTCCATTTTGAATTTCGGTCATATTTCGGCGGCCATTTTGAATTTCGATGCTCTGAAAAATAATATATACCCCATGTTACACGATGATAAAAGAGCTTGCTATTGGCGAAAGAATTTTTAAAATCAGTTCGGTAGTTTTTGAGTTTATCCGGGACAAACAAACAATCAAATTTCTTCTCTTTATATAAATAGAATAGTATAGATATAGATAGGCAAAGGAAGTAAATGAAGACATATATTTATTTATATTGATTTGATAAAATATATTACATATATTTTATTTTCTACTTTTTAGTCTATTATATGTCTTCCGCCATATTAGATTTAAAATGACGTCATACAGATTACTGTATTATAATCGTTACACCCTTTCATTTGATACCCATACTGAGAGGGTTGTGAAGAAAAATGTAATCCGCCATTTTAAATTGAAATGACGTCACACAACTAATTGTATATACCTTTCATGCCCTTCAATTTGATACCCATGTAGGTGGGTTGGGGAATACAATTGCAAAAATCGGCCTCCATTTTGGAACCTCCATCTTGATTTTGTCGGAATGCATTGTCAGGCAAACTATGCGTAATTGCAAAATTTTAAGTTCATCAGCTACATTTTCTACTTTTTAGTCTATTTCATGGGTCCGACATTTTTGTTGGCCGCCATTTACAATTTGGAATGACGGCACACCCGTAATTATTGTATTCTACCTGTCATACGCTTTCATTTGCAACCCATGTCAGGGGTCGTGGAACCCAAATGCAAAAATCGTCCGCCATCTTGGAACAGCTGTCTGTTTTTTTTATTGTAATCGGTCCGTTTTACAAAATGTTCACATTTCACGGACGGACTCCCATACAAATTTTCATCCACTATTTCAAGCCCCCCTTCAAGCCTTTTGTTTCATCAAAATCGGTTCAGCGGTTTAGGAGTGAAAGCTTAACAGACAGACAGAGTTACTTTCGCATTTATAATATTAGTAGGGCTTAAACATTTTCACTAAATATCCTTAAAAAAAACAATTCAAAAAAAACTCCCCCGAATATTCGATCTAATCTCCCCAAAAAACGTTATCACGTCACGCAAGCAAAAATTTCTGCATTCGTTTGGTAAAAATTTTAATTATTGCAGAAAATTTCCGATGACACCAGCAGACATCTTTTTGCCATCAGGGTGTAATTTCGGACACACCATTCGATTGTCCGAAGTAATAATTAAAACGGCCACAGAAACAACACGTTAATTAAAGCCATCGTCGCCGCCGTGTTAACATCCCTTTTCTACGTCTACACGCCGATATGTGAAAAGTCCTTTATGCTTCATTTCAGGTGCACACAACGTCTGATATTTTTTAATTGAACAACGAAGGGTTTTTTGCACAGAGGGCGATTTTTTTTGCTAAGTACTATGTTTCCTTAAAGTTGAAAAGTGCTGATTCTAGGAATTTTATTACCTTTTAGATTAATTACAATTTTTTTATGGTGTTATGTCTACCACAATCCTAGAAAATCGCGGATTTTTGTTTAATAGTTTTTCATGCAAGGACGAAAGTTCTAATTTCGCGTAACGTGGGCAGTTTCATGTGTAATTATTTCAGGAATTGCTGCTACTAATCGCATTTTGTGTGTGGGAATTTCCTGGAATAGGTACGACATGATATTTTGTGTTTTTAGAAACGTATGATGTAAAAGGTAGTATTAATTACGCTTGTTCCTTGATTTTGTGATTAGTGCCCGAGAATTCGTGGAAGTGTCGTGAACTGCTGAAACTATCGATTCTTATCTTTTTTATTATTAATAATAGGGCAAAGCGAATTAAATACAAAAGGCATTTTTTTAGATGTTGTGCCCTATAACACAAAATTATAAAAGTCCATTACATCTTACGCTTTTACTACTGCACCATTATCGTAAATGATAAACCTAGCAAAACTAGAATGGGCAATTTAATATTGTTATACTGCACGACCAAGCCACGCCCAGAATCCTTTGGAAGATAGCGAAAATGTCGGTTTGTATATTTTTAGAAAGATGGAAAAATGCACTCTTGGGGATAAGTCAATGAACCTTGCAATGTTTAAATTCTGACAACTCCGTTTTGGAATCGACAAAAAGACAAGCTGTTTCGTGCAAACGGGCGCCTAGGTGCTGGTCGACACCGTACCATTATTTGTAGTCTGCACTCTAGGGAAAATAACTTACTTAAAATTTAGTCCCGAGCATCATGTCGGCGTTATAAATGAAACGTTCTGTTAAAAAGTATACTGACGATTAATTTCTAAAGTAGAACGATTGTATCACGCACTCTCTCAGTCATATAACTGAATTTTTTTGCATGCTTTTTCATTGAATCAACTTAAACTCTCACATACCTATCTATAAAAAAATCTATAAAAAATAAAAAATAAAAAATAAAAAATAAAAAATAAAAAAAAAAATAAAAAATAAAAAATAAAAAATAAAAAATAAAAAATAAATCATTAAAAAAAAGTATTTTGCTTGAGAGTTTAGGTATAGGTATACCTACTATCAAAACCATGCACGAAACCATTTCCTCACCAGAACTTGAATCTGTATTTTGACAGAAAAAAACTCTGACTTGATATGTAAAATCATAACTTAACTCCAATCCTAGATTTTATCTGAGATAATCTAGGTTGATGTTTATGATAAAAACACTAATATTTATTATCCTCTAAGGAGCGCTGTGTTTTACGTTTTTAGGCAACCACATTTCATCAAAGCTTATTAAGTATACTAATTTATAATTTTTTTATTCTAGGGGTAGGGAATATAGGGCTCTCACAAAGTTTCTCCATCGGACTCTGTTTTCTTAGTTTAAATCCAGGTTGCGTCATTATTTTCAGTTTCTTTCATTACAGTTCTTCTTCACTTTTTGGCCAAAAAATCACTCAAAAACTGGTTTTTTCGAAATTTTTTTTTGATCAGTCAATACGAAACGTTATTGGCTACAAAAAAGCCCTCCTATCATTTTTTCGAAAACTTAACCGTTTCGAAGTTATTAAAGATCAAAGTTTCCAAAAATCACTTTTCGGCCAAAAAATCGCTCAACAATAAATTTTTGCAAACAAATTTTTTCATCTACTTAAACAAAACATTATTGCTTACAAAATACTCCTCTTGTCTTTTTTTCGTAAACCTTGACCTTTCCGAATTATTCAAGGTCTAAGTGTGATTTTTTGGACGAAGTGATTTTTGGAAACCTGTCATGCCCTTTCATTTAATACCCTTGTCGGTGGGTCGGGGAACACAGTTGGTTGCAAAAATCTGCTGCCATCTTGGAATCGCCATCTTGATTTTTTTACAAAATGTTCGGATTGCATTGCCAGGCGAACTATGCATATGTGCAAAATTTAAAGTTAATCGGTTGTATTTTCTACTTTTTAGTCTATTATATGTCTTCCGCCACTTTGTATTGGCCGCCATTTTGAATTTGGAATTACGCCACACAGCTACCTGCATACCCTTTCATTTGATGCCCATGTCGATGGGTAAGGAAACACAAATGCAAAAATCGGCTGCCATCTTGATTTTTTTACAAAATGGTCAGATTGCATTGTAACGCGAAATATGCTTAATTTGAAGTTGATTTGTTATATTTTCTATTTTTTAGTCTATTATATGACTTCCGCCATTTTGAATTTGTAATGACGCCAAAATAAGGTAATTGTATTCTGTTGGTCGGGTACACAATTGCAATAAGTCTGCCGCCATATTGGAACCACCATCTTGATTTTTTTAACAAAATTGTCGGATTGCATTGTCAGACGAACTATGCATATGTGCAAAATTTGAAGTTGATCGGTTATATCAAAGTGGGTCAAAATCAAGTTGCAAGATTAGCATGTCGGTGACGCAAAAACATAAGTTTTAGCCCTACTAAAAATCGCTCAACGGGGGCCTAAAGGAGCTTACACTTCAAAATTGGATGTGTAGAGCTGGTCGAACTACGAGTAGATAACACTTAGTTACAAAATTTAAGCCCGTTAGAGTTAAAGACGCCATTTTTAGTCTATTGTGAATTATTATTTACTTAACTGAGAGACTTTCAATAAGATTTCAATAAGTTGATGGATGTCATATAACAATGTCTATAAATAAAATTTCAGTCGTATGATTATCTAAAACTATTATCTTTCGTTTTAATGTAGAAACTTACCGCATTAATTTCCCTTGTGTTGTAAATTCTTCTCTTTATAACTTTTTATTTGTATACAAATAAAGGAACGTCAAAAATTTTAGGTTAGGTTTTACTCAAATCAACAAATGTTATGTTCCTTTTCTGCTTTACTCACAAGTACTAAAAAGTAGATAAGGAACGCAGCTACTTGCCTGAAATCTTCACTTGAAATCATTTATAATAAAAATATGTTAGAAATATTTACTTTTTTCCTACTTTGATTGGTCGCCATATTCAATTTTTGCAAAAATGGCGCTAGTTCAGTGTCGCTGTCAAAACATATATACCCTTCAAAATCACCAAAACAAGCCTAAATAATGCCCAAAAATTCAAAAAGTGCAAACAGTCATAATAAAAAGTTCCTTAATCCTTTTTTCTAATTAGGTTAATTTTTTCTAGTTTGCATCTCAAAAAGGCAAAAAAACATACACAACTAAAAAAAGCCAACGACAATTTCATTTCTTTTCTCTTTCAAAAAAAAAACGAAAAAAAAATGACAACACCACAACGCAATAATTACTGAATTGTGAAAGTAGGGCGTTTTACCGAATATAATATCCCCAAAGGATTAAAAAAGTGTTTAACCATCGTACATGCATTCTCTCTCACATTAAGGATGGTCACCCATCACCAGCGCCGCGCGACAACAGCTTAATTAATTAAGTTAACTTACAGCATTTATTTTGCGCGCTTAATTCAGCCCTACGTAACCCGAGTTTGAATTGGGGTAAAAGTAATTATTTACGGGGCTGCAAAAAAAAATCACATAAACTCCACTTTCCTTCAATACTTTCACACTACCGGAAGTATTTGTGTAACTAGGCCAAACAGGACTCCTAGGATCCAGGATCCAGGATTGAAGTTCACGTACGAGCCACAAAAATAATTAGAGGAAAAACTGCTCTCGCCACTTGCAGATTTTTCGAGTGGTGTTGCAATTAAGACTGGGTAAAGGGTTATGTCGGGTTTCTCGGTAATTACTGCTGAGGATTTACCACCGCCATTGGTGGTTGCGATGAGAACTTACTGCGATGTCTTAAATGAAGCTTGTTAAAATCCATGCAGAAGACAGCGAAAACACTACAAATTTTCCACCAACAATTTAACCACCTTTAATCCTGCATTTTTGGGGCAATTTTCTAATTCATAAAAGAGAAAGTTTTTATTGAAGAAAATTAATTTGATTAATCATAAGCATAAACACATTTTAGTTTTCCCCAAAGATTTAATCTCGTTCCGATTTTTATATTGGGGCGTGTTCTTAATATAAGTGTCAATGGCATGGCCCCCGGCACTGGTGACATTCAACGATAACAAAAATTTATTACCTAATTCCATTATATGCATACAATTAGGAGGGGGAAATCATGGCCGTTTTTCGGGGGAGAGAATTTAAGAAAATCATAAAAATGAAGTTGTTTTGCGGCCATCCCTAGTAGATTACAATTTTGTGATTCCATTCCAGTTGATTAATAAAACACATATAAGATTGAGATTAAAGTTGATTGAAGAATGATATACTTGCCTAATTTATTGTATGGAAACATGTCTTTAATTGTGGATTATTAATAATTGAATGCATTTGAAGCAATAAAACGTCAACCATTGCTACAAGGTGGGGAAAAAGTAATGTCATAATGTGAATTTGCTATAATTTTTGCAAATGGCGTCAAATGTCATTGTGCTTTGACATTTATGTTGTAGACAGATAGAGAATTAGTTGACAACAAGCAACGAAGCGATACACACCTGAAGAACGCGGAATTATTGTTACTGCTTATTTGACCAATTTACGGTCTGTTATTTTAACGGAAATTGAATTTCGTCTTCGTTTTCCTTGTCGTAATCCCGTTTTGATGATTTGAACTCTTGGCCAGATCTGACGGCGCCAAAGTTTTTCCTTTGGGGATTTTTGAAATTTCGGTTTACTACAACAAACCACAAACCTTGAAAGTCAACGCTGAAGAAGAATTTTCGAATTTTTGCAGACAGATGTATTTCGAGCAACAATTCAAAATGGCGTAAAACGAGCACAAATGGGCAAAAATTCAGGATATCATAATTTGACCAATATCACTTTTTCAACTCAGCTGATTAAAACAGAGACCAATTTTTTTATTTCTAATAAAATGGCAGCCAATTCACATTATGAAATTAGTTTTGCCCCACTTTGCATATTAGCAACAATTTAGTGTGGTAACACAATAAGCTCTCACAACACTCTTTGTTCGACGAGTCCCTTCTCGAGCATTCAAGTCTAAAGCCGGCTCTACACGATGCGGTGAACGTTTGATTCGAATGTTCGTTGGAGTGGTACCCTTCACAGCTGTAACATGTCCAAGCACAAAAGTTGGACGCTTGACATTGGACGCCCGTTGCTCGAGCATCTGCCACACGATACGTCTTACCATCAAACGTCCAACGCTGGAGGGTGTTCATAGCATTGTGTAGAACCGGCTTAAGGAGTATCCACACACATCACGGACGTGCCCGGGACGTTCGATTTTTACTCCGGCCCGGACACGGACATGTGTGAACGAGTTCATATAAAATGTACGCACCGATATTTTTTGATCGCCTGACGGAACACTAATATGTGTGGATACTCCTTTACTCGTTCACACAGGTCCGCGTCCGGGCACGGGCTCGTTCACACATGACAGAACACGGCCCTATGACGTCCCGGGCACGGCCCTGATAGGTGTGGATACTCCTTTAAGCGACAAGCCACTAGGCAGACTGTTGAATTTGTTCAACCGGTCTGGCCTAGAAATATGAGGTATAGGGGTGTAGTACAATAGGCCAAATGAATGACCGCAGTACATTTGGACCCAGTACCTCACACATGAAAAAAAGGCAATATTTAAAAATACCATTACTACTCTGCGGGTAGAGTGGTTTCCTCTTGCTGTGGTTAGTAACGATTAATAGCATGCTACAAGAACTAGATAGAAGTAGAGCTAGTGGAGCACGGGGAAAACGAAAATCCTCATTTTCAATCTATCCAGGTTGGATGGGCATACCCTCACTCTATCCTTGCTTTTGATTTGCTACCCGAGGGTACGGTTGCCACAACCACAGACTACATTCTTCATATATTGACCTTCACGAAGTATTTCTCCGTAGAAATACCCTCCAAAAGAGAGTGAAGAAACGGAGACGTCCTGGAGAAGTTTGATCTTCAAATATTCACCGACGACTCCAAGATGTCAGAAGGCGTCGGGGCAGGAGTCTATCTAAAGATGATTACTCTCAATTTGGACAACTTTATGTCCGCCCTGAATCAGCAGTGCTTCGTGGAGGACACCGGACTCTTTTAATCGGTCCGAAATCGGCTTTTTAGACACCAAGGAATGGGGTGAGAATGCATCGAATTATAGAGGTGTACATAGCCGTTTATTCTTAGACTGTCTAGCAACACAGTCAAAGACTTACTGGGGACAGTAGAAATAAATGCCCACCGAACACAGCGCCCCACGGTATACAGAAAGGAGGTAATGTAAAAGAGACTGACAGCTTCGAATATCATAGAAAAAGGTCTCCGAGTGACGTCAGCACTAATGCAGAAACAACAACAACAATTTCGATTTTATATGGAAAGAGGTCGCCGAGTGACGTCGTACTAAAACGATATTCAGTCTTTTACATCACCGTGATTGCGCCCTATTTTATTAACTATGGAAGAACGGAAGGGCGAAGAACTCCATCTGCAGGCTCTGCTTCTAGAGAGACGATTCTTCCCTTACGTTTTCTCTCACTGTCCGGCGAGATTGAAGAGCAGGATCTCATGGCTCGACCAGATCTTGCAGACTGCTGAGCCTTTTAAAGCGGTCTAGGATACAAATCTGAGGAATAGGGATTTCTGAGATTACAATAAGTTTAAGCTACGGCCGCTGTATTCCTTGGATCCGACACATCACTACAAGGAAGAAAGAAATACAGCAAAACGTGAGACTCGTATGATTTTAATTAATTCCAAACAAAATTATACTCTCTTTAACAATATTAAAGCATAAACAATCATCCACCACCCATCATGAACGGAAGAGAGCTGACAGTATTAACCCAGTTCATCGTACAGAATCCCAACGAGTTTTCCATGCCATTTCTAGATCTTCAGACTTTTCCTCCCAGTTACAATTATGCAGAAAAATGCGAGTTTCATAACAGGCGAAACGGACATGTTCGTTGTATTAGTAAAGGAATTTACCCCTTGGGGGTGCAAAATGAGCATTTTTAAAGTCTCGAGCGAGGTCATGGCAAATTGTCGCTGGTACATATTCTAGGCACAATATGACCAGGAAGTCATTCGAGCAGGAATTTTGCTAAAACGCATGGCGTTAAGGAAAACAGCGTGGAATTTATATTTTTATATGTGAAGAGAGAAAAAAAAGGACAAAATACAGACAAACAAAACAACGAGAATGTTATGTGCAATATGAGACAAGATGTGGTTAAAATGAAATCCCGCATATTGTCCTAGGATCGCTGGCTTCTATCATGTTTCTAGCACACACAGCATGAGAGCATATGGGAGACTGAGTATATTGTGAAAATTAAACTCATGACTTGTTTAATTAAAAATACCCTTTTTATAGTTTCCTTGTTTTTTTTAATTTTTTTTCTGGTATGTTAAGTTATTTTTGTGTTTTTGTGTGAGTAGGACAATAAACGTTCTTTTTATGCCATTTAATCGCCTAGAAACGTATCCTTGCCAAACTGTTGCGCTTATTCCGAGTTTATTCTTGAATTTAATTTGTCTCGAGAAGTTTTTCAGTACTCAAATTAAGGAGGTGCGGGATACCTAGCTTAGCAGTGAGGCCTCATAGTGGACCAATATCCCTGATGATTGCAATGATTCAAGCGATGAACGAAAACACTTTACATCGTTCGAATGCAAGATAAAGCTAAGAACATCAGCCGAATTGAGCCTAAATACACAAGGATGCATGCTTCTGAAGCAAAAACTTGTTTTGAACGAGAGAATTATGAAAAGGCTGGAATGACGAAAAGTTTCGTTCTTTAGGTGAGATCCTTGCCAAAAAACACATTTTCCTTCACCTTCTTGTATCCAGGTCTAGTTAATAGTCCTCAAAGAACGAAAGAGAAAGATTCTTCAAAGTTATTGAACGAAAAATTTATGCCTGCCCCATATATGAAGTAAAAATTATCTTGGAAGATTTGAATGCCACAGAGATGGCCACCGTTCGAGCCTGATAAGAAGTAACGAACGTACTGATGTGCCAACTTCAACTCTAATTTTGGACTATCTTGTTGGTTTGGTACTCGAATAGAACATTACACTAAAAAAACCCTTGTACCATTGAATATGGCTCGAAATAAACTGCGCTACTAAATAAAACTTCAAGAACGAGCTACGGTCATGCGTTAGTACCAACTCGCCTCCAATGAAAGAAAGAAGAATAACACCGGTAGAAGATGGTTCGATAATAAATGTAACTTGCGACTGAACGTAAAAAGAAGATCGCATCAGACGCGGGAGTTCTACCTAAAAGATCGTTGTATAACGCGATTCGCGTCACGTTTTATATACATATTGCAAGGACAGAGTAAGAGTGATCTGATCACCGATCCGAACGCCATCTTGGTGCGAGTTGAAGATCACTTTCAGGAATAAATGGCGAGCTAACAGAGAGATATATATAAAGTGCAAGGTGGGAGCAGGAAGTTATGCCAGGAGAGTGGAAAAGATACATCCTGTATCTCGTACATAAAAATGGACAAATCACTGCTAGCAGCCATTATCGTGGTATAACGTCGAATGCCGCGTAGCAGGAGAGGTCCATAAGGTCTGTTCCAATAGAAAACCTGGCCTGTCGTAGCCTGGGAAAAGTTACTTGATTGGTGGGGGAAAATTTAGTCAAAAGCCCGAAAAGTGAAGGAACGCTTTCTGGGATGTTTCGTGCAAATCAAGAAGACCATAACCTAAAAATTACTTGTGTCTTCAAAATAATGACATAAAACTATTGAAATAAATAAATTATTTATGAAATTATTCAAATTATTGTAGTCAGGCACCAAATGAAGAAATTATTTTCAGCACGTCTTAATCGTTTTGGTTTGACATGACAAGTAACAGCTGTTTTTGACATGTTGAAAATGTCGGTAGGTAGGTCTTATCCCACTTATAGAGCCAAATAAACAAGTGAATGCAACATATTGTAACGTCTAACCGAAAAGAGAAAGTTAAAATACCAATTCACCGAGAAGTTTCGTGTACAGAGGCATCTACTGGAAAAAACATATAACGCATTGTCTTATCTCAATTTAGTACGGTTGTACTAACTGATCCACTGAGAAGATTGGGAAGAAGAACAAAAGGGAGAAGAAGTCAGAGGAAATAAGGGGAACGTGTGTGCAAGTTTTTATTTTGAAATTAAAGTTGTTAAAAAACATATTGAATTAGTGTAAAATAAATTTTAATTTTTATGCAAATTAACTTTTGGTGTTCCAATTAATTCCTGACGAATCCGAGAACGCTCACGAAGAAATATTACAATATTTTTTAGGGTATTTGAAATAACAATATACACAAAAATTTTTAAAGCAGTTTATGTATTTAGAATTTGGCATCAGAGATGTTTTGATAAGTCTTTTACAAAAATCATTGCATAAATTAATTGTCGCGTAAAAAGTTTCTTACAAAATTTTTTTAACGAGCTTAGGGCGTGTGAACCTTAAAGGCGGCTACACACGTAACTGCATGCTTGACAAGCACGCATGTTTAATCTTTTTGCCCAAATTCGACCAATCTTCAAGCTGGTGTTCAATCATCATGCTTGCGCAAAAAATCTCATACACACGCTCAAGAACGCTTGCACAAAAAGATTGAACATGCGTGCTTGTCAAGCATGCAGGTAGCGGCCTTAAGGCAACCTTTAAGTTTGGGCCTTAAAAAAGGGATAATTAAATAAAAAAAAATTTACTATGTGTATGGCGCAAAAAGCCTTCTAAATTTTTCTCAGAGTATTTTGTGGTTTCAGACAGAGCCTAAAAAATAAAATATTTCCACTTCCCTTCCCAAAATTACAAAACAACACTTTTCAATGTCAAAAAACCCCCAATATTTATTTGGTTTCCTGGCTTGCAGTGAAAAGAATCCTAATTAGTACGAACACCAGTTAAGAAAGGCGCAACTGTTCTCAACTCATTAGGCTTGACTTACTTCTTATGGCGCACGTGTATCCACTTAAACTTGTATGGCATAAAAAGGGGTTAACTCATGGAAATCCTTTAACAAAAAGGAAGTGTTAATGACGATACTCATTCTTGTGGATCCATCATCAAAAAATACTCCACATTCATATCCGTGTTCATATTTCTAGTATGACTTTTCACCACAACAAAAACCCATCATTCATTTCTTTACACTCTTCCCTGTTCTGTGTGCTCAAAAATGAATCCAGAACAGCAGATTACAAATTTCAAGGACAAAATCACACCTCAATTAAAATTATAATTGCTATGAAAATATTTACGCAGTAGAATTGTGGTTTACTTTGTTTTCATATTCACTTTCGTGTCGGATTTATTTGTATTCAGGAAAAAAAGAGGGAAAACATAGCGCCACTAATTATCGCGTATCGCCATATGTAAATCCATATTAAAATGCAGCCACTTCCTTTGTTTATATGCAAAATAAACCGAAAATCTTTAAACTGTTAAGACGAAGAAGAACGCCATAAAATTCATCTCGTTTTAGTGTTGTTTACGTTTTAGCAATCCTTTAGAGCCGAGCGTCTTCAGTTTTAGCAAACTGGAAAATAAAGCATAGACGAAACCGCCGACAACACATAACGCTGTCTGTCTACCGTCTCCCGATTCCCATAAATCTTTTGAATAAAACTTTCAAGTTCATGCTAAGCGCCGTTGTCATGCTACGAAGGAATAAAAAAGTTCATAGTATTCAAATGACCACGAAAGCGCGCCCAGGGCAGCAAAGCCGGGTCCGGAGTCTACTAAAATTGATTGTTACACATGACTCAAAGGTTATCACAATTTATTAGTCCAAAGATGATCTCCAGAAACTGCCCCGAAGCGTCTTAGTCCGCCGCGGATGCTAGAGAAATGCTTGAATACTTGCCAAATCGTCTATGGTTATTAAGGAGGAGGAGAGTTTCGTGATTTGTCGGTGGATTGGAATATTTGTAGATGCCTGTTGAAAGTGCAATGGATTTTAAAAAAGATGGAGAAAGGAGTCTTGGGGAAAGTAGCTTGAGAAATGGTAGAGTTATCAAGAGCTAACTTGTTTGGAATATAATACCCGGGACAGACTAGCACCATTAACCACGAATATGACGTCAGAATGACGTAGACCCATATAAAAGATATGGAAGTAAAATGGAGTCTACGTCATTCTGACGTCATATTCGTCATTAATGGTGCTAGTCTGTCCCGGGTATAATTAATTCTGTTTACCTCTTTGATCGCCATCGACGCTTATGAGCGTCCGTTTCGGTTGTCGTGTCAACCCGACGAAGGCAAGTCTTCACTCCAATGGGTAGTGTTGTCCCTTGTCTTTAAGGCCATCCAAGGGGTGCCCCGCATGCTGAACACTTCAATCATCCACCGCATCTTAGAGAACAGTAGTACACCTCAAGATGGAGTCCTTTCGTTGGGGTTTTGGCTTATAGTTTTAGATAAGGTAAAATTTTTGGAGAAAGACAGGATAAGAACAGTAATAAATGCGGATATGATGGTGATCCTACTATCCGGAAACCCCCACTGAAGCAATGTAACTCTCGTGCTAATAGTCGTTATTCGCCTAAAACCTCACTTTCTTCCACTCAAACGGCTTGTCACACCACATGACTCGACTTTCAGCATAGGGGCACGAAATGTGAAGAAACCGCTTTGTATGACGAAGACAGATATCAATCGTGCACTTTCTTTTACTAGTAAGCTCCAGGTGGAGGTGTTTAACATCATTTAACAAGAATAGAAAAACTTAGTTTCATTGCAACAAGCAAAGATCAGGTGACTTCGTGAAACCCTTAATGCAACTTATATTGTCTAAGTTCTGCTGTTTCAATAAACCCAATTTATTTAGTCCATTGAAAATTATAAGCAACACAGTTGTGCGTTGTTTTACATTTACCTAATGTTCACGACATCAATCTGGAGCATTAAAAAACGTTTACAATTCTAAGTGAAATTTGTTTGTTCCATTAATTTGCATTTGAATCGAACTAAACAATAGCATCTAATCAACCTACGTTGAAACATATTTGTGAGAGTTAAATAGTAGAGACAATGCAACCACTGACAGTGCTTTTGTGTAGATCTTTCAAGGTTGATATTCTAGGTTCATGTTGGTCAGGTCTGTTTTATATGCTGTTGGCTGTAAAAATTTCGATTTGATGCCTTTTTTAACTTTTCCAGTTTGTTATCACTGTAAATTTCGACATTTGACAGTTTATTAATTTTTTAATCGCTTTAATGTGCCAAAACAGTGACCCACAGGATACTTTTGCAATTGATAAGTAATTTGTTTGTTTAATCAATTTTTAGAATATTTTTAGGGGACATTTTTATTACTATTATCAGTTTCAATTAAATTTTAATTTATATCATCCAATTTTATGATTGTCTTGATATATTTCATGCTCATTTGTAAACAAAGTACGTTTTTACTATTCAGCTTTACGATAAGCCGTACAAAAAAGTAGAAAATATGAAAAAGCGAGAAGATACCGATAAACTAAAAAAAATCCCCAAATTCCCACACGATATACTGGTGGTGAAAGTCACCCCACTTACACATTTGTCACATACGCTCGTTCTAATTCTCGGAAGCTCTATATTTTTCACATTCTGTTATTCAAAAAAAGTAGTACGGCTATGAGGGTACTGGACCAGTGACGTCATCGGTTGTGGGATAAGCTTTATTCGGACAAGAACCTGTGTGAACTTTTTTGTTGTGAGCTTTAGACGTGAACGCCACCTGTGTGAAACTGTTGAACTTCGTTATAGTGTGTCTTGGTGGGCTTTAATGCTGAGGAAGTCTTGGGTGGGAATCGGCGGACTTGGGTGGGATCTTGTAAGGTAATTTGATCCAGGTTCCAATTCTTAGCTGTGCCTCAAATAGAAATAAGGCCGCGTTCCCATGGGCTGCATGCCGCACGGCAAAAGCTCGACTTCGGCTTGCCTCCGTGTATTATTCGGAAATTTTCGTGAGAGGCTGCAAAAAGCTTGCCGCATGCCTGCATGTCCTCGTTCAGATGGGTGCATCTGCTGGTTGTCAAAAATCAGCAGTTTTGTGATTTTGAAAAAGTGAAAAAGTGAAATGGATTACTTTAAACATAAAAAAAATTATGTTAACGAGTGCAATAGTACTAATAACTAAATATAAAGAAAGATAAAGTGACAAAAAAAGAAAATTAAGAAAAAGATGTCGCTAGAATTGTCAACTTCAAAGGTGCGTGATTTTGCAGCATGTTCACATGGGCTGCATGCAGTACGGCAAAAGCTCGAACTTGACAGTTTCGTGATTTTGCCGCATGGATAAGAGATTTCCTCTTTGCATGATTTTTGCAGCAATGCTGTGCAAGAGAGAGAACATGTGCCGAGACAGATATTTTTTCCTGACCAATCAGAGAACATTAAGAGCTTTTGCCGTGCGGCATGCAGCCCATGTGAACGTGGCCTAGTGCTCCTTTTTCTGGGTTTTCGATAAGATCCAACAAACAGAAAAAAGAAGGGCAGAACGACCAGGAAATATGTGGTTGGATGACGTGCTAGAAGTACGCCAGATGAGAAAAAGACTGTAGCATTTATCAACTACTCCAACTAAGCCGGCGTACGTACTCCAATGGAAATGAAAAGCAACTTATATAAATATTGTGATGATTTATGCGCCTCTATTAGAAGAACTGTTATTTATAACGATTTAGTTAGATTTTAAACGAACGATTTGTAATGGTTTATTCAGTCAGTTAACATCGCGCCATCTACCAGTCAGATTTTGAACGAACGATAATTGAAGACATAGCTTCTCAAAGTTCCTATAGAGTGCGAAAAGAAAAGTCTTGAATGTTGCAGTAAAAAAGGGCCTCCAGACTGTGGTGGAAAGATCTAGAACTTGGATAAAGCCCGGTATGCAAGGCTCAAGAAATTTGCTCAAGAAAACTTCTGCATTTATTTCCCTAAGAAAAAATGACAGCAGTTCAGAAATTTTGACAGTTACTTATTTTCATTGCAGACATTAAAGAAATTGTTTTATGATTGCGTGGAATTAATGAAATTGTTTTAATTAGTAAAGAATTAAAAAAGAATTTAAAAAATCTGAAAAAAAACAACAATATGTAATTTAGTTACTTTCAATTTCAAAAACTACCTGAGACGTCAAGATCTCATGAACCATTAAAATTCCTTCAAGAAATAAATGAATCCACACTTATTTCTGGAGGGAAAGCTAAAATTTTATCAAAAGCGACATCTGCGTGTCACTAAAAAACACGATATTTCTGGTGTGAATTTCTTGAATCTAGCATACCGGTTACAGAAATCGCTCCAGAAAATATTTCTGAACCATTTCTTGACCATTTTTTTTTACATAGGTTTAAGATAGGCAAAGAAATTTCTTAAGCCTTGCATACCGGGCTTAAAGGAGGAGCTTGGATATATAAAAGCAGTGACAGCGGCATTTAGGGGTAAGTTTTGATCAGGGCCGTAGCAACCCAGGGGCTAGGGGGGGCTTAGCCCCCCCACGCGCTTTTCTCATACTTTATATCTGTAGTTTATTTTTTTTAAACAATAGCATTTAATCATTTTTTTAAAATATTTGCACTTTGTGATTTTTTAGTACATCGAATCTTAAAAGAACGGTTTTCAGATATAAAAATTTAATCTATCAGTAAAATTATTTAAACTATCAGTCGACATGTAGTAATACGTTGAGGCCGCATGATTCGTGTCAAGGCCGAACACAATGATTCGCATATTGCCGTTCCGGGTGAGAAAGTTGTACACGTTTTCCATTCCCTGGTGCACCTTATACAGTCAAGACAGGTGGTCAGTACCACAGTCTTGAATTTTTTAACCT
The DNA here is from genome assembly GCA_963855945.1 of Thereva nobilitata. NCBI lineage: Eukaryota > Metazoa > Arthropoda > Insecta > Diptera > Therevidae > Thereva > Thereva nobilitata. Next base: position 16,320,954 of record OY979698.1, read on the forward strand.
CTGGCCTTTTCCAATCGTTCAATTTCTCATTGTTTGGACGAATTTTCGTTTTTAGCTCAATTTCATTTAGCAATCCATTTTCAAATCCATTTCATCTACTGTATCGATAGCTGTGAGATAGGTATCGTCTCTTACGAAACGTTTTGTCTTTTCGATTAACACAATGTTGATCGTTTCATAAAATGCCGATTTCAGGCTGACGGACGATTCGTTTTCTTCTCGCAGAGTTTCTTCGACAACAGAATCCTTTAGCATTGTTGATTGGCGTCGATTTCGAATTGGGCGAGGGCGCGTTGAAGCGAGAGCCGATTCTCTAGGGTGTAATTTCTTCAAAACTTTTGTTGCTTCGAACCTGGTCAAAAAATTGGCCTTGATTATGACCAAATGAAATTGATGGCTCAGACAGTAAAAATACGGAATCTTTCGCTTCAAATCGTCTTGAATCAATCTTTGCACACCGCCATTACACAATCCTGGAATGCACATTTTTTCCCCATATATTTTTTGCCATTTTCTTAGAATGATGACGCAATTTTCATAGTACCTACACTAGAAAGCGGCGCTTTAAAAAGGCCATAAAAAAGTGAACTGACCCTTTTCCCAAAGGGTTTTTTTACAATTCTCTAAAATTCTGAGAAAAAACTAAAATGAGTGCGCATCGAAGATTGTGTAGTGTGGATGGGCCATTAAGGATATCGTACGCAAAGCAGATGATGTGTGACTGTGTATTTTGTTGAGAGCTTGTACTTCATTCTATTCTAATAATTATCTGTACTACCGACTGTACTGGCGAATGTCATATTTAAAATAGACGTTACATTTAGTAAAATTTCTTTGCCCCCCAACCGGAACAGAGTAGCTACGGCACTGGTTTTGATTAAAAAAGCGATTAGAGTTTGTAAGTGATAAAAGTGACCTAAAGCTAAAAGTGGCATTAAATAGTGAATTAGAAGGCGACAAACAGCAGTTATTGGTGAGAAATATTGAATTACAAGTGTTAATAAGTGAACTTTAAGAATTGTATTTGAATTCATTGAATTGTGTTAATAAAGAAGTTTTGTGTGAATATTTAAAAGTGTATTCTTTAACTAATCCTACGAATTCGTAAGATCCTAAAAACTTCACAATATCCATACTTTATAAGGTCAGTAAGTCTAATTGATGTTTCAAACTCGTAAAACAACCAACATAGCATAAAAATTGTTCGATCATTCTTCAAATTGATTTTAAATAAACAAACTTCTCAAAAAGAGGAAAGAAAAAGAAATTCGCTCGCTTCGATAATACTTTTTCTTCCGCATTTCAATCACTAAGCCAATAAAAATCCAGTCCGTGTTGAGTTTGAGTGCTTTTAAGAGCACTTACGAAAAGCACCATCACGAATCTTTCATGGCCACTAAATTTCACCCCCGTGTTGACATAACCTAATTTCCCTTAGAATTGTTCGGCATCCCAGCAAGGAAAAAAAGAGGACTCCAAGATATTCGCCCTCTCTCTTGAACTATATAATAGAAGTTTATTATTTCAATAATTCCCAGTTACAGGGTGACAAGAGTATCTAGGAGGACCCCTTAACACTAGGTCTTGGTTGTGTATAGTCACATAATTTTTAGACTCGGGCACAAGATATTAATCGATCGATACCTGAAACGCAGTGTTATAAAACACCAAAAGGATATAAACTTACAAATTCGGGTGTGTACACGTCCTAATAAGAGTCCTCACGCCTGGCGCCTCCTTTTTCTCAGCGATAAACACAGAACCATGGCTGCGAGGGGTCGACACCGAAAGCTGTTGCATGCAAATAATCCTGTATTGGATTTCAGGACAAATTTATCGCAGAAAATACCTCACGGCCTCATTTATCCTGACAAATTGCTTAGTTTCAACTTAGCTATCGCGCGTCCCGGAGGCTTTGGTTTTTTTTTGGTGGAGCCTCAGAAAAGAGGGTGCTGCTCGGATGGCTGCCTGAGCCCTGTACAGCAGTACAAGAATTCGAAATAGAGAGAGAACTAACTGGAAGTACAGAGGTGATGGGTGTGGTAACTATATCATGTGTAACTGTTACACGTTGTCTGTTATTCTAGCAAAATTTATATACCCCAAAGTCAGGGGGGCTTCAACGCAAGGGTTGCCTTGCAAATGTATATGCTTACAAAATGACATGCTCGTGGGGTATGCCTAGGTAATGAATATGATCTCAGCGAGGGATGTTTACTAACAAAACTTACCGCTCGAGGCCTGCTATCCTTGCGTTAATAGATGGAATTAATTATTCCCGCTGTAGTCAGGTTGTTGATAGATATTTCAACCGAACTGAATGTAATTTAAAGCCAATGTGGAGAGGAGACCAGAGAATGTGCTTTAAAGGGCGCACACCATAAATATAAAATTTCATCTCTCCCTTAAATTAGGAAAACCCAAAAGAAAATTACACAAAAAAGAACAATTTTCTTGTGAATTTTATGAGAGAAAACAATTTTCATTTTTCATTACAAATGAACTCATATTTGTCCACACACCATAAAGCCATAAGATGCCCGAATCTATAGCCCCGCACCACACACATCATAGCGAATCCTTAAAGGAGTTTTTAGAGTTTCTAGTAAAGCTAATTTTCTTTTATTAGAGAGAAAACGTACAGGGGACTGCTGAAGGAGCAGCCAAGGGCAACCACCACATAATTCTGTCCGATGCTTCTTTCTGGCTGCTGCTTGTGGTGCAGTCAATTTGGCAAACGTGTAGAGCTTGAGGTGGAGGAGAGCGCTGCTTTAGCAATTTTTTTCAAGTTTATGTGAAGATTGTGAAAAGAAGTCGGAAATGTTCACCTCCGGGGCCAATGGACTCGTTCGTAGTTACTTTATCGATTATATTTCGTTTTTCCAACTATGGTAAAGATGAAATTATGTTGGATATAATAAAATATCAATTACGATAAACTCCAATATGAATTTGTAGATTAGGATACTAAGGATAATGTTTGTGGGGTTTTAGAATGCAATATTAAACGAGTTGATGGGAATTTTAGCTTTTAGTAGAGGGAAATTAAACAAAAAAAAAGCGAAGTTATGATGTAGCTGGGAAGTTGGATTTTTTTGTTTTTTTTCTTTACATATGTTAAGATAAAGTGAAAAAAAAATTTCTTCAAAATCGGTCCTGTGCTGCACGAGAAAATTGCATAAATGTCCATTTTTGATGCATTGCTACATTTATAGCATCAAAGTACATCTTTCCTCCAATTTTTATCAAAATCCGACCTTTTTCCCGTTATTTATTGCATTTTTAGTAAAATAAAACAAAATTTCATACATTTTGGTTTTTTGAGGTTAGGATCCATTTTTAAAGTATTTATACCGAAGCAGTTCGATAGTCTATTTATTCACGAGTATTTTTAAATTCTTTTTATTTTTCTACGACTAACAGAACTGGAGAAATTAAAAAAATAGTGTAGCAATGCACTCAAAATGCATCAATTATGCAATTTTCTCGTGCAGCACAGGACCGATTTTGCAGAAATTTTTTTTTTCGCTTTATCTTAACATATGTAAAGAAAAGAAACAAAAAAATCCAACTTCCCAACTACATCACTATCATATGACAATTTCCCTCTACTATTTATTTAGGAATAATGTACTTAGGATATACCCGGCGGTGTCTAGATATTTCAAGTGTGAAACATTTCCTAAAAAAAACTTTTAAGTTAAATGGTTTTATTTTAAATCATAAGCTATACCAAAAACTACAAAAAAAAGGAGAACCTTCTTGAGATTCTGACGTCTGGTAAGAAATCGTGCGATAGTAGCAGTGCTGTCTTCTCATGTCGAATGCCAAGGGCCACTTCGTGTCGCTGCGTCAACGGATTAAGTAATAATCTGGGGCTTTTAACAGACTATAATAACAACATGAGGCGCACTTGAAATATTTTTTTGGTGGACTTGGAAACACATTTTTCTAGACAAGTCGTTCTTATTTAATTATACAGTCTTGATACAAGTTTTTATGCGCCTCGTGTTTTCATTTTAGCCTGTTAAAAGTCCCGATTTTCAGTGAAATCTAATCGTAATTGCCAAAATCATACCGCCATATTGGCGCCGCCTTTTTTATTTTACAAATTTTGACCATAGAATCGTCATTTGTGGTCCTAAAACACCCCCTATGCCGATTTTCAATGGATTCAGAAAACATTTGCAAAATTCATCCGCCATATTGGTGCCGCCATTTTGAATTTTCAAATTTTGACCTCAGAATTTTTATTTGTGGCCCTAGCAAACCCCCGATACCAACTTTGAATGAATTCAGAACACATTTACCGAAATCGCATCCGCCATATTGGCACCGCCATTTTGAATTTTCAAATCTTGAACACAGATTCGTAATTTGTGCTCATAAAAACCGGCGATACCGTTTTTCAATGGAATCGGAACACAATTGCAAAATTCGTCCGCCATCTTGATTTTTTTACAATACTGTCAGATTTCATTGTCAGAATAACTCAATCTGTGTGCAAAGATTCGTAAGAATCGGTTTAGTAGAAGTACATAGTTGAAAAGGCTGTCGTATGATTTGGACCAAAGAAACAAACAAACAAATATACGAGGTCAAGCTAAATAAAACCATTAAAAAGTGTTGAAAATGTCAAAGTGTTGAACCAAAAGTTGAACGTGTAGAACCAGTCTAACACAGCGTCTACACTAGCCATGGCCATTTCCATATGGCATGGACCGTGTAGACCAGTGGCGGACTAAGGGTGGGGCGGAAGGGGCGGTCCGCCCCGGGCCTCTGGTTCCTGGGGCCTCCAAATGTCTACAAGTTCCCTTGAAAAAATCCTAAACAAGGCTTTTAAAATATGGTCAGTGCCTGGAGAGTGGTACTTTGGAGTCGGAGGTACCGTACAATGTTCCCGTAGACCTTATTTGTGTGTATGTAATGTAATTAATAAAAAGGGACTTTACTGAATCGTTACCCTGTACATCGCTTATACTTCAATACTTCTTGACCATTCTCATCTTGGTTGCATCATGCAAGAGGAGTTTTTCTAAACTTAGGCCTAGTGACCCCTATAGAGTTTTTTGCGTAGAGCTAGAGAAAACACTCGCGTAGAGACGCGTAGAGAAGTGTAAACACCCTCTAGAGCTCTACACATGCGCTCTACACCCACTATACGCGAAAGTTTTCTCTGCTAAAAAAACTCTATAGTGTATACGCATTTTTTTGTGTTTGGTAGAGCCCTACATCTGCTCTACGCTCTATCAAGCATGTTTGATAGAGTTTTTCTCTCTACAGACTCATTCTTATTTGCGTTTCGACTGCGCTTCGAATTGTTGTACATCGGCGTGTTAAATAACAACGAAATTCGAATACGACTTACGCAGAAAATTTTGGTATGAAGATGTATGTTCTTCCGTGAGTTCATTCAATAATTCTCGATACATTCCAGCGTTTTGTTTTCTTTTCGCAATCCAATCTCGCTCCCAACATTTCCTTTCCTTCTATTTCTCTTCTTCAAGCAAAAATAAAACGGCAGCAGCTTTTTTTTGGCGAGAGCTCATTTTATTATTTTTTTGTTTTCTGTTAATTTCCTTAAAATTTTTTACACAATATGTGTACGCACGCATCTCTGAATAACTGAGAAATGAAATGACATGCAAAAGTTGATGACCGCAGTTGCGCGCTCTACTATAGGACTCTACAGTAGAGAAAAACGCATCTGCAGTGTACAGTCTGTAGAGCGCGTGGTAGAGCGGTACTCAAAATTTCTCTAGAGCAACTCTACGAGCGGTAGAGTGGTAGAGACGCGCTGTAGTGAACACACTACAGGTAGAGCTCTATACTCTACGCTCTACACTCTACCGAAAAAAAACTCTATAGTGGACATTTGGCTTTAGAACTACTTTCGGAATCGATGGGTAATTAAATGCTTTCCCTACTGGGAAATAAACATACACACACTTGTACATACAAATGGCAACTGAAAAAAAGGCTTCTAAAATTACATCAACTTCTTAGACCGAGGGCCTCATTCAGCTTTGCCGCCCCGGGCCTCTGGCGGGCTTAGTCCGCCGCTGGTGTAGACCCTGAAAGTTGGCCATATTTGATGGCAGATCTTATGGCAAACTCGATGGAAAGCCATTATGGCCGGCCATCAAATCTGCCATGAATTTGGCCATAATTTGACGTTTGTTCACACAACTATGGCGGAAAGTTTAAAATTTAGTTTGATTCGGTGTGAATACATGTACGCATGTTTATAATTCTGAAAATATTTTTGTCTCGATAACATTTGTGAAAATGTGCCATTTTTTCCATGAAAATTCATGCCATGAATTGCCCACCACCATAACATTTGACAGCTCAAGCCATAAAATATGGCAAAGTCGATGGCGAAAAATATGGAATGTGTAGACGCAGCGTAAAGAAGGCAATTAATTTTACAATTTTTTCAGTATAATTATTCGGTTTGAATTTTAACAGTGTATGGTTTATAATAAGTCTGTTCGATGACTGCCTCAAAGGTTCAGAGCAGAGCAGAGCAGAGCATATCAGTTTGGAGCAGCTGTCAAATTGATGTCAGAGCAGAAAAACGGAACGAATGTCAATTTTAGAGACAATTGAATAGTTTCAAAATGTTATATTTTTCAAAAATTAATGTCTATATTTTAATATTTTCAAACCTTGTCCGAATAAATCATTCATAAATCAATTTTCAGATTTTTCCTGTTTTCGATTTGACAACTGTCAAAAGAAGAAGAAGAAAAATTTCGGTTGCTTTGCCTGCTCCAACAAATTTGGCTAAACAGAAAAAATGAGAAATCTCAACCCAGAGCAGGCTCAAATAGCACAGAGCAGAACAATAATTGAGAACACAAAAGAGCAGTCAAAAAGTCTCAATGAACGGAAATTGCTGATTTTTTCTGCTCCATGTTGACCTAATCTACTTTCGTGGTGGGTGCACCACTAGAGACTCTCACTACGGATGGAAACAACGATTTTGAGTTTTCCTTTTGATTTGGCGATAGCTCTAATATTACATTCATTAATTTTTTTATTTCGAGACGACGACAGTCTAGGCTAGCAAAAATGCCAAGCAATCAGATAAATGTTAATCTGGGAATGATAAAATTAAATAAAATTTTTTTATAATACTATCAATCAATAATTATTGATTAATTGGTCAAGCCTTTTTTTATCGGGGTAGAATATTTATGTAAATGACACATCATGGAAAAGAAATTTCCTTGAAGGCCGCGAATATTGCAAAAATCAAACCAAACATTTTTATATCGTGGCTTCGCAGGCCCAAGGTTGTACACCTCAGTGGTAGCCGGCAGGTCTTGTTTACGGGATAAAGCTTTATTATGGAAGCATAATTTCACAGTATCTTCCTCGGCTTTAGCTAATAGCACAAGTAAAATAGAAAGTACTTACGAACTTTTAGTATCTGTCCAATTACTACTAACTAAACTTTCGTACGTGCCCCAACGCCCCAATCGAATTGTCCCCTTCTGCAAAACCACATAAAAGTCGGTAAAATTGCTTAAACGTCCAAATTTATGAGGTATTAATAAATATTTTTTAATAATTTTTAACCCTGCTGCGAGTTTTATCTGCTTTCTTTCGATTCTATTCACTTTTGTTCATTTTTTTATTATAATTTTTATAGCCCACCATAAAAGCGTGAATTCCTTCTGCTCTCGCAATGCTGTGTGAATTGCTCTTGCACTAGAGAAGCAGCCATATCCTTATTCCGCCATAGTGAAGCAATGCAGAGTGTCCTTAATGAAACATTTGTATTCGGGCTGAAGCCGGCCTATTGCTTCCCCATTTCTTAATAACGCAAAGTGCTTCCTAGATGCGTGTAAAAATGCGAAAATTCATTACGTGCTGTGTGTGTGCTCCAAAACCCTTATTTTTTGCGAAGGGTTGTATGGTGGCAAGTTTATAGAAAGTGAGAGTACTTACACCCATGAGAATGGAAAAGGATTTAATGTATTTTTATTTTTTTCACCGCTTTTCGTCCTTGTTTGAGAGGTGGTGGTGGAGAGGAATTCATCGACGTATTTTACTTCAATTATTCGTGGTTATTACACTGTGGATAAATTACGATTAATTTGAGAAGGAATTATCGTAAAATTACATTAAGTATTGATTGAAGTAACTTCTACAGAATATTACCATAATTTGTTTCCAATTATACTGTACTAATTTGAAGAAGCTTTGGGAACTCCCTTTTCGATCCTGTATAACCAAATAAGTTCGTGTGGCTTTTGATGGCTTAGAACTTTCTTGTTAAAAACAAAACTAATTATTTTCATCCATTTAAAATTTTTGTTGCGTGCATAAAATTCAACAAAGAAAACTTCTCCATAACTTCTTCACCATATCTGGGCTGTTACCTGGGAAAGAAGAAAAAAATTACCTAGCAAAACTACAGGAAATATATCATATTTTACGCTACTTTTATACTGTTTATCCCTACACCAGATTACTGGAAGTGGTTACAAATTGTGCATGCGTGAGCATGAATAATTAATTGTATTTTTTTTGTTATACTTTTTGGCGGATATTAATGCGAAAAGCCGGTTAATTTTTACCTACACGATAAGGGCCATAAGGTATGTGAACTTTACGTTATATATGGGACTATGGACGTTCTACAGGTACGCAATGTCTACCGGTGTATCTGATTTTTGTTATACGTTTAGCACGTAATTAAGGCTTTATGAGTAATGCTTATTAATATCAAAAAAAATTCTAGATATTAATCTGTTGATACTTTACTATATTGTGTAATATATATCTACTAAAGAGCAATAGAATTTAATGGTGAGGAAACAAGGGAAACTAAAGGTTATTGGTCTTTTATATTATCGATTATGTTTCCATTTACTGAAGCTATAACTTCCATTTTTACTGTAGCTGTTGTAATCCTTTTATAGAAAGCACTTTAAAACTTAACATGAAAAAACAACGATTATATAGATTCCTTCACTCTAACAAAAGTTGAACCTATCGAAACATGGAACAACCAAATACGTATAGCAATTTCTAATACTATTTTGTTAGCTCGACCAGTTCCACGTCATTTATTTATTTAGTTATAGGCAAAAAACCCGGGTGCGTTGCAACGCCTTTAAATAAAAAATGTTTATGTGAGCACTTTCCGCTGTACAAAGTACAAAGAAAACAACAAAAAATCTGGAAAAAATGATTTTGGATCCCATATAAAAAATTAGAGTTACTGTTTCTATACTGGTTAGGGGAAATTTAAGAAATTTCCTACATTTAAGAATGTGGCAAACTTCACGACAATAGAGGAAATGACCAGTATACACAATGTTCTTCTATTTGGAGCTAGGATGTGAAGATTTTTCGATTTCCTAACTGTTGAGCAACCTACATACGGCTGACCGGGAAATGACACTTATTTGGCAAAATTCGTCCGCCATATTGGCCCCGAAATTTTAAATTTATAAATTTTGATCATAAAATCGTTATTTTCTTCTTTAAAAACCCCCAGATACCGATTTTCATTGGAATCGAAATACAATTGGCAAAATCAACGGTCTTATTGGTGCGGCCATTTTGAGTTTATAAGTTTTGATCATAAATTCGTTATTTTCAACCTTAAAAACCCCTAGATATCCACTTTCATTGGAATCGGAATACCATTGGAAAATTTCGTCCGCCATATTGGCGTGGCCATTTTGAATTTATAAGTTCTGATCATAAATTCGTTATTTGCTACCTTAAAAACCCCCAGATACCGATTGGGTAGCCATTTTGAATTTCGGTCATATTTCGGCGGCCATTTTGAATTTATAAGTTCTGATCAAACATTCGTTATTTGCTACCTTAAAAACCCCTAGATCCCGATTTTCATTGGAATCTGAATACAATTGGAAAATTCGTCGGCCATATTGGCGCGGCCATTTTGAATTTATAAGTTTTTACCACAAATTCGTTATTTACGACCTTAAAAACCCCTAGATACCCACTTTCATTAAAATCGGAACACAATTGCAAAATTCAACCATATTTGGGCAGCCATTTTGAATTTTGATCATATTTTGGCGGCCATTTTGAATTTCGAAAATCGGGCTTCGAGGTGTTTCATGGAAGACCCCTACGGACCTTCGTGCAAAATTTCGAAGCTCTGCGATGACTGGTGCCCGCTATAGCGCACACGTACATACATACATACATACATACTTACATACATACAAACAGAAACTTCTTCTTCTTTTATTAATATATACGACGATGATTTTATTTTTGCCTCCTTGCTTTTAATATCAAAAATATTGGACTTTCCAACATTATACTGTTGTGCAAGAATTGTTAACGACATACTTTCCCTTACTCTTGTCCAAAATCTCGCACTTTTGTGAAATATCCACGAGTTTTCTTTCCTTCGATAATGAAGCCATGATTAAAAACGCACAAAAATTGTCATATTTGAGACGCAGACGACGCAACACCTTAAACAGTGGTGGGCAACTGAGAACTCTTGGGAGCCATACGCATGGAATACAAGCTGTTTTCCGCAGCAGTTATATCATACTTTGTATAGTACCAAACAAGACACAAAAAGTTCCCTCCCCTGACCATAGCCGGCGGATAATGTGGGTATGGTGGGTAGCAGTACCCACTCAGAAAATTCCGAGTGGGTAAAATACCCACGCGGAATTTAAGAATAACTGATCGTGTGACACGAAGAATGCCTGTGGTTCCGGCCTATATTCGCCGAATCTTAAACAATAAAAGAAGACGTGCTCTGCGTTATCCTGGATACCTAGTCATACCAATCACAGCGCTGAGCCATTGTGCTCGAACCGATGGAGGTAATTTCTAAATCCTCTATTTCCACTCGAAACGGCGTTGAGGTCGTACACTCCCTCGTAACCCACCTATACACGTTTGGGATAAGTCTGAGGGTCTACCGATTCTTAATAGGCACGTCCCACTTGCCTTGCCGTTTCGTTACAGACTCGCAGTGCGTCATCTGCCGCCGCACTGAATTTGTCTCCCCTCTAATATATTCTGGATCATAGAGACGCTTCTCTCGCCAGTATTTCTATGGGAATAATTCCCGCTATCACGAACGCCGCATTGTTGGACGAAAGACGCTTAAGCTGCAGACAGACACATGCGTACGTTGGTGCGTACGGTGATTTATATAATAGAAGTGCGTGCATTTATATGTAAACTGACATGTCGTTACGTAAACGGAACGGTCTACTTCAAACTTTTCCGCATTGCCGCATTCGCCATAGCCTTAAATACCCAAACAGAAGCACACACAACCGACATATGTACGCGTCGCACAGTGGGATAAAAATCGAAAAAGGTGGTCATAAGAATATAATTCGGCTGAATATTAAAAAATTGTCTCAAAAATCGTTACTAGGGGGTTTTTGGGGTCGCTCAATTCGAATCTGACAATATTTTTCGAAAAACAAAATGGCGGATTCAATATGGCGGCCAAAAAATTTTAAAAGTCGATAAATATTCACCACAATTGTTACTCGGGGGTTTTCGGGGTTGCTGATTACGAATCTGACAATATTTTTTCTGAAAACAAAATGGTGGATCCAATATGGCGGCCAAAAATGTCAAAAGTCGATAAATATTTACCACAATCGTTACTCGCGGGTTTTTAGGGTCGCTGATTACGAATCTGACAATATTTTTTCTGAAAACAAAATGGCGGATTCAATATGGCGGCCAAGAAATTTTAAAAGTTGATAAATATTCACAACAATCGTTACTCGAGGGTTTTTGGGGTCGCTGAATTCGAATTATTTCTGCTCATTTTTGAAAAAAAATTAATATTATATTAGGTACTCATTACAGAATTAATTTGAAAATTATCCATTTTTGATATACATTGATTTTCAAAAAATGAAATATATATTCTTGAATTTTTTAATTTAGGTTATACATTCAATTCACTCTTTTAATCGATACTCTGATTTGTAAATAGCGACAACGAAAACTCCCCAGTGACGATTTTGGCAAACATTTATTGACTTTTGATATTTTTGGCCGCCATATTGGATCCGCCATTTTGTTTTTCGAAAAAAAATTGTCAGATTCGAATTCAGCGACCCCCAAAACCCCCGAGTGACGATTTTGGCAAACATTTATTGGCTTTTGACATTTTTGGCAGCCATATTGGATCCGCCATTTTGTTTTTCGAAAAAATATTGTCAGATTCGAATTCAGCGAAAAACCCGCATGTCACCATTTTCATCAACATTTATTAAGATAAAATCAATTTTTTAGTTACGTACATTATCGTTCATATATGCATGTTTATAAACAAATTAATGTAAACAACGGGGTTGCAGGTTGTAGCAGCTATTTACCTCACGAATTCAAGGTTTAGGGGTTATCAAACAATTTCCAGTGATAGCCATCGATCGAGTGAAGTCGAATGGTCAAACTCAAAGTTTACAAAAATTGTCGTATTTTAATTTCAAAAACATAGGTTTACTTAATTGTTTATAACTATTTAATGATTAGTAATTAAGAACTGCCAATTTTTTTCTTAAATTCTGCATACCTTGCTGAGAAGATTCCATAGCACGACTGGTAAATATGCTGTGTTATCTCGAAATGCACACAGTATAACTTTCCTATTTAGAACCACGTGTATTCACGTTAGCGACGTGTTCCCTTCGACGGTCAACTTCCTAATGGCCATATGGAATGCTGCGCGGCATCTAACGCTTGAAAACCGGTTTTCTTTGTACTTTGGGGTTCCTAGAAACGGTAGGGACAGATTGCAGTGGCAACCTAGAAATTTAGCTTTTCGGCAAATGGCCAGCTTTTTCCGATTTTATCCCACTGTGCGTCGCTTAGAATTTATTTGTGAGAGACTAGAGGGGACCCCAGCACGAAACTGTCTGTCAGCGAACATTCGCCGTATACACCGCACACACTGTACGCACGCACGTATTTCTTTCCAACTTTAATCTGTATACCTTCTTTTTACGAAAGCTTGTTACCAAATAACAGTTTGGGAGGAGGGCGTGTGTTTGTCTGACGCCCCACCCGGGCCCAACATGATCCGCCGGCACTGCCCCCAACTAAAATGTATGACGCGGTAATTTGTGAACGGCAGTTGTAGAGTCGTTCGGATTATAGAGGGGTTCGGACTATCGAGGCCCTACATTTATATCAAAAATATACCCACCAACAATGAATATTTGTACATAAATTTGTTGAGTTTAGTATCCATTGAGATTACAGTCATATTTCTTTCCAACCAAAAAATTTTAACATGTCATACTTAATAGTGTTAATGTTTTTACTTTTTTATTCATCCAATGTGAAAAGTTACGAATATTGTTCACTAGAAAGTAAAATTTGTAAAACATACCTTGGAAGAAGACATATTGTATGTAATCCTGAGCAATTGGTAATTTTTTGATGAATTTTTCTTCACTTTTATTAATTTTCTATATTTTTTATTATTTTAGAATCAGACGGATGTAATCGAACAAATGCACTATCCTATAACAGATAAGATGCGAAAGTTAATAGTAGAGAAGCACAATCAATACAGGAATGAAACAGCATGCGGTGGCATAAAAGACAAGGGCGGCAATTCATATCCAACAGCAACCAAAATGCAGAAAGTGGTAACAGGAGACGCAAGTCCAATTTAACTAATTTATTTAATTTATTTAATTTCTAGTCATGGGATTACGAACTTGAGTACCTGGCTACAGTTCACACCAAACAATGCGTATTCGAGCATGATTCTTGCCGAAATACTCAACGAGCACCTCGTGCTGGACAAAATCTAGCGCTACACTCGACATTCGCATGTTCTGGTGATATAAAAGGAATGAAGGTACTTAACGATAGTATTTGGAGATGGTACGATGAACATAAGATTGCTGAAATTGAGAAACATTTAATGCTAGGAACGTAAGTTACTTAACAGTCTTTAGAGCAAATAGTAAATATCTGTTTTATGCCCACCGATCCTCTTTCAGGTTATTCGATAACGTTGGACATTTTACAATGATGGTGAATGAGCGAGTTACGAAGGTTGGTTGCGCCATGGTCATTTGTGTAAAAAATAATGAAACGAAACTTGAACTAACTTTTAAGCATGATGTTTTGCTAACGTGCGATTATAACTATAACAATGTTAGGAACAGGTCTACGTATACTTTTGGTAAAGTTGGCTCCCAATGCTCGGAATACAAAAAAAAACTTATACCGAATTCATGCTTGTGTGGTAATGTTTCTTTTATAAATTAGAAAAAAGTTAAAACATTATTTTTTTTAGATTGAGATAGATACTGCTAGGAATTGTAAGAAGATTCTAAGGACATGCGTTTTAAACAAAAAAAAATTTCAAATAAATTTATATGAAAAAATAATTTTATTATAATTCTCTACTTTAACTTAATAATTTCTGGTGGTGTAATTGTGTGCGGCTAGTTGTGTTCAGACAGGAGATTAGTGGCTTCAAGAAATGGTCACCCACAAATATCAACAACGTGGGGTTCTATCACATCCACTGTGGAACAACACTCGGGACTTGTTGCTCAGGTGACTAGAAATACTAGACATGTATACGATTGGGTATGCCTACGATGAGTTAATTATGGCAAACGGCAAGCTATTGAGCTATACTTCAGCCATCATGGACTCCTGCGGGAGGAATGGTCTCCAACTGGCAAAACAGTCAGATATAGAACAAGGCCTCATCATAAACGTTCACAATACAGACGCTGTATATAAAAGGGATATTAAAAATGAGGGTGATCGGTACTATCAGATGAACCTTCATGGATCATTCGTGGGCACAGCAGTTTTTTTTATATGTAATTCCAAACTAAAGACTCGCGTTTTGTGCTATCAGTTTGTAACGTCGTACTCGTCATGGGGAAAGGTCTAGTAGTTCGAAGAAAGGAATAGAGGACAGGGTAGATTAATAGGACACTGGAGAGTGCTGAATGAGGATGCGATGGACCTGGCGTTTGAAATCCTAGATTTTGTAGAATTTCACACCAAAGTGAAGCAATTTGCAAGAAGAGCCACGAATGAAAAAAAAAACAAAACTCAATCAAAAAAATTTCGCAAGGGGTCTTCGTTTTCGCGAAGACAATATCCTCAATAGCAGCCAGCTGAGCCAGAGAAGTAACCATCTGACCATCGGGGTTAGCGCGAAACAGCTTTGCCGGAATGTTATACCTCCTGAAACAAGTGAATCCCGCTAGCCAGCCGACAAAGGGTATAACGGCGGCAAAACCAAGCTGGTTGTGGAAGAAAAGCCGAAAAGAAGGCTTACTTGACGGTGTAATGTTTGATGCGATGGTTATCTTTCGCTGATTACCTTCACTTTGTTTTGTTTGTTTTCCACTCGTTTTCAGTCTTCTCGGAGTATGTTAACCTAGGCCCCGCACAGTGGGGCCAAATCGAAAAAACCCGGACAAAAGTCCAAAAAATGAAAGTGTCTGATGGGGATTTTTGTACTTAGAATTGACTAAAGCAGTCCCTAGCGACTTCAAATTCACTCATAATAGAACCGCAACTCTACTACAGCCGCGTAGATGTCAGTTGAAACATAGCGATCATGAGAGCAGTCAGTTGTACGTTTAAAACAGAGATAAGACACGAGAATCTTTGAGGATACCATTAATTCCGCTGAAATAAATTGGAATCAACTGCTACAAGTAAATAAAATATTATATCCATTTATTGAATTATATTGTCTTAAGGGAAAAATTTGGTGAAGGAAAGTAGTGCATGTGATTTTCAAACTAAAAAATTAAAAAAATGGGCTTTCAAAGTAAAAAAGTAAAATGTTCCACGTTGTTCCGCCTTCAAACCTATTACAGGTTGTAGATTAGCGTATTACAAATGAAATATCCAAAATTCAGCTGCTCATACCCAGCAAACCAAACTTTGCGATTTCTTAACGAAATAGTTCCTAATATCGGACAAATTTATTCGATATCGTAAACGAATTTTTAAAGATTTCTATACGAATTTTGAATGAAGATGATGACACGACTTCTTAAAGAAGTATTGTTAAGAAATAGATAAGAAAAGTCTGTATGGCTTCTGAAAGTTTTTTAATTGAAATTTCCCCTCTTTTATAAAGCTTTCAGAATCCATACCGAATTTTCTTATCAATTTCGTAAATATGGACATATTTTTACTAGAATATCTGATCTTGATATTGTCCTATTGTCTAAGTCATAAGTAGGACCATATAATTATCAAGCTATCAAGATCAAGTATATATTATGTTAAATCATGTAGTTACGAAATTAATCAGAAAATTCTGTATGGGATCTGAAATGAGAGCATTAGTTGAGTAAGATTCTCAAAAATAAAATAAAATATAATTTTAATTTTTTTTATATATTTATAAAGAATTCATAAATTGAAGGAAAAACAAAAGAAAAGTTAAATTAATGGATTATTTAATAGGAGACATATTTTCATAAATTCAAGAATTCAAGATTTCATAAATTGATGCAAAAACAAAACAAATTAAATTAATGGATTATTTAATAGGAGACATATTTTCTTGATCCGAATTATTTTGATCATTTGAGTTATTTTCACATATAGTTGTTCTTGCTAATCTTTTTAAGGATTTTGAATATCTATCCTTAGCAGCATTAAAATATTTCTTTATGGCTCTTTCTATAGATGTTATTTTTACTTTGGGGTTATCCAAAACGCAGGCATCTAATTGAAAGGTCTGTGTTACAAATGTTTTTAAAGCAATAGAATATCACATACCTTTTAATACATTAATTATTGTAAAATTTTTAATACTTATATTTTCGTTAGCTGCCGTCCAAGAAAATAATTTTGCCAGTTTATCTTCTCCGAAGATTAATTTCAGATTAGCATTCACTGTTTTTGTGTATTCCATAGAACCATT
Source organism: Thereva nobilitata (assembly GCA_963855945.1). Taxonomy (NCBI): domain Eukaryota; kingdom Metazoa; phylum Arthropoda; class Insecta; order Diptera; family Therevidae; genus Thereva; species Thereva nobilitata. The sequence continues at coordinate 16,337,878 of OY979698.1, forward strand.
CTGGGTAAACTTTTGAATCTGGAATGTAGTTTGATGTTTTATGTTGTAATTTAAAATATGGTTGTAAATACGTACCAATTGTTTTTGCATATTTTTATCCTCCTTTAAGTTTTTTTCAAATATTATAATTCCCTCTTTCGAGGTTATTGGAAATGATGGCAATAAATCAAATCGATCGGTTTGGATTTTCAAAGTCTGTAGTACCAAATCAACTTTTTTTCGTAAGGCGATGGACTCCTTTGCAAAATGCAAAATTATTTTTTCTGCATCTTGTTTTTGTTGGCGTAGAATGGTATTTTCTTCTTGAATGTTTTTACATACATTTAATATTTCTTGAAGGAAGAAAAATAGTTAAAATTTTTAACTAAAGTTAGTAGTTATAAAATACGAACCTGTCAAAAGATTTAATGAACCATTATTTTCACCAGTCAAATTTGGATTTTGCGGGGAAGAACTATTTTGAAGAGTAACAGCTTGTAAATTAGTGGGATCTTTCTGGGTAGTACGATATTCGTTATCTATAGGTTTAAGGATTTTTTATTATATGAGTAAGAAACTAAAAAAGCATGTCATACCTGTAGCAACCATCACAAACTCAGCGTATGTGAAATCATTAGAAGGTAAATTTGGATGGGGCTCACATTCAGCTGAAAATAAAACAATAAAATTTGGTTATTTCATTTGACTTTAACTGAATTTAAATTCATAACTGCAACAAAATTTACGAACTCTTACCAATTTGCGTGTTTTCTAGTACTTGCTGTGAATCCATTACAATAATTAAATTTTTGCTGTATTTTAAATCCGTTGGAATTTTTGAGAATACTGCAATTTAATAACTTGTTAGTAATCCTATCTATAATTTTGTTATTCAGCGTGCAATAGCCATAATATAAAAGCTAACCTTTATAACATCGGGAAAAATACTGCAGAAGTAGTAGCATTACTATCAGACTTCGTATACAATTTAATTATTTTACAATTTATTTCAGGAAGTGGGAATGTACAGCTAGGCCTAAATGCTAGTTCACTATCTGCTGTGAAAACTTCAAGGAAGTGGAGATCCTTTTCGAATGAATAAAAGTTGCGCAGGCCGTCAATTTCCTTACCCTTAATTAATATTTCTGGATCTTCGTTAATAAATTTTTCAATTATAAAAATTTTGTTACGGTACATGCACATATTATTTGGTTCTGCATTTGAAAACTTTACATTAGACGTTGTTACTACTTCTTTGAATGTATTACTTTCCATATTACGCCTGAGATTGGGAAATTGGTCTTCCTTTTTTCGTTCTTTTATGTAAAAACTTTCTTCAATAAGCCTATTTGATATTTGAGATAAGACAAAGTTTTCTTTCTTAATTTTTTGCTTTAAAATATATAAGTAGTTTTCAAATTTGAACGCACTGTAGTTATCTAAAGGCCCATATTTCAACGAGTCTTCATTTAAATGAATTAGTGAATGCATATTGTAGGTTAATGTCTCCAATCCATATAATGTAGGTATTTCAGATAAAAAATCTTCTAATAATGCTCTAGCCAACTGATTGTATTTGTTATATAACTGCTTGTTGGCAAGAATTCGTATCCCAGCATGTAATTTCAAAAAATTATTGTAGTAAGTCGTATCAAGGATATTTTTTAGAACAACTACGCCGCTATACAAAACAAAACTTCGGTATTCTGAAGCCTTCCACCTATCCAGCTCTTGTAAAGTTCTTGGTTTTCTGTTGAATTCATAGGCGAATTGTTTCTGCATAAAAATGTTTTGTAAGCTAATATAATCTATTTGTGTAGATGAAAGAGAAAATGGTTTCCTCTTTACTTTTGTCCATAATTTTAGTAGCTGCCTCATAACTCCTAGACATACTACGTGCATGTAATCCAGAGGAAATTGCGAAACGCAGCGCACACCTACTGTTTCCAATGCAAGGGGTTCAAGCTTGGTATGATGTTCAGGTTGTGTTCTACTTATGAAGGAATCATCCGTTCTGGATGAGGCATTAACATCTGGAAAAGTCAGGCGTTTGTTAGTACTTTGACCTTTTTGCGTACACTTCGTGCAAGAATAGTAGCCTGAATGCAGTTTAATATTCAATAGAAAAGACCTAGCAGGTGCATCGCAAATGAAGTAATTGATACTAATTGAGTACATTTTGCCACAATAAACGAAGCCTTCTAACTGCAATAGATGTAATTCAGAAACTAAATATTTGAGAAAGATGTTGGGATCTTTTGGCTTGCTAGTAATTTTAGTAGGCTTTGGAGTTCCTTCGAGTTTATTACTGTAGCATCCTACGAGGTATACTTTTTCAAAATCTTGAATATTTAATAAAATTGGCCAAATCTGTTTTGCGCTTGATTTAAATAAAGGTAAGCCATCGACACCGAAATTTAATAAAAAATTATCACCAAGAAACAAATTACTATTTTCTGTCATAAAATCTGTTAGGCAGTTCTTTACACCATAGTGAAAATATTCACCGGGTTGCATAGACATAATTTCAGTTGATCTTGGCGTACCTCGAAGGGTCCTTATGTCTTTTGGAAGACTTTTATCATATATCATTAACTTCTCTAATAATTCATTCATAGCCTGAGTGCCTATTTTATATTTAATAGACCACTGGCTTAAAAATGGCTTCAAATTGGAAGATTCATCATTTTCTGTCATTTCAATTTCCAATTTTGAGAATTCACCAAAATTTGCGCTATTTGGTATTATTTCTTTTGAAATATTTTCATTTATAGGCTCTGTTACATTAACACTATTTATTCCCGCTATACGATCAGTTATTATAGGAATACTTTCCGTTTCTTCTTTTTCCGAAACCAGCAAATTTTTTATCAATTTTTTTGCTTCATTTTCTACACTCCTTCTGAAGTTTTGCCGGGACATTTCTTTAATTTTTATTTAAAACAATCAACGCTTAATAATTATATTTCAAAAGAAATCAAATAAAATATTTCGTTACTTACCGCAATTTATTTGTCTTGATTATCAAAAAAAAATTTTTTTATACGCACTACACTTTGCTGCAGTTCACTTTCCGGCACTTTAAAACGAACTGGAAATAGTATGACGAAATTTCCTAAATTTCGGTTGAAACCATCAACGTCAACTAATTTTTTACGATTTCTTTCCGATTTCGTTACGACCCATTGTAACTAAAAGTGACTACGCACGTTGCTCCTTTTTTCTAACGAAATTTTTCCGATTTCATTCCGAAACAGCGGTAATATTTGTTGTTGCTTTTTTTCGATTTACGAAAACTTTGCGAAGCGTCTGATGCTCTGAAAGTTTGGTTTGCTGGGATACTTGCTCGCCTAATTTTAATCGAACTTTTCGTGGAAATGTATGCGTCGCTGTGGTGTACTAGACTGCACAAAAGACCTTTATATACAAACATCTGCTCTCTCTTTCTCCCTGTCTTTATTTCCCTCTCTTCCCACTCCCCTCTCTCTGTTTCTCTCTCTCTCTCTTCCCCTCTCTCTCTCTTCTATCACAATTCACTCTCTTCACTCTCTTTTAAAATTGTCTTTTCGTTTTCGATGAGCCAAATAGAAATTGGTTAACTAGAAAAGAAATATTTGAAGAACTAAAAAATAATTTGCATGCACCCGCTGCAGAAATTTATCATAATATCGAGAAAGTCATGTTAGTGAAAATTCATCCCGTACGATTCACTCTAACAGATAAAAATAAAGGAATTTTAAGGGCATTGCTCACTAAAATCAGAATTAAATGGAACGGGTGGCATGTACAGAAAGAAGATTTTATGAGACCAATGATGAATGGTTGAAGGTATTTATCAAGAAAAATAATTACATGTATCATATAATAATAATTTTCATAATTAATTAATTAATAATTTCATAACAATTTTTTATACTGAATTGCGAATCGTGCAATATGTATGTAAATATATTCATTTTAATGGTAAAATTTGAATAATTTTTATTTATTGTGTTAACTAAAAACTTGTTAATTGGAAAAAGCAAAAAAACACTACAAAACTATTTCAATAAACTACTTTTAACTGTTTTTTAGTTTCAAAGAAAAAATTAATTTGACATTCTTACCAATAAAGCTAAAAACCGCCATATACCAATCTTGGGCAGAATCTACATATTTATGTACATTTTAAAAACCTTGTCCGCCATATTGGATCCGTTATATTGAATTTTGGAATTCTGAGTTCAGATTCGTAATCAGTGACCCCAAAAATCACCATATACCAATTTCGGACAGAATCTATTTATTTATTTATTTATTTATTTATTTATTTGAGACAACATGTACAAAGATTAAAATCTTATATAATAGTACATTAATTAAAAATTTGGAAGACAGCTCACTCTACACTCATTTTAAAAACCTTGTCCGCCATATTGGATCCGCCATCTTGAATTTTGGAATTTTGAGTTCAGATTCGAAATCAGCGACCCCAAAAACCCCCGAGTCATCAATTTGAAGACGATTGAAGGCGATTATTTACCTTTTCGGAATTTTGTCCGGATTTTTTCGATTTGGCCCCACTGCGCTCCGGTGCTGAAAGTCGAATCGTCACGACACGACAAGTCGTTTAAGTTGAAGAAAGTAACGTTTCAGTCGAATCACGTCTTTTAGTAAATAGGGGCCTAAACTCAACTTAGCATTTCCACTCTAGGCCCCTGTGCTGAACGTCGCAATTCGACTGAAACGTCACTTTTTTTCAACTCAAACCACTTGTCACGAAACACAACTTGACTTTCAGCACAAGGGCCCTCAGGGCCTGATCATGGTTGGCGCTTGAAGTGATAAATGGCGCGGCGACTGTAAAACGGAATCATAGTTCTCGAAAAAACTGACATTTGTCGGGAAAAACGCCTTCAGGTGTATCACAGTTGGCCTTTTTAAGAGACAAAGTTACGTTTTTCACGACTGATTTTAAATTTTTTTAATTATAAGAAATGTTCAAACATTTTCAAGCAACAACCATAAGGTTTTTATCGAAAATTGTCATGTCGCTGCATTCGCCAACTATGATACGAAAAATGACAACGGCAAACGGCGCTGTCTTTTTTTCGCCGCGCCAACCATGATAAGGCCCTGAGTTCTGAGTCTGCAGAGGTACTCATCAGTTTATTAAGCAGGATTGCTCGATGCCCAAGAACTTAGGAGGTGTGTGAATAATAATAATGTGACGATAGCCTAGGTTAGAGAACTCACAGGTATCAATCCGAACGAGTAGGCTGACAACCTGGCAAAGCAGAGTGTGGCTTCAGTGTTAGGTACACATCCTCCCATTTCAGCGGAAAATTCAGGTTTTTGCTGCTTAAAAGAGGGAAAATTATTGAAGATGTGCCTGGAATAAACCAAGACGGCCCTGCACATTATTTATCTTAGTCCAGAGCTGCCGCGAAAGCCTAGTATCATGGCACAGCATTCGTTGCAGGACATGTGAGGCAGGTAACGTTCAAACAGCTTCTTATGATAACTAGGCGAATTAAAGTAAGAAAGTAGTGAGGCAATGAACCGCATTTACACTGAGATAACTTCACTTAGAGGAATGAAAACACCAGGAAAAGTGGTCGAATTTGGCAACCCTCGCATTATATGTGTTATATTATATCGCAAGCTTCTGGTAAACAAGACTTTTCGATGGCTCTACTACATATGTCACCCTCAGAGCAAAAGCGGGCTATATTTGATGTTCTAGCAAAAGAGGAATAAAAATATTTCAGAGCAAAACTGGTTCAACTATTATTCAGAGCAAGAACGGAACGGAAAAAATCTTAGAGCAAAAGCGCGTTAACTTTCTAAACCGTTTTTGCCCTCAAACGAAAACTTAAACCTCTTTTGCCCCAGTTTTTAGTTATACCGCCAGTTGGTTACATTGTTACTTGGAAATCTATATTTAGACAAAATTTTCTTCACTTTACTACACAAGACTAGAGAGTCACGTTTCCCGGATTATTTTTGTTCCCGGGAAACGGGAAAAATAAATTAATTTTTCCCGGGAATCCGGGAAAAATGAAACCTAGTAGGAATTAGGAGTGAAATGGGAATTAGGAGGAACAATTAATGTTGAAAAATAAATGAAAAACTCATTTAGAAAAGATACAAGTAAATTTAATTCAAAAATATGAGCAAGCGTTAACGAAATATTAAAAAAAATGGCGTTATCAGTTATTTCAGGCACGTGCAGTGCGAACTTTGGCGTTAGATTGATCGCAAACTATATGAGCGATAACGACGATCAAGGGCTCATATGTAATTACTAGGACTTTAAGTTTGTTAATGGGCATTAAGCCGTAAAAATTAAAATTTTGTGAGCAATTTGCAAAAACCTGCATTCAACCCTCACAACCCGATCATGGTTGAACTTTGACCGGCCATAACTTTGAGCCAAATCAACTTAGGGACCTCGTTGTGGCCTCATTTTATAAATAATTTTATTCTCCACAACTTTGCCAATGATTATTTTCAGCTATCATTGCATGCAAACGAGTTATTTAATATAAACAAGCTCTCCCTCTTTTTCAAGATGGCGGCTTTTCCCAAGCCACTGCGACCCCAAACTTGGTTTTATCATTGTCAGATGTACCCGAACAAATGCCAAAAAAAAACAATTGTATATCGTAAAATGCAATTTCATCCTCTTTTTTGATTTGACTGGACTATTAATTTATTTTTGATTTGAAAAATAAGTTTTTAAAAATGTTTCGTTTCAAAAGACAATGCAATGAGAATGACACTAAATTATTCCATCAAATAAAATATACCCAACAAAAAATCAATCATGACATGTAACTACAATGAGTGGTAATGACTATTAAAAATTATCTAGGCTTTAATTTTTTATAGAAAACAAGGATTTTGACATTACAGTTACTTACTTTAAATTTAAAACCTTGAAATAGTTAGTGTTTTCAAGATTTTTGCAAGAAAATTTGTGATTTAAAACAATACATTTTTTCCCGGGAAATTTACGTTTTTTTCCCGGGAAACGGGAAATATATTTTCTTTCAATTTCCCGCGAATTCTCGGGCGGGAATTCCCGGGAAGGACTCTCTAGACAAGACAATGCAACTCAATTCGTAATTTTGAATTTTTTGGAATTTTCGCGTTTGTAAATAAATTCTTTGTATGTGTGAAGTGTTTGTAATTATGATAAATTTTACGTTTTTGCCATTTTCCCATTTATGACTACTTATTTGGGGATTTTTGCATTTCTGACATAAATTTTTGTCTTATGTTTCAATTTTTTTCAGTGTTTTTTTTTATCCTAATGATATTTGCAATTTCAATCTTAAATCTTATGAGAAAACGAAATTTTCTTTTTTTACGCCTTTTGTTAGAAAAATTGTAGTTCTTCATAAGTGGATTCGACATTATTGAATACATCTAAATTTTTAGTTGGAGTTTACCACTTCTTGGCTCAAAAAGTAAATATCATTTTATGTTGGAGTTAATGCAGTTAAAATAACAAGTTGATCAACATCCTCTCCTTAAATAGTTGCTTGCATTGCATAGGATTTTTCAATTGCAGTATTCACAATCAAAACCTGCAATTTTGTCTGACATTTCCATCATAGCTTTTTCTCCATGACTTTCGGCCAAAACAAAAAAAAGAAAATCTGCAGCAAATATCCATTTTGGGAGCAAACACCGGGTTTCCCGGGGCGGAAAATCGGTAGACTTTAATGCCTCTTATTGAGAACCCTAAAAGGAGATCTCTGCCCATTTTTATCCTTTTACTAAAAAAATTGCAGAAAAATCCAAAAATACCGATTTTGCGGGCTACAACCCCCTAAAAAGTGGGCTGCCCCCGGTGGAAAATTGGTAGACTCTATAAGCCCTTATTAAGAACCCTAAAAGAAAGCTCTCTGCCAATTTTCAGCCTGTATCTCATTATTTCCGCTTACCTGTATTATTATTACTACCTTTAATTTTTGTAATGTTTGCATTTTAGTCCAAGAGCTAGTGACAGAATTGCAAAGTGATTTTGTAGAGGATGGGCCTTTGATATAAGGTAGATTAGGTAAAGCACAACCGATTAAAAATATTCGCCAGTTCGAGTCTACTTAAGTTTTAATTTTATGAATTTTTGAACTTGTCGATTTTTTGACCATGAAAAAAGTGATATTGTAGAGGATGGGACTTGGTATATAGGTTAATTGGGTTGCCCCCAACACATATTCCGATTCCCATCTCGTTTGGAGGTTAGGTTTGACTTTTGGGAATTTTTGAACATGTCGGTCTGATCAAGATGGACAAAGTGATATTGGAGAGGATGGGGTTTGGTATAATGGTGAGATAGGCCACCAAGAACCCTAATTCAGCTGCCCATCTCATATGCAATCACGGTTGCGATTTTGGCGGCTTTTAATTTTGTGGCCATTTTCGGTATGACCCAAGTGATTTTGTAGAACCCAAGATTTGGACCATAGGCTCGTGGCATCTGCCAAATGTTACATTTTCAATCCCATCTCCGTTCCATCAATATTTTCCGTTTAATTGAGAAAATTGGTTGATGGAAAAAAAAAACATTTTGACGATTATACAGGGTGTATACCTTTAAGCTTACAAAGCGGCCGGCTGTAGATAGGTTTTGGATAGACGAAGAAAAAATTGTATGGGGGGGGGGGGTAAATCTTAACGGTTTAGCAGCTAGGGCGTTTTGAATTTTTTTTGTAGAGGTTTACATATCACCCTGTATTTATGTAACCCTTTGAGCTATTTTCATGAATAGGATACCAGTGTACGTAGAATACTCCCACCTATCTAAAACTGTCAAAATCAAGGATCCAGCTAGCCAACTTCCAGAGCAATGAGTCGCAAAGTCAAAATTTCGTTTTTTTTAACTAAAATTTCAACTAAAAACAACTTTTTCTCCAAAAAATACCTAGTTAACTGATATTTTTTTTGCAAAATTGGAAAGCTTGGACAATTCCTATCAATATTGTCTGGACAATTTTTACGCTACGGCTTTTACTTTTGAAGTTATTAGCAAGTTTGATGTTAAAATTTGCCTTATTTGGTGCTTATTTGGTACTTTTTGGCAAAGCTTAGGTGAAAAGGCACAAAAAAAGAGCCAATTTTAGCGTTAAAATTGCTTATAACTCCAAAAATAAAAGCCGTAGGAAATTGTCCAAGCTTTGAGTGGAGTGGATAAAAAAAACAACTGTTATAGTCAAGCAATTTATTGTCAGGGATTATATTCCAAGCGGCCGTTTTGCGCCTTTTTTAGATTTTGTGCCAAAATTATGCTTTTGTATGAGAAATGAAATAAGATCAAAGTAGTAGTTGCAGTTTTTCAACGGCTTTTCTTTGGACGCTTTGATTTATCAACAGAATCTGAAAAAGGCGCAAAACGGCCGCTGGCGGCGAAACTATGCGTAGTTCGAAAAAACAGTGAAAACAAAATTTGTAGGAATTTTTATGCTCTACAACTTTGCTCTTTTGATATTTTCACCAAAATGCATAGTTTCTCCTCAAAATAGAGAAAAGGGCGGAAAATGGGGAAAACGCCTATTAAATATAGCCTTGAACATATTTCGTAAGGCAACCCATCATCGTTACTTTGTTAGCATATTTTTTATCATAAAAAAACATTTCATTCGGTTACTCGATCGGTGAAGGTCGTTCTTCTACGGATCCTGTACTATTACCCTGTACGCTGTACGTCGGACTATCGCCCGGCTAGAGGAAAAGTTAACTAAATCCGGCTCTACACGATGCTATGAACACTCTCCACCGTTGGACGCTTGATGGTAGGATGCATCGTGTGGCAGATGCTCGAACTACGAGTGTCCAATGTCGTAGCGTCCAACGTTCGTATTTGGACACGTTCAGGCTGTGATGGGTATCACTCCAACGTTGGAAGCCAATATTCGAATGAAACGTTCACCGCATCGTGAAGAGCCGGCTTAAGCCCGGGACACACATTTGCGCACAGCGTGACGGCCGTGTGTTGGAAAACACACGGAGAAAAAGTAAACAAGTAAAATCTTACCAGTCAGTCCCCACATTTCCGCGTCTCCATGTCCGCACCGCATCAAATTTTACTTGTTTATTTTCTCTCCGTGTGTTGTCCAACACACGGCTGTCATGCGGTGCAGACACGGTTCCGATATGTGTGTCCCGGGCTTTAAGAAGCAAACGGAGCCCGCAGCATGAGTGAAAAAGCTGCGCTTTTAAACAACCAGAGCGAATGGGAAACTCGTTTTCTTTTTATTTGGTTTTTCCTCTACATGGAACAACGGGGAATTCTCTTTAAAATTATCTTAAGGAAGATCGATTGAAGCAGCATATTCCAAATTAAAAATCTGAAATTTGAATACGTTATTTATTGATATCTCATACATTCAATAAAATTTTTTAAAAAACATTGGACGTCTTGCATTCGAGTAATTAGTATTCAATATTCAAGTAAAGAGTAAAAATGATATTAAACGTGGGAATTTATTGCACATAAAAATGGATAATTCTCCATAACTAGACGTCAAACTGCTTTAAAATTTTGTCAATAATTATAATCAGATTAGAATGTCAACTTTTATTTACAGAATAAATTTGACTTCTATCATGGGAATTTAATTTTACATTCTCTGTCCTTATATTATACTATTTTCAGAGATCGATCCTTCTTAAGTGGTTTGAACGTTTTCGGTTTATCGGTTTATTTTTAAAGGAGATCAATACATGTAATTGTTATGGCATTCTAAAAAGAACCTAGGTGCAAATGATGAAAATGAGTTCGATCACGAGATTGTTGTGTTTGCCGCCCCCTGAAAGTGCCGCCCGCGTGCGGTGTACACTCTGCACGCCCGCACCCAGCGGGCCAGGTTATAATCTATGTTTGTATATACAATACACAACTACTCATAATATCTGAAATATATAACATAAATATGCCACTAGAGGGGTATATACATCCATTTTAACTCTATTTGCTATATAAAACTAGATTTTACGATTTTTCAACTTCAACTGGAGATGGCAAGGGTTTCTACAACTGGGAAAGAGATGGGCAAGTGGATATGTATTGTAGATGTTGTAACGAACCCTAATATTCAAATCCCATCTCCTACAAAATCACTTGGGTCATACCGAAAATGGCCACAAAATTAAAAGCCGCCAAAATCGCAACCGTGATTGCATATGAGATGGGCAGCTGAATTAGGGTTCTTGGTGGCCTATCTCACCATTATACCAAACCCCATCCTCTCCAATATCACTTTGTCCATCTTGATCAGACCGACATGTTCAAAAATTCCCAAAAGTCAAACCTAACCTCCAAACGAGATGGGAATCGGAATATGTGTTGGGGGCAACCCAATTAACCTATATACCAAGTCCCATCCTCTACAATATCACTTTTTTCATGGTCAAAAAATCGACAAGTTCAAAAATTCATAAAATTAAAACTTAAGTAGACTCGAACTGGCGAATATTTTTAATCGGTTGTGCTTTACCTAATCTACCTTATATCAAAGGCCCATCCTCTACAAAATCACTTTGCAATTCTGTCACTAGCTCTTGGACTATTTTATGAATTTTTTCAATTTACGTTTCTTTTACATAATAGTAGTAGAAAAATGTTCAATTTTTTAAAAATTTCCGAATTGTTAACTACATTTCAAAAATTACCAACATCAAAGTCAAAAACTACAGATATTATTGTCTAAAATGCAAACTTATTAATATTAAAATGAAAAGGGCAATCCTTTTGAAACTGAAATCCAAAAATTAAAGAAATATAGCAATTCTATAAAAATTCTAAAAAAAAAATTAAGGCCATACAAACATGGCGTGACTGAACGGAAAAAATGTATAACATTCACCCTAAAATTAAAGATAAAATTTCAGAAAGTGGACAAACTAGAACTAGAGACAAACTATACTATGTATAATTTCGAAAAATATAAAAAACGAAAATTTCAAATATAACAAAAATGTTTTATTGTTGCAAAAATTAACCACAGAAATGAAAAAAAAATATTGTGAATATGCAAAAACTATAGTGGACGCTCATTAATTGCAAGGGACTGTAAAAAATCTTCGAATTATGGAAAATTCGAGTAAAGGAGGTTGACGCTTTGGTTAGGCTTTTATTGGGAAAGTATAAGCAAAAGCATTTTTAATGAAAACTGAGAACAAAAGCAGTTCAAATTTTAGTTCTGCTCAAAAGCGGTATAAGTTTTCATTAAGAGCAAAAGTGGAATAAAAAGTTATCCCGCTTTTGCCCTCGGTTTTTTGATACGCCGTTCTTACGCTGAAGTATAGCTATACCATTTTTGGTTGCTCTAAGAACACGAAGATATTCCTATTTTGCGCTAAAAAAATTACCTAGCCTTTTTCGCTCTCTTTGTTATTTTAACACGCTTTTGCTCCGAGGGTGTCATATAGTCTTATGTTTCAGGGAAGCCTTTACTAGGATTACTAGCTCCTCCATAAGATGTATGAAATTAGGGCGATGGACCTAAAATTATCATAAAAATTTTGTAATCAGTTAATGTTAGCATGCTAAAGACGAAGTTTGTTTACTACTGTTACTATTTACTTATTTACTAATGTTACCGAAGAAAACATCGAGAAACTTTTTCATTTAAAGCATATAAAATACACTAATCTGTTGGTATAAAATATCATTTTATTGCTAGATTTAATATATACAATTGCTAAAGCTGCAATAAAAAAAGTCTGCAGCTTGGTAATAGATGTTTCTCAGTTTCAGACCATTTGCTAAAAGTTCCCAATTAAACTAAAAAGAGAAACGAGTCTTAATAAATTCAAAAATCGTGTTTATGTATAGAGTAACAAACCGCATAAGCATGAATTTCCTTCTTTTTTCTTATTAAAATCCGAGCACTTGGCTCCTATCTTTCCATCCAGGTAAGTCGGTTTTTTTTTTATATAATCGTACGAATAATTACATGTTAACAAATATGTTTGTTTCTTTCTTACTTCTGTAACAAAATCCATTGGCTGATAGCATGCAATCAGTGCACATCCAACTTTATCAACCTTATCATTTACAAGCACTACAAAGCGTGTAACTTGTTTGTATGATCTAAAAAATGAAATAAAAAGTGTTAAACATTGAAGAGATTATGTTTTTTTTATTTTAAATAAAATGCATTTACGATCCTTCGATAATGCTGCTCTGTGGTTCTCCCAACTTGTGCTCCATATAAAATTGTGAAACCATTTCTTTAACAACATTTATCGTTTTAATTCCACACGCTGTTGTTGACCAAAAATATCCAATATTTTGTCCAGATATTGGAAATCTCTCAGTATTATGACATTCATCATGTTTCATCATACAGTGACCACTGTGTAGAGTAGCAAGGTACTCAAGCTCGAAATCCCAGGACTAAAATGAAATTAATTAATTTTTTTTAAATTTAGTGTAAGATGTTGGTTCTTTTTTACTAATTTTTGCATCCTCGCCGCTGTTGGATACGCTTTGCCATCATTGTTGGTTATATTACCACATGCAATTTTGTTCCTGTATGAATTGTGCGCGTCCAATATAATTTTTCGTATCTTTTTTGTTATTGGATACTGTATTCTTTCTGGAATGTCAACAGGACTAACCTAAATTGAAAAAATATGTAATGATTAAAGAATTGACTTTAGGAATTATTTATTTTAATCAATGATATGAACAGAATTGGCAAAATTTAGAACTACAAAACGAATTTAGAGTGCGCGGTCACAAGAATGGAGTTCGGACACAATAGGACACACAAATCGCGTCACTTACAGAAAACATTTATTCTAACAACTTGTTCCACACTTATAAATTAACGATTTATAGATTAATGTCTGAAGAATAGATATCAACAAAAGTTTACCAATTGTTTTTTATCGCAGGCAATATGCCTATGGGTCGATTTAAAGCATAACTTTGTTTCATTCTTGCAGTATAGATATGCCCGGACTGGATTAATGCAAAGAAACGAAATTAATAAACCTACAAAAACCATTTTTTTTAATTGTATTTTATAAAATGTCAAAGATAATAGTTTATTTTGGAATATCAAGGCAAACTACATACATATGTATGTTCTAAATATCAACTGACTGGTTTTTGCCGGCTGCCTTTTGTATGGTTCAGCATAAAGTTTCAGGTTTTTGGAGAGATAAGGCTTTAAGATTATGCTTAAGCTTGTATCGATCATATGAGGAGCCTTCTTCTTCCAATGAAGGGAAAGTTAAACTTGAGCCTTGGCGTTCTCTTTTCTTCCCCACCAATCGTCTTGATTTGTAGCTGAGTCGATCCGCGATCCTTCTCGCCCTGAGGGACCTCTGGATAATCAAGTAACGACTGTAGCAGGGAGCACATCCCTCAAAGCTTACCAGGTCAAGAGGTAAAGTTATCGGCCACTGTGCTGAAAGTCGAATCGTGTGGCGTGACAAGGCGTTTGAGTTGAAAAAAGTGACGTGCGACATGGAAGAGTAGATAGGACTAGTCTATTAAGGGCCGATGCACCCATATAATCATACCAAAAGTGGGCAAGTGGGTTATGAGGGAACATGGAGAAGTGAGCTACTAACTCACGCAGTTCCTCACTAGACATAGGGGTTATAGGTCATACCTTCATCGATTCAGGATTCACTGTTTTGCCTTGTTTTTTTAAATCCCCAAGATTTGCGGAGCACAGGGCTGTACTGGAAACAGAGCAGAAGTGCAGAATCGGTGAGCATCCTGGACCAGATGATGAGGTTGGAGAATGTGCGGAAAAGGGAAGTGAAAGTGACGCTGAACGCCTTTGACCAGAACCTTAAGCAACTAAGAGGCTCAAAGGAGCAGAGAAAGGCAAACAAATGTCAGGAGAGATAGCAGCAAGATACAATAGCTGATCCAGTCCCGTGATGCTATGGAATAGAAGATAAGAAGGAGCATGGTACAATAATCCAAGGTAAGCGCATAAGGAAAAGCTCTGTTTCCATCTTGAAAAGCTTTTACGCCTGAAAAGCTCTGAGTGACGTCACGTGAAAGTTTTTTAATGAACGTGAAATGTCTTTATTGACAGGTAAAGAGACGATAACCTTGTCGATATCGTGTTGCCAAATTCCAATATTTATATATCGACAGAAGTCGATATCGACTCGAGAAACCAAATACGGCCCCAGGCCGAAGTATTGCCTTTACGACTTATGCTGGTCTAGACTACAACGTCATGGAAACGCTTTGTTGAGTTTAGTCAGTAGGAATCACTAGGCAGACACTAGGGTCTGAGTGCGGACCCAGAGCGGTGTCTCCTGTTTTAGGCATTTGCCTTATTCCTTCCTTCGAATCTATCTTACTACTAGACATTGCACAATGATGAGTACGGCATGCGAACTGCTAGTACAAAATGGCGACTCCTAAGCTTGGACTTTCACGTAAAAAAAGCGCGGTCAAGCACTTTTCTCCTGCTGCTTCAAAAAAATGAAAACATATACTAGAATAGTAGGAGAATATCAAAAGACATTTAAATTTTTTAAAGTAAGAAATAAATTTAATAATCGATTAAATAAAGATTACAAAATATATCGAATATAATAATATACAATACAAATGGCTAAATAATATATTTGCGAGATGATTTTCACAGAAAACTCATCTCGTAGCACAAAAAAGAAAATAATAATATTAATATAGAGATAAATGATAAATGAACTTACTTAATTAACGAGCGATAAATGTAAAATAAAAAAAAAGAAATACTTAAAACAAATAGTAGTCGAAAATAAATTCAATTTTTGGCGCGAAAATTCTCAAAATGATCTCAAAACGAAATACAAATTTTCTATTTTGTTTATTTCTTTATAAATGAAAATAATTATTTTATTAAATATAAAAAAAATGATTTAAATAATTTTATTCGAAATGAATTTTTTAAGAGAAAAAAAAAGAAAAAAGATAATTCTAGAAAACAATGCATACACGCGAATCTATGTCTCGAGAGAAAAAAATGCACAACTTCTGAATATATATTTTTCTAAATGTTTTTTTTATATTTATATTTATATATAATATATAAAAAAACACAGATCAACATACTGGCACCTGTTTTTGTTTGTTTTAATTAAAAAAATAATAATTGATTTTTTTAACATTTTTTTAAGCACCAGTTGCACTATTCCTTAAATTAAAAAAAAATATCTTAAACTTAAACCATAACTTAGTATAGGAAACAACCAAATTAAGAACTAAAATGGTTCTAATCTTAAGTCTTCTTAAGTTTAGCTGTGACACAATTTCTCATTATGGGTACTAATTTTAAAATCATGTCTGTGCACTTGCTGAAAGCTGTTCAAGACGCGCACAAAGCTCCTGCGCCAGCAATTGACTAGCAGCGGCGCATGATGCTGGTGGTGGTGCATTTACAGTGTTTGGAACTGCGGTTGCAGTGGGCAGGTGAATATGATTGTGAATTACTTCTGGATAGCTGGGACACACTCCTTGCCAGCGAGCTTTACCACAAGCATGAGACTAAAAATTAAAAGAAAAAAAATCCATTGTTAGTTTTCTCTTAATTAAATATTTAATATTTTTATAACTCACCATGGTAAAATCTCGCTTCCATTGAACCCCGCATTTTCCGTCACATAGAGGGCAGGGTCTTTCAAGGCTATATCCGCCACATTCACCGCAATCTAGGGAAACATGATCATCAGTCCAAGAAACTCCGCATGTGAAACATGAGCCCATTTGGGCGCGAAGCTCTTCAATGGTGAGCACATTATCCATGGATATTTCCAGCGGACTGCCTACTAAATCTGACAGCGACGAAGAAACGCTTATACTGCTTCGTCTGGAATTATTATAAAAAAAATAAAAATAAAAAATTTGCTCATAATAATTAACAATTAAAAATTCTTAGAATATTGATGTCATGGTCAGGTGGTTGCGCGCCATCTGTGTTAATTAATGTGTAGCTTTACATGTGTGCATTTACACCTTTATGTAATTATAATCGACAATCCATTTTAAGGTGTAGTTTTTAACGTCAAAATGCTAATACAGAAATGACCGAGACAGATTAGAATTATTGTTTCTTTTAATGGCATTGGATAATTTGTAGTCATTACAGAGAGAAATTAATGGATTGAATCTTGTGCTTCTTTACACAGGCTCCACACGTTGGTCTCAACGCGGGTACCAACGAACGTTGGCGCATATTACGACACCCGACGGCCAATCCCCAATGCTTACGCCAATGCAAATTTCTAGATCCACACGTTGGACTAGTAGCATTGGTGCCAACGTCTGGAGCCGGCATCAATCTCTTGTCGGACCTAGAGCGGAAATAGTAAAGGGCGAACGCCTAACAAAAGCCTCGGAAGGTAGTGCCACCTGCTTTTCCGAATAAAACTAGGATTTGTCAAAAGATGTTTTGCTACATACCTAGGCGTTTGCAGGAAAAATTAAACTTTGACCATAATTTGGATGATAATAGAGGAAAACATTCTAACAGGCCAAAACAACATACAATACAATGTTAAGGAACTGATAAAGTTGCCCATCGGAAGCCTTTCCAAAGCAAGAGAAAAGCCTTTCTTCACGATATAAAACTTAAGTAGTAATGTGTCGCCATCTATTCGTGATAATTTGAACATTGGACGAACTGTAATCAAAGACTCAGAAAAGCTTTCGAATAGTACGCCATCTATTAGATATAATTTAAACGAGCTGTATTTGAAAACTTAGATAGAAAAGCTTCGAAGTTTCCAGATAGTGTTTTAACGAATGCTCAGGAAATATAATAGTCTAGAAATATGGAGAAAGATTTAGAAATTTGGGGAAAAATGAAGGTTTGAGATATAAAAACACTAAAATTTTGCAAAAAACAATTGGTGAGTGATTTTTTGGCCGAAAAATGATTTTTGGAAATTTTCACCTTGAATAACTTCGAAAGGGTTAAGTTTTCGAAAAAATGACAAGAGGGCTTTTTTTGTAGGCAATTGACTGATCAAAAAAAAAATTCGTAAAAAACAGTTTTTGAGAGATTTTTTGGCCAAAAAGTGATTTTTGATAACTTTGATCTTGAATAACTTTAAAAGGATTAATCGGGTCAATATTTTTGCAAGAACTAAAGTTGAAGAGAATTCCATTATCAATATTTTGAGCCCTCGCACGGGGTTGTACGATCTATAGAAACCGAGATACAAGGAAATCACGGGAAAAACGCGATATCTCCGGCGGCCATGTTTTTTTCTTGTGATTCCGAAATTGTTTTCTTAAAAAGTCCCAAGGAAGCCAAGGACCAATTTTCAGCCATTTTCGAATTTAGTCTCCTTTCGTGCGTTTCTTTTTTTGCTAATTTCCCTGGGCTAACTCAGTCACTAAGTTTTTTGTTAGGAAAGTGATGAAAGTGAACAAACTCATAATTTGGTCGAATAGACGCGTTGGACGACCTAAACATTCGCTAAAAGATAGTAAATCAAACAAAATATGACAATGAAAAAATACAAGGTGTACAGTTCGACTACAAGGAGAACTGATATGGAGTCCTTCGCAGACAAATAGCAGCTGTTATTGAAGTTAACTAAATTTATGATCGAAAAATTTCACTTTCACATTGTGAACATATATAATAAAATTTGAACTTTGACATTCTGAACGAGGGGATATGCTAACCTTTAATTTTCTCGAAATATTAAAAAAATAAATGAACTTACATCACTTTCAAAATAAACAGTCCATAATATATTATTACCACAACAAAACGTTGTAATGGAATTTAACTGAAATTGTTGATAAAGTCTTACTTTTAAAAAAACATTTCCAGTTATTCCCAGAGATACACGCTAGGTAAACAACTTTCTCAAATTGGTATTTCTCAAGGACAGATTTTGATGATCTTAATTCTATTTTTTTGTTTTTTCGTTTCTCGATAAAAAGAAACAGGCAACAGTTTTACCACAATCAAAATAAAAATATTGCAAATCGTAACAACTTTGCGGTTATTTTTTTTTGTCAAACTATATTGTACAAATTCACGGAACTTGCAACTTGTTTTATTATTCGATGATCATCAAATTCTCCGGAATCTTTTACAAAATCACCCAATATGATTCATCACTACTTGAACCCCCAAAAAAGTCAAGAAGGTGACAAGTTATAATATTAACAAGAAAAAGCTTTTTACTAATTGTCTTACTACAATATTTTTCTTAAACAGAAGATCGCTTGATCACACTTTTGTGTGTTGGTTGTGCTTGTGGTACAAAAATGTTCTTCTGAAGAAAATAACTAAACCATGACTAGGTTAGCGCTGGAAAAGATTCGGGGAAGAAGAAGAAGTAAGAAAAAAGGTAGCTAAAAGCTTTCAGCTAATAAATATTGATACATTCGAGACGGGATCGTGACTGTATGAAGAACGAGTTTCACTTCTTGTATAACAGTCCAATAATCAAGACAATTTAACACCACACATTTATAAAAAAATCTCCATGACTACTCTCGCTACTCTTAATATAACTACATGCACCGTGAGGGTAAAGTGTTGCTGCACTATTTTAATGTGGAATCTGACGGTTTTTTATGAGAAAATATGGCGACATTCTTTCAATTTTTAGTCTTTATTAATGGGTAAAAAATCGCTTTTGACATTTCGTTTTTTTGTAGGCAATATATACCTATAAGCGATATATAGATGACATCGGAATCAAGGCTTGCGGATCGTAAATGAGGTGTGCATTTGAGTAGTGGGACTTTCATAATAAGTGTTGAAGAATTTTGCTTGATTGAACGCGATATGGGGAATGCACTTAGTGGAATTTGGTTTTGTCATCGTTAAATTGTGAAATTTAAATAGGAGGGTCAAATAAGAATGTTTTTTATTTATAAAATAAACCAACTTATGTTTATTCCCTTATTTCCTTCTTTTGGTAAGGTATTGAGGCTAAGTAGTATCGCGACCACAACTTGGACGTATTTTACTCTTAGCAGCCCCTACATGTCAAATTCGAAGGCCAGTCCCTGAAGCAAAATCAAATCTGTCATTATTCAATCATCTCAGAATGACCTGAAATTGTTCTTCTGTTGGAATAGAGACTTAAAAGTTTCAATAAGAGGTGCCAATTTCGTGTCATTATTGAACTGTCAACATACAACTGTCATTACAAATGATATTTGACAAGTACCTAGTTTTTACTTGTCAAAAGCAATCGTAATGACAGTTCTATGTTGGCAGTTCAAAAATGGCGCGAAATTAGGTTAGTTTTTTAGATATAGATTGATCCACACTCGCAAAACGCATTGAAATAGGGAAAATTCATTACAAAAATAGTGAAAATGTCGCGGAAACAATTCGTATACTGCTTATTTTTTGTTTGACATAAAATTTATATTACAGCGCCACCTGCCCACAAAGGTCGTGAAACAATGGCTATATGTATTGCTTGAAAATTTTTCTGAAATGTGATGAAAAATGTCATCAAAAGAATAACCATTTGTAAAAAGAGATCCAAGAGGCTGACATTTAGCAGATATATTCTGTTATTGTTATTTGATTTGTTTGTTCTATTCCAAATTCCACAAAAATATCTTCTAAACAAAATCAAACCCAAAAATTCCTAGATACTATTTATCAGTAAACTTCTATAGAATATTTTGTTTACTTAAATCCGGTTGATTTCAGATATTCAAGAATTTTCTAAAAACGGTCATTTAGTACATAAAAATGTTAATTTAATTGCGCGATTCTATTTTTTTATTTATATGCACACAAAAAACATATCTAAAAATAGTTAAAATTAGTTTGGTGGTGTATGCATAAGAGAAAAAAAAAGAAAAAGAATATTATCTAACAATATTTAACTATTTAAAAGAAAAAAAAGAAAGAGTTAATAATAATACATTTTTTTCATTGTAAGCAATATGTCACTGATGTTCTTCGAATATTTATGATGGGGAAATACACAGTAATAATGTTTTCGTGAAAACGTGATTATTCAATAATAAATGAGAGATATTGATGATAAAAACGTTGTTGTGATGAGCTGTTACCTATTTCTGATTAATTTATTAATTTTTAATTTGATATGGATTTGATATAGTCTTTTTTGTCGTGTTATGGTAGCGTTATTGCTTGGATGATTATCAAATTATTCATTAATAAAGAAGATATAATTTTTTTTACAAATTCGTTTGTGACTCAATAGATTAGTTTAGTATTGATTTCAAGTGAAATGAAAACCTTTCACAGGCTTGAAAAGGGGTTGATTAAAAGGTTGTGAGCCGTGGAGATTTTGTAGACTTCATTTTTGACGTTTGTCAGAATCAATACTTTATGTGTATTGTTTTTATCGGATAGCAGAGGGGTTTTCAACTAAATTTACTAGCATCTTTTTTGTCATCAGAAAATATACATCGTTTTCTTTTTTTTCGGATTATTATTTATTTTTGCCTCCATTTTAAAAACTTCTAACTAATCACTTTATTTTTGTTTTCACATTAGTTAGTTATACTACCGCCATCTGTTATAACTGGGAATCGTCAAATTTCGCTAGAGAAAATTTCAGTTATTTCGCTAGGTGCGCAAATGTCGTTTGACAGCTAACAGCTGATTGCCGATAGAGTTAATCTCGCATGTAAAATTTTTCATTGGCGTAATTCTGAATGTACTCTTTCTTAAATTGAATATCTATAACCACAATCGTTAATAGATACAATTATCACTCAGAAAGGCAGTTTTTTCTCATTTTTACTTTGTTTACACATTTCCAATAGCTTTTCACAAACTCACAAAAAGATTTATTGAAATTTGGACAGGACAACGACTGTCAAATCAGCTAGTTTCATAATAAATATGCTTGGATGCTCCCTTTCCTATTTTATTAAACATGTTTAAGACTAAAAAAAATGTATACCAGGATTTTTATTAGTAAAATGACTACTACATTATAAAATCACTATTAACAATGATGCAATCAGTCCTATTTTAATCAATTGCTGCTGTACTCTAAACTCACCATTATTCATCCAAGTACCAAGATCCCAGATGATAAAGTATACATATTATATCATAGTAACAAGACATCAATTGATGCATTTTATATGCAAATTTATATTATGAACGGCTACTTAAGAAGCTACAGTGCCCATCCGTAATCGTCTTGTTCATAACCACCTTACTTCTATCGAAGTAAACCAAGTTTTTTTATTAGGAGAGCCCATATTAAATTACAAAAACTATCATTGAAAAAAATCGACAATAATTTATTATAAAATCCAAAAATAAAATCAAGGCTAAAATTGTCATGATATTTTAGTATACATTTTTTTTCAATTAAAAAAAAATGCGTCATTCCTTTTATAGAAAGAAAATTTATTGCACTTTGTTTTCAAGTTCTAGACTTAACGAATTCTCCTGCTGAATTAATTTGCTATCAGAGGGAACCTTTCTTGGCCACAAAGATTAATTCTATTCAAATTAGCATCTCATCATCATGATCATTATAGCGCAGTCATCGCCATTGCAGCAATTGTTAAAGCTGCTAAGAGCTTAGCGAAAAGAGTGCAACAATCACAGTCAATTGATTTAAAAGAATGATGAAAAAAGGAGGATGCATGAAAACATGAATTGTTAGTTAACAAAATGATCAGCAACAAACAAAATGTCGAAGGTTATATAAATTACAGAATTAAAAAGTAACAGAAGAAGGGAAATAAGTACAAAATATGAGAAGAGTTGAACTTTGACTGCCGCAACGTTTTGTATTCAAAAAAAAAAAAATAAATAAAATATTGATTGGTAACTCCGTAAAGCTTTTATCACAGTCCAGTCAAAGTGTAATTTATATCACTTAAAAAAAGCCAAGATAACGTCTTTCAATATATTCCATTTTTTTTTTCATTTTCAAATTGCCCTACCGTAAAAGTACATTCGTCACAATTAACACTGGACTAAACTGGTCATAATCAGAGAACTCTGGTTGATTCTTACCATATCCAAAAAACACTCTCCACACTACTTTAAAAACCGTTGAAACAAGTTGGAAAGTCTCCTCTATACTCGCGCACATATTTCTTGCCATATTTACATTACAGAATACAGAGAGTATAAGAGGCAAACATGTATTGTGGCACCATCTATATATGATATGAAAATTAGCGCCCGTTTATGATGGTGCCATAGCGACGACGACGACAAGAAAGATTTTTCCTTAACTAGGGTATAAAATGCGCGGTATGTGGCATATATATGTATATGCAATTAAAATGATGGAGTTTTATGGTCGCATTCCAATTTAGCAAAATGCTGAATTGTTTAATAAAACATGCGTGACGACGACCTCAACTTTTTCTGGCAAATTATTTTATATGGAATTGTGGGCTGATAAAGAGGAGGAGGAAGAAGAAGAGTGGAGTTATTATGCGGTGGTTGTTAAGAATGACCAGAAAAGAATTTTACTATATTATGTTACGAAGATAGGAAGAGTGGTGATTGCGAGATAATTATTGTTGATTGTTAGTATGATTTATTTTTAATTTATTTTTTTATGTGAAAGTTTAAGGAGTCATCCTTTGTACTACCCAGTCGTCATGATGAAATGTCTAGTGGTAAACTTGGTTTGAAGAAGGGAATAATAGAGGACAGGATAAATTAATAGAGAAGGAGGAGGCTGGCTGGAGTTCATACTAAAGAGAAGAAGTTTGCACGAAGCCCAAGGATGTAACAAAAATCAAAACAAAAGGAGCAAGGTCAATATGTATCCTCAATAGCAGCCAGCTGAGCCAACGACGCATTCGTCTGGGCTAGAGTGGAAGACTGGCTCGTCGGAATGGTGTTATTCCTCCTGAAACAAATGAATTGCGCTTACCACCCGACAAAACTACTCCAAAACCAGACTACTACAAGATGTGTATCGCCCGCTAGGTGAACACCTGACCTAAGCAGAACTTTGCTACCTTATTATTAACCGGTTAATAGCCTCGACAAAGGGACGTAATTATGACGAAAATTCATGATTTGTTACGAATATGAAACCATAATTACGAAAACCGATTAGGCAAAATTTTGGTTAATCGATTACAAAAACTTAAAAGAGAGCCATCTGTCGGTCGATAGCAAAAAGCAAAATTCAAAAAGGTCTCTTTTAGACGTTTTTCCAGTGTCTTTTAAGGTGTCAGCTGAGTTTGATTTTAATTTTTACTTGAAAATTAATAAAAAATATTACTTGTTTCCAAATCAGCCGATTGAGGCCTGCAGATGGCCAACAACGTACCAAGCAAATCAATTTTTTTTTATTTTTCGTTCACTGATATTTTCCACTACATTACCACTTATTACATAACTGCCAAAACATAACGACGAATTTTAACGTGTATGTCACCCCTAAAGGCGTTCATCATAAATAACGAATTTTCGTCATAATTAGATTACCAATGTGTCGAGGGTTTAAAAGACTTAGAAAATCGTTATTAGGGGACTACCAAATAACCATAAAATCATTTTTTACCAGAAGCCGGACTTAGGCCACTTTCAAACCGCAAGAGTCACATGTGCTACAAAAAATACTTTATAACAAAAAAAAACAAATCGCCGAAGCAAATTCATTTAACATTAAAAACTGGGAGTGGTTTTTCTTTCAATTCCAAAAAAATCTTGTTCTATTTCGATTTTTGTTAGCAATAAATAAAGAAACTACCGGATTTTTTTTTAAATAATCTAAAAACGTTGAAAAATCAGCCATAATTTATTAAAACCTCCCAACGAACAAAAAAATACCCCAATTCCCATCCCAAATCTAGATTTAGGCAAATAATTCTATATAAATTTAATTTGAATAAAAACCCCTAAAAATATATTATAAATTATTCCAAATTTGGTTGTAACTAAGCGGTTTGACAGCTTTTTTTTAAGTATTGGCGCCAAACTTTTAAAATTATGTGAAGAATCCAGACTGGCATAAAATAAATAAAATAAACATTCTCTTCTTTGTCGCCGACACCAGTACAAGAAAGAGTTGCTAATGAGCAATCAAAACTACAAAGTACACACAGAAATCAAAAAAGGATGTTAAGTAATAAATTAATATTATAGGCTTTTACACATGCGCAGGGGAGATGTAATGTAACTATGCACGTACTTGAATAAAATATATATTCTGTACATCTATGAAAAAACTCCTTTCGTTTGATATATGTTTCATTAAGATACGTGCATCGGAAATAGATTAAAAACGGATCACAATTTTTGGTTTTGACTATTAATTTATAGATAATATACTTCCAGTAATAAATCGTGGATTATTTGATATTAAAAAGGTACAATTCCATGACCTTCAACTAAAACAAAAAATCTATAAACAATTTACGGGATTACAAAATAAAATAAAATAAACAAACAAAACCTACAAAAAAGGATACATCCCCTATAAAAATAAGTCCTTGTTGAAATATGTCATTACGAGTACAAGAGATATCGGTGCATGTCGCTTCAAGGCACCATCCTACAAAAACAAATGAAATCTAGCAATAAAAATCCCTGATTGGTGTCGTTACCTATCCATCTATCAAAGGTTAAGATATATTCATGTGATTGTAGTGTACACAAAAGAAAGTCCTTTCTTCCTTTTTCCTACCTCAACTTTATTTTTATTGATAGTTTGTTTTTCTTGTGTGCATGAAAGAAAAATGTGAGCGTGACGATTTTCCTCTTTTTATGTCCTTTTGGAACAACTCCGCCTCCACCCCTCATTTTCTGTACAAGGAAAATAAATGTCGTAATAATTTTATCGTGAAACTAAAGACGACATAACAAACGTTTTGTTTTGGAAAATTTTCCATAGAATAAAAATCGAAAAATATTTTTAGAAAATAAAATCGATGGATTGAAACGTAAATGCATAAATAAATACTTTAGTTTTTCAAGGACTTTTTACATAGGAATAGTTTTCGGGATAGTTCCCTACGAAATAACTTAAATAAGTTTAAATTACTTTTTTTTAATTATATATAAGGACACACCAAAAATAATTTTAATCTGATTTTGCATCCGTGATAAAAATAGCAACAAGAATGCACAAAAAAAACTAAATTTAATTTTAGAATGTTAGACAATACTATAGCACCAAAAATAGCTGACATGGTCCGGATTGTGTAACATTAGAGGCGGGAATAATTGGACAGAAAGAGAATCTGATAATTTAATATTCTGTTTGTGTAGTGACCCCAGCTACTAGACAATTGATAGATGAAAAAAAAAACTTTGGGCTTAGGTCACTTTCAAATTCAACGGCTCAATTCTACTAAACAAAGAAAATTTATTAATACATTGACTTAAGAATATATAAGATTCAGACATCTATCAAAACACAGTAGCAGTAGTATCTGTCAAAAACCAAATTTGACATTTCTAACATAAACAATATTTTAGGTCAAACATTAGGTCACTACACCTAATTTTACAGATTTTAATTAAGGTTAAAAATTATGTTTATTAAAAATTACATAAGAACAGAGAAAGTTTCTCCAAAAAAATGGTTTCATTAACCTTCATACTTTAAAAAAAAAAACTAAACCCCTTTTTTCAAAGCCTACAATAAATCAGTGTTATCATCGCAAATCAAATTCCTCTACATAATATGATAATGACGAAACTCTCGTCTTGTGTGTGTCTCTTGGTTGTCGTCTGCATCACTTTACGAAACAATTTAAAAGAAAATATGAAAGTTGAACGACAACATTTTTTTGTTTTTATTTTTTATTTTTTTGTTAAAAAAGGCAACACACAAATCACTTCAATCTATCATCAATTTCGTTATGCAGGGAGATACTACTTTTTTTTTAAATACGTATTTCAAAGCCGAACTCGTTTTTATTTATTTTTTTTTTCATTTTTTAAAAGAAAAAAACATTTTTGCACAATTTTTTCCGCCTTGTCTTTTCCTTTCCATTTTTTTTGTTCTTCTTTCGTGCATTTTTTTTTTCTCCCAATTAGCAATTCACTTTTTGCACAAGCGTTTTCCACTTTAATTTTGTGTGCTTTCATAGCACTACCATAAAAAATGCGCTAACATAACGAGAAATACAAGAAACAAAAAAAATTGTTTAAATACACTTTCAATCTGTCGGCAATTGTAAATTGGATATAAAAGCAGATTTGAAAATGAAAAGAGAAACAAAAAATTGAAATAATAAAAAAAAAATTGTTAAGAAACGGTTTTTGATTACTTCTGGGTGGCATTCATGGTTTTATGGATAACTGTGGTAGTAGTACTACCAGTCAGAAGATAGTAGAGTAAAAAGCATTTTTTGTTTCTTAAAACGAATTTATGTCAAGGCGGAATTAGTTTATTAAAGTGATGAAAGATGAAAAAACTTTGCTTTAACAGACACGATATAATAAAAAATTTCTTAATATCTAAAAAAAATCAAGTGAAATTATAACAGCTACAAAACGAAAAAAAAGTTCCCCTTTGATATTTCATGAATTTTTGCGAATTTTTCGAAAAAATATATTAAAGCAAAAAAAACTATTTCGAAATAAGTTTCGAGTTTCAACTCAATTAAACTAGTTTCAACTGAACTAAATATGAAAAAAAATCGATATCTACCTTCTATTATATATTAAATGTGGCAACTGTTCGAAGTTCATATACCCTTACATATATATGTGAATATATATTTATTTTTTGATTATTTAACACAAAAACTATATAAGATTTCTTCATAACTGACGCGACGATCGGCTTATCTTTCTCATGCGTGGAATGGACTAGAGTCAGTTATATAGATAAGAGAATTATTTCAACATTCCCATTTTTTGCAAGTTGTGACTTGATAAGATGAAGATTTATTGCCATTTTTTCATGTTAAATTAAGTATAAATTGGTTTTAATTTGTTTTATTTAGTTTATCCTAGAAAAAACTGTATAATTTATTAGAAAATGAAACTTAAGCCGATTTGACCTAAAAGGACCTAATTGTTTTTTATTACTGGAAATACATTTTACAAGTACCTGGCGTTTTATTTAGTTTATTCTACAAAAAACTGAAGTTTGTGAGAAAATGAAACTTAAGCCGATGTGACCTAAATGGAACTAATTGTGTTTTATCCCCGGAAACATATTTAGCAAGTACCTGCTGTTTTATTTAGTTTATCCTAGAAAAAATTGTATACTTTGTGAGAAAATGGCACTTAAGCCGATTTGACCTAAAGCGACCTAATTGTTTTTTATCACTAAAAACACATTTTACAACTACCTGTTGTTTAATTTCATTTTTCCGACAAAAAAACTTATAATTTATTAGGAAATGGAACTTAAGCCGATTTGACCTAAAAGGACCTAATTGTATTTTATCACCGGAAACATATTTTTGCAACCACCTGACGTTTAAAATTATTCAAATAGTATTAAAAAAAATTATTTTTACTCACCCTAACGGGGTATACATTTCCGCAAATTGTGGTCCATGTACGCTTGCTAAAGACATGGTTGTAGGTACTGAAAATTAAAAGAAAAATAAATTAATATTTATTAAATCAAATTAAATTTAAATTATTAGAAAAAAAAATTTCAAAAAAAAATCAAAACAATAACATTTAAAAAAATTCCCGCAAACATTTTGTGACCCACTTAACAAAATAAACGACAATTTGACCTAAATGCTTTTAAATTCTTTTCTAGTCAAAACAAAATGCAATACTTCCATGCACTGTAATATAAAATTGAAATAGAATCAGTTTGAAATTTCATCATCAACATTGCAAAATGTGAAAAACCGCCGCCGGCCGTGCCGTGTCAATTCAAAATTTTAAGGCCACAAGTATTCGATGGATAAAATTCTTGTGCATAATATGAAATTTAGATAAAGCAACAAAAAACAGATACAAAAACTAAAGAATGGGGTCAACCGTCGGTCGACCAATGTCTAGTTCCGTTTACACAGCGTAAAAAAGAAGAAGTAGGGAATGAGTCATATTCGTTGACACTTTAAACGTTTTTTTCCACACGACACATTTGGTGTAGTTTTTGGTGGTGTAGAAAAAAAATTATATGAAATTAATTACTGAAAAAATATAGAATGTTGGAAAACCACTTTTATTTTGATAAGATGATTAAGAACCATTCATTATTTTTGCATAATTTTTTGTATATTTTAAACAAGGTTATTTAACTTCTCTAGCAGTAGCCACACAAGAACCAAATTTCAAACAAAAAAAA
The DNA here is from genome assembly GCA_963855945.1 of Thereva nobilitata. Lineage (NCBI taxonomy): Eukaryota > Metazoa > Arthropoda > Insecta > Diptera > Therevidae > Thereva > Thereva nobilitata. The sequence goes on from OY979698.1 coordinate 16,367,044, forward strand.
ATCATAATTTTTCCAAAAGACATTAAAAAAAATAAATTAAAAAAAAACATATCCGTGGAAATTCCAAAAACGCGAAATATAAAAAAAAATGCATGGAATTTTATTTTAATACGATAACGGATGCCGCCCCGGACAAAAGCCACCGCCGCCACACCACGCTCAATAAAATTAGATTCAAGAAATTTGTTTTACAAATTTTTGTTCTTTTTGGTTAATTTATTTTTTTTTTGTTGATATGTTGAAAATGTCATCCGCATTTACCGGACAAGTTTTTACTGGGGCAAATTTTCAATTCAGGGTTAAAAGTGGTAATTCGCGTATATTGGCGTTACCAAACAAAAAAAAATACTAGAAGAGAATTAATTCTGTATGGGCATTAATTTTTTTTTGTTGTTGTTGCGAAGTTGAAGTGAGGGGAGTTTTTTGAGGACCTGTGACTGCACGCGAGAATTACCGGATTTTTATTTTAAGTTTTTATTTAATTCTTTTTTTTTGTTAAAATACTTTTAAAAAATTTGAAATTAAAATTTTTTTTAGATCGGAAAGTGACGGTAGGTTTTTGCTATGGTAACTATTAAAACGCGGGGGTTTTGCATATACACCCGTTTTTTTTTTGGTGTTAAGTTCAACCAATTTGAATAAATTGGGAAATTTTGAAATGGCAGTAAACCGAGGTTTTGTTTATAAGTAGATTTTAAAAGCATTTCTTTAAATAAGGCGAATGTCAAAGGTTCAAATTGCTGTACATTTTATTTTACGAAGGATTGTAAAATTTTCCTAAGTCTCAAACTGGCCTAATTTTTTTCTAACTCAAAAATCAATGAAAGCTGGATATTTCTGGCTAACAATCAATAATGAACCAATTAACTAAGGGCTGTAGACACAAAAAACTGAATTTATTGAAATAGAAAGAGTCAAACAGAAATAAGTCAAACTGACCTAATTTTTTTCTAATACAAAAATGAAGGTACTAGTTATGTAATCTGCATATTTTTGGATAACAATCAATAATGAAATAAGAGTTGTAGATGAAAACAAAAACAAAACTTATTGAAGTAGACAAGTATCAAGCTTGGATTCTCTAAGACAGTAAAATAAGCACCAATCTTCTAAATTTCAATTCCTGTTTGTGGATTATAAATCCCGAGTTATAAAACTGAAATCTTCTTTCTAAAGCACGAGATTAACTAAGATTACGCTTTCTAATACATTTTTAATTCGAAATTAGACCAGATCTTAGTAAAAGGTGAACCACATCAAATTTTATTATAGAATAGATAACATCAGTTTTCTTTTAGTTTAAAAATTCAATGTCAAATTCAAATTTTGTATAGTGGAGGAGGACTTGTTGAATAAAATTCATGAATATTCTTTTCTAGATGCAAGGTTTAAAACTGGACAGATCATATAAAGGGGAATCTGCCTCTGACCTCTAATTTTCCACATACATTACCAAGTATAGAAACAAGAATTGATTAGTCCACAAAATTACTTCTCAGCATAAATATAAAGATTTTTGTGCTACAAGCTGTGCAAGTCACTATTTCGAAATTTCTGTGTGATAAGTGTGTTCCTTCAAAGAAAAATGGTGTTATCGATTTGCTTGAAAAAGAGAGGTGTTAATCCTTCAATGACTGAGTAAATTTTATTGGCTTTTTTTCGAACAAAATAAAGTATAAATTGGTTTTAATATGTTTTATTCAGTTTATTATAGAAAAAACTGTATAATTTATTAGAAAACGATACTTAAACCGATTTGACCTAAAAGGACCTAATTGTATTTTATGACCGGAAACACATTTTACAACTACCTGCTGTTTTATTTCGTTTATCCTACAAAAAACTGTATAATTTGTGAGAAAATAATACTTAAGCCGATTTGACCTAAAAGGACCTAATTGTATTTTATCATCTGGAAACACATTTTACAACAATCTGCTGTTTTATTTAGGGTATCCTACAAAAATTGTATAATTTGTGAAAAAATGGTACTTAAGCCGATTTGACCAAAAAGGACCTAATCGTATTTTATTACCGGAAACATATTTTACAACCACCTGCTGTTTTATTTAGGATATCCTACAAAAAACTGTATAATTTGTGAGAAAATGGTACTTAAGCCGATTTGACCTAAAAGGACCTAATCGTGTTTTTATCACCGGAAACACATTTTACATTGATTGAGTAAATTTTCACTTCAAATCCAACTTTAATAAGAAAAGAAGATAGAAAAAACTGGCTAAAACAGCAATATATCAAACAGGAAACAATGATCAAAAGAAATGTTTGTGTATATAACCTTTGCTATATGATCTCAAAAAAACTACATTTAAGAACTGTATTTTACTAAACCAAACTACCCTCGATTTCATAGCTTGTTAGCCTTGAAACAAAATTCATCAAATTCAACCTTGTATAAAAAACTACAACGAATATGAAGGCTATCCACATATATTACGTTTTCACACGGATCTTCGGTGTTCAAACACACAAAAATTAGCACATGATTATATCTAATAAAAATCTTTTAATACACTAAAATCTATTCTCATTCACGTTTCCATTATTGACACGGTGAATTAAGTTAATATCTTTAAAAATAAGTTGAACTTTAGTCTTGTTGTCCACTCTTGCTCCCCCACGAAATTACATCGAATTTTTAATTTAAATATTATGAATTCATCGTACTTTTTTAAAGGACATTACATCACTTAGAAGAATATTCTAAAAATTTCGAATTATATTAACCAAGAAACAGAAAAAAAATTTTTGTTTAAAAAAGTGTTTCGAAAAAATCGAAAAAAAACTTGTTTCTACCAAAAACACGTTCCTTTGTCTCCACAAAATAATAATAAAAATTTACTGATATATAAATTAGGGAATTCAAATAATCTAGAAGAGACACAATTTTGTTTGAAATTAAAAATAAATTTTTTAAAAGAAATAAAGATAAAACGTGTTGAGTTAGTTACGTTTTTTTGTGTTTGGTAAGTATCTTGTGTTTGCACGTTTTTGTTTGATCGTGATCTCGAAAATTCTGCGGTTTTATTCTAATTTAAAGCCAAAAAATCAACAATCATAAAATATATTAACTAAAATTCAAAATTCTGTTGTTTATAAAATATTGCATTTATTTTTTTCACCACAGACACCAATGACCTCATTAAAGTTCATCAAAGTGACCTAAATGATCGTTCAGACAGTCATTGACACCCATTCTACCTACATTCACAATTCTCCACTGTCGCATTATCTTTTAGCGTCGATACGTTATTGTAAAAAAAATAAATAAAAAAAAAGCTTGGTTTTCACCGTAAAAATGTGACAAGATAAGAAAAAAAACAAAACAAAATAATTATCCTTGACTAGAGTTCATAGCTGGTGTGCGCGGTTGACTCAAAGCAAAACAAAAAAAGGTATTGGTCGATCGATATCGGTTTAGGTTAATCTATATATTTCAGAGTAGGTCATTCATCCTTCCGTGTGATCATAGTCTAATCACGTTGTTTACATTTTTCTACCATATTTCAAAACCACTCTTCTTTTATTTTTTGTATATAGAAAAAGAGGCAAAATTTAAAACTTCTAAACAATGTTTTTTTTGTTGGTTTGATAAAATATAAATATAAAAATCGTTAAAGATCAGTTAGGTTTTATCTATAAAAAAAAATAATGGATTATATGTGATAAAAAAACACTAATCTTTCTAGTCTAAGTCTAGACGAGGGCATTTCTTCTCTCTCACAAAATACCCAAAAAAAAATTTTATTTAACATTTTTTCTTTAAAATTTCGTTTTGTTTACATTAAAAATTTTTATTTACGACTTTACACTTTTTTGTACATATTTTGCGAGCGGAGAGAATTCCTGCTCAACCATTTAGCACATGTATTTTGGACATTGATCTAACGTTTTAGCGATATTTAGTATATAATTTTATTTTATTTATTTTTTTCAATGTTCTTTTTACATGAACCACTGAGAGGCTTTGTATTATATGCGCCATCAACCGGAGGTGGAATTCCTTGAATTTTTTACCCATAAAAATTCTTGACGTAATCGATACTTTTATTTTGAGGCGTTTTTTTTATGTTGAATTTCCCAAGAAGACAGAGATTTTTTCGCGCATTTTTTTTTTTTAATATATTTCTGTTTTTCTTAACAACGCAAATCGAATAAATTATAAACATGTAAAAATTCATACGTAAATGAGCACTTTTTTTCGTTGGTGTCTCGAAATATATTTTAGAGTCAATTCAAAAATCACATGCTCTCTTGGTGGAGATAGAACATGAAAAAAAGCAGTTTTTCAGGCACGTGAAGCTTACGTTGACGGAATGTTATCGCTAAATTATTAGTGCAAAAGTCAGCAGTCGAGTAATAACTCACAAGGCAAATACAATTATTTTTGCTTGTATTTAAAAAAATAACAATGCACTTTTGCAATTTCTGTAGAAATCATCGCAAAACGTAAAAAAAACAAATAAGATCAAAGTTTTTTTTGGTTTGTTTTCTATATATTGATAAAACGAATGCTTACTAAATACCGGAATGAGTTACAACAGAAATTGATAATATTTTCATTACATCAGGAAAATCAATGTAAAAAAATTGCATGTGTTAAATATGAAATGTAAAATTACGGAATTAATTAATTTGTGTTATCAATTAAATATTTTTCTGTCTATTATCAGTTAATGTCAATGCGAGATTTAACTGGAACAATTCCCATTATTAATTGGATTTAAACTAGGATGAGTTACTAAGGTCGATAATGCAGTTAAAAAACTAATAATCTCAAATTCCACTTTAATATTCGACCTAAATGAAAAACGCACTTCAAATTATATAACTAATTCGGCAGCAGGAAATACCAAAAATTTGACAATAAGTAACGACCTTTTGGTCAAGGTTTTGCTGGCCGATATTTCCTAATTTTTGGGTCAAATTTCGGCAGAATTGCACTTAACTTACTCTAAAAACCCCGTAAACATCAAGGAGGATTTTTAATTTCTCGAATCAGGATTATCTAATTTTTCATAATCCGAGATATATTTTACATGCTTTAGAAAGCAATGTATAAAGGGAGATCGTAATTCAGTAGATTGCTTTCCTATGATTCTCAAAGTGTTAGAGCCCGCGCCATAAAAGAAGGGAAACTCAAAATTACTGTTTCCACGCGCAGGGAGAGTCTCAAGTCGTCACAAGCAAGCAACGTCACTCTCTTTAAAACCGCAAATTACCGGCTAATTGATATTCTCAACATGCGCTCATTTCCTTTCTTTTATGGTGCGAGCTCTATAATATCATTTATGCAGGAGCGGCCCTTTCTGAATCCATCCTGCTGTCTTGTAAGCGTTCGATCTACTGTTTCTCTTATCCTAGATCTAGATAATACATAAAATGTGGAACAAGACTTTACCCACAATAGATAGTAATAGACAGATGCCTCCCCAGTTATCGCATATTGTTAGATCCATATTTTTAGATATTTTGACTATGATAACTTCGATCCAATCCTCCGGAAAGATACAGGTGTTCTCCATGCTATTTCCGGCATTATGGAATTACCAGACTCCAAAAAAAAACACAAATCATATTTTTTGTCTCATTATCTACAACACCATTAATTCTCCATTGACATCATTCCCTTCTGACGTTTGTTTCCATCCCAACACACGTTTTGGGGTCAATATATTTCCGCCATGTGCGCAATCTTAGTTATAAACAACAAAAAAATCGATGACATTTTATCCAAATCTGTTTTTTTTCGTGTATATTTATTGATAAATTACATCGAACCTTAAAATTCCCCAAGTCTGGCCAGTTTGACTCAGAGTTTCTGAAATCGCGACAAAAACCAATTTTTTTCTTGATAATAATTTCCCCTTCCATATAAAGCGTGTTAAACCGTGACATACAATCCCCAAAAAAATATATGTAAGCCCAAACTTGGAATTTACAACAACAAAAAAATTCTTAACGAAATTTTACGTCATATCTACACGAGAATTTTTTTGTTGTTTAATAAATTTGTGATTTCATATTAAAAAACCCCGCAAAAAAAATATGGCGCCAACTTTCTAGATTGAAGTTTATCTGGAAATTCCTAAAACAGAATATTTTTTTTGTGTATGGAGAGGTAAAAACTGGAAATTACAAGTTTTATTTTTATTTTAAATATGACCAAAAGCAGAAATGTCACCCACACGAATTTTTATTTGGGTATTTTATTAAATTGGAATTTTTTGACGTTTTATTGGATGTAAAGATTTCGATTTGATTTTTTTTTTGTTTTAGAATGATTCACAAAAATTCGTAAACAACAAATGAAAGTAAAATAAACGCAAAAAAATCTTGTGAGTAAGGAAAATTATTATTAAATAAAAATGTATATACGACGAAGAAATGAAGAAGAATAATCAAAAGTGATTAACTTTGATGAAATGGCGTAGAATTTTTTATCCAATTTTCTTGTGTGTAAAACAATGAAGAAAAATTGCGATATGCAGCGACATCGAAAAAGGGGAGTTTTTCTTTCTTAGAAAAACAATCCTCAAAAAAAATTACATTCCAATTATCTATATATGAATTGCGGAAGTGCAATGACAATGTTTCTTTTTTTCATGTTTTGTTTTTTAATATTCTATATCGATTTAAGTTGTTATTTTTGTTTGTTTTTTTTTATTGCTGCAATGATTTGATCATCAATTCATTAATTTGATGATCGTCTGCGCGCGCAGGTTTTTTATTTTTCAAGTGATATAACAAAATTACTTTTTATCTATATATTTTTTTCTCTCTTTAGTTTTTAATGAGTGGATAATTTAGTGATATATGAAAAAAGGTGTTTCGAAAAAGAAATGATTAGTAGTATTTTATTGTAAATTGCGTTGTGTTTATTTATTTTAGATTAGTCATTGGGGGAGGGTAAACGTTTTTAATGATTGAATTCGTGTTATCTATGTTATTCATTAACTACTATTAACATTTGTTATTTATTTATCAAGTTTTAATATACAAAAACAATAATTATAGAATTTTTGGTTTCATATAACCTGTGCTGTTTGAGAATGTTTTCAAAATTTTCGTTATTGTTTCATATATGCCGGATTTTTCTATAGGCTACCAATATCAGCAGCACCAGCAAACACAAGTACTCTTATACCTGAGTTTGATGTTGAATTATCGCCTTTATTTCGAAAGGTTATCCTCTATCCTTTTGTGCATAGCAACCAACCATTTTCATTCATTGTTCACAATGATTTTGCAATAACTTTCCTCTAATACTTTCCGACAATTTATTCACAATGCCTAATATAAAGAGTTGACAACAAGTTTGGACTAAACATTTACTAAAATAAAAGTACACTATGACCAGTTTGCATAAATTGATATACCACATTAGTATCTTTTACGTTAAAACAGGGCAAAAGGCTAGACAAATTTGTTAATATAATGATTTATACTTGGTTACATCAAAATTATTCAAGTATTTTTTTTAAAGGTAAGGTTTTAACCCAACACCACACTAACACTAAGTAGCACAAAAATGTTGTTGAAAGTTTATAATTGTTGCAACTCATTAACACAATTGAATCTAAGTATTTAGAAACATTATAGCCAAAGAAGCATTTACTTTACGAGTTATGAAAGCACTCCATAGCTTTAAGAGTTAGCTAAGAAGCGACTCTAGATAAACTCGATAATATTAAATTAATGAAAGATTGATATTAGTTGTAAATGTTAACGATGGAATTTAATGCTGCAGAAGAATTTTAGAAAGTGAAAAACTTGGAAAGAAAATTTTTATCTAAATTTATATTTCGATATTCGAAATTCAATAATAAGAAGCGCAAAAAATTTTGTCAATTTTTTATTTTTTTTTGAACATTTTCCCACTATTTTCTTCAAAACAAAAAAAAGAGTCATGTGTTTTTTTGTTTTACTTTATATAATTAGTAAATACACAAAAAAAAAGTATTACGCTATTGGAAATCGACTATATCAATATTTAATAAGTATGTTTTGTAACAAAATACACTTTTTATAATCTTAGAAACTTGAATCTACATATTTTCGAAAATTATTGCACGCGATAAATTTTCATTCTTTTATTGTTATGTAGTTATGATTGTTATGAAGTTAATTGTTTACAACAAATAGATCTAATATGATAGCATTTCTAGCTGACGTACATATGAATGTGTAAAATAATAAATAAACAAGTTGTCAATAATACCATGGTACAATAATACCATACCATGAATATTACTAAAAATAAATCTTGTACACTAAAAATATCATAAAAGTCATCTCGGAATGAATATAATACAAAAAAAAACAATTTTCTTTACACTGGATGTTTTAAATTCTTAAATGTTATTGTTAAACATTTTAAATATAAATTAAAAACTCTTTCCCAATCGCATCAAACTGAAATTGCATAATGCATTTTTTTATCTATATTGCAAAAAAAAACACCGAATCAAAATTAAATATAAATAAATCAACGATTTTTTTTTCAAAATTAATTTTAAACAGTATTATTAATTCAATTTTAAATGTCATCTTAAACATTTCTTCGCAATAATAATAATACTAAAAAACGGTAAATAAAAAATTTAAATTTTATATTTATAATTTTAATTTAAACTTCCCAAAAAGGTTTTCGACTCTAAAGGCGCACTTTTACAGGAAATAGAAAAGGCTTTTTTTGTATGCAACAAACAAAAAAAAACAAAAATACTAAAAATGACCTCCATTTTTTTTTGTTTAAACTTAAGCAGGTTTACTGTTTGTTAACAAACAACGAAAAAAAAATTTAACGAATTTTTAAAGACAAGGTTTTTCTTCTCTTTATTTTTTCTTTAATTGCTTCACTAATTCAAATTTAATTTATTTTATTTCCCCACTAATATATCCAACAAAAGTGATTTTTCTTATCTCAAAAAGAAACGAACAGAAAAAGAAACACGTTATTAAACACACAAATCTCAAGAAACAAATTTTTTTCTTAATGACTGCATTTTATTATCGTCGTCAAGTTATTTTTTAAGGTAAACGAGATAAAACAAGAAAAAATCGGCAGTTTTTTATTTTAAGTTAAAATTTCACTGACCTACAAAAATGTCACAAAACTTTGTATAAATAGTGAAAAAATCACACAATTCACGTGTGCATATGTATATATAAAAACTTATGTTTAAATATTTAAAAGCATTTTTTTGGATTTTGTTTTATCTACTCACATTCAAATTTCATGTAATCCACAAAAAAGTTTTAACGAAAACGGCTGAAGAAAAAAAGATAAAAATTTTTATCTTTTTTCTGGAGGATGCTGTAATTTTTTGGAGATTTCAAGAAGAAGATCACTTTATTTGACAACAGTTCGTTTTTTTTAAAAATTCCTTTCTGTTTTTTTGTTTATATCACAATCAATCACAAAACGTGAATTTATTATATTATTTAATTATGTGTGTGTTTTGTGCAAAAAAAATAAACTATAATTTATTTGCTTTATATTTTATGTAAAAAACTTTAGGGCTTAGGATAAAACCAGACTCCACTAAAAACGATGAAACAAAGCTTCTGAACGCAACGAAACAAGTCAAGAGACTGAAGTGATATTGGGACCGCGCTCAACATTTATAACTTCAATATCGGGGGGCCGCATGTGGGGCGTAGCCTCTGAATGTGTATAGCAAGTATAGTCGCCGCTATATTCACTTGATTTTATTGCTAAAAATTTGCTTGTGCGCTTTCTTGTATAAATGCGAGATGGCATTAAAATTGACAGCTTTAAGCTCAGCTGTGTATATTTTATCTAGCAACGGCTTAGCATGTAGTTAGTACATACGTCACTAACCGACTAAGTTTAGTATCAGTAGAGATGGAGGGAATTTCGGTCGTTTTTATATTTATATTTAATCAATATTAACGGCGTCATACTTTGAGGGGAGGCCTGCCAGTTCCTTTCCAATTTTGTTATTGTGTTCTGGACAGGGTCCAAGATCTTGACGCCTCTCTAAAAAGCCAGACTATCTCTACTCTAGCTTTAGAGCTGCTCCATGACGATACGGCGGCAAGTGCGACAGCGATAAATACCGTCCAGTAATAAAGCGTGACATGAGATGCATGTTGCAATCCGAGAAAATAAGTGTTGTCAGATTAACAAAAATACATTATTTTTTTGTAATCACATTTATTTTACAAATTCGAATTATAACAAGTTTCGAACTTTGCTCATTGGGGATACATATAACAGGGGGGCGCTGGGTGTCTTCCGCTGCTTATCCTTACAAGTCTCATGACTCCGACTTGTCACTCAACTGACACATGCATATAAATGGCGGCGGCGTTACTATCATGTACATAAACATATATATGTATATATTTAGTAGAATGTGCTCAAGTGGAAATTTTTAACAGATTCTGGCGACGGGTTCCGTCTCGGATTTTTCTATATAAAAAGATGAAGACCCCCGAAAGATGAGCAGAGAAGAGGGTGTAGTAAATACACACAAAATACAGATTGGCGCCATCTCTCACCTTATCTTCCCGTTCTCTAACGGATGACGAAGGCTTATACTAGGTTAAACCGCAACATATTTTTCTCATCTTTAAAGCAAATCGGTTATTAATTTATGTAAAGTAGAAGAAAGAAGAGATTTTTTTTTTGCAAATAATAATCGTTTTCTTTTCGGTTATTGCTATTGTTTTTCTTTATTTTTATTATTTTTTTTTTTTTTGTTTTAACAAGGAAGGTCAAGACAACTATTTAAAGTTCAAAGTAAATTTTATTTGCGGTGTACACATAATTTCTTGAGAATACACACAACACCATAGTGAAAATCATCTCAAGATTCTTTTAAGCGCGCGTTGCTTGCTTGGAGTGACAACAAGTGTTTTTTAACGGTATGAAATTTAATTTTTTTTATTTCAGTTTCGCAAAAAAAAACTCGCCCATACGGATTTTGTTTATTTTGAACAAAAATCACACTGTAGAATGAAATTAAGTATTAAAAAAAAATAAAGATGAGGGGGAGACAAAAAACATTTTTTTTATTTATGATTTTAAACCTTGAACATTTTCACACACAACAAAGATAGGAAGGAAGGAGACTGTCATAACATTTTGCTTGACAGTAGAAGAAATTTAATGGATCTTGAATGTTTCATCGGGGTCCATTTTGGCATTCAGAATTTACAATGACGAGGGCATGCAGTTTGTTGGTGTAAATTATAACTTAAGTTGCGAAAATAAGTAGATAATATAAGATTATGTAGAAAATATATTAATTTAAAATAAATATAATAATTGTTTGTATTAGGTGTTAGTCTCCATAATCTCCTAAAAAATAGGCCACCGCTTTTAAGGGCGAAAAATTTCCATTGATATTTAGACATGTTTAAACTTTAAGTACAGAGATAACGCTTCTATAACACGATATGTTTCTAGAAAATGTCGTGTTGTGTAAAACCGTGTTAGATGAGATATAGAGGGAGTTGGATACAAAAGGGTTATGGCGCCCACATCACCGCTTCTATGACAGTCCCAAGACAAACACAAAGGGCAAAAAAAAGAAAACTGTCAACAAAAATCATCGTGCGTGTAAATTTTTTCTTTTTGAGGTTAGTTTTCAATGATGTAATCGGAAGTTTTAAAAAATTAATTTTTGTAATTGATAAGTTAGAAATCAGTAATAATATGGATTGATGTATATTTTCGTTGCTCGCGTTCATAATAAAGTACTTTATTCGCTTCACTTATAACTAACTATGTAAAAAAATCTTTGAAGTTAAATTTGACCCATTTCCCGGTTTAATTGAACCGAAATTTTGCCCATACAGGTATGTATAGTTCGCGTGACAATGCAATCTGAACATTTTGTAAAAAAATCAAGATGGCGGCCGAATTTTACAATTGTGTTCTCCGACCCCAAGACATGGGTATCAAATGAAAGGGTATGACAAATAGAATACAATTAGCTTTGCGGCGTCATTTCAAATTTAAACTTGCGGATTACCTTTTCTTTCCAACCCAATCGGTATGGGTATCAAATGAAAGGGTATGACAGGCAGAAAACTATTAGCTGTGTGGCGTTATAGTCCGAGAGGCAGCGTTGCATTTTGGATGGTAATTTCAGGACGCTTGAATTTTTTTTTGTAATTGATAGTATAGATAAGACTAATAATAGACACAAGAGTCATCCACCAGAATCGTGGTGGGGAGAAAATGTACATATTGTCACGACCAACCCCACCACTACTCACGCAGTTAACGCTTAGATTATCAAGTTACTACCCGAAAGGAATAATATCCAAAAGGAATCAATTGGCATGAAATGACTAGGTCACGTGCAACGCTGCATCCCGGACTAATACAAAAGTAGTCTGGGAGTGTGCATTGAAAGTGACCTGGACCTCCCGGACCTTATTCCAAATTTAAAATGACGGCCAACCCAAAATGTCGGATTACTTTTTTTCTTTACAACGCCCTTTTCAATTTTCGCACATGGAGCACGATTCGGTCATAATAGTATCGGGCGCATTTGTTCTGCTACGCGTGCTAGTTACACGCGCAGTTGATTTTCTTCGTCTCTCGGTCGACTTTCAACATCTCCGTTAGAATTTCCGTCTAAAACGTCCAAATTTTTGGAAAGATATTCTATGGATTAATGCCAAAATGTTTCTGGCCAAAACTCGACGAATGTCATGAAGCAAGCGCCATACTGCTCGCCTGGTATGGCCTCGTCTGAGTTTTCCTGTTTCCGAAACTAAATTACGACTTGCAAGAAAGAGTTTCGAAACAACTGAGGCCATCAAAGCAAACACTTCAATTATACCTCAACCAACCTACGAAAAATTTCTGGAAGGTTCGCGCGTTTGGTCAAAAACGTCAAACTTTTGTGTACGCATGTGAAGAAAAGCAGTTGCAGCACTGATGCTCCTGCTTTGCAATATGCGCTGCAAAGAAGAGTATTTGAAAGTAAATGCTGCACGCATCACTTTCCATGCGTACAAATCTTCTTTTCTTTCAAGTCTCAGTCGCGCAGCTGCACTTTACTACTTTACTTGCACGCGTCTGGACATACTTTATGCGCAGAAAGATTGATTTACAGCGTTTTTGAATTCATCGTCTGCTTTGTAGGATTTGCTTTTGAACAGCGTGCATGCTGCAAAGCGTGAGTCATGCGTTTTTGACTAGGACCCATAGTTATATTGATTGCACTCGTTGGAGTCTACAAAATGGTCAAAAAAAATTGAAAAGTAGTCTTGATAAGAGCCGCATTTAAGAATTTGATGTGAATCATACACAGGCACTATTTTTCATACAAAAACGTGTTTGATAACAAAATTTTTAGGTAACCTCCCCCTTTTCTATACTAGTGCTTCATTTACACCTAAATAAAATCTGTTTTCTAATTTAAACTCCATGACGCATCGCATTGCAGCAAATGTTTCGAAAAATAACACTTTTTACTCATTTTTTTTTTGCATAACCGCAAACCAAGTACTGTTCGACCTTGTATCTTCAGCCTAATCACTTTATAATTCCTTATGTAAACATTGATCAACCGGGGAAAAAGATATAGAATTATTTATTCCCACCAAAGACTCGCGGTATAAAATCCCATCGAGACTATTATACAATAATTGTTTGGCTGGGGCAAGAGAAGTTTTTTTTTATAAAAATTCTCACAGATTTAGTGGAATGTGATGGCTGCAATTTATTTCCCAGGCAGCGGCGGCGTCTGACAACCCTATGCGGTCTCACCTCTATATATCTCAGTCGCGCTTCAGATACGAGCAACATACAAAGTTAGATGCGGCAATTGAGGCGACTCTAAGCCGATTGCGGCGAATTCGTGTGTTAGCCGACTAAAACCGACTTAAACTGCCGCTACTTAAAAGTTGCGACGTCTTCACACTACCAATAAAAAAAACACAATAAGAAAAAATGAATACTAAAGAAAAGCTCAATTTGTTCGTCTTAAAGACATTTGCAACCGCGCGTCTTCTATTTTATGACCTCCGCCGCGGCGTGTTTTTTTTATTCAGTCTTTTGTCGTGTGCTTAAATTACTAACGGTTTTCACTTGGCGTGGCGTGGCGCGTCAAGCGCGAAGCTGGCGAATTGTCGGCCAGGCAGAAAATGGCATCGGTTGTATCGTATTTCTTTTGATCTCTCTGTCTCTGGCTAGAATGCTGCACGCGGAGAGGTGAAATATGAATTCGCCCTGCACTTAATAAAACAAAATGAATGAGGGAAGAAGAAGAAAAAACTAAACAAAAAACAAATTTTTGCTTAGTTTTGATCGCTGTAAACTAAATTGGAGCAATATTTTCGCTTAAATACTGGTTGTTTTAAATACGCAAAACAAATATAGAATTGTCTGGGACGGAAATATTTTTAGATGGCGCGTGTTTATAAATAAAATGGAATAAAGCGAGAATTGGTGTATAATTTTAATAAACGATTGTACGGAATTAATGACACAAGATTTATTTATTTTTTTTGATTAAATATACGGAAACAAAGTAGAAAGAAATTTTTATCGAAGCGGTTTTATCTAGATTGAAATGAAAATAGTCGTTAAATATTTGTTGCGATTGGAACTGTTAATTCGGCATATATTATTCTCAATCTTTAGATTAAAATGTCACTAAAAAGTTGCCAATGGTTAAAATGTTGAGAAACAAAGTGGCATTGTTGACGTTTGTAACCGATTTCTTACTAATTGATTATAAAAGCCAGAGTTGATTGAAATGCACTAAAACGTCGCAGATGAATTCAATTTTTTTACGTTTCAAATCATAAAAAGGCTCAGAAAAACAATGCCGACAATTTTATAGCAATTTTTTTTAAATCTCAAATAGGAAAAATATGGCTTAAGTTGGAAGTTCACCGAACTCTTGATCAAAGATTATTGATAATCATCGCTCAACATCAAAGAACACTAAGATCTCTTTTAACTCTTTAGCTTCTACTAGAACTATTTATTAGCGACGAAGAGTGTCGACACGGATTTTAAACATTCCATAGAAGCTGGAAAACCGTTATAAAATAATTTACTGTCATGTATATAAAAAAGTAAATGATCGCCTTTAATAATAAGTATAAAATAAAATATGAATCAGGTCTGGCTAATACTTAAGATATTCTATAATAATTCTTTATGGTTCATTACCAAAGCTCTCGCTTAAGTTGAGTCATCCCTTTTATTTGGAGTTTTTTGGTGTCATTCAATGAATTCATTTTCTGCGCCATAAAAATAATAAAAAAAATTATAATTTCTTCTATGAAGTATAGTCATGAATCAATCAATGAAATTAGAGTCATGAATCGATCAAGAACAAGTATACCTTTCCGATAGTCGGCATATTTTTTTATGTTGAAAACTAAGCTCAGGTCATTTTAAATTTTTCACGAAATACATATAACAATTGTTTCGCGAACTCAGTGACAGGTGGCGCCCCCTGCTGAAAATACACCTTGTCCACATCCATAACTTTAATTTGAGGTCAAAAAAGTCAAAGTACATCTTTCGGTAACGTTATCCCATTCACTACAACAATCGAGCAAGCAACATTTTCAAAAAAGTATGGTTCGATTACACCATTAGCCCAAAATCAAACTTATTCGACTATTTCTCTTGGGTTTTCGGAGTGCCAGGTGCGCCAGGCAGATGAAAATGAGCCTCATTAGTCAAAATAATTTTGCTTAAAAAATAATGATCTCGTTCATGCGCATTTCCATGAATTTTTCGAGTGTGCATCGATCCATATCTGAAAAATTCTAGTTTATAATTGTCAAATGTCATCGTAATGACAGTTGTACGTGACAGTTCAAAAATTGTGCTGAATTTAACATGACACCTCTTGTTAAAAGATCTTTACTACCAGCCTGTCATGTTGTACGCGTCATGGTGCAAGAAAAGGATAGAAAGGTTATACCACAAACAGGCTGCTAGTATGCGAACCATAGTTTACTTAACTAGGTATAGTGACAGACAGCTTTGATAGCATTCATAGCTGTCAAAATGAAAACTGCTAATTCAAAATAAAAGTTCAATTTTTTTTCGGTGAAAGAAAGTCAAAGTAAAGTAAAAAAAAATACTAATGCAATGCTTATCAATAATTACAATTTTACTCATATAAAATAATAAATATATAAAAGTACAACAGTTGAGAAGAAAAGGCAGGATTTACAAAGCACTAGCCTGCAACGCAAGGAGAAATTGTAAAAAATATTTAACTTTGCATTTCTCTTTATAGAATTTTCATTTTTTCTCAATTTTTGTACTGTGCTACGCCACGTATCTATTATTGTTCGTGTTTCACTTCTAGATAAGACCTGTTTTCTTTTCTTGTCCATATTTTGCATGGCTTCAGAACAGAAAAAATAACAACCAAACCAATTTGCTGTCATACAACGAAACATAACTTCCTTTAATTTCCGCAATTGGAAATTGGCGCTGAAGTTACTTCCAAACATGGTAGAATGTCATGGGCATTAGACGTGGCTTGCGGTGCTCAAGTAGATGTCGATAAATGTTTAAACTCAAGGATGTTGAAAAATTACCGGCTGTGGAAGATTGGTCTGAAGTGTGGGTGGTGTCGGAGCAGACCGGTGGTAGCACTTACTCCTGGGGAAACCGGTTGTTTAGATTCGATGCCGTCCAATACTACTTTGATTAGAAAACTGTTAATCCAGTTATTGAGAACAGGGTCGACACCTTAGAGTTTAATCGACAGAGCAGAGTAACATACTCGGTCAAAGACTTGGGAGATATCTAAAGCAACTAGACCAGACTCACCAAGATATAGGAATTCGACCATGACATGAACCATAACCTTCTATATAGAAAGCCATGAACATGCCATGCGCACACATACATGTAAGCAATTCGGTGGTCCAGGTGCCATATTCGCTTCCTGTCAAATTGTATGGAAAAGTGGATGTGAGAATTGTTTTTTTTGTTTCTTTAGTGAAATAATTATATAAAAAGAAAGTTATTAATTCAATATGATGAAAACAATTAAATAAAAATGTTGTCATAGAAGTGATATCTAAAAATTATAAATTTTATTGCGATTTTCGTGTTTTTTTTAGTGTCTTACAGTGGGCCTTATTACAAAAAAAGAAACTACATATTATATTCATGTAAACCTCATGTGATTTGATTAAAAAAATTAAAAAACATTGAGTGATTGTGCGTTAATTGTAAAGATGGCCACTTTGTTTACATTCGCGGTGGTTTTGTCGGGTTTCATTAGGAAAATTGTTGAGTTTTTCATGTTGTGGGGTGGTAATCGAATTATCAGTGATTTTAAAGTGATTAATATCTTCATTACGGTGTAATTATTAAAAATATAAGTGCTGAAAAATGTGAAAGAAAGTGTTAAAGTTATTGTTTTGAATTCCATTTAAATTGGGGCATATTCAGTGCATTTATAAAGATTTTATCTTCGATATGAAGCCATTACAGATTTTGCCGATTACTGCTATATCCATAGTCTAGAATGTTTTTATATCCAAGATTAAATATTTATACATAAATGCACTAAATATGCCCCAATTTAAATGGCAATCAAAACAAACATTTTAGCACTTTCTTTCACATTTTTCAGCACTTATGTTTTTAATAATTACCACCGCACGAACATTTTTATCCTAATGAAGCACGACAAAACCACCGCGAATGTAAACAAAGTGGCCACCTTTACAATTAACACACTTAATCACTCAATGTTTTTTAATATTTTTAATCAAATCACATGAGGTTTACATGAATATAATATGTAGTTTCTTTTTTGTAATAAGGCCCACCGTAAGACACTAAAAAAACACAAAAATCGCACTAAAATTTATAATTTTTAGATATCACTTCTATGACAACATTCTTATTTAATTGTTTTCATCATATTGAGTTAATAACTTTCTTTTTATATAATTATTTCACTAAAGAAACAAAAAAAAACAATTCTCACATCCACTTTTCCATACAATTATAAAGGAAACGAATATGGCACCTGGACCACCGACTAACACATACACAACTGGTGTTCATGGCTTTCTATATAGAAGGTTATGGCATGAACCATTCAATACAAAAAAAACCCAGTTTGAATTGGAAGAGAGTGTATGAGTGAGTTCGAAAACGTCAAACTGCGGTAATCAGGGGTGGTAGCACGCAAGTTGTTTCAATCGACCTCTTCATACAAAAATTCAGAAATTTTGTATGAAGAGGTCGATTGAAACAACTTACGTGCTACCACCCCTAATGTCCGAAAACGTTAACGAGTTGCAGAAAGTTCTACAGGTCAGCGGGTTTCGAGCTCGGAAATGCAGTAAAAACGTAACCCTTCAGCAAAGTTGTGCACATAGTGCAGTGAACAAAGTGGCACTGCATGTGATGATTGTCAAAATGGATCGTCAGGTGGACTTTTCAGAATAAGTTTTATTTTATTAAATTCTAAAGTTTTATTATAATTTGAATATTTTTCGTTATAAAAACTAAAACGACTGGTTTGATTCAGAAATAAAATAAATTAATTAATAATCGACTAAAATTTGAAGTCGAATTTCATAGGAGGGAAAAACCATGCTATGGGGAGTTATTTGAAAAGAAATAAAGAATATTAGGTCAGATTTTTAAATGACTACGGCTTTCCGTATACTTTTCACGAGTCCAGAAACATCATATAAAACTTAAAGATGCTTTGACGCTGCACGGCTGGAACTGAGTTTCAGAATTCACTGCAAGTTCATTTACAGTGTTACCGCATAAATACTGCAGTTTTTGACGTTTACG
Source organism: Thereva nobilitata (assembly GCA_963855945.1). Lineage (NCBI taxonomy): Eukaryota > Metazoa > Arthropoda > Insecta > Diptera > Therevidae > Thereva > Thereva nobilitata. The sequence goes on from OY979698.1 coordinate 16,385,864, forward strand.
AATTCACGCTATGTCTATTCACCAACATTTGACACGATCGTGTGTACACGGTATACAGAAACAAGGTAATGTAAAAGACAAAATATCGTATCGTAAGTGCGAATGTCGTAGAAAAAGGCAACGTCACCCGGCAAGGTTAATACAGAAAACAACAACAACAATTTCGATTTTGTATGGGGAAGACTTGCCGAGTGACGTCGCACTAATACGATATTCTACGATATTCAGTCTTTTACATTACCTTGTTTCTGTATACCGTGCGTGTGTAGTTCTTTCAAAATCTTTGGTTCAAGTTCCGCAAGTGCCGTAACCTTGGTACAGGTTAAGTATACAGTTCCCATAGGCTATTTTTTAATAAACTTTATTTTATTCACAGAAAAAATGGTTAAATAAATCCCATGTGTTTAAGAAAAATTAAATACGAATTCTGTAAAAACATTGTTGAAGATAGGATTGATGTTAATAGAGCTTCAAGGGAAGTAAAAAAACCTCATTAAAATTTTACAAAGTGCAACAAAGTATTTAAACAACTAAAAAATTGCGACTTATATTTAGGCACGTTTTCTTTAATTAAAATAAAGTACTGCCACGTTTTTCCCGAAAATTCTTTCCCACATTCCGCCATATTTTGGCAAAAAACTTAACGAAAAGTGCAGCCTACAACCGCAGAAAGTAACGCAATTATTTTAAGAAATAATTCAAACTTGCATTTCCACCGAAATTTCTCAAAACATTAAAATTTTATTTTTTTTTCTTCCTTCTTTATTTATTTTGATTTTTGGAAATTAACTTCCAAAATTTATTGACTTGTGGCTGAGTCTGAATTTAAGAAAGTTCGAATTACTCGTAAAAATTTCCCCGATTCGTTCTGACAAATTTTGTTTATTTTTAAAAATATTTCTTCTCTAACATTAGTGAATCATGAAGGTGTGACTTTATTTTTTTATTATTATTTTATTTAGTGAATTTTGTGAATTTTTTTTTACTAAATATCTTTCCACATTTTTTTTGTGTTAAAAAAGTGAAGGAGAAACATTTCCGCCTAAGAAAAAAAAAATTTCTTAAAGTTATAAATTAAAAGTGTTGCACCTTGACAATAGATTTAAAAATAAAAGATATAAAGTAAAAAAAAATATGTGAAGTAAAAATAAATTTTCTTCTCTTGAATTTATTTTATTTCCTCCTCGACAAGATTTGAACCCATAAATTAGGATGAAAATAGAATTTCTTCATTTCCATCATCGTTGATCCTCCAAACGATTTTTTTTTGCTTATCTTCATTATTATTTATAGCCAAGTCTCGGAGGCATTCGACCGTCTGTGAAAAAGGATTTGAAGTGATTAGAGGAGGAGGTGAATCCAAAGTCGGAATAAATGCAGCAATGCAGCAGTACAGTACGGCTGTGTTTTATTTAGAGTACATTGTAGTCTTGCATTTTGTAAAGTGAATTCGTTTAGAGAAAGTATTTTTAGTATAAAGAGAACATTTTTTTTACCTTTTCTCTCTCTCAATTAAATTAAATGCAGAAGAAAAAGTAATTGACGTTAAAGGATCCAGGGACTGGCGTCTTGTTACTAAGGCTATCAAAAGGATCTAAGGAATCCCACGCACCAAACAGCATCCTTTTCATATCCATGTCTTACATTTAATTTCCTTCGACAAAGAAAACTTTTTCTTATAAATATCTCTTATACATGATGTTTCGTATCCCTCCACAAGGATAACGCTGCCATCAACAGAGTAACGAACGAGTGACTCCTGCTTTCCGTCAACTCGTTTCAAGGGATCCGAAATTGATTGCGACATTAACGCAAGACCTGCTAAATATAGAAAACGAGCCTCTAAGCCTCCTTCCCCTGTGTAGAGGTGGCGGTGAGGTATTATAACTTATGGAATAATTCCTCTGACCTATCCATGACGCAGGTCTCTTGGATATTGATCCTTTTATTTTCTACATGCTATATTATTATATACCAGACAAAATTTCAAGGCTGTTGATAAAATTTTAAATTCAGATGAATTGTGGCTTTTACAATAAGGTTGTGGTGCCTCGAGCTTGATTTGCATACGTATTAGAGGTCGGCCTCTCTTGTACCTTTCGGTTGGTAAATAAATGAATGAAGAAGCTTCAAGACTTTTACAGATATAAATGAATGAATGGCTCGAACGGTAGGGAGCGAGGGATTTTTGTTTGAATTTCAATTTGAATATTTTTGTTTTTCTTTTTGTTTGAAGAAATTTCATGTAGGTGTCGAGAAGGTTCCATTGGAGTGACCTTGTTTAATGGAATGATTTTGACACGTTTTGAAGTATCTGGGATTTGTGTGTGTGTGGGCAGGCTTTCAGGTGAAATAGTTCGAAATTAATATGTAGAATGAAAATGAGTTTCAATACACCTCAGGTGGTTTCGGTATACACAAGTTATTTCTTCTTTTTTTTCTTTTTAGTGAGTTATCGAGTACAGGGAGTACACCGTGGCCGTAAGTTACATCAATTTTACTTTCACCAGCTGCAATACCTAAGATTTTTAGGATAGTCCGATTAAACAGGCTCAGCAGTCTTACTTTAAAATTTATCTCACAGACTTGTTCGACTCAACGCAGAATTCCTCCACCTATCTATGATGGTAAAAGCGATGGTTCTATCTTACCAATTTTTGGAGTTATGAGTTGTCAAAGTCAAATTTATGTTTTTTTTAACAAAAAACCAACTTCAACTTCCTTTTTGTCCAAAAAATACGTGATTAATCTATACTTTTTTTTCAAAAGCTAAAATTGACGACTCAAAACTCCAAAAGGGTAATATAGAACCATCGCTTTTACCATCATAGATAGGTGGACAAATTCTTCGTTAATTGGTACCTTATTCATGGAAATAGCTTATACGGTTACAAAAATACAGGGTGATATGTAAAGCTCTATCTTTGTACAGTTCTGACCGTATTACTCAGAACGGACAAAGATTTCGAACTAGGCGTATTGCACATACCTATTGGAGAGGGTACCAAAGCCCATACATTTTCTGACATCCATCCAAATGTCTTAGGCACTCATTTTCATTTATAATTGATAATAAAGCAGTTGTTTCTTCAATTGTCCATATATTTCGTTTAGTCATGATTAAAAGTACTTTTCAGAACACAAAAAACTTTTCTAAACATAAAATAAATGCTCCATACAAAAAAACCAAGTAACCTAAAAACGTCAAAATTAAATTCGATCTAATTTCAATTTGTGTTTACATGCACATTCGTGATTCAATTTCAATTCAATCAAGGAAATATTTTGTATCGGATTGAGTCCATCCAATTTCAAATCGATCTGTGTTTACATAAGTTCAAAATGTATTTCAAATCGGTTTCAAATTAAGCCCGGTATGCAAGGCTCAAGAAATTTTTGCCTATCTAAAAACTATGTAAAAAAAATGGTCAAGAAATGGTTCAGAAATATTTTCTGGAGCGATTTCTGTAACCGGTATGCTAGAGTCAAGAAATTCACACCAGAAATATCGTGTTTTTAGTGACACGCAGATGTCGCTTATGATAAAATTTTAGTTTTTCCTCCAGAAATAAATGTCGATTCATTTATTTCCTTAAGAAATTTTAACGGTTCATGAGGTCTTGACGTCTCAGGTGGTTTTTGAATTTGAAAGTAACTGTCAGCAATGGAAAAAATTACATATTGTTGTTTTTTATTCAGATTTTTTAAATTCTTTTTTAATTCTTTACTAATTAAAACAATTTCATTAATTCTAAGCTATCATAAAACAATTTATTTAATGTCTGCAATGAAAATAAGTAACTGTCAAAATTTCTGAACTGCTGTCATTTTTTCTTAGGGAAATAAATGCAGAAGTTTTCTTGAGCAAATTTCTTGACCCTTGCATACCGCGCTTTAATTTCGAGCGTCTTGTAACCTTGATCGATTAGACAATAGTTTTAGACCAACAAATAAAGAGTAATTTCTTAATTTCTGTTCTCATACTATTATGGGCCTCTTCTACCTCTACAATGAATGAAACCGCTCTCGTCATCATTATTACTTTTATTTTTACAAAAAAAAATACTGTTTAAGTACCTTGTTGTCACTTTAACATTTTGTAGAAACTAAATATGAATATTTAACGATCATTCCTTTTCCGTAGAAGCGCGCTCATCATTATGCTAAAATCTTTACTAGAAATCACTACCAATGGTAGCAGATAAACTGGATTCAAATAACGAGAATTAAGTTAATTGCTAAGGATAAAATAATGTTGTTTACTTTCATATACGACCAAAAAGGTATTCCCCAACCAGAAACCTGGTATTTAACGCGATTCTATATATTTCAAGTTCATGACTCAAATTTATAAAGATTTTTTTGTTATTGTTGTTCTACATTTGTAAATGCTGTGTAAGAAGAAAAAATTTTAAACAAGTTTCTTTTTACGTTTTTATTGTTTTTATATAATTTTGTATTTTTATTATTCTTCATCTTCTTCTAAAACTAGTTTTATAATTGGTGAAGCACATCGCAATTACATATCGATTTGTTTTTTTATTATTTGCAATTAAAATAAGCAAAATAAATTTAAAAAAATTAAAATCACGTGAAAATCATGTGACAAATTAATTTATTTTATTAGCAGACATGGAATTAGCAAATTTAGTGCGGCATAGGGAATTTACTCGTTCATTACAAATGCCATGGTGAAAAAAAATACCAACTTTAAGTACTGTTGTAAAACTAACTAGAAAATTGCTAGACACTAGTTTCATGACGATAACAACTTTCTACTAATGTTGACATTCCACAGGTGGTACTATACCTACCTACCCACTACCTACAGGAAATGCCGTAATTAGTTGGCGCATGCCAGAGAAGTGAAGACCATTAAAGAGACAAAGTTGCTGTTGATAATTGACTACGAGATTAAAATGTTTCTTAAGTGTCATAATTTCGTTTTTTTTTACTGATTTGCAAAAAAAAATATATGAAAATTTTTATCTCTGGCGACTTTTAGTCGAACATTTTGAGTCATTTTTGTGAAAGAGCACGATAATCGACAAATAATAACCGCACGATGTCTGCTTTGATAAGGTAAACGCCATCTGAATAAATTTGTGCTCGACTTACTACAAATTAATATGCCAATAAATTTTGCACGCAAAAACGTTTGGTAAATTTATAAATAGATAAAATTTTTTTGTATGGGCGCAAAGTTTATTTATTTTGTGTCAACAACACAATAATGTTTATCGTTATCGACTAAAGGATGAATAAAAGTTAAAACTCCTCAAAAATCCAATTGATTATCGCTTATTTTTTTATATCCCACCTGATTATGTGCTACCGAATTGAAGAAAATCACGATCAACGATCACAAAAAATCAAGTGTTGATCATCACGATCAACAGAGGAAAGTTTTCATATTGCATTCTTCACATATAGATCACGATCAGCTTTCCTCACCTCACAAGATTCCAGCAGATGAGCGGTCAAGCACTTCGTTATCATCACGTCGTTTGTGCGCGGCCTGGATTGAATTCAATTGATGTATTTTATCTCGACCATATAAAAAAAAAAGCACACACGATCAATTTTCGACATGGAGAGGGTGGCACCAAACCGGCCACTTTAGGGTAAATTCTAAAAATAGTGATCGTATGTCGCACGTGTACCCTCCTACTAGATTCTAGATTCTAGACTGCCTTAACTATTTTTAGCACTTGTGAATCAAGTCGGGGATATAGTTTGATACGTTTATTATTCATACAATACTCGCATATTATATAAGGCAATAATATTTCGTTCGTCTTCACGTGCTACAAGTCGAATCATGCGATAAATTCTCGTTTCTAGGTTGCTTTCTGCTCTGATTATCGTTAGGAATATGGAAATATTCTTTTTGGTGGTGGTTAATCAACCACGTCTGATATGGGTTCAGTGATCACTTTTTGGGGTTTTTGCGCGATCAAAGAATTTTTTCTGATCATTTATACATACTAAAGAGGATGCTCTTTCCAAAAAAAAAATGGTCACTTCGGTCGTTGTTTTATGGAAACTTCAAAAAGGAACTGGTTTTTTGCTTCAGCGTCTGCACGTGAGACACGAACATTTTTTTCTTGAAAAGGATTTAAATTTCATTTTATAATTTTATGGATAATTATATTCGTTATCATAATTAAAATTTGATCTTTTAAGGAATTTTTTATCAAATAATTTACAGCAGCTTGTAAGCAAGAAGAGTTTTTATTTGGATAAACTTGTTAAGGAAAAAGTTGGCTCGTCACTTCCGAAGTATTTTATGACTCTAATTCCCTTCTCTTGTGTTGAAATTCTGATGTCAAAACACATATTCTCCAAAATAATCAGTATCAAAATTGTCTTCTTCAATCACCCCATCAATATCGTCCTCTTGATCATCTAATCGCGGCTTCTTTGAAGGAGAAAGAAATCGTTCTTCCTGAGACGATAGAAATTAAGACGGACCCAATATTTTTTGCGACATTTTATTGTTTTGTTCAATTTTTTTTCAATTGTTTTTTAAAGATTATTTCATGTAAATGTTGGCCACGACTACGTTTCAGGTGGTTCATACGAGAAGTCCAATGTTGAGTAACTTTTTCGAGCATATCCGCTGGTATCTCACCGATAACGCAAACAATAGTTTCGACGAGCTCCCACATAAAGTAGTCCAATGGTGTCAAATCGCACGATCTAGGCGGCCAATGAACTGGTCCAAAACGAGAGATGAATTGATTAACGAATGGACACATCACGAACTTCAGCAACACTGGCGGCTACTGCAGAAATATTTTCCTCTGCACGGGTGGGTGGCTCGATGTCCTATAACGTGAAATTGGTTCGAAATTTGGTCACTATGGCTTGAATAGTCTGCTCAGTTGGGGGATTATGACGACCATAAAATCATCGAAGTGCGCGAAACATATTTTTCAACGAGGACGAATTTTGATAATAAAATTCAATAATTTGTAAGCGTTGTTTGGGTGTAAGTCTTTACATGATCAAATGGCAATGAAAACTGAACAACTTTGACACATGCCACGAATCACGCTTGAGCTGTCAAAAATAGAGCGCTGAAAAACCAAACAGCAAAAAAAACCACCCGTTATAAACCGAGGACGATTGTGGTCATCTGCTTGCATACCGCGGCCATTTGTTGTATTTTGTTTTTGTTAAAAATGTTTTGTCAATCTGGACTGTTTTACCTTCACCACCTAGCAGCAAATCACTGGCGTCAAGCTTGAAGGTGTTTATACATATCAGCAACCTGCTTGCATCTAAATTGAAAAACAGATAACAACTGCAAAGACATCATGTACTTCGATACGCCAAGCATTCCCTTCGAAAAACGTATCTAAAGCTAGATTAATTATTTTACGGCACGTTTTTGTAAAACATCCTCACACGCAATTCCGTTTTTTGTTGCCAAAATCCTCAACTTGCATTGAGAGATTACGCGAAGGTATTAAACCAATTTCTTGGTTTCTTAAAAAAAAGTCTATTTCATTTGTTGAAACTTATTCTCTAAAATAATAAAAGCAAAAGAAATTTCCTAATTTAATATGCAATTCATAGCTCCGTACCTGCCATTTTGAAAAGAAATGTTTGACAGCAGAATGAAAATCGAAACGAACGATATCAATTCAAATCATTTATTCGATTTTAAATACTTACAAAAAATTTTCCTCATACATGACTTATATTATATTTAATAATGTGCGTTCCATTTAACAATAATCCAGCGAACGTTATCAAAACAGAATTGGAACTGGTGCAAATTGAAAAAGAATCAATAATTTTGCCGATCGAGACCCTTTGGGAATTCATTTTTTTAATTATTCTTTCCGCTAAAAGATGGAGCCAACGACATTTAAAATAAAGAAATTTTCCATTCCTCATTTTGTTCTGATCGAAATTTATAATGAAATGGCGGCGTCTCGGAAATCGTTGAGGTGCAAATTTTATAGAAAAAATATGTGATCATAAAAATATTGTCAAATCTTCTAACACCAAGTTTAAAACTAGGTAAATTTCTTAATATCTTTAAAAATAAACCTATCCAATTTCTGAATCACAAACTCGTTTTTATAAAAAATTTCAAAATTTTTGCATTAAGCTTTTATAAAACGGGGTTTTCACACAAGCCCCTCCTTAAAATAGTGTTAAGAAAACAAAAAGAATTTAAATAATATAAAAATCCCCCAAAAAAAATATAGATGCGATGCGGACATATAATATTTAATGGGAGTTGTAAAATTTTTCTAATGCATGGGGAAATTACGCTACGGTATTTATTGGAATATATTTAAAATATTAAAGAATTCCACGACACCTCGTTATACGTCATTCAGAATAATTTGCATATTACGTTCACGGAAACAGGTGAAAATGATATAAACGGATATTAATGTTGAATTTGAAAAGAAATATTTCGTATGGTAGATCAGAATTTTTTGCTTGTCATGTGATATGGTAAATCTTGTTTACTGGAAATCCTGATAGGGCACGGCATGCCAAAATGTAATGAAACTGGTTTTCAAAAATTTTGATTTTTTTGCATTATGGTTTAACCGGAGATGTCGTGTGCGATACGACGTGTGTTATAGCGTCAGTCTTAAAACAATGACGTGCTTTTGATTTTTGTATACAATCAATTTGAGTTGTTATATAACTATTGTAAATGCCTGAAGCACGAGTTAGGTTCATGATACTTATGTTTGGTTCACAAGAGTTTCAGTGCATATGGATCTATTTAGCATATATTTAGGCGTATCATGATGACGCTAGTCTTTTGTAACATTTCAAGGTGATATGATAAAAAATATTTTAACAGCTGACTGTGAACATTTTTGTTGCTATGTATATGAGGTGCTCTTAAGAGTCACAGAAACACGCCATCCTACCTTACTTAAGAGTATCCCATTAGAGATTTCACCATGCAAAGCGTGAATAAAACAAAAACAGTTTTAAAAGTATTTGAGAATTTAATCTTTTAATCAGTAATATGATTTAAAACAAACAATATGTCACCCAAATGTTCACCGCGGCTCTAAATGCAGACCTCTATCCCGTTCTCTATATTTTGGATGACGCTGAGGCATAATTGTGTCACAATTTCATTAATGTGTCGATTTATCTTGAATAGTTGTTGGCTTATTGGCGTACACCTTCTCTTTTAAATTTCGTACAAGCTAGATTCAGTAATTATGCGCTCCAAGCTAACGAAGCGATACAGAGCTGAGCCAGATAGGCTCGGTAGGAAGCATAACGTGACTCTCGTCTGGGATCCCGGACATAAGAACATAGATGGGAACGAGAGAGCCAAGCAGGAGGCCTCTCTCCGGGGTTGGAAGATCGATATGATTGGCTATTTTGCACCACAATCTGCTGCTAGCCAGCCAAAGATAGAGCACATGGGAGACTTGTATTGGCCTCGATTTCCGAATCCGGCGGATAGGAAGTGAGTGCAGATTTGACTCTTTGTCCAAAATGCTTAAGTTAAGATTCCTTAATTTTGTTCTCGGAGATCGTTTACAGGTTGGCATTGCGTTAGGTTAAGATTCACGATTACACCCACACGGCGGATTAGGGAATCGCAAAGTGTCAAATCCGCACTCACTTCCGATCCGCCGGATTCGGGAATCGAGGCCATAATGTTTAGGTTGGCTCACTTACAACAAAGAAGGAACAATGCGCCTCGTTTAACGGACCCGCAAGAGATATTGCCATTATTACGGCAAACATCACCAGATATCCCGAACAACGCCGTATCTGTCAGGAAACGAACGAACGTTCACTTCCTGTGTAAATGCCCAGCTGTATCCAAAGCCAGGCGGCAGTTCACACTAAGCATTTACGATCTGGAAGGATAAAAAAAAATCTCCAGGCTAGAGGTCAGAGCACTGATAAGCATCTAAAGCTCCACATAAGGTACATGGCATCAAAATGGTGTCCAAAAAATTTAATTGGGCCTCCGATCGCAATGAATACACGCACACCCTGACCTAACCTAACCTCATATTTAATTAAAGACGTTAGAAAGTTTTTTAAATACGTGACTCTGTTACCACGAGACCATACAAATTCACCTTCTTTAAATCCATACAAAAAAAAGTTCCTAGTCATGCAAACGGACTATCAACACTGATTAATTTCATTAATAAAAAGTTTTTTTTGGATAATAAATTTAACAAAAAAAGACGCGATTAACACAAAAATCCCATTTAGAAAGAGATCGATATTTAAGCGACAATTATTTAATCCTTGTCGTAGCAAAATTCCATCGGAGTTTGATTTATGATGGTTTATAAAACAGCAAAAAAACGTTGTCAAAAATTGGGGGATGGTTCTGCGCTTTCGGGTATTTCCACCATAATAAATAAAAAACGGATACGGATTTCACTAATCGATTATTTTATCACATATTTTTTGACAGTTGTATTGCATTACCGGGTGTACTTATCTAGATTAAGTGTAAAATAAATTGAATCGTAGTGTTTTAGCTGGGAAATTTTAATTGTAATACGAGAGATAAAGGAGATAATTAATTAAACAATATTTGAATCACACACAAAAAATATAACAACGAAAGCGATAACATCCGATGTGTTTGTTGTCATTGATACATCATCATCATCATATGATTATTATTAATTTTCTTTAAATAAAGCTTGACGTCCTAAAAAGAGTTTTTTTTTCGTGGAAAACACTAAATATTGCGTTGTTTATCCTATAAAATTTTATCGATCTATTTATAACATTTATGGCCGACATTGAAGGGGAAAAATGAACGAAGAAGAAGAAGAATCAGACGGATCAAACAAAAAACACAACAAAATAAAAACTGCGCCATCTATTAACACATCGCAATGCATAGAAAAAACCAAAACAAACATTTCATCATCTCAAGTCTTTTTAGGGAGTTTTTTTTTTTGGGTGCCGTGAATTGTAAATAAATTATTATAAATTAAGTGATAAAAGTATGTCGTAGAAAAATTCATAATTATTATCAGGCATTATTAGTTAAGAGCATGAATACAGTGGATGCTCTCGGACTTAGCCTTTTATCATTCATTCACCTCGTGAATCTTTCTTTAATCATTTATACTAGAAGCGGTAAGCCACACTACATATTGTGTGTGTCGCTCGACTGCAATTTTCTCTTATTAATTCAGCAAACACTCCCCCGATCTGAAGTGTGATAAGGCCCCAGCGGGCATCCGCTGCTCAATGGCGTAAGTACGCAGAAAAAAAAAGATCTCTTTGAAGTCATTGAACACGACGACGTGAGATTATCACTCGGGACTGGTGTGATGGCTTAAGTTTCTCCTACAAATATCAACTAGATTTAAAAATTCCGATAAGATACAATCAACTTGCTTTTTTTAAAAACAAAAAAGTACAGTTTTGCGGTCGTTTTCGTAGAATGCCCACAAAAACCTGTTCATAGGTGTTCTATGTAACACGGCCTGGGGAGGAGGAAGTTTTATGAAAATTCCATCAAAGTTCGGCTTATCATTAACAGAAATCAGGCATAATATAAAATCGCGAATTCAAAGCTAATCTCTAGTGTGGCATATAAAGGAAGGTAAATAAAATTCAAGCTATAAAAGACACACATACAAAGTCCAAGGTGATAACCACAATTCGACGGTTCGACAGGGAATCCCCCACGCTAACCTGATATTAACAAAAAAAAAATTAAATGGAACCGAGTGATTGTCACAAATGTTACGTGAATACATGGCTGCGTTAATAGTGGAATTTATTTTTAACCCAGCATCATCATCGCCGCAGATGATAGAGATCCGAGGCGCAACCTCCTCGATCTACACTATCATCTCGGATATGCACAATCAGCAAGAGGTTGCCAACATATGAACATTCCTTCAAGTAGTGACGATGGGCTTTTAGTAAAACCGTTGTGGATAACGTGGCGTTACAGTGGCTCGAAAAAATATTCGGAATAAATTGAAATTTTCATACAGCAATAAATAATGGCAAATTGTAAAAGAACTCGGATCGTTGGCGTTGCAGCGTTGTTCTTTAAATTTAATCAGGGGAAATCCTGAAAAAACCCATACTTGGTTTATTATTTGGTATTAAAGCCCCTATAAATCCCGCGATGGAGCCGGAGCCACTCAGTCTATTCCAGTCGGTTTGTGCCAGTTGTGTAAGTTTCAGCTTGGCCCCGGGTTTCCCCACACACTACGGAACCAATATATAGCACCGTCACTCCGCGCCATGGCTTTTAAATCGATTGGAAATCCAACTTGATGGCTCTAGAACACGATCCCACCCGAATTTTCCCCCACATTGTGAGATTTTGCCTTGGCCCGGCGCCATTTGGACGAATGGATCGCTCGTGAATGGGGCCTTTAGGAATCACTCTTTGTACTGACAATCTGTCATGTCGTTCACGTCTAGTAGTAAGCTAAGGAGTAAGGTACCTTTACATTATATGATTTGTCATGACTTTACTCTCAATGAAGTCAAACCTACACATAAAATGTCAAATGACGGCCCTTATTCTGGTTGTCACTTCACCTTAGTGAGAAATGTCATCTTTAAATATCAAATGAGAAAAATCTCACTTACAAAGCTCAAGTGAGAACAATTGTCACTGAATTCGCCGTTTCTCGATATCAGTGACAACTGTAATTCGCCTTATCTCACTGGAATGTTACTTTTTTAGAGAACCATAATAGCATTTTTGTCTCCTTTCGCCATTTGTCACCATAAGTGACAGCGAGAATAAGGGCCGACATTTGTTTTTCACATGTCATACGACCAGTTGTCGCCGGCTCCAGACTCACGCCGTGAACAGCCGCGAACATCCGTGAAAACGATTGTGGATGGTTTTCGCGTTTAGTTCGCGCGTCGTTTTCCGTTTTGGATGGATACGACGTGAATTCTCGCCGTGAATTCACGCGTGAGTGTGGAGCCTCCTTCAAAATTTGCATTTAATATTTCTGTTCCAAGACTGTTTCGTCACTTTTACCAAGTCCGTGTACATGTATGGAGATGTGCGCATGTTACGACGTGGCAATCGAGACCGGCGAACAAGCCCGTGGCAAAACTGTCGCCCGTTGTCAACGCGCCGCTAAGTTTCCATAGCCACGCGTGCACGAGGGACAAAATTATCATTCTCCGCGTCGTTCTCCATTTGTATTCCGACGTCACTCCAAAGGGGGCGTACCAGTATTCTTTTTTACGTTTTTTTTTCTCATGCATGAAATGAGTTCGCAGATAACGACCGTCTCTTCAAAATCCATATCGATAAATGACGCTTCGATTTCAAAAAAGTTTTGTCACTGACCATTCTTGAGTGCAGTCCACTTTGGTGACGTGACGTAGCAATGACAAAAACTTTTTTGTCACCGTAACAAAAGTCGCCCGTGCGCGCTAGCCCGTAGTGTGAACACAATAAGAAGTCAGATGGACTATCAAATCGTAACTTTATTGCCGGATCCACACGTTTGCCAAGGCTTGGCAAGCGTTCGCAAATTGAAAACGATTACGGAGCATCTACACTCGACCGGATCGGCCACAAGCGTTGCCAAGCTTACACAAGCCAAGTCAAAGGCCTTAAGGCGATGGCCCAATGCCGACGGCGCGTTATACGCGGCAGGGGCTTCATGCGCGTTGACGTCCGTTGAAGGTTCATTCATAGCGTCAGGAAGTCAAAAAGGTTGCTTTGATTTAAATTCATGTATGGATTTTTGCCTTTATAAAGTTTTAATTTCGACAGTTTGACAGTTTTGCAATTTCAACGCCTGCCAACGCGCGAAAAGTTGAAAGTTGGTCGACTTTTGCCGTCGCTTGACGCCGCTGACGCTGCAAAGTTGTGAATGGGACAGCTCGATTTGAATTACACACAATCAAATATCGACGTCAAAGCGCGTCAACGCTTTGACGCGCGTAAACGCGAATAAAGTCGTGATTGGGCCACCGCCTTTATCCACACGTTTGAATTTGCGAACGCTTGCCAAGCCTTGACAAATGTGTGGATCCGGCATAACAGTAAAGTCATATGGCAAATCACATAATGTAAAGGTACCTGTAAGCACGAATGATAGGGAAGGTTCGATGAGTTACATGGAGTCTGTTGGAAAGGGTGGCGTTAAACTTTGCATTTGAACTTTTGGATGTGGTACGAGTTCGGAAATATTCACTGCGACAGTCTGTTCCACAATCGAGTTGCTCTATTTATGTATGAATTTTTCGACTGACCTGTGCGCGAAAAGAAGTCAGTAGGCTAGAGGAGTGAGCCAAGTTGGGTTGTCTGGTGTTGCGGGAATAATTTTTTTGCGGAGAGAAAATCCATTTCCGTGGAACAATCGCTTTGGTGAACTTACGGCTTTTAGGGCTGGTTGACTGTCCGACATTATATAGAGTTGTGCGGAATTGAGCACTTGTGGGGTTATCTGGAGAATCAAGTGAACGGGTAAAAATGCAAATCTTGAGGATATTTAACAAACTTGACAGACATTCCTGTGCATGGCGTCGATGGGGAGGCACTCGGTCGTTCAGATACACACACGTACCTATTACTTGACATCGAATTACGCAATTTTAGTTTAGTTTTGGTTCAAAAACTCCCATACAGTTAAGTATTTTCCTGAGTCACTGTATGTGTTTGATCAGATGTTTCCACACCAGTATTCTTCTCCCTTGGCTACACATCAACAATCACTTTTTATTAAACACCAAAAAAAAAAAACATTTTGCAAATTTCAGAGGACTGTCTCGACTTGGGGTGGCGCGGGAAATGATTGATGTTTCCTCACCTCACCTACTATCAACGTGTTTCATTGAGATATTTTTACGCTGCGTTACTGTCGACAGTGTCTCCCCGTTGGTCTATATTTAGAAAATTGTCTGTGTTGCGATTTCCTTCTTTTTCTTTTATTATTTATTATTATTCACAGAATCTTTTTTGGCAATGAGAATTAAATAGCGCATGATTTTTTCTATTTCTTTTCTCTTTTTTTATGTTTCTTTTATTTGTGGACCGTCTTCTCGTAACTTGTTAAGAATAACAATTATTGCCATGGGATTCCGTTGTCGTCTCGTCTCAGGAATATTAAAATGCAAGTTCATGGACATGAAAAAAGCACATGATTTTAATAAAGTGTTGAAGAATGATTTTTGAGTTTTTCTGTTGCAAAAAGGGGGTTTTTTAAATAAATATTTTTACTTGAAAAACCTTCGTTTATTTACTTGAGGTCTAAAGGTGAGTATGATAAACCAACCACACCGCCATCTGTCTGGGAAAAGTTAATGTGCTTAACGTCAATGAACTTTTGAGAACATGACACTAGGTTTAAAAGAATGTACAGTGCGCATTCGACCCAAGATTAGTTATACAATATATAAATGACTAAAACAAGTATTGCTTAGGTGGTACTGAAACTGAGATTATCTCAACAATAACAAAAAATAGTCACGAAGTATCCACCGTATCATCTCCAATGACAAATTTTATCTCAAGACAACAAGCAACAATTGGTAAAACTGTAGCTGCATAAAGAATTCTTTTTTTTCGTATTTTTCATGCATTAAAATGAATTTAGAAAGGTATAGATATTTTTCAATGTAGAATAGCAATTAGTGGGGTGTAAACATCATATATATCAAAATATATAAACTTCATTAAATATGTGAACCTGTCAAAAAAATACATTAAAAGAAGCTTGTTTTTTGACAGTTCTGCATTAAACAGCTGATATAGTTTGACAAATCTACTCTTTTTTGTGCGTTGGAAGAAATTTTTACGCTTAAAAATTTCGGAAAAAATATATTAATTTTTTTTTGTTAAAAATCGCTAAACTCAACATAAATTTCAGATAACCTTCACAAATTTCAAAAGCGAACCCGATGAACCTGCGTAAACAGAAAGACACGGGTTTGCATTTTTTTGTGGAACTGTCAGTTTGAAATTTACTTTTAAAGTTGAGAGTTTCAAATTGATTCAGCTGTGTGTATTTTGGAATAGGTAAACACGAAACAGTTAAAAAAGCAAAATAGATTTAAATTTGGTGCATGTTTTTGCGTTTTATACCTGCTGATACGACATTTTGGTTTTGGCATTTCTTCAATCCTTTCCAACCGTTCGATATTCGATTTTATGATAGACGCGTCAGCAGTATAGAAGGAACTCGTATTCAATGTAAAGAAATTAAAAACTTTGAATCTTTCGTCCCATTTACAGGAGATATCAAAGAAATTATGGTTTAAGTCCAAACAAGAAAGGTTATCTACAGGGTGGGCCATCTTTATGTGACCCATCGAACTACGCAATAACTGTTGGAAGCGTTAGTCACAGGAGATATTTACCAGTCTCCGACGCATAATTCGTGATGATTTGGAATTTTTCCCGAACAACATTCAAGTGACAAGGAAAACCGAGCCAGTTGATAAATCACGACGCTTGGCTTATGCCAATTTTTGCCTTGAAATGGATGAAAATGTTGGTAATTTTTGGCGTAAAATTATCATGGGCGACGAGGCTCATTTCTCGCTTAACGGGACGGTCAACAAGCAAAATTGTCGGTATTATTCCACTGAAAACCCTAAATTAATTGAAGAAGTTCCTCTCCATGATCAAAGAGTGACAGTTTGGTGCGGTGTTACTGCGAGAAAGGTGATTGGGCCGTTCTTCTTCGAAGATGAGCGATTGAATCCGGTATCCGTCAATGGCAAGCGCTATCGAGTCATGATAACCGATTTTTTGATGCCAATCGTTCGTGAAAATCGTATGCGTAACTCTGGTTTCAACAAGATGGCGCGCCATGCCACACAGCACGCAGTATGGTCGATTTATTGAAGAAATTCTTTCCTGGTTGCTTGATATTCGATTTTGACTGGCCTCCGCGTACACAAATTACAACGTCCAATTTACAAGGGCAGTACCCCAAACCAATTTAGACTTGGTCCTACGGGATCTTATCGCCCTGGTTGACGTTCCGTCGTTTTTGTAGTTCTCAAAAGTACATAGCTGTATAAGGTACACCTCTGCTTGAAAGACAGTTGCTAGGATGCCTAGGCTTATCGCTCTACTAGGGCTTTCACTAGCTCAATAAATAGATTCAATAAAGAACTACAATATTGTGAAGCAAATTCTTGATATCTTCAATTACGGAAAAAAAATTCGACGAGTTTACATTGTTACAATTCATTCTTTGGTAAATTTACAAAAAAAAAGCATTGCAAAAGCAAAAATTTTCCGGCGGATATTGTATAATTGCAGGAAATCAAATAAATGAAGAGCAATGACACAGTAAGAAGTGCAGCTTTAAGATTAGCCTTGAGTGGCTAAAGTTGTTACTTGTTCAATGACTCTTGAAATATTTCTGAATGAAATTCCACAACTTTCATAGATTAATTGCGTTTTTGCAAATCAATTAAAAATCACGGATTAAATTGCATTAAATTACAGCGCAATTTCAGTCCAAGTCGAAAACATCTAAATAGACCTAAAAATCTGATGAAATTTCTGCCTCATACATCTTCGTGTGAACATTGACTAACCTAAATCAAATCTTCTAATTGTTTGCATATGTACACAATAATTTATTGTCGCAGTTTTAATATTTATTTAATATTATCTAAACGCCATTTTCATCTTATCACAACGAAAAATTTCCGATATCATATTCTCGCAATGGTGGTGACTCCATAGTAGCCACTGTTTTACTCAAAATAAGACAATGAAAAGCGCAATTAAGACAGGAAAATTCGAGATGAAAATGCTGAAAATGTTTTGTAGTTGTTTTTCACCCAGAATCGCATCAATTTCACCGGAAAGAACTGCCTACAATTTTCGCAGGAAACAACACAAAACAACAACGTGGAAAGAAGTTGACGATGAATGCAAATATTTCAGTTGCAAGAAATGACGTCGGCACTAAACTAACTAAGCAAGCGCGGTTTAGATTCTAGATTCAAGCTAGTGACTGAATCACTCTCTCACCTCGCTTCACGTGGGGGTGCATTTTTATTAGTTTTCCAGCAATTACACTTTTGCTGCAAAATTGTTGGTTTTTCGTTTTTCTGAATGCGAATTTAGAATGAGAGAAAAATTCAAGCGGAAATTGTTGGGTGTGTGTTGTTCAATGAAAACGAAACGGGGTTTTTAGTGTGAAATGCTAAAGTAAATAAATTTATGATTATTTGCATGATTAGGAGACGTTTTTATGGTGAAATATTGATTAGCTCTATTTGGAGGGGCTTTCGTAAGTGGAAACTGTTATAATTATTTAACTTTTTAAGTTTTGTAATAATTGTGACATTATGTAATTTAGATTGTTTATGGAGGTTAGAGTTAAAAGTTTTTGATTACACTTTTTCCTACAAAGTGGGGCAAAAATAATGTCATAAGGTGAATGTGCCATAATTTTTGCAAATGGCGTCAAATGTCACTGTGCTTTGACATTTATTTTGTAGACAGATAGAGAATTAATTAAAGAACACAGAATTATTGTTAGGGGACATCCATAAATTACGTGAGGTGATTTTGGCGATTTTTCGACCCCCCCCCCCTTGGTGAGATGTCGTGAGATTTGGCTCGACCCACCCCCAATCAATCTCACGTGAGATTTTTAAAATTTTAAAAAATTTGTAGGATTTACACTATTATGCGTATTTTTAGTGTAAATACCTTAATCTGTGCTTGATTACATTTAGAAATCATAATTTGTGTTGAAGAACAGTACCACAAAATCATAACAGCACCAACTCGGCATGCACCCAATATAAACTACAATACCTGTGGATTACCATTTAGCAGGTGATTCTGCCTACCCTTTGGAAACCAACCTCAGGGTGCCTTACAGGGATAATGATTTCTTAACAAGAGAACAGAAAACTCGTGGATTTGTAGAGCAAGCATATGGAATATAAAAAAAATTTAGAATTTTACAATATATTGACATACGAAGGTTGGCTTTGGCATCCACTGATTCTTTTTTAGAGAGTAACGACTTGACTGTTTGAATAGTAATGGTAGAGCCATTTATGACTCTGGAGATATACAAACTTCGGAGCATTCTTCTATATATGTCATCGTTAGGTAAAAAACCTGTGACTGAAAGACCCAGGGGGTTATCCTGGAATCCGATTCGAAAGTCATGAAATACGGAAATAAGAAAATGGTATCTCCACCAATGCGAATTCGAAATAAATTTGTCCGCCTGTTATCGGATTTCAGTCCGTGAATAAAGCCATTGCTGCATGCGCTGCTTTTATTTGTTTGTTTTAAAATATTCTAAAAACTCTTTAAATATTCTTGAAACAATTTATTGTTCGCATCAAAATGTCAAATTAAGTTAATAAATGAAGTTGGTTGGCTGAAAATAATTTCTTTTCGAAGATTTATCAGGCATCGCTACTAGCTTCCGTTTGCTTCCTACTTTCATGTACCCTTAGAAAAGCGGAGTCTGAAATCACAGCCAGCTTCTCAAATTAACGTTTGAGCCGCCTGTACACCAGGGTACAGATTCAAGAAGTGCGGATCTGTTAGACTTCCATTTTTCACAACTCTCGATAATGATAACAAAAGGTTTTCAAAATCTATCTTGGCCTCTAGTAGGTATGTCAGAGCAGATGGTCGTCGATTCAAAATTCGAATCCTGTAAGATGCTTAGATAACTAATTATGTCGCCTGGTGCAAATGTCTGCTTTTTGTAGTGACAATGCACCGCAGATAGCATGTGTTCTGACTGATGTGAAAAGAGCCGATTCTTAATATAATCTCTATGATTTCAGTAGGATTGGGTACATTATGCACTTGAGATTCTTAAGAGCGCATTAGGTTCCAGGTTTTTCAATTGGGCTTCTAGGCCTTTTTGTTTTGTTTAAGCTTAGACCCCCACACTAGTTCATCGTAGGGTCGCAATCTGTCCAAAAATGGTGGTATAAGTCAATGCATACATTACTTTCGCAGTTTTTCCCAGACCATTGTATAAAAAGATAAGAATTTTTCATCACGTCTTCATTCCCAGATATTTAAATTATTTTCTTTACTTTTTTTTGGATGTTCCAGTTGGATGGTATTTGAAACAGTGAACAAATACAGTGTAAACGGCAGTGCAAAATTTTTATACCCAATTGCTATTGAGTCGAAATATAGTAATAGTATCACTTATACTTTTGATTCATTATTCCTTCTCTATTTGCAATATGTTTTGATAAAACCTTTCACCATGTTCATCTGATACTGCACCAAGATTTTCGTGAATGAAATCTAAGTGCGGGTCCGAAAAGACGATTTTAAAGATTTTCTCATTTACAGATATTGCACTTAAAATTGAAAAAAGCAAAAAGATATTAAGAAATATTGCAAAAAAATTACAGAAAAATCGAAAAATACCCATTTTGAGGGCTAAAACCCCCTAAAAAGTGGGCTTCTCGGAGTAGAAAATCGGTAGACTTTATAACCCCTTATTAAAAAGCATAAAAAGAAGCGCTCTGCCAATTTTCAGCCTGTGCCTAATTATTTCCGCTATATCGCTTTTTTCGGCTTAATTTACCTGTACTATTAATTTAACACAGTTTTCTCGCGATTTTACACTGTTTCTTGCGGAAAAAAATTACGTGAGATTTGCGGAGACCCTCCCCCTCCCCCACGTGAGATTTGGTGAGATTCGGCTCGACCCCCTCCCCCCCTAAACACCTCACGTAATTTATGGACGCCCCTTATTGCTTATTTGACCAATTTCCGTGAATTTCGTCGTCGTTTTCCTCCATAAGCACATGAGTGGTTATGTGAATAAGCAAAATTTGCACCAACTCAGGAGGTCAATATTTCACCAATATCACTTTTTCAACTTGTCATCAATTTTACATCTTCAAATAAACTTTCCGTTCAAACAAAGTCCATTTTTTTAATTTCTAACAAAATGGCCGCCAATTCACATTATGACATTACCTTTGCCCCACGTTGTAGTTATGCCTTAGTAAGAGATTCGTCAGCCGCTTGATTCACACTGCCCCACAGTGGTTCAGTACCCGAAAACCTGGTCAAAAGTCCCCAAAATGAAGTATTTTTTTAATGGTTTTATTTAGCTTCACCTCGTATATTTGTTTGTTTGTTTGTTTGTTTGTATGGTTCAAATCTTGCGACAGCTTTTTCGTCTACTTCTACTGAACCGATTCTTATGAAATTTTGCCCACACATTGAGCTCAAAAATCAAGATGGCGGTTCCAAGATGGCGGACGAATTTTGCAATTGTGTTCCGATTCCATTGAAAATCGGTGTCGGGGGGTTTGTAGGGCCACAAATGACGATTCTGTGGTCAAAATTTGAAAATTCAAAATGGCGGCGCCAATATGGCGGATGGATTTTGCCAATGTGTTCTGAATCCATTGAAAATCGGTATCGGGGGGTTCGTAGGGCCACAAATGACGATTCTGTGGTCAAAATTTGAAAATTCAAAATGGCGGCGCCAATATGGCGGATGAATTTTGCCAATGTGTTCTGAATCCATTGAAAATCGGTATCGGGGGGGTTTTAGGGCCACAAATAACGATTCTGTGGTTATAAACTGAAAATTCAAAATGGCGGCGCCAATATGGCGGATGAATTTTGCCAATGTGTTCTGAATCCATTGAAAATCGGTATCGGGGCGGTTTTAGGTCCACAAATGACGATTCTGTGGTCAAAATTTGAAAATTCAAAATGGCGGTATCCGGGGGTTTTTAGGACCACAAATGACGTTTCTGTGATCAAAATTTGAAAATACAAAATGGCGCATGAATTTTGCAAATGCGTCCTAAATCCATTGAAAATCGATATTGGGGAGTTTTTTAATTGTTTTATTTAGCTTCACCTCGTATATTTGTTTGTTTGTTTGTTTGTTTGTTTGGTTCAAATCTTGCGACAACTTTTTCGCCTACTTCTACTGAACCGATTCTTATGAAATTTTGACCACACATTGAGCTCTCGTGACAATGCAATCTGACAATTTTGTACAAACACAAGATGGCGGTTCCAAGATGGCGGACGAATTTTTCAATTGTGTTCCGATTCCATTGAAAATCGGTATCGGGGGTTTGTAGGGCCACAAATGACGATTCTGTGGTCAAAATTTAAAAATTTAAAATGGCGGCGCCAATATGGCGGATGAATTTTGCCAATGTGTTCTGAATCCATTGAAAATCGGTATTGGGGGGTTTGTAGGCCCACAAATGACGATTCTGTGGTCAAAATTTGAAAATTCAAAATGGCGCGCCAATATGGCCGCTGAATTTTGCCAATGTGTTCTGAATCCATTGAAAATCGCTATCGGGGTTTTTAGGACCACAAATGACGATTCTGTGATCAAAATTTGAAAATACAAAATGGCGGATGATTTTTGCAAATGCGTCCTAAATCCATTGAAAATCGGTATTGGGGAGTTTTTAAGGTTAAAAATGACGAATTTGTGGTCAAAATTTTAAAAAAATCAAAATGGGAAATAATGAATCTGTTGTCAAAGTATGGCCTCAGTTTGGTAGGACGCAAATGTATGAAACAGATATACCATCTGTTCAAATTGATTTTGAAAGAGACGGCGTACACCTTATTCATCCTAAAGCCATACAATTTCCAGCAAAGTTTAATTATGGAACGGCCGAGAGAAGGATGTTGCCAATAATTTTGTCATGGGACTCCACTGTCCATAAAATGCAGGGTAGTACTGTTGACCATGCTGTAGTGTATTTGGGCTCCAAACTGTTTTGGGAAGGTCAAGCGTATGTAGCATTGAGTCGCGTAAGGGCTTTGGAAGGGCTATGTATTGAGGAGCTTCATTGTCAGAAATTAACAGGTAAGAAACCGTGCAATAAAGATGCAATGAAAGAGTTGGAAAGGATGAGGAGTTTGCATAATGATACGAGCCAAAATCAAACTAAAAACTAGAAAATAAAAAAAATAGGTAAAAAAACTTTTAAGTTAAATGGTTTTATTTGATATCATAAGCTGTACCAAAAACTAGAAAATAATTAGAACACAAACATGGACCTTCTTGAGATTCCGACGTCTGGTAAGAAATCATGCAATAGTAGCCGTGCTGTTTTCTTATGTCGTATGCCAAGGTACCCTTTGTGTCGCTGCGTCAACGGATTAAGTAATATTCTGGGACTTTTAACAGACTAAAATAAAAACATGGGGCGCACAAAAACCTGTATAACCACTGTATAATTAAATAAGAACGACTTGTCTAGAAGAATGTGTTTCCAAGCCCACCAATATATTTCAAATGCGCCCCATGTTTTTATTTTAGTCTGTTAAAAGTCCCAGAATATTACTTAATCCGTTGACGCAGCGACACAAAGGGTACCTTGGCATACGACATAAGAAAACAGCACGGCTACTATTGCATGATTTCTTACCAGACGTCGGAATCTCAAGAAGGTTCTCCTTTTTTTTGTAGTTTTTGGTATAGCTTATGATTTAAAATAAAACCATTTAACTTAAAAGTTTTTTTACCTATTTTTTTTATTAGGGACTTTTGACTCGCCAAATAATTGTAGTGAAGCCCTTAGCATCATTAATTTAGAACTATTAAAAGTAAGTAGATTTCCCAGAAATCCGTTGAAAGTGGGCATCGTGGAAATTTCTTCTCCGCTAAGTAAGAAAAAGTACCCAAATTAAAAGCGCTGTGGAAATTTTGGTTTTTTAGGGCATTGTTGCAATAAACTTACGTGGGTGCGCTTCAGATAGCTCTGATAAAATAGGTGATAAGTCGAAAGTACTGCAAGGTACCGCATTGAAATTGGTCGCATATTGTCCAGTATGCATTTCTGTTTAAAATAAATAAGAAAGTAGCTGCATCTAGCTGAATTATTTGCAATACAATTTTTCTTCATATTCATAATAAGTAATTTTATTTCTCAGGAACTCTGAACCCAGACATCTTTTTAGAAAAAAAGATATTTTCTTTCTCATAAAGAACAATTTAAAAGATAAATTTAGTATTATTGAAGATCAGCGCCCTCGAAAACCCCCATATAATGAGTTTCATGAAATTTGGCTGATTATTAAGCAAAAATGGCCGCCATTTTGTTTTTTGGAAAATTGATAGCGCATTCTTAATCAGCGCCCTTAAAAACTCCCAAGTACGAAATTTCATTAAAAAAAACTACTTTTAGGTGCTAAAAAGACTTTTGTCCAGGTTTTCGGAATTCTGAACCACTGTGGGCCCCTGAGACAGAAGAAATGTCAGTGCAAGTTTGACCAGTACTTCGTTATGGAGACCTTAAATTCGACACGATTCTTGCTGTTGAAAAATAATTGTAAGAGGAATCAACTAATAAATAATTTGTTAATAATAGTTCGCTAAATAAAAAAAAATTCTCAATTGAAGACGAAACTATCCAATAATCCGATATTTGTTTATGTTAAGACTCTTATAAGTTCCACAATAGTTCAAAGGCACGAGTACGGTCATAAATCTGGATAAAAAATGACTCTTAAAGAAACAACACTTCACAATTCAAACAAATCTCTCAACGGAATTTAAAGCTACGCAATTTTTCTCTCTACGGACAAACACTGTTTCTAAGTGAACTACTTTTACATGGAAGGAAGAAAACTGTTGCTGACTGATACGCCTACAAATTGAGAAAAGGAAATTTTCCATGATTGTGTCTGACAGAAATGTCAATCAAAATTTCGGTATTAAAAAAATTTGTATTTGTTTTATTTGTGTAAAGATTTTTTTTTTTAGATGAAATATGCCCAAACATTTTCCAGGTGTGGAAATAATCTGTGAGATTAAAAATAGAGAAATTTTTTCGCACAAGGACACCACAAATATTCGGATTTTATGAGAGTTGGAATGGAAAATTCCTCACATTACGATTCGTCCTTTGCCTTTAATGCTACTTTATTTTTTTCCTTCTAGAAATTGGATTTAAAGCTGCACAATTTGCACTAAAATAGAATGAAAAGAGAAATGCGTGTTAAATGTGTTTTCTATCAAAGCAGTTTTTACTTAGATAACACTTTACCATGAGGAATGTCCTTGAAATGAAACCTCAACCTAAGCAAGCTAAACTCAAATAAAGATCAACACTATTACAAGATTAATGAATTCTTCCGGCAGCGCGATGTGCATGAATCAGCTGTATTTATTCCGTAGGCAATTTTTACCTGCTAATTCCCGCTCAAGGATTTGTTATTCTTTTATTTCATTTTCTCTTTGCCATAAATTCAGCCGTTTGTTTTCCCTAACGTCACTATTTAACTTCTTAACTAACGTCAATAATTACTTAAATGCGACTACAACAGCGTAGGATTAAGTAGAATTAACACATGACAACTTTTACGACACCTGTAGAAACAGGTGTAGTGAGAAAATTTGACAACGAAAAAAAACAGAGAGAAAAACCAGCCAAAAAAATACATAAACGATGGCGCCAAAATTCAGTTAATTAATTAATCGTCAATATAAAAGCGAAAGTTTAACCCTTGGGAACAACAATTTTGATCTTTTATTTGATGGTTGATTTACGTATACATTTTGAAGCTAAATTAGTTTTTATTTTTAACTGCCGATAAACAATGGATTTATTTTTTTTATTTATTATTAAAAATGTGGTTTAAGCTAGAACGGATTTATATAAAAAAAAGTGCACAGCGAAGTCAGGATTTTTTTCATCTCTTTTTCTATGGCACAAATTCATATCGAGAAACAAATTTTCTCGGGCACTAAATCCAGTCAAAACAAAGATAACAAGAAAAGTGTGGCGGGAATAAAAGATGTAATTCTATCCACGTGGAAATAAATACTGCGACGGGTGGTAGAATATATGCGATTGCGGGATGTCTCAGAGAGCTGTTATCGGCCTGTGGTAATTTGATTTTCATCGCATATTGCTGACATGATTAGCACGTGCGTTATTAAGGAAAATTACGTTTAACGCATATTGGCGAAAGATTGTAATTTTATGGAGTAATATTTCGTGGTTTTAGTATAATAACATGGTTAAATGCGGATGTGATATATAGATTTGTGATTGAACATAGTATTTGTGATTTAATCTTGAGAAACACTGACTATCGCTTTCAGCAAGTTTTCCATTATGACCTCAATTGACTGGAAACGCCTTTCTAGTAATTCAGAGCCATATTAAAGTAATAGGACAAAGTTCAACTAGTTTCACACAGGTGGCGCTCAGATCTAAAGCTCACCACACAGGTTCTTGTCCCGGATAAAGCTCAAATCCGAGTCCATAACCGATGATGTCACTAGCACAGGAGCTCTGTTGCTATACTACTAACAGCGAAGTTCGACTATACGAGGTGTGGCTATTAAATAACGAGACTGTTTCTGTAAAATCTTTTATTTTAAAGTTTGATTATCCCCTTCAATATATACCCCTCCACTATTCTTACACTTCTCCATACGAATTTTCCAATGTTCAAAACAGTGCTTCAAGTATTCTTCTGTAAGGTCCTTCATTATGCTTGCCGCTTTTTGTTTTACTGCTTCAACGCTATCAAAACGTGTTCCTTTCAACGCACATTTGACCTTAGGAAACAGATAAAAGTCACATGGAGCCAGGTCAGATGAATAAGGCGGATGGTCTAACACTGGGATGCCATGCTAGGCGAGAAACGTCGTTCGATTGTGAGTTTTTGGGCACCATCTTTGCACACACCTTTTTCATGTTAAGATCATCATGTAAAATTTGTCTAACGGATTCCTTATCAATTACAATAGCTTCAGCAATTGCACGAATGCTTTTCCAATATTATAGCATGTTTATGATGTGACAGGGCGACCCGGGCGAGCGTCATCGTCTACGTCTTCACCGCCTTCTTTAAAATGTTTAACCACTAAAAATAAGTGCACGTGATAAAAACTCATTACCATATACTTTATAATTCGTAAGTTTCGGTGACCAAGTTTCACATGAAATTTCACAGCAACTTTTGCGCGACTAAAATATTTAACATTTTTCCGGCAGAAAAAAAACTCAAGTTACGAAAGCAAATGCTACGGTACAGAGAAACTGTCTACTGGCATGAGGTTTGCGGCAATCGAGAGAGAAGGCCTCAAGCTAAACAGTTGCGGGACGTACGACTTTAGCGCATGCGCAGTTCGCCCGCAAACGCCTTAGTCTCTTTATTTAATAGCCACACCTCGCAGATACCCCACAAGATCACATCCAAGACCCACCACTACGAAATTGAATTGCAGATTCGATGGCCAGTGTGAATGGTCATCCAAAACACATCCAAGAATTGGAACCTGGTTCGAATTCTGTCACAAATCCCACCCAAACCCAACAATTCCCATCCTCAGCATGAAAGTTCACCACAGACACAGTACGGCGAAGTTCAACTAGTTTCATACAGGTGGCGCTCACACCCAAATCTCACCGTAAAAAGCTTACCACGCAGGTTCTTGTCCCGGATAAAGCTCACACCCGAGCCCACAATCGATGTCGCCACTGGTCCAGCACCGCTATAGCCCTACTACTTATTAGGCAAATATAATGTTTGATCGACGATATTGGCCGAGTTTTTGGCCAAACATTTCGTGGCACAGCAATGTTTTTGTAGAATCTCCATATGAAGCCTTATATTAAATCATCAAATGGAATAAGTGCTGAAAGTCGAGTCGTCACGACACAACAAGTCGTTTGGGTTGAAGAATGTGACGTTTCATTCGAATCACGACTTTCAGTACAGAGGCTTAAACTCAACTTAGCATTTCCACTTTAGGCCGCTGTGCTGAAAGTCGTAATTCGACTGAAACGTCACATTCTTCAACTCAAAGGACTTGTTGCGACGTGACGAGTCAAGACTGCCCCACTAGGCTTACACACACTACATTTTGGATTGAATCTCTGCTTGGGTGAACAACGAACTTGATTCAGAGGTTTGAAACTCAATCCAGTATGCTTATTCAACTCAGGACTGAGTATTGAACGAAATATTGCATAAATAAAATGAACACTCTTTGTTCCATCGTAGATTGCACAATGAATTTTTTCTTTACCTCCAAAGTACTTAACACATTAAGAAACGAAAAAAAGTGAATGACAATTTTTAATGTCATTTTAATTGCAATCCACCAAAGTCACATGTACATTTCCAAGCAAAATTTCACACCAAAAAAAATGACTTTCACGTGCTCAACAGGAAAGCGAAATTGCATTGTGGACAAAAATACTTATTTTCGTACAAAATATCGGCAGGCAACAAATTTCTAGTTTTAACCTGTTTTTTTCCATGTTGAAGACATCACATTATTTTTGTTTGCTAAATAATACTCCCGCCACAAAGAAGGAAGAAACATGTGAAAATTGCCAGAAAATTGAATGCTGATAATCGCACACAACAATTTCCATTTCTTTTGATCCCATAGCAACTGTATGTACTCAGCTACTTAGCAGCGATGCATCATTCAAATCCACACTTTTCAGCGGCTAACTAGCCTTAATCGCATCAAATCACTTATGACCTTGCGCACGTGCTTTCGATTCTAATCGACGAATGCTGAAAGTGGAAAATTTTTTGAGAAAAGTTAAATATAAAAAGTTTTTTTTTTTGCATTATTTATCAACTTACTTAACCAAAGACCTTCCGAGATCACTTCAACACGGCAAATATTTACAGTTTTATGCGAAATGTTTGGTGATTGTTGTTACACTTTCCTAGATGCGCGCCATTAGGACTTTTATGAGAAAATTTTCGCCAAATTATCAAATGTTATTTATCACACGAAAAATTCTTGGTGGTAAATATTTTCGCCGTGATAAATTTTTGTAGATTGGGAATCAGTTTATTTTTTCACTAATTTGATAAAAAAAATTGTTTTGTTGATATTTTTTCCGCTTTTGCAAAATTTCTAGTTTCTAGGAATGTTTGCCATTTTAATTATTATTTGTATAAAAGTTTGTTTTTGATTAATTTCTAATAGGAAACATCCGGAAATACAAGTGTTAATATTATTCAGAGACAAATTCCAGATAAAATTGATGTTTGATTACTGAGTTTTGGTGGTCTTATCTACACGATTTGTATAGACCGTGATTTTCCACATAATCTACGATGTCTTTGCTCGATTATTTAGAAATTAATATTATCGCGACGTTTTTTTGTTATTATTACTCAAATACAACTTATACTGCCCGTCATTTGATTGTTGATACGATTTTTTGGAAAATTTGGCTGTTTTTCTCTGCTTTACGTTATGATGATGCAAATCTGGTGGGTGAAATGGTATTAACGGTCTCAGGGACATTTGGCTGTGTCGATTCACCAAAGAGATAAGTCTTAAGAAACGCCATCTGCGTTCTAAGACCAGCACGATCTAAGAGATCTACCACCATGCTACCGAATCCTACCTCCACCTCCACGAAGATGTTGTTTTTACATCGGGTGACCCTAGATACTTTTGCCTATATAAGAATAACAAGCAAAGGAGGGTGAAAGGAGAATGGTTCGCGCCTCAAAACGAAGCAAACACCAGACTGGTCTTCCAGCTTGGGTGTTGGGCGGCAGGTTGATAAACTTCCACCGTAAAAACCTACTCATCACGAATCTTCAAGGTATGCCTCGAACAGGAAAGACTCAACGGCAAGGAGAAACTTGGAACTTTAGAACGCGCAACAGGACGGGCGCTCTGCCTTCGCTTTTATTAATACTAGACTCTGTAACGGCTGACGCAATGGCAATGCTCAACATCCGGCACTGGAGACATTATTACAATGTTTAGCAAGAATGCCTTGCTGGCTGTCAGTAGACCATTAGAAGTTTAAGTTCAGGGCGTGGGTCGAGCCACATGTTGGCTAGCTTGGCACTAAGACTCGAAGTCTCCGTTACAAATCCAAGGTTCGATTTGGCCTGTAGCGCCATTCTTCCAGTTTGGCATCCCTAAGCTCTGGGCGTCCTGGTCTACGCCACCCTTTCAGCGGAGTTTGGGTCTCCCTCGCTGTCGCACCCCATAGATCTTACCGTAACGCCATTAGATGGATGGAAATTCGAGCTAACATTTTTTATGGGGCAACTCTAAGCTCAGGAATCATTCCTTCTACTACCAGCCCGTGATGCTATTAAGTTATGTTGAAATGTCTAGTAGTAACCTTAGAATGCCGATAGACCATGTTTGATATGAGGAAGAGTTCGGAGGATGTTGAAGGAGATGGCGATGAGCCCTACGTTGGAACACTTTATTTTTGCAGGAGTTCGAAAATACTGACTGTGTAAGATTTAAATCAATTTCAATCCAAACATCTTTTAAAGCTTCTACCAGGTTCTCCTTTCTCTTGAACTGTAGTCCACCTTCATAAACTCTACGAACTAACCATACTCCAAATGTTTTCTACAACGTTTAAGTCTGGGGAGTATTGGTGGCCACGATAGCAAATCCTAATATTAAACAACCCATTCAGTGGAGACGGCTGGAACTCAGAGAAAAAGAATCGCTTTGTACCGTGCACGATCCTATCATAGAATCCAGTGTTGTCGAACAGCAAGCCCGGCAGCACCACCGTCCTTCGCCCTTCCCACCTTCTTTTTTCTTCCCTCTTTACATTCCTCATTCCTCCTGTCAAAGCCTTCCGCTCCACCAGCGCATGTCATCGGTTGGTTGATGGGATTCAACTCGTTTCAGGATGCATAACACTCCAGCGAGTTGTTTCTCGTTGCCCCGATGCCAGGGTCGCGTTAGGGTGAGTGCAGTACGCAGCGTAGATGATAGAGTAGAGCATAGCTGCGCATACTCGCTTATAGAACTCTCAATGGGTTTTAAATGGGTGTGTGCATAACGCAGCTCGCTTTCCGCTCGCAGAAAAAGCAAGCTGCGTTATGCACACACCCATTTAAAACCCATTGAGAGTTCTATAAGCGAGTTTGCGCAGCTATGCTCTACTCTATCATCTACGCTGCGTACTGCACTCGCCCTTAGAAATGGTTGGGAGTAGGTTGTTGTAGCAGTTCCTTCCTTCACTTCTCTGTTTCCCTTCACTGTCTATCGACTAAAGGTTGCTGTTCGACATTGCACTCTATACTCTATATAATAAAGAGTTATCTTCTTACTTGTCGTCTTTCGTAAGAAAACCCTATTGCTTATTGATGAAGTCTTTAAGGGCAATGACCTTCGTCCAACATTACAATTTTGCTATCTACCAATAGACTACGACTATATCAACTTCTTTCAATGAAATCCATTGCCCCTTGGTTTCTAATTAAATCACGGCAAGTCAAATTACTGTAGACATTTATAGCTTCAATGTACCTACGTCACCACTAAGGAGTTTCTACGTTTAAAAAAAGGGGCACAGTTTTATCAACAAATTTGCAAATTTGTATTCTCCTGTGACTTTCCATTTCTATGCAAATTATTCCATTAAAGTGTCGCAATTTAAAGTCTATTTTTTGCACAATTTTCATTTCAAATCAAAAACGCAAATTCTACCCCTTAACACGTACTTAAGGTTACATAACTCGACAATGCAGTGTGTTTCCATAAGCCCCGAAGGTTAAAATATTTCTAGAATTTTTAATTCGGACTTGACTCCGAATTCACCGTTCAAAAACCATTGATTGATTATTCCGAAATTTTCATTTTAATAAAATCATTTTTTTTCCATTGCACAAATACAAAACATTTTTAATATGTAAAGAGTAAATAAAAGAGAAAGTGTTTTGCAGAATAATAAACATGAATTTAATTATCCAAAGACGGAAATATACTCAGCTATGGGGCGGTACGTACGCCAACCGTCCGTCCATATACTAAACATCCTCATGTATAAAAGAGTTAATTAATTTGAGTGCCTCACTCGGTCCGTTGTCAATCAACTGGAAGACCACAATTTATTCGTTCAATATTATTCCGCATATTTTATCGGGAAAGGGGTGAGAACAATAAGCACAATCATAAATGCAATTTTTTCCGTCATTGTTTTGCGGAAATATGCAGCCAACATGTCTGCAGTTAATTCTAGATTTGGCGCCTCGATTTTCTAAAATGCATTTTTTATTGTGTTATAAGTGAAAATTGTATTTCTTTTGACGATGCTTGATTGACTTTAATTAAGTAATTAAGGTTGTGTGAGGAATTTCTTTTCGATTTATTTATTTTTAGATTTTTATATTACAATAGAAAGGAAAAGTGCTTAAGCATGGGTTTTTTCTAATGGTAATTGCTGTAGATTTTTTAAATTTTTATTAAACAAAAAAGTAGATATATATTTTGATGCAGCATACTTCTACAAGCGTAGCCTAACGTCAAGCCAACGGATCAAATTTATTTAAAAAGTTATCATGGGAATTTATTTTGACAAGCCCATGATGCAAAATTATGTTAAATTTCTTGGCTTGTAACAGAACTAATATCATATTCATTTAAAAGTATATTTAGTAGAATTTAGGTTTTTTTGTAATTATACTTCCTTACCAATAATAAGCGTATAAGTACACCAAAAAAAATATTAGGCGTATAATCGCCATTTTCCAACAGATGGCGCCAGCAGCAAAATTCTGGGCAAAACTATCAAACCAGAAACGTCAAATGATAAGGCTAGACATCTGTCAACAACTGAAAATGTTGAACTTTGAGCCAAATAAACGTCATTTGCGGGAAGATTTGCCTTCAATTGAAAAAAAACTGCGGTAGAATGATTGTAAAAACTTATGGTGAGGCTTCTATTAGTGAAAGAACCATTCTTGACACCGTTTCAACGCTACAAAAGTGGTGATTTTGACGTGAAAAATAAGGAGCGTCCCAGACCAGATTGGCGCGGCCATTTTGAATTAATAAGTTTTGACCACAAATTCATTATTTACGACCTTAAAAACCCCCTAGATACCCACTTTCATTAAAATCGGAACACAATTGGCAAATTCATCCATATTTCAGCGGCCATTTTGAATTTTGGTCATATTTCGGCGGCCATTTTGAATTTAATTTTCAAATTAAGCAATAAAATTCTTTGCTTCTTCATCTACGCCATGGTATACTTCTTTTTTCTATATAAACAATAGTTTTTGAGCTGCAACTCAAAACTGTATGCCATAATTTCGTTATCATCGGTTTTTTGTCATGGAAGAAAATTTCTAGACGTCACCTCAAAAAGTTCGGCTTTTGGTGTTTCCATCGTTTCGGGAACACGCCCCTCTTCAAGCACACGGTAAATGACGAGCACATTTGGCACTATCTTTGTCGCCATTTTAGTGGCTTTGTTTTAGTGGTGGGCGAAATGGCTCTTTTTAGTGAACTGGTTCGTTTGGTTCCGCTCACTAAAAAGAACCATTCAAAAGATCCGTTCATTTGGTTCATTTGGCTCATTTGTCGTAAATTTGGTGAAAACTTCAAAACATGGAGTGCCCTTAAATACAATTACAAACACACATACAGTTCAATACAAAACTAGACAAGCCATGCACCCACGTTTGAAAAAAATTGCTACTGATAAGAATTAATGAATTTCCTAATAAAATCAAACTTCCAGTTCGAACTAATTCACTCCCCTTAAGATATACTATATTCTATTCAAATAAATTAAAAACAATCTCCTCTTAAAATCTCTTTTCCGTTACATTTTATAAATAATCCTCCTACACTCGAATAATACGAGTGCAATTCTAATTAGAACTCTTCCTAAATCTTAAATGTTCTTCATAAAACTTTTTTAACTCTCATCTCTTTCAAAATGTTTATTTCCAATTGGAATTGCTTAGAGAGAAATTGCAACTCACATCTTACATATCATCAATACAAGCAAAACAAGTTCTCTGAGAAATATATCGCACCCCTTATGTATTCATTGTGATTCATTCATTCGCTCTTTTTTCAGATCATTCAAAAGTTCGGGTCATTTCATTAGAGACCCGTACATTTGGTTCTTCGTTCATGGTTCATAACACAGTTCAGTATCACTGAACCAGTGCAGTACCATTGAACGAGTGAACGGAACATGTACTACTTAGTGAACCAGTTCATTTGGCTCAGTACACTGTTCCGTTCAGTACGAACGGATCATTCGCGAACGACACAGCACTACTTTGTTTGCTTTATTATCCAAGCCTTTAGAAAGTCAAGCCATGTGATAAGCGAGGAGCATTTGTGTTTAATTGCCAAAAGCGCCACATCAGGGACCACAACCAGCTTCCTTCCACATTCTTTTGAAGTGCTTGCGATGGCTTTTTTTCAGTTTCCTTTTCTCCTCAGTCGTGCAACTCCTCGCAACTGCGCCAATTTCAGCTACTTTCAGTGTGTCGTTTGGCTCTGAAGCAAGCTTTTCACCAGTCACCAAACATTCGGCATTCGTTGTATAAGGCCGTATCAGAACCTATGCAGCGCTGCAACCACAAGTCTTTCTATTGGCTGAGGCTGGTAAAATGACAAGCAAAGCAGCACCAGACCAGCGTGCTGCATTTTCATCTCAAATCCTAATTTTGCTGCATATACATGCAGCACTTTTGACACTTCGTAATCCGGCAAGTGATTTTAAACAAGGAGACGCGGAATTCTTTGTTTTAAATTATTTAAAAGGACATGGAGTAATAATTGATAGAACTAGTGCAATTTTTAAATTTTTAATTTGAGGTTTAGCTATCAAATAAAAAGTGCGCTGCACAGCGGAAAAGACTAGTATCTGATACCGACTGCAGCATGTTGCTCTGGTGCTGCTGCTGCACGCTGCATATTTTTAGGTTCTGATACGGCCTATATTCTCAAATCACATTGAGTCGTCATATGCCTGTCGTATCTTTTCATCTATCTACGAGACATTCTCCCATTAGTGGGGAGGAGTTGCAAAAATCGCTATAAAAACTTTTTTGTGTACAAGGAATATTTCCAGAAAAAAACGGTCATTGAACCTTAAATCTTCATATGTTTTTTTTTTGTTTTAACAAAAGTCAATAATTCTTATCATCTCTAACCGATAAGCCCTGTACTTGGCATCGCTTTAATCAAACACAACGGCAACTATCTAAAAACGACGTTCAATATCTATTTATACACACTCGACAGAATATTCAATGTCAAAGGTTTCACACCGAGGTGGCTTGATTGCTTCGAAAGCAGCACCACACCAGAGATCATCCCCCATTCATGTAACGATAAAACAAAAATAAAATGTTTAATCCGAGATAACAAAATCGGAGATCAAAATATTTTTGTAGCGCGCTCATACTTCTTGTATGGGGGGTCGTTCTGCTGACAAACATCTCTCAATGAGCTCTGCGCTTATCATCATCATAAGCTGCGGATTAAGCTTGTCATGGGAGATTAGAATTGTTTCCTTTCTTTTCTTTTCTGTTTTTAAATAATACTAAAAATGGATGTTTTGTTACTCAGTTGTTTTGTTGTTTACGAAAATAACTATATTAATTGTGAAAAGCGCTAACAAAATGCGTAAAATAAACTTATCTGTCGGTGTGTAATCATTCCAGAAACATGTTTTCTCCTTGTTCGCATATATAGAAAAGAGTGTGAGGAAAATTGTGCTTCGCTGTATATTTTCATGTAATGCTGACTTAGCAAAAATTGTTTCTTCGTTCTATTTTCATTTTAAAACTTTGCATATGTTGCAGAAAAAGACACACCAAGGTACTTCCCCGCATTTGTCTGAATGAAAATCAACTCGGAACATTTGGATATAATTACGTCACTAAAAACTGTGTGCAAGTGTTGCAAAATTACAAAATCGACAAAGAAAAGAAAAATAACAAAAAAGCCTTAAAAATATTAATTAAATTTATTTTCCTCACACGCAATTTTCAAAAATCGTGACTAATTCTTAAGAGAAAAACATTTCAACTTGACAACACTTATCTTGGCCACAACAAATTTAAGCATAAATCAGACAAAAAAATTAGGTTAAATATTTAATTTTGTGATTAACGGTTTTAAGCCGGACTTAGTACATACTTTAAAAGAAAGCACGATTTTAAGGAATGTCGTAAGCACGAAATGAACACTCCTACGAATAATGTGAAGAGCAGAGATTTTGAAATGATAAAAATCTTATCTTTGGTTGGGGGTTCCTCTTTAATGATAAATCTTTAATCTTAATAATAAAATCGTTAATCTTTTATAAAAATCATTTAATTAGATTTAAATTAATAAAAAAAATTAATTAACCGTTTACAATCTGTCATTGAACTCCAGCTTTAATAAATCACAGTTTTTCAAAATGCGTCAAAGAAAAGAGGTATATTCTCAGTTGCTATGGTGTTGTTCAAAAATATCATATTTTTGTGATTTGGAAACAGAAAACTGATTTTGGAATCAAAGTATCACCAATGGTTCGACATCACGCTATAAAATTTTTTTCTTAATCATCTCAACACGTTTCAGGCAATTATATTTAATGCCAAGATCTGTTTATTGTTGCAAGTGAATCATGTATGATAGGAAAGAATAATCTACACAAATGTCATGACCGTGTATGAAATATTTGCCAAGTTACAGATTGGCATTCATAAATATGGATCAAGTTGACCCAATGGCTTCAAAAATCACGCTACTTATAGCTGTTGAAAAGGTGTCAACATCAGTACATAATGTAAATGCAGCGCGTTGATATTTTTCGCAATATAATTAGAGTACTTCGTACAGGTTGGACAAAAGTAATGTCATAATGTGAATGTGTCAAATTTTTGCAAATGGCGTCAAAATGCTATTGTGCTTATCTCTCACTAATTATTTGTATTTATCGTCTTTTAATTCACTACTAATTACCACTTTTTCACTTTAGGTCACTTTGATCACTTAGAACACTTTCATCACGCTTCAAATCAAAGCTGACTCTAAATTACGTTGCCAATGCATTTATTTATCCAAGGTCCTCCCTTATCCAAGTTCTAGATCTTTTCACCACAGTTTGAAGGCACTGTATTACTGGAACATTATATTTCTAGAAACTTCGAGAAGCTTAAAGTTTTCAATGGGTGTCAAGTGGCTGTCAAGTGGCTGTCAAGTAGATGTCAAGTGGGTGTCAAGTGTCAAGTAGGTGTCAAATGGGTGTCAAGTAGGTGCCAAATGGGTGTCAAGTGGGTATCAAATAGGTGTCAAATGGGTGTCAAGTAGGTGTCAAATGAGTGTCAAGAGGGTGTCAGGTAGGTGTCATTTGGTTGTCAAGTAGGTGTCTAATGGGTGTCAAGTAGGTGTCAAATGCAGGCCACTACAGGCACGAACCAATAAACCATGCACGAAATAGTCCAAACGAAGCACGGTACTCTCACACCTTTTTAGTCTAAAGGGAACAAAATTGGGGCTTTAAAAATTGTATAGGACGAAGAAAACAAGCAATTATCTTGACGACCATAAAGGGTGCCATTAGCATCCTCAATAGACTCGTTGATGCAAGTTACACTATCCATCACTTCGTTAATTACCCCCATACACAAACCGACTTTTTAGGCAAGGGGTCGCAGCGAAGTATGCAAATTACACGCATGGCATATACTTCCCTGCGACCCCTTGCCTAAAAAATCGGTTTGTGTATGGGGTAATAAACGAAATGATGGATAGTGTGACTTGCATCGTTCTCATTTGATTGAGTAGGTCAAGCAGCATTAGACGTGATGAGTACTTAGTTGGGGTACCACTTGGTTTATGCCGATATGACTGCTTTTTTAGATGTCCATGCCTGTAGAGGGAGCGTGAATACCTCTGGCGGGCGTTTTTTAGATTTTAATGCCTGTAACGAGAGCATGCATACCAGTGTTGCAAGCGCATTTGTGCCGTTCGACGGCAAATTGTGCGATGCCAATCTATTATGGAATGGCAAAGAAAATTGAATGAATGACTGAAGGGCCGCTGGACACACAGACTCATCCTAAATGTGGGGA
The DNA here is from genome assembly GCA_963855945.1 of Thereva nobilitata. Classification (NCBI taxonomy): domain Eukaryota; kingdom Metazoa; phylum Arthropoda; class Insecta; order Diptera; family Therevidae; genus Thereva; species Thereva nobilitata. The sequence goes on from OY979698.1 coordinate 16,423,677, forward strand.
AATGGACCGTCAAGCATCATGGTGAAATAGGCTGTGATCTTACTCAGTTTCTAGGCGAACATGGAAGATACAAAGTATACCTCCACTCATTCAGTCATGATGTTCACCTCGAGATGTACGAACGAAATTGAGGGCATATAAAATGTCGTTTTTCAGGGTCTAGCGCACAGTTAACACCAGAAAATATCCTAGAGAATACGCTGCCGCCAAAGATGTGGAATAAGATGGAATACACGATAAAAATCATCCACAGAAGATTAAGGTTGGATGAATCCGACAGGGCAGAGAGAAACCCCCTCAGGCACGAGCCGCGATTGAAACAACTGATTCAGCTCGTGACGCAATGCCGCAAAGGCAGTTCCGCGTGGAGAATGGAATTCAAAACAGTGCCCCAGATAATCCGACAAGTGTCTGGCAGTAGCTTTTGAAGCTACATTCCACATTCCAACGCTGTTAAAAAAACATAACTCTCCCACTGCATACCCTGCTTTTATCCACGTAAAAAGTGAATAACCTTACCAAATACAACCCATCGTAAAAATGTCTGTTCCTTTTTCATGATTTCGCATATTTTTAAATAAACCAAAGTAAATTTCCACAGAAACAGTTCAAAGGTTGCTATACTTTTCAATTCGATCGACTCTGGACTGTTTCTCAATTAATGGAGTCAAATTCACCTGTGGTGTGTTTAGCAAATTAAAAAAGTAATAAAAAAAAGAAGGTTAAGAAAAAATAAATACTTGATGAAAAAAAAAGTGTCGCACTACATGCAAATTTTATGTTATACTTCACTTTGCGTGTGAATACGGGGCTAAAGACGAGAACGACGTAAGTTGACACTTGTTCAATACACGATTCCACCAGACTTTGGCCATTTTTTTTTTGTGAAAAGGTGAAAAGAAAATTTATTGTTGAATTACCAGCAGCAACAACAACAAAAACACTTAAAAAAAACATTGATCTTTCTGTTTTTTAAGTCACGTTTTTTTCGGGTAGAACTTAGCACCCACCCAGGGGTACAAGGTAGTTCACATTAGAATGACGTATGCCGATTTGTGTTCGCGTGTCCGTAATATAATCAGATGGTTTCGAATTTTCTTAGTAAGGAGTTTACGGAAAGAAAACAGCTTTTTGGACTGATCTTGAGAATTATTTTATTTGGGGAGGGCAGACGCGGAGGGTGAATGGCGAAAAAGGAAGTGAAAAAAGAGATAATGAAATTTTATGTCTGCGATGGCGACTGTTATGGTGTCATTTTTTAATTAATGATTTCATCTAGTTTATGGAGTCGTTATCGTCACATTTTTATATTTAATCAGCAGATAGTATCGTTCGTTCTAATGACGACGGATTTCTGTTTTAATGTGAGCACAATCAGGCTGGATTTATCTGAAAATTAGTCAAATAGAATTTGGGGACATATTTCTGAGCGTTTGTTTTTTTTTTGTAGAAATTTTCGATGGAAATGCGGAATTTGTTTCAGGCGACAATCGCAGTATTTGTAATCATGAGTATCGTACGTAGAAATCACATATTTTTAACTGGAGGAGAAAATTCTGTGTCTACCGCCTTTAACAAAAACCCAAAATTCTGGAAGTGACACAAGTGTTACATTGATGTCACACCAGACATACCATAATTTTCTTAATAACTCGTTCCAAATGGGCTCAAAAGCGATTAAAGAAATGAGGACAATTTTTCCGTGAAAATGTCAACTGAAGTTACGCCCCTTTTAATTATCAGTTCCCAATCGTTTTCGTGTCGTGGTGTATTGTCTGGCATAGATAGGATGGTGTAAAAGGGTTTCAAGGGTGCTGAAGGAAAGAGCGACGAATGAAATTAATAAAATTAAAGTTTTTCATGTTACATCATTGGGGAAATATCGACCGTTAAGGGTTGTTACACATTAGTTGGCTGTTGCTGATGAACTAATTTGGAGAATGAACTAGAAGAATTGAAAATAATATGAATGATTCGAACGGGGACTGGTATGAGTTGAAAGTTTTTGCATTCGATCCATAAATGAGTCAAATCCACAAGAGGACTACGTTTTTTCAAATGGAAAAGGCCGCATCTTAAGCGTTTTATGTTTCAACCCGAATTTTTCGACCGCCATTTTGATTTGACTGTCACTTATCAGTTAATATTTAACAGTTGTGGATAACAATTTATTATGGAGCATCTAACCTCGTAACAACTATAGATCCATTACACATGTCACCTGTACTGTAAATTGGCCCTGATACCATAGCAAGCGTTGAAAATTCTTTTAAGTTTGGAAATAGTTTTTATAGGGAGTATACCGCGCGCAGGAGGGAAGTGAGTATGCAAAATGTGAGGACCGCATTCCGTCGAGAGATTTCAGTTGAGAAAAGCTGTTGCCGGTCCATTTTTGGGTCCAATCTTTTTACCCCCTCTCCTTTTATTGGCACCTCTACGGGTTCCGTGGCCAGCGTTTGACGATCGAATGATGATGCACCACAAAATAAGGCGAAAGGATAAAATAAAAAATGCGTTAACGCGACGTATTTGCAAGATGCCTTATGACAGTCCAGGCTGCGACGCGTTCGGCAGACCCAATGAACGCGTTGTACTGCTAACTAGATTGATGAAAAAGCGCCATTTTTAATTACACAACAAACATTATTTATTAAAAATTCGCATTTTTGAACCGCACACTATATTGATGAAAGAATTTTAAATTATGTACATAAAAAAACATCTAATCTTTTCTTGATTTTATTTGATTTATTATTATTTCATATGGTGAAGAGCCTTTGATTTTGATGTGAAGTTCCCCAAGGCTCTACTCTCTAATCACATACTAAATATTCAAACGAATGAGTGCGATCGATTCAATTTAACTATAAGCATACACCAAGATTAATTAATGTAGGCGAAGCTATTTGGAATATTGTTCTAAAAATATATGTTCGCAGCTTTCATTTCCAAGACTATTCAATTTACCAAGAATCATTAATGCAAGACATTAATATGCAAAACAAGCCATAATTCCACTTAATAATAAAGTCCCAATGGTAGTTGGGAATTTTTATCAAATAAACCCAATTTAAATAATTGCAATTTTTAATACATTTACCCCACCTGTTCTAAGAATTTTTCGCATTCTGTGAAAACGTGAACAGGGAATTTCTTCTTTTCAAATGACACTTTTTTTTGTTTACTTTCAATTCTAAATGCGACGCGTGATTTTCGTACAAGACTTCTTAATCCAAACATGATCATCATCTCTCATGTGATTCAGCACAAAAGAAAACGAATGACTTTGTCCAGTTTAAACTTAATCTTCATGCGATGAAAATATGCCGGAAATTCTTTTTTCTTTTTTTGGGAACACATGATATACTTAGGACTCTGTATTATCGAGCTGCAGTTCAAAGTTTGCCTCCATTTGATTTGTAAACAGACAAAAATTCTGAATTGTGCGCTCTTTCATTAGCATTCACGGGTATTTACTTTTCATGGATTTGCTCTAGTTTGTTTTTTTTGTTGTGACTTTAAAAGTTTAAAGTTTGAATTTTAATTATATGAATTTAATTTGAAAATATTTGTAGAGACTAAACTTCGCTGTTATTGATTAAGGTCATCTGAATGCCATTACACAAAAAATATTCAACAAAACTAGGGGAAGTAATTTTGGTATTTTGTAGAGGTTGATGATATTTTCTTGGTGGTTTATAAACTGTAAAAATTAAACAGAAATATTAATGTCATTTGACAAACAGCTTTAATTAAGTGACTCCCAAATTTTCGGGGATTCAAATCATGCTGAAAAGAAGTGTAGAAATTCCTATGGTACTTGAGCTGATTTGTTTGAATAGTTCAGCGAAATTGAAGAACGGGGCATCAATGAGGTAATTTGATGATCTTACACAAGTGATTAGCAGTCAGCTTTCTATATGGCAAACACTGTAGAAATTTCTTTAAATCTCTCGTCTTCTTAATTGAGTAAATCTTGGGTTGAAGTGTCTTTAGTAAGTCAAGAGAAATATGATGACCGAATTTTGACTTCTGAAAAGTTCAAGTGCTTTTTGAAGATCGATTTGCGATTTATTGTGTGATGAAAATTTAATGTTGAACTATCGATTCAGGAATTGATATTACTAGTCGTCTTAGTATTTATTCTACATATGTATTATATGTATGTAACCAAACCAATTTGTAGCTTTGTATACGTAATTTAATATTGATCGAGCAGTCAGTTCTAGAAAAGATCATCTTATGAATGAATATTTCAATGTTATTAAGATTACTGCTATGTTCCACTCTTTTCTTCAAATACTTCGAAATCTATTAAAAGAAATTTAGATCATTAGTTTAGATAATTTTCTTGGGCAATTGAAAATTTTAAAATTTACCAGAAGTTACCCTTGACCAATATCAACTGTGCCAAGTGAGTGCGAGTTATTACTTCATTATCTTGGAACTATGTATTTTTATTGCAACAACTTATTTTTCATAAGTTCTACATCAAAGTATAAATAAAAAGTGGTTTTATCTTTCTAGTTTCTATAAAAGCACCCTTCCTGGCATCGTATCGGCGCCTGTTGTTACTGTATCTTTCCTTGCGACTTTTTTATTTGGTGAAATGTATCAACTTGAGAAGCACATAGATAATGCTTTGCTCCCAATCTTCAGGCATATTTTGGTTGCAGTATAGTAGTTCGTGTATAGCTGCTGACAGCGGTTCACCTCCATATTTGATCATCTCTGCTGGGATGTTCTCAATTCCTGGGGATTTGTTGTTTTAAGGATCGTACGGCACTTTGTACTTCTTCCAGAGCTGGTACGTTTTTCTCTGGTGTTATCATGCTGGAGTACTGATAAGTGTCTGGTACTTTCATTTTCGTGGTCACCTCTAAGGCTCTCTTGGAGCGCATGCGTTATAATCCGGATGAGTTTTTGCGTAGCTTAGTAACTGTGGACGAAACATGGATACACTACACTCCCGAGACGAAGGAACAGTCAAAACAGTGGATTGTTAAAGGCGAAACGGCTCCAAAGAAGGCAAAGGCGGTGAAATCACCTGGAAAGGTTCGTTTGTTTTGTGATACACGTGGAATTATCCTCATCGACTATTTGGAAAAAGGACAAACGACCGTGTTTGGGGGCCTTAACTCAACGCAACTCAACTTAACAAAACTCTTAATGCAACTTTTAACCTAACTCTTAACTCAAATTAACTGAACTCAACTCAGCTCAACTTAACTCAAACCTATTTGACTTAACTGTTACACCAATCGTTACTTAACTCAACTTAACTTCACTCAGGACAAATATTACGACATTATAAATTTGAGATTCTTAAATTTGTTAAAATATTTCATCTGGGCATCGACCGTAAGCTTGCTTCGACATTTCGGTATAATTTGACGGTTTTCTCCCCGTCTATTATTTTGAGCTAAACTGGCCTCGATAGCTTAGGGGATAAGGCGTCCGATTGCCATCCTAGGGGTCCGTGGTTTGAATCCCGCGGCGCTATGGCCCATCGCCATTCCATTTCTCCCATCTAAATAACTAATTTTTTCTTGTCTTCCCTCTTTACAAAAAGTTCCCTGGCCTTTCTACTCCCAAGGCCTCTAATCATAATAAACGCGAAAGCCATCTCCTGTCTGATCACGGAAGTCAGCGTGCTGTCAAGACAGTATTGGATGGGGAGCTGGTGGGAAAAAACCACGTGTTGGCTTGGTCAGTTCCTTCACTTTTTTTTCGGATAGCTTTCGACATTGCGCTCAATGATTCAATGTTATTATGTTTCCATATAATAAACAAATATTCGCACTAAAACTTTAGTTTTGTACCAAAATATTGAGATAGTATGCAGGTCTAGGAGCGATGATCACTAAAGATTCACAATATCTATTGATAGAAAGCCAAAATAGTTCATTAGCATAATATAATACAGCGTAAACAGCGTTTGTATTATGTCCGGACATCAAATAAATGTTGTGAGAAAGACCTTACAAATAGCGCCTTAAAACATAAAATTCATTACTCCTTTTAAATAGTATTTTCAAATACTAAACAAGCAATTCTCCATTTCCACTTCTACTCAAAATTTTAATTAATAATTATGGAACATCATAACATAACACAACACCCCTACACTACACCAACACCTAGAGCAACGCGCTTTAAACATTTCAACTTAAAAAAAATGCTTATGTTTTTTTTGTCGAAGTATTATACAAGAAATAAAATAAACAAAATAAATACTGTTTTGAAGTTGAAATGCACCATTGAAATAAATTTTAAACTCATCAGCAGATATTTGGATACGTATCAGTAACGAGTAAATATAAAGATAAATTCTCCCTTCTATTTTTGTTTACTTCAACAACTCACTGCCCACTCTTCTCTTAACTGCTACTACTTATAATCAACACACAATTTCCTCCTCAATTCCTTTAATCGAACAGCGTGTCTGGAAAAAATATGCAAAAGTCAAAGATCGCTTCAATATATTCTTGTCATTCACCTTGACAAAAGTTTATAAAAAAAAAGAACACAATCATAAAAACACAATCAAAATGAAAAACAAAAATTAATATAAAAATTCCATCAAAACAGGGAAAAGAAACGTGTAAATAAAACAAATTAATAATATTTAATAGATAAACTTAAGTCTGGCAGCCAAAACTTTGATTGTAACCTGATTTCCAAATTGTTTTGTTTTTTATCAACAATTTCCTAAAGACCACCAATAATCCACCTTTAAATGAATCTCTGTATTCTAAAATTCCCAGCATTTTAAAATATAAGTGTAAAAACAGCACAAAATTGAAAAAAATAATAAAATAAAAATGAAACGTTCGTATTATATACAAAAATTAATTGTAACAAAAGACAATATTACATTACATAAATGGCATCGTATGATTTCAGAATTGATGGCAGGAAGAATCCCGGGTATAATATGATTGGCAACTCCTAAAAATTTTTCCATTCAAAATTCTTTAAATATGTATACAAAAAAAGAAGAAAACAGAAGCCAGGTGGTGTCACTTTACTTATTAAAAAATTTCTTTTGATTATAAAAACCCAAGTTATCTCCTGTTTATAGAAGCAAACATCCACATGATAATTAACCGCGAATATTAAGTAAACTTTCTTACATTGGTTTTTCACAGACACAAGACAGTGGAAAATTTATTTAACAACAAAAAAAATAAAATCAGGGAATATTCCGTTTGCTGGTGGGTTACACAGGAAATCCTTGATTGAAAAGAAGATTAAAGATATCGAATGATTTGGTGTAATTAAAATATTTGTTAAACTTATATTTAGAACTAGATTTGATAAAATGTTGATTATACTATAGATTGCTGAATTGAAGGAATGTTGTTTTTTTATTAAGAAGACATACCTTTGTAAGTCACAACACTCATGTTCTGAGAGACAAGACTTGCTTGTACCCCATTCAAGTCGGCTGAGGATAGAAAATCTGGATCATCTGCATCGAAAAGTACATTATCTTCCCATTCAGAAACGACACGATCTCCGCCTTCAAGTTTCATCTGTAATAAAACAAAAAAAAAGTCATTTAATAATAGTAAAATAAACAAAGTAATCAAAGTAATCTGCACAGACGTTTCAAAGATGAACTGCGAAGTTGGCGCCGGAGTCTTTCCTGAATCATGCAATATAGCCAAAAAATTTCCGGCGGATCTTGGAAGCTGTAAAATTACCAGAAGGGTTAGTAGAGGCACACCATAGGGAGGAGTACTCTCCCTGCTGCTATGGATTCTGGCAATGGGTAAAATTCTCAGGAAACTACAGGAAGAAGCAACTAAAGTGGTGTCGCATATGCTGACGACGTGGTAATTCTAGTTTCTGGTAAATACCTATACGTAATGAGTGAGATTGTGGAAAGAGCTCCGAACAGCGTTAGCAGATGGGCCAAGGCTGTGTTCTATGTGCTAAGCCTGCAAAGGCAGATCCTGTTCAGTAAAAGAACAAAAAGCCAAATTTCAACTGTCCAAGATTGGATAGAATCAAGTTACATCTAGCCTAGACGGTAGAGTACGTGTTGTTCTTGACCCTAAACTGAACTACAGACTCAATATTAAGGAAAGAGTCAGAGAAAAGCTATATAGTTTCTAATCATGAAAAAAAAATGCTTGAGAAATGTGGGCTCAAGCCACAAACGGTGCAATTGCACCAATATAGGCAGGGTCCAAAGGGTGGCATGTATATGCAATGCACCACACAGAGGCTTTGTCCACAACACTGCAGGAACACTTTAAATACCATCCTCTGCCTTCTTTCACTGGACCTCCACAAAACTTACAACCTAGCCTCTTGTAGCACGGTCAAACGAACCATACGAATATAGCTGATCCCAACTACTACAGACCAGACGAGTTCCAACAAGACAGGAATGGAAAAACGGACACGTTTTAGTATCAGTTTTAGGGTCTTCTCTAAATCATGGAATAGCCAAAAAATTCCGGCTGCCGGACGGATCCAGTGTCTTCCACATGGCCCACAGATAGTGGGGCAACCTGGGCAATTTGCCCCGAGCCCCGTCGTCGAGGGGGGCCCCAAGACTATTTTCTGAAATGCAGTTTTACTTACATGAGTTCTAATCGATTCAAGGCTTTTCATCAAAATGCTATCAAATGGCACACTGACATAGTTTTGACTATATAGTTGCATTTGTATACATTTCTGACAGCAAATTTTTATTTGTCATTAACAGTGCGCAAATCAATTTGATCTTTGAAAATTGTTTGGCACAAATAAGTGTTGTTCTCAGGTTACTATTGGTTTTGACACCATCAGTGGCGTCTGGGGAAAGAGCCTTCAGCAAACTTCTTTTAATCAAAAACCGGCTTCGATCTACTATGGCTGTAGATCGCTTCAATCATTTTTTAAGCCTGTCCATCGAGCATGAGAAATCTGCTTCTTTAAGGGCGAGTGCAGTACGCAGCGTATATGGTAGAGTAGAGCATAGCTGCGAATACTCGCTTATAGAACTCTCAATGGGTTTTAAATGGGTGTGTGCATAACGCAGCTCGCTTTCCGCTCGCAGAAAAAGCGAGCTGCGTTATGCACACACCCATTTAAAACCCATTGAGAGTTTTATAAGCGAGTATGCGCAGCTATGCTCTACTCTACCATCTACGCTGCGTACTGCACTCACCCTAAGGCGGCTACACACGTAACTGCATGCTGGACAAGCACGCATGTTCAATCTTTTTGTGCAAGCTTGCTTGAGCGTGTGTATGAGATTTTTTGCGCAAGCATGATGATTGAACACCAGATTATGGAGACATCATCCAGCACTTCAGTCAGAGAAAAGGCCAGAAAAGTTCAATTACATTAATTTATTGTTACATTTTCTTTGGTTCTAATAAAAATAAATTATTAATCGTCTTTATCCGTGGTGTATACTTTATCCGCGGGAAATCCCGGGACTTCAGCTTGTCTCGATGTCGGGAAATATAGCTCGAGACCTTCGAGACATAGAGACGGGTAGTTACACTTCTCTATGATGTATGTCGCGCGCGATTCGTATGTAGAGGTCCTTCGATACAGTAGAACCCGATGTAGTCAACCACGCTCAACATTTCATTGTAGTTAACTAAACGATTTCACAGTAGTCAACTTCCCTGTCCCCATCAAACAAAATATATCACGCGAGTGGTAGCCCTATTTCTGACTCTGCGTATGTCGTTTGTTTTCGATACCTGTATGCATTTTAAAAGAAAAGTATTGTGGCTTGAGGCTTGATTCGAAATGGATGGAGCAAGTTCAAAGCTCTGGAAATATTACAAAAAAAATAAAGATTCCTCTAATGCGCAATGCAAAGGATCAAATACATACATATACAACTGGGATTTTGAGACATTTACAGCGCATTCTTAAGATACATTGTGCCTGTTCACACGGGTGGTTGCCGCGACCTTTCAACACGAAATTTACTGGTGCGGGGAAGCGACCACAGGCACATTTTGATGAACCAGTAGCAGTATTATCACCAACTGAAACGGAAACATCTGAGGCGCCAAAGAAAATCAAAGTTGACACTAAAAAAAATTAAATTTTGAAATCCAGCCGTGAAAATGTTTGGGTAAAATTGTTGCCACGCTTGCAGTCACGGATGGACTAACTATAAGAGCAGTGATTTCATACAGTGAGCCGATTTCATACGGGAATCTTTAGCCGGAAAAGGGTACAAGAAATCTAGAGACCAAAACACAGTCATAAATTTAATTTTGGAATTTTTCAACCAAAAAAAAGGTAATGATACGAGAGCTGAAACCCTACTTTATGATGTTAAAACCAGAGGGAACTCTATGTTGACCATAATCGAGCGTTTTTTGAAGCTAAAAAATTCTATCAAAAAAGCGCTCATTGATTTGGAATTATGCAGCAAGTGGAAAGAGGAAAACATTGCAGCAAAATTTTTGAAACTCACAAAAATCGCGGTGGAATCATTGAGCAGATAGAATGCCAATTTTTTAACAGAAGAGGCGATAGTCAACATACTGCAAAAAAAATTGCCGTGTATGAACGACACTTTGGGTCAGACACTATTTAACACTCTTGAACTCAAGATCACAGACCGTCAAAACAGACATCTTATATCACTTGTTAATTATTTCAACAGTTATAACAAAAGTGACTACTTGAACATAACAAAAGTGACTACTTTATTTTATTTTTCAATTTCGTTTACGAACCTTACCTAGTTATAATCTTGAATTTTTTTGCTTTATAATTATCCAGGAAAAATAATTTTGTTTAATTACAAAATTTATACTCCAAATTATGATTTTCTTTATATTCCCTTTAAAATATAAAATGTCTCGAATGTCTCGACATTCCCGGGATATTTAGCTCGAGACGTCTCGGGACCCAAGACTTGGAAAAACTCGAGACTTCACAAACTCTAGTGTATACGCTAAGTTTACAAAGCGGGAGTTTTTTGAAGTTTTTTTTGGTAGAGGTTTACATATCACCCTGTATTTTTGTAACCCTATGAGCTATTTTCATGAATAAGGTATCAGTGTACACAGCATACTCCCAACTATCTAAAACTGTAAAAATAAAATAAAATACCTAGTTAACTAATATTTTTTTTTTGCAAAATTGGAAAGCTTGAGCAATTTCCTATAAATAATGTGTGGACAATTTTTATCCTACGGCTTTTATTTTTGGAGTTATCAGCAATTTTAATGCTAAAATTGACAGCATTTCGTACTTTTTCACATAAGCTTTGCCAAAAAGTACCAAATAAGACCAATTTTAACTTGCTAATAACTTCAAAAATAAAGACTTGGTATAGATTACTTCCCTGATATACTATAAACAGTGGCAGAAGAGAGACGCAAAGGAATTTCTGTGAACAGGAGAAACAATTATGAAGGAATTATAACTAGGTGAGAAACTCGGAAAAGCGAAAGAATTTGTCTCTGAATAAAAACTTACTATTCACTCCCTATTTCTAGGATGGTAGACGTAAGCTCAGCTCTACCGTTATCGAAACGAACATAGCCTGGTTTTTACCTTGAAAATATAACATTCAACAAGCAAATATAAAACTGTCCTCAAAATGTTTAAGTTCAAAATTTCAACAAATTTCTTTAATAATGCCAGAAAACGTACAATTGTTATTCCTTAAGTTCTACATTTTGCGTTGAAATGATTTTTCAGGAAACCGTCACCTTAACGCATTCTCCCCTTATCGGAGCAAGTACCTCGCAAAAATGTGTGTAGTTTCTTCTCTCCTATACCCTCGTGCGAACAGGTAGCCTGGCACAGTTTGTCGGTGTGAGGTACAAAATTTAAAGATATGCAATGATTTCGTAACGTTTGAAGTTACATGATTTCCGCCGCTAGGCTTTTCATTACTTTTGATTTCCGCATCGGTATTTTCTCAGTTTCTATAACTTCGATCCATTCCGAACAATCTTCATCACAGCCGGTTTCACTTTCGATCACTCTGATTGTTTTGCTTGGTGCCTTCACTTTCGGCACTACAAGTGTGGGCATTAGTTGCTTTAGTCATATCTGTAATATTTTAAAGGCGACAGTTAAACTAATATTGTCTTGATAGTTGCACATGTCTTTGCTTAAGGTGTTGTATTTTGAAGGGCGCCTACAATAGATACAAATTTTTAAGAAATCTTCAAATTTTCTTGTAGCAAGGGCCAAATTTAAAGTATTGAGATTCTTAAGGCAAGCGTAATGTTTATACCTTAACAAAGCCTCGACAGTAGCAATATCACCTTCAATAAACACTAAAAAAAATAGAACGAGTAATTTACTTGCCACCTTCCACATAAAGTTTTCCAGCAGATTTTTTTATAATCCATAAGGATTTATTATCCCGCTTCTATAACGCTTGAGCCGCTGCACTCCCACCCCCCATTAAGGAACCCAAAAGGATCATTCAGCAATACCGCGAAATGTCAATTCACGGGGTGTTTGTTCCGTCTATTATTATTACCACTAAAAAAAAGAATTTAGGTCAAGGAATAGGCATTCCCAAATGGCATTTTAAGTGGTAGCTTGTGAACTTGACCTTGGTGCGTGTTTGCTAAAATTAGGAATATTCAAGTAGAGCGGTTGGCGATTGTGGATAAATGCCCAAGGATAATACGACATCATTATAAAATAACTGGTTATGCTTGAAGGGAATTCCTTAACGATATACAAATAATGTAGTAGGAATGGGGGGAGCCTTGATTTCCGTGGAACAGTCGCTATGGTATTAGCAATAGAATTTTACTAGGGCTATTATGTTCTTGCACAGTGGTTCAATGAATCTAATATGGAGCAAATGACGACATCCACTTTGACATGACGACGCCAATTCTATGGTGGCTGCTCTTAAGTCTCAGTTCAAATAAAGCATTTACATTTGAGACGATTCTGAATGTATTATAGTAAATTATCGCTCGGGTCGATGACAGAAGTAGCAATTTGTATCTCTTGGAATGGTTTCTGGCGCTGGGATGCTTGTTCGTTCTGTCGTAGATTTTTGTCGCATGTTACACTTAGAATGTTAAAATATGGACATGCCATATGTGCTAGACCATCCACCTTAATGGAAGAGAGAGAGAGTAGTGCAAGTTAGTTTAGAGATAATATAATATTTCTTTTTAGAGGTTCTGAATACGATACGTTCTTGTGACCTTAATTACAATTCTTTTGGTATTCTTGTTAGTTGATCTAAGATCTACTGACGACTTCAGATTACATCAGCCAAAGCATCGATTTCAAACTTTCCCTTCAGCACACCTATAAATTCTCCTAGCTTAATCTATTCTTCAATCTAGACATTTCAACATGACAAGTTCGATATGGCGAACCAATAGTACAAAGGTTGACTTCTAAGCTTAGTTTTAACACATTAGTTACAGCTTATGAGTACCCATCCGCATTTAAATATAAAACGAAGCTTGCTCCATCCATCTACACCAAGTTTAATAAGTTAAGATATGCAAAACATATTGTAAAAATTGATAACAGGATACCGAAAAGATTAGTATTTAGGTATGTACCAGGAGATAGACCAGTGTCAAGGATCCTGAGCCCACTTGCAATGCCTTAGGAAGGAAGGATAAACAGTCACTGTTAATCACTAGCAACAAATAAGTTCTTTAATGAATACTCAATGTCAAAAAATCATTGTGGATAACCTATGCGGTTGATAAAACCCGCTTTGGTCGTCTATCCTTTCTTGGCCGGCACGGCGCCATAGTTCTTCATTTGAAATTCTATCTTGCCAGCGGATTTTTAGGATAAGACGTAGGCATCTGTTGATGAAAACTTGTAGGCGCTCCGTGATGAATTGGATGATTTTCCATGTTTCGCAACCGTACAAAAGCACTGCCTTAACGTTGGAGTTGAACAGCCGCAATTTGGTGTTAATTGAGATCTCCGTCGATCACCATATGTGAAACAGGCATGCATATGCGCTTCTTGCTCTATTTATTCTGGAACTGACGTTTTCTTCTGCACCACCATTTTCGGTAATAATACTACCAAGGTAGCAGAATTCATCTACCAGTTCCACGTCACGGTTATTCAGCGCTATCCGTTCAAGGGTGTTTGCATTTATCCGCATTTCTTTAGTTTTAGTCGGATTTAGCCTTAAGCCAGCCGAACTACTTTCTGTTGCCAAATTGTTTAACATGTTTTTGAGGTCCTTAAGGCGTTTTAGCAATCCCCATTGTATGCCACCTGTTCTACCATCTAGAGTGCTGACAAGGATGTCATTTATTACTATAAGAAATAGTAATGGCGAAAGTAGGCATCCTTGTCGCACTCCTGAGCTCACTTCAAAGCTTTCGGATAATTTTCCATTGTGAAGAACTCTGCATTTGGAATTGTTGTATAGGGCCTTTATTAATTCTATTATTTTCTCAGGCAATCCATGTTGCCGTAGTGCCTGCCATATAGAACTCCTATTAACCGAGTCGAACGCTTTCTCATAGTCATGCCTCTCCAGTTGTCACACATATTGTTAGGCCCCCTTTTTTTGGTATTTTGACTATGATACCTTCCGTCCAATACTCCGGAAAGGTACAGGTGTTCCATGATATTTCCAGGATTGGCTGTAGCGCATCTGCTGAGGCTTGAGTCGGCTTTCTACAATTCTGGCGGGATGCCATCTTTTTCAGCTGCTTCACCATTGGCCATTGCATGAATTGCGGTTACTATTTTAGTCTTGGATGGGACACGAGTGGTTTCCTGAGGTTCCTGTACAAATGAACCATTCAGGGCGGCGAAGAAATGATCTCTCCATCTTTGGAGTTGCTCCTCGTCGCTGCACAGAAGCCTTCCATCCGCACTCTTTACGGCATGCTTTTTAGTAGAGTGCTTTCCCGAGAGCTGTTTAGTGATTTGGTACAGCACGTGGGGATAGACCCCCTCTCTAGAACAATTTTTTTCTCCAAATACATCCAGGAATCGCCCCTGAAAATATTAGCCACGTAGTGCAACAACGGATTTATTGAGCATATACAAGTCGCGAATGAGTGCATATGAGTATTTTAAATCTTTAAAACGGCGATATCTCATGAATGGTAATTCGTACGGGGAAATGTGTAATATATTTTTTTCTAGATAATCGTATAATCTACAAAATTTGGAAACACTATTTTATGATAGACTTACCGTTTAAGATGTTTTTGAAAAAAACTGATATTTTGACCCTCAAACCCCGGGGTTTCCCGGAGTAGAAAATCGGTAGACTTTATAACCCTAAAAGGAAACTCTCTGCCAAATTTCAGCCTGTACCTAATCATTTCCGCTATTTTTACTATTTTAACTGTATTAGAACTAATTACGTTTTACGTGACACTAAAGTTCAAAGATTTGAAATATGATAGCTATTTCAAATTAAGACGGTCTGCATCCTTAAATCTCTCTTTAATGTCTTCTTACATAGCAAATGATATTATGGACATACTATGTAGATCTTTGTCTTAATATTAATGCATAAATTATACAAATTAGATATTAATACATTCGCTAAAAAAATTTTAAAATAAAAATCCCGACAATGGGCCTCCAAATCTTGCTACAAAATCTTTAACCGCTTTCAATTCCCAAACAAAGAATTTCCTTAATAACATATAAAATAATTATCTTACAATTTTGTTAACACACCTACAAAACATGAAATTTATTGTTAAATTCTCAAAACAAAATCATCGCCATACGACAAGGTTTCGAAAAAGTAAAACTTTTCCAACAAATATTAATCAGGCAATGACCAGACTCTCAACTCCATTTTGGGGTAGGTTGTTGTGCTTGGCAGGTCAATGTAACACATTTACGGGAAAACTGAAAACACCGAGTGTGAATGACACCAAACAACGCAGTAAATGTGTTAAACGCGCTTTAAAAATGCCAGCAGAAATATTATTAATTAAATTCTACTAAACTGTACCTGCCAGTTCCATTTTTAAATGCTGTTATCCACCCTCAATATTTTAATATGAAAAAAAATCCCAAACAACCTACATAACCTCAATAAACTTACCTTGGTCGAAAAAAAATTAGAAATTAGGTTGGCGAATTTGAGTGAGATTTTTTAATTTAATACACTTAAACAAATTTAAAACCGGAATATTTAATTTATTAACAACAATTCTGCTATATGCAATGTGAAAATTGAGCAAACAATTACGTTTTTTTTTGGTAATTTGATTTTATTTGGTGTTGATACTACGCGATTATGCTACTTATAAATAGTGTAAAGTGAGTAAATTTTTACGGGATTTTAATTGATTACGAAAACAATTACTGTATTCGTAATTATGTTCTACGATGATTTACCGAATTTTAGTTCAAAATATTTTGATATTATCGTAGGTAAAACGGGAAAAAATCACAAAAAAACTCCACCAAGTTCACGACAAAACAATCGAACGAGCAAACACACCCATATAAAATGCAGTTTGCAAAAATGCAATCAATACGTGAAAGTTATGTATGAATGCAGAATTAACTAACACTAATGAAAAAATGCTATGATAGGAGGATTTTGCGCATAGTTTATTCCAAGTTCCTATTGCAGAGGGCCCTGGTGGTCAGTAGGGAAACTCAATATGTATAGACACATGTTTTGTATGCTTAAGCGAATTATTTTTTTTAAATTTTTTGACTGGTTCTACACGTTCAATACTTTTGATCATTTATATAATTGAGAGAAACTGGTGTCTGGACATATTCGATATTTGTTTTTTAATAATTTTACCACATATTTTGTTTTTAAAAAAAGGTTTCTCAGCACAGATCCTCGCTCTTTGAGTGGATGCAGGGCAACTCCCAGCTTAAAGTAAAGCGGGCTACTCACACGCCTGCAGCAGGGGCAATTTCGGGCGCACGGCGGTCGGGACAATTTCGCGTAGGACTTGTAGATTGTAGCCAGGGCAGTTGGCTGAAAGAGGAACTTGCATCTCTTGAGGAATCCCTGGATTGGCCAACTCGAAGCTGTTCCTTCGGTCGGAGCGCAATAGAAAGGATGCCAGTACACTTATTGGCATGATTACCGGACATTGCACCGTGAATTACAATTTAAGGACGATAGAAAGGATGGAGGACCCCACCTGCAGCAGTTTGCAGGAGAATGAATCTGCCCTTCATTTTCTTTGCGAGTGCCCCACGACAGCTCGAACAGTGAAGTCGAGGCAACGAGCCACTAAGCAGAGTTCTGAACCTGTTCAAGCGGTCTGGCCTACGAATATGAGGTGTAGCGGTGTAGTACAACTGACCGCGGTACTTTTGGACTCGAAACCTTTCCAAAGAAGAAGAGCTGTTCCGTACAACCGACAGCTACAATCAACACCAATCCTGTTCTGCTGAAATATGGCAGTCTCTGTAGATCTGCCCTTCCGGTAGGCAAATTGCAAGCAGAGATCGCATACCATGAGAAGGCTAAGTTAAGCCGGAAGTCACCTAGTATCCCGAGTCCATCGTTTGTACATTCACGCAGTACCATTCATGCCTTCAACACCATTGTTTACAGCTCAGGATAGCCGGTTTTTATCGAGTATGTCTTTTCTTAATCCTGCAAACTTCACTCTGGTCCCCTTCTTTGGCCAATTAACAGTTCGATCGAGTCATTTATCATCACCCAAAGTATTGAACTGTGGATGTATTAATATTCCAGAATTTTTATCAATTCATATTCCCAAAACACTGCAAAATTGACAAAAGTTATCAAATTGTAAAAATAATATGCAAATGCGTTCATTCATCTTTACAAGCAATTAATCTCTCTATAATGTGGCGCTACAAAAACGCCTCGCATTCACTGCATCCCAAGCTTTAAATTTTGTAGCGCGTTGCCCCAATTCCACTTCAGTCCTAGGGACACACAAAAAAACCGCGAAATGTCACCCACGAATGTCAGATAGAAATTTTGAAAAATTTAAAGGCGATTTTCGTTATTCTAGAAAGCTTCTGGTACTACAAAATATGAGTATTGAAGAAAGATTAATTGAGGAGGTCCGAAATGAGCCGATACTTTACGATAAAAGTGTAAGAGGATATAAGAACCACGAATTAAAATGCAGAACATGGAGGAGAATTGGCAACAACGTTGGACTTGACGATAAATTGTGCGCTTTCATTTATTTTATATTATTCCAAAATTGTAATTATAAAAACTTGCAGAAAGTAATTGTCAGAAAAAATGGAAAGGTCTAAGAGATCAGTTTGTGCGGGAACGTAATACACGAAACCGCCAAACAAATACTGCAGCTTCCACGAAAAAGGAATGGAAATATTATCCAATGTTGTCCTTTTTACATGATCATGTTTCAGCAAGAAAGTAAATTATATTTGTAAAATACAATACACGTCAATATTATGATATATTTTCTAGGACATCGTCCAGCTTGGAAATGTCTGAGAATGTTAAAATTGAAGACACTACAGAAGAGTACTTTGAAACCAGTTCACCAATTCCCTGCCCATCTGAAACAGTAATGAACAATTCTCAACATGCAGAAGAATATAATTTCTCAAATAATAGCAATAATTTAAATGGATCATCATCATCATTTACACGTAGAAGGAATCAATGGTCCTCCAGGGAGGACACGGAAGATCTTGTAGCACTTAACAACTTTTATAAATTATTACCGGAAAGTGTAAAATCAAATAGACCAAGAGCCAGCGACGTATTTCGTGTTGTCATTTCATCCCGCATGAAAATTTCCACACTAAATCTTATATACCTGCTTAACAATAAAACATACTTCTGGCAGCCCCCTGTGGCCGGGATAAACTACCCCAAAATTACAAAGAGGGTAAAAAATAAAGTTCAATTTTGTTATAGTATTACTCATGAATTTTCTGGAGATTATTTTTGAGAGTATTCTCTATTTATAAAAATTAATGCCAGAACATTTACCCTTCACCTAATGCTTGCCAGAACGCTCTAAATATTTATTTAAAGGGGTTTATTGCATAAATAGTCCATTCAAAACGCGAAGGGGGTGTTCCAACATAACACCATTAAGAAAATCAAACCCTACATGTATTTTGGGTCGCTGATTACGAAAATCGGGGTCTTGCGGTCCTAAAATATGGGCGTCGCCCTTAAAAACGAAAAAAATACCCCTTTTTAAGGGTTGTTCGCGATAATTTCTAATGAAAAATAATCCAACGAAATACACTTTTCTCAATATTTATTTGCGAAGGTGGTTGATTTATATTAAATCAAGCCAAACCTTATAACAAGGGATAATCCTAAAGGGTAAAAACCACCCCTAAATCAACTGAAAATAAAAAAAATTGTAAAAATTTTTTTTCTAGTTTATGCTCCAAATTCGATTTTATGAGTATTGTTAGCCAAAAACAAATTATTTTCAACCCTTAAGGGGTTAAACTACCCCTACAACTTTAGAAATCATCTTTAAACAAAAAAAATAAGCAAAATTTTTTTTTCTGCTTAATTATATTCAACACTTTACCCCATTAAGTCAGCCAAAAATTTTATTTTTTATGAAATAATTATTAAAACATTTGGAAAATTTATTTAAAATTTAAATTGGAACCTACGAAAAGAACATTTTTTCAATGTATTTTTTTTGTTTTGATTTAGGGGGGCTTTAATCCCTTTAAAAGGGGGTAAAATAAATTTTCCAAATGTTTTAATAGTATTTCATCAAAAACAATATTTTAATGTAAAATAAAAATTCAATTTTTTTCAAATTCATCTTTAATGTAGGGGTAGTTTTCCCCCTTAAGTGGTGAAAATAAATAATTTTTGGGTTACAATACTCATACAATCGAATTTGAAGCATAAACTTGAAAAAAAATTTACAAATTTTTTTATTTTCAGTTGATTTAGGGGTGGTTTTAACCCTTTAGGATTATCCCTTGTTTTAAAGTTTGGCTGATTTAGTATAAATCAACCACCAAATCGCAAATAAATATAAAAAAATGGATTTCGTTAGATTATTTTTCATTATTATAGAAATTATCGCGAACAACCCTTAAAAAGGGGTATTTTTTTTCGTTTTTAAGGGTGACGCCCATATTTTAGGACCGCAGGACCCCGATTTTCGTAATCAGCGACCCAAAATACATGTAGGGTTTGATTTTCTTAATGGTGTTATGTTGGAACACCCCCTTCGCGTTTTGAATGGACTATTTATGCAATAAACCCCTTTAAATAAATATTTAGAGCGTTCTGGCAAGCATTAGGTGAAGGGTAAATGTTCTGGCATTAATTTTTATAAATAGAGAATACTATCAAAAATAATCTCCAGAAAATTCATGAGTAATACTATAACAAAATTGAACTTTATTTTTTACCCTCTTTTTATTTTTGGGGTAGTTCATCCCGGCCACAGGGGGCTGCCAGAAGTATGTTTTATTGTTAAGCAGGTATATAAGATTTAGTGTGGAAATTTTCATGCGGGATGAAATGACAACACAAAATACGTCGCTGGCTCTCCCTCTAAAATGGGAATTGTCCAGTCGAGTTATATTTTAAGAATTTAGCAAAAATTGTTCAAGCTGAACATTTATCTAACTTGGAATTTTTAGATTTGCAAGTGAAATTAAGTGCTTTTTTGAAAGAGGAGCTATCAAAATATAAACACTAATATAAGATCTATCAAGTGATTTTTATTTCACTGCTATTCCTGGGTCTCATACTGGATAGGAAACAACAACAAACTTGAAGGCCGAATCTATTAGAGAGAGCCAAAAGGGCCAAAATAGCTCTCTTCTTATGACAAAGAACGATTGGAGTCAAGTGGTGGTCACTCATCCATTTTTAGGACGCTCGCCACCGCTGCGGACAACCTGGATAACACTACACCTACGTGGACCTTGGAAAAAGGTTTCAATACCATCATTGCGGCTGGACAGATGGTGTTATTCCGATTGGGCCTTTATGTATCTAGACAGATGGCTCTAAAATTGGGAACAACGTATGTTGTGGTATTTTTTCCGAGTCATTGAATATAGATACCTCTCTTCGTCTACCCGACCATTGCAGCGTCTTCGAGGCGGAAGTCACTGCGATCTGGGAGGCTCTCGAATTGCTGAAGATAAATAATATATCTCATAGGAATATATGTATAATATATATGTATTCTATCGGACTGCCAGGCAGATGAGCTTGCTACGTATTCTAGGGAAACTGCCGGGCAGACCAGCTTGCCAGGCAGAGATCCGAGGTGGAAAGGACATCCCACGTAACCCAGATGGGAATGCCCTTAGCCACCTATAAACTGGCTGTGAGAAAAATCAGCTTAGTTCGAGCCGGGCTGAAATGGATCACAGCGACGGTGCGCCGCACTCTTCACGAAATATGGCCGACTTTGAACACGCAAAGCGTTCAAAATCTCTTGTTCAGCCGAAAAAAAAGAGATAGACTATGTAGTGAAGGTGCTCCCGCACGCCGAAAGATTGGGTCTTCCCCACGACTTATGCAGAAGTTGTGGCAATGAGGATGAGGAAGAAAGTGTCTCCCATCTTCTCTGTACATGCCCGGCCCTTGCGAGAAAAAGAGGTACCTTCCTTTGCTCACCTTTCCTTAATGGATTGAGTGAGCTGCAGAACACTGGTGTTTTTGACCTCGGTCGCTTTATTAAAAGCTCCAAATGGCTTGATATGGCCTAAATTTTGTCCCAACACTAGAATGGCATCACAATAGGCCCAATGGTGTGCTTAAGTGGGCTCCCTAGTGGCGGAGCAGCCATTTCAACCTAACCTACACTGGTATTGGACTAGGATGGTTCTAGGGTATGGAACCATCCTGGTGTGTAAGATAACGGAGAATATCTTATAGGCGGTAAGCAACAACGTTATACCGCGATAATTGCTGCATGTTGTGATATCTGGTACCTAGGTACCTTGGTACCGTCATCAGGCGGCGGTCTATCAACACATGGTCTATTTGATTGCGAGTGGCTCCATCAGGAGATATCTAGGTGGCTTTATGGATATCTTTACCCGCAAATCTGGTACTTGCAAAGACCAAGTTTTTACTTGCTGCCATCTCTATAACTCATTGTCCATTGTCATTAGTATTCTCGTGCAAGCTGTGGCTGCTGACATACTGCCTGTATACAGGTTCCGGAACTTTGACGTTCAGATCTCCCAGGATGATTTTTACATTATACACGGGGCAAGCATTAAGTTCCCGTTGAACTACTTCGAAAAGTTCTTATTTTTCATCGTCTGGGGACTCTTCTGTAGGTGGGTGAACGGTTATGAGGCGGACGTTCTTCAATTTTGTAGATTGGATAGGGAATTGCTGTAACGAGGGAAGCCAGGTTAGAAGAATTGTTATCTCGGTGGGAGAGGTGGGTGAAAGATTATGTTGCTGCAAGGAAACGAATCCTTACTTCTGAGTTTGTAGTTCGATGCTCTATTTTCTCCCAAAATTACAACCTAAACAATTTACAATACCTTGTTTATTGTGAACAATTTGCATAATAATTTATAATATTCCCAAGTTCTCCTCAATCATCTTATAAAATAAATAAATCGCTTTTTGCGGTACCATTTGAAAAAAAAAACTGAACTTCAATCCAAAATAAAAAAAACGATCAATTTTATATTTTTAAAATAATATATTAAATTCTGTTTTATTTTCTCTACAGTAATAACGTTAAAATTTAATCCTATAGGAGTTTCTCTAATAATTTATTAATATATTTACACATTTTTACCACTTTCGTAGGTCAAAAATTTGTCAACATTTCTTTTCTACATCATCTGCTCATCATCATCATCAATCAAATAAAGTTAATTACAAAATAAAAACAAAAAAAAATATAACAATGTTCTCTTTTCCTTCCTGGATTATCCTTCAAAAGCAGATAAAGCAAAAAAAAAAGTGGTAAATTCAACTTGAACATAATTACACAAAAAAAAAGATTCTTCTGTTTTACACCCTATATTAGTTTGGCTCCATCTAAAGTTTGAACTATATGCTTCGATACGATATCCGTTGCTTCACTAGCATTTGGTATTAAAAATCGATCCATATCAGTTATAAGTAGCTCATCTCCTTCAGCATATCCATACTTGAACGTAATCAGGTCTCTGTGGCGCTTTTTAGCTGTAATCTTAACTATGCTAGCAAGCGGCCGTCGAACAATAACTTGCGCCACTCCTTTAGACAGATCACGCAATACAACAAGATGAGTGCTGGTGATAATAAGCTGACTATCGTACATACATCCGTTCATATGAACTTCTTGACACTTAAATGAGTTGATAATTTCGGGTAATTTTAAATATTGATTAAGATTTACAATTTCCTTATTATCAGCTGTATCACTACCGCTTTGCTCTAAAGTATCTGGTTCACCAATTTGATCATCGTTTTCTTCATCAATACTAAAAACTGGTGCTACATTTCTGTAGCGTTTACCATTTCGTTCGCTGGTGGATACATGTTTTTCAACAATTGTATTTTGATTTTGATTTGCAATTGACGGATTTACGATTATATCAAATAATTTCCCTTTAACTTCTGCCGATTTCATCTTCATTGCGGCAGAGATTTTACTAAAAAGATCACTGGTGCTCCGTTGATCACTGGGATTAGCAGCTGCTCCTAAGTAATTTGGTTTACCACGACTTTTATAATTGTTATTATTATTCCCTGATTTTGAGGGTGTATTATCATTTCTTGTGCATATTATACATTTTTTTGGATCATGATCTTCTAAGCAATCTGCCATATGATCACCAAAGTAGTCATGTATAGCTTTGTATCCACCAGTTAAAAGAGACACATACTGTGTGTTCTTCTGAAGAAATGATGCAACAACCATATGTGTATACTGATCCTCGTCCAATCGTCCACTACCCATAAAGCATAAATGTTCACCGCCAGCATTTGAATGGGCTTCAATTGACTGTCGTTGTGCCCTTAGCAATCCCTGTACGGCTGTTGCAAAAGCAACTGGTTCCTGTAGCATTAAGTTACAATCTAAATGGAAAGCAGTTGATAAATGTCCAGCATTATATTGATCAGCCGGTCGACAGTCTACTAAGAAGAATTTCACAGCATCTGGTGCGGTTAATTCAATTGATGAATTCTCAACAAGCTCATATACAGAAACGGGAAGACATAAAGCTTGTGATACTGGGCAATGAAGTGGCTCGCCACCTTGTGACCCAAATAAAGCCTTTAAGCAATCTGTTTTAAAAGATGATGGTGTTTTAAAAGCATAATACTGAGCCAAAGAACAAAAATCTACAACGTCATCAGTTTCAAGGGCGCAAGGCATATTGGTCAAAAAATTAAGTATATCTTCCTTCGGATCATTTTTCATAGCCAAAATTCTTTCGCGACCATTAATCAAAATAATTAGGCTTAAGAAGAATACTAAAAACGGATCACTATGCTGGAAGTATAGATCCCACATGGATAAAACTACTGATAAGCCGCACGTTGATGCAAATAATCCTTGAAACCATGCCATAGAATACAAATCTGGGGATATTTTTTTCGTATCTAACATAGAACAAAGCTCTGGATCATGATATAATATTAATAGACGAAATACATGAAATACATTCCCTTTTGGTATACAACCTTTTGGTATATATGTATCCCGTATAGCTTCAAATAAATTGTACGTATCTGATCTTTTTAATTTAAGTGATAGTAAAGGCAGTAGTAATTCTATCCAGCCATTGTGCGTTTCATATTGTAAATTACGATTCTTACAGTAGAATGTAAGTATTGATTCTAAATCCGAAACAACGGATACTTTATCTTCATCGTCGTTACCAATTTTATCAACTATTCGATGGCAATCTTCTCGTAATTGTTTTTGAAATGGTAAATCGTATATTTCGTTGAATAGTGCCATTTGATCGTTCTTATGGCGTACATCTAAACATACTTGCCAAACATCTGGCCGTAAAGATTCGGGAATTGCCTTACCTCGACATATTGCGTAAATCTCATTTACTGTGCAATCATCTAGAAGGGCTGATTCAAGCTCAATTAACCTGGAATAAAAATAAAGAAGAATTTTGTGATTTAATTTAGATAATATTTCGTTAGTGTTTATAAGAAAAGATGTAACAAATCAGTGATTGTCGAAGGAAGTTACATAACATAAACTACGAGGAGATACCCAAAAATAACGAGAATAAATATATACAGGGTGTCTGCCGGCAGATTTTACACTAATAATATATAGATTTTACGTTTTAAAAACAACTCCACTTAAATGGCGTCCATTTTGCTGCAGACATTCTTGCAATCTTGACCTCCTTCCGAAGACTCGCTATAACATCGGGAGTGGTGGATCAGCTCTTAGAGATGCCCAAGGTTTTAATAAAACTTCGAATTACGTTTTTATTATTTTTAATACCAGAAATTATATATCATTCGCGTACAATTATCAAGGGGAGGGAAAGGAGAGGAAATCAGGTTTAGCGGTAGTATTTGTCTATATTTGTCGGTGTACCACCGGATCAACTCTCCATCGCATCAACTCTCCGCGGCTGGTCAGTTTATCGGTCGGTCGGTACCACTGAATCAACTCTCCGTGGTTCTGTCCAGTCATCAAGCAGAGGAGTCAACGCTTCCACTGTCTGATTACAACTCTCTTCCGCAAGCAAGCACCGGCCTTTTATATCTTTGTCTTGCTGCGCGTTGCTATTCTGTTTCGGATCGTTTTTACAGCGGTGGTGTGCTATTTCGTTTTAGGTTTACAGCGGCGCCGTACCGTTTCGTTACATCGCTTGCAACGATATGGATTGATTCTTGCGATTTTGCTTCAGATATTTTCCGATAGCGAATTGGCGTATACGCGAGATTTAAAAAAAATAACATGGGGTTAGGTCTGGTGATCTAACTAGTCGTTGTCACCAAAGCGACTTATTAATATTCTCGGATAAATGCTCCTTAGTTTCTCTGTTGAGAGCCTAGCGGTATGTGCCGTGGAAAATCTTTCCAGAACGAGCCTCGCATAATATTCACTTTTTGCGTGGAACCATCTGCTTTTAGTTTTTGAAGATTTTGCAGCTTCAACGGGTGGAATTTTCTAAGCGTCCGCAAAATTTTATGAAACAGCGTTTTTTTATGCCCGTAGACGCTGAAATCTTGCGAACAGATTTGCTTAGATTTCCTCAATTACGCGATTAACGTTTTCTGGAGTAGTTACAGAAGCTGAAGGTCCAGGCCGAGGCCCATTTTCAACTGACCCTGTCTTTCCTAACTTTCGTCCCTACACCCTTATCAACTGCTTCGGTGGGCCATGCCTATAACGAGAATCTATCCCAACAGACCCTTGACTGAAGCCCGCAAGGAACCTGTCGAACTGGAAAACCGAGAACAACGTGGAGGAGAACCCTATTAGCAGAGGCCACAACAACTGGGAGATCGCGGACGGAACTGAGAGCTGTCGTGCAAAACAGAGTCCGCTGGAGGGCAACTGTTTCCGCCTTATGTCTCATGTGAGATTAAGGGGGAATAACTCTGTAAGTATAACGCTCACGCTTCGAATGATACTGCTCTCTCCGACTTTTTGCAAAAGGTTTACTTTTTCGACTGTTAATAGAGCAAACATTTCAGTCCGTTTCAACCAATGGTTAGCCCCAATATTTTCTCTTATGATTAGTGCGTTATCTTGCTTTCTTATTGAATTTAGCATTTGTTGTTCAATCTATTCTACTTATTTCCCCAAAAGATTTAAGACGACGGGAAATTGTTCCACAGCCGAGTTCTTTTTATAAATGAAGTTCTAGACTGTATAGCGCCGGAAAAGGGGACTGCAGGGTGTGAGTATGAGACTGGTAAAAGATAACCAATTTTACGATAATCATTCATTGAAAAATCAAACGAGACATACACGACTCCATGTGCAAGTTACAAAAAGCATTTTAATTGGTTACATAATAATCCTAAATAAACAATCTTAAATTCCACCGCAATTCCTAACTCTGAATTATTATATTTCATAGAATAACAGAATAAAATGGTATGTGCCATTGAGCTACTATAAAACACTCTAGAATGGGGCAAAATTTAATTAATCAAATGACCTAAATTGTGCGGGCGATATTCTTAAGTGCTTCTCTCAATACTGAATATCAAGTTTACGCTACGAACGCTTAATTTAAATTAAACAGAAATGAAACTTTTTGAGAACTAGTGTAGATGTATGACTAAATTTTAAAAACCCAGACCATCTAACATGCACTGAAATAATCTTCAATTGAAATTCAAATGAACTCCCAAAAAGTGAGAATTGATTGTTATTCGTCTTGTTATAGGTTCTTATTATGCTGATATGGATGAGCTCATTCCTAAAACAAATATTTGAGATAAAACCGCCAGCCTGACACTTATTCTCAGCCTTGAAGTACTAAAAAAGAGCGACTATCGAAAATTATGAAACATTGTAGACCGAATTATGTACATTTTACATGTACTTTCTTACTTTTATAATTTTTATACCCTCTAAAATTCTAATCTACGATGAGTAAAAACGTTTTAATGACACAGGTGCGAAAGATAAGAAATTGCCAACAAGAATCGGTTTATGACGAATAGTAGTTAGAAATATACAAACTTTAAACAACTTTTATTTGATCTCTTATGTTAAAAACCTCATAAAGCTTATAATAATCTATATTATACTTATTATAATCCATTATTTTTAATCCTATTCAAAATACGTAAATAACAAAAAGTTTTATAACAAATAACTTCTTTGCATTAACTTACCACAGCTTGTCATCCATATTGCTGCATTCGTTTAAGTTTTCCATAAAATAATTGTATAATGATCAAAACTACATAATTAAGAAAGCTGTACTATGAGTTTAAAAATATTCTCTAAGCACAAAAAGAAATTATTTTGCTTCTCTATAGTATAAAAATTTTCTACATTTGACAGGCAATCTTTGCCAATGTGTCAAAAAAAATTTATCAAAATCACAACAAAAATTAGTTCTATTTAACCGACAGAAGCGCCAAAATGATTTTGGTGGCAATTAGATGAATACTTGAAATTTTTAAATTTTAACTGCAAAGTAAATTATGAAAAATTACTAGTGGTGGTTAAAGCGATTGTTAACTTTTAGGCAAAGTGATCGTTGACAACGAGTAGGGAAAATCCGGGGCAATTCAAAAAAGGTAAAAAATCTCATTTTTTTGCGTGTTTTTGCTTTAAAGCTTCGTATGCCAATTTTGCTTACGAAAAATCACAAGTGTTTCGGCGATCTCATCTCAACTACAGGCCTGGAAGTCGAGTTTTTCTTTGTGTTGGTGCTGGTCCCAGAATCTGACGTTTCAAGAAGAAATTATATGCCGTGGAATAGGTTCGGGAATGTTTTAGGTATATTTTTGCAGTAAAAAGTGATAAAATATTGTTTTTTATTACTTTTTACTGCACATGGATTACCAGTGATTAGTGCTTTAGTGATTTAATTAAAAAAAATTAAAAAAAAAGAGTAATTAAGTGTGTTTTAAGTAATTGTTAAGGTGACCAATTTTTTTTACATTCGCGGTGGTTTTTTCGTGTTTATTTAGGGGAAAATTGTTGAATTTGTGTGGTAATCGAATTAAAAGTGATTTTAAAGTGATTAAAGATTATTATGGAATAGTTATTAAAAACATAAGTGCAGAAAAATGTAAAGGAAAAAGTGAAAAAGTTATTGTTATTCATGTTGTGTGGTGGTGTGGTGTGCACTTATGTTTTTAATAACTATTCCATAATAAATCGAGCTTGTACAGGGCGTTTGCACTAACTGAATTGTCAGACTTTAAGGATAAATACAAAATAAATTTTGCAGCAATGTGTGATATGTTAACTAAAACTACAAATAAAATTTTCGCTACCCTGACAAAGCTTGTGAAAGCATTAAACCCATAGAACGATTGAGAAGAGCTCAAAGAAAACAATCGGCAGAGATATCATTTACAGAATCGATGGTGCCTATTGTCTCACAGGAGGGTTTCTTTGCAAACTCCAAAGACAAGGTTGGAGTCGGTTGAAGTCTATGCTAATGGAAATTTTGACTGTGCCAAATTGATTCATAGCAAGCTGTAGAAGACGCTGGTATCCTAATTATCACAACAGCTCTTATATTGGTCTCGTCAAATGACGAGTTCTGTAAGCGCTGTCGGGACAAAGATGTCGAAAGAATCAAACTGGCATGATCACCTGAATTGCTCTAGTTTCGTGGCCTAGAACGAAACCAAAACAGTACAAAAGAATTTCAAGTGGAACAAGTGCATGTTCTGCTATAATTTTATCTTCAGCCTATTCTTTTTACAGATCAGAGCTAGAAAAAAGACTTGCAAACTCAAAACATTTAAACCAGGCAACTTGAGTGATCATCTAGCATGATCGCACCAAAATGGCGCTAGTCTATTGGCCCATGTCCAAAACTATAAGGCCACTGGCGATGGAGCCGGACCCAGTCAGTCCATTCCATTGTGTTAAAAAAAATTCTGGTGACATTTCTTTGTTTCTAAATAATGTGCCTCCACCGCCTGCTTCAAACTTGCCATGTGAGTGATTGTAAATCCTATAGTTCGGATTTTGGAAGCCTGCAGCTTGGAGCTTTCACTGCTTGTTCTACAATGCATCCTATTGCATCTGCATCTACAAAATAGTTGCTTTAAGGTGCTCCATGGCCCGAACCTTTCTGTGGCATTTCTTGGTCCACGTCCAAGTCCCTGATAGATGACTGTTGGTGGGATATCTGACTGGCCATGTGGGCTATGGTACCACCTCCATAACCTAGGACTGTTTTAGGAGACAGAATACCGACTCTGCATGGAAGGCGACGAGACTTCCACACATGTTTTCTGAGCCCCGCTCAGGTGCGTTCTTCTTCAACTAAAGCCCTTCCTGTCTTCGTTCGGAGAACCGAAGATCTTTTCCGTTAGTGGAGCATGTACACAAAATAGGCCTACCTTGGCCGTGGTGTTTTACATATGGGTTTCCCCCATACTAACAATAATAATAAAATAATAATCCTGTTGCATCTGCATCTAAAAAATATTTTGATTGAGATGCTTTTGATTAAAAACCGTCAAGCAAAGAAACTATGCTATCGATGCGTGTTCAAGCGCAAGAGAATATAATCAACAAGTAGGGACAAGGTGTTGTCTCCTGCTGCAAATTTCTATCCCAATTGAACCTTATTCGCAGCCAAGCCAATTTATTTTTCCCCTACATTTTTTGTGAACCCTTTCCTCATTTTTCAATTAAAGTTAAGATTTATTCTAATGCAATTTTTTGTCACTTCACAGAACGAAATATTGTTGAGGGGGAAGGGGGCATAAGGGAATTCTTGTGTTATATTGTAGTAACGCAAAGCGCAGGTCAGTTTTAAATCTCTTTCATTTCTCTGAGCATTATCCATCGAGCAAGGGCACATCCCTTTATAACCAAGGACCATTCATCCGTTCTATCCAGTAGCTGCAAGGAGGTGCTCAGTTAAACTTTAAAAGTGCGGCGAACTGTGCTTATTAAAAGGTGAAGTGTACTTTTCATTGCCATAAGGTGGTTTAAAGTGAGACTAAAGATTAAGTTGCAATTTTTGTTGTTTTTTTATTTAAAAAGAAAAATTTCCTCCGATAAAATTTAATCTCAAATCAAAAAAAACAAAAACAATGAAAAAACAATTAAAAATAACTGTGACAACACTCCTATTGGTGATTTCAATTGCCGTAGTGAATAGCGTGCCAACATCTGTTCTTGTCAATACGAAGGATTCGAAAGTGAATAACTTAAAGGGTAAGTGTGGGCGGCATATGTTTGGTTATTTTCTTCGTTCGTATATATTCTTTATATTTTCATTTATTTGCGTAGACAAACAAAACAAATTGGTAGGCTTTTGACGTTATAGCCAGGCATACCTGAAGATTCTGTGTAGTATCCCTCGAAAGAACCCCAATTCGATGTGTGCAAGTGGCATTGATTTCTGTGATTATTGTCTGGAACACCTTTTCTGCCACCTGTAAACTTTTGCTCATAGACGGAAAGTGAGTTGACCCCTTTTTTTTGGGGCGTAGCAGAAAAGATCCTTTTCCAGAAGAAGAGGATTTTAAAGGGTTTTGTATACAATTTTATTTATTTGCTGTTGTTGTACACCATCGAATCGATTTTCCAATCCTTTAAGTTGTCGCTTCAATCGTAAGTTATGGAGCCTTATATGTTAATAGCCCTGGCAATCCTTCAACAGGTTGTGATCCATCCGATTTTTTTTAATGCGACAATGTTGAATCCTTCTTTTTTTTGCCATTCTGATTTGGTATTATTATGATAATGAATTCATTTTTCATTTGAATATTTTAAATTAAATAGGGTAGAAAAATAAATATCGTGTCTGGACTGGCGCTGGGAAAGAAATTTGAATTTGTTTTTTTTACCGTTTTCTCATTCAAATATCAATTAAAATTTTCCATATTAAAAATTTAAATCGGATTTTCAAAATGTGCTGATTTTACTTGTTTTATTTTTTTTCCATTTTGGACTCAAGGCCTCTGTTGTCGGGTCACCCTTTTTGGCATGTGTTCATGTTTGTGGTAGGATTTTAGGGGTTGAATTTTTTCTAAAATTTTAAATTACATTTTTAAAGTTGCTCCCTTTTGTTAAAGGTGACGACGTATCCATAAAATACTTGATAGTATTTTTCATATTGTATTTAAAAATCTATCAACTTGGTATATTTCCATGAAGGCGGTATTTTTATTAGAAAGAACAGATCGACCCTAAACCAAATTTTCATAATGAGACAAATACTTGAAAACTGAGAGGACAACGATTAGGACGAAACATGAATCTTGACGATCACAAGGGAAAATGTAGGCATTTTTTTATATTTAGTGATAATAAGATAAAGGACGACATCCATAGACGCGCATCGTAAGAATCGCAAATACAGCCAGGGGTGGTAGCACGTAAGTTGTTTCAATCGACCTCTTCATACAAAAATTCAGAATTTTTGTATGAAGAGGTCGATCGAAACAACTTATGTACGTGCTACCACCCTTGTTTCGCACTAGTCCCGCGATTCTAAAGAACCGAGAAAACTCAAGGCAATGCAAAGTGAGATAATGCAATGTAGGGCAAAATTAATGTCATAATGTTAATTGGCTGCCATCTGGCTCAAAATTAATGATATCTTCTTCAACGTTGACTGTCAAGACTTACAAGGTTTGTGGTTTCTTCTGATAAACGCAAGAATTCAAAAAGCCCCAAAGGAAGAAAACTAGTGCCGCCAAAGCTGGTGATCTGATCAGTCAGTTAATTGCCAAAACGGGAGAACACACGGCCCGGAAATTGGTGTTTCAAAATACCCATCGTTGCCCGAGCTGTGTGAGCTGTTGCTCCGTCCTGCTGGAACCAACAATGCTCGAGACCGAATTCAGCAACTTTTGGAGAAAAAAACTGGTTTAGCATCAAAAACGTAAATTTTGCTTATACACATAGCCACTTAAGTGGAAAAGGGCTTCGTCGCCCATTCTGAATTTTGGTACGAAATTATCCTCTCCCTGCACCAGGTTTAACAGAAATTGGTCAAAAAGCAGTAACAATAATTCCACGTTCTTCGGGTGTGCTAATTCTCTATCTGTCTGCAACAAAAATGTCAAAGCTCGATGACATTTCACTCGATGTTTCGATGACTGCTTAAAAAGTTCAGAGCAGAGCAGAGTAGCTCAGTTTGGAGCAGGTGTCAAATTTATCTCAGAGCAGAAAGGATTAGAAAATAGCAACAATCTCAAAGAACACTTTTCTGTTCAACTTTGATCTGAATTCTGTTTTTTTATTTTTTTTTAAGTTTTTCCGAATAAAAAATTCATAATTCAATTTTCCGATTTTTCCTGCAACTGTCAACTCCTACAAATTTGGTGGTGCATAATGAATAACCCTATTGTTGTTTGTTTCTGCAATTTTTTCTTTTATCGAGTTCCACAACAGGTTCAAATCAGTTTTCATTTCCAAAATCCTTGTTATTAATAGCCTCGACACACGCACGCATTTATGACGAAAATTCATCATTTATTACGAATATGTACGTTATTAATTAAGAAACCCGAAAAGGAAATTTTGCTTAATGATTACGAAATCTCAAAAGAGCGACATCTGCCGGTCGTTATATTATTGTAAAAACCTCGCTTTTAGGCGTTTTCCGGTGACTTAAGGTATCAGCTGATTTTGCTTTTAATTTTACTTGTTTCTATATTAGCCAATTGAGAGATCGGCAGGTGGGCAACAACGTACCAAGAAAATCATTTTTTTTATTTTTCGTTTACTGACATTTTTTACTTTTCTACCACTCAAAATAAAAGCCGTGTTTTTTTAATGGGCTATATAGATCCAGTTCATTAAAAAAACGACAAGGGAAATTTCACTAAGCGCCATCTTCAGTGCTTTAAATATATTAAAATTAATCCGAAGTTGCGTGTCAGTAAACAACTGTTACACGAATTCCCCTCTAGAAAAGAATGAATAAGTTTCTAAAAAATAAATTATTTGTTTCCTCATGCCCTCAAATTTGCTCTCGTCACTTCTATGTTGTTTTTATTTTAAATGACGTTTTTCCGACAGCCAGTAAGTATACTACATTCCGAAAAGAAAGGGAAATTTTGAAATGACCCAAGACCTGGATAAAACCTGGGCTGGCTTCATGTAAAGTGATAGGTGATTATCGTTTCGGTGATTGCCAGGAGTGATCACTACAAAGTGATTATTCATAAAATGTTTCGATATCGCGCTTAGTTTTTGAGATATTGATAATTGAAATTTTTAGTTTTACATGCATATATTATAACATAAATTGCGATATTTTCCTAATAAGACAATTTTGGCATGAGAATCTTAGCATTGGTAAACTCGGTGAATGTTATACTTGTATGTAAAACTAAAAATTGTTTCTCAGCTCTTGCCACAAATTATTTAATTTTTCTTTTCCTTTATCTTTTGGTAAAAAGACCTTCGCTATAGCGGAGTTTTGCTCCATAAATTGTACCATGATTTGGAATTGCCCTAATATATTCAACAGTATTTATTAATTTCATTAACTTTTAACTGAAACATTAAAAAATAGTTCAGTGACAACAAAAGTGACAACAATTTCTTGTCACCACCAATTTGGTGATTCTGGCTGGTGACAGTCGCCATCCATGAACTGAAATCTGTATAAGTGATTGGTGATAATCACCGATCACCTTACATGAAGCCAGCCCTGAGTTTTCAGATTTGTATGAGGAAGAACTATATAGTTCATTAAAAAACACGGCTAAAAAGACGTAGTTTAACGTGTGTCACCCCCTAAAGGCGTTCGTCATAAATGACGAATTTTCCTCATATTTTGATTGCCGTGTGTCGAGGCTATTATTCCTATTTTGTTTCTTCATTTTTCTCAATTTTTCTATGTGCCACTTTGCTTGTTGCCGTTTCTTCTATGTCTCGTCGCAAGAATTTTCGCTTTCATTTTACCAATAACTAAGTCATGGAGAATATACAAGGAGACAAAACTCTTATGGGGAAAATGACAGGAAATGGATGGGTAGAAGAAACTAAACTTCTAGTTCATTTTTGGCCACAGATGTCACCTTTGTCCGATGTACCCCAAATGAAATTAATAAAAATTCATTGAAAACATCAAAAATTGATTAATTACGAATACGCATTGTTATAAATTGAATTTAGAAGCTGCTAAACAGCTGTAAGCTGGTAAACGTAAAATATATAAGTAATAAACGAACTTTGCCATGAACCGGATAAATACAATCGGCCATGTTTTTTGGGGTACATTTGACTGCAGCGCCACCAATAATCAAACGAAAATTGACAACATGTAGTTTCGTCTCCTTGTATAGCCTCCATGAACTAAGTAGTGATCGGTGTGCACATTCGCTCCTCGGTAACTCTTTATATCCAGTATGTTACTACCATGTCTAGTATTAACTAGAACATGATCAATTTGATTATCGTATCTATCATCTGGTGAGGTCCATGTCATCTTGTGTATATTCTTATGCTTAAACCAGATGATAGCTATTGATAAACTTCTTGCAATGGCAAATCCAGACATTCTGTTCCCGTTATCGTTTGATTCTTTGTGCAGCGAGAACATGACAGCGTAGGTGTAATAATATGGTTCCTTTTACCACTTTTGCCTTAAAGTCGCTTAATCCGACTTTCATGTCGTTAGGAACAGTCTTTATCATAAGCCACTCTGAGATTTTCATGCTTGTTCTATGGCTTTTCTTGTGTAGGCTTCAACTACTCAAAAATTCATGATGGAATTTCATTTTATTTCGTGAGAAAATCCTTAATTTATACATCAACGAAGCGTAATGGTATCATTTCCGAAAAGAAAAACCATTCTTTAATCAATAAAAATTCAACAATATAAATAAACAATTTTTAAAGTAATAAAAACCAACTACATTACCTTAGTTAACATAAACCCTTTTAACCCTCAGGCAAAAAACATTTTTGTTGAGGACGTAAACCTACCCCTATTTTAACAAATATGCACACACATACGTGAGTGATTCTCAAGAAAAATGTAAAGCATTTTTTCAGAATCCTCCTCCAGCGCGGAGCTGGAATTGAAGAGTTTGTACAATTTACATGAAGGATGAAAAGGAAAAAAACCAACAAAAATAAATAATTCGTAACAAGTATGAAATGAATTTACATTCATTCTCTTTGCTACGTTTTTTTCTGTTTTAATTCCAACAAAGGATTAAGGGTTATTTGTTTTTTATTTCATTAATAAAGAATTTCTTTTTCTAAGAAATTTAATAAAAGATTAAAAAAAACCGAGAAAATTCATAAAATTTCACCTTAAAAATTTGGTAAATGCCTTTAAATGCGCAATTAAAATTTTATTAGGTGGAGTTTATGGGCGTAATTTTGGTGTATAATTTGAAATATTTTAATGTAATGATTAGTAAAACGTTTTAGATGGATTAAGGTAGACAACATTCATCAGATAAGGTTTTCCCGAAATACTTTGTTGATTTAATTTGAACTGTTAACCACAAGTAGGAAGTGTTGACGATGACGGTTTTATGTATAAAAGGAGTAGCTATAACCACTCAAAGATACGAAAAATAATAACTATCAAACGAAGAGTAATGAAAGGACGGGTTATGTCCGTTCGAGGGCGACCAATTAACTAATTGATGATTTATTATACAAGACACGACCAATGAATGTCAAAAAAATATTTCTGCCCTAAATAAACATAACAGTCTTATCTTTGTCGATCGTTATTAATTATTGATTCCAAAGCCTATTTTACATACAACTATAATAAAAAAATTCGTTTTTGTACCATTAGTATCCTTAGAGGGAAATGAATTTAAGATATAGCAATACAATGTTTTTTTGTAAGTGAAATATCAGCCCTTTGCTCTATGTGAACAGCAACAATTTTAGTCGGAGCGAAAGTGTAGAGAGAAGCGTGAAAGAACTGATAATGCCAACGCGTGGTTTAATTCCACCAACTGTCATCCAATTACTTCTGCGACTTCGGTGATCGAAATTGGAGATGTACTATATTCATATTATTACGCTTATAGGCGATGACAGGAGAAAGGGTAAGGAGTTTTTTGTAAAGAGAGAAGAGAATAAAGAAGGAAATTTATCAAGAAAGAATAGAAGGGCGAAGGACCATACCGAGGAGTGTATTCGAACCACGGACCTCTGGGATGATAGTCGGGAGCGTTAATCCTTAGGCTACCAATCCAACTCTGGAATGACCTAAGTTGAAGTAGAAAATTATCTCATAAAGCGGAAATTTTAGCACTTAAGGCTTTTGTACAATACCAAAATTATTGGCAGTAAACATCAAAATTGCCAGCCACGATTATTGGTTGTGTTCCTGCCCAGCAATTCTCAATATATAATACTAAATATATTCCTTATTAATTTTTTCTAGATCCTTTGTTTTAGAGCTTGGTTGTATTTAGTGGTGAGAACCGGAATCAGAACACAATTGACAAAATACGTCCGAAATATTTCTGGCGGCCATTTTCAATTTAAAAGTTTTGATCATAAATTTGTTATTTGCGATCTTAAAACCCCTAAATACCAACATTCATTGGAAACAGAACACAATTGGCAAAATTCGTCCGCTATATTGGTAACGCCATTTTGAATTTATAGGTTTTGACCATAAATTTGTTATTTTCGACCTTAAAAACCCCAGATACTGACTTTCATTGGAATCGGAACGCAATTGGCAAATTTGGCGATATTTGTGTGCCCATTTTGAATTACGAACGCCGCCATTTTGAATTTCAAAAACCAGGCTTCGAAGTGGATCATGGAGTATGGAATGTTCCCCAGCCTACTTGAAATAAGAAAGAAAATATTCCCAACCTATTGCGACAATATATAACTTTGTGAGGACGACGCCAGGAAGCTACTGTCACAGCCTACTTGGGTCCTCGTATTACCCATCTTCCAGATGGGGTGGGTCTGAATGGACTATTAAGTGAAAATTGATTGATGACTAAGGCGCCCATTAGGCGCCCATTACACGATAGGTTTTGCTGTCAGTTTTTCCACAGTTCTGCCTACGACTGACGGAAAACCTAATGTCTAAGGTATTGACTGACGTAATCCCCCGTATATTTTGATTTCCGTTAATCATGACTGGTGGAATTGATTGCCGCTTGCATGAACGTGTAATGGCCGCCTTAGACAATAGGTTTTGCTGTCAGTTTTGCCAGAGTCACTGCTATGACTGACGGAAAACCTACCGTCTAAAGTGATGACTGATGTAATTCGCTGTATATGTATTTTGATTTCCACCAATCATGACTGATGGAATTGATTGACGCTTGCATGAACGTGTAATGGGCGCCTCAGATCCGCAACAATTCTGGAAAGGAAAATTTTCTAAGAACTAAAGATTCCGAAAAATAAAAGTATGTAGTAAAGTCCGCACAGACATTCCGTCGACATTTCGTGTGAACCCACCATTACAAGGCGCAGCATCTGATGAAACTTACTGATGCGACTTTGGGATTGGGGGCTTGTGGTGGATGTGGCCCAGACCGATGAGTTCCGGGAGGTGCATGAGACTGGACCTGTGATCCTGTTAGCCAATGTAAACCTGTTGGAGGATGCGGTCCCTGTGGAACTGGAGGTGCATGAGACTGGAGCTATGGTCCAGTTGGCCCGTGTGTAGCTGATGTTGTTGTTCTGGCCACTATTGTTCCATTAAACTGGATCATTATTTTAAGAAAGTATAACCTGTTCTTATGTTTAAGATGTGTTTGTTGGTGTCCATTTATTCAGGGCATTATTTTCCAGCAACTGCGAAAACTCCTAACATAAGATAATCTTTTAAAATGCCGAGTCTGTTCTTCTTGAAGTACTAACATTCAAAACACTAAACAACGTCCACTTCGCAAACACTTAAGGTTTCAGTCTCTTCGTGTAAGTCCTGGCGTTTGTTTAATTATTTTTAGTGCTTTAACCCAATATCGATCTACTTCAATTTAGCCACAAATCCTCTCTTTAAGGCAATTACGCCGAAACTTTAATCCATAACAGTTCAATACGTTCTTAATCTTATTCAAGCCTACCTCATGTACATATCTTTTAAAGAAAAACTAAACCTGGAAAAACTGCTTAACACATCAAGTCTATTACATTCTGACAGGTCGTAATTTGACCCAACAGTCTCGGTTTCTATTGTTTGTAATAATAAAGTGTTTTCCCAAGATAAAAGCTGTTTTTAGCCCTTTCCACAATTCTAAATGTAATCACGTTTCCTCCCTGTAGGCTAAAAGTGACAAGACGCAAGTCACAATACTGTCGATGAGAAATATCCAAGCTTTGGGGCATGATTTAAGTTCTCGGCACCAACATCAGGTGTGAGAGTATGACCCTGAGGTGTGTATGCTGTGTGCTGCTGGGCTGGTGTGAAATGTGAAGGGCTATCCTATTGTTACGAAAGAGCAACAAGTGGAACTTATGAGGCTGAAGGTGTTGTTACGGACGAGGTAGAGAAGAGTAAATTTCATTTTTCTATCAAGAACAGGGCGCTTGTGATTGGCAACGTGATGGAGCCCAGGAAAGAAACATGATTTTCATTGAAGTCCTGATTCGATTCCTTTGTGCCATAAAAGAAGGTGGGCAGGGGTGGTGGTGTATAATGCTTAAGGGGCTTTTAACTTGCGACTTAGTCAGGTGAAATGACATAAATGTAATTGAAAGTTTTTAATTTTACAAGTTTTCCTTCGTGAAATTTACTTTGGAATTGTTAAAAGGTTTTAAAGTGTACGTCACTCTATGGAAAATGGTTTTTTTCTTATTTTTTTTTCTTCAGAATTTTAAGCAGAAAAGAAAAACATTAAAAACAAAAGTTTTTAACAAAAAAAACGGTATTAACCTAATTCTTGTACTCATTTTCTGTTTGTGTTAAGTTTTTATTAAAAGTTGCAAGAAAGAAATTTTGTTACATTACAAAATATGATCAGTGAATGGCAATCAATATGGACTGAAGAAACAACACAATGGACCAGGATATCATTTAAGAAAAATCCATCAAAGCTGAGAGAGGTCAAAAAAGCGAGAGGTGAAACTGAAAAATAAGAAAACAGAATGCCCAGATCGAGTTTCAGCTGAATTGGTCAGCGGGCTTGGAGTGCGTGACCCGGTCACTTACTTTCA
Source organism: Thereva nobilitata (assembly GCA_963855945.1). NCBI lineage: Eukaryota > Metazoa > Arthropoda > Insecta > Diptera > Therevidae > Thereva > Thereva nobilitata. The sequence goes on from OY979698.1 coordinate 16,463,330, forward strand.
CCGCTATGGACTCCACCTTTTTCCGCTTGCTGATTAGCACTACTTTCGTTTTGTTCTCACCTAGCATTAGACCAGCGTTCTCGAGCCGCGTCTTTATCTCCCATATCGCTTCGTTCGTAACTGTTGCCAGTACATTATGATCGACATGAAGGGGCCTAGAACTGAGCTCACAGTCTGGCTCACAGTGCAGTGTCCTACCTACAAGGAATTCTATCACAATGCGTAATAGATTCTTCGATGTAACCAGCTTTATCAACGCCTCGACGATCTTGCTCTACGTCACGGTGTTGAATACATTTTTCACGTCATGGGTTATCATTGCGCAACTCTTATTCAACCCGATTGCTGCCGTTGCAGCATCCGCGTCAATCCAGCCTTCCTCAAACCGAATCGCCTTTCCGACAAGCGGCCTTCACTCTCGGCTCTTGGGACTATTTGGTTATATATCACCCGTTCGAGAAGCTTGCCCATAGTGTTTGGGAGACATATCGGTCTGTAGGCAGACGGGTCCCTTTGGGCTTATACAACTTCAGGATAAGCATAAGCTTTTGACGCTTCCATTGCTCAGGGAACACTCCTTTTCTCAGACACACTTTCAATACTTGGGCGAATCCACTTGGTGCCACACTGGCTGCCAGCATCACCATTCTATCCGGTATACCCCACCCTCCCATGGATTACTATCCGCTTCGTTGCACAGGGTCTTAAAATGCTCCATTTTACTCTAGCTGCTGGCATTTTTGAACTCTTCTCGCTTCCCTGTATTCCAAAGGAGTTCCCCGAATTCCTGCCGTTGCCGCCTTCGCTGGCACCGCTTTCTTGCCCTTAGGCAAACCCTTCGCTTCTCCTAAAATTCGTCGTTCCATCAGTAGTTCGGTGGACGTCTTCGAAGTTTAGGGCGCTGTGGCATGAAGGCGTCACATGCCCGCTCCATGGCCGCGCTGATGCATGCGACATTTTCAATAGTGCATTCTGCTCAGTGTTCTCCTGCAGGATTATCTCTTTGAACAACTCTTCATCGATCTTGTTCTGGACCCATCCCGTGCTTATGGCGTGGTCCCCTTTCTTTTCTTCTTTCCGTAAGGAATATTATGGTGATTCTAAGGGTGTTAATTAATCCATGCAGGAGTGCCTTTTATGAATCCAACCTGCTGTCTTCTGAGCATTCGGTTTACTGCTTCTCATATGCTAGATAACAAAATATGGGACACCCACATTGGATAATAGACAGATGCCTCTCTAGTTGTTGCAAATAGTTAGGTCCGCCCTTTTGTAATTTTGACTATATTACTTTCTTATATTACCTACCTCCGGATCAGCTTATTCCCGAAACACAAACCAAAATTATATACTTCGAATCGAAGCCCCCACCAAATTTATTGTTCGAATGGAAAATAAATACCGGCGCACAGTCGGAGTCAAATCAGATCATTTCAGCTGGAGACAAATCAGATCAGATCAGCTGGTGGATTAACCAGAACAAAAATAAGTCTGAAATTTTAGCGTTAGAAAATAGAATATAAATTGACACTTCTCTTTACCTACCGGTGTAATTGGGAGTATTCCCATCCAAATTGATGACGTTTTTCCAGGTCGCGTGTAGAGTTTATGTTCATGCTGTCCCGCAGAAGGTCTTCATATTATAATATGTCAAATTTTCTGGCCTAGAAAAAAAAGAAAACAAAAAATTATGGAATTTGAAAAAACAAGAATTTTTTTTTATTTATTTATTTATTTATACAGTCTACATCTACATTATGAGACTTACAGACTAAGAACAATAACATAATGAAAAGAATTCTATGGAACTAACAATACAAAAGTGCAAATTATTAATAAAATATACAATAAAATAAACTTTATAAATAAAGGATTACAATTAATTGAAAATATCGAGAAAGATAAATCAAGCGGAACCATCGCAAGGGACAGACTGCAAGTGCAACATTGCAGTTTCTTTAAAAATTTGTCTATCCATTGATAAATCAAGATGATCATAGACTGAGTTGAAACATGACGCCGCTCTCGAGACTGGCTCCTTTTGCCCATACTTGGTTCTGTGCATCGGCACAAACAGTAAAGGTCTAGATCTAAGGCGCGTCTCAGGTGCATAAATATTGAACAACGCGAGAAGAGAGGAAGACTGAACTTTAAAGCAAAGAGTATCTCTCACAAACATAACAGATGCCAAAATACGTCTGCATTTAAGTGTTTGGAGTCCAAGAAGTTGACATCTAGCGCTGTAAGATGGAACATGCGATGTCCAATTTAACTTGCGTAAAGCATACCTTGAGAAATTTCTCTGGACAGCTTCGATTCGATCCTCATGCACTTTCGTATATGGAGACCATACAACGGATGCATATTCAAGAATCGGCCTGACCAAGGAAACGAAAAGAGTCTTTAGTGTCAAGGGGTTCTTAAAAGCGACAGTGTTTCTCTTAATAAAACCAAGCATTTGATTGGCTTTATTGCAGGTCACTTCTATATGGACCGTAGAGTCGAACTTGTGGTTAAAGTAAACCCCAAGATCTCTAATAGTCGCCGGACGAGCAAGTATATAACCATCGAGCGAATAAGGGTAGATTATAGGGTCTTTTGAGCGAAAATAAGAAAATGCATTACATTTAGATTTACTTAGCTCCAGATCGATGCCCTTAGACCACTCCAGAAATACATTAAGTTCATCCTGAAGTAGGGCACAGTCCGAGTCAGAGCGTATGGGGGCGAAAATCTTAATATCATCGGCATAAAGGAGTACAGAAGCATGCTTAAAAAGAGTTGAAACAGAATTTACAAATAGGATAAATAAAAGAGGCCCTAAGTGGCTTCCTTGGGGAACCCCAGAAGGCGCCTCGAAATATGAAGAGACAGTAGACTGGATTAAAACGGCCTGTTTACGATCTCTTAAATATGAATCCAACCATAGCAGCATACTGCCATGAAAACCGTATGCTTCTAGTGTAGGCACAAGAAGATCATGATTTACTTTATCGAACGCTTTCGAGAAATCCGTCATGATAGCATCGACCTGACCACCATTCTCTATAATATTCATGGCATGATTTTTAAATAAAACCAAGTTTGTGACAGTAGATTTACCACTAATAAAACCATGCTGCCTATCATCAATAACATGCTTTACACAAAAGTAAAGATTATCCTTTACAATTGATTCAAACAGTTTATCAATTAATTATCAAAAAGATAAAAAAAAGTAAATGGGCGTGGGGGCAGGGCACAATCTACAAAAAGAGAATAATGCATTAACAAAAACAGCCCTTGAATGGAATTCGCAAGGAAGTAGAGGTGTTGGTTTAACCAAAAAAAACCTGGAGAAGAAAAGAACAGTGATGAAAGAAATCAAAAATTATGAAAAAATCTGTATGGAAACTATAGCTTTGTTTGTTTACTCCACCCGAGATCCCCCGGGCGCAAAAAAGTTCCCCATTTGCGTTTTCTTACTTTCTCGGGCATGACAAAGATGAGAAATTTTCACTTCCCTCGTGCATTCCCGGCGAATCTGAAGTGCTAATTTCAATTGTCAAAAGCAACTGTCACTTGTCATGTTAAACCAAAACGTTTACGACGTGCTCAAAATATTTTCTTCATTTGGTGCCTGACTACAATAATTTGAATAATTTCAAAAATAGTTTATTAATTTCAATAATTTTATGTCATTATTTTGAAGTTACAAGTAATTTTTAGGTTATGTTCTTCTTTTTTGCACGAAACATCTCAAAAAGCGTTTTCCCCACTATTCTTTACAGAAAAAGACTCCCCCCACTATTCAACTTTACAGAAAAAGAACTTGAGCTCCCTCCCGTGTGGAGTAGAAAATAGCTCAAAACAACAGTCATGATTCCAAGAGGGGTAAGGGACGTAAAAACAACAGGTTGTTTAATTTTTTTTGTTAAAAAACAAGATTTTAAATCTTTCTACTCAAAGAAACAGAATTTTTGGTTTAAAAATGCAGCAAAAGTATTTCTCTTTTTTCTATTTCTACTCGCTCAAGTTTAAGGTTAGAATTAAAGTAATATAATTTATGCTAAATATAAAAAAACGGAATAATTTCAAAAGAGCGTAATTCTAAAACAGCCCTTTTCCCTTCATTAACATTCCTATGGCAGCATAAGCCCTTTGGTGTTTATTTTCTATAATATTCTTCGCCATTCTCAAATATTAATAAATTATTCTTAGGTTTTGGGGCTTTTGTTTTTCTTATTAAATTCCTCCTCATTAATTGTATGTTTCAATCATAAAGTGTTATACAACATCAAAAGGAAATCATATCTATAGAATCTTTGCTTCTTTTAACATTTTCATCAATTTTCATTTAGAATAGGTTTAGTCATCACCACAAGGCATGTTTGTTGAAGAAAACGAAGAAAAACTGTGTATATTAAAAACTTTCTCCCATCTTAAAAACATTTCCTTTTCTTTTCGTAGTGAAACGTTCGTCAGCATCAACCTCTAGCTTAACATCAACCCAGAAATCCTCTCCAGAAATGCCACCTCCCGATGTTAAGGCAGAAAGTTCATTTAACAAAGGTCAATCAACTGGAATTGTTGAGCCAAGATCTTCTCCCCAGAAACGAGGTGTGAATTCACAGTTAATATATGGAGATATTCTAAATTCAGTACCAGCCGGGGCAGTACCCAACGGTGTTTGGGGGGATGAGCTGGACCCATCTGTTATTTACCCAGATTTACCTGAGTTTGAGGATTACCCAAGAAGTGAGTATAATAGATTTATCATTTCATTTTTCATATACATACAAAACATTATGTAATATATAATTTTTTTTTATTATTATTATTTCTATTTAGATTTGTATCGCTCGAAACCGTATGATAATCTTCAAAGTATTTTGAATGCTGAGGCTTATTCTGAGCCTGTGGCTTTGCCTGTTCAGTATCCTTATCGGTACTATGGTGACCGCAAGAAGCGGTCAGATAAGAACTTATCGTATGACATGAGGTGAGTTAATGCCATTATATTTTAAAACAATTTAATTAAATAAAATCCTAAAGTCAACATCCTATGCTATGGAAAGTTAAATATGTTCTATAAAAAACTTTGGTCTACATATTTTTAGATGTTTTTTATAAAATTGAATTGTATTCTAGAGACGTCTATCCATAATCAATTTGTTTAAATCCATATTAAAATAACGTTTTAAAATAGAAACTTATTGGAAAATCAATTTTTATATAAGGCATTTCCGACAAGCTGCTATATCGAATCTTCTTCAAGTCAGGGATTCTTAAACGGGGGCGTGAAAAATTTGATTTCTGGGGGTGCATAACGAAAAATTTCAAGATAAATAAATTCAAATAAATCAAAGACAAGCTCTTAAGTTTAATGATGTATTTATTGTATTTTATAGTATTTTATTTCGGGAGTAGAGAATAGGCGTTTATTTGCGGTATTGGGCTACTCATCAGCGTATACTTCTTTAAAGCCTAGTATGGAGTTCGAACGGATTTCCGTTTAAAAAGTCAAAAGCTGAGAAAAAATTAACAGCTGACTGTTAAAAAACCACATACTTGGCGGCAACAGCTGTTTTTTTTGATCTGTCGAAATTACCAACAGCACAACACGAAATAATTGTCTAACTAATTATTCCGTTCCAACGCGAACGAAAAAAGTCTCCAATTTCTTTGCAGAGCCACCTGTGGAAGAAATGCAATAGCGATATACATATTGGACTTTAGTACGAAATTCGATTCGTCAATCGATCTAGAATCGAAACCTGAGTCGATTGTTAAAAAACTTGGTAGGCCGTAACGCAGTCGAATCGAACAAAAAGTGCCGCCATTGTATGAGAATTTTCTGTTATTTTGATGATTTTTTCGAAGGAAATTTAATGGCAAGTTGTTTTAAGAAAGTTGTTTGTGTTTAAATAAAATAAACACGCCACACGCATTCGAATATTTAAATGTAATCATCGACTGCAATCGACTTCGTCGTCGATTCTTTTGCTTTTATTTTGCTGAGGACTTCTAAGCTGTTTATTGCCGTGTTTTTTTAATCTGTTCTATTCTGTTCTGTCCTGGAACATTAAAAAAACGGCAAGGGAAATTTTCATTTTTATTTACATAAATTACGGCTTTGGGCATTTTAATTTCTTTTAATATTGCATAAAGATCGGTCTTATTTATATCTCCATTAATTTTTCTCGTTTTTCATTCAGTTAACAAAACATTTTACTTTATTTGTCAACTGTCAACTTAAAAAACGTATGTGAGAAAAGGGAAATTTAAAATTTCCCCTTGTGTTGGATAGTGTTCTTGATAATTATCGGGGACAAGACTTTTGTATGGAAGCTGTTCTGTTCTGTGCTGGAATAGATTAAAAAAACACCCCTTATATTTCTTCCACAACTTAAATAAATCGCTTAAATCTTCATTTACGGAATCCATTTTAGACTTGTCACTTTACGTTTTCATTTAAGACCATCTGTCAAAATGTCGTAAGTAAGCTGAAATTATTGCAGGCTTCTTACGGTATGGTACGTCATATTAAGGTCAGGCTTTAGAGACAAATAGTTAGAGGCAGACAAACAGTGCAATAGGTCTATGTTGCGGCTGCGGTACCTCGTGGACCCAAAACCTCGCTAAAAAAAGAAAAAAAACAATAATCCGTTTCAATGTACGAACAAATTTCACAAAATTACCTTCGATCTTAACAGCTAAACTGTATTCGTTTCGACAGAATTATTTTCGTTTTCTTCCTTAATACGTAATTCTTTAAGGATGATATCGTCTTATTCGTTGTTACTGCTGTCGCCTCGTGAGACGCGCTTTGCATTGTCAAAATTCAAGTTGGCGTTAACTTCTTTGCTGTTAAATTGTCATTTTTTAATATTCAGGTGGTGGGTGGAACACAAGTCTACTATTCAGGAAGGAAGCTTATTAAATAATTTCTAAATATGGCGAAGGAGCTTAAAATAAACTGAAATTTTAGATATCGACAAAATACAAGCTACACATCTTTGCCATATTGTAGTTCTCTCTGAACAAAACCAGATCAAAATATGAAAAAAAATATAAATAATCCAGTTAAATTTTTAATTAAAAACGCAAAATACCAAAAAAAAATCCCATCATCCGTGACTGTACGAACATCAGCGCGGCGGTATATGTGTACATAATGCTACCAAAATAGAAGCCCTTAAAGGAACAACATGGGCACGTACTGATTACAGGTTTCAATTTAAAATCACATAACCTCTGCTCCATCGGTTTTAAGCCCTGACAAAATATTTGGGCGTACCACCGATAAGTAAATCCCTTCAAGCTACACGTCGTCGTCACAAACATACATATATCTCCACTGTAAGCGGGCGTATTTTAATTAAGATTCACAAATCACGAATTCTATTAAAATAGTTTTTTTTTGTTTATTAATTATATTTAAAAATATCAAATGTTTTTGGCGCGAAGCAAATTTTGTTATTGATTATTATATTTTCTTCGTTTTGATTAAATTCAATACGTTCCATTTTTTCAGTCGGTTTTAAGTCAACAGTGTTCAACAGTATGGAAAAGAGTTGAATTGACACTATAGATACGGTTTTGTGTGTACCGTCTATATAAAATCAATATCCATAGTTTATGCGGCAAGACGTTTCATTTCCACGTCAATAGAGCTCTCATTTTCATTAAAATTATGATTTTTATTATCATAGTCCATAGAGTGTGGATCGAGAGGATGTGCCGCGCCGCGCGCCAATTGACAGGCATAATGTGATGAAGACATGATGCATAAAAGCTTTTTTTATAATTTCCTATCATGTTGGGAAAATGCAATTTCCGAGAAAATTTATAGCAATTTTTATTGGGTCTATTAATATTTCTAGAATGGAGACGTTAACATGAAAGAGGTTTGATAATGATGATGAAGTTCGTTCGCTTAATTTGCCATGTTGATAATGTGCATTAACTAAATAATGGTTCTTCAATGTGTTAGAACTGAGCTTAGAATTCCTTTGCATTGCTAATTCGTCATATTGTACATAGTTTGTTCCAAAGTAGTAAGCTTAGAATTAATAGAATGTGGCGAGATAAAGTGTAAATTCCGTTTAAACAGCGCATAAGAAAAATGCATTTTTATGATTTTTGATGTGAAACATCTTTGCGCGCGTTGAGAGTAATTCTTCAAGGTCGGGAACATTTTGTGGGAACGCTTTTTAGGGAACGCTTTATAGGGAACGCTTCGTTCCAATCCAATTTTCATTCCGGGAAACGGAAGATCTGTATTGAGGAAGACAGAATAAGACGGAGATTTTAAAAAAAAATAGTAGCACCAAAGAAAAGTGTTTATATGCCGCGAGCCAGACATGACGAGCCAGACATAGGCAGAATGGAACAAATGGTTGAGTGGTTGCCTTACGACGTTGATATTCCAAAAAGTCGCGGGTTCAATTCTTGATCTCGGCATTTGAATTTTATTATTTATATTTAATGGTTTTATTTGTTTGTTTGTTTGTTCGGTTCAAATTTTGCGACAGCTTTTTCAACTACTTCTACTTAACCGATTCTTATGAAACTTTGCACACACATTGAGTTCCCGTGACAATGCAATCTGACATTTTTGTAAAAAATCAAGATGGCGGTTCCAAGATGGCGGACGAATTTTCCAATTGTGTTCCGATTCCATTGAAAATCAGTATCGGAGGGTTTTTAGGGCCACAAATGACGATTCTGTAGTCAAAAATTTAAAATTCAAAATGGCCGCACCAATATGGCGGATGAATTTTGCGAATGTGTTCTGAATCCATTGAAAATCGGTATCGGGTTGTTTTTAGGGCCACAAATGACGATTCTGTTGTCAAGATTTTGAAAATTCAAAATGGCCGCGCCAATATGGCGGATGAATTTTGAAAATATGTTCTGAATCCATTGAAAATCGGTATCCGGGGGTTTTTAGGGCCATAAATGACGATTCTGTGGTCAAAATTTGAAAATTCAAAATGGCAGATGAATTTTGCAAATGTCCTCTGAATATGTTGAAAATCCGTATCGGGGAGTTTTTAAGATCACAAATGACGAATCTGTTTTCAAAATTCGAAAATTCAAAATGGCGGCGGCAATATGGCGGATGAATTTTGCCGATATGTTCTGAATCCATTGAAAATCGGTATGGGAGGGTTTTTAAGGTGACAGATGACGAATGTGTGGTCAAAATTTGAAAATTCAAAATGGCGGTACGATTTTGGTAATAACAATTCGATTTCACTGAAAATGTGTTTAAGGTCGGAAATAATGTATTTGTTGTCAAAATTAGAAAATTCAAAATGCCGCTGGCAATATGGTATGTAGCATTGAGTCGCATAAGAACTTTGGAAGGGCTATGTATTGAGGAGCTTGATTGTGAGAAATTAACAGGTAAGAAACCGTGCAACAAAGATGCAATGAAAGAGTTGGAAAGGATGAGAAGTTTGCATGATGATACGAGCCAAAAGCCAAACTAAAAACTAGAAAATAAAAATAGGTAAAAAAAACTTTTAAGTTAAATGGTTTTATTTGAAATCATAAGCTGTACCAAAAACTAGAAAATAATTAGAATACTTCTTGAGATTCTGACATCTGGTAAGAAATCGTGTAATAGTAGCCATGCTGTTTTCTCATGTCGTATGCCTTTAAGGCACTTTAAGTCGCTGTGTCGCGTCAGCGGATTAAGTAATAGTCTGAGACTTGTAACAGACTAAAATAAAAACATGGAGAGCATAAAAATTTGTATAACGACTGTATTATTAAATAAAATCGACTTGTCTAGAAAAATGTGTTTCCAAGCCCACCAATAATATATTTCAAATGCGGTCAGACATCATAGTCGAAGGTCATCAACAGCAATGGTACATTTTCAACACAAATCGGTGTGTAAAAAATTTACGGCTTTTTTACATACCAAACGCAAAATTGCTGTGCGATAAAAGAGCTCCAGAGCTGCGTTTCCCCTTTGCGTTTGGGATGTAAAATGGCCTTTATTCTTACTAATTATTCAATTTAAAGAAAGATGAAAATCGCCAAAGATGTTTCACATCTTTCACGTGCACTGGTTACACGCGCTATATTTTTATCAGGGTGTGCATTTCTTAGAACGTAAAGTCATTTATTTTTTAAATGTTGGCATTGTCCAAACTTCGGCCAAAATCAACTGTAGATGCATTTTCCACCCTCTATCGATTGCAATTAGTTTCAACCGGTTACCTTAACTTCATCACTGCGAGCCTTGAAATTGGGGTACCCTGCAGGCTATTATGGGCGACTGGACTCCCTCATATCATCTGACCATGGTAGGAGGCGCAGTGAGACTGATTGAATTGTGATTGCGAATATAAATGAATTTGTGTTTTCAAGCGAACAGAGTGAAGCCTGAACCTAAAATGACGTACCGTAACGTAGCTGTACGTAACCTAAGGTACGAACATGAATGTTCATATGGCCTAAATTAACCTAATAAACTTGACGAATGTTCGTTAAATTCTCGCATGTTACACCGGTTCTACACATTCAATTTTGCATTCCATTTTTGGACATTTAATCCTGTCATATTTCTTGGCTCGAAAGAAACTCGTGTTTGCACATTTTCAAGTTTTTTCTTTCAATTTTTAAGTTCAGGTACAAAATTAGCTTGTCCTGCTATCCGTGTACACTCTATATTCATACATATACGCAAACTCATAAAAAATGGAATGAAAACACATAATTCGAACGCAAATTTCCTTTCCATTCTGAGCTTCTTTCCATTCTCCTTTCAAGTGCAGTTTGTTTCAAACTTTGGATTGAAGTGAAAGAGAGAAAAAAACTTGAACGTCAAAAAAAGGAATTCAAAATTGAATGTGTAGAAGACCGGTCTTATGTACCCTTAAAGAGGGCACAAAACGTCAATGTCAAAATGCTGTAAGTAAGCTCAAATTCGTGCAGTTTTCTTACGTTAGTCTTATTAGGTTCAGGCTTAACACAGCGTCTACACTAGCCATGGCCATGGCCATTTCCATATGGCATGGACCGTGTAGACCCTGAAAGTTGGCCATATTTGATGGCAGATCTTATGGCAAACTCGATGGAAAGCCATTATGGCCGGCCATCAAATCTGTCATGAATTTGGCCATAATTTGACGTTTGTTCACACAACTATGGCGGAAAGTTTAAAATTTAGTTTGATTCGGTGTGGATACATGTACGCATGTTTATAATTCTGAAAATATTTTTGTCTCGATAGCATTTGTGAAAATGTGCCATTTTTTCCATGAAAATGCATGCCATGAATTGCCCACCACCATAACATTTGACAGCTCAAGCCATAAAATATGGCAAAGTCGATGGCGAAAAATATGGAATGTGTAGACGCAGTGCCATTCGAGTTTTTTTCTTGAAGTTAATATTAAATTCCAGGAAAAACTGGGAGGAAATAGGCACCAAAACGGGAATACATTTTTTTTCATTAAGTTTAATTTTTTTTATCGATATTTTCGATATAAATATTAATTCAATTAATGCGAGGCTTGCATGCAAGAATCGCATACTAGCCTCGCATCAGTGGAGCCTCGCAATGCAATTTACAATCACGCGCCTGACAAGGTTGTCAAATTTTATTTTAAAACACTATTCACATAACATTGTGTAATTAAAACTGTCAGATTTTCTCAATTTTATTTATTTTTATTTAATTTGAGAAAAATCAGCAAGAAACAATTTATTTAATTCACGAAAACACAACCACAATAATTCTGACATATGAATTTTAGCTCACTCATCTCGTACGCTAGAAATATTCCATTTTCCGAATATTTCTAGCAACGCATTCGCGCCACGCATCTCATTGTATATTGCCAGGTTTAATTCTATGCGTTGAATCTACTTTTGACAGCTATGCGATACACGGATGCTAGACTTGCATGCGCGTCTCGCATAATTGTAAATGGGCCAGTTTTACCATGAGAAAGGTAATCATTTTTTCAATTTTTTTCAGTATGAATTCAGTACAGTGATGCCAGATGCACCGCATTTCCGCATTTTGTACCGCATTTTGGTAGTTCAATCCACAATCCGCATTGACTGATGCGGATTCCGCATTTTCCGTTTTTGAATTCAATGAAAAAAACATAAAAAAACAAATTTGACCGACGACGTCTAATCAGCAAACAAAACAAATAAACGAACAAAACTAATTAGTGGCTTAGAAAAGCAAATAATAACAACAACATCAATAGCAAAAAAACATGACCACCACACATATTTACAAGCCGACATCGACATCAGATGAAAACCCGACGGTTGAAACAGTGGAAGAAGACATAAATGAAAATATTTTGTCTGGTTTCGAATCTTATAAGGATCTGTAAAGTGCAACCTAAAATTGCGATTATCTAAAAATTTTAAAACTTTTATTTATTGAATTTTAAATAAAACAAATTTTTCTATCTACATTCTTCTCTCTTTCTTTAAACATTGGTCAGTTTTGTTCGTCTAATTTTTTTTGTTGATTTTTGTTAAGTTGATTATTAATTGAATTTTTTAAAAAGTCCGCATTTTTTTGCTTAATTCCGCAATTTCAAACACTCGAATCCGCAATCCCCTATTCCAGGTCTGGCATCACTGATTCAGTATTCGATATGAGTTTTAACAGTGTACTCGTGTGGTTTATTATTTTCTTTCGTAGTGGGGACTTGAGACTCTCACTGCGGCACTAGAATATACATAGAATCGCTCACTGCGCAAAGAAACAGCCATGTTGAGTTTTCCTTTTGATTTGGCGCAATTTCTATTACTTTTTCAGCTGTGTTTAGCAGTGTGATTGGTTTGAAATTTTTCAAATTCACATGTTTTGTATAGTGTGGACGATCGTACCTAGAACCTATTCTTCGTACGCGTTTCTGCTCTTCCATAAGGAGTTTGTAAGGTGTCGTAGAGTTACTCCCCATCATATTGTACTGGTAAGGCCGGCTTTACACGACCGGACACCGAACAGACAAATCGAACGAACAAACTGGGGTTTATGGGGTAGAGGGTGAGAGAGGACCATGGAAAACCGGCGCCTCTCTCACCCTCTTTCCCATAAACCCCAGTTTGTTCGTTCGTTTTGTCTGTTCGGTGTCCGGTCGTGTAAAAGGGCCCTAACTGATTATGGGACACCCTATATAAAGTTTTATAGCACCTTTCAAAAAAGTCTTGATGTATGTAAAACCCTTTTTTGGATTGTTTCGTATCTTCCAACCTGCAACGGTATCATAAGAAACCTATACCAAATAAAATCTTTCTTGTAAACTTGCACCCTATGCAATAACTGCAGCACAATGATTTTATCTTTAATTACATCAGACAACACTTTTACAACCCTCTACAATTAATAATCCGCAAAGTCCTCGTCCCACTATGCCGCTTCCAACTAAAATGTAACGAAAAATTTAAGTTATTAATAGAAAAAACCTACGCAATAGAAAAAAAGAAACAAACATGGAAAAATGTACGGGGTTGAAGGAAAAAATCTCGCCCCTGTTGTAAAAAGTAATTAATGCACACAGATTTCTTCCACCTCGCCTAGGAGACGGGCTGCTAATTAGTGTAATTTTCTAATTTGTAACGAGGCATCCTCTCATTTATTTCAATTTTCCCGCTGCATCCAGGCGTTAAATTACTTTTTCTTATACTCGGAGCTCCACAGCAACACCTTCGGGGGTCAAATGATTTAATGACTTATGAGCACTTGCTTTCCGCCACCCCCCCCCCCCTCGCCCTTCACCACTGATGTATATATAAATATTTTTAAAAGGAAAAAGAAAAGTGAAAGAAAAAAACCATTTTCTTTTGCAATCTTTTATACCTTTACTAGAAATTAGAAGTAAAAATTTTAATTAACGTTAAGAGATTGAGCAAAGTTTGAAGGAATTTTGCCGGGTTGCAGATAGAGTGCTAATTAATATTAAATGCTTGTGTTTCCGACGTGAAGGAATTTGATGTTTTCTTTTAGATAAAATTATTGAATATTCAATAATTTCCTGTTGAGCGCAATTTTTCTCAATTGACTTGCTGATTTTGAAGAGTGAATTCAATATGAGATGGAAAGATAGAGACAGATAGCGATCATCAATTACATAAAAGCGACATTTTAATTTTCTTCTGTTTTCTACACAGATGTTATAATACTATAGCATCGACATGAACATTTGGTTCTATTTCGGTACGTATACCTCAGGATTTTTATTCTCACACTGGGGAAGTTAAGAATCACCGTTGCGGATGATTTCAAAAGTCCATAAAGTAAATAGACTGTCACTCAAATGGCATCACTGTTTCTGGCGCGAACACGTTCTTTGTAGACAAAAATAATCTAAATTAAATTGTAGCTCAATATACAAGAGCTCTTTGCGTTGCAGGCTCAAAAGCTTATCGTCTTGATCTATTTTTTTAATTTCAATTTCGTACTCTCGGTAACTCAGTCCACTGTATGGTAAGTGCTAATTTTACGTAGGTATATAAATCTGCTCCAGCTAACACAGCTCTTAAAATCAATTTCCAAAAATAACTGGCGCTGTGGAGACAATAACCGCAAGTGAACTTTTAGAAGTTTGAATTCTTGCAGAAATAACTTCCAGAAGTTGAAGAAGTTATATATGTAAACCCTATCTGCTGATTTCCAGATTTGGGTTACACCATTTGTTGATGACTGAAAGATTTCAGAGCTTTGCCAGAATTTGACTTATAGTTTTACGACCGTGTGTGAATAATACGAATGAAAAAAGGGAGTTAAAGCTGGACGCCATTTTTTGCTTACTTGTGCAGCAAGTTCGCGCTCGTGTAACAACATAACACAAAAAACAACACTTCATTTCTTTGTTCTTAATAGACATTTTTGGGATCTATATACAAATACATATAATGAAATTAAATTAAATGTTTTACCGAATATGAAAATATATCGAACCTTAATCGGATAAAAAGTTATGATGAAAAGGAATCAGTTACTACTTTCTTACTAAAAATTAACTAGCAGGAAATGTTTTAAATCTGCCGACGTTCACGTTAACCAAAATGAACCTTTTTTTTTAAATTAAAGGTCCCAAAATTCTCTACCAAATCTGATAATAAATTTTAAATTTCTTTTCAAAATGGCCGAAAAAATGCATTTTGTCATTATTTGAGTTATAAACAAATGAAAAAAAAGTAACCAAAATTACATTAAAAATATTTTCATTTTGGACGAGAAATCGTAAAATGTTATCTTCGAAATAGTCAAGATGTTAAAGTGTATTTTTTTATATTAATTTGCACTTATCAAATACATCTATCAATCAAAATAAATTCTAAACAGCTGTTGACAGTAAAAGGAAAAAAATGACGTGCGATTTTCGATCTCGATCTCGAGTTGTTGAATTAACACGCCTTTTCAGATGGTATTTGTTAAAATCGAAACAAATGTCATTTACTAAGGAAAGTTTCTCGATTTGTTAAATTTTTTTCTCGATTTAACACAAATAACACGAATAACACAAATAATACAGATCATGAATACCCCTAATCAATGTTCCCCACTGACATATAGATATGGACTGCTAATTGACAACTTTCAATGGCACCATTTTTCTCCAGAAGAAGAAACCCTTTTCTATGTAAACAACAATTTTTTTTCGAATTTAGAGGAAAATAAGTAATAAGATGTATGTTATAATTGATAGAAATAATTTTCCATCATTATTTTTTATTTAGTAGCAGTTTTTTCGTTAAATAAATGTATTTTTTTTAAATATCTGAGGGTTTTTTCCCTCTGTTTAACGAACTTTTAAAAATAAAGAAAATAGAGAAAGAAGAAAAAACTCTATAGCTGTCTAGTTTTTTCTAATTATGTTTATATCGCTGACATGCACTGAACTGTTTTTTATTTTAAAACCGATTAAACTTCATAGGATTTTGAAGGGGGAACGAGACAACGATAGTTTTTGGTGCCACTTTTTTGTATGGGATTTTGCTTATTTAGCAGTCCATATCTATATGTCAGTGATGTTCCCTCTAAGCTGCGCAGGTGCGCGATCGCGCACTAATTTTTCGAGAGTTGCGCAGCCGTTTTTGAATTCTGCGCACAATGGGCTTGTTCACCATTTTTTTTATTTCATTTTATAAAAGATTTGTATCTAAAAATGACAAAAATCCTCTTTTCACAAAAAAAAGTAAAATTTGCTTGCTTTGCTTTATGTTAAGAGAGGGTAGTTCGTTGTGTAAGTTTTGTATACAGCATAGCGTCCTTGCTTGCAGCCCAGCGTTAAGATCTTAGTGCGTTTATCACTAGAACTGGTGGTTTAGACTTGCCCAAAAATCGTATCTAGTGGGTAATGGGTTTTTTATGTAAGAGGAAAGTATACAAGAATACAAAATAAGTGTTGGCCATGCAATAAGCCATAACAAGACATCAAGACCTATTGATTCACTTAAATAAAAATGCAGAGTTTATTGCTAAAGTTGATGAACAATGGTGTCACATCCATCTTCTGAAGTGGAATGAAACCAAAAATACCAACAAATTTTCGTCTGAAGCGCTGCAGTTTAAAGACGCGGAGACTAAATTCCAAAATGGCTAAAAACTAATCCACAGCTCCCTTGGGACTTTTTAAGAAAACATTTTCGGAATCACAAAAAAACATGGCCGCCGGAGATATCACTTTTTGGCAAAACAATCACTCAAAAACTGGTTCTTTCGAAAAAAAATTTTTATCAGTCAATAACAAACGTTATTGCCTACAAAAAACCCCTGTCATTTTTTCGAAAACCTAACCCTTTCGAAGTTATTCAAGGTCAAAATTTCCAAAAATCATATTTCGGCCAAAAAATACCTTGAATAATTCGGAAAGGTCAAGGTTTTCGAAAAAATGACAAGAGGGGTATTTTGTGGGCAATAATGTTTCGTATTGACTGATCAAAAAAAAAATTTTCGAGAAAAACCCAGTTTTTGAGTGATTTTTTGGACAAAAAGTGATATCTCCGGAGGCGGTTTTTTGTTTTTTTTTTGTGATTGCGAAATTCTTTTCTTAAAAAGCTGTGGACCAATTTTCAGCCATTTTGGAATTTTGTCTCCTTTCGTGCGTTTTTTTTGCTAATTTCCCCGGACTATTTTGCTCGCATAAAATTTGTACCGCGCAGTAAGTGAAAAAATTAGAGGGAACATTGCCCCTAATGGCATAAAATGGCGGACATTTAAAATTTTAGATAACAAATGCAATTTTGGCCAACGAGTTCAATATTTTGACACCAATTTTTCAGGGTCATTTTATAACATCAAAGAGTATATTTTCTTAAAGTTTTTTTTGCTAATTGGACTTACTTGGGCACTAAAATGAAAAAAATACTGTTTTTTTCTCGTTTTTTCAGTTTTATAGGTTATGTATGTACTTCAGAGACTTGAAATTATTGGCAATTTTATTAGGAAGAGACTAGTATTTACTTTGCCCCGATCCGACTTATAGAACCGGAGTAATTTACATTTTAAGCTCGAAAAACGTGGTAAAAAACCTTTAATTGTTTATAAAAAAAAGTAGCACAAGTTTTTCGAAGTCCAAAACTTAATACCCGTTCTACACGTTCAATTTTTTCATTCAATTTTTCGATATTCGAACTATTAAATTTCTGGACTTGAACGAAATCGGTGTCTACATACGCGTTCAACTTTTTCTTTCAACTTTTAAATACAGTTTAAAAAATGAGTTTAGCCGAGTCGGAAGAAGAATCGCAGTCGCCGCTGCGCGTTGTGCTGTTATTCTCCAAAATTCTGAAACTGATGAAAGTGCAAAAACCAAACGAAAATGGATCGAGGAATGGAGAAAAAATTAAGAAAAACGAAATTCCTTCCATTTTTTACAATATGACAAGGTTAACCGTTAAGAAATCGTATAAAAACCCACATTTTTAAAAAAAAGTTGAAGGAAAAACCAAGACTGGAAGGAAAATTTTCGGTCAACTTTTAGTTGCTTTCAATTTTCGAATCACGACGAGTCTCTTTTTACCTCTACATGCGAGCGAAAGAGAAGGAACTTCCTAATTTCGAAAAGTTGGATAAAAAGTTGAACGTGTAGACATGCTGTAAGGAATATACTCTTGGTGATACCCCAAATAGGATAAAATCATAATCTTGCTGCATCCAGACTATAGCTATATATTCATTTTTTTTTTGCCTTTTTTTACTGCACTACAATTGATTACGAAAATGTTCATTTTTATTAAGTTAAAGAATTTCCGACAAATTTTGTAAAACGGCTTAATTTGTTTTAATTAGATAATTCATCAGGAACACTTTTACTCAACTTCCTTTCACTTCTTTCCGAGATGCAAATGAATTGTCTCATCGCTCACATTAAAGTTTCCTACAAGTTTCAAGCAATTTTCTTTCACGACGTTTTTATATATCCTTTTTCTTTCGCCTCGCAGAGAGTACTTTATCGCTTAACTAAAATCTCCGAAGAACATTTCTTAAATAATTTCTGTATCGTTCATACTTACAAGTTAATTGCAATTTTTACTATACAAACTCTTTTAGTTTATCTGTCATTATAAAAAAATATAATATAATTCACACTAAAACTTTTAAACATAGGCAATTTTGTTCTATATCACAAAACAAAAGCGTATAAAATATAATAAACATGAAGATTTCCCTACATAAAAAATAATCCAGGCAGAAACTTCAGGCATATTTAAGGATACTCAAATAAAGATTTCAATAAAACCATGGTATAGTATTTGTGTTCCTGGCATATATGCTAAAAGATGTAAGGGAATCAAAGTGATTAAGGGATTATTTATCCCCCCCCTATTACTAAAATGAAATACGGCTTTTATCATTGAATTGCCTGCCATATCGGATTTAACTTTTCTCTTCCCTTTTATAGGAAAATTTTTTAATCCTTAATAATGCTGCTGTTTTAATTATCAATGGAGTCCAGATTATTTACTGGTAGACGATAAGACTATAAGAAGCTTGTTTAACATATTTAAGGAAACTAGAGAGGTTTTTAAAAAGAATTGATTGGGATATTATTTTGATTTAGAGTCGTTGTTTAGATTAAAAGTAAGGTGATTTCGTGATGGACTGTAGCGCCATTTAAAAATAAGATTTCGTGATGTTAAATTTTTATTAACATAAGCAGGAAGTATCAAAAGCTCCTACTTAAGTCTGTATACAATCTTATATCGATTTTCAGCAGCATATACTATAAACAAATTATATTCATGTTTTCTGGCTCGTATGAGAATCCTTCATGTTCAGTAGAAACGTGCTCTGTTAACAAAAATAAAATTAAATCTGTTCCAAGGAAATTTGGTTCCTGTGACTTTTATCCAACGATTTTTCTAAACTTCAACTGATTTTCTGCGAAATTGAAAACTATTCTGTAAAGGAAATTGCACATCCTTAAAGCATAAGGTTCAGATCTCCTAACAAAGAAAATAAAGTTTTGACGTTGCATCTTGCAAATAAAAATGACGTAGAGAATGAAGAAAAGAGCTTACATCAAGAATATTATCAAGCATCCATGATACTGTACCTGTCAATCAAAATTTATCTGTTAAGACCCCTAAACATCAACGAAGGGTAATCCCTATTCGTGATTTTAACTCTGTACGTGTACTCCACACGAGATCGCGCGGGCGCAAATTTTGCGTTTTCTTACTTTTTTTGGGATCGAAAAAGCGGAGAAATTTTCGATTCCCCTCTTGCAAAGAAGTTCCCGAGGTCTCGAGTCCCGGCGACTGTTGGACTTGCTGTCAAAGCGATTCTGTAGTGAAATTTGAATTGTGAAAATCAATTGTCACTACTTGTTATGGCAAACCAAAACGATTACGACGTGCTGAAAAGCGGTTCTTAATTTGGTGCCTTACTTGTAGATTGTGAATAATTTCATAAATAATTTATTAGTTAATTTATTAATTAATAGTTTTATGTCATTATTTTGCAGACACAATTGATTTTTAGGTTATGATCTTCTTGATTTGCACGAAACATCCCAGAATGCGTTTTCCCAATTTTATCCCCACTATTCAACTTTAGGGTCAAAAATCTTGGGATCCCGTGTAGGGTAAACATACAGAGCTAATATCATTTTTAAAGGTTTTATTTAGCTTAACCTCGTATATTTGTTTCTTTGGTTCGAATCTTGCGACAGCTTTTTCAACTACTTGTGACAACGCAATCTGAAAATTTTGTAAAAAAATCATGATGGCGGTCGAATTTTGCAATTGTGTTCCGATTCCATTGAAAATCGGTACCGTGGGGTTTTTAGGGCCACAAATAACGATTCTGTGGTCAAAATTTGAAAATTCAAAATGGCGGTACGATTTTTGGCAATTACGATTCGATTACACTGAAACCGCTATTTGGGTTGTTTAAGGTCGGAAATAATGAATTTGTTGTCCAAATTAGAAAAATCAAAATGGCGCTGGCAATATGGTATGTATAACAAATCACTTCACCAGAATTATAAAAACTTACGCATAAAAACTTGTAAAATGAAAAAAAGAACGACTTGTCAGAAAAATGTGATTCCAAGTCCACCAAAAAAAATATTTCAAATGCGCCCCATGTTTTTATTTTAGTCTGTTAAAAGTCCAGATTATTACTTAATCCGCTGACGCAGCGACACAAAGTGGCCATTGGCATACGACATGAGAACACAGCATTGCTACTATTGCACGATTTCTTATCAGACGTCAGAATCTCGAGAAGGTTCTCAAGTTTGTGTTTTAATTATTTTCTAGTTTTTGGTACAGCTTATGATTTAAACTAAAACCATTTAACTTAAAAGTTTTTTTACCTATTTTTTTCAATGATAGGGCTTCTGTCAAAATACAATTCAAATATCGAAGGTTTGAGTCTTTGGAAATTTAAGGAAATATTTTGAATTGTAGAGAAGATCAAATGTCGAGTATGATGGATATTTCAATTTTTATTATATTTGTTTAAAAATGAGTTTTATGTACCAATGAAAAATGATTTTAAATTATTAAAGTAAGTAGTTGTTAAGCGCCTACCTATTAATCAATTGCACAACAATCTCTGCAGTAATTTGCAGCGAATTATTTCTGGGTAAAATTTTTATAGCCAGGATTACTTAAAATCCACTCGACAATAAATTATGGGAATTAAAGTGAATCTAGGTAAAAGTTGGTGGCGTTCGAATGTGCAATCATTGAAAAAAAAAACCGGAATTAATTTTGTAATGCTATTTTTCAGGATGCAAATAAATTAATTTACCAGGATTTTAAGTGCACACTTAAATCACTGTTAATCCTTTGATTTAAAATATTTAATCTGGATTGAATTAGTCAAGCAAAAAGAATCGGGTTTTTTCTCTCTAAATTTCAAAGAGAATTGTTTTTTGTCGAGATGTTTACAAAAACCGTTCTTTTCCATATCTTGATGATGAATTTCCATAAATTCGTTTTAATCATAATTCTTTTTTAAACAGATCAAAATCAATGTCTGTCTCTCTGGGATTATTCTTAGAAATTCTTATTTGATATTAAAAAATGGTTAAAAAATGTTATCAAAAAAAAACAAAAACAACAACAAAGGGATGAAGAACAACAATCTATCAAATAAAAATCTCAGAGGGATTAAATTTCTGTTTGGGAAAGAAAAATTATAAAATAAAAATTCGGCAATTATAAGTGCTGATATTCGCTTAAAGCGGCGAAATTTTAATGCAATAATATCAGTTATTTCTGGGTATCAGATTACTTCATCTCTCTCTCCCACTGTCTTAAATTGTGATAAAAATTATCTTTGGAAATAATTTATTTATAATTTGAGTGCGGAGATATTCTTTTTCGTTTTGGTAAAGCAAAAATTAATTTTCTTCTCTTAGATAATAAAAATGTTTCTTTTTTTCTGTTTCGCTTGTTCATACTGGAAGCACAGGCATAGAAGTTGTTATTACATTAGTCACGCTTGCAAATTGTCCTAATAATATTAAGCCAGTAATAAAATTGTGTTTCATTCCTTAAAAGCAGCCATGGTATCCTTTGTAGAGGATCTATGGAGTAACTAATATGAATGAAATCTAATTAACTCATCGCTGCCTCTCTCGAATTTTATGGAAGCATATACTTATAGTTCAGTAATGAGAAAATTTAACTTTAGGTTGTTTGGTAGGTAGTTAGTTGACTATTGTGCTATGTTAATGGAAGTTATATAGCAGACAGAATTTTGTTTTAATTAAAAAATAACATATGGAGTGCTAATCCAGTGAAGAATAGTACCCATAGAATAAAGTCTCTGCTGGTTTGAGAAGGAAATTGTGTATTTAAAATATATTTACCATTCCATACCCACTTTAAAGGTATTTTGTACTTGCTTCATGAAAAATTCAAACTTGAGTAGATGTTGTACTTTAAGCAAACAGATACTAGGAAGAAAGGTTGCAACTTTGATTTAAAGACTGATGAAAAATTATCTTTTATGTAAAATTTTACGCCCTTTGTACTAGGAGTTTACCACGTCATGAAGCACTAACTTTGTGAGAGGTAGAATGAAATAAATTGGATTCAGAGGTTTCTGCAAGACCGAGTCGTTGAAATCTTAGATGTTGTGCAAGTGTTGTTCCCATTGGTAAATCAGTTTTTAGAATTAATTGTGCAGTACGAAAGTTGTAAGCATAGTGGAAGTTCAGGCACGTATAGTGTTACAGAAATAGAATTGCAATGAAGGCGAAAGTTTTCTTATTTCATTAGAGGTTTCTCTCTAGTACTAGATATAGAATAAGGGGTGATTTATACCTACAGTCGGTGGTTAAACAAGTCGATGGTGGAACAATGTCGACCTATGATAACCAAACACGTTCTATATTATTATCTATTGTATGTACTTTACTTAAAATTTTGCCTAATAATAATTTTTTTTTATAAATTTTTATAAAGTTGCCCAGAATAAATATTCTGGATTTCATCTTTCACTTTGATCTTTCAAACTCAAACTACATATTTTAAAATGCCCACTAAATAATTTATTAATATCCAATTAGCAATTATAAATACATAAAGAATTAAAATCATTTTTTATCTGTTTTCAACTTAACGAAAATTCTTCTAATTACCACGTTTGAATCGGTCTTATTTTTTCTCAAATTTAATTTTTCATCTTCTGACATTTTTGTTTTATCCTCAATATAATTCTCAAGCTGTTTTCTAGTGTATCTTTTTGCATCAAGCATCTAGAATACTGCGTTTTAAGCTCGTGTAATTCATTCCTATGACGAGAAAGAAAGCAATAAAATTTTACGAATTATTATAAGGAAACAATTATAAATATACAAACTTGCAAAATACGAAATCAAAGTCTTTTTCATTCGATTCATTCATATATTTGTCGCATGCCCATTTTAATTGCTTTTCTAATCCCTCAGTCCGCTTTAATAGTTCTTGCCTTCTTTGTTCAAGATTATCTAAAAGAATAGTTTTGGGTTTATTTTTTTCTATTTAAATTGTTTACCGAAAATACCTTTGTATATTTTATGAGCACTTACAAACGTTGAAATACATATTTGAAGATCCTTTTGAATAGCTGCATTTTCTCGCCTTAATTTGCGAATCTCTTGTTCACTATCATTGAATCTTTTTTGCAAATCTAAGAAACATTTCTCTTGTACCTGGAGTAATTTTTTCATTGGCTTCCTTCGATTATCAACTTCGACATAAAGTGAATTTTCTTTGCGATCTGTGTTATTGTATAAAAAATACAAAACTAATTTATATCAACAATAAAAATGGGTTAGCACTCGAGTGTTTTGTTAGTTTCTAATTTGATCAAATTGCAACCGAATAAATATAAATACCGAATTTAACTTACTTCCATTAACTCGAGCCGATTTAAATGAAATTAATTCCGAATTTAACTCGGCAACTCTTTCTTGAGCACTTTCCAAAAGATTTGTTTTCTTATCCAATTCGAGGCGTTTAGAATTTAAATTTTCTTGCAGACATTGAATTTGTTCCCCATAAATATCAATTTTACGCTATAAACAGTATTAATTAGCTTTAATTAGTAAAAATTCACAAAAAAAACTACCTCATGTGCAGCGACGGCTATTAAAGAATTTTGTACTTTACCGTGTGAATCAATCTTAGCCTGCAAGTCCAAGTTTTCTTTCTCTGGCAGCATTTCCTTCTCAGTTACTGCAACAGACTCTGCTTTTTGGGGCTGCACCAGTTTTAGTGGATTGATGTTTCCACGAAGATTTTCAATTTGTTTTTTCAAGCCATCAATCACATGCTCTAGTTGTGTGTTTTCTACGACAAGATCTGAATATTTGTTCTTGAAATCCTCAATTTCACGAGAGTGCTTTTGTTTAATTTTTTTTGACTGTGATGTGCCGTTATCATGTACTTGTTTTAACTGCTGGTATTGATGAAATAAATTTGTACACTTATGTTGAAGATCTTCTTGTGTTAAAACTGCGAGATCGGGCAAAGTTATGTTATTAAAATCCATTTTGCTAATTTCTTCCTTAGAATTAAGAACTAGTAATTCTCTATTCTAAGCTTTCTTCAAGCGGCACTCATCTACTTTTTTTAAATTGTAGATAACTGTTTAATTTTAAGGGTTTCCATATATGAATTAACCAATTAGGCCCGATTCACATTCAAAGCTTCAAGCTGCAGGCTTCAAATAAAGCTGAAGCTCAGTTAGGAAAATTCCTAATTTTGAAGTTTTGCAGCGGACCCACGAGATACGGAAACAAGGCAATGGCCGGGTTTATGCCTAAGTTTCTTTAACTGAGCTACGCGTGTTAACAACGGCATAAACACCATTTTTATTAGCGCTGTTAGCTAATTTATTTCTGCTTTTTGGCTTAGCTAAAATGTAGCACAGCTTATAACTGTCAAAAGGAATTGATGTGCACATGTAAATTTTTGTTGTAAGCAAATAATTTGATAATAGTTCAATACAGCTTGAAAATATTATTATTATTATTAAATTTCTTGCTTTGTTATTATTTCTAAAATGAGAAATTTTATTATTTTTGATTATTATTAGTTGCAAAATGAGAACTGTCAAATGGCATGCTATGAACGGTGCTAAGTTAACAGCGATAATATAACCGAGTTAAAGTAACTTTTTGTCGTAGATCCTTTCCACGGCGCCATAGTTCTTCATTTGTAATTTTATGTTGCCAGCGGATTTTTAGGATACGACGTAGGCATCTATTGATGAAAACTGAAATATAATTTACTTAAATGTAAAAAATCGTGGGGTGCTCGTTTACCTTTACTCTTATTTTATTAATACTGGAACTTTTCGTTAACGCCAGCTAACTGTATTGTACTCGTCATACCGTTTCATTTGATACCCATACCGAGCGCGTTGTAAAGAAAAAGGTAATTCGACATTTTATGTTGGCCGCCATTTTGAATTTGGAATGACGCCACACAGCTAATGGGGTGGCGTACACGGATCATAATGTCAACACTAAAGGTGCTGATAGACGATGAGAATATTCTAATGCAAATGTTCTCGCGAGAACAGAAATTCGTTCTCATACACGTGTAAATAGGCCTGAGAATACGTTCTTGTTCTCATGGAGGTATTCTCAAGCGTTTTCATGAGAATTGTTTTCT
The DNA here is from genome assembly GCA_963855945.1 of Thereva nobilitata. Lineage (NCBI taxonomy): Eukaryota > Metazoa > Arthropoda > Insecta > Diptera > Therevidae > Thereva > Thereva nobilitata. Next base: position 16,488,935 of record OY979698.1, read on the forward strand.
CATACGTGTAAATAGGTGGCGTGAGAATATTCCCATGAAAAAGCGTGAAAATGCATTCTTTCCAACATGTCGGAAAGAACGAATGTTCTCATGCGATCTCATTTGCGATTTTCAAGTGCTTTGTTGTGAAAAAAATCAAACGAACATTACACAGGTCAACGATGAAAAAACTTTTTTATGGTTTTGCCTGATTCTTATGTTTTTGGGTGTGCTGAGTCCGAAAACAATATCAAAAAAGTCGTATCATCCACCATTTTTTCACATTTATTGAATATACGAAATATGAGAAATTCAACTATCCTGCTCACGATTGGATGATATGGAGATTCGAAAGTAATTTGCATGCTTCTTCGACAACCAAAGGGGTTTACTAAGTTCCCATGTTTCATATGTGAGTGGAACAGCAGAGCAAGGGATCAACACTGGTCCACAAAACATTGGTCTGCAAGGGAAATCTTAACACCTGGAGAGAAGAACATTTTGCATAAAACTTGAGTAAATCAAAAAAAAAGGTCCTTCTGCCACCTCTTCACATTAAACTGGGTTTAATGAAACAGTTCGCAAAAGCCTTGCCTAAAGATGGTGAATAGAGCCGATCAAGGTCATATTTTGAAAGAACTGTGCGTGATACAAAAAAACTCACACAAAATCCCAACATTAATTTTCTTCTTTTTGACATGGCGATGAAAATACAAATGAAAATAACAAACAACAACTGGCAGTGCGAGAATACAAATTATTCTCAAGCCACAGCTTTTATTCTCATCGTGTAAACACACATGAGAATTCATGAGAATATTCTCATGACAACTGCCACTATGAGAACGATATTTATTATCGCGGGAACAATTACCATGCCTCGTGTAAACACCCATGAGAATATTCTCATGAGAATACCAAAATTTACGTTGAGAATATTCTCATCGTCTATCAGCACCTTAAAGGGCCCAATACACGAACGTTCCATCCAACCACGCCACGCCAAAACAAAAACCTCTTATATGCAATCGAAATTTCAAGTGCGTACAAATTGTTGTTGTTTTGGCGTGGCGTGGTCGGATGGAGCGCTCGTGTATTGGACCTTAAAAAAACCAGTTTTTTATGATGCCCTCGGCGTACATGCGTATTCCCTTCACCGATAGTAACTTTATTATCTTTACACGGCATATCAATGTGTGCACACCTCGAACGCGAATAAAAACAGATATGTCAGCATCAGACCCAAAAAAGAAGAAGATAAGAGACATTTGTGCATGTGTTAGTTTTCACGCCTAAAATTTCTGTTCAAAAAGTAAAGGGCGAAATACACCAGCGCTCCATCCGACCACGCCACGCCAAAACAACAACAATTTTTATGCATTGGAAATTTCGAGTGCATACAAATTGTTGTTGTTTTGTCGTGGCGTGGTCGGATCGAGCGCTCGTGTATTGGGCCTTTTACAACAACTTTCTCTCTTCCTTTTGCCCCTCTGCCCTGAAACCCGGTTTTTTAGTGTTGACGTTATTATCCGTGTATGCCAGCCCAATTGTATTCTACTTGTCATACCCTTTCATTTGATACCGATGTCGGGTGGTCGGGGAACACAATTGCAAAAGCGTGTTTAAGGAAATATGATCTGAAAAGATTTTCATAAAAATTGGTCGCGAGAACCAAAAAAGATATCGACTGCGTTAAGGTGCCGTTCGAAGCGTATTAAAGGACATATGAATTGAAAAGATTTTCATAAAAATCGGTCGAGCCGTTTTTTTGTTTGAACGACTTAAGTGATTTTTGTACCGGCACGATTTCGCGAGAACCAAAAAAGATTTCGACTTCGTTAAGGTGCCGTTCGAAGCATGTTAAAGGACATATGATCTGAAAAGATTTTCATAAAAATCGGTCGAACCGTTTTTTTGTTTGAACGACGTAAGTGATTTTTGTACCGGCACGATTTCGCGCGAACCAAAAAAGATACCGACTTCGTTAAGATCCCGTCCAAAGCGTGTTAAAGGAAGTATGATCTGAAAAGATTTTCATAAAAATCGTTCGAGTCGTTTTTTTGTTTGAACGAATACTGGGAAGTTAATCTTGTGGACAGAAAGGGTCAAAAGCCACATCCCAACTAGTTTTACAAAAAAGTCGGATGGCATTTTCACGCGAATGTGCCTTGTGTGAAGGAATGTTTTTAATGGTTCTTCTTCTCCCAATGGCACTAAAGCTCTATACTTCTCCTCCACTCGATCTCTTTTGGCTGTGGTTTTTCTTCAGTTCGAGGTATGGAGCAGTGACTCCGCGTCCGCTGCAACAGCATCCGTCTACCATTTTCCTAATCTGCTTTTCTTCTTGCATACAGCCAGTGAAGACTTCGTTTGCTACTGTTCCTTCTGACATACGCTCAGCGTGTCCAGACTAGCGTTTTATGAAGGTTACTAGATTTATATATTCGTAGATTTAATATATCTCATTTTTACATTAATTATCCATGTTCCTTCCTAACAGATTTGGCCTATTATGCTTCTTAAAATTTTCTTTTCGAAGGAGCTTAGCATATCCTCCATTCTTTCTTTGCGAGCGTCCGTGATTCACTTCCGTAGCATTACATCTCAAGAATATTTAACACTAAAAAATGTGCCTGTTAATTAAACTTCGGAATAAACAGCACTAGACTATTTCCTTAGAGGTTACTTGAAGGAGATTAAAGACGTTAACAAAACAATAACACTATAAAACAAACTTAAGATAAACAATCGATAAGAAATCCAAGGATTGCAGCCAGAGAGATTCAAGAAAGAATTATGGAAACTACATCCACAAGAGCTCGTCTCTGCAGGTGTTAATAATTTCCGTTTTCGATCTCATTTAATATAAACAATTTCGAGAAGTCATTTGTTTTATTTACATAAAATATCCTAACAATGAATTTTATTATTTTTAATTTAAACTCCGATTTTAAACGAAATTTTAGTCTTTAATACTTGGGCAACCAAAAAGAATTTAATTACATAAACATTGTTTATTTAATAATTATTTTAATATTGTTTGTTTTAGATTAAAACGAGAATCAAAACTAAGCCCAGCCGATATGTTAGCCCTTGTTGCTTTAGTTGAAGCCGGTGAAAGATCACGACAAGAAGCTGAAAATGAAGAAAACTCAGAAGATTATCAAAAGCCATATTTTTCCCCATACAACTCTAACTACGGCAATAATAATGAGCTTAATTCTTGGGTTGATCCAGCTATCGACTACTACGGTATGCCATACAACTTGGAAAACATTCCCCGATATGATATTGTAAAAGAACCAAAAGTTCCCCAAAATCGTAAGTATAACAAATTTCATTTAACTACAAAAGAAAAATAATACATGTCCTTCTCTTGCAGATTACTCATCCAAAAGATACATGGTAGCCAAAAAGAAACGTTCTCTAGGACATTTTTTCAATGAACCAGTTGCTATACCAAGCCTCTCTTATGAAAATCATTACGGACCATCTGATCTCTTGGACAAAGGACCAAGACGTTATCAGAAATACTTTTAAGATAATATTGTCCTTCTATGTTTGATTTTGTCTATCCCCAAAATAGACATAATTATATTTTATACATAATTATATTTTATAATTATAACTATACAGGGTGTGCCAAAACATGTCAACTTATTACATTCAATTGTCGTATGTGTTTACTTATTTATGTTAAATGTATATAAGTGTATAAATTTAAAAAAAATAAATAAATAAATAAATGAATTTAACCAGGGCAAAATCCTTTACAGTTTTAACAAAGAACCACACTTGAAGAAAAAGAGAACTAAATATAATTATAAAAAAAAATAATATGAAAGCATTTTCTTGGAGAATTTATATTAATTCGGGGTTTTCTAATACGCCTTTTGCACACTACTTAACAACACTTTTCTTTGTCAGAAGATTAAATTGCACTCTTGCACCAATATTATGAAAACCCCCCAAAAAAAAAACTTATAATATTTGTGTTTTTGTATGTTTTTGTGTCATTTGCAACTTTTGTGGGGCACTGATCTGTTATATACAATATATATGAAAAAAGATACCTAATTATAAGTGGCTCAGAAGACAGGAGACAAAATATATTTATATTATGCTAAATAATCATTTTAACCATATATAATGTAAGAATCTATAAGAAGTGTAAGAGTCTTTATAAATGTGTTAAGTAAATATAGATATGAGAAAACACATTCGTTTGTTTTTTATTTCCAATTAACCATCGCTTTTGCAGATTAGTTTGGACCATCTTAATTTGGAGGCGATAATTCAAGTCCTAAAGTAAATTATCTTAAAACTAGCCGAAGTTGACAACACAGGTAATCTTAATCTAGGCGACGGACTTTCTTGCATCATCAGCTGGAGATAGCTAAGACTTTATGAACTTCCGCATTGGCTAACTCCAGCTTTCAACTACCTCTTAACATATGAATATTAGCGATGTAAGATTTTAAATCCGCTAAGCAGGCACCTAACTATCAAACGCCCTTCAATCACTAGTAAATAATTCTGAAGTTGAAGATATTCTACATATCTTTATTGAAGACCTGAGAACTGCAGATCAAGAAGAGAGTGAAGAAACGGAGACGTGGATTAAGTTCGATACACGGATATTCACCGACGGGTCCAAGACGTCAGAGGGCGTGGGGCAGCAGTCTATCTAGAGATCACTACCAGTTCTCTCTCTTGGCACCTTCGGGTGCCAGCTAGTATCTTTCAATCCTGAAGGCCTGCCAGACAATGAACCTCGAATCTGGACGAGGCTGCAGTATTGAAATTTTAATAGATAGCCAAGCCGATACAGGGTGTACATACACTAAGTTTACAAACCGGCCGGCTGTTGATAGGTTTTGGCCAAACAACCAAAAAATTTTAATTATTGGGCGGAAACCGTAACAGTTTAGCCGCTAGGGCCCATTGAAAATTTTTTGTTCGAGTTTTACATATCGCCCTGTATTTTTGTAACTCCATAACGTATTTTCATGAAAAATATAGCAGCACAGACTTAACTATTTATTATACAGATATTCCGCGTCCTACAGATATTTAGAGTCCAGAATTACGGCAATAATCATTACGGGACATTAGGCCATATCAGATCCTAAAAATTGGCAGCGGGCAACAAATTACCCCGGCTCCACACGTTATCACCAAGGTTGGCCCGAATGCTACTTGTCCAACGTGTGGATCGAGAAATTTGCATTGGCGTGAGCATTGGGGATTGGCCGTCGCCTGTCGGAATCTGCTCCAACATTCGCTGGTACCCGCGTGGAGCCGATGTAAGGATATGAGATGAACAAACAACACGCTGGTCTGGTGCTGCTTTGCTTGTCATTTTACCAGTCTCAGCCAATAGAAACCCTTGTAATTGCAGCGCTGCAGTTGGTTTTGAATCAGCCTATTGGCACAGGCTGTATCAGATCCAAAGCAGCGCAACAAAAATATCAGCAGCAATCAGTTCCTATTGGCTAATGGTGGTCATATGACAACAAAAGCAGCACCGATTGCTAGTAAAATAAACTTGCTGCCGCTGCTGCTGCTGGATCTGAATGGGCCTTAACGGTTTGAAAGTGCACAGGTTTTAGACATACGCCACAGTCGATGAAACAACCACTTACCGCTAATTGCGCTTCTGATCGCACTGGAGGCAGCCCTACCTTGTCATAAGGGAAGAATGATAGGGTCGTTTAAAAGACTTATCTATAAAACAATTACCTCAGCTCCAATATGATAGTATGAAATTTAATAAAATTTGTTTCGATGTAGTATAGTAGAAGAATAGAAGAAAATAGTAGTTTCGAAGGTAAAAATACAATTTTCAAGCATTTAAACGAATATAAACTGTTTTCTATAAAATTTCATTTATTTACTTACACATTTTTTATCTTTTCATCATTTTACTTCCCAATAACACAACTTTGAAAAACAGTTAATAACACCACTGACTAATTTTACACATTACATATGGGTAGAAATTCCTGAAATCGATCACCAAAAATTGAAAATATTCAAACCAATTTGAAAACTAGTTCATTTGAAAGATTGGTTTGAATTGTGTAAATTCAGCAAATATCATGAAAAAATATTAATAATTAACAAAGTTATAAATAATTGAAATTTTGTGTAATTTTTTTTTCAAAATTCAATATCTCCGAGCGTAATTGACCGATTTTGAAAAAAATTAGTGCGATTGAAAGAGAATGAAATGAATTTTTCTAATGCTTGGTAAAAAACGAAAAAAAGTTTTTTTTTTATAATTTTTACATAAAAAGTTAAATTAAAAATTAAAAAAAGTGAGAAAGGCATTAAGTGATAGTGATCTTATAAAAAACATCTGAAAGAGCATTTAATAAAGCTTCCATAGCCGTTGAGAAATTTTCAGGCACTCTATTAGTTCCTTCCTTTAGTGCTTTCTCTGAGTGAGTGGCTGCACAAAAAAGATATGGAGCGGAATGCGAAAAGGAAGGAATTCTCGCCTTCCAAAAAAGGCTACCGTCATGCTTCTTGGTAGAGCCCGATCCAAAAGAGATGAGGTTTCTCAAAAATCACATTTTCCATGCGCAGAGAGAATAACAACAGAAAAGTGAGAATAACAACAGATTTCGAAGGGGAAATGGGAAAATACATAAGCGCATGTCTTATCCCGACGTGCGCAATGTTTATTTGTGTGCAATTTTCATTTCCCCACATGCGCGAAGAAAACCTCAACTGATTTGGATCAGGCCATATGATCCCATTTCCCGCTGGGCACGTGCTTTCAGCTGAAGTGTATTTGTATGGTGTCATTTTTGAATTATTTATCGAATATTATGTTTTTCGTAAGTATAAACATTTAATAAAAACACATGCTGCAAAAAGGTTGTCAAAGCGGTTTGAAAACGCACATCGCATTGTAAACACTCGGAAATTTCATTCGTTCATACCGCACAATTTGAAATCGATGATCTGTAGAGAATTTTCTAGAGCTAAAAATTTCGAGACGGCAGTTATGTCAGCATAATTCAATATTTTCGATACATTGTGTATATTGTATTGTAATAATAATTATAATAATAATAATACGTGATGTCATATGTTGTTATTTTTTTAATTGTTACTTTTCACCAAACAAGTAAGAGTTTGTACGCGCTGAGGTTCAGGCAACCCGCGAAGGCGCCGTTGGCGCGCCGAGCGCGTGTACTATTATAAACAAATGGCTGTAATTTGAAAACTAATAGCGTGCCTGACAATTTCTCAACGGCTATGGAAGCTTTATTAAATGCTCTTTCAGATATTTTTTATAAGATCACTATCACTTATTGCCTTTCTCACTTTTTTTAATTTTTAATTTAACTTTTTATGTAAAAATTATAAAAAAATAACTTTTTTTCGTTTTTTACCAAGCATTAGAAAAATTCATTTCATTCTCTTTCAATCGCACTAAATTTTTTCAAAATCGGTCAATTACGCTCGGAGATATTGAATTTTGAAAAAAAAATTACACAAAATTTCAATTATTTATAACTTTGTTAATTATTAATATTTTTTCATGGTATTTGCTGAATTTACACAATTCAAACCAATCTTTCAAATGAACTAGTTTTCAAATTGGTTTGAATATTTTCAATTTTTGGTGATCGATTTCAGGAATTTCTACCCATATGTCACAATATAAAATTCAAAACAAAAAAGACCGCGTTTATGTGCAGGACCGAACCGGTCCAAAGTACCAAAAAAGGTAAAAAAACCCCCGCTAAAAGAGGACGGGACCAAACTATTTTCGGTCTTTTTGGTCTTGATTTTAGGGTGGACCAAAGCGGAGCGAACCATTTCGGTTCCGGCACATAAACTGTTTTGGGCCATAACAAACCCCAAAATATAACCTGTGGGCATTAATTTTTAGTGGTGTCGACGGCGGTTAGGATAAAAATAACGTCAATAGAGAGGCATTTCCGATATTAAAAGTGCCACCTATAATGTATTAGAAAAATTAAAATCTTCATACATTTTGTATTCCAAAATTAAACATAGCCAACTTCACTCAGCGTCCTTCTCTTTCCGGTTTGAACTTTGACAGATCAACAACAGAAAAATGGTAATGTCGAAAAATCGAAAAATATTAATAAAATCAATAGAAAAAACATAGTAAAAGATGTTTAAAAAATACTATCTTTCATTATCGATGTTATATCCAGTGAAAATTTGTAGTGAATATGTTTAATAACAATGTTTATCTACTTTATAAAATTGTGGTGTAGAAAGTGTCATTAAATATGGATTTTGTATTAATTTTTAGGCCAAGCGCACCAAGAAGGTTGGAATTGTAGGCAAATACGGTACCAGATATGGTGCCTCACTACGTAAGATGGTGAAAAAAATTGAAATAACCCAGCATTCAAAGTACACCTGCACATTTTGCGGCAAGGTAAGTTTTCTTTTCTGGTTTGACATTTACTTTACCCTGGACTAAAAGTGAAATTGCAGCAGTTTATAATTTATGGTGCTTCAACGATTCTATTCGATTTTATTTTGTTTACCATACAGATTTCAACAAAGTTCTTTGGCTTCCGAAATGAGTTGAATTAGTAACAGCAATTTTATGTGCAGTCTTCTTCATTGAAGAAGTTAAGATTTAAGTTATTGTGCGTTCGGTCAATGATTCTATTCTGCTGAGTCAAGTGTCTGACCTCGTCTTCTGGATAATAGCTAAAATTTGATATTCAGTTTGTGGTGTATAACCTGTCCAGACATACCAGGTTTGAGTTCGCTTATTGCCGCAAACTAAAGGATTTCGCCAGCCGTTCCTACGTTCTTCTAGGACTATTAGATTGTAACAACTCATCTTGGGATCAAGATTGTACGGAATTCTCGATCTGGCTGCATGATGCCCAATTGGCCAGTGTCCCGTAATTATCTACACGATTCTGGGGATATCCTTACGTGACGCGATCTCGATTGCTATAACAAGGCCATTTCTTCCTCGCCTTGACGCAAGATGATAGGTTCCTCCATTTGGAGCCAGCTACTGAGAGAAAGGAGATGGATATATTTCGCTTTAGCATGCATAACGGCTTTTGTACATTCTCCACCATTGTGATCGTGAGAATTTCCCATACACGGGCTAATTTATGCTATGTGATCCTCGTTTTCCCATATGCTATGTGATCCTGTACCTCCCGGCCAGGGGAAGAGACGCAGATGGAAACAATAAATTAATAAGCTTGCTCACCTCATTTCGAATTGACCCCTTGTATTTTACAACAGTCCAGTTCATACACAAATTTATAATAATTAAGAGCTCAATTCATTTATTTAACCAACAAAATTTCTATTTCAGGATGCAATGAAACGGTCCTGTGTCGGAATTTGGTCATGTAAGCGGTGTAAGCGTGTTGTAGCTGGTGGAGCTTGGGTCTATTCAACAACAGCTGCTGCATCTGTCAGATCAGCAGTTAGGCGTTTACGTGAAACCAAGGAACAATAAGTTATTTTTTTGTTTTAATAATTGGTGCGTATGTGCCGAGTGACATTCTAAGTAAAATTTTAAAATAAAAAAGAGAAAAACGATGCAATTTGTTTTAATTCAAATTAGAATAATTGGACGGGGAAACACGATGCAATAAATTTAGGCTCCTGTGTTAAAGATCGAGTCGTCTTTCGTGACAAGTCGTTTGAGTTGAAGAAAGTGACGTTTCAGTCGAATTACGACTTTCAGAACAGAGGCCTAGAGTGGAAATGCTAAAGCCTGAACCAAATATGACGTGCCGGGCCGTAAGAAAACTGAACGAATTTGAGCTTAGTTGCTAAGTCGGTGTTATATGAACACTCATGTTCGTACGTTAGGATACGTACGGTTACGGTACGTCATATCAGCGCTTATCTGTCGATTTGCTCGTAATGCCAAATTTGAAACTTAAGAGAAAATCGACAGGTTTTTTGTCGAGTCGATTCGAAGACGGCCCCAAAGTCACGTTATGCGTTTAATGAGCCTATTTAACTTAGCTTTGCATGGCCGAACTAGCTTGGAGCGCATTATCACTGAATCTAAAGCTGTTATAGAGGCTTGCCTCTTTATAAAAATTCCAATGCTACATCCTCGTGTAGGTTCTAGGTTCATTGTTTGGCAGGCCATCAGGGTCGTTAATGCCTCCGCTTGGAAGATATTAGCGTGCACCGGGACTGTGAACTGTTAGTAGTGTTCAGATAAACCCCCGCCCCGTCTTGAAACCGTCGGTAAATATCCGTAGATCAAACTTCTTCAGGATGTCTCCGTTTCTCCACTCTCTTCTTGAGGGTATTTCAGCGGAGAAGTCAGATTCCCTCAGTTTAAAGGTACTGCGCGAGGCTACGTGTTTGATGTGAAGGTCGGGAGGGAGCAGGTGCAAGAAAGCAGAGCCGCAGTTAGACAAGATGCTGCCCTGTGCACATTCGCCGATGCCGCCCTTTCAGGTCAAAATTATCGCGGATTAATGCCGCCCGCCCCACAGTGGAGTCAGAAAAAAAATTACCGTTCAAAAATCGGTGAAGCCGTCAATTTTCATCGAACCAACTTCGCCTTTTTTTAAAATGTTTGTTGTGCAATTCTCTATCGCTCTGTCGAGTCGGATTTTTCATATATATTGGGGCTTATTCTCGTTGTCGAGTGCCGTGGCAGATGTCACTTCGACCCTCAATTGGTATTCTCATTGTCAATCTAAGTGACACCTGGCGACTAGATCGACAAACGTCGAATTCTAATTGTCACTAGGTGGAAGTATCAAGTGACATTTTCCTCGATACCTTTGTAGGTATCGACAGTTCTATTTTTAGCAAAATGGAAGCAGAAAAAAATGTAAACAAAAATTCTTTTTATTGTATATTCCTTAAAAAATTATAGACAATTAAAATAAATATATAAATTTTAATATTTTAATGTAAAAATAACAACAAGAAAACAATTCAAAGTGATGGTGGAGTTTATGCTGCAAAATTCGGAATCCGAAAACCAAAACGCAAATGAACTCGTTTTATTTATTTATTTTTTCAAATTTTTTTGCTTTTTTCACAACAAACATCGCACTGTTAAATATGTCAAACTCATTTTTCAAATGAAAATGTGTTTCATTTCACAACGTTCCTATTAGCCCCGTCACTCGCCAACGAGAATACCACATTCAAAGTGGCGTGACACCTCCTAAGACAAATCTCACTTAGGTGATTCGACAACGAGAATAAGGCCCATTTTCAATTTTTCACAATTGGCAGTGGAAATTGAGTTTTTTCACAAAAATATATTCTGCATTAGCAAAAAACGCAGAGAAACGTGCCAAAAAGATATATTTGGGCCTAGTATAGTTTAGAAAGATTAAATTTATCTCCCGGCACTTACATAACCGTTTTCTAGAAACTACCCCTCACAGAGGGTGAATCAACCCCTAAATGGGGGAAAACAGGAATACGGTATGAAAATATATAAAAAATCCGGCTCGACAGATCGATAGAGAATTGCACAACAAACATTTTAAAAAAAAGCGAAATTGATCCGATGAAAATTGACGGCTCCAACGATTTTTGAACGGTAATTTTGTTTGACCCCACTGTGCGTCCCCCCAAATGATCGAAAAAAAATCGCCCAAACATCCGCACACCACATTTCACAATAAAAAACAACTAAATTAGACAATTGTTCATTTCATTTTATTATTCTCTTATTTCATTCACCATTCTATTAATTCATTAAATTTCATTTCATTTTCGCTTTCGATGATAAGACCCGCGATGACAAGCTCAAAACGGATGGCGACTTCTCTTCGACTTCTTGCTGTGCCATTACCTTTCGTTTCGGTGAAACTTCTTGCTTAGCGTTCTGCACCGCAAACATTGCCAAGGCCCGATTTCTTCCCTCATTGTACAAATTTTTCGGTCGCTTCACTCACGGCTGTGTACATCCACAGGACCATCTTTAGCTTGAGATCTTGCCGAAGGTGAAACAGGGGGTCGATTGAAACAAGGCGTAGAAAGCTATGCAGGCTTTCTTTGTCGTTTCTTCGATGTTTCACCTCCAGTTGGGTGGCTGTCCATCCAAGCCCTGGTTGAAGGTGGGAATTTGGGCGATGTGATATCGTCTATTACAATTTTTTGGATGTATATAGAGCAACCGGATCAGATTGTTCGAAACTGTGCATGTCTTGTCTGAGGTAATCTGAAAGTTTTGCTAGAAGGTCGCCAGTACATTTTTGAGCCGCTCAAAATCCTTCAATGTCTTAAAACCTAGTTCAAAATCCAATAAAATAAAAAAAAACAATTCCATGTGTATATTTTATGAAAATTTGTGTATATATCGTTTATTATGTTTTGGAAATGTCCACATAGTCAAAAATAACTTAAAAACGATTCATAGTTATTTTTTTTTTAAAACAGTTGATAGTTTACAAAGTTTTTTTTCTTTTCTTTCATCTTTTTAAAAAATTATAACAAAATTGCACCATCACCATACAATAACCTATATATAAATCCTGTTTATATTCTTATTTTAAACAAAACACTTTATAATTCTTGTATAAAATAATGATTTTCATTTTTTCTTAATCTTCTTTTTTTTATCGCATTTTGAAATATTCTTTTTCATCTAATTTTTGTGACATTGTTCTTTTTTTTGTTGTTTTTTTTTTGTTTTTTTTTTAAATATATGTAATCTTCTCACACAATTCCTGGCAGAGGGAGTTAACAAATTTTAACTTAGTAATTATATTTATAATTAAGATTAATTTTTTTTTGTTTTGCTTAAAGATATGGAAAGATATTAAAGATATTTTTTAAAAATAAAAAATTATAAAACAATAATATAAAAGGAAAAATAAAATGTGATCAATTTATTACTTTAATTTAACTATTTACAATTTATACTTCCTACACATCAATTGTGCTATGGTCCACTATCTCTCGTGTTTTAAAAGAGATACAATTGTTGTTTTTTTTTTGCTTTTTTAGATGCAGGACACTTACGTTAATGTTATAAGTGCTGCCCCTTTAAGAAGGGCGTGTGTGTATGTGATAATGAGATATCGTGAAATTGGTAAATAATACTTGAAAGGGTGAAGGAGAAAAAGCGGATGTTTATATTATTAATATTCAAAATGGTTTGATTTAGGGGAGAAAAAGAGTTTTATTAAAAACTATGGATCGGCATGCTTTTTTGTTTTGTTTTAATAAATGTTATAAAGCATGAATAATTTTATTCTCACTCTTATTTTGTTTTTTTTTAAATAACTTAGAATTTTTTTTTTAAATCGTTTAAGTCTTAAAATACTAGACTCGGAATCATTATAAATTACAAATAATGATTTTACACGACTTTACATTTTTTTATTACTCTTTTTTTTAAATATTTATTAATTTTTCTTACCGCCTAATATTTACAATGACATTGCACCAAAATGATATGCGGTTTTTATTTTAAAATCAAACTTTTCCAGAGGAATTTATCTATTATATATATATTTTTTTCTATAATATATACAAGTTAATATTTTTGGCCAATTACACGCAACTTTTTAACATTTGCGTTCATTATGAATTTTGTTTTCTTTTATTTTTTTTAGCATTTTTTTTTATTAAAGTTTTATCGTTAATTTTATTATTTATAAATAGCTCGTTACATTACTTATAAACTAAAATACATCTATATGGAAAATTGAATGAAATTCTGCATTTATTTTATCAAAGAAAATAAAAATGAGCATAAAAAAATAATTTTGTGGTAATAAGGATAGAGGCTTATTTGTTGTTGTTGTAATATATAAGTTTAAAATTTACTTGTTTAAAATCTACATTTTCTAAGGAATGATTGTGTGATTATTATGAAAATTTGTTTTGAACTTGCATTTATTTTAAAGTTTTCGTGTGGACAATTTTTTAGATTCCACTTCAATGTATTTGGTTGTTAAAATGGTAAGTTCAAGCATAGTTCACTTCCAAACATCTTATTACACAGATATCTCCACTAATTTTTAAAAGATTTCGATCAATATTATGTTATGTTATAAAGGAAACGTGGGTCAACAACAGTACAGTATAGTACAAAAATAGGATTACCAATAAACAATGATTTCGGATAAAAATAATGTAAAGATAAATCTTAAATTGACTCGACAATAAAAAATACTAAATATCGAATTAAGAAAATAAAAGCGGAGATGAATTTCTAGAAAACAGCAGCTTTAAATAAGGATCTGGGTTAGCACCAATGTTATTCAATCTTACACTGCAAAAAGCAGTAAGATCCACACAATTGGACCTCAAGAGCACCATAGAAAAACACTCACCCAGATAACAAGTCGATCTGAATATCATTGTATTAACAACAATCGGATCTCTAGAAAAATCTTTCTAAGGACTAAAATGGGAACCTTGGGGAGTTAAGAAGCAATATAAGAAAGACAAGCAAAAACTACAAATTTAAATATGGAATCCAGTTTAACGTTTTATTAGTAGTACATATTTTAAACTGTTGCCATGATCAGCAAAAAAAGGACAGGAACACGCGTGAACATAGCCAATAGCTGCGATCCATTGGGCGATTTTTTCTACTCGCAAGTACTTACGAGTACATCACCAATGGAATACGATTTTTACATATACCAGTAAAATGGATCTCCCCAAACACAAGAGCAAGGCTAGTTTCGAGTAGCTAGCATCAGTTTTGAGTAGTTTACCAGTCCCAATGGATCGCAGCTAATGTGAAAAAAGTGATGAAATCTTAAAACGTTCATCTAAAACCTAAACCTATAAAAATCCTTAAAATAAACAATTCTAACATATGAACTATGACTTGATCAAATGGAGACAAGGCAGAAACATAACCAAGACTAGGGGTCGCAAACCGAGATCCCGGATTTCGAAAATAAAGGACTTCAAAATACCGGTATTAATTTTCCAAAAACCGGGATTTCCGGTATTTTCGAGATTTAATATTTTTCAAGTTTTAACAAAAAATCCGCGTTAGATAGATTTAAAAATGGATCTGGAAATATCTGAATACGAATTCAAACGTCTGGCTGATCTCAGCAGGATATTTGAAATACTGAAAGCAACTGTCGAAGAACTATGCAAAAGAAACGCTAACCTAATAACTTTGATGTTTATGTTCCAAAAATTAAAAGCTATACAACATGAGTCATCTGCTCGTGAACTTTTCATCTCTTTGAAACGTAGGATTAAGGAACCCAGGTTGTTGGTTGCCTCGACGTTGAACTATCGGCATAATCCGAAAACATATATCAGCGAATGAATACCCCGACGTCTTTTTAAGACGAGATAAGAAAACATATTGTGGATGTTAACAAGATCGGTAACGGTTCGGATTCAGAATCCACACATGATGTTTCTGTTTATGTTCCTACAGACGAGGACACGAATGACGATTCTCCTCTAGTGCCGATGAAGAAACAATTAGAATTGGCGATTAAAAAGAAATTGCAAACTCAAGATTATTTCTCAACAGACATTGATACCTTGCAATGGCTCTTTTCGAAAACGGTGGTTTTAGAGGAAAATATCTTGATTCGGCCTACAACAGTTTAAAAAGCATTCCTCCAACTAGTGTAGAGTCAGAGAGAGTTTTCTCTTCATCGGGTTACTTATGTAATCATTTGCGCTCAACATTGACTGACAAGACTTTAGACACATAGTTGTTTTTGCGATCTCATTACCTCAACCAAAGATTGAATGAATCTGCCCGGCCCTGGATATATCGTTTCCCTAACAAAGAAAGTGAAATAAAATTAGGAGACAATTTTTCATTTTCTCTCAACAAGATTTTTCGTTGTAACATTCAATTGTTGAATGCCGAAGCTCAGAAGTGATAAATTATAGTCATTTAATTCTGTAAAGCAGGAATGTTTTGGATCAGGTTAGAATATTAGTTTTGAAAATTTCTAAGTTTTAAAGGATGCTTGGAATATATGCTTGTGCCATGACTTAACATTTAAGTATATTTAAAGGCGTTTTAGATACATTTACTACTCTTTAACTACCGCAAACAAAGATATCAATTAAAAAAAAAGAAATAGGTAAAGAAATCTTACTACCCCAACAATAAAAGCATTTCCTATTACCACCTAACGAAAATCACAGCGTTAACTATAGTATTTATGACACCTATAACGAAAAAAAATGGATTTTTTTAACACACATCCTACGATGTTTCTTTTTTTTTAACTTAAATCGAGCAGGAAGACTTCAGTGTTGTGATTTTCAAAATGAAATAGATATTAATATAGCGAACAAATAAAATGTTATCTAAATATTTACAAATGTTTAGAATTGTTATGTGAGTGTGTGTTTTTTGTTGTTGTTGTTGTTGTGTTTAAGTTTGAATCAGTTCCGTTTTACGAATTTGTTTTTTTTTTTATACAAAGATTTATAATTTAGTACCTTTTTTGTTTGTTTGTTTTACTGATTGACTAGGTACTGAGGAATTAACTTAATTTAATAATAGTTTTTGTCTTAATTTATATTTTTTTAATATTCATTTTGTTTTTTTTTTTTCAATTTTCCTACAAACATAAATAAGTCAGGTATTAAGGACTGCATTCATTTTCAGTGAGCCTGCCATTTAAATTTTGATTCCATAAGCCATTGTTGGCCTTTTGAGAAATCACAAGTTTTTAATAGAACTGTTGATGCATCTTCTCTTGTCGGTCGTGTTAAACAATTCCCTGTACTTGTATGTCTGATTGTCTTATCCTAAATTTTAATTGGTTTTATGTAGTTTTTATTAATAATAATTGGGGGGGAATATGTGATGGATTAAAATTTATACTACATACCTCATCGTCATAAACCCATTCTTGATTTCCACCCATATTGTGACATCGTACCATATTAACTGGCCCATGCGAACTGGATGCGTCCAGGCATAAATCATCGGACATTATCTGTTGCCGTTTTGTATAGGCAAATACTTGATTACCACCTAAGCCGTGGCAGTAACTTATTCCAATTTTTTCACCATATTTTCTACCCATGGTATCGAGACACGTTTGAGTTTCTGCATTTCGAATCTGCAAAGGATTTAGTTATTTTTAAATGAAATTATGTTTTAATTATGTGCTATTATAAAAAAATCTACCTCTCCTAAGTAGTAATAATCTAGTGGCATTAAACTTTCTGGATAAATATTTTCCAGATACCATCTAAACGTTTTGCACTTCAGTTTTTCACGGAGCGCCCTTCGTTCACTTACATCACCAGCAGATGCCTTTCTTGCACCTAAAGAATGTTTGAAATTTTTTGTTTTAGACTCTTTTTAAATAATAAAAACGTTTCTCATAAGCGAAAAAGAAAACAATAGATTCATTTTCTATTATCTAAGCATGCAGCTTCCTTTCGCTTATGATATAACTTAATCAACGTGCATATTTATTTCTTGTGTATATTGATGAAATGAAAATTATGTTGTGTTGTGATTACGTGTGAAACAAGCAACAATATTTCGAATTTTTTTTTAAATAAAATTACGCTACATACATACGTAAATATAAAGCAATCAATTATTTAAAAAAAAAATAATTAATAGGAATAAACAAAAAGCATACACCAAAAATAAAAACTATTAAAGAAGGAATAAAATTGTTTGTTGTTAAGATCTAAAAAGAGATAAACCTGGATAAAAGCTGTAGTAAAACTCTTTCCATTCGTCCAGCCATACTTCAACTAAACGCGCATTATTATGATTAACAATTTCAGTTGTACCACCAGGAAATGTATATGGTGTAGATTTACGAAATACATGGCCCACGCGAGAACATGGTATTATCTCAAGAGTACCGCCACACATCCAGAGCTGTTACACATTACAAAGATTTGTTACGGACGAAGCATATTATAGTATCGTTTTGTTTTATTATTATTAATTAAATAAATATTAATATTGGAGAGCAGTTGTTGTATTAAAAGAGAAAGAAAATTTTAATTATAAATGTATATAATGTATTATTAAAAGCTTGTTTATGTTAATTGTGAAAATAACATGTTAATATTAAGGAAACGAGGGTAATTGGAAGTTAATCGGATATCAAGAGAATGGAGTTATCACAGAAAGCATTATTTATCGGCTTTAGAGAGTTGCGCTTGCGGCAGCCGCTGATATGTATCGAATATTGAAAAAGTATTAAGAATGTGAAAACACATGAAGTTGTGATTAATGCTCTTATGTTGTAATTAAAATAATGCAAACAAGCAAAGGATTTGACTTTTCGGTGTATTCGGATCGATTTTATCTTTAAGTTCATTGTTTGTGTTGTGAAAAAACATCTCCCCAAGGTACGTAAAGCTCAAATTAGTTACATCCTAGAAACGTCCTTCTTAGTAGAAGATTTTGAATAACTTGCCTATAAAATATTGTCAGATGTAATTTTTTATAAGATAAACTAAGCTTAGGATTCAGCCTCTTGTACTACCAATCCGTCATGTCGTTCAGGTCATGGTGCAATATGTAGTAGTAAGCTTAGTTTAAACGATAGAAAAGGTAGGATAGGTTGGGGGTCCAGTTGATAAAGCTAAGAGTGAAGAACATTGCATTTAAAATCTTGGATTTTGTAGTTCGGAAATACTGACTGTGGAAGTTTGTTTGACAGTCTAGTTGTTCAAACTTTGAACCGTAGTATGCGTGAAAAGGAGGACTACTGGGTGTGTGGATGAGCCTAGCGGACTAGTTTAATACCACTGAAAAACTATTGCTGTAATGCTACGAGTATATTTCTGCAGTGACTCAGTGAGACGAACAAGAGGTCTCATTGGCACCTCGAAAAGCACCTTGGCGTGGCTTAAAAAGGTCCAAAAGCGCATTGAAATTCATTGATCAATACCCTTTTGCACGTTGTCGGGCCACGCCAAGGTGCTTTTCGAGGCGCCAACCGAGATAAGCAACATTGAATAACCTTTGACATTTTTTAGCCGATTTCGATAAATGTACTTGATTCTGAAACGGCATTCAGTACCATTTTAGCTATGAGTCACTACACACCGAAAGAACGCGAAATTGTATTCAAAAGCTGATTTGAAATAAATGGTAGAGAATATCCTAAATAAATCTTGCTCATTTGCCAAAATATCAGAGTTTTTAATGTTAAATTATCAAAGGTCTAGATGGTCCCATATTCAACGCGGGGTAAAATTTAAGACTTGTAGATTGTAATCCGAGCTGTTGGCTAAAGAAGGAACTTTCAACTTTAAGAAATCCCACACAATGAGATGCTTGTTTGGCGATTTGGAATATGTGGTAATTCCATCGCATTTTCTCTGTTAATGTTACGCCTAGCATGTTAAGAGAGGGATGAGACTTTCCTGGTGATAGAATTGGACATGATTTCACGCTCGTAAGGACAAGGCCTGGCATGAACTGAAGCCTTCTAGATATGATGCATATTTTGCTTGAAGTTTACTGTTAGACATATAAGCAAGTCGCCAGTATATCTTTTAGGTCAAAACCTCGTCTAATATATCGTTGGATTCCATAAGCATTTTTATTGATAAGAAAGGGTTATGGGAATCACCTTTTTCGGCATGTGCTGAACGTGAATTAATTTGAAAGAGTCTGAATAAACCCGGGAAAAATATCATAGGAGAAAGAGTTTGCGCAAAGGTATAACCAATGAGCGCTGGAAGTAGGTATAGCAATGTCGGGTAAAGAAAAGTTTGAAGTGAATAGAGATACTAATAATAGAATCAGGAAGGAAGTAAATCAATGGATCTTACTAGCCATCAGTCAGTTTTATTGTATAGTTGCGTACTGTTGACCTTCATTTTATTTTAACTTTACTTGCGCACACAGATATGGAGCAACGAAGTGGAAGCATATTAAATAAATACAAAAATGATAACATTCATTATTTTTAGATTTTTTTTTTAACGGGAAAAATGCAACACAGAAGACTAGCAAATGTTGTGGAGTTTGTGATTAAAATGCAGTATTAGTAAATTTTGATCGCACGCTGAAAGATACTAAAGGGACTCTTGCGTATTGCTGGATGTTAAACCTTGATATTTTGGCGAAGACAAGTTTAATGGTTTGTCGGAAATAAATTTAATTGGTTCCATTTCTTATAAGAAGTTCAGAGAGAGTCAGAGCTCATCTTAAAGCAAGGGATTGAAAAAAAGTAGTCAGAATTTGATCATATGAAAGGCCTTTTTTATGAAAAAGGTTAGAACAAAGAAAAGAGTCCATTTTTACAATAGACTGTCATAGAGTACCCCATCTAACTACAAACTTCAGTCATTCGCACCCTTGTACTATGAGATACATAGTACTATATTGCTCGACTTCGGTGATCGCTTGCAAATCCACACTGTTAGCTTCACTAGGATCTTGATCATGGGACTTTGATTCTTTGCAGAAATTGAACCCTAGAGCCCTATGATTGTAGCTAGGACATCTTACAACTATGATACCAATGATCTTGCACCAGACTACCTTTTCCTGGACCTCTCGCTCTGTAAAACTCTCAGAATGGTGTAAAACTGGCTTTAAAATACTCCTGTGAAAATCAATTCGATAAATTTTTCAACTGAAACTCCAGAAGACCTACAAGTAATGGGCTCTACCAGAAATATAGAAAAAAAAGTCATTGGTCAGAACGACACATATTAATTCTTAATTACGGAAATACTTGAATTTAGATAAAGAACGGATTGATTACAAAACTACACCTTGATAAAGAACCCTTATTAGTGGCATATAAATGAATATATTATCATTTCCATTAATATAACATCACGAAAGATATTATTTTTTTTAGTAAGCACAGTTTTATTTTTGAGTTAAGCGTTATTATTTTTCATGCTAAATTGATTTTATAATAATAGAACGATCCCACTCATTTCCCTTATTTTTTTTTAAATATGTCTTACTACGCATTTATAAATTTTGTTAGTTTTCTTTCCCGAGATGTTAAAATCAGAAAGTACATGAGGATTATTAGTTTTTTTGGTATCACTATCTAAAAATCTATGCTATTTTATATTTTTTGTATTAAAATGGCAGAATTAAAAATTACAAAGCTGGGATTTGACACAAAAAATATTGTATTGTATAATAATAATAATAAAAAAATAATTTTGAGCAAACCTGTGCTCATTGCATAGTAAAAATCTCGCCATTCATCCAGCCAAACTTCGGCCACACGGGCTGCATTATGTAATACAATTTTAGCGACTCCACCAGGGAATGTATACGGAGATTTATCACGAAAAACGTGCCCCACATGGGAACATGGAATTATTTCAAGAATACCACCGCATTGCCAAATCTAAACTCAATTTAGGAATTTATTATTGTTGAGACTTTATAAGGATTAAAGGTATTTTTTATTTTTTTTAAAAATTTTTGGATATTTTGTTTTATTTTAAGTAATTAAATTTACTTACCCTAAATGACATTTCAAGATTTTCACCACCCCAAATATCCATTCCTTCATCATATGAACCAATTTCATAAAAATACTGTTTATCTATAGAGAACAGTCCACCAGCCATTGTTGGTGTACGCAATGGAGCTGTTCTATCGTTGTTTCTTCTTTCCATTTCTCTTTGAGGAACTCGATACCTAATTGTGAATTAATATTAAATGTTAATTAATTAATGATTAATAAATAAAATAAAAATATGTTTAACCATCTAAAATTAAGTTTCCAATTGAAGCCACCCCATGTCTGATCAGAAGCGGTAACATATTCAAAAGTTTCATCTGATATGACATCTATTATTGGACAGACAACAGTCCGTCGATTTTGCACGATACGTGCTAATAAAGGCTCAAGCCAACCTTCTGTACATTCGCAATGTGCGTCTAAAAAGGTAATAACTTCACCCTAAATAAATAAAAAAAAAACAGTTTAATTATATAAAAACTGAATTATTGCAAATTATGAAATTATTACGGCAACATGGCTGGCTCCTAACAGTCTTGCTCGTATAAGTCCAGAACGTTTTTCAGTTCGTAAAACAAATGTCCTTACAGGTAATGTTTTCACATAGTCTTCTAGTTTTTTACCTAAATAGTCTGAAACAATAAATAAACAATAGTTTTTATTACGTATACATTTTTATTGAATAGAATTTTACTTACCTCTTTCACTAGCATCATCTACTAAAATAATTTCTTTTAGCAATGGTCTTGGTGATCTATTTATTACACTCCATACAGTTCTTAAGAGCGTTGACCAAGCTTCATTGTGAAATACTATAACTATTGAGGTTGAAGGTAGCTTCGGTGCATAATATTTATTTTTGCAGCTAGAAATAAGTATGTAACATAAATTTTTAGTATGAAAAGTAATTTAACATAGTTTTAACTTTTAACAGGTGGAATAATCTCCCTGCTGATATAGCTTTGGATAAGATTCTCAATAACGATTAGACAACGCCAGGATAAAGGACGACATGGTGATCCTTGTATTCGGAAACTTTCTGTTCACATTCAAAGAGATTATGAAGATAACTCTTGCAAATGTTGTGAATGGTCCAACAATTGTGGGTTATCCGTTAACACGGAAAAACAGAACTGATACTTTTCATCAATACACAACATACCTTCGGCAAGAGATGGAGCTTAATGTCACATATTGTGCGCTGCTTCTAAACATCATTGATTCGTAAGAGGCCAATATACGGCTCTCGGCAGTGGTCCACTCTTGTAAAGGAATATAACAAATCCAGACCAGGCCAAATCTAAAGAATGGGATGTTTCGGAGTAAAGGAGGATGTACAATCTCCAATGAAAAAAGAAGATAATTTTCGTTCTACTGTCGACTTTTTTTATATGAAAGTCTAAGCTCAGGTGTCACCGGCACGGCCCTGAAGCTACTAGGAACGGGCCAGAGTAGACATCTAGAGACAGTAATATACTACGTCCAGATATAAATTTTCAAATTACCGCCAAGGAGAATCCCGTTATAGCCAAGTGGCTATCATAGCGCTAAGCACCATCTATATAACACCTAAGCTACTCGAAAGCTGTCAAAAAAAGCTCTTTTCGTTACATGCTAGGTACAAGATCACAGTGAGCAACGAAAAGACAATACTAATTGGCTAGTCGAGCAGCAAATATTATAGACACACTAGTAAAGAACGTAAAGAGGCCCCTGTTTATGACGAAGAAAGTATCAACATGCACCTGTTTTCAGTTACAAATTCCAGGTATGAGTTTTAGTATCATGTGCCAAGACTAGCAAGACTTGGCCTGACAACAGCCAGCAGAGATTTTAAATGAGATTTCGCAGCTTAACATAGGAGATGTGATCCGTTACTTGAATATGGCAGGATAGATCTAAAGAAAACTCCAAACGCAAAGCTACATACTCACGCAAAAGTTTTTTACGAGTGCGTTTACAAAACAGTGAACCATTTCAGCGCAAATTTTATTTCTGTCTACGAAACTTGGCAGAGAGTTGCCGCCTGTGCCGATGTACCACCTTTTTGCAATTTTTGCACATATTTCCTCTGCATCTTATCTTTAACAATTTGTTTTAGCTAGAAAAGTCTTCTACGATATAGAAGGAAGCCTGTCATACAAAAACTTCATATTATTCTACAACATTTTTTTTTAGAAAACCTGTACCTTCCAGATGCAACAGTTTCTTATACATTACATTCAAGAACTTGTAAACCAAACAACGGACTACATTTCAACTTATATACATCTGGCAAACAAACAAAAAACCAGACCAACAAAAAACCGCAACACTTGAAAAGACTGTTTACGTGGAGCGAATAACAATTTCCTTTTTATTGAGTTAACAATAAACAATTTTTTTTTACTTCTTGTAAACTCGCAATGAATGGGCAGCTGATTTTTGCTGTTTGAATTATATAATTTAATCACCTGAACAAATAACGTGAAACCTGCATTTCCTCTTTTTTTTTATATGAATATAAACTTATGTATATTCAGTTTGCTCACAATTAATTAACTTAAAGCTTAACAACTGCGTGTATATTTTTAATATGGTAAAGACAATATTGACAATGGCTTAACGCTGATTAAATGTTAAAAGACTAATCTTATTTGCATAACAATAATAATAATAATAATACAAGACTTACTTTTCGTGTCGTACATCAGTTAACGAACGATTCAGTGAGATCATATCACTTGCTAGAAGATTGAATTGATTTTCTTGGAATTTCTCCTTCATTAATTCCTGCATTTCTGATGGTATTTTAACTGGTCTTCCTATATTAAATTAATAAAGAGAAATTTTTTTAGAAGAATTCTTTTGTGATTTGATTAAACTAATTTTATAAACTTACCCATTTCACCAGGTTTTCCACGATTCTCTTTGACAACCGGTGCTGGATTCCATTTCTTAAGCATAACACTGCGGTATGTTCGCGATACTGTGATGCCACCATCCATATTCTTACCGGTATTAATTTCAGCATCATCAACGATATCATCGTCTGCAACTAAGTGTTGTGGATCTTTTGGTATCTAAAATAAATTAGTTTATATTAGTGATAATAATAGATAAGAGTGTAGTGAAATAATGTAACAAAAAAAGATTGAATAAGCATTTCAATATTTGATATAGTTAGTAAAATATTCGTGGTTGCATTTCCCGAGTTAATCAAGAGCTTCAATCGCAAAAAAAAGAGATTTGAATTCCAATCGCGGTATCATATCACGCCATGAATTCTAATTTTATGGTTCATGGTGTTAATTGAGTGTTATATTGAAGGATTATATTGTCCAGAGTTTTTTTGGTTAGCAACCAATCAATCACAATGCCACTTGCATTTTCAGAGGTAGTAAATCTGTTGTCTAGACATACTAACTTAATGAATACTTAATATAAAAATTACATTCATTTTTCTTAAAGCGATTATGTACAACTTTTGGTATGCGTCAATGAGCATAATTACAGAATTGAACAATATTGTTAAAAGAAGCATAGGTGTAAACTTCAAAAGAAGCACAAAACTGTAGTCGTAAGTCGCGTTCAAAATGAAATTTAGACAAAACATGACTAAGTTTAATTTCATGAGCAATCTAAGGTCGTTCAAATCGTTTGTGTTGTGTATAGAAAAAGCGCTTTAGTCACGAAAACTCCTTCAAATTGGTTTGCGAAATTAAAAAACACCAATTTCAATTTGAACCGCCACATTGCCGATCTTCGGATGTGAATCATTTTAAGACACTTTTGACACTTCTGCTCGAGGTGCACCTGCACTGCTGCGTGGACAGGTGAAGGGTCGTTAAGCTGCCACAGCGTGGCCATGGAACAGACTGAATACGGCGGTTCTAAGGAGGATATAGTCGCAATTTCAAGGTGTAAACAATCGTACTGAAGGTATGAATGGTACTGCGTGAATGTACTACCAACTATGGACTGCGGATACCAGGCGATCTCCGGTTTAACTTAGCCTTCCCATGGTAATACGGAGCTGTGGCATGTGCGACCGTCCCTTCTTGCGCAACTAAATATTGATCCATATTGTGAGGTGGGGCGAATTCTAAAACGTCAAAAGACGATCATTTGACATCAACATCACTGATAACAAATGCATACAAGTTGTAAGTTGCGAAAGTCAATCATTAGACCGCAAAACTTTTTTGTGATGACTTGATTGCAACATCATTGATGTTTTAGAATTCCCCCTATATCTTATTTCATGGACCGCGTACGAAAATCTTTCGATCGTCCATACGAATGCCCATACAAGACGATAAAGCGATTACATAAATACTTCATCGCCAATTTAAACGGCACAAATAAATCCATTTCGATTGACAGGCTAACGGTCGTGGTGGTTGATTGTGACCACGGCGACGAAGCCGAGCCGAATTAATCGTTTTGGGGACCTACCGCAGTCACGTTTATATTTTCTACAAAAAACCTAACAACCTCTTTTCGTAAGTTTGGCTCGTCGTGGAACATCCATACTTGTTTTCAAGGTCATACTTTCGTCACCTGTAACAATGTTACACACAACTTGTTATAACCCATTATTGAATTTGTTGATAATTTCTTGGTCCAATCAATGCCAACTTGTTATTGGGCTTATATCAAATTGGATTCCATATCTAATGTGCGCAAACCTTCCTGACGTCATTTATAATAATACTCACTCGCTAATCTGAGGGCCCTGTGCTGATAGTCAAGTCGCGTGGCGTGACAAGTCGTTTGATTTGAAGAAAGTGACGTTTCAGTCGAATTACGACTTTCAACACAGGGGCCATAAGCGCAACTTAGCATTTCCCATATTCGATATTCGACTGAAACTTCACTTTCTTCAAGTCAAAGGACTTGTCACGCCACACGAGTCGACTTTTAGCGCAGGGGCCACACTCACTTAAAATAAGTCATAAATTTAAGTCCAACATTGATGTGCGCAAAATACACAGATATCGTCCTACAACTCTTAAAGGTAAAATTTTACAATGGAACACGTATAACATTAGGCATTAGGGCTACCTGACTCGACAAAATTTCTCTAAAAAAAAGTTATGGTATTTGTTATGAGGACGTAGGTCCTTGGCATACCTTTGAATTCATTGAAAGATTTATCTTAGATTTATCATTACTAACACACTGTATTTCTTGGAGCATAATGAAAGTCAAGTGTTACACTCATTCAAATGCCTACAAATGCCCTTGGAAACAACCAGCGGCTTAAAAGATGTAATAGATGCATTTTCAAGAGCACTCTCACAAATCCCTGATACTTTTTAAATTAACCAAAAACATCAAATGCAAATCCCCTTTGTCGTGTTGGTTCTTTACAACAATCTGATCTGTGAGTCTGTTTTGCTAATGAAATTTTAAACTCCATCTGTTATCAGTATTCATTTCTACATTTGTTATCGTTATTCAGTTTCTGATTTTTTTTCTAGGTATTTGCAAATTAGTTTTTAATGAAAGCGCAAAGTTCAATAAATTTCCATCTCCTCTCTTGTCCTCTACCTCACCATTATCTCCCAGCATCAAGCAACGAACGACAAGTTGTCAATTTTTCGCTCATCATTCACATCTTAGACAACAAATGAAAAATTCATTTCCACATTGCGTTTTCTTCATATTTTTTCTCATTCTTTTCTTCTTGCATATATTTTGTCGAGTTTACATCTTTATGCTGAAATATTAACAGTATTCTTATGTTGTGAGAAAAAAAACAGATATAAGAAAGAAATATAAAAAAGATTTACAACTTTTAATGTGCTACAAGTTCACCATCTACACCACGTCAATATCAGTGAAAGTGGAGGCGCTTGTGGTGTGGCCTGCCTTTGGTCGGCAAAGATGTGAATATGCGAATTTTGCGGAGGCGAATATATTAATATTTATAAACTTGCTGCTGGATAGAATGTCCAAATACAATATAAATATTCGCCAGGAATAAGGTCTTACGGAATTTATACCATTGCAATTGCCCCATCATTGTGCAAAAAAAACCACCGGCAGATACCAAGCAAAGAAAAATGCCCCATTTTAAATTTAAACAAGAGAATCGAAATTTTTTTCACGTATACTGAGAAAAACGTGGCAAAAATTTCTAGGCAGTTAGTTGGTTGTATGGCAATAGTATAGAAGCGTAAAGTGGTTCAAGGCATTGGGTATGTAGCTGCTCTTGAAGGTTGATTTGAAATTGTTTCGTTGCATTGAGCTTTTTTTTGTTTATTTTAATTTATCAATTGTGTAAAAAGTCTATCAAGATAAGGTGTTCGTTTTTATGTTTCTTAAACAATTGAGACAGGTAATGGTGGTATAGGTGTATCAACATGACGTACTGAGGATATTTTCTGAAAGAATTGTTAGTTAAAGTCTTTCTTATCAGTTATAAACACGTCGTTTAAAAAACTGAAAGAGAATAATTGCTTGCTCTAGTAAGATAAAAACTGCATTCATTGCATCGATTCATAAGTCTCTATGTTATTTTAAAAGGACAATTGGACCGATGCTTTTAAGCAATTGCATAAAATGGAGCAATTTCCTGAAGACCAAGTAAATTCTAAATCCAGGTTGATATTCATCAATTGCTGCTTCTGCTTAGGATTTAATAATTGCTGTTATGGAGGCCATGATGTCTGTGGGTCAGAAAACAGATATCATCCGCGTAGTCGAGGTCCATAAGGCGGTCCAACAATCCTCATTGTATGCCACCTGTTCTACTATCTACAGCGCTGGCAAGGATATCATTTATTACTATAAGAAAAAGTAATGACGAAAAAATCCTTGTCGTACTCCTGAGCTCACCTGAAAGCTGTCAGATAATTTTGCATTATGGAGAACTCTGGATTTGGAATTCTTATAGAGAGCTTTTATCAATTCTATTATTTTGTCCGGCAATCCACGCTGACGTAGTGCCTGCCATATAAAGATCCCATTAACTGAGTCGAACGCTTTCTTGAGGAGGGGAGATCATAATTCATTAGACTTATGCCTTGATTTCTAATTGTGTGCTCAAGGCCGGTATTGTTGCAGAAGAATGCTAGCACGGATTTTCAATGGTAGACTAACAGGAATAAAAGCGTAAGACGATCAAGAAATAAGTGAATGGAGGACGTTTTAGAAGATATACGAAAACTTCGTAATGAATTGAAAAGAACTAGCAATACATAGAAGACTTTAAGAGGACCGGGTTTTATAAGGACTGTAGTGCAATTTAAAAATAAGAAGAAACTCGGTGTTAGTTTGCGAAGATTTCTACCGATCTAAACGTATTCTTCAAACATGTCTTTTTCTAAATACAACCTATTCGGATTTATTCAGTCATATTTCACAGACCAGCGTGGCCAAAAGTTAAATATGTGCAAAAATAGATCAACGATTATTGTGCTTAGAAACATCAAACTTCCACCTTTAGTAGATAGACATTCTGTAACTCGTTCGGTAAATGCCAAAAGTCCATATAAGTAATAGTAACTGTTTCAAGTATTGAGCTTTGTTGGAAAAATTTGTTTTACATAAATTCAACATAAATTCAAAAATAAGCATTTTTCTATTAGGACAAAGCAATGACTGCTACCTTTGAGTCACTTTTTGCATAAGAAAGATGAAATCGAAAAGTAGTTTTAGTTAATTTTACATCCGGTTCCGCTGGTCAAAAATATTTAAGGTGTGACCCAATTTAATAAATAATTTTTTTAAAGAATTATGTTACAAAATTGCTCAGATTCATTTTTGCAAACAGATTATAATGATTCAGCGGCATTTGATTGATGATTTGCAAGAACCAGAGATAGTGTTTCACTGTTGAACGATTTGCTATTTTTAAACCAAAAAATCCCTACTCTACCGGAAGATAGGAGACTGATAAATTTAAATATAAAATAAAATTATCACAACAGAAAAAGATTCCATTTCAAAGAATTCTTTTTTTTTTAGATATCATCACATCATAAATTTTAACAAAACAAAAACTTAAACGAAAATTTCCAATTTGTAACCAAATCATGTTATTGTGAAAGATTTGACTTGCTTATCTTCTTTATTAAATGAAGAATCTCAGATTTGAAGACTTCTCGATATTTTACTATTTTTCTTCTTCATCCAATTCTTGATATTGATAAGATGAAATTTAAGCAGCAGCACAACATGAAACTCTCATTAAGAAAACCGATTTTCGAATGAAGTGCTCTGAATAGAGAACAAGTTGTGTGGCTGCTGACAAAAGTGATCCAATTTATAAAACCAGAGTCGCAAAGTAGATCACTAGAGAAACTACAATAGTAAATGCTAAATGGAGCTGTGGCGAGTAATGCAGATGGGATTAATTTCTGGAAAGAAATGGGGAATGATCGTGTTTCTTTATTTTTGATATTACATTCTTGTGCTTGAGTATGTGCCACAGCAATAAGGCTTGGTCGACGAGAACCTTGAATTCACCGACATAATTTTGGTGTTTTATTTTTTGTGCGATCTTAAAACTGGTTCTTGTGAATTTCTTTGCACGTTATTGAAGAGTAATGGAACTGTGACAAGAAGAAGGTTTGATGAGGAATATTTTCCAGGTTTTTTGATTTAACTAAAGGCAATTTTGCACAAAAGTTAACTAAACTTGGCACTTCCACTTTGTGGCCCCTGTGCTGAAAGTCGTAATTCGACTGAAGCGTCACTTTCTTCAACTCAAACGACTTGTCTCGACTCGACTTTCAGCACAGGCGCCATTGTCATTTGGTATAATCGTCCCTAGGTATTAAAACTCGTCTACTTAAGTTATTAATTTTACGCCCTTTTCGTAATAAATTCTAGACATGTAGAGCCTGTTGCAAATAAGAACTAGCAAAGTAGGGAAATCTACTGTTAAAATGGTTATTTATCGTAACAGAGCATATTATCATGGCCCATAATATTGAATTCTTTTTAGACAGAAACGCTGGATGCTTTTATTTAACAGTATGATGGAAATTATCACTTGTCAAGAGCTCTCTCCATATAACCAAAGTGTTTACAAGCAGGTGCCAATCTAAAGTAAAATACTAACGGCTTCAATGTTGCTTAATTTCCTATGAATGTATGAAAACCAATTTTGCTACTTATCCAAAAAAGTCTCGATTCTTAACTTTCTTGTTACCATAAAAATAGATGAATGTCCAAAATTTCTTCTTCCTAACACGAATCTACCATATTCATAACAACCTACACTGTTTGATTCGTTTAAATACATTTCAACAAGTTTGAATAATTTCCATATTTTCTATTACTATATAATTAATATCCTCACTAAATAATAACACAACTCGTTACTTTTTGTTTCATGAAAACTTAAATTTAACAATAAATACATTAATAGTTCAGCCTACAGTATTATTATAATTTAGAAGACACCCAACATATAATTAAAACTTCATAAAACAATGCCATTAATTTATACAAAACGCCTTATCAGATTCACGCTTAATTCATCCACGTGGGCACATTTATTGGAACAAATTAAATGCTAGATGAAAAGCAACTTGTTAAGCCATTAGCTGGACACAATTTAATTACTAATTAACTGGTTCTAGTGTGGTTAGCCCTTTTTCTCTTTGTTTTTATGATCTGGTGTGATGGTGAAGTGCTGCACCTCTTGTAATTTCGAGAGAGAAAAAAAGATAAAACCAATTTGAGTGCATCGATATTGTAAAGTATGGAAGAACGATCGATTAGTTACATTGAATCAATTGGGATGAAATTGGGTTTTTTTAGATTGCACCAAAAAGAGTATCTAGATTTTGATCGTGTGCTCACTAAAATTCATGGAAAATTGCTGAGGGAAGTGCCGGCAGGAAAACGGAGACCAAGTCGCCCTAAGAAAAGAAATATAGATGACTTCGAGGAAGACATAAGACAATTAGGAATAAGAAACTGGAAACGATGGACGGAGATCGACAATCATAGAGGCGAACGCTGGAGGAAGCCAAGGACAATAAGCTGTAGAGCTCCTGATGATGATGATGAAAGAACACGAAGTTGCGTACAAAATTGAGGAAATGATTGATGGTTGCATACAGCAACATCAGCAGTTCGTGATCGAATGCAGAGTAGTTTTGTTCCGCGTGTAACATCTTTTTATAATACAAATGTTTAGAATAAAAAACTAAAGTTTGCCACCGTTGACAGTTAAATTGTTCCACCACGTCTCCGATTTTATAATCAGAGGCGTCAGTCGTTAGACTGCATTTGGCATCATCGAGCACATGGTTCAGCAATGTAGCTTCTGCCATCGAAGCCTTTACTTTGAGTTATGCCTCTTGGCATTCTGGGCGCCAAGGAAATTCTTTATCTTGCGTGATTGAGAAGATATCTGAAATGCCCTGAAATGATATTTTACCCAAATTAGGTATGAATCAGTGATAGAAGTTCACCATCCCTAAGAACTTCTGTATCTGTTTGACAGAAGTTTGTGCTGCGAGATCCATCTTCGGATGGAAGTATTCCGTTCTTTGTGATATGGTGGCTTAGTAAATTAATCTCGTTAATAGTTAAGCCGAAGTTGTCAAAGCGTTTAAAGGGTTTTAAAAGGTGTAAGATGTTCTGACTCTGCGGTCTCTGCGGTAAGACTTATGGGGTGCGACAGCGAGGGAGACCCAACCTCCACTGAAAGGATGGCGTAGACCAGGACGCTCAGAGCATAGGGATGCCAAACTGGATGACATCGGCTCAGAATCGGGACCGGTGGAGAGAACAGTTGCGAGAGGCCCGGTTGTAGAGCCGTTAAAGAAGAAGAAGAAGATGTTCTGACTGAGATCTAGTCACGAAGAGTAAATAATCTAAGTAGACGAAAACGAAGTCGAGATCTCTCGTGACAAATTATAGATCTCGGCAGGGATGTAAAACGGATTACAAGCAAGTCTAATGCCAAAAAAGAAAATTCTGTTCGCGCATGTAAGCAAATGACAATTATAAAGAAATAAAAATTAAAATTTCTTATTTGAAAACACAAACACAATCCCTTAAGATGGAGCCCAATGAAAACTGCGCTTGCTTTGCAGCCGCTGATTTTGTCAGTTTTCTGGAAACGCGAAGAGAACTCGCGGATGTTACAACAATTAAACATGTTTGAATTTTAGAGACGGAGTTATGTGTTGCTCAACAAGTTGCTTAGTCTATGGACTCCTTTATTAACCTTTTCACACTTTTGGTGCGAGCTGGCTACGAAATGCGTACATAAATCAGTTGTTATTGACCATTTCAAACGCTTATGCTGTCCAATGATTATCTAGCGAGGAATTTCAAAACAATTAGCCCCTTTCATAAATATCGATTTGTTTCCCAAAAAGTAGTTTACGATATTACTTTTTTTGTGCAGAGTGAGGCTATCCCTCAAAATATTTATGTTAAGTCCATCAATACTTTAATCACGCTTATAATGTTAAGTAAAGCTTATGATCGTTCGGCAGATCTTTGATGATATCACTTCAATTTTTTGTTAATCGCAAAATTTTGTTTGCGGTTTCCATAACCCAACCAGACGAGAATATTAGTTTTAGTTTAAGTTTGAAATTGTTTCATGTAATCAAAGGATTGTCTTTCATTGTCTTTGTGGTATATGAACTCTTTAGTCCTAGACGAATTCTCACTTTAATTGCTAAATGTTTCACATATCGACATAACGTTTCTGTACAAAATTCTTCTTTCCCAACATCAGTGAAACAATCATCCCATTAATATTAAATGATCTTGTATTCGAATACTAAATAAAATGACTGGATGTTGCCTTATACTAAAAAGAATACTTATTCAATTATGTGAAAATAAATAAATTCTAAATCTACAATAACAACATTAACTTACCTCAACATCATATTCACCCGGTCTTTTACATCTCCATCCATCTGATCCAATACAGTCTGAATAATGTGCAATTAATATTAAATCGATAATCACCCAAACTAATGATGTCAATAATACTATTCTACAAGTATTTGATCGGAATTTACCACGAAACATTCTTGAAATTCCTAAGTTTGTCATTTTTTTCTGTAAATATTATTTAAAAAAAAAATATTTTCTATTTTTTCTTTGTAATAATCACTTCGTTACAGAGCTGTGTTACAAAATATCACTAAACACTTTCACTCACAAAAAACATAATGTGTATGAATAATTATTTCTAATATTATAAAAAAAAATTAAATATAATTTACGCTAATTTTTTTTTGTAACAAAATTAATTGAATTTTATATATATAAAAGGAAAATAATAATAATGATTTTTTTTTTGTTAATTAAATAATTGATTTTAGTTTTTTACGTAAATAATAAATTTCACGAGTTTTTTGATTTCTGCAAAACATTTCGTCCGTTCATTATTATAAGTAATATTGTAGAGATGATAGGGTGCTTTCTATACACATGTTTGTACAATTATATTAGCTATAATATGAAAATGTTACTATAATGAATTTTTGTTGTTTCGAACACTATCATCATTTCGATGTTTTTGTTTCAGGATTCCTCCGTAATTTTCATTTTTAATGTTGATTGGTGGTTAATCTGTAAGTAAAAATAAGAAAGGAGAAATTAAGAAATAAGTTTTTAATCAAGACAAAATTTTGTAATGTAATATTTAATAAAAAGAAGCTTGAAGAATATCAAAGTCTTGGGAATCGATAGGATAACCGCTAAACTTATGCAAAATGCAGACCTAGTAGCAGTAGAAAATTGTACTTACTGATCAAGGGCTTTCGTGGGGCATGTTCTCATGCCCCACTTTGAGCCTAGTGTTGCCGTCCTCTAGTGCTAGACCCTCCCAACTTTATTACGTTATAGGTGAGAATTGGGCGTACCTCAGCTGTGTACATCTACAGGGCCTTCTTTGGCTTAAGACCCCATCTTTAGCCAAAAGTCTTTTTACAGGCGTAGAAGGCTATACAAGCTTTCTTTACCCTTTCCTCGATGTTCGACTTCCAGTTGAGTTTAGGATCCAATATTAGACCTAGAAATTTCACTCTGGAGAATAAAGTGTGCAGATTGAAGGTGCAAATTTTCGTGTTCCCTGTGAAAAGCATCAACTCAGTTTTTCCCGGATTGACTGCCAAACCGCAGCCTGCTGCCCAGTTGCCAATTTTATTAAGGAATCCTTGCATGATTTCACTTATCACTGTTGGAAACATTCCGGACATCGTTATCACTAGGTCATCTGCGTATGCTACTACTTTAGCTCCACTTTTGTTTAGTTTTTGTCGTGTGCTATTCATCCTTACTAACTACAGTAAAGGAGAGATGACGCCTCCTTGTGGTGTACCTCTGTTGGCGCATTTGATTACCGTCTCGGTTCCCAAATCTGCTTGGATTATTCTCGAGCTCAGCATAACTGCTAGCCATTGCCTAAGGCTTGATTAAGGACGTACGATGTTTAAGGCGCCTTCTATATCTAAGAAGGCTGCCAAAATACATTGTTTGTAATATAGAGTCTTTTCAATAGTTCCCACAACCTCGTGTAGAGAGCATCTACCACTGCGGGATCTACCACTGAGATAGCCATGTTAAGCTGATGACAGTAAAGTCACATCTACAGATTGGCGGATGTGTCGTACGTCATTTAGAGTGAACAACTACAACCTGAGAGGTCCACCTCTCTTGTACATTAATTCCTCTAACACCAATTATGGGATGTACGAACCAGTTAACCGCATGCTTATAAATGTTAACAAAAATGCGAGTGTTTTTAGCATGCAAACTAGCGAAGATGTCCTTAAAAGGACTCTTTTTAATGTGGCGTGACTCCTTGTGTGTCCCACGTTTTCATTGTCTTTGCACGCTTCTCTGTTTGATGTTTTGTGCTCTTAAATGTTGCATTGTTTTTTGTTTTGTGTTTGCATGTCTTAGCCGAGCCACTGTGCAGTGGTAAATGTGACCGCGTTTGTGTGCAGGGACCGGACCGGCTCGGTACAGGAGTGCCGGGGAGGGTTGAGAAGGAACCCGCATTTTCGGTCGCATGCTCGTTTTGCGGTGTTTTTTTCTTCTTATACCTTTTTTGGTGCTTTCGGCCGGATTCGGCCCCTGCACATAAGCGTGGCCCGTTTCTCAGCCCAGCTGAGAAGTGTACTTCTGAGCTAGAAGATTAACTCGATTATTATTATGTGTCGATGACCCTTTCTAGTGTCTTAAACAAGTCTCCAACTTATGGGGACGTAGCACCACGCAGTTCTTTAACATAACTACCAGCCATGGTACTATTACCACAGGTAGTTTCTGTAGCATGACTGGTAGTATGCCATCCGGGCCGGGTGCTTTGAAGAGGGAGAAGCTAATAATCCCCAGAGGACCTTTTCCTTTGTAATAATAGCGGATATCTCCCCACAGGAGTGTCTCTGTCCGTTCCCTGATGCTTCGGCCTCATTTTCGTCCTTGCAACCGGGAAAGTGTGTGTTCATTAATAGCTCTATAGGATCAGCCTGCGATTCTGTCCAAGCTCCGTTCGCCTTTTTTTATAAAGGACGGACTGGAGTGTCTTTTGGAGCGGATCTAATCTGGCAGAGTCTCCTAGACTCTTTACAGCTCTCCTGCCAGGTATCTCTCTTGGCTGAGGGAGGCAATGGCTTTCTTTTACAGTTTTAGACAGTTTTTGTAATGCTGCCAAAGGCCTTGTTTGTAACAACTATTGAAGATCTCTCGTGTTAACTTCCTCAGTTTCGAGAGATCTTCATTCCACGAAGGGTTTTTTTGCTCCGCCGTACTGGGCAGGATACCTTATACGTCGAGTTTATAGCGCTTTCGAAAGAACTGACCCTATGTTCAATTTTCTCTATAAGGTCTATTCTTTCCTGTGGGCACTCTCTTTCCAGGTGGAACTGCTGGATATTCTCAACGCCCACCTAGCCATAATAACGAGCCCAATGTCGGGAGCTAAGGTAATTCCGTTAACATATAGCCTGTCCTATTCTCTTCTATCCTTTAAACTAAGCTTAATACTAGACATTGTATATCATGGCCTGAACGACATGACATGGGTGATTCCTAACCTTGGTTGTTCCACATAAAAATAAGGTACGGATAGATACGGTCTCATAACGTCCAAGCTGATCGACACCTGAAAAAAATTACCTCTCTTCCTTACAGGTACAGGATTACTCTGTACTGAGTACTGGGTCACCAGATGATCGAGAGCACCGAGAAGGAAGCTGATTTGAAGTAAATGTTGTAGATACACCAGTGAAGAATGTTTAGATCAGCGGTGTGCGTGACGAAGAGAGATATAACCAAGAAAATCCTTTGAATTGAAAGCTCCAGTTGGAGGTATGTAATATCAAGCACCAAGACTAAAAAAACTACTGCTTGATGAGTCGAGAGCACCCACCCGATGATGCCGCAGAAGGTTAGCGATCACATTGGGATTTCAATTTAACACACATTGGGGTAGTGAGGAGGAACAGGCCCAAGATACAACCGAACATCTTCTTTGCAGTTGTCCGGCTTTGGCTAAGATGAACCAGACCCTGTATTGACGATCGCGGACTTATATCCAACTCCATCAACAGTGACATTCTCGGCTCACCCATCCTTTAACATCTTAGACATGACATTACCAATGATCTGCGATGGAATGATTCCAAATCGCCAAACAAGCTTCCCAGCTATCTTATATTCACGCCGACAAGGTCTTTCATAACGTTCCCAGTGTTGTGGCATAAGTTTTTATATAGAGGCTAATTACGGATGGTCAGTAGAGATTTCTATTAAAAGCTACAACAGGAAATTATTCAATTCCACACATTCCCCAAAATATAATACCAAAAACACATCGACAATCGTCTAAACAAGTTCTTACATTATAGTAACACGAAAAAAAACTAATTTCTGTCCTGATATGATAAAAAAACAACACCATTTCCCAACTAAAAATGTTCGTTATCAATAAAAGTTGAAAGCACATCCGAATTGAAAAACCAAAACTCAACAAGGGATGACGAGACTTAAATGGCCCATCACTTAATTAATACATCGAATATACAAGATCTAATTGAGTGACAACAGATAACTACATTTCTGGGCTTCATTCATGCTCTGTCGCATCGGTTACATTCACTTAACCAGCACAAAAATACAGAAGATAACTCAAGGCATCCCAGCCAATATCTTGGGCCCCAGAGTCTTGGCATTGAAGTCTCGCGCGCGTATGCAGGCCCCGTACACTATACTATATACGAGTAATATACATCCATCACCAGGAAAGTCTCACCCGGTATGACTGGGTTTCAATTCTTCGAAGGCTTTTTGTCTGATATAAAAGCGTCTAATTCATTTTGCAAGCTTCTTACACGGTTGTTATCTTGTTGTTGGGGTTTTTGTTTCGTTCGTACCGAAAATATTCAAATTTAAACAAAAAAAACATTTTTTTTGTATTTCCGACAAGATAAATTCTATGGTCCATTTCCAGTCCCCGTGCTCGGACGTCTCTACAGCACAAAGTTGGGTCCATTGCAGACACCTTTTCTGAATGCCGGACAAGCACGGAAATTATGCTGCATAATGACCCAGTAACTGTACTATTTATTAATCTCGGTGGTAAGATCCACACTTAATGATGAAATGAGCTGAAAAAGATGATGATTATAGAAGAAATATGCCTGGGATGACCGGTAATTCGTTGTAGATAAAAATT
Source organism: Thereva nobilitata (assembly GCA_963855945.1). Taxonomy (NCBI): domain Eukaryota; kingdom Metazoa; phylum Arthropoda; class Insecta; order Diptera; family Therevidae; genus Thereva; species Thereva nobilitata. Next base: position 16,526,987 of record OY979698.1, read on the forward strand.
TTGCAGAAAGAATTTCTCTGCGCTTTTCAATGGCAGAGCAGCACTTGACCGGTTACTGGTTTACCCCAGAAAAAATGGAACTCTCGGTGATTTTGCTCTTTTGTTTTTTTTGGGAGGAAATCATTTCATCGAAATCCAGCTTGGTAATGCCATTGCTCAACTCTGAAACATTACATCAGTAAAAATTAAATTGATTGTCACATAAAAAAAAAAGAATTATGCAAACTAGTTATGATTCATTACTGTAATATAGTCCAGTCAAGTAACGCGCAAAGACCGTGAAAAAAAATGAATTGTAGACGCACTTTCGCAGGTTGTATGGCTTTCGATTGTATAAAACCAGACACCAAACGCTGTCATGCGATAAGGTATGCATGTATCAAAATGAAATCGTAATAGTTCGTAGGGTGAAATGCTAGTAAAAATAAACAAGAACAAAAAAAGGTGTGGGTGGAGGAGTAGGGCATTTTTCATGGTTCATGGGGTTACGGACTGATAAAAAAAAATGCAAGAGTTTTTGTGGGTGGTCGTCCATTACTTTCATGCATTACTCCTTGTTTTCTACTTCGTTTACCATTCTTTTTCTACATAAACCTTGTAATATAGCTGAATAGATTGTTTTTCTAGGCACAGATATAGCAGTTGTATGTTACAATGAAGAGTACTTCTAATAAAATATAAAATCAGGGAGTAACATTCATAACATACCCTTTATTTTAATGATATTAGAATAGTAAAATAAATACATACATGATATTAAAATAGTAAAATAAATACATACACATGCTTTTCAATAAAACTTGTACATTTTTTTATGTGGAAAATCTAAGCTCAGGGATCACCAACCAAGGCATCATGTTGGTCTCATGGTGGTGGAATGTCTAGTACTAAGCTGAGTACGGGGGATAGAAAAGGTATAGGGTTATAGTGTCAAAAAGATGTTGAACGAGACGCGTTTGAACTCTAGGACGTTGTAGGAGTTCGGATATACTGTCTGAAAAAGATTGTTCTATTTATGAACGAATTCCTTGTTTGTATCTTGAACGAAAAGCGACCTATAGGCAGAGGGGATGAGCCGAGTAGGCTAAACTCGTATCCCGAGTAAAAATAAGACTCGTCCGCACTTACCATGACTTAGCATGAAACAGGCACGGTACGGCTTAGTAAAAATTCTACTTACTTTCAGACACGTACCAATAAAAGACGCACGGAATAGTCTAAACCGATTCTCGTTCGATTGTGTACGTCAAGCAGCATCGAACGTGGTTAGTACTTAGTTGGGGGACCGATTGGTAAAACGACACTCGCGTTTGGAATGGTCTATTATGAATACATTTATATCTGTAACAGAGGCGTGCATACCTCTGGCGGGTGCATTCATAGATTTTTTTTTGGCCAAAGATTTTGCCTACAATTTGTAACAGATATTGAGAGATGTAATTGCCTTGATAGTCTCACGCTCTCAATCTGGGGTTTCCAGGAGAGCTTTTGATCCAGGATCATGCCTAGATACGTAGCCTCCTTTAAGGAAACCATTTTTTGTCATCCAGAAAGGGAGTTTTTAAATTTAGCTTCCTTCTATTAATAAATGGTACAATGACAGCTTTTTTGTGGGGTAATGCCCAATTTCTTCCTCCGACACCAACCATGCACATATAATAAAGCGACTTGCATGAGATCTGAAATGGTGCCATCATGAGCACCGCTGATCGTGGGGATATAGGCATTGTCCTAGCCAACAAGTTCATGATTACGTAAGCTTACCACACTATTCGGACAGGATATACCATCCCGCTGTCTTGTAGAAAAAAGTTTTCTCATCTCATGCTTTATCTTAGAAATCTGAAACAGCACCCTTCAAGCACAGTTTCTATCAGATATGATCAACTGAATGAAATTTAAATGATGAAAATTCATGCGAAACTGATTTAGGAATACCCAAACTGGACCGAGTATGCAAAGAACGAACCCGTAAACAAATGTGGCCTTCAATAACCATAGATCCTGTTTCTTACCTTCCATAAATAAATTAGAATACTAAAAACAATTTATAGGCCTAATTTCCTAAACCCATTTGATTAACAATGTAGACTTATGTAATTTAACAAAGTTGAGTTAAAATATGCCAAAACTTTTCTATTTTGTGTTATACTTATGCCATAAGCTTTGCATTATTCCTTTGTAATTAAGTTTAAACTTGTCTTAAATAAATAAAAACAAGTCCACTTATAGTTATTAAGATTAGTATTAATGAACAGAATTCCTTTGTGCATATTGCGCATTCCTACTAAGTTAATTAATATACTTGAATCAGTTCGCTGCAAAAACAGTTCTGCGCCCCCTTCTCCCCCATACTTGCACCAACTTCAAAGTTGTCGATCGATTACTCACCAAACAGAAAAAGTGAAATTTTCAAGGACTATAAAAAGTAACTCTAAAGCGCAGTTACACTAAAAGACTAGACTATCTCTAGTTAGATAGCTCATCTATTAGTAATAGAACGTAATGAATCCAATGCAACGGGATTGTGTGAATTGAGATTCAACTGCGAATGAAAGTACTCAGCTAACACCGTTGACCTTTAAAGTGTAAACGAAATTCGTGAATGATCTTGGCATTTAAAACCTTTGCTTCACACGCTTGAAGATGCTTTTGTAATCAAGGGAAATGTGTAGTCTTGGTTTACGATTTCGTGTCTTAAAGAAAATCTTGATAATAATTTTTTTGGGTACGGTTACTTCAATTCAATCGGGTGGGAAAGTTACATGAAAAAGGTTTAGTGTTTAGATTTTGAATATAAAAATGCGTTTTGAATTTAAAAATAGTTTTAAGTTTGCTCGTGATTTTAAATTTGTAAATTGCTTTTTTTTTAATAATAGCTTTACTAGAAATACATGTCGTAGACAGACTTCACCCAGTAGCCAGTTGTCTAGTGATTGTTATAGACTTCGTTATTGCGAGAGTAGTTCAATACGTCCTTATAAATAGATAAAAAAAACAAATTATTTTGGATAGTTTATATTTTATTTTTCAGCATACAGCCAGTGACAGGCCCTCAGGTTAGGGTCAGGCACGTTGGTAATAACCCTATCACTGAGGCCGATCTCAATCTGGAGCAAACGATCATGACAGCTTTGGAAAGTAGCTGTCCTACGAAACCACGTAGTAGCAACCGAAGGATTGCATGGCGGAACAATGATCTCTGCAGGCAAAGGAGAGAAGTTAGGTCTAAGGATCATTCCAGTGGCATTGTCTCCCTTAAAACTCCTGAAAGGTCATTTACGGAGAACACCGAGCTATTAATCAGCATTCATTTCCCGGGTTCTCAAGTAACTGTAACGTAACACTGTATCGGATCCACCGGTCCTACAATAGAAACAAAGCCTGGCAAACAGGCCTGGACCACATCATCCCGACTCTCCTTCAGAGGGGCTTGGAAGAGATCTTACCAATCCTGCTCCCATTATTCCGCGGAAGCTTTTGCTGGCCCATATTCCGAGGTGCTGGATAGAGGCTAGGGTAGGCAAATCCAGGGGTGGTAGCACGTACGTTGTTTCAATCGACCTCTCTATACGATTGAAACAGCTTACGTGCTACCACCCCTGTCGACCCATCAGCCTCTCCTCCTTTCTTCTGAAAACGATGGAGAAGGTTTTAGACCTCCTAGCACCTCTCTTATCGCCAATCGTAATCGACGAACTTCTTGCCGACCTGAATAGCTGGGGCTTTAAAGCACAGGCCCATGCAGACGATCAAAAGCCTGTTATTGGCTTTGGCTTCCTGCAACATCCTCCTTCAGAACTGTCGGTCCCTGGCTTGAAGCCCTCAATTTCTATACCTAGGGTTCGTAGATCTTCTTCTCCCCTATCTGTATACCTTTTTTTTGGGCGTTCCATATCTAAGTGTCCGTCTGGTCTTTTGTTCATAATAATTTTTGTTTTGCTGTCATCACTGCTACGTAGTTTTTATGATATTTGGATCTTTATACAATTGATACAGTTCAGATACAATCATGGCAATCTCCTCCAAACACCGTTTTCGTTCACACCTTCATGTCCCTGTTGATAGAGTGGAACATGAGTTCACGATGATGGAGACAAGGTCTGGCACGTGCTTATCTTCTATTGTCGAAAGCGTAGGAATAACCCAGAGTACTGTCATCAGCGAACCTGAGAAGTGGGTTGGAAGGGATTGAGAGCAATCATTTATGAATATTAGGAAAAGAGCGGGTGAAAGAATATATCCTTGAGGAACTCCGGCCGAGATGGTGTGGGGATTAGATTCGTCGCCATTCAATACTACCTTTATTGAACGGCCAGAAAGGAAGCTCTTAATCCATTTGCTTAGAACTGAGTGGATACCAATAGCTTGGAGTTTTGACAACAGAGCAGGGTGCCATACTCGGTCAAAAGCTTTGGACATATCTAGAGCAACCAGAGCAGACTCACCAAAGCGATGGATGTTTTGGTGGAGGTGCTCTGTTAGACATACAAGGAGGTCGCCAGTATATCTTTTGGATTTAAAGCCGTACTGTCTGTCATGTAGAATTTTGTTGGTTTCCAGATATTCCATTAGCTTTTTGTTGATTAATATAATAAGAAATAGGTCAAGGAGATGGAATCCTTGGCCTGCAACTTCAGGGACTCTAGTTGGACGATGAATAATCTGATGTAAGTTGTTGATGTCTGCGAAGAGCTCAGCGTCTTTGCCAGCAACACTGGTGCCATTTGAGTAAGTAAGCCTAGTGTCCAGGTGCTGTCTTCTCGTTTCACTTTAATGCTATAAATTATCCTACAGTAAATAAAGTTAGTTCACAAAATCCATTATAGCTGCTGAATAAATCCTGAGTTCATCGACGTTTTTGGGTAAATCATATCCAAATATTACTCATCTATTGAAATGCAAACTAAGTATAAAGCTTAAACCAGTTTATTAATCATTAGATATTAGATTCCTAAAGATATTTAGCCAGATATAAAATATGAAACTCGGTTGCAAGAACCATTTATTCAATGGTATCAAGATGTTGTAGTAGGGCAACAGATCTTTCAACCCAATCTACTTTAAAAATGTATTAATATATCAGGTTCACCAGTAGAATAACCAAGTGCTTATAAATAAAGACAAAATAAAGCAATATAAATGTACATTTTGGAGTAACGTACTTGCGGTCTACCATGAATTCAATATTCGCTTCAATCTCAGAATTACACAGTTGGAGTGGTTTATCATGTTATGGTAATTCGACCTTCAATACACGTAATTATACTTCTTTTTTAAATGTAATAAAATAAAAAAAAATTCTCTCACCAACATGTCATCATTGTGTTTATATAGAGGAAATGTGATTAATGTTTCCTCTCTTTTGTTATTATTTTCGGGAGGGGGTGCTGCATTATCATTTATCAGCACAGAAGTCAAAAAATAACATTTTATATGACCCAAAATATTCACATAAAAACCACGACGTGTTATAATACATCAAATTATGAGCGAATTAATAAAGAATAATAACTAATTTCCGGTTTAAGTTATGGTATGCTAATTTTGATATATCTTGTGGCACGCCTGCTATGCATTCTTTAACACCTTAAAAATAACAGCGAAAAAAAAATATATATAAATAAATATATTTTATCATTTTATCAAATCACAAAGCGTGAACGGGAAGTTCAATGTCAACTACCGGTTTTTGTTTTACATTGACCTCCTCTTGGCGCTGGAGCTTCCAGTGAACTAGAGCTCTTACTACTATCTAGAAAAATTTATGAGTGAAAATGTGCAGCGCTAATAAGAAAGCTGAAATTTGTGAAATAAATTTCTTCTTCCTTCTTCCATCTAAAAAAATGCAATGCGATTTGCAAACAACCAGAAAAACTTGAAAGCACTTTTTTTTGTTGAAAAATACTATATTGTATACACGAAGTCTTCTTTTATGAGGTTCATTCTATGCCGCACGTTATAGATACTCGAGTAAAGATATAACAAAAAAAATAAATAAAGAAGAGTATCCAAAGTAACGGAGGTTGTATCAAGTACATAACATGCAAGAAGATCAACATCCGCGCACATGTTTCCCGTCGTCGTCGTATCTCTTTATATCTCCTTTTGTAGAATCGGTTTTTAGAGCTCCGCTTTCTTGTATCCATATCCCCAGCCATGGCAAGAGGTAAGTAACTAATAAAATAGAGGCAAAAATTACTTTGAGGAATGCACTTGGGTTTGCGGCCACTAAGGCACGTTTTATCCCCCCGAAAAACCGGTTCTGGCTTTTCCAGCAAAAATAACTTACCAGGGACAAATTCATGTATATATAAAATACTTTCGCAGGCAAAATCCGATGACGAAATCTATAATTCCTGTATCAATAGGTCATTGATGCCCAGCGGAATATTACTACAGGCAAGCTCTATACAGCAAGCAGAAAAGAAACTCTCAACAAGATACCTTACATCTTCGCTTACTAAATATAATCCAATGAGCCACAAATCAATTCACGAAACTGCTCTTCTTATGGGCCGGCAGTATGCAGATTAATTTTTTTGCGCTACGGGAATTCTCATTTATTAGTGAAGCTCCTCTTTAAGGAGCACCCCAAAAAGAACTTCTTCTTCTCAACAAAACCACAAAACATTGGAACAACAGACAAAAAATTCCCTGTAAAGAAATAAAAACGACGTCTGCTTACTTACTTTACTGCTTGCTTACGGGAGGCTCTTGTATAGTGGCTTTTGACTGAATCACGGAAATCTGTCACTTGGGATACCACAAAAAAAATTCACTGAAATTCTTGTTTATGTTTCACTCCACTGCACTTCCTTCGTATGCCTGTGACACTTAAACGTAAAATATTAATTTTTAATTAATATTTTTATGAAAAAAAGTTATAAAGATTGGAAAAAATCAAGGCAAACTCGCGCGAAAGTGATCTATCGCACTCCGTGACCTGCTTCAACACCTGTAATTGACAACACGTCGCAAATCCCACTGCCAGCAACATTCAAATGTTAAAAGATTTTTAAATGTCAGCGGGAGTGTAGTGACATCTGTGTGCAAGTAGAATTAATTTGTTTTTTAGAGTATTTCGGAGAAAATTAAAATTTATTTTTAGTAAGAAATGTTTTTCATGCAATTCTACAGGATAATTTAATATCATTTTGAATTTTCCAGGTATATCAACATTAGTAAAATATAAACTTACGAAAAACAATTCCAGTACAGGTGTTTTAATTAGAGACAAAGGTAAAGAAAATTTAGTTATTCTATTTTTAGTTTTAGGTGAAGAATTAAAGACATGTTAAAACTTCTAATTAGAAAATTGTTGTAATAATTAAATCTTTTTTTAAACCGGAATGTTTTGTAAGTAATGCCACAAACCTATTCATCAATGCAGTCTGAGCACCGCGAGATACTCAACAACAAACTCCAGCGACATCTTTATTATGTGTCTGGCAAATTCTATTGTGTGAGTTTTTCTTGGTGAAGAAGTTGCTCGTAAAATTACTGTGAAAAAGATCGATTTATTTAAAAATAATATAAAATTAGTAGTGAACGTGATACTGTTACAAATCGGTATGTAAAGTGTTAGCACCTTCCAAGAAGAAAACCCGCAATCGTGAAGAAACTTTAGGGTAAGTACAAATACCGTACGGTGTTTAGAGTGACTTCAGATCCAATCCGTTTTATTAAGGTAAGGGATCATATTTCTTAATTAAAGATTCGAAACGTCCTTTAAACCTTAATAAATGGTTTCCAAGCTGCAAAGAAAATATGTTGGGTTTTGGCGTTGGCTTGTTGCTTCCCAGAGCTACGACAATGCTGTTTTTTTGTGCATTGGTAGGTGAAAAACTATTCAAAAAAGATGCATGCTGACGGCCGGCTCTACACGATGCTATAGCTTTGTTCGTTTACGCCACACGGGATCCCGCGGGCACAACTTTTGCTATTTCTCTCTCACTCCCTCTCATGCAAATACTTCAAAACGTCTCAAATCTCGGGATCCCGTGTGGAGTAAACGAACAAAGCTTATGACTCCCCTCCAACGTTGGACGTTTGATGGTAGAACGCATCGTGTGGCAGATGCTAGAACTACGAGTGTCCAATATCAAGCGTCCAACTTTTGTGCTTGGACATGTTCCAGCTGTGAAGGGTGCCACTCCAACGTTGGAAGCCAACATTCGAATCAAACGTTCACCACATCGTGTAGGGCCCTTCCTTTTCGAGGGACCCTTTTAAGGGGTTAGTCTACTGTTAAAATGCGAAAAATGAGCTTTTTTTTAAACTGCTGTATAAAAAAAACGACAAAAGATAGCGACTTGAAATTTTATATGCTCGTTTATTAAACTTAAAAGTTTACATTTTTATAGTTAAGAAAAATTAAAAAAAACAAAATGGCGGCCATCCCAGGCATTCACTGTAGCACTGCCTGATGAAAATAAAAATATCGCGGGGTAAGATCCTGACAAAAATATAAATCTGTAATCAGAACACAAAAAATATTCTATTAGTTTTAAGTACAATCAACGCCCCTGACCTCATTTTAGGCGAAAATATAAGTTTTTTTGTGATTTGGCACACATTTGCACATAGCTGCGTTGATTTGTCTTGTTTTTATTTGAAAAAGTGCTGCCAAATCGCCAAAAATTTATTTTTTGCTCTAAATTGAGGTCAGGGGCGTTGATTGTACTTAAAACTAATAGAATATTTTTTGTGTTGTGATTACAGATTTATATTTTTGTCAGGATCTTACCCCGCGATATTTTCATTTTCATCGGGCAGTGCTACAGTGAATGCCTGGGATGGCCGCCATTTTGTTTTTTTTTAATTTTTCTTAACTATAAAAATGTAAACTTTTAAGTTTAATAAACGAGCATATAAAATTTCAAGTCGCTATCTTTTGTCGTTTTTTTTATACAGCAGTTTAAAAAAAAAGCTCATTTTTCGCATTTTAACAGTAGACTAACCCCTTAAGGCCCGTCCTCACTACGCGGACTTAGATCCCACGCGCTTTTGGCCGTACGGCCAGACAAAAGCGCGAGTTTTAGTTCGATTGTAATTATAGGTAAAATAAAGAAAAAAAAATTAGAAAGAACTGAGTTTCACTAGATTTTATTTATAATCAAACTTGGTAAATTAACAATTTCTTTAACACCTTTATTACACTCAAAGCTTTAATACAAGATATCAAATACCCGGACGATCTCTTCAGAGTCGTTCTTGTTTCCCGGTGGTCTTAAGACTGATTTCCTAATTTTATTAATGTTGATACGATACCTTTTGAATATCCGACCTTTGAGCTTCCAGAATATTAACCTTATGTGAACGGAAATGCTGATTTCTGCATTTTCGTTTCTTATGGAAAATTTTAATATTTCGATTTAAAATTTAATTGTTTATCAATGCAATTTTTCTTACTCGTGTTGGGAAATATTTAAAAGGTATCGAGGTTAAATGCTTATTTTTAATTTATTCATGGTTTGTATGGTATTAGCAAAAATCACGTTGTCTTCGAGTGATTTTTTATCATTTCCGTCGTGGTTTATGCTTGATACCATAACTCGCGCGTGATCTTTTAATTTTCTGAATCATGAGTGAGAAAAAATCAATTCTCATTTGAAAAGTCGTACGCGCTTTTAAAAAGCTCAAATTGAGTGGACGTACAATGTACCTTTTTAAGCACAGCCTTTTGTCCGCGTAGTTTTGCCGCACGGCCTTTACCATGGACAAAGTCGTAAAAAAGTCATAAAACTCTATATGAAAAAATGGGCAAAAGCGCGTACGACCCAAGTCCGCGTAGTGTGGTCCCACCATTATAGGTCACGTTGGTGACGCCAGGCCAAAGTAATGCTTCGTTTGTGTCAGTCTGGACACAAACGTCGTGGTACGAATCTAGTACTACTCTCTGGGTGTCTTGTGGTTTAGTCGTGGGCCTTACAAGCGATGGAGCACATACCTTCTGCTGCTCGATTCTTCTCTGATGGCGATCTGAGTACGAGCATATTACTGTTGTCATACAGGCAATCAGTAACACGCTTCACGCAGCCTCATGCCAGTGTAGGCTGCCTGCTCCCTAATGCGTAGATCACGTTAATTGCTATAGTGGGGCTGCACCGAACGCTTTCGTAACTCCGAGTCATGCCATTCTTTCGACTTGGCCTAGTCTGGATATGTTATATTCTTAGTGCACGGCCACAACGCAGCCATCGCACCTAGCAAGAGCAAAATTTTACCATCGCACACTAAACTTATAATATGGTGTTATGTGCAGTGCTAGGCTAGGCAGGCTGCGTTGTGGCCGTGCACTTAGTCGCTGCTTCACAAAGCCCACGTATCGTATGCTTATTGGCAGAAAGTTATGCTGCAGAACTGGGATGGTAATTGCACAGCACGATAGTTTGCACTTGGGCGTTGCTGGGTTTATCGCATTTTCCTCGACAGATCCGTCGAATTTAGACAAGAAGCACGTCGAATCCAGTGGATAGAGCAGGGTTTGCTTTCATGTTGATTCCGATGTTCTTCTGCGCAGGGCTACCTTTGACAGGGAGCGACTTTAAGCCAGGTATGGACGACCTTGAAGCGTCCTGGTAGACCAAGAAATGAAGATAAGTTGAGGATATACATATAACATGCCCCAACGGTATCAAAGGCAATATCCATTATCTGTAGGCAACATCTTCTAAGTACTACAAAATGTCGGAATATTTTTTATCTCTGGCGAAGATTACTGCTTAGAGGTTCTGAAAAAAAATGCAATTTTTGACACCAAGCTTTAGTTAATACCACCTCAATCCAGTGGAAACAAGTAATTATCACCCTAAAAAATGAAAACACAAAATATCTAAATAATATGTGCCTGATAACAGCCAAATTATATTTTCTCAATCCATAGGGCAACAATTTGTTTCCAATTATTGTTTATTATCATTATTATTTATATTTAAATTTTCATCTGCATTTTGCCTAAAACAATTTTCCTTAAATTGCTCTCTTCTTTCTAAAAAACCACTGATAGAATTAAAAACCTAATTTCCTGCTTTTGTTGTTTTCTTAAAATTTTCTCATCAAGATTTTAACTGAGGCACTATAAATATTAAATTCTTTTTTTTGCAGAAATTTAAACAAGTGTGACCGTCACAATTTATCTACTTTTTATATTAATCGGCATTTTGTTTTGTTTTTCTTTTATTCTTTTCTCTCTTTTTTTCACAGAAAATAATTTCTTAGGTGTATTTTTCATGCAAGGATTTTACTGTGCATAAAATGTACACACTGTATTTATGTTAAAAAGATTTATTCATTATTTGTCAATTATCTTTTGATTCGTTGTGTGTTTTGTAACATTTCGTGTGTTTTAATTTTGAAATTAGAATTTTCTTTTTGTCCAGAAATGGTTACGCCGGAAGCTAAAGATTTTGTTTTTAGTAGTGCCATGTGAAAATTGTTGTTAGTTTTCGAGGGTTATTCCAGAGTAAATCGACCACACGATTGTATTGAAATTTTTCATGCCCGTAGCGTGAGTGAAAAGAAACATACAAATTAAATATATTTGCTTCAAGAAAGAAGAGATGCCATTCAGATTGCTGTTGTACAAAACTTGAGAGAAGAAGTAGCAGTAGAGAGATTCAACATCAACGACAAATGGGAAACAATTAAAAGCAAATAAAAGGAGCAGCAGAAGAGGCATTAGGCTGGGTCCACAGACAGACTAGAATCATAGCATCCACAAAACTGTCAATTTTGCCTACAACAGATAAAGTCTATGCCTTGAAGAATTTAAGTATAAAAAGCTGGTCATGCAACAATGAATCAGTCAGAACTTCGCTCATGGTTATTATCAGATTCATAAAGCCTTGCATTGATAAAAATCAAAAGAGGCCATTGTGAAGAATGAAGGTTTCGGACTTCTTCGAAAAATGCATCGCCTGGAAACTGCAGTCTACACAAAAATTTGGTATGACATTCTCGAGAGATTTTATGCGACCAGCCAATATTTGTAAAGTTCCACGATGGTTGGTACTCAATACCTCTGTCAAAGCACTGAAGGCCTTAAAATCTTTCGTCGAGTCGAAGAGGGGTTTGTTCGAAACGTATGAAAATGGAGTAAAGCAATCGGTGAAGATTGAAAACTACGATACGAATTTAAGAGCTCAAAAACCAAACGTATAACAGCAGCCATTCGGGTACAAAAAAACGCCCTGTGTCCAGCTGTCCCCAAAACTTAAATTCCGCGTTAAAGCTTTTCTTCCAGTTCTAGACTCTTTAACCACGTCTTTATCACAGCCAATCGGAGAATCCGGTAAAATCGCATAATAATGGAAAAAAATTATTTGCAATCAACTTTTGTAAAGGCAGTAATAGTACAAAAATTAGACTGATTAACAATAGATTACGTACGGATAGGAGTATGGGACAGATCGTCTTACCATCCGGTTTTGAGCACTGAAATCGACATCTTCCGTGATTTAGCTTTCGGAAATGTCATCGATGTGTTTGCTTCAATAAAATCCCGTCAAGTTTCGTTATCCTGAACATAACATATATATAATGCGGATAATTAATGATGGACTTTTTAACATTTGGTAAAGGGCCTCCAAGATCAACTGGCCTCAGGGCCCCCACTAACCTAAATACAACCCTGCATCGAGGCAATGCTAACATTCAGAACTGGAAATATGCTGCAAGGGGACCGTAACTCTTGGAGAAATGCGCCAAGTCTATATTTGGGCTGCAGTGCCATTGAATGGATGGATAGGTCTAGTACACCGTCCTAGCCTAAGAAGGGGCATATTTGTAAGTTTATGAAGGAGCTCCAAACCCCATTTTAGAAAGATAAAGCAAAAATATTTAATTTGTATTTTTCTTATCACTGACCCTAGGAGAATGTAAAATTTCAACAAAATCGACGATGTTGAAATCATACAACTCGTGATTTTTGGTTGATTTGATATGGAAAAAGTCTTTTTTTTAAATTCAGTTAAAGCAAAAAAAATGTATAGTAATTTTTTCATTTTAATTTGTTAAATCTGTTTTTTAAGCTCTATTTTGTTCTTTTTTTATATTTATATTTATATATATTTCTTTTTAAATAATATAACACTTATAGAGAAGCCTCTTTAAATTTTTTACTTTATATTTTCTTTTTCACAACGTATAAAATATTTTTTTTTGAAACAACCATTATTTTTTTGAAAATTGTACAAGAAGTTAAGTTTTTTTTTTGTAACAAGCATTATTCATTTTTGAATTTTTAGTTTAAAATATATAGAAATATATTTTGCATTTTATCGTGATTATTTTTTTATATTTTCATTTTTCTTTTTAAATTAAATATTAATTTTGATTTTGCATTTTAAAATTATCTGCAAAGAAATTTATTTGGACGGGTCACATGCTAGCTAAGTTCTATATCTGAAACAGTTTTCTCTATAAAGCGAATATAGTATTTAGTATAGAGCTATAAGAACATTTAAGATAATATCGAAAATTACTACAGATAAACTATTACGAGAATGTGTTTTCATGAAAAAATAAATCACATTTGTTTCTTTGCTAATTTATATAAAAAAAACATTTCATCCCTTTTCAGGAAATTCCCAAACATTTTTAATCACTTTCATTCTTCCTTACTATAATATAATAAAAATACACTCTTTTCTTTAATAAAAAAAAGAAGCGATTAAAACACAATTTTCCCTTTCATGCATACTCTTCGTATCAATTTATCTGTGGATAAAAGCAATTTAAGTTAATTCTTTTGCTGTTATAATTACAAAAACAAAAGAAAATATTGATTTTAAATAATAGTAGTAATACTATAAAATTAAATTTTACACATTTAGAATATACTAATAATAATAAAAAATACGTTTTTCAAACAAAATTTAAAATATTCAAAATCATGCGTTACTTTATTTTTTCTTTTTTTTGTTTTTTTTTGTTCTGATTAAACTACGACGAGTGAAGAATTGTCACAAAACATCATGAAGAGAAAAACCAAAAAAATTATTCTATACTATTATAGTATTTTCTTCTTTTTTTTTAAAACTTTTTCATTCGTTTTTTGTCATCTATTATTTTATTATTAATTTTTTTTATTTTATCTATTTTGATGAACGTGCTTTACTTATGTTGTCTCTTTCTTTTGGAGAAAATTCTAGGATACTTTCGATAGCATTTAAGTGTCCTTGGGAGTTTTCCTTATCAGTTAAGAAATAGTATATAGCGCTCTTGAGGAACTGTAGGGTAACTTCTGGATCTACACGCGTCTTATTTTGTTGAGCTTCTAGCAGCCGTCGGTAGATTGTCTAATGGGGGAGAAATTGAAGAAATAGAAAAAAAATATAAGTAGTTTTATTTATAATAAAATATTTGTTATTTTCGTTAAAATATATTATGTGGATGCGATAGAATGCTGAGTATTTATAAGTAGAGTTTAAAAAAGCAAAATATTAATACTAATAAAAAGCAGAAAGGATTACAGCTAATGTACATCAACTAAAAATATTTTTTAACATTTAATCATTAAAAAAAGTGTTTTTAGCAAAGTTTCTCCTTTAAGGGCCCAAAAACAGGCAGAAAATCGCTGGCTCTGCCGGCTGCAATTGAGGTATCGACTTTGCGAAATCGAAGCCGCGTTACAAAATTTTTTTTTTTGATTTTTGTTATAGTGGGCTTCGTGCAAATTTTTTCTTTTTGGTGTGAGTTCCTACTACATTCAGGAGTTCAAACGCAAGTTACTTCACTTCCTTATTTAGCACCCCCAGACTCTTATTAATTTATTCTGTACTCTATTTCTTCCTTCGAACCAAGCCTACTACTATACATTGGACAATGACGAGTAGGACATGGCGGACTGGTATTAGAAAGGGTGCCCAATATACGAGAGTTAAGAGTGAGTTCGAAAACGTTAAACTGCGTAATAATGCAAATCAGATGTCCGAAAAGGTCAACGATTTGCAGAAAGTTTTGCAGCTCAGCAGGTTTAGAGTTCGGAAATGCAGTATAAATGTAACCCTGCAGCAAGCTTGTGCAGATAGCGCAGTGTACAAAGTGGCACTGCTTTTGTTGATTGCCAAAATGGATCATCAGGTGGACTTTTCAGAATAAGTTTTATTTTATTACATTCTGAAATTTTATTATAATTTGAAAATTTTTCGTTATAGAAACCAAAAGAAGGACTGGTTTGATTCAGAAATAAAATAATTATTTAATACTCGACTAAAACTTGAAGTCCAGTTTAATAGCGGAAAGAGGAAAACCCCGTGCTATGGAGAGTTAAGGCCCCCATTAACACACAGGCCGCCGGTAGGCCATGGCCTGAAGGTTTCTCGCCTTGAGTCCAAATGTCACCACACACTAACCGGCCACCCAAAGGCTGTGGCCTGCAACACAGGAAAACTGACAAAAAACTTTATGTGTGGGCATTTATCGTCAGTCCGAGCCTGAAGATCTGAACTTCTATCCAGTTTAAAGTTTTCGTTGACGCCGGGAACATTTTTACACTTGAATTAACAACCTGCTATCCTAAACTGTCGTCTTCTCCTGTGTCGAGGAATCATGAGGAGACCTGCAGTTCACGGCCTGTCAGGCGGTTGCCTCAAGTCCTCATTCATCCCTCGGACAGACTGAGTAATGTGTGGCTTTCATCGGACCGTGCCTGCCGACTTGGCCTGAAAGGTCAAGGCCTGCCGGCGGCCTGTAAGTGAATGGAGGCCTTTACTTGAAGAGAAATAAAGACTATTAAGACAGATTTTTAAATGACTGCTGCTTTCCATATACAATCACCAGTCCAGAAATGTCACATAAAACTTGGAAGTTGCTTTGGCGCTGCATTTAAAGGAATCGGACTTAGTTTTAGAATTCACTGCAATCTCATATGCAGTGTTACCGCATAACTGCTGCAGTTTTTGACGTTTCTGAACTCACATTTGTTGTAATGGGTAATTCCACACCGTCCACTGAAAACGAAAGGAAGTTTGACACAGGCGTTAGTATAGAAATAAGGAAGGAAGCGTTAAATTCGATACGATTCTTGCCGCCCCAATCAAGTATGAGTTCGATGAAGATAAGGTCTGGTACGTGTGGTTATCTTACATTATCGAAGCCATAGGAGTAATCGTATTTAATATAATGGTAATTTCCCCTAAACGCGAACAGATTGTTGTGCGCTGAAGTATATCCAGACACCTGATATTGATCTAAATCAGCTTTAGATGAAATTAGTGCAAAGTTGAGGGGAGCATATTTATAGAGGTGACACACCACAGAAATAGCTTATCTATACCTTTATTTAGAACATTGTTTGATTAGACGCATCGTAACAATTTAAGAAGTAGAGTTTTAAATTTGAAAGGTCTAAAGCCGCATTTACATCTCAAAGTCAACGCGAAAGTGCACTTTGAAGCTCTTTTATCGCACAGAAATTTGTATGCTTTTTTCTCTGTTGCACGAAAGTTTCAAAAAAGCATATAAATTTCTGTGCGATAAAAGAGCTTCAAAGTGTACTTTCGTTTTGACTTTGGGATGTAAATGCAGCTTAATTCTCAAAATTTCAATATCCATCTCAAGCGAACATAGGGATCCATTAAATCCTTTTAAATATTTACTTATATTTAGTATTGAATTAGATGCACGATGTTCCTTCTACAAAGAATCCATAAATAAGATTTTGTTAAATAAAAATAATTTACATTCACCGAGACAAAAATACCTTATCTAAACTTAAAAATATTTGTGTTAATGTACATTTATAAACATTTTCCATAAAAAAAATAATTAATATAAACAAAATAAAAGCAAATAAAGCAAAAAGCGCTACAAAAAAAGGGTGGGGAACTACAAAGAAATATTTGAAAAAAAAATAATAATTGTACAGTGACATTTTTGACGCGAGGCGAAATTTGTGGTAATTTTAATTTTATTGCTGGTGCTGCATGCTTTTTTTTATAAAAAAAAATACTTTAAATTTTTATCTTTATTGAATAAAAAATAATAAAAAAATTTTTTTTTATCAAAAACGATAATTTAACTTTTTGATATAAAATACTTGAATTCACAAAAAAAAAATATTTTTTTTTCTAAGAACAATAATTTTTCTTGTTTATTTTTGTGTTTTTTGTTTTTTTTTATTACAAACCTTCCTCGCGCCAAGTACCCACAATGAAATAGCCTCTTTCGCGGTCAGAAGGACTTGGGAGCCGCCACACTCAGATCTACAGTTCGCTGCCTAAAAGAATCCATATAGAGAGATCGTATCTTTGGATAGAGCATAATTTGAATTTTTTGTTTTTTTTTGTTAAATGTTGTAGCTACATTTTAAAAATTTGCTAAGAAATTGATAAGATAACAAAAAAATCTACCTTCTATTAAAAAGATATACTTACTAACGCTGGATGGACAACTAGGAAAAAGCTACTGGTTGATTTTTAAATAGTTATGACGCGGTTTGTTTCAAATTCATTGCGATTTAAGGTCCTAGTTAAAAGGTTTGTTAAGGATAGGAACATGCATTCATAAATTGAAGATTGGGTGGAGGTGAGAACTCGAAATGTGCGGAAGGCACTGTTGAAGATGTTGATGAAGTGGCAAAGGCCGTTAGTTAGATCGAGTTGTAATTGAAGTATAAATTGATCTATAACAATAAAACTAGTAATGTACTAGTTCCCTTTTGGGCAAGGATAGCACTATATAACGAATGTACAGACGTGATTTTTGTAAACTAGGAACAGCTAGGAACTTTGGGTTTGTAGCCCGAAATAATATCTAATTCATACTAGTTTAAGTAAAAATATTGGGCATAAAACGATGGTATTTTCGCAATATTTTAACCTTAATGAAATTTTATAAATCTGTGACAGAATCTAAGCGATGAGAATTTATGAAAACTATAGTAGAGAAATATATAGTACCGCGAGTGCTTCCCCATATGGTTTAAGCTAACTTTCGAAGGCGAAATAATTCATTTTTACTATATTGAAATTTGATTTAAAAGAAACATGTACGCAGTCAGATTATTATAAACATTTCGAAAAAATCTTCTTTTATAGAATACCTCTCCCTCTTCCCTTTTTTTACTTAAGTTTAATTATATTTTTTTTAGATTAGAAAAGTTTGAATTTAAATGAATTTTTCGCAGTGATTATAATAATCTGGCCATGAGCGATATATGTAAGTTATATCCTAATTTTTTCTTTATACTGTTTCTGCCTCATGGCAAACGAATCTCTTTACGTAACGTACACATAAATTCGTCTATAATTCGAATAGTTGTGGCAGAAATGAAATTAATCCTGCTCAAGTATATCAGGGCATATTTTAATAAATGTGTCATTACACATTACATGATTTCGATTACATATTAGTAAAATGCAGACTTATTTCTTGTCTTATTGTCCTTACAATTGTTATGTGTGTTTTGTTAAGATATTTTCTACATATCTATTTCAAATTACTAATTTATTAATAATGTACCTGCACACCTATAAATACACAATTCATTAAAAGGGATTAACTAGCTTTCTCGGCCTGAGCTTTCTACTAACCGCAATATAGGACCACCTACAAATAAGAACTCAGACAAATTGTTACATACACTTAATAATTAAATTAAGCTTAAGACATCAAATTATTGACAAATACACAAAGGACATTCTCATAACAATTATTTTTTTTAATTATAGTAGTAGTAAAAAAAATAATAATAATAATAAAACGAAATAAAAATTGTTTATTTGTTAACATTGTACTCACTCGTATGTTTTCCAATTCATCTTGAGTACTTTGCAGCTGTGTTAGAAGCTCTGGTATAGAAACTCGATTTGGTGTCCTGTGGGCTAGTTCTAAAACCTTTTGAAAGATCAATCAGATATTAAAAAAAGTTATTCACTATGGAATACTAAGATCGAATAGTACTTTGTCAGCATGAGCCATCCTTTCAGCTTCCTGACCTTTGGTATATAAGTGAAGATACATTTTATTATGTTTTGTTTCTTGCTCTTGTAGCTTTCGTTGTAAATCTTCTAGTTGCTTTTCCAATTCACGGATACGTTCCTTGGCTGCTTCATAATCTGGAACAATATCAGCATATCTAGTATTGCATTCAGCTAGTTTTTGTAGTAGCGCTTCAACTTTATCGTTATGCGAACGTTTTATATCACTAGTAGCAGCATCTTGTGTCTTAACAAGCTCTTCAATTTTTTTCTCATACATTTTAATAATTTCCTGCCGCTGATCTTCCATTGTATTAATATCACTACCACATGCCTTGTCTTGTGTATGAACAAAAGAGTCTTTAGAATGAACGGATGATGTTGTTAGATCCTCAAAATGACCAGAATCGGCGAATGAGCTCTGCATTTCAGAGCAGGACATTTTATCCATGAATTGTACTTGATGAATACCATGATTATGTAGGGCATGCCGTGGACTAGCTTTAACGCATTCATCAACCATGTCCACAATTGGTGATACATCCTGTGATGTTTTCAGTTCGGTTGTTGCTTCTCGTACAGTTACTGCATCACTAGAATTGGATCGATCTTCCGGAGAGCTTAAAGATGCTTTAAACAACCGTAGCTCGACAACTTCACGCGTTAGCCGCAATATTTCGCTATCTTTTTGCTCTAAATCTTGTCGAGCATGCGTCAATAGCTCCTTTAATCGGCGTATTTGTCTCTGTGCTCTCTGTGTTGGTGTTAGATAATCCTCACCAACTTGCCCAGCATATGATGAGCAATGGACAACATATTTCATTTTTCTACCACTAAATGTTGTTCCGTTTCTAAAATCGTTATAGAATTTTGATAAGTAATTTTATTGATAAATATTAAATAATTGCAAAACTTACCGTGCAACATAGGGATGCTCACAAGACATTGTGGATCGACCAGATGTTGCCGAACTATAGCTGTATAGAGAGTCTAAATCGTCATCGAGGTAGATATGAGGTGAATCTGGTGTTACTGGCGGTGTTTTTGGGGTTGTTTTCGTTAATGGTGGTGCCGTCGATGGTGTTTTTGGTGTATGCGGAGATTTTGGTGTTCTCGCTGATGATCCTGTATTATTCACACCAGTTGCTGATCCGTTCAGATTCAACGACTGCAAAACACACATCCAAAAAAATAATGAAACAAAAAATATAATAGCGCACATGAAACATTATTTAGACCATGTAAAATTTTTGTTTCAAGTTCATTTTATAGAAAGTAAAAAACAATTTTTTTTGTGTGTTGTTATGAGATTTCACACTCCACTTCAGTACCTACTCTAAATAAGTAATACGAAAACAAAAACCGATGATTTTTGATCCACAGATTCGGTGGTGCATGGCCAAAAACTTGTTGTTTTCCATTCACTTGCCGAGTATTGTATAATAAAATTGAATTGAGTCACGATACTCGGGAATTTGGTTCAATAAATCTTTGATGGTTAAAAATTAATTAAAAGAAGAAAAATGATTTCGTTTTTGTTGCAACGAAAATGCAATGGAATTCTGCTTTTGGCTCATGAGCAATTTTTTTGGTTTTTTTTATCTAAAAAAATGAAGAGAGTGAAGAATCGGGAATCTAATGTGAAAATTAAAGCAATAAAAAGACTGTAATTAAAAAATAACTTTGTTTCGAAGTGAGTTTATATAATCACAAATTCATGGAAGGCATTTCCTTCTGTGTTTTTTAATAAGACCATCCCATGTTGGAAAACCCTTAATGAGAGGAAACTGCTTTTCAGATTAAGAAATTTTTGCACGAAATTCTGTTAATATTATTACGGAAACACTACTAGTTTACGAAAGTCTGTTGTTGAGACTTCATACGATAAATATCTCATATCTAGTCCTCGAAACCATTCAATGGCCCACTTAAAAAAAAACGGCAAGCGATGACCTACTCTGCTGCTTTCATAAAAATATCTTATGACTTCATCTTTAATTTCAATTAGAAGGCTTTAAGCAAAATCTTTTGTTATTTTGTATGGAAAAGGCGAGGCCGAGAAATGGAGATAAATAAGAAGGAATCTTGCCAAATCTGCTGGAATTGTTACTCCACTCAAAATGCTCGAAATTAAATTGAGACAGAATGGAAAAAATCCAAGGATGCGATGGCATTCGAGGACATGTCGAGTTTATTGCTTCCTTAGTCCTATGATGAGAATTTAAGGAATCCTTGAAATTGTCTCTTTTTTTTATCTTGTGGGAGTTGATTATAACGAGTTTCTTTTTTCTAGGTTAATTTATTTGGATTTTTTTCAAATTTTTTTGGGGGTGGGATTTTTGCGTCATGAACGTTTATATTTCATTAGATGCCATTTTGGGAGGGATTAATATGAGTGTGAGTAAAATATATCTGGAATATCTGAAAAATGTATGCATTTCAAAGTGGTTTGCCTTAATTAATTAAGAAATTTCGTATTTTTTCCGTATGTTTTGCGTTCGAAATTTGGGATGCAAATGACATTGAATTTAATGATCAGAAACTTGACTTTTTCGCAAACAGTTTTTATAAACAGTGCATTCCATTCTAATTTTTATAATTGCTTCTTGGATCAATTCTAACAAATCTTCTCGAGTTTGGAAACATTTCAATATTTTTATAGTATTGTAATATATAAATTTAAGCCTTTGGGAAGTATAGAACATTTTTTGTCCGTCGTACCCTTCTATGACAATAGAGAACTACGATCCTACACACTCGTCGAGTAAAGGAATGAAGAAACTGAAAAGGAGGTTAGAAGAGGCCTTCAACCAGGCCATGAGGTGCGAAAAGAAATGGAAAATAACTCTGAGACGACGAGGAAGAAAGTCGATGAGGAACTTCTGCTCCAGAATGGAGAGAATATCGTAAATCAGTAGGCTTCAAAAAAATGATCTCCAGGTACCGAGTCTTCAAAATTGGTCTCGTTTGTGATGTAACGGAAAGGATGGCGAAGAAGCTGGAGCAAACTACAAGAATCTGACGGAAGCTCACTTATCATGTGACTACGTCTTGGGGTATTCGTGATAGGTCTTGGGGTATTCAAAATCTAATGGCTACAAAGCTGCACCGAGATAAGACTGATCGGATGTTGGGAGAAGCCAAAAGTGGCACAGAGACTTGATACGATATTCCACGCTTTGCTCCAATAAGAGAAAAAGTCATTACCCTTAGGCTTCCGCCAGCAAGACAGGTGCTAGCTTCTTTACTAGGCAGATAGGAAGTTTGAGAGTTTTAGTCTGTGATGCTCGGAAATCAGCGGAACTTGGAGAGTCGTAATGGGGAGTGATGTACAACCTGATAGCGTATCCTACAAATCTGAGGTAAAAATTGTCTGTCAACTCGGATTTTGGAGTTGCTGGTAAGCAACAGCACCGAGAAATAGTTCGATGAGGAACACTAGAAATGATGGGATGCTGAAAGCAGTCGTAGACAAGCCTAAAATGGTGCTTAGGATGTCAAGTGCCGCAGCTAGAAGAATATCCTTCACCTTGCTGCATCTGCAGCCCTCAGATGGCTTGTGGCACTATCCAACGGGCACAGAAGTTTCAGGTATCAGCTGAAAAAAATTAGAATTCTTGAAGTGGACACCTAGCGACTGTGATTGGAGAAAAACGAGTCGGCCACGCATATTGTGAGTCATAGTCCGGCGTTAGCGCAGGGAGGAGCTTCTAACACAAGAGATAGGTTCCTTTAAACAGGTACTTACGATGACTAGAAGTTAGGCCTTAGGGCAGGCGACCGCATTCTCATTGAAATTTGTTCGATTAAGCATCCATCGATAGATTTATAATAGTAGCGTTTTTTTTATGTAGAAGTCTAAGCGCATGTGTCACCCTTTGTACTATCAGTCCGTTATGTCGTTTACGTCATGGTCAAATGTCTAGTAGTAAGCTTAGCTCGAAGGATAGGGAAGGAATAAGACAGATTAAGAGAGTCTGGGGGTTGCAAGAAGAGATGGCGATGAACCTTGCGTTTGAACTTCTGCATGTTTTATGAGTTCGGGAATACTGACGGTTCCACAGTCGAGTTGTTCTCACCGTGCTGGCTCAGCCCAGACTTCGTCCAACGTGTTAACAGACTTGCGAGAAAATTTTATTAGGAGTACAAATTGAAAACTGACATTTTCCAATAGATGGCGCCAGCAGTAAAATGGTGGACTAAAATGTCAGACCAGAAATATCAAATGGATAAGCTAGACATCAGCGAATGTTTTCAACGCTACAAAGTCTAGATTTGGACGTGGAAGATAAGGAGCATGCCGGACCGGTGAAAAACTTTAAAACCGCAGAATTTAAGGCATTACTGGGTGAAGATCCATGTCAAACGCAACAAGAACTTGGGCATGACTTAAGCCATTTTCCATCGTTTGAAGCCTTGGGAATGATCCAAAAGCAAGAATCGGGTGCCATACCAGCTGAAGCGAGAGACGTCGAACGTCGTTTTTTCACGTGCCAACAACGGAAAAGGGAGGGAGCATCGTATTGTAACTGGCGATAAAGAATGTATCCGCTACGATAATTCAAAGCGAAAAAATCATGGTCATGCATCAGCATCGACGACCAAGTCAAACATCGATGGCTTAAAGCACATGCTGTGTATTTGGTGGGACCTAGCTAGCGGTATATTATGAGCTGCTGCAACCTGGTGAAACCATCAGAGAATGTCGCTACCGAACACAACTAATGCGTTTGCGCCGTAAATTGAAGAAAAAACGACCACAATTCGAGCAAAGATGTGACAAAGTGAATTTACAGCACGTCAACGCTCGGCCGCATGTTGCTAATGTCGTTAAAACCCTCCTGGAAACACTGAATTGGGATGTCCTAGCCAACTCGCCGTATTGTCCAGAAATATTATAAGATTGCAACATAACCAGCTTTATTTGCACCGCAAAATGGGCAGGTCACCTCGCGAGACCAAAACCGAAGAGGGCGTTGAGTAAAACCTTACGGTTTTACCCAGATGAGAAAAGAGCACAATAGTTAGACCAAAGTATAGTTGAACCGGACTTACACGAGGCAGTACATTTGTCCCTTACATGACGGTAAATTGTACTGAGGCCTCAATTTTTTTAATTGTTCCGGTTCAAAAATAATGTCCTACTGCTATATGAGCGTGTATCGAGATAAATGAAGCGAGGTGTGATTGTAAATTACGTAGTGGAGAGACATTTCTTACTTCTTTTGCGGCAGTAAAATATCCAATTTGAACTGTGGTGAGGTGAAATTATAAACACGAACTGAAGACACATTTCTTACATTTTTTGAGGGAGTGAAATTTTGTACTGGAGAGACATTTCTTACTTCTTTTACGGTAGGAAAATTTCCAGCTTAAAATTAGGCGAAGTGGGATTGCAAAATATAAATATACGCAGTTTAATGCATATTAGAATCAAATTCGTGAAAAAATCAATTCATTGGTATTTATTTTCTTTCTTTTTTTAATTTGCTTGTTTTTGTCGTTTGGCATTACCTCGCTTCATTTTAAGTATGACATTGTACTGGCTCAAAAGAAAGAAGAGGCACGTCTTACAAACTCATTTTATTATCGTGTCCTACCCAACGCTAGACTAAAGGCAAGGTGGTTGGATGTCGTTGAGTGAGACCTTACACGTTTAGGAGTGCGGAACTGGAGTACAAACGCTAATAACCATCAAGAGATATGAAAAAAGAGCATTAAGAACGCCAAGGCTCAGCGAAATGAGGAAGTGTTGTTAGTCCAAAAAAATTATGAGATTGGTCTTTTCTGAAATCATCAAAGAAGGAAAAAAATTTTCAGGCTAAAAGTGCATTGAACTTTATATTGTTTGCAGCCATAAGTTGAAGAATATTCTTGTACTATATCAACATTTTTTTTTGTTATTTTATAATTTTTTCCCAATAGAAAGAACATTAGCCACATATGTAGGCCCCTTGGCTGAAAGTCGAGTCGTGTAGCGTGACAAATCGTTTGAGTTAAAGAAAGTGAAGTTTCAGTCGAATTACGACTTTTCCCTACCCCACACTACTCGACTTTCAGCACAGGAGCGAAATGTTCAAAAAATATCTATAAATAAAATAAACGTACATACAGGTTGTCACGTGGCAGATTTAGGATTTGAAATTCAAAATATTTGTAAACCCAATGCAAGGAGGAGCAGGAGTGAAATACAGTCGGCCCGGCATCTGTGCGGCTTGTTTCCCTGAGTACAAATAAATTTAAATACAAAATATAATTAAAACTCATTACGAAAATCCTCACACTCATCTTTGTTCTTATGTTTAATATTCTGATTTAAGAAAAAAAAATTTAATCAAATTCATCTGTATCTACTTTAGCTCCCAAGTCTAATTGACAACAACTGAAGCAAAATTCTAAAATTTGCCTAATCCAATTAATTTTGATGATATATTATATTTCTTCAGAGACATTTTATTTAAGCCTTAATAAGCACTTCTTTTCCAGCTCTATTTTGATTTACATCATAATTTTAACAAATAAAACCAGAAATAATGAACGATAACAAAAACAGGAAACTTTCTACACAGTATAACCTTCATCCCCTTTAGAGCACTTATAAGCTTCCCAAGTCCCAACTGAATTAGAAGGATGTTCCAACAATAATGTAACGAACAGCAAAGGAAGATAAAAAAAAATAAGAGTGTGCAGAATATATTTCCAACAATTGTCGTGCTTTTGTTCTAACAAAATAGATACAAGAAGTTATTATTATATCAAAATAATATACCTTTATACACCTACACGTACCTGAATACAACGTTGACTGAAAATTATATTATGGAGAACAAGTGATGATGGGGGTGGAAGTATATTGTAATAAAATCATACACTTGTACGTTATTCTTGTATAGCGTACAATGACCTAGAGTTTGTATTAAAGTTTTCTTTCTCATACTCTTTAATAATATACACACGCAAAGTAACGTTCTTTTTTTATAGTTAAGAGAAATATAAAACAAGGAAAAATATTGACGGTAAGATTAATGGTATGGCATGAATGTACATAAAAAATCCTTTATTTTCTATTATACAAGAGCTTATACCTCTCTCTGGCAACTATCCAATTTTAGTCCTAGCTGCAGTTTAATCAGAGATAACAACGAGGGCATTGGGGATATCCTGTTGAAATTGTTTTGTAGGAAAAAATGTAGGTATAGCCTTGTTTTTAATTACTAAAGTGACAATAAAGACAAATAGTAAATGGTTAAATAAAATAAAATAGGAATGATGTAACAGTTTGGAAGTCGTCCTACATTTCTTCTATATTTAGAAAAGAAATAACGAAGAATTCTTGACCATCTTCTTATACTTTAATCTACTAGTGACACGAAATTGTTTAAGGATATTCTTTGTAGTAACACATTTTAATCCTTGGTTTGGTGCTGTTTAATGATTGTTAATTAAATTATCTGTTTTGGAAGTAAATATTTAAAACATATTTAAACATAATTTACATACCACCGCAGCAATGTAATATATTCCAGCCTTGATGGATATAACACTATGAAGTAGGAAGTCCCACTCCAGGAATAAAATCGATGAAACTTTCCTTAAAAAAATTTCTTCTTCAACAAACACCAAATCCAAAGAGTTTGGAATTTTAATTGGAAGACACAGAATATCTCACAGGATTTTAACAACAATAAAAACCATACTTCAGCTGCATTCTAGAATAAGCTCTAACTGGAATGCCCTTTCGCACTATATATATCTACAACAATTCACAGTGCACACAGCGCCAACAAGAACAATACACTTCAACTGAGCAAAGTGCAATCTGCACTTGCCTCGAAGCCGTAGCACATATCAGGGGAAATGCCACATGGACACTGAAAAAGCCACAGAAACTTTTGGTGCTCCTCTATGAAACCCCATAACAACAAAAACAACAACACACTGACTCCATACTATAAGGGGGATTCTTTGTTAATGTTGTATTTTTTTTTTCGTTGGGTTGGTGGTTGGTTGGTGTAAAAGGGGCGGATAGGCGAAAATCGATATATTCACAATTATATTACAGCTGGAGATTGTCTCTTACCATTCCATTTGGATCGCGTTTTCCTGCCACAATGTTTCCTCCTTTTCCGTCTGTGGGACTGCATCCTTTTATACTACAACTATTCCCGATTGGAGAAATATTATTAGTTATATGCCCTTTACATTTGGTTGTTGCTGGTGTTGATGGTGATGTAGAATTAGAATCCCCATGATGATGATGGGTATCCTTGTCACTTAAATGTTTTTTATCGGCCGTGATTGTTGTTAATGAACGAGAAGTGCTGAGCTCTAGCCCTCGACTGAAACCGGTAGAGAAATCTTCTACATCACCACCCCCTAGATGGCGTCTTGTTGGTGACTTTGAGGGGGACCTTTTTAAGTCAGGTGTTAAGGACGCTTCCGCTACAATATCGTTGAGGTAGCTTTTGCTACCGCGCAATCTCAATGAGACAGAGCGCCGGAAGGGTCCTGGAGAGGGTATTGGTATCCGTGACGTTGCCTGTACTTCATAATCGCAATGGGATGATGATGAATTGTTACGTATTCTATTGTCGGATGGCTTGTTGGGTGGCTGCTGTGACGTCATCGTTTCTGCCTCATGAATTCGTTAATTCTTTGGTTTTGTTGTACCTTAATTGAACTGAAATGAAAAAGAGAAAGAGAAGGATTTATATAAATAAATATTCTTCAGCGACTTTGAATACCATTTAATATACGTGATATATAAACAAAATGTAATTTCTGGTGGGGGTGCAACAAATAAAGGGATTATTGTCTGATTTATAGTATATACGTCTGTATATATGTAAATCAAGAACAAATAAATCCTTACTGACAGACGAAGTCACAATTCGAAATTAGTTTGGCCTTGATATTTTCCAACGACATTATTCTAGGCGCATACTTTATACACGAATTGTTGTTGTATTTTGTTTGTGGGCACACTGGATGGAAATGTGCCAAAATTTAAGGACTTTAAATTTTAAGGAAAATAATATTTTAAGGGAAAACACACAATTTATGTGAAAATGAGATTAGTCTGCGCGATGTTTTTCAATCTTTACTTAACTACAAACAATTTATTGCGAGCGTTTATGCCATTTAGAAATAAATGTGCCATTATGTTACTAATTTTAATTAATTTAATTTATTCCTCGTAAAAATTAAAAATAAGTGCCTGAACGTAAAAATGTTGGAACTCTGTTGGGAGGTATTTTCGTGGAAATTGTTAAGTATAGCTTTTAAGACGTCATGAATTTAAATGGTTAATCAGAAATGTTGATGTGTCATTAATTCGGTTTTTGCTTAGTACGTAATTTGAATGTATAACAATAAGTAAGCAATATTCATTTTTAATTAGAATGTTATGTTTTAATGTTAAAATTTTGAATGCAAATTATAATGACGAGGGATTCCGAATCGGGTCACATTCGTTGAGGTATCGATTTCATGGCCGCCATGTACTCTTAGCAGTTCTTATTGCTCAGATATGTAGGCTAGACCAAATACGGTCTAAAGTCGGCTTAAAAATTTGTCGTTCAGAATTTGGTGAAGCAAGATCGGCCCAAACTACGAGACCCTGCTCTTCGCTATTGAGGCGTCACAGTCATACAAGTATTCGGTGACCAAATCAACGAGTATCCTAATATCCTTTTTAATGCACCCCAGTAATTTTCTGGCCGCATACAGACTATCAATAAAGCGATTGCAGTTCATTAGGCCAGGCTTAGACGCCAGTGTTTCGGTTACGTGAAAGTTCAAAGGCTTAGGACACTTTCGCCCAACTTGCGGATCCCCGGAGGAGTGGCGCCTGGCTACCATCCCAGAGGTCCCGGGTTCGAATCCCGGCAGCACCACGATCCTTCGCCTTTCCCAACTTCTTTCTTCTTCCCTTTTTACATTCCATCGATTAGAGCTCGCTGTTCGACATTGCACTCTATACGAAAAAAAAATAGATTGTCGACAGTACAAAGGGCTTTCGCTGAGCTCTAGTATTCCACATAAAAAAAAACGAGATTCCCCGGTAGGCCTAATCCTCGAAGGAATCTCGGGTAAGTTCCTGTACGAGGAGAAGTAAAATTTCGCCGCTTTTTTGCATGACAAAGTGCTGGGACAGAAATTGGGTAAATTTGTGTAATTTCAAACTATAAACTGGAACAATAAATCGTGGTATTAAAAATGAATTGCTTTAATAGATGAAAATGAAGTCACGGGAGCACTTTTTCAATTTTTAGATTAGTTTTAATTTCTGAAATTGCGCCCGGTGCAAGTGCACCATTTGCACCTATGAAAGCGCCGTCCCTGGGTCCGTATTTGATTTCTCGACTCGATATCGACTTCTGTCGATAAATAAAAATTGGTATTTGGCAACACGATATCGACAACGATATCGTCTCTTTACGTGTCGATAAAGACGGTTGATGTTTTTTAAAAGGCTAAATTTATGCTTACAATAAACTTTTAACAATTTCTGTTTTAATTAAATATACGTGGTTTACTGCGCTTAGAGTAATGCTGTAAACATAATTGGGGCGACCGACGTAACTACTTTCGCAAGAACTGTCAAAAACCAATAGAATATACGTCTGTATATGAGGGTGCACATAAATTCGACTACGGCTACGGCCACGTCGCTGACCACGGCGGCTCAATCAATCTAATTTCTATTTTGTAGCTGTCGCCTGTTAAAGATGTTTATTTACTGAGGTTATGTTTTCATAATTTGTGTGTATTTTTTATTTTGAGGTTTGATTAAACAAACCCATTGTTATATAATTGATGCAATATTTTTTATATTGCTTATTTTTTTCATATTTTTCATGATTATATGAAAAAATATTTCTTCACAGATAACAATAAAAAACAAAAATTAAGTCGCCGTGGCTCCAATTATGTTCACACAACGAATTTCAGCCCGGAAATTGCTGTTGCCGTCGCCGCCGCCGTGGTCGTGGTTCCAATTATGTTTACAGCATAATATCACACAATTTGATGGTTTTGTATGGCAGCGCTTATCTGTCGATTTGGTTGTAATTCCAAATATGAATTATCGACTCGAGAAACCAAATACGGCCCCTGATTCTACGTGACTTCATCATCCGTTTGTTAGCACGTCCTGCTAAAGTTTACACACGTGCATGCAAATATGTATAGCATACAACGTTGCTTGAAAGATAATTGCCGAGATGTCAAGCTGAACACTGGTCAAGATCTCTTGAGACTTTCACCCAGATCTTCGAATACCGCCCCTGCTTTCAAAGATTGTCAGATTTCCCGTTCGCATCGGTACCTGCATATCTTCTAACCTAGTTTACGGTTAGATTATTTTTCAGATGCCATTAAGTGGTTTCATCCAAAGCGCCATTACTATCGCAGTACTTCACTATTTGAAGGTCCAACGGCGTCCAATGCCTTGAGGGCGCCGTAATCTGGACTGAAAGTCCCAGATTCAGTAGAGCGATTAGCCTAGGTAACCTTCGACTGCCTTTCACGCAGAGGTGAACACCATGCACTTATAAAAACTTAAGAAGGTCCTAGAAAAACAAACGAATTTTTATATTCTCAGAATCAATCAATCAGAGCGATAAGGTTTCGTAGGACCAACTCAAAATTGCTTTTGGAGCTGGGTGTTCTCAATCAAGTTAGTCTTGTTTGGGTCCCGAGTCATCAAAGGCAATGAAAAGGCGGTTAGACAGGGCTTTGACCTTATATGCATCGGTATGGAACCGGATATTGGGTCACTCACTAGTTTGGTGAAGAGGGCCCATGCCGAACGGACTCTGATGAAGCACCTACCACTGAAAGTCCGCGCTTGGATTGGCCAGCTCTAAGCGGTTCCTTCTTATACCGTCTATTAACGCGGCCAATTTCCACTTACGGAGGATAGGAAGGGCTTAGGACCCCACCTGCAGGCTTTGCCTTGAGGAAAATGAGCCTGCCTTTCATGTGCTCCGCGGTAGCGAGGAGCAGGGTCTCGTTACGAACAGTCAACTCTAAGCGACACGCCACTACGTAGACTCCTCAACTTGTTCAAGCGGTCTGACCTACAAATATCAGGTGTAGGAGTGTAGGATACAATAGAACAACCGAAGTGGCCCAATACGTCACCAAAAGAAAGAAAGAATATTACTTTATTCCAAATAACGAATCAGACTTGTCTTCTAGATATGACTTGAAGCAATTAGCTTTATTTTCATCACATGAAGAAGTGGCTCAACGAAAGACGGTAGAAACAAGAATTGCGCACAAAAATCTTCACTGAAATAAATGCGTATTATTCGAACAGTACAAGAAATCCCACATTTTAAAAAGTAGGATGTGCAACAATTACCGAAGTTTGGTAATCAACCTAAAAAGAAACCCAAGAACAAAAGATGCGTGTTTGGGTACTGTATATAAATTGAAACATTTTCTGAATAATAATTCAAAGTTTCATTAATTTTATTTTTGATTGTTCTAACGATTCGTAAATGGTGGCTACAAAATCTGAGCTTAAGAAAACAAGAGTGATTTCAAAACAAATTAATACAAAAAAAAATTATCATACTACTTTCCCATCGTTACATCACTAGAAATCTTTTTACTAAAGAAAATGTTAATCAGGTTCTCTCTCTTGTGGTTTATATTAAAAGGTTTAAAACTAAAAATTCGCGACCTGAAAATAACCTACGAAAAATCAAATCTAACAAAAAATCGGAATAAATCATCCAACCGTTTTCCGTTTACACCAACGAATGCCGCCAGCGCCAGATACGACCTATCGTCATCATGGCTTTCAAATAATAACCTCGGGCTTTTCAGCTTAAATTAATCCCATAAAATATTGAAATGAATAATACGCATTTATAGATAGAAAATCGCAAAAATTTTGATTTTTTAATCTTTTGATCAATTCGTGACTTTTTCCAATTTGTTGTATGTAATTTCCGCTCACACGGCAAAAAGCATTTTGCTAATTTTTGCATCGAATATGTGCGCGAATGTGCGCCATTTACGACTATCCGATTCCGTTGCTTTTATACCTACTTGTGAGAAAAAAATAAAATGAAACGTTGTCCCATGCAAATATGAATATAATGATCCAGTAATTAGCGGAGTATACTGGAATTTTCGCTGAAATGTAGGCTGCAGAACATCATTAACCCGATTTTCTATTGTATCGTGTGTGTACGTTTTTTTCATATTCTCTCTTTTCTATGACCTTCATCATAGTTAATATGAAGGCACTTAAATAGTTTGTTTTACATCTAGAATTAGGTAATTAGAATCTGCATCTAGAAATAAGTTATTTTTGAAAGTTGTATGAAATTAATTTTTACTTGTTTTTATTCCTAATTCGACGTAATTTGGGTGATTTTTAAAACGGTTTTTATATCGATAAATTCAAAGTCTACACATTTATTTTAATTGAAATTGTATGAACCTGTTGTTGAATCTTAAAATGAACCTCTTGTTGAATAAAATCGAAAACGTTTATTTAAAAAAAACACTCGTTATCACAAAAAACTTGTAGAATTTAACTCAACCGCCATCAATCTTCTTCTTGTTCAAGAGGATGTAATGGGGCAGTCAGTATGAATGAATTAGGTCTACAAATGGATTTTGTGTCCTCCTGTTTGTTTAATGGGTATTTCAGCCGCAATGAATTGGTGCAGAGCATTTGAATGAAAAATTCCGCTGATGTTTTTTTAAACTTATTGGCCATGGAGACAAATTAAGTAAAATATATTTGTCTTGAAATATAGTATTAATTGCTGAAGAATATGTCTCGTATCAAAACACTTCGATTGGCATATTTTTGGTAAATATATTTTTCGAAATTTTTTTTTGTTATTCCTTTTCTTGGACAATAATGATTTTGTTTTCTGTTCAGAAATGCAGAATACAGTTGAATTAATACGCTTTCCCACAAAAAAATCGATTCTACCTTTTGTATTGATTAAAAAAATGAGATTCTTATCTGTAGTTGGCTCGTTTTCACTGTACATACTTGTGTATAGTTTCTCGATTACCTTGGTCATAACCTTCTATATTTACAAGCCATGAACAAGAATCTCAATTGAGAGAATCGGACCACCAAATTCTCCAAATTACACTAACAACATAACGTGATTTCACCGAGTTGTGGTCCGATTGAGCGGAAATTCGCTCTCAATATTTTCCTTGTTCATGGCTTGTAATATAGAAGGTTGTGAGTGTACCGATATGGTAAAATCCGAACTTTTGTATGGGAGGTACTCTTCGAATCACTGCTAAAGAGCTCAGATCCATTTAATTTTGGTTTTTTCCCGAAAAAAATACGATTCCCATAGTTTTGGATCGAGCGGAGGTGTTGTAAGGGTAGGTGCCGTTCCGTTTTGTAGATTTTTCGCAAAGGACGCGGTTCTCTGAACTGATAGAAGTAGCCTCGGCTGGATGTGTCCAAATTTAGCAATCTAAAAGGTCTCGAAGTCA
This sequence comes from Thereva nobilitata, assembly GCA_963855945.1. Lineage (NCBI taxonomy): Eukaryota > Metazoa > Arthropoda > Insecta > Diptera > Therevidae > Thereva > Thereva nobilitata. The sequence continues at coordinate 16,560,406 of OY979698.1, forward strand.
AAAAAACAATAAATTCAATAATCGGATGTTCATAACTTTTACTTTTTGAGCTGTGGTACCTGGAAATTTACCTAGATTTCAAGGTGCTTGATTTTTCAAAATACAATAATTTTGCATGCATGGCACATATGTATTTATATTTTTTTATTTCATATTTTTTACGGAAAAATTACTCTTTATCATGCCGTTGAATATTTGAAAAGTTAGCCCAATGTTGCCAAACTTTATCTATTGAACCTATTATTCGTATCCACTCATATGTAGTGTGAAGTGTGTTTATACGCATACGCAACTCTGACGAAATTTTCAATGAAGCTTTAATACTGATTGAGGACTTATGAATATCAATTAACAACAAAGTTCTTACTCAACTTGGAATGCCAAAAGCGACACGAGGTAGAAATGCTGTGCAAGACAGAGACTTGGTGCGAAAACAGCAATTGCCGCCCAGGCGGAGGCGCATAGATTATGTTTCTATTGAAAATGTTCATAGAAATTGTTACTTCCAAATATATTTAGAACTCGAGCTATTTCAAACTATGCAAGAAGTTTGGCAAGAAGTTGCGATTCCGGCCAATTAGGGGAGGGGGGCGGGGCAAACTTCCTTGAACGCAGTAATAATGAGCGAATAAATATTTCAAAATTATAAAGGACGCATCGTTTCGTTTTCACATAGTGCGCGGTACGATCCAATCGTGGAATAATGACAAGTTTGTTAAACAACGAACTTTTCGTCATTTGACGATCGGACTGTAAATTCAAGCGGAAAAAGCGTATATGAGCCAATGAGCCCTTCCTGTAACCCAGTAGGGGATTTACGAATTCACGACATCGGAATGAATTATTTTTTTGAAGAAATTGGAATCAATGTCAATTGGAATGAATGGTAATGCAAAAGGTAGGCGTTATGCCTTCGACCCTAGAACCTCGCAATGTTAATCGAAGGGATGTTTCGATCTAGAAAGTAGGCATTACGCATTCGAAGGATAATGTACGGAATCGACTCTGGAACGTTTCCATTCCCTACTAGGAAACGGCTAAAGCCAACAATACAAATGCACATACATATGCTGACATCTTTAATAAACAACAATCATAATGGGTATGTTATATATAGATATATTACTATACAATTATCAATTAAGTTTAAAAATTTTAGTGCAAGACATCAAACTATTTTATCAATCAAAGTGAGAACATTTTAAGATGAAATGTATTTTACATTGCCAATGAAACAACAATCACAACCAAATATTTATTTGGAACAAAATACAGTCTTCACGTAATATCTTAGAAACATCCACTCACGTTGAAGTAAGTAAACTTATAGACACAGTCTTGGTAGATTAGATTTACCAGGTAACACAATAAATCTATTTATTTCTTATAAATAAAATAATGCAATTAATAATTGCACATTCGCATTTCCTACAATATTTCCTCTTTCATAACCTGTTTTATGTAAAACTTTTATAAAACTTTATCGAACCTAACCAAGGTCATGAAGACACATTCCTACTATATAGCAAAGCACATAATATTTGTATTCACCTGTCAGCTGTTATATAAAAAAAAGTACATTAAACAACTTTTATAATAAAAAAATAATTCCAGTGATAGCAACGCTGTGTACCTACATAGTGTAGGAGTAGCAGTTATGTATTTTGTTTTTGTAACGAATTTAAAATGAAGAAACTTTTCACTTGCAAAACATTTCTTGTTGTGTAATCACCAAAATAAAAACTTGTTATTTTTGCCTTTCATGCACCACCTGCAAATTTATTAATAATTCACCTGAATAGCATTTGTTCAACAAGCAATGCACATTGTAGATATGTAATCACCGTAACTGCAACTAAGTACTGTAGATTAACAAAATTCGCTAAATTTTAAATTAAATTCTTTTCTTCTTTTCTTTTTTTAATAATATAATTTCTGTAATTATTACAGCGAGGCACTTTTCACACTTATTTTCTTTTTTAAACTCTGCAATTTGCCTCGTTAGGCTACAAACATTTTTTTAACACAATCTTATCGTAGTTAATAATCGGAGTAAAATGAAAGAAAGTCTTAATTAATATAAACTTTGAAAATATTTTCACGCAAACACCGCGAGTGCGGATTATCAACAACAACAACAACAACAACAGAGCAACCTTACATCGATCTAACATTATTTTTTCCAAGATAAGAGTTTTGTGGTATTCACGTTCGATATGCGAGAGAGTAGTATGTAGTATATGGCGAAAGAATGAACACTATGTCAGAAGGAATACAACCGTGACAGTTTCGTATAATTATAATTTTTCTCTTCAATTTAAAAGAAATCAGTGAAAATCTTAGATGAATCGAAAATATGCTTTAGGAATATGAAGAGAATTAGAAGATGGAAGAAAGCTTTGTGATTAAAATCAAACAGGAGCTAAAAATAATAATAATGAGTTCTTTATAAAATCGATTGCGGTAATCTGCTAGTATTTTACATGACCATAAGGTTATAATCAACCCAATCAAGTGTATAGATTATACTTATACCTCTTGGTGGTATAGCCCCAGGGGATGCGACAACAACGGATTCGTCATGTAGTCGAAATTGCGATATTATTTTTATTTTTAGTTTAGGAACTGAACTTAATCTTCTATTTAAAAGTAATAATCCAAACACATGTTTTTGTATATTGTGTGCTGCCATAAACACCACTTCTAATATTGTTATTATTAATGTGGCTTCACTCCAACCGTTTTTGATTAAGGCATAATTTTCGTATTTATTTTCGATATAATTACTTCCACCTTTCACAATCTTTACATATATCAGAATAATTTGTTTCTTTTTCTTTCTTTTACTGACCCCATTCTCACCAGTAGTAAAATAATACAAAAAAGAAAAAGCGCAGAACAAATCGCGGATCCTCTAGCCAAATGGAATGAACGTGGAATACTAAAATGTTGTTTCAGGTTTACGCTTCCTCCTACGCTCAGCTCTAGCGCGGGTGGTATATTTCGTTCTCTAGCTAGGCACGTGCATTCCACCCTCTCTGGTATATGGTATATACTATAGTTTATATCACCCGTTTTCTTCCCCATGACTGTGAAATTGTAAAAAGCCGCATAGATCAATAAAATGTGGATGGAATCTAGGCTATCATTATTATAACTTCGTGAACCAACAGTGAAGACTGACAGGGAGTTCCCTTCTATTGTAAAATATGTTTTTTTTTAATTCTCAGAGTTTCTTTTTTTTCATTTAGAGAGAATACACCTTTTTTATGTTTACAAAAAAAAGGTAAAAAGATAAATGAGTTTAATATGCATGAAGAAGGTCTTTCGGAATTATTTCCATTATTCAAAATCTCACCCAAAATGCCATAATCAACTCATGCAGAACATATCCTTTCCTAGGGGTCTTTACATACACTCATAGCACATAGAACCTTAAAGAATAAATTCCTGAAAGTTCAAACTTAATATTTATAGTAACTTTTCTCATCATTATCATTCTTCTATATTTCATGCCAAGTTAAATAAAAAGCTTTTTTTGAAAAAAAAATAAATATTTTCATTGCAAAAGTTAAGAAATATTTTTAACCTTGAGTAAAGTAGGGAGTTTTAAAAGTATGCCAATTGCAGCAACAAATAACATAAAGATTGCTGCTAAAAAATATTATTTAAACCTAAAAATGCTACACTGAGCTTCTTATCTTGTATCCACAGAGCCGTGTATATTATAAAATTCATCTACGCTTCTTGGTCGGTTCGACTTTTATTCTTTTTTGTGAAAAGCGAGAGATTTGCAAACAAAATTTGTGTTTATGATGTATCTAAAGATTATGGTCTGAGATAATTTGATTTTATTCTATGAGTCTGAATTTATTTCATTTTATATTAAGGTCCATTCTGCAATTTGGATCAAGTATATTGCAGTGATAATAACCAAGGATTAGGGAAAGGCGATAATCCAAATCCAAGAGACACAATTGTCACTAAAAGGACACCGATTTGTGTCCGCAATTGTGAAAAACGTTTACGTACAAATAGGGCAATATGATGGGACTGACTAAATCCAGTCATATTCAAGTATCGAATCATATCTCCTATTTTAAGCTTTGAAACCTCTCTCAAACCTATAAGAAACGGATTTCAAATGCACGATATTTAAGCTGAGCTTGCTTGTTCGACTTTATACTTTAAACGCTACTCTGAGCTCTAGTTATTCACATAAAAAAAGATCAATTGGTTGGTGCCAAGGTCGCTTGAATGACCTCGGTGCTCATGTTGTAGAATGCGCCTTCTAGATGTCTAGAAAGTCGGCCAAGGTGAACAATTGTATAGTAAGGAGTAGAAAGGAAGATATATAGACCTCTATTATAAAATTTTGGAAGAATAGGTCTAGCATGCATCATGGGATCTTCAGAACGAAGGACGACATGCTTATCAGCCTATAATACTTTGGCCGTTTCATTCCTCCGATCTTATCTCTCACTTTAAGCATCGAAATCTCTCCCAATTTCTGTAAGAGAAGGTTTCCATATTAGTGTAGGCTCCCATGACAAAAAAGGTGCCCCATCGAACACCTCAAAATTATAAAGTAAGAATGGCTGAAAAACATGTAAAAAACAAGTTACGCCCGCCAGACTACAAAAAATTTGTTAATTGTTATTTTTTATGAATTTTTGAATTAAGCTAAAAAATGATTTTTTTTCCAAAACACCTGCTTGAAATTTATACAATTTGTAGTAAATAATGAACCATTTTTGAAAAAGTTTGTGTGGCTGACAATTTTTGTTAATTAACTTCGGATCGGAACGGATCTTTATCTTCTCTGACAGCCAAGCGGCAATTAGGGCGATAAGGTCCCGTAGGACCAAGTCTAAATTAGTTTGGGACTGCCAACGTGCTCTTGGTGAGCTGGGCGTTCTCAATCAAGTTACCCTTGTCTGGATCCCGGGATATCGGGGCTTCAAAGGCAATGAAAAAGCGGATGCCCTAGCTAAGCAGGGCTCTGACATGGCATTCATCGGTCCAGAGCCGGCTATCGGAGCACCTACCAGCTTGCTGCGAAGGGCCCTAGCCGATTGGACTTTAATGAAACATACTGAACGCTGGAGGTCCGCGCCTGGATTGGCTAACTCTAAGCGGTTCCGGCCTGGGCCGTCTCCTAACACGGCCAAGAAATTGTTAGGGCGCAGTAGAAACGATGTCAGGACACTTGTTGGCTTGATTACCGGACACTGCGCCCTAAATTACCACTTATGGAGGATAGGAAAAGCGGAGGACCCCACCTGCAGGCTTTGCCTGGAGGAGGATGAGTCTGCTCTCCACGTCCTCTGTGAATGCCCCGCAATAGCGAGGAGCAGGGTTTATTTATTCGAAGAAACCCTGCTCGATTATTCAAGTCTAAGCGACAAGCCACTAGGCAGACTGCTGAACTTGTTCAATCGGTCTGGCTTAAAAATATGAGGTATAGGGGTGTAGTACAATAGGCCAAATGAATGGCCGCAGTACCTATGGACCCATTACCTCACACAAGAAAAAAAAACTTCTGACAGACCTATTGTTATAAATTATTTTGTTTTATAAAAATGCACAACATAACACCTCCTTGATTTTTTTTCTAAAATAAAGTTTAAGATCTCTTCTCTCTAGTACAACTTGTCTGGCTGATAATTTTTGTTAATAAACTTGTCAGACTGAGTTTTGAATGCACAGCATCAATCCAATAGGAATTGGTCACTGGCATTTCAGAACATCTCGTTCAAAAAAAACAACAACTGAAGTTTAAGATGTCCTCTATGCCTTAAATATGCCTGTCAATGAAAAAATTGTTTTTTACTATGACAGACTTCATTTTTTAAGTGCTGCGACCACATTTTTTAATGAATAAATATGGTATGGTTACAATTCCAAATTAATATTGTAGCTCCCGTTTATATACCCATATCTCCGAATTATTCAAGGTATTTTTTGGCGGAAATTTGATTTTTGGCAATTTTGACCTTGAATAACTTCGAAAGGGTTCGGTTTTCGAAAAAATGACAAGAGTGGTATATTGAGTGGTATATTGTATGTATATTGTATGTTTCGTATTGACTGATCAAAAAATTTTTACGAAAAAAACAGTTTTTGAGTGATTTTTTTTTTGGCAAAAAGTGAAGTGCGGCCATGTTTTTTTTTGTGATTCCGAAATCGTTTTCTTAAAAGTCCCAAGGAAGCTGTGGACTAATTTTCCCGGACTGATTAATAATTGATTTTGCATCCTTTAAGGATTATTTTTTTATTTATATTTTATAGTGATCGGAAATTTTAGTATTAGTCATAATATGGAACAAATAAATATTGCTAGCTTTTGTTTGTGGTTGTTTTTTTTTCTTTACTGTCTAAATTTTAATATTTATTTTATTTGTTTTACTGCTTTCTTAACTTCAAATCTTCAAATGCTCAACTCACTCAACTTCTAATTCACATTGTATTATTTTGAATAAAGAAATGAAAAAAAAATCTACAACTGAAGTTCTATATAAGCGTAATTACTAAAAAGCTCATTTCTTACTCAATCCGTACGGAATTTGCAATCTACATAAATAATAATTCTAATTTTCACACTAATTCTAAAGAAAGAAATTTCAAAAGACTGATGCTTATCTGAATCCCACTTAGAAAAATATATGCGGTGTTATATATTCAATGGTAATATTGAATACGAATTGATTGCTTCCCTTCTTACAAGAACACAAAAATATTCGAGATAAGACTTTAAATTCCAGGTCACATAAAAATTTGTCTAGACCTAGTCTGTCCCTGTATTGACAAAAACAGAACGAAAAGGGACATGATAAAAATGTTTAATTCGTCCTATTTTCAGATGAATTCTTCAGCAGATACGCAATGGTCCGAATGGAAAATGTTCTATTATATAAAGTTGGTGAACGTGGCTAGATTTTTCTAGTACCATTCGTTTGTTTAGATTCTGATAAATTGGGCTAAGATGGATTGAGACTTTTACAATTTATAACGTGATTCTGGTAATGACAAATTGCAAAATTGTTATTTTAATCACGAATATTATTATTATAATGAGAATAGATAATATAATATATGTAATATGGAAGAGATAATTTCTAAAGTTCAGCAATTGCGGGTTTCCGAAGTAAATGGAAAGCAGGAATGTAAAGGTGTTAGGTAGGTATGGAGTAAAAAATGAAAGGATCATATTAGTGCTTCAAATCGAACCGTAAACCTCTGGAATTGTAGCAGGGCGTCTTAAAGGGTCCAATACACGAGCGCTCCATCCGACCACGCCACGCCAAAACAAAAACAATTTGTATGTACTCGAGAAGCAGGTTCGCCTTCACTCATACGAGCTAGATGGCCTGACCACCGGAGCCTCCCGAGCTTTATTTTCTTCACAACTCGTTCTTGTAGAACTTGTTGTCTCCGGAATCATCGTTCCTTACATCAGGGGCCAACAATTTTCCGGAGGATTTCCTCTCGAACACGGCTTTTTCCTAACAGATTCTACTGGGCACATTTTGCGTTCTCCTGTGTAGGTGCGACAAGCTTTACGACAACGCATGCGCCAGCTCGGGTTCAGGTAGACTGCACTGGACCTTTGTCACCCAGGGGATCATAAATCTCAATAAAGTAATCTTTGCAATTCGAGGCCACCCGTACGTACACACACATCCTTCTTCTCAAATTTATGCTTAAATGTTATTGAAACCTTGAAAAATGAAAATACGTTGAAAATTTCGATTTCGATTTTCGGACCGATTACAATAACTTCCCTATAAACTACAAAGTTAGGTTATGGTGCTTAAACCCAGCTAAGCAGCTACCAGAGCGATAATTTCGCCAATGACAAAATCCAAACTATGTAGTTCCAGAGTGCCACCTTGATGACGAGGGTATTCTCAATCGAGTCAACCTGTTTGAAGCACAATTTATCAGGTTTTCGAAAGTCATGAAAGTGCAAGCGCCCTAGCTAAACAAGACTTTTTCACTGTATTCATCAGTCCGGAACCAGCTATGGGGGCATACACCAGTTTGGTAAATAGGGCTCTCGGAAAAATAGATCGAACGCTTCTGGTTCACATATATTTTCTGGTGAGCTTCAGCGTTTTTTCCTGCGCAGGCCAATAACGTAGGTAGGGGATTATTCGTAGACTGTAGAAGGATATCAGGGGCCGTATTTGGTTTCTCGAGTCGAGGCCAAATATGAAACTTAGAGAGAACTGAGAAGCTTTTTTTGTCGAGTCGATTCATCGACTCGAGAAACCAAATACGGCCCCAGGATGATTTTTGGTTTGATTACTGATCTAGGAAGCAGTGTACTACTTCCTATGAAGAACCGGAAAGGAAGATGAACCAACCTACAGGATTTTCTTCAGAAAGCATGAGTCTGATCTTCACGTTCTCTGTCACTATCCTGCCATGAATTCGCTGGTAAAGGAGCTGTTACGAGTACAATAGATCCAATTGTCGTAGGCCTTATAACTCATCAAAAGAAAGAAAGTACTTGCATAAGAAAACTTTTTTCCTTACTTGAAGTTTTTTAAATTATAATTAAAGCGTAGCCGAGATGAATAAATGTAAAACAATTAATAATAATAATAAAAGTATTACATCCTTGAATTTTAATGTTTTGTTATATATAATCGGAATAATATAATTCAAAATTAATTTCCAAAAACATTACATTATTCATTCAAAACTAATTTCGCAATTAAATCCAATAATATAAACTCAAATGAAAGTTGGCAGAGTCAATTAAAAACAAAACTATATTTACACCTTTATCCAGATTTTATAATTCTTTTCAATTAAGTAATTTTCCTGCTTTAGGGAATACAATTTCAAGTACACTGTAATTGCTCAACCAGAAACTTGATATTATAACTTTTATCCATCTCTACACGTCTTTACAGTAGTTGGAAACATTAACAAAAAAAAATTGAATTTAATGATTTATTTTTTATCGGTTTATAACTAGCGCTACCTGTACATATAATATACTGAACGCTAGAGAAGTAATTTAATATTTCTTCACTTTGCTGCCGCATATACAATATATATTTCGAAATAAAAGAGTTAATAATACTTGAAATTGCGAGATATGAAAACCACAAGTCATTGAACCCAACACCTAGGTAGGAAAATGTTATTTTTTTTCGTAATTCTTATTCGTGTGCACTGAAGTAAAAATTTTTATGAATGTAGACAGGTAATTACACGAAAAACAAAATTAACTTTAAAAAAAATGTTTTTATTTTTGCCTTTTCCCCAGTAATTTTTGTGTACACAGTTGTACACAGGCCAGGGACAACTCAGTGATAATGACTGGCTTAAAAAACGCAATAATAAAACCAGACAGAATATATATTTTTTTTTCAACAAAAAATAATAAATTTAACGAAATTATTATTAACGATCCTTTTAGCATTAATGCTTACAGTCTTATCTCTGAAGAAAAACATAAAGAAAGTGGCTAGCTGCGTGAAAAGGTGAAAAAAAGTGAGTTGCGAAAAATTTAACGGATTTTAAGCCATTCTTGTACTGAAATCTTATTAAAGAATTGAGGGCATTATAAGACATTATACCAAGAAAGAAATACGTTTTTTTTTCGTTGCTCTTACCTTTATTTTTTGCCTTATTTCCCCCAATGGAGATTTAAATCCCAAAACTTCAAGCACGAAGAGATTTCTCCTTCAGTATTCTATTATGCAAGCAAAAAGTTGAACACAACACAGTATACTACACTCAATACCTTAAAACCTTTTTTTTTGCCAAAACAGCACAAACTTATTACACTTGCTATAATTTCAGATATATACCGGACAACAACAACATCAGCAACAAAAAAAACAACAACAACAAAAAATTATAGTGACCTTAGCGCCAGTCTAGTCTCTTCAGCTGCTTTACAGAGCTTGCACACTATAAGATTAAGAAACAGACGTTCAGTGCTGTAGCTTGGATCAAGACCTGCATGGTCCGTGTTCTCCAAGAAGACTGAACTGGAGCTCCAAGCCCCCCAATCTTCAGGCTTAAAGTGTCAGCAGAGGAAAAGAGAAGCAAGTAATACTGGTAAAAGCTTCTCACCTGTTTATATCTGGAAAATACCTTTTTGTTACTGGATAACAATAGAGAGAGCACAGGTAAATTAGGTGCAATCAAAGAACTTCAAGGAACATTGTTTTATTTTTTTTTGTAAAAAAGTTCGTTATTTTATTGTCATTGAAACTCGATTTATGGTTTATTAATTTTTTGTTCTTTAAAAATTTAACCGTTTCAAAGTAGGCAGCCAATGAAACACTTTCCTGATTTTTCATGCCATTGATTCGTGACAAAATTTTTAGAGCTCTGATTACTTCTATTACCGTATGTGACCATTGTGCGTGCCTTTTTTAAACAAAATACGTACTATTAGTAGAACTATGACCGAAAATTATTTCAAGTTTACTTTTGTGCGATGCGATATTCTATGGTCATAATTTTTGTAAATGATATCCATGTTTTTACTTCATACAACTTGTAAAAATAACGTTCCATGTGAAAAATGTTGACATAAATACAAGTGAATAGCAATTGTTGTATGTTAGAATTTTACCTTGATACTGTTCCCTTTATATTGTTTAATAGATTAATTGCCTAAAAACAGAGTTCAGAGAGAGTTCAACACAATAGGTGGTATTCTCTTTGTCGAGGGACGCGATGGAATGAAACTGTCGATATCTACAAACGTATCGGGGAAAATATCACTTCACACGCCACATTGCGACAATTAGAATACAAAGTTTGTCGACCTAGTCGCCAGAAGTCTCTTAAGCCCCTTACACACTGTTGGCGTTTTACTCCGCGTTCGTCGAACAACGTTGCCCGAACGACGTACGCCTCTATTCTATACACATTACTCGTCGTTTAGTTTGCATAGTACCATCCATGGACGAAGATACGATTATAAGATTTGTTGTTAGTAGCGGCGGTTCTTGCTGGAAAAAATTGTAGGAAAAAAGCGGGCGTCTATCGCGGATACAGACAAATGACGTGAATACGTCTATAATGTTCTGAAATAAATCGTTTTATTTTTTTATTGGTAAGAAATAAACAATAAAAAACAAATTGAAAAAACCTTGTTGATCAATTCTGAACCGATTGCTTAGAGAGCTTCAGGATACACTATGTTCAATGTTCTTCCATTTGGAGCTAGGATGCGAAGATTTTCTGATTTTCCAACTCTTGAATAACCTACATTCAGCTGACCGCAAAATTACACTTATTTGGCAAAATTCGTCCGCCATATTGGCCCCACAATTTTAAATTTATAAGTTGTGATCATAGATTCGTTGTTTGCTACCTTAAAAACCCCCATATATCGATTTTCATTGGAATCGGAACACAATTGGCAAAATTCGTCCGCCATTTGCTGGAGTGTCAGGGGTGAAATGGCAACTTCAACTAGGGGTGGCTTGGGGAGGGTGTAAATGGTCAAAAATTCCTGCCACTAGTATTTAACGGTTATTTAGCCCCAATAGAGCCTACATACGCAGCGACAGACATTTTTTTCAATTTTAACCCCTTTTTTACCCCCCAACCCCTCTATCTACAAAAGGGCCCATTCTGCGGGCTAACGAGTGTGCATACGTTCTTAACTGCGTATCACACTATGTATATACGAAATATCTGCTTTAAGAAAATGACGTAGGTCTGGCGGGCCTGGGCTCTTTTAGTCTATATCGTAAATCATTGAAGGAAAACATCGATTCATAAAAATTTTAAAACAAGTCTAGATTATGCGATTTTGAAAACTGTGTAAAAGTTCCAAAAGAAAATTGAACGGCAACGTGAAAAATCGTCGATTCAAACTCTTTTTCCAAGACCGCAAAAAACGTAAACAATTGTAATTGGTGTAATATATTGTTTTCTGCTTGAATTATTAAAAATAATTGCAATTTTGTTTTGACAATTTGAGAGCTTGCCATACACAGGCTTCGTACCTCACGCACAATCTTCAAAGTTTTATTATTCTTTGCAGTAAATGTGACATGAACTTACAGCTATTGTGCGTCCAGCTTGGCCCACGCCTTACTACAAAGTAGAGATAGATGAAAACTTAAACTAAGCATATTAAATTCAACGCATAACTATATTTCGCCTTTATGCTATGTTGGATACTACTTGTGTTATAAAGCTTTTAAACGTTTGCTGTCGTATAAAAACCTGCAAACTTTCTGCAACAGAATAATTTATCTGAACAACTTAAGCAATCTTGTAGTTAAGAATTTAAAAGATCTTTCGCACATTTTAAACAAATTAATTCTTCATGAATGGAAATCAAAGGAATACTCATGATGGCCTCAAGCACCTCTGCAATGGCTTATATCAATTATAATTTAGTTACCTAGAGTGGAAAAAGCGCTTTAGTTCCTCCGGCAAGTGGTTCATCAGCATGGAAGAGCTTTTCTCATTCTTATAATCATTCATTACTTCTCCGGTAATTTTCGATTTTAATATTTGATATTTTTAATTACAAACAATACAATAACATAAGATCCACTTAATTCCTAGTGAATTCTTTTTAGGATTCATGTTTTTGCCAACAAAGTAAGATGGCCCAAGACTTTTTTTTTGTGGTGAGGTATTGGGTCTCCTTGTACTACGAAGTGACCATGTCAATGAGTGAGACTTGAACCTTTGATCTGTAGGTTGCAAATTCTACATAACCTGACGCGGCCTGTCGCTAAGATATGATTGGGTCCTGTAAGGAGTTTAAATTCCATAAAATCTTGTACTTAATAAAAATATTAAATTTTTTTTCAAAATCTGTGGTAGAGGCCGTCCATTAATTACCTGAGACGATTTTGGCGATTTCTCTATGATTTACACTAAAAATGCGGCTAAACAATCCAGGGGCTACTGTGTGGCGTTCGCATAACCGCGATAAATATTTTTCTGTGAGATTTAGCCATATTTTAGTGGAGAAACAGGTTTCACTTAATTTAACCCAGTTTTCTCGCAATTTTACACTGTTTCTTGCCGAAAAAAATTACGTGATATTATCCGAGACCGCCCTCTCCCCCACGTGAGATTGGGTGAGATTCGGCTCGACCCCCTCCCCCCCCACCTAAACGCCTCACGTAGATAATGGACGACCCCTAAGAATAAGTTCACTTAGAGCATTAAATATAGACGCCGAACGGTCGATTTTCTAATAAACCTAAAGTTAATGGGACAGCTCTTATGTAGACAAGCTCCTGAGCTTAGCTCTGGCTCTGGTGCTCAGTACTCACCTTTCTTTTGGCAGAATCAATCCAAAAGCTAGCTTGTATCGTGGATATAGCAATGAATTGATAAGATTTTTCCTTTTCCGTAATACTCAATTCGAGCTTATATCTACTTTAGAGAGAGTAACAGCGACATGTCGATAACCTTCGCCATAAATTCACTTAAACAGACAGAAATTTGTTATATTCAACTCATTGAAATTATCACCAATAAATAAAAAATGCAAACAACCAATCATTTCCCCAATTATAAATTTTCACGACTTTATTGTATAATTAATGTACATTTCAGTTTTGTTTTTTTGCCTTCCTTCTTTTTTTATTTACTCAAATTCAATTAAGATATACATAATAATTGTACCAAAAAAATTCTAGGTGCTATAACAAATACAAAAGAAAACTAAAGGAGCATTTACAATGCGCCTTACTCAAAAAAATATCACAATAAAAACAAACAAAATATTTTTAAGCAACTCGAAACAAACATTTTTCTTTTTTTTTGGAATTTTCAAACTGGATTTTCTTTTTTGACTAGAAATATTTTATTTTCTGTGTGGAAAAAGAATCACAAAACATCTAATTGATTACCTACAACTTATCCTAAAAAAAATATAGATTTCGCTTAGCAAAAAAGGAAAAAATAAAGTTTTCCTTTCAAAATTTTGTAGAATGTTGCAACATCGATGGATAATTAAATAATAAATTTTAAAACTTAGTGTTATGGTGTTGTTTCAGTGCAAAATTGAAATATTCACACAAATCTTTATAGCTTAACTTTTTTTTCTTTCAATATCAGACAAAAGCTATTAAATATTTGGACTTGTATCCCACTAACTGCATGCATAACATTGAAGTTATGCAGTGAAGTTATGCAGAATAGAATGAATATCTCCGAAAAAAATAAGTATTATTATTATTATTATTGTTAAAAATAAATAGGAATTAAATTCCTAATCACTGTCATCATAGTCATGGATAACAATATGGGCATTAAGTTTCTCTTTGGTTCTAAACATTGTTTTACAAATATAGCACTGGAATGAAAATCCGGAATGCAACTTAAAATGATCCTTGTAAACAGAAACGCTTGTGAATTTCTTATGACACTCACCGCATTCAAATAAATAATTCTCCTCATCGCTATTATCATACTTTTCTGTATAATATTGATTTATTCTTTCCGTATGGGTATTTTTATGTCGCGTATACGATCCAAAATCACTGTACTCCTTTCCACAAATATTACATTTAAATAATTTTATCCGAGAATGAGTTAACATATGTTTCTTAAGAGTGCTAACTTCGCGAAAGCATTTATTACATACATCACACTTGTATGGCTTCTCACCGGTATGTATCATGAAGTGGCGCTTTAAGTTATGACGACTACCGAATATACGATCACATACTGGGCAAATATAGGCCTTTTTGCTACCACCATCTATCATGCATGGTATATCAGTCAATTCTATATCACCGTAATTGGTACGAGTCCTTACATCCTTACCGGCACATGTTGAACATTTTGTTGGATTCTTTAGCGATGGCGGACGCTGACGACATACCATACAGATGAATCCTGCCTCGTTAGCGTGCTTGCGACGATGCTTTTTAAGATCACTAAATTCTCGGAAACGTTTAGTGCAGATATCGCAACCAAATGGTCGTTCGCCTTAAAGAGGAAAAGGAAATATTACAATACTATTTTCTACAATGTATTTAAAAAGAGTGTAAACCAATATCACAAGAGAATATAGATACTAAATAAATAATTATAGAATGATAAGTTTAATAATGCCCAACATTTTTATTCATTAGTATTGTCAAATATCATTACAAACATCATATCTGAAACTTTTCATTAGAATTAGATTAATTGATTTTAAAACAAGCACGATTCCGCGGTTATTATTCTCCAATTTACTACACGTGCATTTAGTAAAACAAATTATTTATAAGTGCGATCAATAACTCTATTGAACCTATAATTAACGCGCTATGGTGCTTTGAAAGTATAGAAATAAACCAGGAAAAAAGTTCTAAAGAAAAACTAAATGGAATTGAGTTCAAGGAATATTATTGACTTGTCAAGTAACTGAAGATTCTTGAATAGACTTAATGACTACATATTCTGTATATCGGCATGTTAACTGAAAGGAAAGAAATGACTACTATACATTGGAATGCAACAGAATTTAGAGGCATTTAGCAGATGTGGTTGGATAGAGACCATTGCACAAAGGTTCAAAGCGCCAAAAACACGGCCAAAACTAAAAAATTAAATTATTCTTATAGGAATTTTTTGTCCTTATAATGCTGCAGTGGTATCCTTGGCATGTTATACGGGTTATAAAGCGTTCCTTGCTCGGAGTTGTAGCTCCAAAGCGAAAGTGAACGTGTCAGTGAGACGTGCATAAAATGTTATTTATTGGCCGATTTCAATTCTACAAAATGTTTCATATGCGCTGGATGCCGGAAAAACTATTTCTCTTTCGCAAAAAAAAAATATTCGAACTTGTTCAGGAAAATTTGAAGAATAAAGGCCCGTTTATATCTACAGACTTTGAGCGTGACCGACACGTACCGTGCCAGACAAAATAATATTCTTCTATACAATGTGTATGAAGGTATTTACATCTACCGTGACACGACCGCGCAGACGCGGACAAACACCGGCCGTGCCCGGCCAGTATTCGCCCAAAGAATATTTTGTCTGTGCGGTTCATGTCTGTACGTGTCTGCAGGGCAGTATGAATAATAGAGCATCGGAACCGTGTAAACATTTTTTCTTTTCTTTACGAAATGAAAGCATTGTCAATAAAAATATAACTAGTGTCTGTCATCTGACACGATACGATAGATGTGAATAAACGGCATCTGTCGGTGTCGGACACGGCATGTGTCTGGCACGCTCGATGTCTGTAGATATAAACGGACGGTCGCGAACGCACGCCACCAATCCAATGTGATTGACGTGAGATCATACCGCCGCGCAAACATAGACTTTGGCAACTTCTTAGAAGGAACAAAAATTAGGGCCAAAATATCTACAATAAAAACAAGAAGAGGAAACAGAGACAGAAAATATAACGTATTGAAGCAAGAGCAAACTAGGGCTGAATATAAGAACCTATCAGAAGACGAATAGCACTGGCTAATAAATCCTACTTTGGTCTACGCAAGCACCTGACGTCCAGAAATATATCAAGGAAGACAACACAACACAACACTAATAAGGCCGGTCTTACAATTGTTCGGAAGTGTGGATATTGAAAAACGCGGTGGAAGCATTGGTAGGAAGATTTAAAAGGAGAATCCTTCGTTCGATTTACAAAGAAATACAGGTTGATGGCATTTGGAGGAAAAGATACAACTCAGAGTTGTATGAAACCAGTAATATTCCAAACTTTGTCAAAGTGATCAAAGTAAACTGACTACCATGGATTGGTCATGTCGAACGAGGCGCGGAACGGAACCCAGCCAAGATAGTGCTGGGAAAAGTACCGTCAGGAAAGAGACTAGGTCGGTCTTAGAAAAGATATATAGATGACGTCGAGGAAGACTTAAGACAGTTAGGTATTAACGTATTACTGGAAAAGACGGGCCAGATATCGAGAATCATGGAGGCGAACGCTGGAGGAAGCCAAAGCCAACAACAGGCTGTGGAGCTCCTGATAATGATGATAGGGGAAGAAAAATTACCTTTAGCAAGATTGTCTGTACCAAATGATCCGATTTGATCGAATAAAAAGCTTTATGGACTCCCGTGTGTAATATCTAACTTGTAATTAGCTACGTATTAGTAATACCGCTATAAACAAATAAAAATATATAATGTTAAAAACAATATTATAACTCACCAGTATGGATCATCATATGCCGACGAAGATTATAAGCAGAAGCAACTTTTTTATTACATAAAAAGCATTCAAAAGCTTCCCTATTCTCTCCAGTTTGCTCCTCAATACCCATCCAGTCAACCTCAATACCAGCATCATTATCATCAATTTCTTCATAGTCAACATCATCCTCGATTAGGATCACATCATCATCTTCCTCCTCCTCTTCTTGCTTTTTCTTAGTAACATCAACAGCATATTTTACAGTGATTTCAAAACTCTCTTTTAACGATTCTAGATTAGGTACTTCTTTTTTTGGTTTCTTTATAAGGTCATAAAGGAAAGGTTTAATCTTTAACTCATCAACCGAAATAAAATTCTCTTCTGGTTCTTTGTACTCATATTTCAAATCTGATTGCTCTGATTGCGACCAGTAATTGCTTGACGTATTTTTATATGTAGGACTCTCGGGATGATATCCATTTGTATATGAATCGTTGTGGTTAATATAATATTTGGTATCGGGTTTTATTTCTATTTCTTCGGAATTAAAATTTGCTGGTAAGTAAGGAATAGCGTTCATGTATGGTGGACATGGATCATCAATGATGTCGTCGTCGTCACCGATTATTATTAATTCCGGTTCAACTTTCACTGTTCTTAAATCTGTGTTTGTAAATTTGGTACGGTTTGATATAATTTCCATTGTGGAAATTTTGCAATTTGCAAGTATCGAAAAATTTGGAATTCCCCTCGGCAAACTGTATTCGTGGTTTCGGGGAATAGATTTATACACACACGAATTTTAGCAATTCAGCAAATTCTTTGCATTTTTTAGTGATAAATGCATACTGCCTAGTTGTATATTATAAATTAGCCTTTTTGCGGTAAACTTCCGGTAGATTAGTTTGCGGTATGTTCGGAGATATTCAAAATTTTACAAGATTTGTTTATCTTCAATCAGAATTTTACACTTGTCAGAATTTTGACGGATGGGTATCTGAATATTTTTTTGTACTAGATTCAGAGGGTGCCAAAGATAGCTTTATGAAGGGTCAGAAGAGTTGATGATAGTTGTAAAAATTGAATTATACTAAAGGTTTTAAAATTAGCAGGATTATCGACTTTCCGCCACTCCGTAAGTGTTAACTAAACGACCCTCTTCTTTAAGGGGCGTTATAATTCTAAACACGGCGAACCTTAGGCTGTTGTTGCAATATCTGACTGGCCAGGTGGGGCTGCGGTACCTCCTCCACAACCTAGAAACTGCCTTAGGAATGCCGAGTTAGCTTGGCTGGACAAGGTGCAAAACCACGCTCTAAAACTTATTGGTGATAGCGCCATTTACTCATCAATTGACTCGTTAAACCAAGGAATGTAGCAGCTCGGGTGAGCCTCCACGGCAACAATTCTCCCGCAACACAAGACTTGCCAGCTCGGCTCACCCTCACAGTTTACAGCCCCCATCTTCGCCCACACTTCGATTTAGAAATTCGTTTATAACAAGAACAATTCGACTGTGGAACAACCTTCCTAGGTAATAAGGCGCCTGGCTAGCATCCCAGAGGTCCCAGGTTTGAATCCCGGCAGCACCACGGTCATTCGCCTTTCCCACCTTCGCTCCATCAGCGCTTGTCATCGGTTGGTTGATGGGACTCAACTCGTTTCAAGAGGCATCATCAGCTTCAGTCTGGCGTCATCAGCATGACCCTTAAAAAAGGGATCCCTCAAAGGTGCTCACCAGAGCCGGAACAGTCGAGCCATTTAGCTACCTAGCTGCTAATCTCTCCTTGCATTTCTTTGCCTTTCTCTGTTTCTTTGGACTTCGTAATGCTTAAGATTCTGGTGGATGGCCTTTAGCGCCACTTCCATCATTCTCCACACATCCCCCAACCTTATCATATGGTCCAGGATGTTCTCAGGAGTTAGGTGCACTTCAGGAACTGCTTACAACGCAGTCCTGTGCTCCGCAAACCTCGGACTTTTAAAGAAGACATGCTCCGCGTCCTCTTTATCGTCTGGGCAATCCGGGCAGAACGGTGAATCGTCCAACCTGAAGCGGTGAAGGTATGCCCTATAACCTCCACTCAGGAACTGTATGAGGTAATAACTTACTTCCCCATGTTTCCTTATAACCCATTTCTCCACATTTGGTATGAGTCTATGGGTCCATCGGCGTCGCTCATTCCTACTTGGGATGGAATAAGTTGTACTATATCCCTGTAGCTATATTCTGGTTACGATTACATTAAATTTAGGGCCTAACTACTAACTACTAACAACCTATTAACAAACCAATAATATTGAAAAAATCATGGGCTACCAATATCACTAGCTTTTTATTTATCAATATTATTTATTCCTGTTCTTTCTACTTGATCTAAAAGTGCTTGCAACTTAGTATCGAAATGTTCACACCTTATCGGCATTTCCAACGAATAAAACGGATTCTTCAAGACATAATCCGAATAAAGTTCATAAATCTTCCTCAGCAAAATATCAATCCCAGTAAGACCAACTTCTGATATTACCATAAATTTTACGCCTGTAAGTATTTAAAACAAAACAAATTATATTTAAGTATGTTTTAAAAGGAAAATCCTTACCAGTTAATGTCTGAAAACAATGAAGAGTGAAGGTATCGGCTTCTAAAATCTCAATACCAGAACTTTTTGGCTCCGGACTCAGCTGGCTTGCAATAGCAAAAAGCGGATAAAACATACTAGCAAGGAATATCTTTTCATTTGTAGTCATTTTAGGCCTGCTAAACTTTAAATTCAAAGGATAATTGTCCTTGTTTTCAATAACTGTGCGAACATCTCGTCCGTCATCAAGGGTGTTTCCGCTTACAGCTACACCATTTATTGATACTAGAACATGACCCACTGGAAAAATAATATTAGTATTAATTAAATATTTAGTGGATGCAATGTAAAATACCGTTTATTCCGTCTTTTTGGCCATAAATGACTTGAACTTTCTTAGGATCATAATCCAAAACTAAATCTATTGGATAACTGAAGGTTCTTTCATTTTCAATTTTTGGAATGTTATGATCTAAATTAAATATTAATCCTCCTGATTTACTAACAATATAAACTCCGTAAATAATCATGTTTTTTTTATATAATTCTTTTATAAATCTTTTTCCATAAACAATAAACAAGGCGGATCGAGATTGAACTGTCAATGGTGAAATCAGCTGTGTGCAGTGGCTGCAAAAATATTTTGTAATTTTCTTATTTTTAGACATTCTATAATTCCATATTTCTCTCAGGTATCTGAATTTTCTTTGGTTATTTTTATGTAAATCCGAATTTAGTTTTCTTATTTCATTTATTAAAGTTTAATAATCACTATTATGCTATTATAATTAGTAAAAATAAAAGCTAAATTTTTGTTTGTTTTCCTTCCTGTTAATTTAGAAGCTTCCTTAAGATTTGCACAATACATGTTTTGGTACAAAAAGGCATATCAAATATTTGTAGTCTTTAAGCAAGAAGAAGACACGTTTGTTTTTTAAGGAAATTCGTCTGAGTTGTCAACAAATCCAGTGTTTTTGGTGGATATTTCACCGTTTTCAATTCAAATTATTTTAATTTTTAGTTATAATTTGTGCCTTTATTATAAAATAATTTGAAAATAACAAATAAAACGGCCGCAGTCGCCAACGCATTATGCATATTCTGACTACCCTAAGCTAACCTCAAAAATTGCGAGGGAATCTTGATTTGTGAGAAACTTCTTCATA
Source organism: Thereva nobilitata (assembly GCA_963855945.1). Taxonomy (NCBI): domain Eukaryota; kingdom Metazoa; phylum Arthropoda; class Insecta; order Diptera; family Therevidae; genus Thereva; species Thereva nobilitata. The sequence goes on from OY979698.1 coordinate 16,581,276, forward strand.
TAAGAAAAATTTTTGAATAAGAATCATCATGGATCAAATGTTGCCCAGTCCTGGGTTTTCAATACCCAGTATTGGAACCCCATTACATCAGCCCGAAGCCGATCAACAGATTCTACCTAATGCCGTTTACCAGCAGCAGTTATCGAATCAAATGCAAATGAACGCAATGAATGTTGGTATGGGCCAGAATTCAATGAGTGGACAAATGGGGCAACAATCGATTGGTCAAGGATTAAGTGGCTATGGCAATGATATGAGCGGTATGGGTATGCCTTCGTTGATGACACCTTCGAAACAAATGCATACATATGCCCCTAGTTATAGTACGCCACAAAGCTTAATGCAGCCTCAGACACCGGTAAGGGGTTTGCTCTGAAAATTGAGGATCCAGTAGTAAAAAATATTTGTTTTTTAGCAAAGTCTTATGTCTCCTATGGCTCCAATGACAGAGAGAACTGATAATGCATCATCCAACGTAAATATTCATCAAGCAATGGGTCCTGCAACGCCGATGACGCCTATGACACCGGGCTCTGCAGATCCAGGAATAGTTCCGCAGCTTCAGTAAATGTTTAGAAACATGATTCCTTCAGTAGATTTCATATTTTTCCTCATTTCAGAAATATAGTATCTACTGTTAATCTTTGTTGTAAATTAGATCTTAAGAAAATAGCCTTACATGCAAGAAATGCTGAGTACAACCCAAAACGATTTGCCGCCGTTATAATGAGAATAAGGGAGCCTCGTACAACGGCTCTTATATTTTCATCTGGTAAAATGGTATGTACTGGTGCAAAAAGTGAGGAAGACTCAAGACTGGCAGCTAGAAAATATGCAAGAATCATACAGAAATTAGGTTTTACGGTAATTGCTTGCTATTTTTGCTTTGAGTCCACTATTTTACTTAATTTGTACTCTTTTTAGGCAAAATTCTTAGATTTTAAAATACAAAATATGGTTGGGAGTTGTGATGTTAAATTCCCAATACGATTGGAAGGCTTAGTGTTGACTCATGGTACTTTCAGTTCATATGAACCAGAATTATTTCCAGGATTAATTTATCGTATGGTAAAGCCAAGGATTGTATTGTTAATATTTGTATCTGGTAAAGTTGTGCTAACGGGGGCAAAAGTACGTCAAGAAATTTATGAAGCGTTTGATAAGATTTTCCCAATTCTTAAAAGTTTTAAGAAACAATAATCAAGCTAAGCTGATCATTTCGTTATAAGAATTTTGTATCAATAGTTTCCAATTAAAAACAGAATTTTGTAAATTTACTTTAATATAGTGCTAATATTTTATAATTAGTTTCATTTATGTTTTTTCATTTGCGAGTAACGGTATTTTGGTTGGCACCTCTACGGTTTCCGTTGCCTCGCAATTTGATGATGCCATTTTTTTTAAGCACCCCAAATAAGCCGAAAATTTAAAATAAATTTTTATATGCGAGCGTAGTTTCCGGCTCTAAAACCAATGCATCGACACGTACTTCAAGTCAATTCGATGTAAATTGTCAGTTGACAAAAGTGTAATGGAATTCCCGAATTTTAGTGTCGATTTCTCGCAAACGAAGCGGGTTATCAGAAATTTTTACGTGTTCGGCTTATTTTGGGGTGCTTTACAAAATGGCATCATCAAATGGCGGGGCCACGGAAACCGTAGAACCCCCTTTTGGTTAGATAGGGCGATAGTAATTGCCATTGTAGAATTTTTCTAGTTTGCAAAACGAGAGATCTTTGTTAATAAAGTGTACAAAATAATTAACATTTATTAGTTTTGGGGAAATTTAAACACTTTTCAATAATAAAAAAATCACATCAACCTACTTCTTTCTACACAAGCATCTTGTACCTACTTCTTCAGTAAATTTCAATTGGAAACCATTATTAATATTCGTTTACTGATTTCTAATCACCCTGTACATCACTTGTCCTCTTGCTAAACGTCATTTTAGTGAATCGCGTCCAAGTGTCTGCAAATTCTTTATTTTGCCTTTAAAACGTAAAAAATATATAACAAAAAAATGGTGCGCTACTTTGAAATGGAAGATGGTACTGAGGTGACCCTCTCGGAAATGTTAAAAAAGATTGAAAGGTGAAGGTTTCAATATAAACATCTTGTTAGTAATTTCTAACCTCAAAAACCCTTGCCTCTAGGTACAATCCCGATCATCTTAAAGCTCTTGAGGGTTACGTCGAGGAACAGGCCCACGAAAACACCTACGATTTAGAAGCAAATCTTGCTGCTTTAAAGTTATATCAATTCAATCCTCAATTCTTAAATCTTGATATAACCTACACAATCCTCCTGAAAGCCCTGACGAACATGCCACACACCGACTTTGTTCTAGCAAAATGCCTCTTGCTACCAATTCAAATGAAAGATGAGACAGTAAAGGATATTATAAATCTTGCTGATATACTTGAGAAATCTGATTTTTCACTATTCTGGGAGAAAGTTGCTAAAAATCCTGAAAGATATCGTCATATTACCGGATTTTATGATTCTATCAGGAAGTATGTTTGTCATGTTATTGGTATCACGTTTCAAACTATCGAAAAGGAATTACTCTCGAGCTTGTTGGGAGATATTGATGGTAATTTTTGTAATGTTTGGATTTTGTTTCGAGATACAATTCGTTTTTCTTGTATTGCTTGCAGATAACTCCCTTAACAGCTGGATGAAGAAGTATGGCTGGAAGCACCAAGGAAACTTAATTTACATTTCCACTCAAAATGAAAATATTAAGACGAAAAATATTACTGAGAAGATTGAATTTGATAACCTTGGACCAATTATGGCAGCATGCTTGTAAAGGCGTGGTAATTTAACTAAATATTATTAAAAATTCTGGTGTATTTTTAAAATAAATTGATTGGAAAATTATTTAATAACTGATGTATGCATATCATCCCCTATTTGCATTGAATTGTTATATTTAAAGGGGGGATTAAGATTGAATGGTTTATTCTTCTACCATATGTGCAAAATTTAATGAAAACGGTTTTGATAGAAAATAGGATAAATTCTAGTACATCGTATGTTGATGGATGATTTCAAAGTGGCACAAGCCTATTGTTAGCTGCATTGGAAAATACTAATGTGCGCTTTATAGAGGTCTCGGTAAGTTATTTAATATTTAATCGAAAACCAAGTTTACTAACTGGTTGAGAAACTAAGAAAAAATTATTTAAAGATATCAACTTTGTATTTACGAATTTTTACCTTATCCTAACACTATAGTGATCCGAGTCGAATGTGGCATATCGGATCGTTCACCCGAAAGGGTCGGTGGCCTATCAACACGTGACTCAATCAGGTGATATCCAAGTGATTGTCGAAGCTGCGAGTGCCAACGTACTATATACAGGCTCCCAACCTATTTGAACGTTCAAAACTTCCAGGATAATATTTACTTCAGATCTCAGCTTCCCTTGGCTAATTTTAAGAATTCTTTTTCGTTGTCGGAGACTTCTTTTTTTTACGAGGAAGTGGTAAGAATCTGTCAGCAGTCGAGCAGCAGGTGGATGTGTGCTCGACCGCCTCTACGGTCCATGCCTTAGACAGGAGACACCACTGGAAGTCCGCTCCACACCCAGATGGTAGTGCCAATTCTTACTGGCTAAACTCGCCGTGGTCTCCACCCTTTTCCGCTTGCTGGGGCCCTATTCTCTGTTACAATACTCAAATGCCTTTTACTCGAAACTAAAATGCTTTCGTATTCCTTATTACATTTTTCTCTAGTAGAAATGTCCCCGAAAGAAAACGAAATAAGTACAAGAGGTTTAAATTTTGTCGCCCATACCTAATATTTTATAAATTGCTCGTTTACCCTTGAGCTTTCGAGTAAAAATCTAACAATGTTACAGTTTCGAGCAGAATTTAGTCAGTTTTGTAATAGAGAATACGATTTTGGCAGTTTTGTTAGAAATTTTCACAAGTTTGTAATAGAGAATAAGGCCCATGATTAGCACTACCGTTTTGTGCTCAGCTAGCATAAGACCAGCGTTCTTGAACCACGTCTTTATCTGCCATATCGCTTCGTTCGCCGACATCTCGACTTTTTCGAGTCGGTGGCGAACACGATAGCAACCGCTTCTCACGGGAGATGCAGCGTCAGTACTTCGTCAACTCTTATCATATCCTTGCTGGGCTAGTCACAACATTAACGTTCAAATAACATCCTCCAAAAGTGTGGTTATGTTGTTTTTTCCTTTCCGTTCGTCTTTTTCAAAATTTCCCAAAAGCTCTCGCTTTCGTTCGTCTTCATTCCTCTCCGTTCTTCCTGATGTGGACACTTCCATATGAAGTGTACAGCATTGAACTCGCAGACTGAAAGAACGAAAGAAAGGGAACGAAGCAGAAGCTATGCGATTCAGCCTATAATCCCTCGTGGGACACAGAGCGGAAAAAGTTGCCCTCCAGCGGACTGTTTTATGCGACAGCTTTCCCAGTTGTTGCGCCCTTTGCTAATAGGGTTCTCATCCACGTTGTTCTAGGTCTTCCTTGCGGATTTCATTGAAGGGCCTGTTTGGTTAGATTCTTGTTTTCGTGTCGCAAGGTGTGACCAATCCAATTTCTTTTCGTTCGCCTGATTTCGTCATATATCCTTTCTTGGCCGGTCAACGGATTTTAGGATACGACGTAGGCATCTGTTGATGAAAACTTGAAGACGCCTTGTGGTGAGCTGGGTGACTACACGGCTTCGGGATAGCTTTTGACGCTGCCAATGCTCAAGGAACACTCCTTCCCTCAAGCATGCTGTGAATACTTGGGCGAACCCACCTGGTGCTACCCTACCGTTCAGCCCAAGGACGTTTCCAACGGTAACCCTTTTCGCGGCTTCATGAATTTCTGCTTCCACCCTTCTGGAACGTTTGTGTCATTCACGTTTACTGCAGGCAGGCCATCCGTTCTCTTGTTGTCTGTGGAAACAGGGTCTGCATGATGCCCTGTAGTATTACAGGCCAGGTAATCCTTGAGGACCGCTTACCTTTTCAGAGAAAGTCTCCTCTTTTTGTTGCAGACGTAACTTTTCATCATGTTATAGTATACTGTCGGACAGCAAGCTCTAGTAGAAAGAAACTAAAGAGCAACATCAAATTCTGTATAGCCACGACAAATTTAGGGGCTGCGGATTATTGATTTCCCTTCTCATCTGTGAAGAGTGAGAAGTGATAATTCAATGGCAAACACGGAAAGGCACTGGGATCATGTCTATGGGTAAGACGAACCCACAACCTGTGCGATCGAATTTAAAGAAAGTTTACGAAAATTGCCTAACGTATTTTGTTGATGGTATGGTTTTCTTGGTGCAGAACAGGATTAAGCGAAAAATGAGCTTATTGGGCAGCTATATTTGTTTTGTACTCGGATAGACAGGAACTCTATCTTGGGTAAAACGTCTCCATTCGTTTCGATCTAATTTTGAAAAAAAAAAAACCAAAAGATTCAAATATATAAATATAAGGATGGCCCTTGGTATATACATACGTGTAGTAGTACGCCTCTATTATTTGATGACTTGGCATTGATTCCAGTTCTTTTCTGTTGGGCTCTCTAGATTCTCAAGAAACTGGGCAAGATGCGCCTCCAATACTTACTAGACACGTTTTTCTTCTTCTCAGTTCGTTTAATCCGGAATAGTTATGGTACGTGCATATTTTCATTTACTATAAGCTATTCCTCTTATTTCGTTGATGACTGACCTTCTTATCAACCACGTATTTATTGTTCTATTAATCTCAAGAAATCTTAGTGAAGAACATTGAAGAACTTCTTCTTAAAATTTCTTTAACTTAATTATAAAAACTCCACAATTAACAAAAAAAAAATCTAGGCTAAGGCCAAACTTCATTATGTGCTCTAGACTAAAGTTAGCTTGTAAATACTACAACAAAACCTTCAACTCTACTTTAACTTAACGTGTTACATTTGTGTTACAATCAATCGTCACCAAATCTCTTTTATAAACAAAACAAAAAACGATCTTCTTGTGAAACCCGTAGAAAATTGTTTTATTGAAATACTTGTGAATTTCCAAGGTGGTCACAAAAATTGATTGCTAGCCATAGCTAGTGGCTGGCTGCTGTTGTCCACCTGAAGATAAAACTGAAAATAAAGCCTCCACCCTACACAGGACAGACTTACGTAAATTCTAAGCAGAAAATTGTCCACCATTCACTAAGCTGCCCTGTTTTTTCCGCTAAATTTTACCTGATCGTGACGGAAATAAACAAAAAAACTCTTTCTCGTCCATTTTTCAAGTCTAGTAAGTTCTTTACACTTGATTAGGTTTTTGTCTCATTCTTGAAATCTTGTCTTGCAGTTTTCTTTTATATCTCACTTTAAGTAAGACTCGATTATTTTGATGAGCAGTGACCGAAGCAAGTAATAAATATATTGAAATGGAAATTGTTGTTATGTTTTTTTGTAGAAAATTTGATTTCATCAAAAGAAAGTGATTTTGCGATGTCATTCTTTAGTTTTTTTTATGGCTTAAGATGTTAAGAAATTTTATGTTGTCGAGTAGAGAAGTACAAAACGTGAAATTTTATGCTCGTAAGTTTTTTATAGTTTAATTTCGATTTGTAAGGCATTTTCTGGTTGGTAAGCTCAACCTCCAGTTCTGTAATTCCTATGAAGGTATTCATTTCTGCACTGAAATTGATTAGTGAGCGGAAGTAGAGTATTGGAAGTATAACATAATTTTATTAGTTATGTATTTTCTTTCCTTAATCGCTTGTTTTGATTTTTTCAGAAAGAGTTCAAGCAGCTACTTACATCATAAAATAATTGGCAGATCTTGGCGCTATTGAAGGAACACTGTAAGTAAGATCGAAGTTTTGAAATAGCTCATATTGATTTCCTAAATATTTGAAGATTAAGTAAAGTAACGCTTAGTATACTTAATATGATTGTACAGAAAATTGAGTCCTTGTTGTACCATCAAAGAATGTATGGATGGATAACGAGATCATTGTTAAGATGCCAAAAAGGTCAATAGGTCAGCTGAGAGATAAGTAAGGTGGTTTCCATTCGAAATAAACATTCTCCGATTAATTTCAGTAGCTGCCTCTCAAATACGCCGCTATATATGTCTTTCGTGGACTTTAAGAGAGCCTTCGATGTTGCCTCTAGATAAGCGAATATCGGAAAAAATGGTTAAATTATTATTTCAATGTACGATCAGGCTTAGGGGTACTAGAACTTCAGTGCACCAACATCGTTCAGTTCAGGCACCCTAGCTGCTGTCTTTCAAGCAGCGATCGCTATACTAGTATGTATCTGTGAGAATTTAAGAAACGCCTATGCTAACAAGTGGACTTTTACCTTATCTGAAAGCCAAGCGGCAAGCAGAGTGATCAAGTTCCGTCGAGTTAAGTCTAAATTAGTTCAGGACTGCAAACCTTGATGAACTATGTGCTCTCAATCGGGTCGGCTTTTTGTGGATCGCGGGCCCTAAAGGAGTAGGGAATGAAAATGCAAACGGTATCCACCCAGATGAAGTACACCGACCAATGCAGGTTCGCACCTACCTTAGTGAATTCTCAAGCGTTTTATACTTGGGCAGGATACTGGTTGAACCTGCAAAGGCTTCCGCGAGGGGATCTAGTTTAGCCTTTGCATTTTCTGTCACTGTTTTGTGATAGAAAGAAACAGGGCCTCGTTGTTCGACGCGACTTAGCTTGACTAAACAAGTCTGAGTTGTAAATTTTTAGGCAGAGTGCTAAGCCGTCTCAATCAGTTTGGCCTGAAAATCGTAGTTATAGAAGCTGCTAAGAGTACAAATGAAGTCCAAGTGGCGATCGCGATTCCCCTGAACCTGATAACTTACTAAGAAAAAGAAAGAAAGAAAGACCAACCGTCAAACCGAACCTCAGATTTGTAGTTCTTTTAACTTGAGGAAAGAATTCGTAATAGAGGCATCCTTCAAGACTGCACCACCTGCTTCGTGCTTGTTAGCTACTTGTAAAAACGTCCTCACACAAGTCATGCACATATTGCACACATGTAATGAAACAAGGCGATCAAGTTAGGAAAGCTCTAGAAATCGTCAATAATCTATTCTTGTATTGCAGGAAAGGTATTGCTGTGCAGTTAGAATAGGATTCATTTCAGTGGAACAATTGCAATGGTAATAGCGATAAAGTTCTCTCAGGGCTGCTCCATTCCTGCGATTGCTAAATGAGTCGATGGAGGAGCAAAACCTGCCTCCACCGATGAGTTTTATAGCGTGATTTTTCACCTTTTTGAGTCACGGCAAGCCGGCTTTTGAGGCACCAACCCAGATAAGCGACTTGTATTCGAAGCGGTGGTGAATATATGACTAGAGTATGGTAGCACGAGCTGCTCTCGGAAGATAAAACTTGTATCTCTTTAGAAGTCCTAAAAATTGTGATGTTTGTTTGGTTATTTGGAATATGTGGACATTCCAGCGCAGATCCTCGGTCAAAGTTATGCCTAGGATGTTAAGAGATACGTCAGACATTAGACACACACTCTTCACTGAGACAGAGGGAAGGTCGGTGCAGTCTTGATTCGAGCATTGAATTCGACACGATTCTGTGTTTTTGAAGGTGTTCCATTCGACATGAATGAGTTCCGTGTCTCAGTTTATAGAGTTGGACATGAGCTCACGATAATAAAGACAAGGTTCGGCACGTACCTGTATTATTTTGTCGAAAGCATTAGAGCAACATAGAGGGCCTTCGTCGACGTGGCTATGAAGTGGGTTAGATGGGATTCAGAGCAGATTATTTACAAATTTTGGAAAAGAGAGGGTGATAGAATTGTGTCTTTGGGGAGCATCCAGAAAATGCCGTCCAGTGAGTTTACCAAGATGCTAATAAGTCCGCCTTGGATTTTCTTTCTGGTATCATCACTTTATCTCTTTTAATAAAATTAAGTTTCTGTATGTATGTATGCATGTGTGCGCTATAGCAGGCGCACCGGTCATCGCAGAGCTATGAAATACCGTGGTGAAGGTCCGTGGTGGTCTCCCATGATGCACCTCGAAACCCGATTTCCGAAATTCAAAATGGCCGCGCAAATATGGCCGAATTTGTCAATTGTGTTCCGATTCCAATAAAAATCAGTATCTGGGGTTTTTTAAAGTCGAAAATAACGAATTTATGGTCAAAATAATAATAATAAATGCAAAATGGCTGGGCCAATATGGCGGACGAATTTTGGCAATTTTGTTTCGATTGCAATGGTAATGGTTATCTAGGGGTTTGAGTGTCGCTAATAACGAATTTATGATCAAAATTTAGAACTTGAAAATGACCGCCCCAATATGGCGGGCGAACTTTGCGAATCGTGTTCCTATTTCGATTCTCATCACTAAATACAACCTATTTGTAAATAAAGCACAAACAAAGGATCTAGAAAAAAAATGCACAGCTTCCCGAATTCCCCAAATACTCGAAGAACCCGATTTTTAGTTATAAATAAAAGAACATTAACCACAGTGAAAATCGTCTTGATAGAGGGCACCACACCAACGACCAAAAGGTTTAAGAACCAATCATAGCATTAAAGAGTTGACTACTCAACATGTCATCAGATTATTAACTTTTCTGATGATGGAATTGCAGAAGTTTCTCAACTTAATATACTCACGACGAAGGAATCCATTCTGAAGACGTGTGTGGTCTCTATAAGTGGTTTCCTTAGTTTTAATTGCTTTAGTGCATTCCCAATTGAACCGTCTATTCGGTGTAAGCTTCATATACTTGGTACAATAAAGGAAAGAACGGACACATTCACGCCACTATTACTCTGGTGACGCAGTGAGTGACAGAATACACGTTAGAACTCCGGAAATACAGATCCCAGTCAGTGGCTTGGAAGAAAGAAGTTGGCTTTCCCATTATTGCTAGGAAGTTCTTTTAAGGATTGTGTTGGTTAGCGCAGAAGATAAGGGATATTAGGACTTACTAGGCGAGCTTCCGAGTTGCTGAGAAGTGAGTATAAAATATAGCAACAAAGAGTAGCTCAGTGTGTTTGAGATTAAATCCAATAAAATCTAAAGAAGTGTGGATAAATACTATGTCGTTAATGTAATTACCTAAAATGGTCGAATAGAAAAAGACATCGCGTTCCCGAATAAATAAAACGAGGAGCGAATTTTCGGAACTGTTCTGTGTATGGAGATCAACGGAGAATCAGTTAAAATTAGTTTGCGGTTGTTCAACTCTAATGTTAAAGCAGTACTTTTGTATGACTTCGAAAAGTGGAAGAGCAACCAAATCAACATAAGGCGACTTCGTAACAGATGTTCACACCACACCATAAGCTGGCGAGAATTGGAAATGAAGAACTATTGCACCATACCGACCAAGGAAAGATAGGCGAATAAATTCAGTACATAAATGGAATAAGATTGGCCGCACCCAAGGCGAGGCAATAGTGAAAACCCACCTAAACATATCTAGAATTGGGGCCCTCGAGGAATCCTAGGCTCGAAGGCAATAATATTCAACTTGGAGAAGAATCTTGTTGGCAGAGACCGCAGCAACTGGGAGAACCTGAACAAAACTGCAAGATGTCGCACAATATAAAGTCCGTTGGAGGGCAGATGTTTCTAGCTAACGTCCAACGATGAATTGATGGAGACTCGGGAAGACTAGGGTAATTTGTTTGTTTATTTCATTTTTAGCTGGTTTAGTTTCGAAATAAAAATAATGTTTATTTAAATTTTAGGATTCCAAATGAAGAATTTTATGAAAATGTTAAGCGTTGATTTTAGTTTCTATTCACGTCTGAGGGCTTTAGTTAATTATATATTGAAGTAAACAACGCCGCCGGTAACCACATATTGCATACTTTTCATTAACAATTTTTTCATTATTACTAACATTAACAATTTTTTTAGTCTATCACACTATCGACAAAGAAATCTAACAATGCACTGATTATTGTCACAATAAAATGATTTCGATTAACATTCTACAAAGAATCCAAAAAGAATCTGATTACTATATAACAACCTTCTCCTCTCTACTGGAGTAAACAAACTAATCCCTTTAGTTTCCGAGATGCACGTGCCTCTTTTTGAATCCAGTCCATTCCTAATAGAATTCTCCATCGATAAGAACAGAACAGCTCAATCTCAACCGCAGATAATTTTTAATCTGGTTCAAGAGGAAAGCTGACAAGCACATCGTCAGCGAGTGTGAAAATTTTCAGGGTTTAGTGTGAAATTTCAGTTACTGCACCAGTTACAAAATTCCAACTTTGAGCAGAAAGCCAGTAGTAGCCGTGCTTAGAGTGTTTTCTCGATTTTTGTGTGCAACGACGATAGTGTGTCCGATAGATAATATGAAAAGATAGAAATGAAAAACAAAAAAAAAACACAGTTTGGTCTGGCACAATTCGGTCGAGCTTTGGATGCATGCAAGTCATGACAAATTTTCTACGAAAAAGTTAGCCGAGAGCACTCACTTTCGTCATCGATACCAATGGACCATATCAATCGGTGGCTTGAGCGAGAATTGGATAACAGACTGAATGAAAACTTGGACCAGAGACTTTTGTATAAATAACTCTAGCTGGACTGAACTAAATCATATTACTTCAGTTCTTCCAACAGTCAACAGCATCAAAAACAGGAAAGATCAGATAAGGAATACTTTTAGTGGATTACACACATTCACAAAACAAAATGAAGTACTTTTGGACCTTCCTGGTACTGGCGCTATTAATTAGCTACTGTTCAGCACACAAGAAGGAATCTGGACACGAGGAAGAAGGTGGTGAGAAGCATGAGGCTGAACATCATGAGAAGAAAGGTCACAAGGCTGATAAGGGACATAAAGGTAATCATCATTTCGATAAGGGAGAAAAGAAAAAGTATGAAGAAGGCGATCACGAGCATCACTATAAAGAAGAAGGTGGACACAAGAAGAAAAAATGGGACGAAGAAGATAAATATGGTGAACATCACGAGCATGGCAAGAAAAGTAAAGGAGGCAAGCATCATCACAAGAAGGGACACAAGAAAGGACAAAAAACTACTGGATACCATAAGAAGGCCCACAAGGATGAATATCACAAGGAAAGCAAATTCTACGATGATGAGCACAAGGGAGGACATCATAAGAAACATGGCAAAGGGCACGAATATCACGAGAAACATGCTGGTGACCACAAGAAGGGAGGACATCATGAAGCCGCACACAAGAAGGGACACAAGGCTGATAAGGGACATTACGACAAAGGACACTATGATGATGATCATAAGGGCTATAAGGGAAAGCATGGTCATGATACTCACTATGAACATCATGAGGATTATGGCAAGAAGGGCGGCAAGAAAGGTGGCCATGAGCATGGATACAAGAAGGGACATCATTGAGAGGTGTTTAGGTTTTGATTTATATAGATTAACAATTCTGATGACTCGTTGAATGTGATATTCAAAATAAATAAATTACAGTTAAAAATTACATTTTGTTTAGTTTTTTGTTTTTAGTTCTTGGTTTTTTCAGTGGACATATGTAGTTGTAGCAAATATTCAGTAGTATTTTAGCAGACATTTTAGTAACTAAATTATATATCAACAAATATAGAAATTTTTCTCGAATATTTTTTTTTTAAATTCATATTATAAACTGTGTCGTCCGATCAACAACAGCAATTTGTTAAACACCCTCCTCTTATCCCTTAATAATAAATCTCATTATTCAAACTCTCACCCAAAAAAATTTTCTAACCAGTTTTGTTCTTCAGAAAATCGCATTCCAAAAAATTAACTTAACTCAAGGATAATCCGAAATTTTTAATCCTTTGTACACTGAAGATTACAATAAATTTTTGTTTTTTTCGAACTGAAGACCGCTTTCGGACCTGGGCCACTTCTCGCAATTGTTTTGAAAGTCGATTAGTGGCTAATTTGCAATCTGCTCAAGCAATTACCTTCTTTGTATCCAATGTGGGGATGTGGTAGATGGGCTTAACTAATAACCGAAATCCTCGGCATTTTATTATCCTTTACACCCTGCTGCGGACATCTGCCGTGTATTAAAGGGGCATGAATGTGTACTGGGAAAAGGGTAAACGTTTCCTTAGAGTTTTTTTTTCTTTAGTTGGTTGTGTTGTTTGGTTGTTAGATGATCTTTTGTTCTTAGAGGAGTTTTTGGATCGCTGTTTTGGATCCAATTGATTGAAACGTTTGGTCTAGATTGATTATGAATTTTTGATTGGATTGTTGCGAGAATAATTGGATATTCTAAAAATCAGTTTGTTTATTACATTATCATTTTTAATTACTTTGGGTTTATTTATTTTTTTTTTACTTTTTTTTTAGTTTTGTTGGTGCCGAATCAAAAATAGAAAATTGATTAACGCATAAGTTCGGCTCAATTTCCCGTTTAATGGTATTGCATCTAAACTCACTAGTCAGAACAAAGGAAGCACATGCGCTATACAAAAACTTCAGCAAGGTCTTCGACACGGTGGACCATGAAATCCTGTTAAACTGGTCTTGGTGTAAGATCTAAGGTCGTGGAGTGGATGAACGTTAATGGTCACCTATCAAATGAATTCGATGTTACATCCAGTGTCACTCAGGGTTCGTATAAATGACATTGGTGTTGCATTAGGTCAAAATATCAATTATACTATAGAAATAGAGAGACATTAGTAATAAACTGGATTTAGATTTAGAGCTTGAAGAAATGTATGAAGAAATAAATGTAGTTGCATACAAAACATTGAATAGACTACGATGACTCGGACACGTTGGACGAGGTTCTGAAGAAATAATGCTAGCCAGGATTTTCAATGGTAGACATCAGGAAAAATACGGGTAGGACGATGAAATAAGCTGGATGGATGACGTGCAAGAAACGTAGAGACGACTGGAAGAGGAGACTTCAAGAAGCAATAGCTGTAGTGCCATTTAAGAAAAAGAAGATCAAGATTAACCCTCCAGCCCGACATCTGTGAAATTTAGAATTGTAGTGTGAAGAATAAGTTGTCATTATAAACATAAAAAAGTGTGCAGTGATTTCTTTGACGGTGATTACACTGTTCGTTCCTACGTACGTTCCTCACGAGCTTTTTAGACGAACGGGGAAGCGGAGATGATGGGGGGAATCATCTCCACTTCCCCGTTCATCTAAAGGCTCGTGAGGAACGTACGTAGAAACGAACAGTGTAATCACCGTCTTTTCCGCGATTCCACAAGTAACCGTCAGCAAATATCTCTACTTGATGGTCAAATTGTTCAAAGGTCTGGGAAAGACCTAGGAGAAGTGATATTTGATGACAAATTAACCGAAAGATAGCTTTTATTTAAAGAGCAAGCAAAGAGCTAAGGGATGTCAAAACCGTGATACTTTTTTTCTCAGCGTTCGTCAATCCCGTATTGGAATATGGATCAGTGATTTGGTCTCCTTGGTTAATTGAACAACACATCAATCGTATTGAAGAAACCCAACGTAAGTTCTGTCTTCTAAGCATATAAATAGATTTAGCGACATTGTTCAACAATATAAACTCAGTACCTTAATTGGATGCTCTGTTGCTAGATCCTTAACTTCGTTCAGTATGTGGCTGCCAAATGAACTGTGCCTCGCCCTGACTACAAGAAATTTACTTAGGGTGGATATCCAGTTGAAGAAGGCATAGGGTGGTATTTAACGCGTCCATTACCAGCACTAGGAGAGCACTACTCCGGCCAAGTAATGCCTCCATCCCCAACTGCCTCAGGGATTCTAGGATAGTTGTATTCGTTATATTATTGAAAGCGCCTTCTATGTCTATGAAGGTCGCTAGTGTATATGGTGATGATTTATGCGCCATCTATTAGAAGTTTGAACGAACTGTTGTAACGATTTAAGCTAAGTATGCTGTTCCTAAGTACGGCGGTCAAGAAAAATTTCCCCATATAAACTTTATGTAAAAAAACGCTTAAGTAATCGGTCAAGAAATGCTCGAGGAATTTTTGCTCAAGAAATTTCTGTACCGAGTACGCTGTTTGGTCAAGAAAAGTGCTAGTACTATTCTGACACGTAGATGGAGCCTTTTCCTGATGCGGTAAAGAAAAAATTGGGAAGACAATTTTTTCTTGACCGAAATTGGCATTTCGTTTGTGGCGGAAAATAGATTTGGCTGCGGGAAGTGTTTTCATTATTTTTTAATAGTTTTTATAGAGCTTAATATAATTAAAGGAGAATTTAAGTGATTATTCATTATTTTAGTGTTGTTTTAAAATACGTTTCTGAAAAAATTCCTTTTTTTTATTATGCGGAAGGACTCTAAAAAACATTTCCCGCAGCCAGATATTATTTTCCTACACAAATGCCAATTTTAGTCAAGAAAAAAAGTCTTCGCATTCACTTGTCAAAATTTTCTGTACCGGGGTCGAGAAATAATAAGAGCATTCTTCTTGACCGCCGTACTTAAGAACAGCATACTTAGCTTTAGTTAGAATTTGAACGAAGGATTTGTAACGGTTTTTGCAGTCAGTTAACATCACGCCATCTATTAGTCAGATTATGAACGAACGGTAATTGAAGACATTACGCTTCTCAAAGTTCCTAAAGCCCGGTATGTAAGGCTCTTTCCCTAAGAAAAAATGACAGCACTTCAAAAATTTTGACAGTTCCTTTTTTTCATTGCAGACATTAAATAAATTGTTTTATGATTGCTTGGAATTAATGAAATTGTTTTAATTAGTAAAGAATTAAAAAAGGATTTAAAAAATCTGAATAAAAAACAACAATATGTAATTTTTTCCATTGCTGACAGTTACTTTAAATTTCAAAAACTACCTGAGACGTCAAGACCTCATGAACCGTTAAAATTTCTTAAGCCCCTTTTTCCTAGGACAATTTTCGTTGCGAAAAAAAAATCGTTGCGAAAAAAATCGAAAATTTCGCACCTTCAGTGCGAGAAATCATTCTTTTTCGTTGCGAAAAAAAGAATGGATTCAACCATTCTTTTTCGCAACGAGATATTTTTCGTTGCGAAATATTGTAAAGTTGGCTGTAAAATTTCTATATATGTGTTTTACTTTTTATTGTTTGAGTTTTCGTCATGGTTACGTTTTGTTTACTTGACTAAATTTCGTTGCGAGAATTGAATTCGTAGGAACATAACTCAAAAAAATCGCACAACAGACTGCGAAATTTTTTTCGCAACGATTTTTTTTTCGCAACGAAAATTGTCCTAGGAAAAAGGGGCTTTAAGGAAATAAATGAATCGACACTTATTTCTGGAGGAAAACTAAAATTTGATCAAAAGCGACATCTGCGTGTCATTAAAAAACACGATTTTTCTGGTGTGAATTTCTTGACTCTAGCATACCGGTTACAGAAATCGGTCCAGAAAATATTTCTGAACCATTTCTTGACCATTTTTTTTTTACATAGTTTTTAGATAGGCAAAGAAATTTCTTGAGCCTTGCATACCGGGCTTAAAGAGTGCTAAAAGTAAAGTTTCCAATGTTCCATTAATAGAAGGTCTCCAGACTGTGGTGGAAAGATCTAGAATTTAGATAAGGGAGGAGCTTGGATATATAAATGCAGTGGCAGCGGCATTTAGAGTCAAGTTTTGATTTGGAGAGCGATTAAAGTGTTTGAAGTGATATAAGTGACCTAAAGCGAAAAGTGGAATTAAAATAGTGAATTCGAAAGCGTTAAATATCAAGTATTTGTGAGCGATATTGAATTACAAGTGCAGTGGACCTGTTGGGCTTGAAACAATGGTGCTTTAACGAGGCCTTTCCTTAACTTTAGTTCCATTACTCGTTCCAGGGTTTTCTGCAGAAAAGAGGAGAGACTTATCAGCCTGAAATCTTTAGCTGTGTCATATCCATTTTTTCCGGCTTTCGGTATAAAAACCACCATCACTTTCCTCCACAACTGTGCAATATGGCCATGCAGAAGGCTGCTGTTAAATAGCTTCAGTATCTAAGGGATAGTTAGTTCGTTGGTTTCTTATAGCGTCTTAGGGAAGCTACCATCAGGTCCGGCTGATTTCCCGATTAAAAATAATTTAGTTGGTTAATTTTTTGAAAAGTATATATATATATATGCCCCTAACTAGCACGTACGCGCCTGCCCCAATGGTAGGCACGCTCCCGCTATAGGCATGAAAATGCACCCGCATCCCTATTGACCATTCCAAACGCGAATGCCGTTTTACCAAGCGGTCCCCCAACTAAGTACTAACCACGGCCAATGCTGCTTGACCTATGCAATCGAACGAGAACCGGTCTACCTCTTGTGCGTCTTCCGTGCATCCGGGATAGTGACTATTTTCCAGCATTTGCAGTGTCTGCAGATGCCTCCAGAGCACTAACGTTTACTGAATCGATAGGCAAGTTATTTACGTCTGTTCGCTGTCTTCTTTGTACCGATCGAAGTTTAAACCAGTAGGTGTTTCTGGGCCTCTATAGGGTCTGGGCTGTAGATCTTCGAAATGCCACAAAAAATCCTGGAGTGCTGGATCATTAAAATTATTGTAAGCGGCAGCTTGATTTGATATTATCACAAAACTGCAATTATTGTTATCCACAAATCCTAAATCCAATACAAATTAAAAAACGGATATGCATGCATATATTTTTTTGCAATCAACTTAATACAAAACCGCTTCACACATCCCAGTCCCAACTATAATAGAAAACGCAATATAAATGGAAATTTACACACTCCCAAAGACGTGAGATCCTTATCCTTAATTGAGGCATTCGCCTGCATGTGGCAGGATCATAAAGTCCTTAAGTCAATGGATGAAGTCAAAAACAGGAGAATTTTCCTTGCTTGAGATGAAAAATTCATTTCATTGCCCTCATCCCTCGGCTGATTTCCTTTCTGCCTTTTTAGATACACTCCAACTTCTCTAGTAATATGAGCCTTTTCCAGGACGAGCACAATCGCGGCGAGGGTGTAAAGTGTGAGAGAGTGTCAGTCGAGTGTTTCCAGTTGTAGCTGCGCTACATTAACTCATACGCGCGGAGTATGGGAGAGCAGTAAGAGTAAGGTAGGCCAGCGCTGATGGGCGGGCGGAGGTGCAGATTTGTAATTTAATACTCGCTCCACAGAACACAATCCAACTTGCAAACGAATTATGCTCCACTGAGCTGGTAGTGGCGCACTTTTTCCCGAAGGGCGCACTCCGCTCATGTTGCCCCAATCTGACGCGGCTCATCGTGTTTCCCCCCCCCCCTCATAGTTGGGCTACTACTCATCCCTCCGCAGGACATGTCGATGGCGACAGAGGGCATATGCCGTGGGTACACAACACGATGATGGGACTTTGTGTATAGTTGTGCTCGCTCCGATCACAGACAGCGAAGCTTTCTCCATTTTCTTTTCTGTTCTTGGCTCACACAGCGCAGCGGGGAGTCCTTTTACGAAGGATAAATACTGCGATTGCATTCGGTACATAAACAGCCAGCAACGACGACATAAAATACGTCGGAGGCGGAGTCACACGGCAGGGGATAGAGTTCGACGGTTCGGCTAGCAGCTTCGAAAGGACATAATAGTTGAAGGAAGATGGTGTTTATTTATTCATAAGTTTCCTTGTAATGGTGGGCATCACTGCAAAGCTCGCTTATTACTGTTTACATTTGCCGGGATTTCGCCTTTACAATCTTACAGCTGCAGGAAGAAAAAAGGAAAAGCAATCCTCTAGCTGGATTAGGCACGTTCTCTGTGTGTAAAGGGCCGAGCTGCACCTATGTGTAGGTGGAAAAGAAGAACCTAAGAGGAAAAATTTAAATCAGATAAGAACGAGTCCTTTTTATAAGATATTTTTCCTACAAATCACATTTCAAAAGATAAAAATTTCATGGTCCTTTCTGCTCTCGAATTTTTTTTTCTTGATAAAAGTTTTTCTTAATTTTATTTTGTCGTTCGTCGTCATCATTGTGGTCGCTTCTATCGAGCCCAGCTTGTGTCGAACTCGTGCTCCGTCAAATAAAAAGTTAAATCAAATCAACAAAATCGGTTTTTTATTGTGTGTCGAGGTCTGGGCGGGCGCGGGGCGGGAGCGGAGTGGCATAGGAGGATCCTGAGAGTTTTTGTTTAATTTTTATTTAAAATTCAATTTCCGAACTAAAACAAAAAGCACTTTTCGCCGGGAGAAAGAAATGGTCGCAAATATCTTAAGCAAATACCGAGGGTTAAAACATCGAGGATAAAGGCAAACGCGATATGCCAAACTTTTCTTGTTCTCTGTCCATGAGAGTTATCGGGAAAGGAAACTTTGCAGGCCAAAGAAAAATAGATCGTCCTTTTTTTCCTTCATTGTATGCTGGAGTTTTTTCCTTGTTCGGTTGTTGGACTTATCATTAAATTTTCATTACTATTGGATATTGGAGATTTTCTTCTCTTGGCGAAGTTTTTTTTGTGTGTGATTTTGTTTTAAGAGTAGGTTTTAGTAGGGTGGAATTTGGTCTATGGTTGGAGCTTAGAGGTCAATGGATTTGTTTTTTTGGAATTTATTGTCTTATATTTGCGATGTAACTTGATTAGATTTTTTTCTCAATCAATTCAGCAAAAATCACATATAAAATTATTAAATTCGATTTTTGATGTCATTCATTCAAAAATATTTCAACACAAATATTAAAATTGGTCTAGGAAAAAGTTCATGGCGTTTTTCCGATAGATGGCGTCAATTACAATTAGATCACAGCGATCTCGTTTGACAGATGACAGTTCGAGTGTTACCACGGTATACAGAACCAAGGTAATAAGTAAGTGTGTTTCTTAACTAAATCCCGGGATCCCTGGGATCCCGAGTTTTTGTTAAAGGGTGGGGATACAACTGTCAAAGTAAAGAAATGCTTTCTGGGATGATTGAGAAATCTAAGAAGAAGAACTATTTATTTATTTGCACTAATAGTCTCGATAACAAAAAACTTCAATTTAATTATTATTTTCACTGTTGTTTCGATAACACAACACTTCAATTTATTTATTATTTGCACTATTGCCTCGATAACACGAATATCTTTTATTAAATCAATTGATGTTGAAAATTGAGAACTGTCACCTTAGCTGAGAACTGTCACCTTTTGACATTTCTCATTTAATCCAAGCCGCCAGAAGTCCAGACTTCTGGCTCTTTGGGATGGAGGGGAAATGATCCCGAGAAAGTAAAGAAACATGAATTGGGATCCCAGGGATCCCGGGATTTCGTAAAGAAACAGGCTGAATGTAAAAGAGACTGACAGCTTCGAATATCGTAGTAAAAGGTGACGTCACCCGGCAACTTAATGCAGAAACAACAACAATTTCGATTTTATATGGGAAGAGTTGCCGAGTGACGTCGCACTAAAACGATATTCAGTCTTTTACATTACCTTCTTTCTGTATACCGTGGAGTGTTACATTGTATAATGTATAAACAAATTGGTACAATGCTTGGAAAGTTGTTTGCGTTTGAAAATGGAAAAAAATTAAAATGCAATATTTTTTGCAAAACTCTTACGACAAAGGGAAGGGAACGCTGTGTAGTCTTGTAAAAATAATTGTGCTATGGAGGGTGAAGGGATTTTATGAAAATCTGCTGTGCGAAAATGGTTCGCTTGCTTTCGTTCTGGTAATTTTTAAGTGAATGATGAGTTAGGCTCTGGTCGGCACTGTACTGAAAAACCTAATGCAATTCTTGAAAAAATCCAGCAAATCCAGTCAATTCGCGAAGCCAGGAGATGCTGCATCTGCGGTGGGACTGCAAGAGAATCGTCCACTATGAGGTATTTTCAGTTGGTCAGACGAATAATTCTCAACTCTACTGTGGACACCTAGAGAGATTACGTCAGGCAACTGAACAAAAACGGGCCGAATTGAAGAAGAGAATATGACATAAACATGGGACTTTCACCCCGAACTCCGCCATCTTCAAATACCAGGCATAACATTAGGGCCGCTTTCCCATAGGCTGCATGCCACACGGCAAAAGCTCGATTTCGGCTTGCCTTCCGGAAATTTTCGTGAGAGGCTGCAAAAAGCTTGCCGCATAGCTGCATCTCCTCGTTCCAATGGATGCATCTCCGTGTTGTCAGAAATCAGCTGATTTCTGATAATTTTTGTGAGTGACAAGTGCTAACTGAAATGGATTTCTACAATAATAGGTAATAAATCATATTTTTGGGCATGTTCACAAAATAGGCGTACGTACAAAGCAAAATAGTACCGCATGGCATCGCTAGAATCGTCAACTGGATAGTTCCGTGATTTTGCAGTAGGTACGTTTGCGTGGACTGCATGCAAAACGGCAAAAGCTCGAACTTGACAGTTCCGTGATTTTGCCGCATGGATAAGAGATTCCCTCTTTGCATGATTTTTGCAGCAATGCTGTGTAAGAGAGAAAACATGTGTGGAGACAGATATATTTTCCTGGCCAATCAGAGAACATTAAGAGCTTTTGCCGTGCGGCATGCAGCCCATGGGAACGCAGCTTTATCCATGCGGCAAAATCACGGAACTGTCAAGTTTGAGCTTTTGCCGTACTGCATGCAGCCTATGGGAACGTGCTGCAAAATCACGCAACTATCCAGTTGACGATTCGAGCGATGCCGTCTGCGTATTTTTTTGCTTTGTTCTTGTGTCCCACTTCAAATATAATGTCTTACTACTCTTGGTATGACGGTATAAACCTGGACATCACCCTTAGTGCAATTGATGCAAAAATTTTCGTATAAATTGGTACTTATAGAGCTAAATCACATCGAGTCACAGTAAGGCCTAAAACACAGGTGTACACAGGTTTTTCTTTATACCCAGTCAATATAGACATAAACCGAGAATAGTTGAAAATGGAAAAGACCTTGAAAGATCAGTTGAGGGCAAAAAAAATTTATTCAAAAGATAAAAAATCAGTTTTCTGCAAATATCTTTCAAGCCCGCTACACACTATCGTCGTTTTACTCCGCGTTCGGCGAACAGCGTTGTCCGAACGACGAACGACGATAGAAAACTGCAGTGTGGACGACAACAGAGCAGTGCAGTGTAGATGATCCATTTGGATTTTTCTCCGTTCGCTGTACGCTGTACGACGATAGTGTGGATGAAAACTTTGTGTCGTTGTTAAGCAGTGAAGTATGTTACCTGTTGTGCACAAAAATGCGTTTGCACCATATACGTTTCTTTTCCTACAATTTTTTCCAGCAACAAAGTATCTTCGTCCATGGTACTATTAGAACTAAACGACGAGTAATGTGTATAGAATAGAGGCGTATGCCATTAAGAAGAGCGGTACGTAGCTGCCCAAATCACGCTGATGGTCGTTAACCACTTTCCTTACATGTTCACCAATGGTCAGAATGAAACGTTCCACCATTCCATAAGATTGCGGGTAAATCGGTGTTGTCCTCGTTTTCCGTATCCCGAGAATGTTGCAGACCTCTTGGAACACTCGAAGTCGGAATGCTATTTACGTGGTACCCCATATATACTGATTTAGTTGCTTACTAACTCATCCGCAACTGTAACAGCTTCCTGATTCGGGATGGCATACACTTCCGGCCACTTGCTGAAGTAGTCCATGATGGCCAAAATATAACGGTTGCCCCTATCTGTTTCTGGGAATGCTCCCTCCATGTCAATCGTCGATCAATCTTTCGAATGGCGGGCCAACATTGTACCTACTGCTGCAATTTCTCTCTTTCGCCGACGGGCCTTTAGTTGCGGTGCAGATCGTACATTTGTGACACCATTCCTCGACGTCGTCCTTTATATGGAGCCAGTAAAAATGTTCTCTTACATCCCCAGGGTTTTGCTGATCCCTAGATGACCGCCGGATATTTCATCATGAAGTTCGCAAGGAACGTCCATCACCTTACTCCTAGGCACAAGTACGTGCATCCTATGCGACGTCCCATCATTTGATTCCAATTTCCTTTTCAAAATCCCATCCTGTATATACAGCCCCTCCCACTGTGTCCAGTAACTTTTCAGCGTTTCACTATTTGGTCTTTCCACTGTGGCTTGTGGTCTTCATGCTCCTTCCATGCCAAGAGCGGTGATATGTCGGGTTTGTTTCTCTGGGAAACTCTCTTCTCGTAGGTGTCAAATGTGTCCTCTAATATTTCCTTTTTTCTATTTTTCTTGGGCGCTACCTATCGGATCGTATTCGCACTATGTCGTATACCAAGAGTTAAGGTCGATTCGCACTATACGGAACGTCAACGTCACGTCAGGGAACGGCAACAGCACGTCAATTTTGCTGTCGATTCGCACTTAACCGTCAACGTTACGTGAATTTTGCCGTTCAGTCTAAAAAAATAGAGTATTGTCGTATTCCGTATTCCTAATTTAAATTGTTATTTGGAATGCCATTAATTTTGGATGAGGAAGAAGAACATTTAAATTTAGCAACAAAAAAGAAAAAATGAGTATAAAAGATATTTACAAAAAAGAAAACAGGAATAAGAATACCACACGCTGTATAAGGAATTGGATGACGATGAAATAAAATTTTATAAATATTTCAGAATGTCGAAATATCAGTTTCATATCCTTTTAAAAAAAATTGAACATAAAAATCAAAAACAAAACACAACTTTTCGAGACGTTATTACTCCAAAACCTGTCAACATTTTTAACCCTTTACTTTAAAAGTTAATAAATAACGCAAAAAAATTAATTTATGTATAAATTGTGTTTATATTGTTTAAACAATTGCGCACATTGAAATGTTTCTGATTTCAAATAATATGTAAAAACAAACATTTAAAATAAAAATCATCAAAATTAGAATTGTCCCTGAGGACTAAGAAGTAAAAACCTTCATTGACTCGACTAAAATTAGTTTGAACAAAAACAGATAAATACTTGAAAAATTCGAAATGCTGCCGTAACTATGTTCACATTCAATAGAATAGATCAGTCACGTCAAGGCACGTCACGTCAAAATATAGTTTCAAACTAATCTTGACGTGCCGTGACGTTGACGGTCCGTGACGTTGCCTATATATGTGAACGCGTAGTGTAAAACTCATTGAAGAATATTTTGACGTGCCGTTGCCGTTCCTTGACGTGACGTTGACGTTCCGTATAGTGCGAATCGACCTTTAGTCAAACCGCACATTCTGGGAAAATTTCAGCTCAATCGGCTGTCTAGTTTTTGAGTTTTAGTTCGCATTACAAACCAACCGACATTCATTTTTATATAATGTAAATAATCAATAGGAAGTTGGTTGTTGTTTTTTTTATTCGAACTACGCATCAAATCAAGATCAAATAGAACGACGTAATACACACAACATTAACTAAATTTTCCATAAATGTATTTTCGTACATCACACGAAAATTTATCTACACCAAAAGCCGACATAAAAATTATATATTTTATTTCTAAGCCAAAGTTAACGATGCTAAATAATATTATCCTACATTTACTTAACTTGGATAAGCCAAATAAATAATATTCATTAAATCAAGATTTTTTTCTAATCTGAAAATTTAAAACAAAAAAATTCTTATCTTTTTCTTGGGAATGAGCGCGTCAGAAACATCTTCATCTTCTTCTTCTCCGGAAGCTATGCAATTACACCCTCCACAATTATATAAAATAAAGTAAAACTTTTTATGTTCAATTAAAACCTTTCAACAAAAAAAAACAAAACACAGAAGAACAGGACAGAATCCCACGAGACACCACCATCCACCCTATACCCATTAATCCGACATTATGTACTCTCGTCGCTCATCAAGAAGGCGATAGTTAATAAAAAGGACGACATCTCAAGGAAGGAAATGCGAGGCGTATTAGTCGCGAGAGCAGGAGCCAGAATCCAGATCTAGGAAAGCTTAAGAGCGCGAATCAGCAGACGACGATGGGGGCACCTAAAAAGTCACACAACTTTTCGGGGGCTCTCCTCTTATCATATCTCCCCATCGACACGGCTCCTTAGCCGAGCGCTGAGGAGATTCTCCGACTATTATAAACACAACACAAGAATCCGTAAGCATCATCCTCGACAGACAGGAAGGAAGGAAAGAGAAGAAAAAATCACCATAAAAAAATCCGTTCCCGTTTCGCATTAAATCGGCGCTGATAATCCGAAATATCTCGCCGGGCGACGACATGCCTTTGTGTTTATGTATTGCCAACATAAAGGCATTAATTTAGTCATTATCTACTTAGCAGAGAGCCATTTACCGACCGTGGCGCCGCCCCGTTTTATCAAAAAATGGAAATCAGAAAAGGATATGCTTGTGTGCCTGGCGAGCCTGATGGTGTCCTCTATGTTCCCATATTAATCCTCTTGGGCGGAGCTATGCTGCTCCCCTCTTTCTCTAGTGAGTGGATATGCTGAACGGAGTTGCTCTCCTGGACAGGTTTTAACCATTTTTCAGTAGGGGCGTGGCCTCCTGTCAAAACTGGTTAGTGGCGGTCCCATAAAGTGGTTAACGAGTTGCCAAAACGTTTTCGGAGTTCATCGATGAAGGGTTTGCGGTCACACACATTTTGTGAGAGAGTTTCTAAATTTTTGAAATCGATTCGGAGTTAAGCCTCATCATAAATCCGGTAGTTCCTTGGGCCCCCAAAAAGAAGTGCTTAGAGGTGTTAGTGGGTGGATGAATTAAAACAGTGCAATTAACGTGATTCACAAAATATAACATAGTGCGATTGTGGGTGGCTTGTTTTGTTTGTTATTAGTTTTATTTTTTTGAAAGTGCTGTCAGGATAACACCCGCCGCCACCATTCTGAGTTCATTGTGGTCGTCCCCACAGGTCGGGCTGGAGAAGAAGCCCGATTTTGTGAGCTCGCTGTCCGGTAGCAGTCCAACACCATCGCCTCCAACTATGGTCGAAACAGCATCCCCTGGTATAACTATTAAGCAATGCCCCAGTCCGCCAGGACATAGTGGCATGAGCCAAAATAGCAGCAACATGAGTCCCCATACGCCTTCCAGTTACCTAACTACCGCCATGCTCCTTAATAGCCAGGGATGTGGATACTTAGGACAAAGATTGCAAAATGTATTCCAGACCCACCATCAGCAGCAGCAGCAGCAAGATGAATCTAGATTAGATAACGAATTGTCTCACAGATCAACATCAACTGGGTCTGCGTCAACGTCACTATTTACAATTGACAGTATCTTAGCGCCTAGACCTGTGTCGTTGAAGCGATCCGATAGTCCTAGCTCCCCGGGGGCCAATACAAATTCTAGTCCTATTCGACCGCAGCGGGTTCCTGCGATGCTTCATCATCCAGGGCTACATCTTAGCCATCTAGCAGCAGCTGCAGCGTCTGGATTTGCAGCACCGTCCGATTTTCTAGGTGAGTTTGTGATTTTTGTGAGTTTTTGTGATTTATTTTAGTATAAGTGACTAACGGCTCCTGTGCTGAAGTCGAGTCGTGTGGTGTGAACGTCGTTAGTGTTGAAAAAAGTGACGGTTCAGTCGAATTAGGACTTTCAGCGCTGGGGCCAGAGAGTGGAGGTCCTAAGTTGAATTTAGGCCCCGGTGCTGTGTCGCAATTCGACTGACACGTCACTTTCTTCAATACAAACAACTTGTCACGCCACACGACTCCACTTTCAGCACAGGGACCAACATTTCCAAATTGTAATTGTAACTAGGAAACGAATTTATAGAATAGTTTGTTCTGCCATCTGTGGATCAGTTTGTGCACTCCTGTTTTAGTTGAGCAGTTTTATGATATCAATTTAGAAATAGGGCCTAAAGTTTTTTCACTGGCTTTTGTTATTTTTGCATCTGATATGCCATGCCAAATATTTAGGTCACTCGTTTTAGGCGAAAAAAGGGGAGTGTTTGGAGAAAATTAGGACTAAATAGGCGAGGAAATTTATCACTAAAATAGCCCCAACCCTCCATTTTTTTGCAGTAAGTCGGATTGAGATGGGGTTTTTTGCATTCACTTCGTTAACTCGTCTAGAAACTGTGCCATATTTTGGCGTTGTACTTTTTTGAAATTGCATTGCTGCATCGAAAAGTGCATTCTTATAAGTGCATCTTTTCAAAATTTTGATTTTGGCGACTTATAATTCCGGAAGTTGGTAGGGTAGAACCTTCACTTTTATAGTTTTAGATAGGTGGGAGTATTCTGTGTACACTGCTGCTTTATTCATGAAAGTAGGGCACAGGTTTACAAAAATACAGGGTGATATGCAAAACTCTAAAAAAAACTTCAAAGCGCCCTAGCGGCTAAACCGTTACGATTCCCCGAATGGACTTCTCCTCATAATTATCTGTAGCACTACAGCCTTTTACTGGCCTTGGCCCCCTCCAGCATTTCTCCCCATGCCGTTCGGTTCCTGGCTAATGCCCTCCAATTACGTACGCCTAACTTAACTAATAAAAGGCTTCTTTGGTCGACCCCAATTTCTCTATCCATCAGGGATTCGATTTATCGTTATTTTAGTAGAATCGCTATCGTCAAGCCTTTGTATGTGTGCCATCCATCTTAATCTACTTAGTTTTATACTTTCGGCAATTTCGGGGCCTCTGTACAGTTGGTATAGTTCATGATTATATTTCCTTCTCCATTGACCATTTTCGCGGACGCCGTCAAATATTTTACGTGCGCCATCTAGACTTTCGGTATTTCAACATTGAATAACTCTGACATTTTTTTAGCAGATTTTGATAAATGTACACGATTCTGAATTCTGAAACGTCATTCAGTACCATTTTAGCTATGAGTCAATGCACACCGAAAGAACGCGCTGAAATTGATTGTAACGCTTTTTACATTGACAACGATCGTTCAATTGTCAAAACTGTGCGTGCTTATCGTAAAATATATGGGAGAAATTCGGCGCCTTCAGGCAACACAATTCCTAGTTTGGTGAAGAATTTTTTTGAGTACGGGTCTGTATCCACTCGCCAGCGTCCCATTCGACCGCGTCCGCGACGCTCCAATGAAGTTGTTGAAGCGGTAAGAGAGTGTGTTGCCGATAATCCAAATGTGTCGTATTGCCGTCGATCTCAGGAGTTAAACGTGAGTGGATTATGAAGCAAGCATCTCTGTCGGTCTGACGAACTTCTATTTTCAACAAGACGGCGCAAGTTGCCACATCGCAGCCGTTACGATGAAGTTCTTGCAGCGCAAGTTCCCGAGACACGTTGTGTCGAAACATTGCGATTTGCCTTCTGATCTCCGTTGTATCGCCACTGTTAGCTTGCAATACTGTTTCTATGTAATATTTTGCCTTGCGGTTGTGTATATTTTTGAAGTGCAAAGATACTTAGTTTTGCTTCCTTGATGAGTAATCCCATACTTTTTGCAGCTGTTTCCAGTTTGATGAAGGCTTCTTTCACACTTGCAAAAGGCCAACCTATTAGGGCGACGTCATTAGCGTAAGCCATTGTCTGTGTCGACTTGTTAAAGATGGATCCCTTCGTTTCTACCTCAGTCTCGCTTACAACCTTCTCCAACACTATGTTAAATACGAGGCATGACAGCGCGTCTCTTTGTCTCAGGCCCCTCTGTGTTGTAAAACTTTCAGGGCGGAGTCGTTCAATTCTGCATCGTACTACATTGATTGTAGCTTTTGTTAATTCGATTAGGTGTTTTGGAAATCGAAAGCACTCCATAGCTTTAAATAGCTCACGCTGTCACGTCTGATAGATTCTATAAGCTACGCTTATGTAATTCATTCCTTAATTCTTGGCTCCCAATTTCCACATCTCAGTTGCTATGCTACTTCTCCCTGCGGCTTTATTGTTTTTAAGGTTCGTCTTAGCTTCGTTCACGTTGTCCATTGTCGGCACCTCACTTTCATTAGCAGTACCAGTATCACTATAGTTATCGGGGGAAATGCGTTTCTATTGGGTTGGGTCACATCACTTTCATTTTCGTCGTCGTATTTATTCAAATGGTTTACTACTGTTAAGCCCGCCCGATAGTGTGGATCGTCGTTTTAGGCCGGCCGTATACCAAAGCTACATATGCAGCTTTTCGTCATTTTTCTATGGAACAAATCGTCACATGCCGCTTTGCTACATAATTCTCCAAGCAAAAAGTGACGAAAAGCGGGATATGAAGCATATAAAGCTTTGGTATACGGCCAGCCTCACTCCGCGTTCGTCGAACAGCCTTGTCTGAACGACGATAGAAAATTGCAGTGTGGATGACAACGCGCCATTCATTTTGATTTTCTCCGTTCCCTGTACGCTGTATGACGATAGTGTGGATGAAAACTGTGTGTCGTCGTTCGTCGTTAAACAGTGAAGTATGAACCTGTTGTGCACCACAAAAATTGGTTTGCACCATACAATTTCTTTTTCCTACAATATTTCCAGCAAGAACCGCCGCCAACAAAGTATCTTCGTCTATGCGAACTAAACGACGGGTAATGTGTATAGTATAGAGGCGTACGTCGTTCGTCGTTCGTGCAACGCTGTTCGGCGAACGTGGAGTAAAACGACGATAGTTTGTAGCGGGCTTTAGACTAATGCTTGCTACACACTATCGTCGTTTTACTTCGCGTACGTCGAACAGCGTTGTTCGAACGACGAACGACAAGAGAAAATTGCAGTGTGGATGACAACGCGGCCGTGTTTTTCGACATAGAGAAAAATCGAATTAGGGTTGATTTTTCTCCGTACGCTGTTCGGTTTACGCAGAACGACGATTGTGTAGATGAAAACTGGGCGTCGTCGTTCGTCGTTAGCCAGTGGAGTTGTAGTTAAAGGGATTCTCGTCTAGAAATTAATACAACTCTTTTTTTTAATTTATTTATTGCTCAATATATCTAGAGTCATCTTCTAAAAGGATTTTTTGAAATTCAAAATAGTCAAAGGTCTATATTTTAAGAATTTCAAAGATGTTTTGGTTTCAGATATTTTTGCCATGAGATATCATGTCCGCCTTTTAACAGCAAGAGTCGCGCGCCGCCACCGCCAATAACGTATCTTCGTCCATTGTACTACGCGGACTAAACGACGAGTAATGTGTATGCTATAGCAGCGCACGCAGTTCGTCGTTCGGACAACGGTGTTCGACGAACGCGGAGTAAACGACGACAGTGTGTAGCAAGCATAACCTACATACATACATAATCTTCTATATATATAAAATTCGATGTATGTGTGTATTTATGTATGTTCCCTAATAACTCCTAAACCATTCAACCGATCGCCACAGAAATTTAGCCACATATTACTTACATCAAGGGGGTGGTTTTAGCATCGGTGCCTACTTTCAAAAATCACTCCTAGGGGGCGCTGTCTTATAGAGCTTTAGAAAGCATAATAATATACGTTCTACGAGGGTGAAAATGTATACATAGAGGTTTCTGGGTACGAGAAAGCGATTGGTGATGTCCATTACTTTCGAAAAGATGGCGGTTCCAATAGGCGGGCGAATTTTGCAATTGTGTTCCCCGACCCCCGGCATGGGTATCAAATGAAAGGGTATGACAAATAGAATATTATTAGCTGTGTGGCGTCATTCCAAATTCAAAATGGCCGCTTACACAAAATGGCGTATTACCTTTTTCTATGCAAGCCATCCGGTATGGGTATCAAATGAAAAGGTATGACAAGTAGAATACTATTAGCTGTGCGGCGTCATTCCAAATGCAAAATGGCGGCCAACACAAAATTACAGTTTACATTTTTCTTTACAACGCCCGGGGCCCGCCATCGGTATGGGTATCAAATGAAAGTGTATGACGAATATAGTACAGTAAGCTGCGTGACGTCATTTTAAATCTAATATGGCGGTCACCACAAAATGGCAGAAGGCATATAATAGTCTAAAATGTAGAAAATAAAATATAGTTTAAAAAAAAACTAAAATATACACTTTTAAATTAAAATGAACTAAAAAATCGAGCGAAGTTCTGCACAGGGCGTCTACTCCCCCGGCATAGCAAAGTCAAATCTGATCGATAAATGCCAAGTCAGGGGATGGTTTTTATTGTCTCGATTAAAATGTCAGATTCCTAATAGTTTCACATTTTGTTATTTGGATTCAAAAATACCAAAAAATTGCCTTTTTCAAACTCTCCTACTGTATATTAAAATTCATATCACCTGATTACTAGATACTATTGGCTTATGGGTGCAGCATAGGCGCACCGGGTCCCAGCTAGTATGTAATATTACACCAAGTATCGATTTTGAATGAGCAACTACTCTAACACGCGCAAAAGGATACATATTTCAGTAAAAATTCATTCGAGACTAGTTCTTTCAGCAAAAATTCATTCGAGACTCGATATTTCAGTGAAAATTCGTTCGAGACTCGATCTTTAAGTAAAAATACATTCAAGGCTTGATCTGTCAGTGAAAATTCATTTGAGACCCGATCTTTCAGTAAAAAATTCATTCGAGACTCGATCTTTTTTTCTCTATCTATTTTCACAAGAACTAAAAAAACAGTTGGCCACAAATCGAAATAGTCATTTTTAATTAAAAGTACTTGCTGAGTTATTCTATTTGAAATGAAAGACAAAACGAAGCTGACTCGATATTTCGGCAAAAAGTATTTCAACGGTCCAAAAAATCATGGCGATCTCCCATGATGTTATAATTAAAAATGGTTTAAGGTAGATTCCCTTTGCTTCAGATTCATTTCAATAAAAATTAACCCCGACCACATTTCACACATCCCTTATACAATTTCCATTTCCTCGAAAAAAGTGCTTCAACTATCATTTCCTACACATCTAGCTATCTTCCACAGCTGAGGCGTCTCTATAGGAACAGCATCAATTTTTTTCTCTTCACATGAAACACATATGAACATCACCTGCAACATGTACTCACCTTGTTACGTTAACTGTTGAGCAAAAAGGGAAGCTCTTGAATCCCAAAACCCCTCTAATATGAAACCTAACCAATAAAATTTCGCGGAAACGAATGTATTCTATTTGCATAGCGTGTTCCGCAGCTACCGAGGAGCGCCCGTCTGAGCCGCCAGAAAATCATGAGAAATCCTTCGAGGGAAAACTCCTTTTTTCATCCTTTTCATCAATCTCGCCTATATATAGTGAGCAGGAACACAAAATATTGAAAAAAGGAGGATGGTGATGCGAAAGAAGAAGAAGGAAAAGGAGTACTGCAACTATACACAGCCGCCGCCGTTACCAGCAGTCGTTCGAGGATCCCCGGAAGCCGTGCAAGTTGCGGTCTAATTTTAATTTTTCATGTAATTCCCGAGCGTTTTTGTTGAGTTATTTTTTTCCACATCCGTTTTCGTCCTGAAATTTTTAAATCTATTTCTTTTTTTCCATGGTCATTTATTCATTTCCTCCAGTGGAATGTAATTTCTTTTGCTGAGTAAATATGCGGGAAAAGCTCGCCGTCGTCGCTCGAGATGCATATTGGCGCTTTTCAGTACGTCTATATTTTTTTGCGGCTCGATTCTTTTCCTTCAGCAAGCGACGACGACGTCCTCATTCCTCCTGCCGCCGGGGAGGCTCGGTTGAGTGATGATAACCTTTGATAGGATACGACAGGAAATCAATAAAATGCAAAGTTGTAATCTGCCTAATAATTTTGGCCAAGAATATTTTTATATAATACAAAAAAAAAACATCTTTTTTTTCTGAACGTTGATCCTTGCACGGTTCAATGGTCGCGCATTAGGATATCGCCCCCAGGATTCGGGGAATGGGTTCAGAAGTGTGGTTCAACACATGTAAAGCCTTTTCCGAGCAGCAGCAGCAGCAAATTTCTACATGGGGATGGAAACAAAAAAAAATCTGTGGTTTTGTCTTGATTTAAATTTTGCTGCTCCTTGGATGGAAATTTTTTTAAGAGTTTTTTTTATGCGGTATAAAATCACCTCAGGGATAAATAAACTGTGGCTGGGTGAGTGCACATTAAGGGATTTTCCTGTTTAATTCCTGCCATAGGCTTCAAATGCGTTTAAAACTGTGTAAACAGCCCTTTCTCCTCTCTCTCTCTGTGCTCCAAAGGCTCTGGCTGAAATTCAAACAAACAAACCCTTAAGGATGAAAGCTTGTAAGGCGTTCGTAAGAGGCTTAATTTTTTCTCATAAAAAACTGGTTTATGATGTGCAAAATGATTGAAGAAGAAATATTATGTTTTGTGTAATTGAAGAAAATCGCGCTATGGGTTTCGCGATGTTTGAATGGAATTTAAGGATAGTGAAAAGGTTATTTAACAGGAACATCGCATTATTTTCGCATGTTTTTTGTAGGATTTTTATTAAAGAAGTAGAAAATTCTGAAGCTTCCTGATGAAATTCTTGGAATTTTCCTGGAATTTTTCAAAAAATTTAAGGTTTGTTCGGCGAATTCCAGCTAACTTCACTCTGATTCCTCCCTTTGCCTATCAATCATGTAGAATTGAGTCAATGCAATGAGCCGTGTATCATCCCTCTTGCTGTTTTTTTTTCTGGTCCATGAGTAGTCGCCGAAAAGATCTTTCGTTATAGTTTCTTGCATATGTATATGTTTGAGAGAATTTTTATCTTCATCCTTCCTTAAGCCTAGTATGCTGTTCGTGCGGAATTCCGCTCTATAGAGAATCCATATAATCAGTCTGAATTCCGCTTAGCTGGGACAGTTATGTAGACAAGGTAGACCTAACTGATATAACAGTGACTGTTTGGACACATCACACTCCCAAAACAACTTTTTTCCGCATAAAAGTGATAAACGTCAAAATTTCCGCTCGAGAAAATAGAAATTTCATTTCTTAGCCTGCGGAAAATGAAACGAGAAGTCTCCACTCAGGAAAAACGCCATCCATTTTCTAGAGAAACAAAGTTCATTTACGGTCTGAATTCAGACTGAACTGCGTACTAATTTTATGGACTGAATTCAGACTGGCCTCCAACCTGAATTCCGCACACTTTTTTTACATGCGTTTTAAGGGGGAGTCTGAATTCCGCACGAGCAGCATACTAGGCTTTAACCTTGAAACAGAACCAATTCGTTCCGTCCGTTTTTAAAGTTTCATATTTGACATTTCCATAAACTTTCCATGAAACGAACGGACCGAATGAAAGTGGGTCAACTTTTAATGTTTTACGTGAGCCACAACTTTAATAGGTCTGTTTATTAGTCAGTCCTAGAACGATCTAGAACAGAAAAGTACAGTGTTTGGGTGAAAACACAAAGAAAGCAGGTTGCCTGGATTCCTATTGCCAGCGTCTAGCGGCGCCAATCAGCACAAAGAATGGATATTCATTCTTTGTGCTGATTGGCGCGCTAGACGCTGGTAATAGGACTGCAGGCAACCTGCTTTCTTTGTGTTTTCACCCTTTGGCGTTCATTAGTTTTAAAACTTGTTTATTTTTTTTTGTCCGAAAGTGTTCTAGTTTG
Source organism: Thereva nobilitata (assembly GCA_963855945.1). NCBI lineage: Eukaryota > Metazoa > Arthropoda > Insecta > Diptera > Therevidae > Thereva > Thereva nobilitata. The sequence continues at coordinate 16,615,523 of OY979698.1, forward strand.
GTGCTCATTAAGTTGTTCTAAAGTGTTCTAAGTTTTACTTTTTTGTTCTAGATTTTTTTCAGAATACTTTTGGACAAGATTTTTTTGTTGCTGTTTTTTTTAGTTTGACAGATGTGTATATGCACGGTATACAGAAACAAGGTAATGTAACAGAGACTGACAGCTTCGAATATCGTAGAAATTTCGTGCCGAGTGACGTCAGCACTAATGTAGAAACAACAACACAACTCCGATTTTATATGGGAAGAGCGTGCCAAGTGACGTCAGCACTCAAATGACATTTCTCCATTACATTACCTTGTTTCTGTATACCGTGTGTATATGAAATTAAAAAAGTACAAAAAAGCGTTCATTAGGTTTTCTGTTCTAAGTTGTTCTAAAGAGTTTGACGATTAATTCTTGCGGTTCCATTCTGTTTTGCTCGGTCCTGTTCTGAAAACTAATAAACAGACCTAATGTTGTTGACATTCAGATTGACACCCATTTTCTGCCAATTTGCATTCAACTTCAATAGATCTTCTATGTGAGTTTTTCGTTAACTTATCAACCAAATTTATAAACAAATCATAAACGGATCTTGATTATTTAAGGTGTGTTTCTTTACGCGATCCCGGGGTCACTGGGATCCCAATTTGTGGTTCTTTACATTTTCGGGCTCGAAAGGGAAGGGAAATTGTAATTTAGATCCCGATCCCGAGGTCTGGAATCTGGCGATTTGGTTGAAATGAGAAATGTCAAAAGGTGACAGTTCTCAGTTAAGGTGACAGTTCTCAGTTTTCAACATCAATTGATTTAATAAAAGATTTTGTGTTATCGAGACAAGGGTGGAAATAATAAATAAATTTGAAGTTTTGTGTTATCGAGACATTAGTGGAAATAATAACTAGTTCTTCTTCTTGATTTCCCAGATTTATCGCAGAAAGCGTTCCTTTAATTTGAAATTTTTATCCCCACTCTTCAAGAAAATCTCGGGGTCCTGGGATTCCGGGATCGCGTAAAGAACCAAACCTTTAAGGGCCCAATACACGAGCGCGCCGGTCGACCATGCCACTCGAAATTACGAGTGCATACAAATTGTTGTTGTTTTGGCGTGGCGTGTTCGGATGGAGCGCTCGTGTATTGGGCCCTTTAGTTGCCTTTTTTTGTGAATTCGATGAGTCAACGCACTTGAGTTCAGGAACGGTTGCATGAAGTCCGACTAGTGGATGTTAGTACGTGGACAGTGGGACGAAGAGAAAAGGAGAGGAGAAAGGAGGAGAAAAACCTAATGCTCCTCTCAAACTAGCCGGTTTGTCTCAAGAAGAAAGAGTCTGCCTTTCACGTTATCTTCCACTCTCCTGCGAAAAACGGCCACGGACTATTTGGTATGATTACTCAGGGATGGGGCTGCATCCAGTGCGACCGGAGGCCCAATTAGCGCTTGTTTGGTTGGTCGTTCAGAGGTTGTTTGGTCGGGTGTGAAGGATGCCTAAAGCCATCTTGTAGAATTTAGGAAGCTTATCAAGTCTGGAGATCTCTTTTATGTCTTCCCAAACGTAACTGCCTAGTGTGCGCTGCTTGGCTTTAGCTGGCTTAGTCGGGGTCTGTTTAAGAGGCCCACTGTTTTTTCTTCGTTGTAAGTTGGCCAAGTCGTCCTAGAGATAGTATGTCTCCAGTGCTCTCCACTTTTGGCTGGCTAGCAGCAGGTGGTAGTCAAAAATGGCGTTTTTGATTTCGCCTATTGAGCTGCCAACCATCTCGGTCTCCGACCATCTCTGCTTGGCTAGGTACTTGGCTTTCGCATTCCCATCTATGTTCCTATGACCCGGAACCCAAGCGAGAGTCGTGTTGTGCTGTCTTCCAAGCGTATCTAGCTCAGCATCGCTCCACTTGCTTGAAGCGCTTCACTTGCTTGGAGCGCTTCACTACTGAACCCAGAGCTTTTATAGAGGCTTGGCTGTCTATGAAAATTCTAATAAATTCCATTGTGTAGGTTTTAAGCTCATTGTCCGGCAGGCCTGTTAGTGGTCTCTAGATAAACCCCAGCTCCGACGCCCTCTGAATGTCTTGGAGCCGTCGGTGAATATTCGTACATCGAACTGTTGCAGGACGTCTCCGTTTCTGCACTCTCTTCTTGAGGGTATTTCGACAGAGACGTCGTTGCTTAATGTCAATCTAGGGGGAAGGTAGTCTGTGGTTGCAGCGATCATACCCTCGGGTAGCAGATTCAAGATATTGCTATGTCCGTAGGGTTTTGAGGTCCAGACTCGGTTTGATGTGAAGGTCTTGGGGGAGGGCAGTAGGGTGCGAGAGAACGTCAAGGGCTTTCGTGGGGCATGTTCTCATTTAACTTTGAGTCATGTATGCTTTTTTGGGCCCCAGAGACGTCCGTAAATGCTATGTACTAGAAAAATGTGTACTCGAATCCCTTTCCATGTTCTGTTTTCTCTATATTTTTTCAATAATTCCAATCATTTCATTAATCCACAATAACAATTTTTCAATTTCAGTCGCCTATCCAAATTTTTACCCAAACTACATGCATGCAGCAGCAGTTGCCCACGTAGCAGCAGCACAAATGCAGGCGCACGTTACCGGTCACGGCGGATTAGGACACCATCATCATCACGGCAATCACCTTGGCCATGGTCCACCACCGAAACGGAAAAGACGCCACCGTACCATCTTCACCGAGGAACAACTGGAGCAGCTAGAAGCAACTTTCGACAAGACTCATTACCCGGACGTGGTGCTCCGGGAGCAATTAGCCCTGAAAGTCGACCTTAAAGAAGAGCGTGTCGAGGTAAGCCAGAGCAGATCCCCATGAAATTTTCACTATATAATCTTAAGTTTAAAGTGGGCAAGCCCCACAAGTTCGCATACACATCACCACACAATAGTTGTGCTCCGGAGGAGTTCTCTCCACAATGGGACAAATAAACAAACAGGGCAAACAACGGTGAGATTCTCGCTTTCTCTCTCTCTTCTCCCCGCACACTTTATAGCCCCTAAGGATATGCTTTTCTTGCTTTGGGAAGGATTCCCTATCCACTAAACTCCTGGTGGTGCCTTACTGCCTTGCGGTTATTGTTGTTGGATATGTTGTTTGTTGAGAAATGATTGAGGATGAATAAACAATGCCGCGGGGAACTGGGATATAGTGTAGATGCTCTCCCCCAAAGGCACAACCGACGGGAGGGTGCATCCCATTTAAGCGATTTGTTATCAATTTAATCACCAGATGATGACAACCGGCCGGAAAATGGGTGGATGAGTGTCAATGGAGATGCGCTTGGTGTCGGGTCGGGGTTGGGGGTATGTTGCCGAGTGTGTATTTGGTGTCACCCTCCGAAATTGGACAAAATTAAATGTCAATTTGTTAATTAAGTGCTGCCGAGATACGCATAAGTTGAAAAGTTGGATGATGTCGTTTGAGACTTAATTGTTAGGGAGACGCGAGCTTGATGGGGTTGGAAATGTTTATTTTTTTTCGTTGTTGAGGACGTTCTGTGATGTGGGAAAACTTGTAGTGATTCAGATGTTTGTTGAAGCATTTCTTGAGTGTAAGATTCAAATCTAGCAAATTTCAACTAATCCTTGTAATTAATGTTCGTATGTATATCAGTGCAGGTGTAGGATTGTAATAACAAGTAGAGCCAAAGTAGGTTAAGCAGTTCCGGATTGAATCTTGATAGGAACTTCGATGGATGTTAAAGCTGTTTTTAATTGATTATATTTCTCACCGAGAGCCACATCAGAATTTATATTTGACTAGCTGGGACCCTCGTGCGCCTATGCTGCTCCCAAAAGCCAATAGTAGTAATCAGGTGATATGAATTTTAATATACAGTAGGAGAGTTTGAAAAAGGCAATTTTTTGGTATTTTTGATTCCAAATAACAAAATGTGAAACTATTAGGGATCTCACATTTTGATCGAGACAATAAAAACCATCCATTGACATGGCGTTTTTTGAGATATGAATTTTCATACACAGATGAAGTGTCTCAATAAACCGCTTATTTTCAGTATTTTGGATAGCTGGGACCCGGTGCGCCTCGCTGCACCCAACGTTTAAACATTTAAAATCAATCCAAACCTTCAAAATTCAACTCTTCTTAACCATTAACGAAAAACCATTTAATTGGAATCGGAATACAATTCGCAAACTCGCCGGCCATATTGGTGCGGCCATTTTGAATTTAAATTTTGATCATAAAGTCGTTATTTGCTACCTTAAAAAACCTCAGATACAGCTTTTCATTGGAATCGGAACACAATTAGCAAATTCGTCGGCCATTTTGAATTTATAAGTTTTGACCACAAATTCGTCTTTTGCGGCCTTAAAAACCCCTAGATACCCACTTTCATTGGAATCGGAATAAAATTGGCAAATTCAACCATATTTCTGCGACAATATTGAATTTCGGTCATATTTCGGCGGCCATTTTGAATTTCGAAAATCGGGCTTCGAGGTGTATCATAGGAGACCTCCACGGAACTTCATGCAAAAATTCAAAGCTCTGCGATGATTTTCAACGAAGCTCTCCATGACAGCGCCATCTAGGAGTGGCTTTAGAAAGTAATAAAATCTTAGTTTGAATGTAAATAGCACATGGTTAAAATTTCATTAAGATCGGTTGCACGGCGTAGGAGCCTATAGCGATCATACATACACACATTTATTTTTATATATATATATAGATTATGTTTAAGAATTAAAGCATCCCTAAAACACTTGTGTGGAAAGTTCTCTGCGTAAGACTTATGGGGTGCGACAGCGAGGGAGACCCAACCTCCGCTGGAAGGATGGCGTAGACCAGGACGCTCAGAGCATAGGGATGCCAAACTGGATGACATCGGCTCAGAATCGGGACCGGTGGAGAGAACAGTTGCGAGAGGCCAGGACCGGATCCCGGTTGTAGAGCCGTTAAATAAGAAGAAAACACTTGTGTGCCAAACCAGATCAGTCCGGATTGAAGAATTTGGGCCGCCCCAGTCCTTCATATCACTGTAAAAATAGGTTTGTAATCGATCGTTCATTTTCAGATTACATTTGACTCATTTGTTCTATTCTAAACAGTAGCCTAGGGGTCAAGGTGTCCGATTACCATCCAAGAGATTCCGGGTTCGATTTCTCGCAGTGGTGCATTGTCCTTGGTTTGGTTGACATTCCATTCCTTCCAGCGATTAGAGGAAAGGGGGTGCCTCTTCGGATTTTTGTGTCGTTTTTTATGTTTTCATTTTACGTTAACAGGTTCGTAACGTAATTAAATATCGAGTTAATCGAGAAAGCTTTTCTCCACTAGGACGACACCACATTCTTTACCGCAGCAGACTTAAAGTAGCTTCCTTTAATCCCTGCATACGTTTCCAGATCGATCAAGCCCAAATCACAGCCTGTAACGAAGCAGTAAGCCACTGCTGTAAACATAAAACAAAAGAGTACGCCACCGCTGTAAAACAACGATACTAAACAGAATAGCAACGCGCAGCAAGGCAAGCGGTGCGCCACAATATAAAGGCCGGTACTCGCCTGCTGAGGCCAGTTGAAATCAGACGCGTTGATTCCTCTGCCATGATGACTGGACAGAACGATAGGAGAGTTAATCCAATGGTGCACGGACAAGCCACGGAGAGTTGATTCGGTGGTAAACCGAAAGACCGCGAACCAGCAAGCCACGGAGAGTTGGCGGTACACCGTCAAACCAACAGAACCACGGACAGTTGATCCAGTGATAAACTGGCAACTGACAAATATAAAAAGACTACCAGTAACCAACCGGGTTACCACGGGAACGTTAATTCAGGGTTAACCCGCAAAACCTGATTTCCTCTTCTTTCCCTTCCCTCGATATTATACTCGAATGAAATATAATTTCTTTTATGCAGCATTCAACCAATTAAAAACAATAAACTTAGATTCGGAGTTTTATTTCAACCTTGGGCATCTAGAAGAGCTGACCCGTCACTCTCGACGTACTTCTTCTTCTTTGATCCGTTAGCTGGCGGTCCGAGCGGGACGTCCCCGCAACGGATAGGCTGCTGTCGGTGCAGCTGGGTCTCGAACTCCATTCACGATTCGTTTCCATTCTTGACGATTTTTGGCGACGTCTCGAGCACCGATAACTGATAATCTTTGATTCTTTAAGTCGCCCTCGATATTCTTTAGCCAAGTTTTCTTCGGTGCCGATCGCTGAATTCTTCAGTCTGCCGGACGGTCTCGCCAGAGAAGTTTAGTTGGCAAGTAGCCGTTATCATCCATTCGTCAAATATGTCCAAACCATCGTAGTCGACGTTTTTGTATTTCTTCTTCGATCAGTGTCTGTTGATCGCATCTTTATCGAACTGCGTCGTTTCGAATGCGATCGCGCAGAGAGACACCGAGAATCTGCCTCAAGTGTCGCATTTGGAAGACTTTGAGCTTGTTGCATTCCGGCTTGAGCAGTGTCCACATTTCCGATCCATAAAGAAGAATCGGAAGGATCAACGTTCGGTAAAGGCGTACTTTCGTTTTGATTGTAATATATGTTCGTTTCCATATGCACCACTTGAGCGGGGCGAATGCTGCTATTGCCTGGCCGATGCGGCTGTGAACGTCGGCCGTCGATGCCACTTTCTTTTCCTCAATCAACGATCCCAAATATTTGAACATCGGAACCTGTTCGATTTGGGTTCCATCGAGGTGAACACTGGCTTTCGAGCCGTATGTTGTGAGCACTTTGGTCTTTTCCATTGTCTTTTGGTTTGTAACCCGTATGACCTAACGATGCGGGAAATGTCGTATAAGATGTCCGTTGCTTCGTCATCCGTGTCGGCGAACACGGCGCTATCGTCGGCGAACATCAAGTCGGTTACGAAGTTGTTGTCGTATCGAACTCCGCGTCGTCCATCGAATGCTTCACGCATAATCGCGTCCATCACAACGTTGAAGAGAAGTGGCCGGTCTCCTTGTCGGATACCTGTTTGAATCCAGAATACCTCGGATAAGTCGCTTCGAATACGAACGCTGCTGGCTGAGCCATCGTACGACGCTTGGAGTAGTTGGATGATATTCAATGGCACGTATTCGGTTTACAAGACCCTCCACAAACTGTAACAATCGATGCAATCGAAAGTGGATTTAAAATCGATGAAAACGACGACAGTTCGTTTGCCGCAATGAATTCTTTCTTTCATTAGCTGACGGAGAGCCAATATTTGATCAATGCATCCTCGATGTGGTCTAAATTCCGCTTGTTCTTTCCGGTTACAAGCCTTAATCGGTCGGTTGTGGGATTAGGCTCGTTTCAGGAGACAAAACACACTTACAGGTCTGGTCGACGTTAAACCGGATGATTAATCTCGTTATCAGGTGTCTGGCTACACATTAGTGCAGAACTAATGGAAAAGCTGATTGGCTGGCGCTTATGTGGTCCTTCCAAACCAGTGATTGGGATTTGTATTTCTGTAGTACTGACGTCAACTCGGGTCGTCGCTATGTATAATCAAAGTTGTACCGACGGGAATCTGTTTGTTCATTTCTCATTGTAGCCTATGGTATTGACTCAATTCTAAAGAACAAGATTGGAAGTTTTCTTTCTGGTCATTCAATCGAGGTGACCGAACTCTGCGTACTGCTATAGTCAGTGCCGGCGGATTGTGTTGGGCCCCAGGCGGGTAGTCAGACAACCTAGTCCCCTCCGAAATTGTTTTTTGTTAACAACCGTTCCTAAAAAGGAAATAAGGTAAATCAATTCACTGTGAATCGGAAGATGGACCGAAGGTATAGGTACAAAACAACATGTGGAGTTCCGAAGGGATCCGAACTGGCCCCTTTCCTGAGATCACAATGTATAATGATGTGTTGGGGAAACGCCTCCCAGAAGGAGATTTTGCGATTGGGTTCGCGGATGGCGCAAGCGCTAGTCTGACGCTGGCTGAGCACAAAACTGAAGCTGTGATGATTAACAAGGGTCTCTAAATCGACTACCATTTTGAAGGGGTTAGAGATAGAGCCTCTATGAGGCTAGCCCCACTGCTTCATGTGGACCCCGTGTGGATTGCCCAATAAGGCTCACAACGGGGATTTAACGCCTTGCCCTATCTCGAGTGGAGAATAGAGGCTAAAAAATTGAAGAATTTCGGGGCGAGTCATAACTGCGGCAGTGTCGAAAGCTTTGCATTTTCTAAACGTGAGTATCGTTTTATCAAGTGGGCTCCCAACTAAGTACTAACCTCGTCCAATGCTGCTTGACGTACGCAATCGTTTAGTCTAAAATGCGTACGACTACGTTTAGTCTAAAATGGTGTGAGCGTATCGTGCTTAGTTTGGACTATTCCGTGGGTCTTTTATTGGTACGTGAATGTAGCGGGCTGCATTTGGAAAAGTAGATTCAGGCGTACCGTGCCTGTTTCATGCTAAGTACGGGCGAGTCTTATTTTTACTCAGGCGGCGTACCTGTTTCGGATGCTGTGCAGGCGTTTTGACTCCGTGCGTACCCTTTGGAGCGTACTACACTGATTGGCTGGAAGTCTATAACTCGGACATTTATCGAGATTGATCAACCACAAAGGCTACTCCAAATTGAACGTTGAGAGGTCCGACGTCAGTATATATTTATTGATCCGCCGAATTGGTAGCCAAATCCAAATTTTGTTGATTGACGCTCAGCCTTCAATAAAATACCGAAGGTTAAAAATCGCTGATGTTGAAAAAGAACATAGAATGGCAGCAAACAAAACGTACTTGACTTACATAGTCAACATTCCTAAATGCTTCAACAGAATATAGAATGTATATTTTAGGGATTTGGTTATACAATCTAGTAGCAACATGATTGGTGTGGACAAACAAATTCCTTCAAACACAAAAAAAATAATAATAATATGACAAAGAATCCCACTTAAGATGCCCCAGCAAATAGCGTTAAAGATTTCCTCTTCAATATTTATCTATTTAAAAGAATGCACAACACTTTACTACTGAGCACGGTGGCCGTAAGAATCTTCTTCTACCTATGAACCGGGAATGGCTGCTGCGCAAGCGCGTCTTACTTACAAAAATCCCAACAATATTCAAGTGGAGACAAACGGTGCTGGGCCACACATTAAGTTGTCATTCAAGCGGGAAATTCAAACATGCCTAATCCTTCGACTCAAGTATCTCAGGTGGTTGGTGGCTGCCGTATCTTTCCTATGTTTGCATTCTTTGTCAATTTTTCTTCAACGAAAAAAAAAATACTGTCACTTGTAAGACTCATATGCATCTTACGCCACTTCTAAAGTCCAATGACAATTGGAGTCTTGAAAATTTCTGCCCATTTTGCAGCACCCCGTGGGAAATTGCTTTTTTTGGAATTTTTGTTTTTGTTTTTCGTGTTACACAAAAAAAAAATTTCGGTGTCAAAATTAAAACGAACAAAAGTGTAAATAAAAAATTTACGATGATGAGATGAAGGAAAAAAATCTTCAGAGTGAAGACAAGGAAAAGCAAAAGCCCAAAAAAAACTACAAACAAAATTATGAAAATCATTCGGATAAGTTGAGATTAAACAGAAGCTACCGGTGCTACTGTTTAGCCAAAGTAAACTAGCCGAGGATCTGCGCATCTCAATTAGAAAAGCCCCGCTTAGAAAGAGAGAGGGCCCAATCCACTATTCCACACACAACAACCAAAACGGCCACCTAAAGTGTAAATAAACGATCAATACGGAACGCAGACAGAGAGGCGAGCAAATAAATAATAAAAGAAAGTCAATACATTCGTATAAGCATCTCTGGCCCCGGGGGTATGTAGTAAGGTAAGACGGTAAGGTTTTCTCGAAAAAAGAAGGTATGGCAGGTACCTCGTGTCGCCATTAAGTTATAGGGTTTTGTGTGGCGAAGGGAGACCGCATATTTCCAGCCATTGTTAAAACGATGACGATGATGATGAGGCCCTTGATCACAGCCATCCGGCACTTTAAAATAGCCCCTCAAGAACGACATCAATTGAAGAACTGCATTATCATCGTATGCTGATGAACGGATTCGTGTGCAGTCCGATGGAAGAGGCGCGGATTTATGACTGGTTTTAAGTGTTTAATTTGTGTAGTGATTAGCGAGATGATGAACGAAGGCTACCAGTGTTGGATTGGATAGTTGCAATTAGAAGTAATCGTCGTGTCTTTAGTTTCAGTTACAAATTTTTTCTATGGGGGGAAAATCAAGCTTAGGAATCACCCTTTTGTATTATCAGTCCGCCATGTTGTTCCAGTCATGGTGTAATGTCTAGTAATAAGATTATTTTGAAGGATAGAAAAGAGCAGGATACATTAGGAGTGGTCAGGGGTTTCTAAGCAGACGGCGATGCTGATCTTTAAAATTCTGTATACGAGTTCGGGAATAGGTACTGATTGCGGAAGATTGTTCCACATTTGCGCCGTTCTATTTATACGGTACCCGTGTAAAAATAAGACTCGCCCGCTTTTAGCATGAAACAGGCACGGTACGCCTAAGTAAAAATTCTACTTCTCCAAATACAGCCCGCTACAGGCACATACCAATAAAAGAAGCACGGAATAGTCCAAACGAAGCACGGTACGGGCAATTATATTAGTGACGACCATAAGGATGCCATTATCATACTCAGTAGAGCGGTTCTCGTTCGATTGCGTAAGTCAAGCAGCATTGGACGTTGTTGGTACTTAGTTGGGGGACCGATTAGTAAAAAGAGACTCGCGTTTGGAATGGTCGATGCCGATGTGGGTTTATAGATTCTCATTCCTGTAGCGGGAGCGTGCATACCTCTGCAGGTGAATTTTTGATATCCATGCCTGGAGCGGAAGCGTGCATACGTCTAGCAGGCCAATTTTTAGTTTTACATATCTATAACGTGCATACTTCTGGCGGGAGCGTACATACCCGTATGGCGTGCGCATTGTTCGCTATGCGTGCTAGTTGCTACACTATAGATTTGACCCTCATTTAGGTGATCCAGAGTGTGAAGTAGAGTCGGTAGAGGTATTAGTAAAGTGAAGTGAAATACCTCCAGACTTAGCGAGCAAACTTGGTTTTCAGAACTATCGCCGTCTTCACTCCTCTACGGCAAGGTCAGCAGCACCTCCATCGCAGCATTTAGTTGCCCTTCAGCGGACTCTATTTTGCGCGACAGGTCTCGGCTCCGTCCAGGATCTCGTTGTGGCTTCTGCTTATATAAGGTTTTCCTCCACGTGGTTTTAGTTCTTCCAACTTGACGTGGTCCTTGCGGATTTCAGCCAAGATTTGGCGAAGCTATGTCCGAGATTCAGTGCTGCCGGTTTCTTTGGCCACAACCGATGCTTTCTTTCGCTGCTGTCGATATAGCACCCTTTGCAGCTCTTCGATATTTATTTCGTTAGAAACTCTTTGCTGGTCTAAGGTTTCAAATTCTATTCTTTTAATGCTGTCTCTCAAAACTTCTACGATAAATCGTCTATGGTTTATGGCATCGCGTTGGACGTTTCTGATTGCGGCGATTTTGAGGCGAATAGTTGTTGATACCAAATGGTTGTCACTTTCAGTGTCTGCCCCCTAAAGCTCCTGACATCCTCCACAATAGTTCTCCATCTGCGGCTGACGGCCATGTGATCTATCTGATTTCTCGTTCTACCATCTGGCGATACCCAGGTCTCCTTGTGTATCTTCCTGTGAAAACAGTAAGTTCTAGCTACCATGAGTTGGTCGCCGATCTGTGCGATTAAGTCACCCATCAAAACAATAATGTCTCCCCTTGGAATAGAGCAAAAAACCTCATTCAGTCGCATATAAAACTCGTTTTTGATGTCGTTGTTTGCGTTTTCAGTTGGAACGTAGCATTGGTATCACCGTAGTACTTCTTAGTCTGGCACGCAGGCGCATGGTAATAATCTTCCCAGATACTGGTGACCAGCTAATGAGGTTGAACCTAGCTTCCTTGGTGAGTATTACGCCAACGCCATTCCCTACGGCTTTTATTTTCGTTTCTGCCAGAATATAAGGACTCACCGTTTGGGCAGATATGTTCCCGCTAAGTCCCATGATCTTGATTTTATACCGATTCATCTCGTTGAGGGGTTCATGTAGCCGTCCATCAGAAAGCAGTGCTCTTACATTCCATGTTCCGATTCGCGCCCTGGTTCGAAAAGCAAAGGTCGTCGTCGGGTTGTCCGTCCGGTTCCGAGGCATTGTTTTCCGATAAGTAGCAATGGTGTTTTTAGGGTTATGGTGCTAACCCTCAGCTCAACCGACTTAAAACACTGTTTTATGGCGCAGAGAACTCGCTATTTGACAGTCACCCGGAGGGTACCGCACGGATGTGGGATTACGACTTGCTAACACAGCTGCTAGGTATTCGTCTGCAGAGACTTCTCGGGATTTGGTAGAAGTTATAAATCGGGCGCCACCATCTTTCGAGGTCTTTGTTAGCCGTTTGCCTCCTCCAAATATACGTTCCAGCTTTTTGACCATCCCAGTTACGTAGATCTTCAATCCGAAGAGTGCAAGGAGCTGAAACTTCAAAACTCTAATCTTCCTAGTGAGGATAATAGCCAGCTTCGCTTACCTATCCAACAGGTCCATGCTTCGATTCCGCTCCGTTGCATCGTCTTTCCAATTGATCCACTTAAAAACATTCCTTCTTTCTTGTCTTCTTTCGTAACAGCAATTCCCTAACCTTTATTCTACCATCGCCTGTAAGCATCAAAAGCGAGAAAGCCGTCTCCTGTTCCATCACCGAAATCAGCGTTCTGTCGCTTAGTTTTGTAGTTTCAAAAAAGCATTTCTATCGTGGTTAGTATTGAATGGGAGCCGGCGGAATAAAAGCGCACGTTTCCATTGCAGTTATTTTACATTTATTTCTAGTATCTTTCCGACAAGAGTATGCTGTCTGACATTTCCCATGATGATGATAGAACCATCGACACTACAAAGGTTATTGGGCATTACATTAAAATCTGTTAAGGCGTCCAATTAAAGTTCGTTAAGGCGTCCAATTCAAGTCTGTTAAGGCGTTAAATTATAATCCAACACGTTGAACAGAAATGAACCTCGTTCTTTTATTCTCTTAAAATACAATATATAAATGAGCTAAAGGCAATTAAAATGTGTTTACCTACTTCTCGTGTCCTCGCTACTCTTTTTCCTGCTTTTTTCTCCTTCCGTTTTCTTTTCGGCGTCGGCTCGATTTCCTGTTTTTTAGTCAATTCAGCCACAACGGCTTCCCACCTTTTACTGACGTTTTTAAGTGTCATGTCAGTTTCGTAAATTTTTTTCGTCTAGTTTAGTTTCGTTCGTTATTTTCGTTTAGTTTTGGATTCGTTTAGTTTTACATTTTCGATTAATTTTGCAAAGGGGTTTACCTCCACGTAAAAAATAGTGTCTGTTTTACTGCATTTCTATGATATGAGGCCTTATTCTGTGCATTACTATTCCACCACTTGATGTAGAGGGTGGCGTTGAACCAACCATTAACATCTCCATCAATTGATTCGATTGTGAGACTTAACACACATTTTCCCGACTGATACCACACTTCTCTCTCTCAACAATGTGGCACTTATCTGTGTAACATAACAATTATATCGTATCCAGTTTGGAAGATAAACATGCCCACTTAATTATAAAACTTCCCCCAAAAAATGCCACTCGCCATCATAACCCAGCCCGAAGGACTTATTCACTCCTGTAATTGGTAATTGAATGCAACATTATCGCACCCTTTTTAGCAACCCCCCGTCGTCATTATGCCGCTGCTGTGTGTGTGTGTACATTATGTGGCCAAAAACCGAGGGAGCAGCAACGGATTCTCGGTAGTGTGGCTTTTGTTTTCTTATCCTGCGGCTATTTAAGAGGCTGAGTCTTATCTAAATATCTTACTTGCCCTCCCCCTTTTTGGCGAGACTTTTTTTTTGCCGGGATAATGGAAATATGCTTTTATACAATTCACGAAAAAATAAGAACGAATTAAAATAATAAAAGTGCCCCCGCGCATATTGAAGGGCGCTTCCACAAGAAAGCGACAAACAGAGCGAGAGAGGAGTGGTGGGGGCAGGGAGATCGAAAGTGAAAATAGGGGTAGTAGTGGGGGTTTATACTAATTTAATGATGACGGGATTGCGAGAGAATTCAAGGGTATTCAACAGTATTTTACACTTGATGCGCCGTCGGCTGTTATTTCTTTTGTTTATAAAGTTGAACCCGAAATCTTCTCATTCCACGTCATTGCTTCCAAAGTTCTTGTGATTACAGAAAATGTAGAAGGATATAGAAATTGTGGAACAGCAGGTGGGGATTGAGCGGCAGGACGCCTCGAGACATTTACAAGGACTTTGCGTTGTCGGTTCTGCTGCCACGTCTTATATCTCTGCTGGTTGGAAATTAAATTATTACTAAAATATGAGCCTTTAATTAATTAATGTTAATTCCCGAGTCTCGATGTATTGTTGAGTTGTGTAATTGTAATTGTAAATTGTGAGCCATTTTAATCCTGTATTAAGATTAAAATTTTTTTTGTGCTTGACCTCAACAAAAACGGACCAATTTACTCCATACAAAGCGGCATCTGCCCTAATACCATTTCGAGTTAATTAAATTGCGATCAGTTTTTGTCAAAAGGTCTTGTAATCCTTTTTTCACTACACTATCCTTTCTGAAAGATCACCACCAAAAAAAAGGATAACATCGGCTTGAACTAAAATTGAGCAGCAACTTTTGATTTTTGTCGTCGGAAATCCTTCTTTTTACACACTCGATACTTAGGCGCGTCGTAAGCCGTCGTCGCAAGGTGGTCCCAAAAAATCCCTTTTTCTTTTAAATTTATTTTTTTTGCTAATCCTGGCAAATTGTCCTTTTTTGGTTTTGGTATAGTTTTTCAGTTTTTGAATGGACATGAAAGAAACGTGAAAAGGTAAAATTTGTCGGATGATGTGTTTAAGGATGCAATAAAAATAAACAAGGATTGAGGTCCATTTCTTTTTTTTTGGTTTTTTTTTAACCCACTCAGTTTTTTAATAACTCCTTGAGTATCAAAGGTGAACAAATTGTTGTGATCGTTCGTAATCCTTTCTTTTGTTAATTGTTAGTCTTTTCGTAAATACCGACGTTTGATGCTACTGCATTTTTCTTGTGTGTGCTTTTTTAATTTTTTTTTGAAGGATTGGAAATTTGTTCATTTTTTGAAGGGCTTACGTTTATTTTAAATGAATTTTTTAGAGCGAATTAGGCCATTAAAAGTTTTTAAGTAAAAATGGACAAAGAAACAAGTGCAAGATTTTATAACATTTTTTAAAGTTTTATTATGTGATTTACATTGAGAAAGAGTTTGTATATTAATCATGCTGAATATTAATCAAGCTGAATTGGAGGCAAAACTGAAATGAGTGAATCTGTCAACGAATTCGGATAATATTAATTTTCTCATTAACAAAGGCGCAAACCTTCGAAAATCATGAAATGAGTTTTCCATACAAATTGACATTTGAATTGCTATTTTGGCACAAAGCCTTAGTAGGAAAACATACAAGGTGGTGTAATTGTGGAAGTTACATGACAAACCGAACTCAACTCGATCTGAGCTTGCAGTTTCGGTCGAGTATTATTTGACATACCGAACTTGAGTTTTTAGTTGTAATTTCGGTTTTATTGTCAGTTCGTCAGTGAAATTATTCGTGAAAATGGAAAATTTTTTTTATGTATTTAATCAAATTATAATACTTCAACAAAAAAAGTTTTTCGCCTTGTTAAAGCAATCTCGGTTTTTCAATCGCTAGTTGCATGACATTCCGACCGAAAATTGTACTCAACCAAGCAAAAACTTGTGAACCCGCGCAGAACACGTTCGGTACAATTTTTGCGGTCGGTTGCTAGTTACATGACTCAAACCGAACCGAAAATTGTACTTAGTTCGTGTTGAGTATGTCATGTAACTTCCATAAATGTCATATCATAATGTGAATGTGCCATAATTTTTCCAAAAGTAATGTCATAACGTGAA
Organism: Thereva nobilitata; assembly: GCA_963855945.1. Classification (NCBI taxonomy): domain Eukaryota; kingdom Metazoa; phylum Arthropoda; class Insecta; order Diptera; family Therevidae; genus Thereva; species Thereva nobilitata. The sequence continues at coordinate 16,631,471 of OY979698.1, forward strand.
TCTGTCATAATTTAAGCAAATGGCATCAAATGTCATTGTGTTTTGACATTAAAACTATAAGTATCCTGTTCGTGCGGAATTCAGACACCCCTTTTAAGCCTAGTATGGAGTTCGAACGGAATTCCGTTCTGCATTGTTGTGTAGAATACCGTGGAGAAAAATTAAACAGCTGGGAAAATTTTACTATTCCACATGTAAAACCATGTACTTGACGGCAACAGCTGTTTTTCTTTCGTCCTGTCAAAATTACTTAACAACACAACACGGAATAATTGTCTAATTATTTATTCCGTTCGAACGTGAACGGAAAATGTCTCCAATTTCTTGCAGGGCCACGCGTTGGATAGATGCAATAGCGATATATTACCACTAATACAGGGTGTGCCATCTTTTAGGTCGGTATGTAAACATTGAATAACTTTGACATTTGTCAACCGATTGAGTTGATTAGACATGTTTTTGAAACGTCAATTCAGTACAATTTTAACCATGAATCGTTTCACACCGAAACAACGCGCCGAAATAGTGGCGCTGTACATTGAAAATAATTGTTCAGTTGTGTTAACTTAACGTGCATATCGTCGAAAATATCGTGGCCGCACCGTCTGGCAACACTCGTGAACGACCAAGACGTTCCAATGAACTAGTTGAAGCGGTCAGAGAGAGAGAACGTCTCCGAAAACCCAAAATGCGACATTGACTGGCCAACAAGATCTCCAGATTTAACCTCTCCCGGACTTCTTTTTGTAGGGTTATTTTAAAAGCAAAGTACGCCAGCAAACTTCAGACCAGTGACGAGCTCAAGGCAAACATTCGTGCTGAAATCATCGCTATACCGCCCGAGATGCTCGAAAAAGTAATGGAAAACGCAGCAAAAAGGGCACATTTTGCATATGAAGGCGGCCACTTGATTGATGTTGTATTCAAAAAATAGTCTAAATAAATTGCAAAGGACCAAATTGAATAAAAAAACCTCATAGGAATCGGTTGTTTTTTTAAAAGTTATACAATGTTTACATACCGACATAAAAGATGGCGCACCCTGTATTCCGTTCGAACTGCGTACACAAAACAAAAAGGACACGGAAAAATTGGTTGTAAACAATTCCGTGTATCTTCTTACGTGTATTTTATATGAGAAACGCAATTCCGTTCGAACTACATACTAGGCATGCAAATGCAGTGTGTGGAATTCAGGTTGGAGGGCGGTTTGAATTCCGGCCACAAAATCAGTATGGGCCCTTTTACACGACCGGACACCGAACAGACAAAACGAACGAACAAACTTAGGTTTATGGGAAAGAGGGTGAGAGAGGGGCCGGTTTTCCATCGTCCTCTCTCACCCTCTTCCCCATAAACCCCAGTTTGTTCGTTCGTTTTGTCTGTTCGGCGTCCGGTCGTGTATAACCGGCCTATGCAGATCGGTCTGAATTTAAGCCTAGTATGGAGTTCGAACGGAATTCCGTTCCCCATATAAAATACACGTAAAAAGATGCACGGAATTCCGTTCACCAAATTTTTCCGTGCCCTTTTTGTTTTATGAGTACGCAGTTCGAACGGAAAACTATTGGTAATATTTAGCTTGTGCAATTCTCTAACAGGTGGCTTGTAGGGAATTGGAGACTTTTTTCCGTTCATGTTGGAACGGAATAAATGTTAGACAATTATTCCGTGTTGTGTGTTAGGTAATTTTGAGAGGACGACTGAAAAACAGCTATTGCCGCCAGTTCGTGGATTTATATGTGGATTTTTAACAGTCAGCTGTTCGCTTTTTCTCAACTGTTAGCTTTTCTCCACGGTATTCTACACGCAATTTTTCCGTGTAGAAATATTTACCAAAAATGCTGAACGGAATTCCGTGCGAACTCCATACTAGGCTTTAGACCCGAAAATAAACTTTATTGCTCTACTAAAAAATAGATGGCGTTATTTCTGAGAATGGAGACTTTTCGTTTCGTGTTCCGCAAGCCAAAGAAATGAAATTTCTATTTACATGAGCGGAAATTTTGACGTTTATCCAGAAATAAGGTCGGGGAAGTTTTTGCGGGAGTGTGTGTGAGTTATTTTTACTTTTGGACGCATTTTCAAGTTGTCCAATTGTCCAAAAAGTCACTGTCATATCAGTCCGGTCTACACTGTCTACATTTGTAAATCTCCCAGCTAAGCGGAATTCAGACTGGTTATATGGAATTCTCTACAGAACGAAATTCCACACGAACAGGATACTTAGCTTTATGTTGTAGACAGATAGAGAATTAGTTAGGGTCAAAGCACAATGACATTCGACGCCATTTGCAAAAATTATGGCACATTCACATTATTACATTACTTTTGTAAAAATTATTGCACATTCACATTCAAAACGACCAATTACGCAGAGATTATTTAAATTAGCCATACACACTTCTAGAAGAGGTTCTTTCTAGCTTGACCTCGGCTACCAAATTCAAAGTTTTTACTTACGAAGTTTTCAGACGTCCTAACAACAACAACAGGATGTCGTAGGACCATTTCCACCATACACACGAGAGATAGCTTGGAGTTTATTTCATTCAGTCCCAAAATACTTTGTCACCAAATACGTAATCGAATTCAAACCAACTCAAAGTACGCAATTCGAAATTGCAACAAAAAATTACGATTCTCTGGTGATCGTAATGACGAATTAGTGCCAAAACGATTGCTAACGTTCCGATGAGTCCAAATGCATTATATTTTGAACAAAAACTAGTTGGCTACATCACGTTGGTCTTGTTGTACGTGACGGGGTTCGTAGTAGAAGACCGTATCATAAACTCCCATTATCTTTTTCGTCGCTGCTTTCGAAAACATCGCTGCCTGATGATCCGATGTCGTGATCCGATTCGGTATCCCTCGAATTATTATTATCATTACGTCGGTCGATTGGCTAAAATTTGGCAGATCAGTAAAGTCTACAATGATTTGGATGATCTTGTCGCCGATATTAAGGTGTTGATCGCATTCTAATATCGCTCCTTGTGTTGCAATGTGGAATCGATTGTTCGGCAAAGGAAATGGAAAGCAGATTGCGATTATGCGACAACATATTTGGACTTTAGTGTTGTATTGTCTTCGTAAATGCTCTTAAATTGACAGACGTTTTCCCATAAAATATTTAATTTTTAAAACTATTATTAAACTCCTAAAACCCTTATCTAGTTAGAAACTTGAACGTTTTCCTAATAAAAAAAGTTGCAATTTAAATTTTTCAATGTTTTCTGCTTGTCCATTTAAAAACTTGCTGCTTTAACGCTTCACCACAATACCGCCCAATTAAGAAATAAATTGAAAATGGCGCCATCACTTAATAATTCCCGGCAACAAATTATTTACAAAATCGGGCGCTTTATATTTGTCCAAAAAATGCTTTTATTTCGATTAAGCCACAAAACGAACGAATCCTTTATCCTTCTCAATTATTCCACGGCAAATCGAACACCATCATCACCACAACCACCAGCAGCAGCCGTGCGCATCTATTGTAGTATACGATTCTTATGAAATTTGCACAAAAACCAACAGAGGTCGCGTTCAATCATAAAAGAAGATTGGCAACGCTCCCTTTAGCTGAAATCCATAACACAAACATCCAGCAGCAGTTGATTTTTAATTAAGCCACAACCCGGCTGAACCCGCAAGGTATCCATCCCGGATGAACAGATCCCAGTACACCATTGTTTCAATATATACCCAAAAAAGAGAGATATAGAGTGGGGAAAGAGAAAGAGGTACACGCGGAGCAACAACAATAACAAAAGAATCTTATAACGGTACACACAAAAATACCCTAAGCCTATAACCAATCAGCGTATTCATCCCGGGCCCCTCTCCCGCAAATGCCCAGAAGGTTTGAGGCCACGGAAAACAAAGATTTTTCAATGAAATCGATTTTATCGGCAACCCTCCCACGCCCGGCCGGTAGCCCATGTACGGTGGGGCAGCTTCTGTGGCGGCAGTCTCCTGGGGCCTTGGTAATTCCGTAACGTCATCAAAAATTCACGACCTCAAAATGGATTAAACTCAACCGATCGGGGCTTACGTAGGTGATTAATATGAAGGTACACACACCATTTCGATGCCCTCTCTATTTGGGCTCGCTGTATGTGTGTGTGTGTGTGAGTGTGTGCTCGGTACAAGAGAGCAAACTTTGCATTAAAGGCGGAAAACTGTGGTGGAAAATTTGTTTTGCTGGGAAACTTGCACAAACATTGTCCTTACGATGAGGGTTGCTGCACTCCGTGAACGAACCCAAGGCGAAAATACTGCTGATCTATATGTGCCTTGGTATGACCACACCAATTTATGACGTGAGCAATGGCAGCTGAGAGGAAGATTTGGCAAGGCTCTGGGCAATAATCGGTTTCAATTCAATTCGTTCCTCACGCTGTTGCTTTTCGAGAGTGCAACGAAATTATTAGCCTCGAGTTTTCGGTTGTAAATAAAAAGAAATCCTGTATGGTGACATGGAAGCGTATCCTGGGTTAATTAGTGGGCGAATGAGTATCAGAAATAAGTGGTAATCATATTTTCCACTCCACTTTTTGGCGTATAGGCGTATTATGAATGTTTTTCTTTGCAAACGACAAGCGCCTCATTAACCTTATCGTATGTCATTTTTCCACACGGCTCGCTGTGTGGCAACACTGTCTTTGTCATCTGGTTAATGGTACTCACCTCCTTTAAGGTGGCAAAAACTCCAACAAGACCGTTTCCCATTAACTCCGATAGTTTGTTCACTAACTGACTCAGCTGTTGTAGAGTATATTGACTTTGCGCAATGAAAGCCCCATTACAAAATTTTTTGTTTCGATTGTTGTAACTTGGAGGCTCTAATGAAATTTCTTTTCTGTAGTGTGAAAATTTTATGAATATGCTACCCCAATTTTTACATTAAGTTAGATTCAAATTTGACCTGATGCTGGCTTAGATCAATATCAGGTGTCTGGGTACACTTTATTGCACAATTTCTCCGCCCATATGCCAATTGCCTATATATTAGGAGAAATAAGGTAGCGTTGCAGAATCTGTATGATAGAACAGGTCTGTTCGCTGACTTGCTTCAGCTTGACCTATAGCAGAAGAGTTATGATACGCGGCTCAGTGCATTGACTCGATTCCCCTGCAAACTTCACACTGATCCCCCACCATTGGCCTATCAGGTAGTTGTTTGCCCACAACAGGCGGAAAAAGGGAATTGAATAGAGGTATGACCACACCAACGCAAGAGGGAGATAAAATTATCAGGTATCTAAAAATAAAATGTTGCCCCTACAAATTAATTTTTTACACGCCGCCGTCACTATGAATTCTAATCAGCTGATCACATGTTGGGTCAGTTAATGTAAACAGTAGATATAATTTGACAGTCAACTGACCCAATTCGACAGTCAATTGACCCCAGATTTTACGTACACGGATTTTATACGCGAGGGCCTTTCCTCTGGTTCTATATTCTAAGCATGCCCCGTGATTAGTAATGGTCAAGAAGAAGAAGAATAAGAAAAACTCTCTGACAGTTGTTTTAATGTTAAACACACGAGTTAAACAAATCAAAGTAAGTTTTATGAGAATATTGCAAATAAGTAGTAAAGTAAAGTAAAGTTCGAGTGATGTGATCGTGAACTGTCAAATTCCATACATTTTGGCCTCAGGTTTTCATGCCCATGAAACCTTCTCAATCGAAATTTCACGATCTCAGTACTAAGTTCGTTTGTGAATGGAAAGATGAAAAACGTTGTTTCCCAGTAAGGCTAGCGACATACGATTAGGTTTCCCCGGTACGATTAACCGTCTCCGGCTTTGTTTGCCTCCGGTTTGTTCTGAAACCGTTCCGGTTTTAACCTTAACATATGTCGCAGCTAACCTAATTGCTTGAGTTCCATTTTGGCACGAAAAAATCCGTCCGGGAAAAACCTAATCGTATGTCGCTAGCCTTAAAATAGATGGCACTAGCATAACTCTCAATTATTGTTTTCGCAGTCGTTTTATTGACCGTGGTCATTTTTGCTTACGAAAATTGACATTTTCAAGTGTATTGTGAAACCAAAAAGAAGTGATTAATTAAATGTTCTTAAAATGGAGGCAAAATAAATAATATTCCAAAAAAAAAGAAAACCATGTATGTTTTCTGACGAAGAAGAAAAGAAGCTAGTAAATTTAGTTAAAAACCACTCTTCTTCTTCTTTAACTCGTAGTAAACATAAACTGCCGTGGTTAAGTGAAGTAACGCAGCATAACCAAAAAGCTGTCCTGTTGGTTATTAATTCACATAAATCGGCAGTGATTATTTCTAAACTCTTAGTTCAATCCCTTTATTAACTCCTCTACATGAGAATTACACACAGATCCGACAATTTACCGGAAAGAATACCCTAAATCACAGCCGTGTCTAAAACTCCCCTGCATTTAAAAAAAGGACATTAACTTAAATTCAACTAAGAATCTCCAAAAAAAGGGATAAAAAAATAAATCTACACCTGCATCAAATCCCACACTCAATATATTCGTCGCTTCTAAAGGGAAAATACGGAGCAGTAGTCAAGTGGTGGCGGTTTGTGCTCAAATGCTGCACCATCAACTTAAGGGTTATTATCCTTCAAAGTAAACATTAGAGTCATTGAATGTTTAAGTTGCACTCGAGGATGCTTCTATTAATAAAGGGTGTTACTGAGTCCTATAAAATTTAAATTGAAGTGCTTACTTAGAGTTAGAGAAAATTCCATGCATACTAACATAGCCGGACATGGGTCCAGGCATGGTACAAGGTCCAGGCTACTATTATCTAGTAACATGCGGAGGCCAAGCGTCTCGAAACTTGGAGTTATGTAAGGCTGCAGTTTTATTTTCGATATTATCCTTTTCCTTTGAGCGATCCTTATTTTCTTAAGAACACGCTCCTTACAACTTAAGATTTGTATTCAATTAGGGGGTGAATTCTGTAAAAACATTTCACTCAATTTGCTAGATCAACTCGACGAACCAAAGGTGGGGTTAAGGAGGAAAAGATGGTATAACTCCTCGGTTTCTGTGTCTAATATTTACATACCACCCAAGTTAATAAATTGGAGTGCTTCGTGTAAAGATTCAAATCTTCCTACACACAACTAAAGGGGAGCCACAAATGAGGCAGAAATGTTGAATTTTGAATATTTTAAACTAATTTCCATTATCTTACTTCGACAGAAAACCATGTTTATCTTGAGCTGAATGAAGTCTACAAAGCGGGGGTGGAACGTGTTGCTAAAACGATGTGATCGCTTCTACCTTTGTGATTTTGCTCATTCTAGCAATTTTTTTTTAATTTGATTAAGGTCTTGTCAGGTATTTTCTTAGGGGAAGTTGGTGAACTATAGTTGAAAGGTGCTCAAACTCTGAACTCGTATCCGTGATAGCATCGAAGGAACGCCTTCTTTTATAGTAATACTATAGAGATGTACATCAGTGTGCGCAATGATCTTTTTGGGTGACTTCTATTTGTTTCAATGGTGAAGTGACACCACCACTATTCACAAACAAATATATAAATTTCAGATCACAAAACATCAAAGCGTTGGCTACAAAGATGGGGCTCCATCTACCGGCCCAGATTTCATGGATTTTGAATTTTACACATAACACCAAATCCAGGGCGACCTTTGATGTGTTCACCTTTTGCTCGTTCGGTGTCACATCGAATGTGATTTTATCATTTTAACATCAATTTAATTTGTTCGAAATTCTTTTCTGATTATACAAGGACCTGCCCCTTCGTTCGCAGCATTGTGAAAGGGGATGAACTGTGATCCGTTTGCCACCCTTATAATATTATGTAGAAATGGATGATAGCTGACGGGACTAAGCAGGTGTTTATGCGTTGCTTGATATGCCCTTCGGGTATTATACAGGATTTGGAAGGGTTCTGATATGCTCTGGATGAAGGTTTTTGTAATAATGGAATTGGTGGGGATGATGGATGAATTCATTATTCCGATAGTTGCTGCACGCATTGAGTGTTTGTTTAGTTAAATTTCTATCTTCATGTAATTGAATCTATATATCGAGTTGAGTAGATGTGTCAAGGGCATTTTAAATAGTGGGAATTATGTCGGGTTGTGGATAAGAGCCAATCCATTAAAAGATTTGTTATTGAAAGTGAAAACATGATGAGTTTTTGGGAAACGTTTCAATGTTAATGTTTAAATGTTGTTTTTTTAATTTATCACGATCTTCAAAATTACTCGGTGGTTCTCGACGTCTGAACCCAAATATATGAGTCGTTTCAATGCGGGGCCATTATAAGATTTGTAGATTATAGCCCTGGCCGACGGCTTAAGAAGAAATTAGAATCTATTAAGAAATCCTAGGCACTAGATTCGACGCCATCCAATATTTCTTTGATTGAACGGCCAGAAAGAAATCTCTTAGTCGAGTTCTTTAAAACAGAACCCATATTAATAGTTTAATTAACAGTTGCAGCGGACGCGGAGTCCGCTCCATACATCGAACTGGAGAACCTCAAATAGAGAGCGAGACGACCGGATGAGAAGATTAGAGGAAGCCAATGTTTAAGTTGAGCAGTAGTGCCATTGTAAGACGAAGAAAAATAAGGGAAGACAAGAATGAATGGACAAGTTCATAGACGAAGAAAAACCTCGCTTACATGTGTTCTAACTATGGCTTCTAGGATAGTAGTTGGGCGCCTTAATCCCTAGTCTACTGAGGCTGTTAAGCTTGTTTTTCGGGCAATGAATTTTTTCACAAAAAATTGAGTCCCGCAAGCAAACTAGTTCTTTATAGCCCGAGTGAGCTCAAGGAACTACTGCCATAATGCAGAATTCTTACAGCTATTTATAGTCCTAAGTTATCCTACTTCGTTCATTAAATCTATGTTACATAACTGTCCCTACATGCAATCTACTTGTAATACAGTAGGTCATAGTTCCTTACAACTATCAAATCAAGTTTTATTACAGTGTTTCTCATAGTGGGCTCTCATACACTACAATTGGCTTTGATCGACATTCATAAGCATTTGTAGTCCTCCATCTAAGTGCTACCTCGTCATTTCTAATTCCTCTTCTTATCTGATGTTTTTGTTTATAGCATTGCGACGAGCACGTCCTTCAACCGATCATCGACTTCTAGCAGCATTTGTCGTCTTGATATTTCAATGTGGAATGACTTAAAAAAAACACATTACTTCTTTCTTCTTATTTCATTTCAATTGTCGTTCTCACCTGTCACCTTTTCACTCCTCCTGTCTAATTATCAGGCAGTCTTTAATAGTGTCGATTCTAAACCCCATATCATTTGGGCCAATCAATACATTCCAACGCACTTCATAATTTCACTGTTTACATGACGATACTTTGCGTTACTTTTTTACGTGATCCGTGAAATTTACTTTTTCAAAGTTTTAGTTCTAATTTTTGATGTGTTCTGTCACAATTTATGTCAGGTTCTAAAACATACTAAAAATATTACCACTTTAAAAACAATTTATCAAAAATACTTAACCGACTTACAAAATTAACAAAAGGAAACTTTCAATAATCCGCGCAAATTCCGCCAAAAAATTTCCAATCAAATTGTCAAATGTAATTTTGCAACTACCAACACACAAAACTAAAGTAAACACAAGAGTAATAACCCACAAAATTATAAAAGCACTGGATTTTTCAATGAGATGCGTCTTCGATATGGTTTGCACACAAGCTATTTTCGGATCACAGATTTTAATCCAAATCTTACCTGGATCAAGTTGTTGATTTACTTGAAAGTTAATGATCTGATCTGAATCACGTTGTAAAAAGAACGCAGCTAATAATTCCGCGTTAATCAGGTATGTATTGCTTCATTGCTTGTTGTCAACTAATTCTCTATCTGTCTACAACATTATGTAAATCTTAAAGCACAAAAATTACATTTGACGCCATTTACAAAAATTATTGCACATTAACATTATGACATAATACTTTTACGCCACCTTGTAGTGAGATAATAAAGCTTTGCTTTAAGTACAATAAAATATTTCTAATCTGTCCGATCCTACTGTAATACGTAGATTGATACAAGGATATTTAGATTTTTTTATAAACGAAAAAAAGGTTAAGAAAATTCCTAAAATAAATTTTTTTCTTTATTTTTTTTTTTTTTTGATAAAACAAGATAAAAAAAAATTCAACAAAAATGAAAAGAAATATTCCATCCCAAAAAAATACAAAAGAAAATTTCCGGAGTTAGTATACAATAAAAAAAAATTTCCTATAGATTTTTCCGCAGTAGACGACAACCTTTTTATCGTATAATGCGACTCCTACGGAGACCTCCTATGGCTTCTCTCCTATCGGGTAGAAAGAAGTTCACATTTCCTGACTCTTGCGCTCGGGGATCAGGATTTATTTATTTAGACTAGAGTCTTCATTTCCATTTCAGATTTTTCCCTTCTCGTCCTTTTGTGTAATATTATTTCATTCATTCAATCGTCTCTGTTGCTCCTCAGTCCTTCTCTTTCTCACTAATTTCAATATTCGATGCCGCGCGATTCTTGTGGAAAAATTGTTGCTGCCGTTCGGGTTTTTGTTGTTGTTATTGTTTTTTGGTACTCGCCCCTGTCTCCACTCTCCCCAATACCCCTGCTCCGATAACATTTGAGGACTGTCGTCCTATACTACGGCTTCACAAACACTTTCATCGGTTTTTCAAATTAAATTTTCCTAAGAAGCGAATTTTCCCTCTTCTGTATGTGACGCGATTGTAAGCGGGACAGGCTTTATCCCCGATTGAATTTGTGCGGACGCGCTCTGGTGGAGGATTTTTCGGCGCGGGGGTTTCCTCCGTTTTTTTACAAGAAAGCCACCGCGCGCCTTCAGATGAGGAAAGTTGCCAAGAGTCGCTCGCCTGTTCTAATTTTTTTTGATCATCTATGGTTTTCTCAATTGGAAACTTTTATGGCTAATTAGGCGTTTTGTTAATTGTAATTAATTTTATTACCGAGGGTATTTTTTTTGTGCCCCGCGCCATTGTCAGTGGTGAGTGGAGGAGTTTTCATTTGAAAGGATTCACTTTTGGGTGGGGGAAGTTATTAATTTAAGTAAATATTATCACATAACGGCAGGATGTCAGGAAGTGTAGAGGGTAGAGGGGATGCAAAGGACTTATTTAATTGGTTTATTTAGGATTTAATTTATATACCTTTTTCCCCGGTAGTCATTTTGTTTGGTTCATTAAAAATTCTTTCCCTTTTGTTTGGGGGAGAGAAGTTCTTCGGCAACAACAAAATAAAAATAGAACAAACAAATCCTTTATCCAGGAATGGAGCCATCTTCAAAAGAATTCCAGGTTTTGTTAGAAATGAGCCCTTTTTTTGCCATCCCCCCCACCATTTATATTATTCGAGGGTTAATTTTCCCTTAACAACAAAAGGCTAAATTTTAGCTTATATTCTTAATGAATCACGCCCATGCTCCGCGCCAGGTAAGAATCGTGTGACTTCCTTTTACATTTACAGGACGCACCCACCCGCTGCAGGTAATTTTCAACTTTTAACCTGCGACGCGACAAGCACAGAAACGGAAAGAGAGAGACAGAGAAAGAGAGAGAAAAAAAACTCTAACCTGTTCGCTTGGAAGCGGAGAGCTGGTCGTGAATGGTGATGATGGTAAAGGGGTGAGAGGACGGCACGGCCCTTTTACCTTTTTAATAAATAAAAGAAATTAATTGAAGCGAAAAAAAATTATTTGTTTCAAAGCGAAATGGAAAAGTTTTCCCGTTTTTAACGAGAAGACGGAAAATGTCAGAGAGAAAATGAAGTTTAATGATGGTGGAAAATCGTTTCTTTTCTCTCCCATTTTTTTTTGTCTTACTGAAATATTGGTGGCAGCGGTGTTGGGGTTGAATGGGATCAATGGGGGTGGTTGGACTAAGTTTCTACTTGGACAGAGAGAAAAAACCCTTTTTTCCCATGGTGGCTGGGCAACAACAATTTCATGTACAGATGGAAAGGGGGTCGTGCAGTTGGGTAAAAGAAGAAGAAGAACAAGAAGTAAAAAGGGGTCGCAAAAGTCTGTTTAACATTTTTATGCGAATTTGTTAACTTTTGTTTATTATTCTTGGTTATTGAGCGGATGGAGCGGGAGGAGATATACACAGTTATAAAATGCATTTTCCCTGGAAAATTGTTTCTTTAACAAGTTTGGTTTTTTTTATAATGGAGCATGGTTTATATAAAAGGGTTGGGGAGAGCGGGTTGTGGTATAGATCTGCTGCTGCTGCTGATGATGTTAAAGGATGCAGGCAGCGCAGAATAACGTGCATCATTTCATCAAAGCTTTTCATATTGAATTGATTTTCTTGTTTATATTGCATAACTTAAGCTATAGATGCCACAGTCATGCTGCGATTGTTTTGTTTTTTAGTTTATTTATTTATTTATTTACTTTTTTACTTTTTTTATATTTTTTATGATCTCTAGGTTAAAATTGTGAAATATAAGTTGGTTGCAATGTTAACTGCCAGATGGCCATAGTAGGAAGAGGTTAAGGCGACCGATTAGCATATACTAGAGGTGTGCGATGTTCGATTCCACGTAGAGACACGGTTCTTCGTGGCGTTTTCACTCTTGTCTCAATGAAATAGTAATTTTTCTTGTCGACCATATTTACAGTAATTCCATGCATTCTCTTCTGCTATCAGCTGTAAGCAAAATAAGCGAACCCTGTTCGATCACCACAGTTCATTCGATGTACTCTCTAGTATTTTTGCGAATGGAGCAGTGTTGGGCAATAGTCGACTTTTCCAAGAGCAGCAGCGAAGTTTTTTTCAAGTGAACACTTCTTTAGGCGCGTTGAGCGAATTTTAGTAGTGGGAAAACTTATGGATTCGCGTCATCGACATGATAATCTTCCAACTTGATTTTGACCCACTTTCATATAACCGATCGACATATGTAAAGTTCGCGTGGCAATGCAATCGGACCATTTTGTAAAAAAACTCAAGATGGCGGTTCCCACATGGCGGCCGAATTTTGCATTTGTGTTCCCCGAACCCCGGCATGGGTTTCAAATGAAAAGGTATGACAGGTAGAATACAACTAGTTGTGTGGCGTAATACCAAATTTAAAATGGCGGCCAGCACAAAATGGCGGAAGACATTATAATAGACTAAAAAGTAGAAAATATAACCGATCAACTTCAAATTTATTTCGCGTGACAATGCAATCGGACCATTTTGTAAAAAATGAAGATGGCGGTTCCAAGATGGCGGCCGGTTTTTTCAATTGTGTTCCGCGAACCCCGACATGGATTTTAAATGAAAACGTATGACAGGTAGAATACAACTAGTTATGTGGCGTAATACCAAATTCAAAATGGCGGCCAACACAAAATGGCGGAAGACATTATAATAGACTAAAAAGTAGAAAATATAACCGATCACCTTCAAGTTTATTTCGCGTGACAATGCAATTCGACCATTTTGTAAAAAAATCAAGATGGAGGTTCCAAGATGGCGGCCGATTTTTTCAATTGTGTTACCCGACACATCGACATGGGTATCAAATGAAAGGACATGACAGGTAGAATACAATTAGCTGTGTGGTCTCATGCTAAATTCAAAATAGTGGATTACCTTTTTCTTTACAACCCGCTCGGAATCAAATGAAAGGGCATGACGTTTATAATGCAATAAGTTGTGAGACGTCATTTTAAATCTAATATGGCGGAAGACAGGTAGGGCCGGTTTTAACGACCGGACACCGAACAGACAAAAGGAACGAACGAACTGGGTTTATGTGGAAGAGAGAGAACGATGGGGAGGGCGGACAATTTTAATCGACCTTTTGAATGGACCGCGGAACGAACAATTTGACAGTTCCTGCATTGTTGTTTTCATTGTTGACAAGAAAACAAAAGAGAATTTCAAAAAGCAACAACAAAAACCAATCTAGTTTATTGGTTTGTTCGCTCGTTGGAGTTTCGCCCGTGGAAACGTTCATGCGACTTTCCATCGGACTTCAAAAGAGAATTAAAGATTACAGCTAATTTTTGTGATCGATAAAAATGGACCTGCTTATATCTTGTTCCATAATAATTTCATCGTTTTTGAGGAGTAAAGTGGACATTACTTTTCTTTTAATAATTTTTATTCAAATCCACAGAAAATCATCAATAAAATTAATAATTTTCATTTTTTTTTATTTTCAGGTTTGGTTTAAAAATCGAAGAGCAAAATGGAGAAAGCAAAAGCGCGAAGAGCAGGAACGATTAAGAAAATTACAAGAAGAGCAATGCGGTAGTATAAAATGTTCACCGGAGGACTTCTCTAGCTCAATACAATTAAAATCAGATCCAAGTAGTTATAGCGATGCTGACGAATCCTCAGATCTGGAGGTTGCATAAAACTGCATCAGAAACGACCTAAAAAAGAAGAAGAGAACAAGCTCAGTCACGGCTATTACGAAACTCTGTAAATACAGACTAAATTATTTATTTTAAGTGAAAAAAGGGAGAGACGAATGGAAGAATAACACACACACAGGATAAGAGAAAAGAAGAAACTCCATAAATAATAAATAAATTAGAAATAAATAATAACATTAATTATACAGTTTATAGAAACTTAATCAATGGATGTGATGTTTTTTAATAATTAGGAAAATTTTCAATCTTCATTTTGTATATAATATTATTAACAGTATCCAATTTTTAGAAGAGATCGGATATTTTCTTTTTTAAAAATCTCTAATTTATCTCTTTGACTTCTTAATCCAGTTGAGTGGAGTTAAAGTTTTATTGATTAATAAGAATTTGTAAAAAGATATTTTTTTATTTGACAAATTTTAAAAATATGCGCTTTCCACACTTATGTTGTTTTGTTTAAGTTGTTTTTTTGCAATTAAATTATTAATTAAAATATAGATGAATAAATAAGATTTAATATTAGAAAAGTATGATTGTTTTTTTGCTCTGTTTTATAACATTTCTGCTTTAGGAATGGTATAGGTGTGGTATGATGCGAGATAAACTTTTTTTTGGACCAAAATAGACTTGTAGGTCACGGTGGAAAGGCAATATTGAAGCTGATGATGAAAACGTTTGTGGGAGCTTGGGCGACAACGTTAATATCATAGTTGTATCACAGGATCATATCCACAGAACAATATTCCAAAGGTTTTAAACGCTGTAACCAACGTAGTGAATGAAATCGATACTGATTCCCGTCGGCAATCAAATAAATCTACCAGAAGAGATAACGTGGTCTGCGAAAGGAGCACAAACTCGATTGGTGGCTTGTGTAGCAGAATCTAAAGTGATAGAACAAAATTACAAAATAATTGTAACAATAAAATTTAAATAAAACCGAAATAAAAAGAAACTGTATTTTTTTGTTATGCATTTTCAAATGTAAAAATCATTCTGGAACTATTCCCTGGTCATTGTCGTTCTGCCTAAAATCTCCTGAAACATTGGAGCCCTTACTGTGCAGTCCAGTATTATTTGCATGTACTGTAGTGTTTGGTAGACCACGATTGTAAGAGGTGCCTCTTTTTTCTTTTGAGCCAGTACAATTTCATACTTCAAATGAGGTGAGGTCAAAGCCTTCTGTATTTACAAGCCATGCACTAGAAAAATATTGAGAGCCAATTTCCCCTGAATAGGACTTTAATTCTCCAAATTACACTAACAACATAACCTGACTTCAGAGAATTGAAGTCCTATTGAGAGGAAATTTAGAGAGCCAAATTTTCTAGTGCATGGCTTGTAAATACAGAAGGCTTTGGGTGAGGTGCTATTGTAATGCCAAAATGACAAATACATGCGAATTAAAAATAGAAAGAAAATAAATACCAATGAAGAACTTTTGTACGAGTTTAATTCTAATATACATTTAATTGCCTTAGAGTAAGTAAGTAAGAAATTTATGCCTCCATTTATATTTTGCAATCTCACCTCGCCTAATTTCAAGTTGGAAATTTTGCTACCGCAGAAGAAGTAAGGAATGTCTCTCAAGTACAAAATTTCACTCCCTCGAAAAATTTAAGAAATGTCTTTCCAGTATACAATCTCACCACGACGCAGTTTAAATTTCATATTTTACTGCCGCGAAAGAAGTAAGGAATGTTTCATAACTACGTAATTTACAATCACACCTCGCTTCATTTAGCTCATATACCAGTAGGACATCATTTTTGAACCGAGACATTTAAAAAATTGAGGCCTCAGTACAATTTACGATCGTGTAAGGGACAAATGTACTGTCTCGTGTAAGTCCGGCTCAACTCTAATGTCCTGAGGTAATAAGATCATTTGAAATATATTTGTTTTGTAAACTGATGACGTTGTACCAAGTTACGACACGGTATTTGACGGCTATCTGTTAATAAGTACCCTTACAGCGGTTGCTTTTGTGAAATATACGTTTAAGTGCGCCGCGAGTTTAACAATTGAACAATTTCTTGAAGACAAAGTTTGAGTAGATCTTTTGTTTCAAAATAAATGTTACTGAAGACGTGCGGTAAATCCTGCACATCAAAACTAAAGCCATGCAAAGGAATGGTAGCATTTAAAGAATGCTTATTAGTGTGATTTGTCTTATTCTGGTCGACCTTCAATGTCTACAAACGAAAACATCGACAAAATCAACAATCTTACCCTCAGAAATCGTCGTATGAGCCTTAGAGAGTTAGTTAAAGAGATGAATCTGTTTTTTAAGTTCATTCATAATATTAAGACTGATATTTTGGGCATGACTCGCGGCGTTGCACGAAATTTTCAGAAAGAGCTCTATTTTATCCAATATTTTCCAAAAATAGCAGCGACGAGATATTGGTGTAAGAATACGACATAGATACAAACAAGCCAACAGTCTTCGGAATGGCACTTCAAAAAAAATCAAGATGTTGGTTCCAAGATGGCGGCCGAATTTCGTAATTGTGCCTCCCGACCTCCGACATGGGTATCAAATAAAAGGGTATGACATGTAGAATACAATTAGCTATGTGGCGTCATTCAAAATTCAAAATGGCGGCCAACAAAAAATGGCGGATTACCTTTATCTTTACAACCCACTCGGTATGGGTATCAAATAAAAGTGTACCACGAGTATATGTAGTACAGTAAGTTTTGTGACGTCATTTTAAACCATATTTAATCACAATACAACGGGAATTAATTTTATATAAATTAAATAAAAGGTTAAAGACATTATTCAATACTCACCTTCTATGCGTACCAGTACAGTGTATCCCTACCGCTATATCGTCCCCCACCGTGTAAGTTATACCCGAGCGAGGGTCAGGTACCTACCTACCGCATGCTAGTAAACTATACGTACAATTTTGAAGATAAATTTCACCGTTTTATTACTTTTCTCCTCAAGGGACCCAATTTTTGAGGAAAAACATATTAAAAAACATTAATATTTGTTAAATCACCCCAATTAGAATTTCCGTATTCACGTGATTTGTCAGTTTCCGCGATACAGACACCCGCTTGTTTGATAAAGTATTTACAAAAAAATTTTCACAAGCTTGCGCGGCGTTCTTCTCTTTGCCGTAATAATAATGCAAAATATATCGCAACTTTTCATTATTATTTGTTTAAAAGCAAACAACTTTCCAACCACCACACACCAATTATTCAAAATAATTCTCGAACTGTCACCTTTCAAACAAGCTTTCTTGCAATTACCGCCATCTATCGGGAAAACGCCACGGTTTTTTTCCTAAACCCAAAATATAGATGAATGGTCGAATTTTTTTTAATTTTTAACGTGGGACTCTGCGGCACCATTTATCTCCAACTCTAAAATAATGAAATCGTACACATTTTTTGTAATATTTCGATAACGGACCAGATAAACCGTGAAAATTCAAAACCAAATGATGGAATAACAAAAAACGAATTTACAACCAATGGCTCAGCTTGGCTACCTACGATTTCACAAAAAAAATTCTTTAATATCATAATTTTTGTATAGGTAACAATGCAAGTGGGTGGTCTAATAAAATACTTTGCTAAAGATTTCTATCTTGAGATCTTAACTAAAATAAATAAAATAATCACTTCCTGCTATAAAAACCAGTTCATCGAGCGTATTCTATAAGATTCCTTCCATTTAAAAGATGAAAACCTCATCTCTCACGCATATCATAAAAAAAATAAAAAAATAAAATAAATCCATAACTACTTCCTGAATAGAAACATCAAAAAAGTCTCCCAGGGAGAAACTAACCGACAAATTTTCGCTCGATTGGCCGTCGGATTATGCTAATCTCCATGTCAGCATTATAAGCTAACCTCCTATTAATGCTCACAGTATAAGGGAAAAAAACACGGATATAACAAGCCAGAAGGGCAAGGGCCGAGGTAAATAGAACGATTTTTGTCGCAAATCCCTACCCCAAAAATGATTTGTAAACTGCGCTGCATACAGGCCCGGGACATGGGCATTAGCCGTGGGTAAATCAGAATCAGAGCCAGGTACAATGGGATAAAAAAAATTGTATCTCAAAGCCCTATATTTAAGGCGGGCTGTGCTGTGCCTCCCTATGTACCCGGCCGATTATATATACATACCCCTGTGTGTGCCTTATGTGCCCGGCTGCCATACAAAACATGTTTACGAGAATTTTCACCAGGCCGAACACGGCCGTCAGGGCGAACATGGAGGATATCAAAACCGATCAGGACACGGTCCTTTTATTCTGAATGCAGGCTAATCCACGCTTGGGCAAATGCGCAAATATACGCCGGGATTTAACGCGATCAAAGCATTAACTGGGAGAAATTGAATTTATTATGTGCAGCCAGACGGGAGGAGGAGGAACCAATGCTGTGATGAACCTTTTAGGAATGGAAATTATTGAAGGATCAACTGAATAGTAACAAATGCATAAGGAGTTTTATTTAAAGTTTGCTGTTAGTGGGGAACTCTGGCGGGGGATATGATAAGTGATAGATACAAGCAGTAATTTGTTTAAGAGTGTGGTTCGCGCCTTAGCTACTTTAGACTTTTTACAGATTTTGCTATCATTAGCTGCGTTCCAATGGCCGATCCGGAGTACTCCGGAGTACATCGCCAATGGAACGCAATTTTTTGCTTAGATAGAACTTTCCAAAGGTTTAACTGTCAAACGAGCTGTCATACTGCTGTCACTTTTGGATATTTATGATCGCACTATGACAAATTATCATGGATAACGCTTGAACAACGCTACCAAATTATTCAAATTTTCTTTGAAAATCAGTCGTCGATCCGCCCAACTTATAGACGACTTCATAATTTTAATCGTGTACATAATCGTCCATCTGAGCAAGCGATCAGTCGAACTGTGGATAAATTTTGTACCGCATACTCTCTAGATGATGCAATAACACGAACACGTTGAAAGAATGTGCATACTGAAGAAAATATAACCGCTGTAAACGAAAGTGTCACCATCGGACCTTATTTCTTCAAAAAGGCCGAAGCTCGCGTTAAAACCGGCTTTACTCAACTCCTAGGAACTCACACGAGACGTAATTATGTGTAGTAAATTTGAATGCTATACATACAGGAACGTTTAAATGTATTGTAGATCAAATTTACTAGCTAGAGAGAAACAGAGCTAAAGAAAGCAAGAGATAGAAGTAAATTTTAATATGTGTGTTAGTTTTCACGCGTTTCAATAAGTTCTTCCGCTCCCTTCCCTCTCTTATCTATAAAACCGGTTTTACTTGCCATAAATATGCACCGTGTGAGGAAGCCCAATGGAAGTCGTTACCGCGTCATTATCAATGATTTTTTGATTGAAAACATGGATGACATTGACCCGGACGAGATGTGGTTTCAACAGGATGGAGCTACGTGTCATATGGCGACAGATCCTTTGTGTTCGAATTGTCAAGAAAGCACCGGGAATCAATATATATAAAATTCGATGTATGCATGTATGTATGTTCCTTAATAACTCCTAAACCATTCAACCGATCGCCACAAAAATTTAACTGCATTACTTACATCAAGGGGGTGGTTTTGGCATGGGTGCCTACTTTCAAAAATCACTCCCAGGAGGCTCTGTCTTAGAGAGCTTTTTTAAAAATTCGATAAAAAGCATAATATACGTTCTGGAAGGTGAAAATGAATACATAGAGGGTTCTGGGTACGAGAAAGCGATTGGTGATGTGTATTACTTTCACAAAGATGGCGGTTCCAAGATGGCGGCCGAATTTTGCAATTGTGTTCCCCGACCCGCGGCATGGGTATCAAATGAAAGGGTATGACAAATAGAATACTATTAGCTGTGTGGTATCATTCCAAATTCAAAATGGCCGCTTACACGAAATGGCGGATTACCTTTTTCTTTGCAAGCCATTCGGTATTGGTATCAAATGAAAAGGTAAGACAAGTAGAATACTATTAGCTTTGTGGCGTCATTCCAAATTCAAAATGGCGGCAAACACAAAATGGCGGCCAACCTACCTTTTTCTTTACAACGCGCTCGGTATGGGTATCAAATGAAAGTGAATGGCGAGAACAGTACAATAAGCTGTGTGACGTCATTTTAAATCTAATATAGCGGTCACCACAAAATGGCGGAAGACATATAATAGACTAAGTAGAAAATAAAATATATAGTTTAAAAAAACGTAAAAATATACACTTTTATTTTAAAATGAACTAAAAAGTAAAAAATAATTTTAAATATAAAGTTGTTATTGCTCCTCGATAAGATTATTGCTGTTCGATAAGATTTGTGGAGGTTTTGGCCACAAATTGGTTCACAATGGGCGCGTTTAGGCCCAAGTTAATTTAACTGAGCTAGGCAAATTAACTACGGCATAAGCAGCAATTTTATTTTAGCGCTGTTAGCTAACTTATTTCTGCTTTTTGGCTTAGCTAAAATATAGCACAGCCAAAATGAATAGACGTTTGCTTGTAATTTTTTGTTGTAAACAAATAATTTAGAAATATTTCAATACAGCATGAAAATATTATTATTATTATTCATTTTTAAGCTTTTTATTATTTGTAAAATGAGAAATGTTATTATTTCTGCTGTAGAATGAGAACTGTCAAATGACATGCTAGAAACGATGCTAAGTTAACAGCGCTAATTTAACAGAGTTACAATAACTCGGGCCTAAACGCGCCCAATGATAGCCTTGTGAGATGGTGCGTTATCATGCTGCAAAATGCATGAGTTTCCTTTCCACAAATGCGGTCTTTTTCGACAAATTTGCTCTCTCAAACGCCGCATAACGCTCAGATATTATTATTTACTCTCTCACCTTCTGGCAAGAATTCCTAGTGCACAACATGGCCGGTAATCGCAGAAGCTGTCAACATCACCTA
Source organism: Thereva nobilitata (assembly GCA_963855945.1). Classification (NCBI taxonomy): domain Eukaryota; kingdom Metazoa; phylum Arthropoda; class Insecta; order Diptera; family Therevidae; genus Thereva; species Thereva nobilitata. The sequence goes on from OY979698.1 coordinate 16,652,804, forward strand.
CACTTTTGATCGGGATTCGCTCGTTCTAACATGTCTTCAGCGACCTTTACGCGATTGAGTTTTCGCAGAAAATTCAGGTCTTTCGGCACTACCGGCAACGTTTAAAATGGTACGAATTGAATCGTGTGACACAGAAACTTCAGCGGCTATCTCTCTCAGAATTAAACCAGGATTTTTAGTCACCATTTCCTTTAAAGTGTTCTCGAAAAGTTGTGCTAATAATTGTTTTTTGTGCGCACATTGCTATTTCATTAGAAACATGCGGAAAAAATGGCCGAGAAATCTAAAAAAACAATTTGACCCACAAAATTCGATTAATTGCCTATCAATAGGCAAATTGAATTTTGTAGAAAATTATCAGCTGTCGATAGGCAGGTAGACTGAAAATTTGTGGGCAAATTTGGTTTTTTCGATTACCGACCGACTACCGGGCGGGTAACGGACGACTCGGACTCTTATTGGTAAGGACCTTTTTTTAGTTTTCTTAAATTCGAATGTTAGTGTCCATTATTCCAGTTTGATCCAAAAAAATCGGCTTAACTTTTTGTGCTGTTTTAGAATTTTTGATTCCGACGCAAAAATGGCAAAAGTATATTGACCTGAAGTTGTCTAAATACATTTTGTGCAACCTCGTCTTGTTAACATTATTTTTAAAATTGAATTCCTTTTTTTATTTTATACGAATTCCCTTCATCCTACGAAGAAACCTCTCCAAACACCAGAAATAGTCCGCAATTGTTGCAGTTAACTGTCATCCAATCTGAAATGTCCTTAAATCCATCGTAATAATGTGCAATCAAAGAGCATTTCAGCATATGCCAAGAGTATTCTGCATAAAACCACACAATACCCAACATCCTTCCTCCTTTTTGGCCCATCTTGTAAATATCAGCAGCAGCGTATGTTCGTATTTGTTGTATCCGAGATCCTTTCTACTACATAAAGTCGAGAATGCCTTCTGCATCAAAGGACAGCGAATCATGTGCAAACAAGGGACACTCTCGTTGCCGTTGCTATAGTATATAACAATGCCCAGCTCCTGTTTGTGTGCATTGAAATTCGATCGTTGGGGGGTTTTTTTTGTACCTCCGCCTGTTCCGTCCCCTGGTCGCCAAATAGTTGAATATTTGCATACCTATCGTATCCTGCTGCCGTATTTGTGGGGGTGTTCCTCGGTGATATTTTATGCCTTTTCGTCCCTTTTCGGTCGGATGACACGACAGCATAAAGAGGGCACCCAACAACAAGGATATGTGTGGTTTGTGTGCTTATATTGACTACTTTTCCTGAAAAGTTGCTCTTCTGATTATAAATGGGTGTCCTGTCGTCGATTTTCTTATGGTAAGCGTATATACCACGTTTATAGAGGGAATGTGGTGTGTCCTCCATTAAGTATAGGTTCCATATTTTAGGCCTGCTGTGTATGTTTACAAATTGGCTGCACACAGAAATTTTATGCATGGCTGCAGGATGAGGGCTTCTTCATGTTGTTGTCAAAACGACGGACTTCATCGTACATACATACATAAAAGTGAATAAAAAAAGGCAACCCGAGATGATGATGATGTTGATGATGCATGACACACCTTTGAGAGCTACCTTTAAACAAGGCTCCCGAGTCCTTTGGAGTAAATTGTTTGTTGATTAACGAGGAGACGTCCTTGGTAAATATTGAAACAACGGCAGATTTTTATATACATATGTATGTACTGTACAATATTTAAATGGTTGTCGTTATAAATGTCAACGAAAATTGTGTTTTAATAGTTTTTTTTTTCATGCCAAAAATTCCCTTTTTAAGGATCAAATATTTACTTTGGTAACTGCCGTTTAATATATGCGCTATTATACATCTATTAACATTTAAAGGTGTGTTAAATTTTCAATTTAGATCGCCCTAAATATATTCACAATTCATAATGGTGAAATCCTCATCCATTGCCGTTCTCCATTTTTGCGAAATGTATTTAATAATAAATATTTAATGAGCTGCTCTCGCTCGTCACCGTCGTTGCACTGCAATGAAATTTCATTAATTATTCCCATAATTAAATTATATTATTTGGGTGGAAAAATAATTGGCAAAGGTGCGCGCGATTAAAGTGATATAAACAAGCAAAAATGTTCGCATGAACGCCATATATTTTCGCTATTCACCGGTTTTTTGGACCAATTTCCGCCAATTTTCCAATTTTTAATTCATTTCCTTTGACATATTTTTTTCATATTTTTTTTCGTATTTTATTTTATATTTATTTCGGAAGTTGATTGCTCAAATTGACACTGTGTTCCCCCCCCCCCCCTTTCAGATATATAAATATATTTTGATTGAGTTTCTGCTGGAACCTACAAGGGATGTTGGACGGGAATGGTGAAGGACTAAGGAAGAATCACTTTGAGTGTATTTCAACCAATTACATCTCTAGAAAGGGACCAATAACGCCGTTGGCATTTGGATTATCTCATGCTATGGAATATAGAGCTTGAGATGTAGATAGATTCTGAGATAAAATGTCGTTATTGGCACCTTGAAGGTGTTTATCTTTCATGCATTTATGTCGTTTCTGGGTAAATTTGTGCAGGTCTAATCCATGTTAACTCTGTTATCGGTTACATAGTTTTCTTGCACTTTAATTTGATGTTTTTATTTATTACAAAAAAATTATTATGATAAAATAATTTGAAATGTGTTACTACGATAAACCCTATATAATAAAAGAATCTTTTTAAGATTAGGAGTTACGATCATAAGCTCTAACCGGTGGGCAATCATAGTTACCTAAAACAGAGGACAGAGTAGTGTGATTGGTCCATTAATCCTTCGTAAGTTAGTTAGGTGCGCGTGAGGATAATAACTTCACTCGTAAAAGATGCTATTATGGATCAAGTGATACGCCTGAGATATTGAATCAGAAAACGACGACTGCAGCAAAAAAATCGAGTAAATGATTTCAAAGTTTTCTATACAGAGCACGAGCTGCCCAATAGGTAGTCTATATCCTACTAAATGTCCAAGTACTTATAATTCTAGTATCACAACCATTCAAGAATTCGATTTGATATACAAGGTTTTGTGTCTTGTAAAACCATAATTATGACATACTACCAAAAAACCCGCGTGCGTTGCAAGTCCTTTCAATGATAGATAGATATGTCTTCCGCCATTTTGTTGAGCTTACTGTTCTATACTCGTCATACACTTTCATTTGATACCCATACCGAGGGCGCCGTAAAGAGAAATATAAACCGCAATTTTGTGTTGGCCGCCATTTTGAATTTAGAAAGACGCCACACAGATAATAGAATTCTACTTGTCACAACCTTTCATTTTATACCCATACCGAGCTCGTTGTAAAGAAAAAGGTAATCCACCGTTTTGTGTTGGCCGCCATTTTGTGTTTCCCGCCATTTTGAATTTGGAGTGACGCCACACAGCTAATATTATTCAACTTGTCATATCCTTTCATTTGATATCCATACCGAGTGGCTTGTAAAGAAAACGGTAATCCGCCATTTTAGGTTGGCCGCCATTTTGAATTTGGAATGATGCCACACAGCTAATAGTAATTTACTTGTCACACTCTTTAATTTGATACCCATACCGAGGGCGTTGTAAAAAAAAAGGCAATCCGCCATTTTGTGTTGGCCGCCATTTTGAATTTGAAATGACGCCACATAGCTAATTGTATTCTACTTGTCATAACCTTGCATTTGATACCCATACCGTGTTGGTTGTAAAGAAAAAGGTAGTCCGCCATTTTGTAAAGGCCGCCATTTTGAATTTTGAATACCGCCACATAGCCAATTGTATTCTACTCGTAATACCCTTTCATTTGATACCCATGTCGGGGATCGGGAAACGCAATTGTAAAATTCGGCCGCCATCTTGGAACAGCCGTTTTGATTTTTTTACACAAATCTCATATTGCATTGTCACGCGAACTATGCATATGGGCAAAATTTGGGGCTGATCAGTTACATGAAAGTGGGCCAAATTCAATTTGCAAGCGGCGTTGAACGTAAAAAATGGTTACGTACTAATTAATTAAAAAAAACTAATTAAAATTTTGAAAAACGGAAACTTTTAGTCACCTGTTTGGACATCCATGCATCTACAAAAAAAATCAGATTTCTATCTCTTCTAGTTTGGCTCCAACGCGCGACGGCGCGATGCTCCCAACACCATGCTCCCTCGTGTACGAATGGCCTTAAGTGTGTTAAATTTACACACTTTTCGCGTATTAAAAATTAACACGTTTTAAACGAGTAAAAAGTGACTATACATGATTTTCAATTTGATACCCGAATCAAAGCCACGAATTTTTATCAAAAGACCCCACAATGTTTGATTATACCTAAAATAAGAATCTTTCACCATAAAGCAAACATTACCTTAATCCTTCAAAATTTGAAATGTTCTATAAATCAAAGAAAACCCGCACGAACAGCACAAAACATTTGCATCTCATTTCTTAAACAACTCATCTGCGCACTGGGAAACCTGCGCAAACATCTCTTTTTAAGTTGAAACCTTGTAAACATATAAATAAATGAAATTGTTGAAGCAATTTTCCACTCAGTCTATTCGATTTCAAGCATCACTAGCACAACATCCTTTCATGAATAGCTAAAGCTGCTAGAAGAGGCCGACAGAACACAAGGACATTGTGTGATCCTTAATGGTCAATAGAAAATGATTGCTTGCTTTTTCTCGTTGTTTGATTTGCTGATGGTAAAAAAAGTATATATGGCATCCGCAAAAATGGTACTACAACACCGGAGCCATGACAATAGCGGAAGGAAAATTGAGCAAGGCATATAACAATCTAACAAACACGCCTTATCCTTTATTGGTTTGAAAGGACTCAGGTGTGTAACCGATCAACTTAGTTTCGTGCGTACCTTTTTTTGAATGTGCGTTTTGTGTTTGGCTTATTTTATTTTCTGTGAAATTTTCTTAAATGTTTTTCGGATTTTTTTATTCTCGTGATTTTGTAAAAAAAAATTATGTTACTTTTGTGGATATTTTTGATGAAATGTTTTTAAGGATTAAGTAGTTTTTTTCTTCAATGGTTATGAAATCGACTGGAAAAGGTGGTTAAAGAATTTTGAGATTTTGCAAGAAATTAAATGGAAGATTAAGAATTTGTGCAATCGTTGGCCTAAAAGAAAGAGGATTAACTAGAATTTTTTTTAGAGTAGTCAAAATGCGAATGTGTGTAGGAAGTAATTCTAATGAAAAAAAGTAGTGTAGATATTCGGCAGTTATTATCGTAAATTTGTAGGAGCAGGCCGAGCAGCAAAATTCTTCTTCTTATTTTTCTTTTGACATTTATTGTTATGCAGGCTTTGGAAAAAGTACTATAATACCTGTGACACATATACCATCATAATGAAAGTAACCTTCATTATCGTGGCAAAAACCCACCATAATGAAAGTCCAAAATGAAAGTATTTTACTTTCATTTGGACTGTAATTTTGGTTAAGTGACATCTGTTGGAAAATTGGAAACTACATTTTTAAATAAAATAATTTGATTTCACGTTAGTTAAGCAACAATTTGCAAGGATATTTTCTTTACTACTTTAAAAAATATTTTTTTAAATATTTCAAATTAAAACAGCTTAAAATTAAAGCAAAAAACACGCAGGTTTATATCCTCACTTGATATGCCAGATGCAAATGAAAGTAAAGTGTAATGTGTCACCCCATCATTTCCTTGACCATCATAATGAAAGTTACCATAATAATGAAAGTATAGTGTGTCACAGGTATAATTCACTATTTTATTGTTAAATTGAACAATTACTGGTGCTGCTGCTGTACAAATGGAAAACCGCCATTTTCCAATAGATGGCACCACCAGTAAAATGATAGGCAAAAATGTCAGATCAGAAACGTCAAATGACAAGCTAGGCATTTGGCAACAATTCCTTATCAAAATATCGATAAGCGTCATTTGTGGGAAGTTTTACTTTTTGCCTTCAATTCGAAAAAAAACTGCAGCTGAGGCGCGTCGAATGATTGTAGAATCTTATACTGGGGCTTCTATTAGTGAAAGAAAGTGTCACAAAAAGCGCTGAAAAATGTGGTGATTTTGACATGGAAAATAAGGTGCGTTCCTGATTGGTGAAAAAGTGTTTGTATACGCAGAATTGAAGGCATTACTGGATTTCAAAAGCAACAACAACTAGCAGATTCATTGGGCGTGACTCAACAAGCCGTTTTCCATCGCCCGAAAGCCACGAGACGTCGAACAACGTTGACAGGAAAGAAAGAAGGTTTTTTTTTTACATCGTATTGCAACTGGCTATGAAAAGTTTATCCGTTACGATAATTCAAAACGAAAAAAATCCGGCGTCGGGCCATGCATCAACATGGACGGCCAAGCCAAACATCCATCGCTCGAATTTGTATGTTATGACGTAATGAAAGGAAGGTGTGGCCATACGTAGGTAGGACGCTAGAGTCTTGTTAGCCACAATGGTAATATAATTGCGAAGTTCAGCGCCGGCCCTATCCCTTGTTCAGGGTAGAGCGAGATTGTCTTTCGGCGTTCTCACATTACATAAATTATATTTCCGGTTGTCCGAGATAAAATATTTTTGGAGCACTGCCGAGGTACCCATGCCGTGATGGAGGTTTTGTCAGAACAAGCTTCATATTGGAAGCAGTGTTCATTTCCTTAGGGTGTTATTATTATCTCCCCCCCCCATTTTGTGAGCCTTTTTTGGGTTGAAAGCTGCCGCCTAAGGATTTAGGTGGTGGTTTTAGGGTCACAGCCCCGCCTGTAGCGGCAATAGAGGAAGTATTTCTTCCCAGATTTGCTTCCGCGGCGTTTTCGCCAGCAGCACCAGTCTCTCTGGATACTATGTGGTTCTTTGTGACGGATGGTGTGGCATTAGTTAGAGGAGGCTCCCCTACCATCAACCTACAAAATACAGTGGTCATCATGCTGACATTTAAGCCTCCACCTCTTTCATCCCCGGAGCAGACTCCTTCAGTTGGTAACCTTGGGGTTTCTGCTTCCTTCGTGATCGGAAATTGTCGTGGTTGCTCTCTAGGTGCTGGCAGTAGCTGAGAGAACACTCCAAGTTTGGCTGGGGGCAGTTTGGTCATGGGCTTTTCTGCCGCTCTGATCTTAAGCTGTCTCCAACCAAACTTGTAGCCAATTTGGCCACCCGTCCGCCCCAGCTCGTCAATAGACCTTTGTTCCGCGGAGAACATCACCTCTGTGAATGGTTGGCGGTACACTTTGTACGGTACACTCTCCACTCCTGCACCCTTAGGCAGCTGTTTTGGACTCCTATGGTTTTCAACATAATATCAGTTGGGTCTTCTGTTGCCACCAGGAATTACTCGACCACAACATGACTGCGCGGCAGCTTGCCCTCGTCTACAGCAACCAGGCTTGCTCCTTCCAGGGTTCAAGTCGGCTCATTACAACCTTTCAGCCACGTGAGGGTGATGGTCAGGACGCGCAGCAACCCCTATGAACAGTCCTAACCCAGCTATCGTCTTCAGAAGACTGCAACTAGTTGTTCCGTGGTCAGAAGAGTCTCCGGATAGTCAGTCCCTAGCACGCCCGCTCTAACATTTTTTGCCATTTGGCAGAAGGTCGTCTTTGGAGCCCGTTAGGCTTCATTATGGATCCGTCGGACTTCTGTTCTGAAGGCCAGATGATCTAAGCCATTGGAAGGCTAATTTAAACCGAAGGTCGTCTGGTATCCGGAGCCTATCGTTAGTAGTTCGTTCATCCCTTCAGCATGATTGCTTACACCTGCCAATGGAGCAGTAAAGGGGCACCTCGAGCAGAATGTGGTCTAAGGCCACGTACGGTCGGTCTCGGAGTCAGCGCTACCTGCTTGTGCGGTGTTCGAGTCATATTGATGAGCACATATATTTGGCTGGCTACAAAAAAAACGCAAGTGGGCTTCGCTCGAAATTGTTTTTCGCATTCATTTTGCCGTCCCTTCTATCTGGCGCCTAGAGCGACCGCTCCTTTCACTCTACCCTAGGACCGACGCACAGTGGGGTCAAACAGCTCATTTTTTGGACAAACGATAATTCCCAAGCCTGGAATTAATGAAAATTCCAAATTTTTTTTTAAACTATTCGTTATAAAATTGTCTTTTACCCCGTTTATGACTAGGTTCAACCTAGGTTCAACCCAGGTTGAACCCAGTCATAAACGGGGATCGAGTTGAAACTGGGTCCACTCAACCCAACTCAGCTCTCCTACCTGGGTCGAGTTGATATTTCGCCTCATAAACGCGTGTTGAGTTGAAATTGGGTTGAAGTAACATTTGTTTTGTTTGTTTACCATCCGTGAAGTCTGCCTTCGGCGTTAGTTTTGTTTTCGGTGTTTTTGTAGTGCCTTAATTATTTTATATTAACTATATATGTAAAAACAGAGGAAATTTAATTTTGACAATGGCTAAAAGAAATGTTTGGGAGCATTAGGAAACAAAAACTATGTTAGAAATAATGCGGGAACAAAATTCCCTTCACCATTTTGATGGAAAACTGTATAGAAAGTCAGAAATATAGAAAAAGAATTAACAAAAAGAGGTTATGTTTTGATGCAGTTCAACCCGATTTCAACCCAAAAGTGAACTCAACTCGGAATCATATACGGTGGTCGAAATTTCAACTCAACCTCGACTCAACTTTTCAACCTAATCATAAACGGGGTATTTAATTCTATCGAGCCCGAATTTTGCAATTTCAAAATTATATATGGCTAATCCAATATTGAAATTAATTATTATTAATTAATTTTTGGGTTCCAAAAAAAACCCCCCCCCGCGTAAATTTTTTTTATAATTTTAAAGAATCTTTTGATAAAATTTTAATTTACTTACAAAATTTATGTCCGCCATATTGGATTTGCCATATTTAATTTTGAAATTGCAAAATTCGGGCTCGATAAAATTAAAGGCAATTTTATAACGAATAGTTTAAAAAAAATTTTGAATTTTCATTAATTCCAGGCTTGGGAATTATCGTTTATCCAAAAAATGTGCTATTGCCCCACTGTGCGACGGTGGATTGTATATTGCGAGCCCATTTTAGTAATAAACACTGCATAATAATTTCTCGTCTACTGAAAATTGTTGAGGCTAACAAAGCTTAAATCACAGACATGGAAAAAATGTAAAAAAATATAAATGACATTTTAAATGCTAAAAATACCCACGTTGCGGCTTACACACCACTGCCACCCTTATCAAACGAATATTCTACTTATAAAGGACTTCGATGCTACATTGTCTAATCCTAAAGTAATTAATAAAACTCAAAAGAACACGAAGCGGCAAAAAAAATCCGCAACAATTCAAGGCAATAATAAAGGTAGAAAGAAAAGAACCACCCCGAATATAAGAGACTGTCAAGAGATTTCATTTCATTTTCTTTAAGTAGCCTCCACCTCTGGTAAACCCTACTACTCCGCCCTCAACCTCCCGCTTAGCTTTTGCTTTCTAAGCTTAAAAGTGCTCCGCTTTGCGGCATGTTAAAAAGAAATACATTAAGCGCGACCCGCTAACACCCGTACCGTAACAGTAGCGCCCTGGGAGCGAGGATTTAACATTTAGAGAAGGGCTAAATACCCGAGATCCCAGGGGATAACAGCCACTCAGGGGAGTTGGCGACAAATTATGTAATTACTCAAAGTATTTACAATGGCAAACACCTTCGCATTTTCATCCTTTTTAGCCGACCACTGAACCCTCCCTTTTTTTTGGTGGGGGTTCTTTTTTTTTATTTATATATTTTTGTTGTTCTTGTTTCAAGAACAAAAAAAAACAATGCGACTGGAGGATTATCCTTATGACATCATGACGCTGGGTGGAAGGGATCCACTGAAGCGAGGACCAGCAGCGCTACAAAAATGGCAGCAACTAGGGAGTAGATTATTTAAATTCCGGCTTATGCGCGCCGCAATATGCCAAATTGAAGCCTTGTTAAGTACTATTACCACCTCCATATGGGGTCCTTGATTCCATGTAGTTGTTACTTTGGATTAGCTGCTGCTGGCTGCGCTGGAATCTGAAACATCCATTCACACTCCTCCTGCCTTTGGGAGAGCTCATCTCTGGCATCCATATCCATGTGTGTTTTTTTTTCGTTTCTGCGTGTGTGTATATTCTACTATATTTCAGATGTTTTTAAAAAAGAGAGAATTTGCCCAGTGGCAGTACTTTAGATTCGATTCGAAGGCTCAAAGAATGATGACAATAGAGGATCAACTAGGACTGGCGGGGATTTCCCTTCTGCACAGTACCGCCAACGTTAAAATCGTTTTCTTGTCTTCGGTGGGATTTTAAGCAATTATGTTAAAAACTCTCGCTCTCCTTCTTCGTCCCCTTATATATATATATATATGTATGTGTGTATGAAATCTTGTGAGAATTTGTTATTTTTGCCAGAATCTGAAGGAAAATTTTTTTCTTGTTATTTTTTTAACAAAAATGTTTTGATGGCATGTTTTAAAATCTACAGGAGCCCCGGGCTGTTGGGATTATCAGACCAAATGGGATTTTTAATTTAAATAAGCCGAATTTTAGCATTTCTATAACACACACACAAAAAAAAATATTTTTACCTTAAGATGTTATTAGAAAATTTTGTTTTTTTTTATTTTAAAAACGAGCAAAAATTTTGTTTTTGTCGAAAAATCAAACAAAAATTGTTTTTTTCTTCTCTCTGTACTCCAACCCAAAAATGAAAAACATAAATGCCAAGAAGTACCCTAAATTATATCCTATTAAGCATTATCCTAAGCCCATTAAAAACGAAATCAGTTCAGTCACTTAACCCCTTTTCTTTTGTCTCAAGTAATCTTCGAAATATTCCAAAACTGTTAAACTAAACGTCTTAAAGTTTGGCTAAAAAGGCATCCCTATGGGCTTCAGCAGAGCCTTCGTAAAAGGATTCATTATCCGATCTCATTAAACTCGTGTACTAGTCCATATCCTTTTTGGTAAACTGATGGCGGTTTTCTTTTTGCGGTATACAAACGTACCGCCTTAAGATCGTCGAGTCACAGCAGGTTATTAGGATCATAAATGGGAAAGGATAGCGTTATTAAGTTAAGAACTAGGATCATAGTTGCTTCGAGGAGAGGAGGTAATTACTTGAAAGGATTCCGTCCGATAATGTAATTGACAATCAAAACAATCCTGAAGCATCCTTTAGACATGTTTTGAACTGCGGGGGTCCTTTTTTGGAATTTTTTTTGTTTCAAAGCATCTATTTAAAAATAATTTTTCCTTTTGAATTTTTGCATTAGTATTTTTGTAATTCATCGAATTTTGTTTTGAAATTTATTTTTGGCGGTTTTTGGCTCCGAATTTTTTTCGGACAAGACTGAAATTTGGACAGTTCAGTCAAGTCACGTCTCAATTACGTCAGTTCCGAGAAGTATCAGTCACAAAAAATATGCTTTCTTTGAAAGTTAATGAGTGCGTTCAGTTAGTGGCATAATGTTACATTATGCGACATAATGTAACACAAGGCGTTCAGTTAAGGTTCTATGTAAAACATTTTTGACGTTTGTAGCACAAAAAGTCGTTCAGTTAGCAACGATGTTATGTCGTTTATGTAACATAACCCGATGAACCTATTTTGCTTCTCTGAATGTTGCATAATGACAGTTGACAGTTGGTCGTTGTAGATTTGACATTTGCGGCATAAACTAAAACAAATCGTTCAGTTAAGCTTCGTTACATAATGCAACATTCTACCCTTCTCCTTTCTTTTGACAAATTTTACATTATGTTACATTATGCCACTAACTGAACGCAGCCAATGACACTAGCTGCGATCCATTGGGCGGTTTTTTTCTACTCACAATACTTGCGAGTACATCACCAATGGAACACGATTTTTGACAATTAAATAACCTCAAAGTAATTGTTTATTTTATACAATAAAATATGGTAACGAATTTATGTATTTTGTATATTTTTTTTATAAAACATCTTTTTAAATACATAAACTTAACCTTCAAAAAGGAAAAGCCATCTATTGTTGAGAACTTAAAGCCTTTAAAAACCTGGTGGAAATTTTATGCGTAACTACACAAAAACAAGAGCAAGGGTAGTTGCGAGTAGCTAGCAGCAGTACTTTACCAGTCTCAATGGATCGCAGCTACTGTCTACACTGAGCTGGCGCCGTTCCGAATCAATCGCGTCAGGCTCATCGCTGTCAGTTTTCGGTCATTCTAAAATTTTAAAGAAACTTTGTTTCATCATCGGCTAATTCTTTAAATAGCGTGATAAACTCTCCTCCTTCTATTTCTCTTTTTGTCCATGCCTCGTGAACCCTTTTTCTTTTTTTCTTCTGCTGTTGTTACTCTTCTTCATCCAAAATTAAAGCTATAATAGCCAAATCCTCCGTCGAAAACTCCATCACAAAAATCGGTATAGGTATGACACTGAACAGAAAAAAAATGACTGACACTGAGAAAAAAAACTGACAGACATATGTGAAGGCCATCATTTTGACTGAGACTGGATGGCGACGGTTCTGATTCGGAACAGTCACTGCTGTGACGTCACTGATGTGTGTGAATCGACCTTAAAGGCCCAAACATATAGCAGAAACGAAAAGAAACCGAAACGAAAACGAAATGAACTTGAAAATGATAGCGATTATATAGGTGCCTGAGCGAATCGGTTCTTGACATTTGTTGACAAGTTTTGCATTGAGTAGAAGAGTTTTTTATTTTCGCTAAATACATATATTATACAATTGATATAATTTATGGCGGATGTCGAGAAATCGCAAGAGAAATCATAATTTAAATTTTTTCACCTTGTATTGACTGCATTCTTTTTCGTTCTTTCAACTACTTTAAATTCGAAAACAAACTGTCTGTCGAACTGTCAAAGTAGTTATCAAATTTGATTAGCTCATATAGCCATCAGCACCTACAGGACGGTGTTTGGGCGTAAAATGTTCTCGAAGAGTTGTGCTAATAGTTGTTTTTTGTGAGCACATTGCTACTTCATTAGAAACATGCGAACAAATGCCCGAAAAATAAAAAAAAACAATTTTACCCAAAAAATTTCGGTTACCTGTCTATCAATAGTTTATAAGGAGGGGGTTTTCTGCGTACATTGGTACCTTACTCATGGAATTAGGTTTTACGGTTACAAAAATCTCAAAGTGATATGTAAAACTCGACCAAACAAAAATCAAAACGCCCTAGCCGGGATCATTCCTACTATCATGTACGCCGCATCGTTGGACGTGGTCCTGCAGGCGGCGCGGAGAAATTAAATGTATGGGGAATTCTCTCGCAGGCCGCTGCCACGCCAATCTGTTTGTACCTTAACAGTTTTGGGAAGTTGGGAGGTTTGGTGTGACTACCCATCTGACCGATCTATGTATTACAATTGTCATTGGTAGCACTGTGTAGGCTATGCTTTCCTATGTCCCCTAGAAGCTCCTCTTCTTTTCCTATTTTGGGGTTTATATCTCGAAGCACCATTTTAATATCGTTTGACAATATTAACCTGGTGGCGTTTGTTAACCTCTTAGAAGAAAATTCTTCTATCCCCTCATCCGTCTTGGTTTCTGTGGGAGCATGGATGTTTATAAGACTAAGGTAGCCTTGTTTTAATGCGAAGCGTGCATATTCTGCTAATTAGAACTTTGCTTTGACACTTTTGGTTGTTGTAGGAGTTCGCACTACTTATTGTGGAAGATTGTCCATGATCGAGAATTTTTACGCCTAGACTGTAATGTCCGTGAAAGGCAGAGATAAAAACTGAAGAAGTATACTAACCGGGCCACTTCTGTGTTGGTAGGACAGGGTGAATTTCTGTAGAACAGTCGCTATTCTGTTCTGCGGCAGTCCCATCCAAACCGAAGCTCCAGACCAATGGGCTCTGCGGTGTACCGTGACTATGGTAACTTTATCCTTGCTAAATTAATATTAAAACAGCATTTTATAGTCTTAAAAAATATAAACGTTTATATTAAATAATTAACAACAAACTTATTTAGCAGCTTTCGGAAATCAAGATGAATAGAAAAAATATATCACGCTGTACAATGCAAAAAGTTTATGATTAAAGGCTGTTGGCTTATTTTGTGAAAATCAAAAATTCTTTATAATTAAAAACAATTTCAATATTCCATATAGAGTGGAACAACAGTTGTCCCTTTTGTATTTTGTGTTGCCCAAAATCTATTCCATTCACCACTTGTGTTATCATACCAACATATTCGTTTCTTAAATACACCAAGTAAGTAGTTGCCTGATCTAACAAGTTCACGAGCGTATCTAAATAAATTAAATGTTTTATGATAAAGTTTCTAAATACATGTAATAAATCTTTTTACGTATTGTCAAGAGTTTTAATAACATTCCATTTATCTGTTTTAAACTCATATCGTTCCATAGCTCTGCCCAAATCGAATGTACAATAAATATTATCCTTAAAAATTGCGCTAGAACAAATGCCACTACTGTATGGTTGATGTGATAAAGTATCCCATCGTCCAACACGAGGATCATAACGTATAACCGAAGTTATGTATTTGTTACAATCATGTCCTCCTGTTATATAAATGCAATTTTCTGGAGGAATATGTAGAATAATTTATGTATTGTAATATATATGAAAGTTTGCTACTTACCATGTGTGACAAGACCAAACGATGCTCTTGGCTCAGGCAGCTGATCTATAGTTGTATACTGACCAGTCAGTAAGTCCAGACATTCAACGGTATCTAATGCTGTTGTGGTTAATCTTCCACCAATCGTATATAATCGTTCATTTACAAAACAGCTTTGATGATTCGATCGTGCAACTGTTAATGGAATGAATGGTGTCCATGTATTTTTATATCCATCGTAACAGTATGTTTTATCAGTAAAATATCCCCTTCGATCTTTATCACTAGTCCATCCACCTTGCACATATATAATACCACCTAAACTTGTATAGCTTGCCTGATATAATGGTCTTGGAATTCTTCTGATACTATCGCCTGTTTCTTCAAACATCATACATTTAAACGGGAACACACTATTCATTTTATTAAACAGATATAACCACCAGCATTTTCGTCCTCTTTTCGTTTCGGTTTCACTAAAATCAGCTTTTGCCAGCTGAGATTCCTTAATTAAGTTATCACTAACGCATGTCATATCAACATATGATAAAAGTTTCGCTGAATTTTCTAAACGATCCTGTGGTGAAAATGCTATCCACTTATGTATTGCACAATAAACAACATCCTGAATGCAATCTGTTATTTCTGGCTGCTGCAGTAGCTCACTAAACTAAAAATTAATGTACAAATTTTACATAAAAATATTATGATGGAATTTTTTAAACCTCAAAGAAATCAAGATGTTGAAAATCTTCTTTAGCATAGATTTCCCAGAAATGTTCAACAGCACACTTGGCACTCTTTAGTAGTAGGGCTTCTATGCAATGTTTTGCTAGAAATAAAATAAAATTCAATTCAATTCGCTCGAATCTTTGTTATTTATTATAATATTATTAAGTTTACTTGCAAATTGAAGATACTCAAGGCAGTTATTTACATTTATATCATCTTTAATTAATTCACAGCACATTTCCTCAGCGGTTACTACTTGTAAAAAATTTGCTATTTTTAATATTTCTTGTACATTATCTTTTGTAACTGCCAAATTTCCGGTGTACATGTATTCGATAATAACTCTTAGGTGGTTTCCATCGATATCATGCAAGTTTACAACGTTTTCTTCCTTTTCCTTGAAATTACCTGGATTTGAAACGGGAATTTTATTATTTAAATGTAACAAAATCACTTTATTTTTAAGTTACCAGTAAACATGCCACAGAAGTATGGACTACATGCACAGAGGACTACTTTATGTGCTGATATCGATACATCCCCTACTTTTAATGTGATATCACAGAACTAAAAACATGTTTTTTTTAAAAAAACTATTTTTGAATTTAAACTCACACTCCTTTACCTTTCCGGTATTACGAAACTCATTTAGTCCAATTAAAACCTCGTTTGCAATCGCCGGTATCTGGAAAAATGTAATATAATTACAAAATATACACAAAGCTATGTAAAAAAACAGATATTGTTTAAAGGTTATGGATATCCCCCTTAAAACACTTCCAAAATGTAAACGAATGAAAAAATCAAGCTACCCCAGGAACGTTCCATGGTAATAAGGCTGAACGTGACCGCATCTTCCAACTCATTGAAGTTCAACGTCTCCAAAACTAAGTACTATTTTACCTCTAATAAAACGTACCTCAATCTTCCTTTCATCTCAGAGGACTACGTGGAACTAACGACTGATCCATCTCTAATATATTCTTCTTTGATCCGTATACACTGCTGTCAGTGTCGCTGGGTCTCGAACTCCATTCACGATTCGTTCCCATTCTTGACGATTTTTGGCGACATCTCGAGCTTCAATAACTGATAATCGTTGATTTTTTAAGTCGTCCTCTTTAGCCAGGTTTTCTTGGGTGCCGATCGCTGAATTCTCCAGTCTGCCGGACGGTTTCGACAGAGAAGTTTACGTGGCAAGCGGTTATCATACATTCGGCAAACATGTCCAAACCACCGTAGTCGACGTTTCTGTACTTGGGATGGAATGCCGGTCGCAGTAGCCTAGAGGGATTTAAAGCACTTGACTAGACGTCCGTGGTTCAAATCCACTCCGCGGCATGGTCCTTCGCTTTTCCGTTCTGTCACGGTAGTATTGGTTAGAGGACTGGCGGAATAAAACCACGTGTTGTCAGTTCTTTCACTCTTCTCTCTACTATCTTTTCGACTAGAGCTTGCTGTCCGACATTGCACTCAATGATAGAACCGTCGAGACTACAAAGGGCTTATTTCTAACCTCTAATCTTTTACATAAACAAAACAGATTCCCAATCGCTAACATGCACGTAATTTTTTAATAGATACAAAATTCTCCTTCGACCGGGCTCGTAATTCACAAGTCCTAAATTCGACCTCGCCTTTACTTTTCGCTTATCTTTAATGGAGTTCCTAAAACTGCGCTCCCAAAATCCCCCCATTTTCTTCTCCTTATACTCATTAAGCCTTCGAACAAATATTGCAGGCCTGGCAAAATTTTACCGCAATTACCCTAGTGACTGTTCTACAGAAATTCACACTATCCTAGCTCCATCGCAATGTTTTTCCTGCAACACAAGACTGGTCCGCTCCCAGAATCTAGGAATTCACTCCATCCATCTAATTGCGCTACATCCAAAATCGAGCCTTGGCCTTCTCTTATATTTCCCTCCAGTGTTCTCGATTTCTGGCCGAAGCTCTCTAGTTCCATAGGTCGAGTAGTGTCTCCGCATCTGCTACAACCGCATCCTTCAATCTTTTCTTCGGCCTGACTACGGGTATTTCTCCATCGATAATGCCCGTGAAGACCTTCTTTGCTGCTCTGTCTTCTGGCGTGCAGAATTCTCGTACTGATTTCTTCTAGCTTTTCATTTGCCGCGGTTAAGCCTAAGTATGTGAAATGCTCAACCACTTCTAAATTATGTTCATCTATCGCCAAGTTGCTACCTCTCATTGATTTATTTACACGTGTCTGCAGTATTCTTCTTCTTAAATGGCGCTACAGTCCGTGCGGGACTCGGACCTCTCGAAGACTCCTCTTCCAGTCGTCTCTACGTCTTGCTAGCTCTCTCCAATTTATTATACGAAGTTTCCGTATATCTTCTAGCACGTCATCCATCCACCTATTTCTTGTTCATCCAGGACCCAATATTCTTCTTAAGATCTTCCTTTCGAAGATTTTAAGCTGATTTTCTGTTTGTTGGGTTAATGTCCAAGCCTCAGACCCGTAGAATAGGACTGGGCGGATTAATGTTTTATATAGTCTGACTGTGGATTGTCTTGAAATTTCTTTGTTTTTTAGGACCGGGACTAGTGCGAAATAGGCTTTATTTGAGGCTACGATGCGTCTATGGATGTCGTCCTTTATCTTATTTTCTACAGTAAGCATTGTCCCTAAATAGATAAAATTTTCTACAATTTCCACACTATGATCGTCAAGGCTGATACTTCGCTCTAATCGTTGTCCTCGTTTTGATACGATCATATACTTTATTTTTGTGTCATTTACTCGTAGATTGAACTTTGCTGAACTTTCTACAATTTTGGAAAAGGTTTCCTTTACATCTTGCGCTTTGCGTACAATTATAACTGTCATCTGCGAAGGCTAGTATCTGAATGTTCCTTGTGAAGATGCTATTTGCCCCATTAAGTTGTGTTTCCCTCATTATTGCTTCCAGAGTAAAGTTAAAAAGTATTGGTGAGGTTGCATCTCCTTGTCGCAGGCCTGATTCTTGAGGGAAGTTGATCGAGTTACATCCTCGTATTCTCACTTGTGTTTTAAAATCTTTGGTCGTCATTCTGCCTAGTTCTATTAATTTTTTCGGGAAGCCCATTTCACTCATCTTGTTCCACAACTCTCTTTTATTCAGCAGGTCGTAAGCATTTCTATACTCAACAAAAAAAAGATGTATATCAATGCTTTCTCCCAGCATTTTTCAAGTATTTGTCTCATTATGAAAATCTGGTCTGTTGGCGATCTATTCGTTCTAAATCCCTACTAATTACCTACTTTATCTTCCAAATGTGGTTTCAGTCTATTAAATAAGATATGTGAAAGAACTTTGTAAGCTGTGTTCAAGATAGATATTAGTCTGTAGTTTTTGCAGCTCATCAATTCACTTTTTTTATGGACTGGGAATATTGCGCCTAAAAGCCATTCTTCTGGTAGCTTGCTGCTTCTCCATAGTTTTACGATGAGACTATGTAAGACATGGTGTAACTTCTCCCCACCATTTTTTAAGATTTCCGAGGTATTCCATCTGGACGTGGAGCCTTATGATTTCTCAGTTTCGCTATGGCATTTGCAACTTCTTCTATTGTGGATTCTGGCGTCATCTGTACAACGGTTGTCTGGTTCTCCCTGTGTTAGGTTTATATTCTCTTTGAAGAAGTCTCTAAAGTATTTCTCCCACACCTCGAGTATGTCATCGATAATACAAGCAGGTGGGCTTGTATCCTTTCTTAATCATGTTAACTTCTTTGTAGAAACTCCTAGCGTCTTTATTACTGTAGCTTTGCTTAATCACACTTATTCAGGTTCTGAAGTAATCACGTTTTTTCTTCCTTAATAACTTTTCGTCTCTTCGTGCTTCTACATATTTTTCGTGATTTCCTCTGGTCATTCTTACTAGGTACACCTGTCTTGCTTGATTTTTTATTTCAATGCTTCTCTTGCATTGATCATCAAACCAGTGCCCCCTTCTTTCGTGGTTTTGTGTGCCTAATACACTGCTGTTTGGCTCTGTTATTTCTTCTTTTTCTGGCTCTGCTATAATGCCGCTATTAATATCCTTGAATAGGGGTTTCCTTGGTTTGAAGTAACTACTGATTGTTTTGACTTCGCGGTAGGCCTGGTCTAGGCCTGTTATGGTTCTGGAAGCTGTCATGAATATCTTGAATTTGCCTGTTAGATGTTTCTTTTTTCTCCATACTTTATCTGCGATACGTCTTTTTATTCTGTATGCTTCTAATTTCGCCCTTTTTGGTCTCGATAAGTCTTCACGAAGGCTTGAATTTCTCTCCGCTATAGCTGTCCTGCAATCTACATCAAACCAATCATTTCTCACTCTTGTTGCTTTTACTCCTGCTATCTTAAAATTTGTTAGTATAGTCATTTCGTAGCACCAACAAGAGACAACACCCTTGATTAAGGCTGATTCTTACCTTATCACTGTAACTTTCCTTTAAACGCATCCATTTAATTCAAGGAAACAGTGGTTAGATTAATATTACAAGACATTTTACAGAATGCATTATTATACCTCAGTCGTTACTGAAGTATCCGTGCCAGAAGTGTTGCCTGTTGATGAATCTGGCCTATAGAATGAGCCATCGCTTTCGTATGGAGATTCTGCTCTAAACATATTTATACCCAGTTTAACTATCCTAGAAGAAAGGAAAGTGTGAATTTATATTTATACTTTCTAACAATCACAAATTATACCTTTAACTTTAATCTTAATAAAAATATTAATTTAAGAACGTCAGCAATTTCACAATTGACAAAAAAATCGTTTCCGAACAAGGAATCTCTACAGTTGAGTCATGTTTTTGTTTTGTTGATTTTGTTGATGACTCATTTTGGTT
This sequence comes from Thereva nobilitata, assembly GCA_963855945.1. NCBI lineage: Eukaryota > Metazoa > Arthropoda > Insecta > Diptera > Therevidae > Thereva > Thereva nobilitata. The sequence continues at coordinate 16,673,010 of OY979698.1, forward strand.
ATTGTTTAAAATTAGGTTAATAATTGTAATATTGCTAAAATATCCGAATATATTTAATTGTTATCATCCGCGCAATTTTTGTATTTATATACAAATGTAGAAATTATGCAATTTTGACATTTATACTTACTGCCGCTTTTGTTGTGCTATGAAATTTCGTTGTTTATTTTAAAATGTGGTACTAGAGGAAAGTTACCGACTTGGTTTTTGAAGTAGATATTTTTATAAACAAGAAATTTTATATTTATATTTTTCTATTAATAATTTTTTTGTGTTTTATAGTTTCAAAGATTTAATTTTTAATTTAAATAAATATTTACATTGCAAAAATTAAATTACAAATAAAAAAAAATTTAAAAATAGGTTGAGATCTTTGCTACGTTAAGTCATTACAAAAACCAACTTTTAAAACGAATGTCAAGATGTAAAAACTGTCAAAAATTTTGACAATTCTTCAAATTCTGAGTTTTGTTTTGGTTTCGTAGTTTTCGGTGCAAGTAAAGTGAATTTTTTAACATTTCTAAGTGGTTTTTAACAATAGAAATTATATTTTTGTGTGTTTAACTAAAGAAATAAAATGTAAGTCCATAATTTCTATTAATCTATCAATTGTTTTGGTTATGCCTTCATAAGAATCACATGGGTTCGATAAGGTGGAAGAGTTTGTAATGTAATTTTATTTCAGAAAGATTTATACAAATTCAAAATAACTAGAATTAATTATAAAACAAACAAATAAATGTTCTTTTTAGACAACACAGACCAGATCAAAATTAATAATTTAATATATTTGAATAGGTTTGAAAATGACAAACTTGTGTAGACCTCATAAAACTTAGTTTTAATTTAAATTTTCCTTGCGCAGAAACTGTTTTATTAAATTCTATTACTGCTCATAAATCATAAGATAAATTTATATTAAGCGTCGCTTTGTGCATTTCAAATGGAGTTTTATTAAAAGACACACTTGTTTACAACATGAAGAGAATAATGCTTCTTGCTGCAGTTCTTTTCATCGTCTTCAAAGTAAAAGGATGCGGACAACATAACTCGGGCTCATATAGTAGTTGAATGCTATTTTGTCGGGATAAATATGAAACAAAGTATACTTTTGGAATCCTTTTATGCGGAAAATTAGCTTTGTGGATGTTTATTGTTCTACAATGTTTCTTTCTCTCTTTTTTTGTTTATATGGAAAAATAAGCTTAGGAAGCATCGTTTGCACTACTATGTCGTCATAACGCTGAAGATCTCGAATATCAGTTGAGGAATCCCAGCCACCCCTTAAATAATGCATTGGAAGCAGCCTGTCCCATTAAGAAATACAGGGGTAAAACCAAACCTCCTTGGTGGAACAGTAAGCTTCTAAGGTCTGAAACTAGAAAGGCCTTTAATAAGGCCAAACGGTTCAACTTGGATTCAGACGGGACAACTATAAAAGGCGTCTCAGGAAGTTCAAGTACGAACTGCGTAAGTCAAAGAGGGAATCCTTGAAGACCTTTCGTGAGAAAATAGAAGTTTTTTCGGATACCGCAAGACTTAGAAAGGTTCTCTCTAAAAGCCCAATGTGCCAAGAATTGTTGCAACCTATATGTCTCACATCCTTTCTCCTCAAGATCCTCGAAAGACTTGTGGAGATTCATATTAAGCGAAGCATTGATAGAAAACTGCTTTCTCCCTCGCAGCATGCCTACACGAAACGTAAATCGGTAGACATTACTCTCCAATCCCTGGTAGCGGTCATTGAAAAATCCCTTGAATTTAGGGAGTTGACTTTGGCTGCTTTCTTAGATATTGAAGGTGCTTTCAACAATGTTAAATCTTTTGCGGCCCTGGAGGCACTCCCGCGTCTGGGTGTCGTCGGGTGCTCCAGGCCCTTTATTGATCAGCTGCTGAGGTGCAGGGTCATAAAGTCTGGTCTGGGGCTTTCAGAAGAAGTCAGACGGGTTGGAAGAGGCACGCCGCAGGGTTTGGTCCTATCGCCGCTCCTGGCTCTAAAAATGGGAATAACGTAGGTTGTGGTATCTTTTCCGATGCAATGAATATAAATACCTCTCTTCGTCTACCCGACCACTGCAGCGTCTTCCAGGCGGAAGTCACTGCGATCTGGGAGGCTCTCGAATGGCTGAAGATAAATAATATATCTCATAAGAATATATGTATTCTATCGGATTGCCAGGCAGCCCTCCCTCAAGGCTCTGTGTGCCTAAATGGGCTCCCTAGTGGGGGAACAGCCATTTCGACCTAACCTAACCTATACGACACCTTTTTCAACTCAACACGCTTTCCTTGCTCAAAAAAATTGTTTAGAAGCATGCATCCGCGTGTATTTAGGGTATTTATGATGCTTTGTTTTATTACCCTTTTATTACCTCTGTTTCCATCTCTTTTATGACCATGTTTTGAAAGATATTTTTTTACTGAAAGTGTACCTTAATAAAGGGTATTTAGTAGTGAGTCTCTCTACACAAGAACCTACTTGTTTATAGTGCACTTGCGATAGTCTAAGTCTAAGATATGGAGATACATTTAATGCTCCCAGTTCGTATCATGGTGTTGTTGGTTTGGTTTTCTGTTAGCTTATTGTAGGAAAGAGTTGGGTAGTTAGCAGTCACATGAAGGACTTCTTTTCTATCGGTGGAGAGAAGACTATTTGACTATTTCCTTAAGTGAGCTTGTGAGTGTATTGTCAGCGATAAGTGATTTTCGCTTATTTTTGAATATTCAGTTTGATCGCTAACAAAAATAAGCCAAAATTGAAGGCACAAATTTGTTCCCTCATCCAATTTATATTTGTTTGGTCAACAATATCCTTCTTGTCATTATTATTGTTTACAAGGAAATTGTAAATTGTTACAAAAACACACACACATCGCCCAGAAGTGTTTTCAGATGATTCTACAAGCTACCAACAGATCCCTAGATACAGTAGAAAAATTCCCTTGGAATATTTAAGCATATTTATTTAAGCTTATTCAAAAACACACGTGAGCTATTGTTATTGCTTCAGAATCTACCATTTATCCATCCGCGTTGTGTGCTGCTGCCTATAAACCAAGCCATATTAAATTATAACATTTGGAGGGGTTCGAGGCAAAGTTAAATTTGGGTGTAAAAGGAAAAAAGTTATAGCATCGCTCTTGCTCCTTACAAACCGTGGTAATATCCGTTTTCATAGAAATAATTTTCTATTTTCATTGTTTTTGGAATTTTGGCAAAAGACATTCGTAGTTTTACAAGATTCAGGCCAAAATGTATAAACCTTAAAACCCACTCTTATCCAATGTCATAAGACCAAATTGAGAGCAAACTTCTCACATATCAACAAGAAAAAAGAAATAGTAGAAATCTCCGCAGCACCTACGCGCCACTTGAAGGGAAATTAAACTGGAAAAGCAGCTTTCAACCCACGTGGTGGAACGTTGGTTGTGAGGCAGTATAGCATACGTTAGATAGATGAAAGCTCGAGGGGCGTCTTGACGTCATTTGTTATAGTGAATCTGAAAGGGGTGGTTACAGACTGAAAATTTGAACGTTTTAATTTTTCTCCTGCAGCAGAAACAACTCAGGGAAATTTCGTTGAAGTCTTGTATTTTTTTTTTTGGATGAGGTTGAAACATGCGGCGAAATGGTTTTGAAAAACTTTGGAGAATGTTTCCAAGATATTAGCAAGGTTGCTGTAAGTAGCGAAACTTTTAATTGATGTGTTTAGTTGTTGAACCGTAGCGTAATAGCGCGATGATGATTTAAGATAAAATAATCGGGGTGTGAAGTATGCTGTAATAACTTAGCAGTAACTGGAACAACTCGGTATTAAAGTTAATTTAAAAGGAGTTCTGCAGTCGTAGAAACAAATGGGAATCAGAAGGTCGAGTGGTTACTGCGTAGAAATATCCGGTCTGGGTAGCTAAGCGTTTCCTTAACCGATGTAGAAAAACATATGGCCGAGCGGTGTTGTTCTGGAATGGAGCAACACTTTGTCGTGTTTTTTGTCGTATTTTATCCGTTTTTCTTTCAATTTCCGATTCAGCTGCGCTATTTTTGGTCGGTAACGATCCTCAGTAAGATTTCACTAAGTTTTAACAGCCCATAGTAGACAACACCATAGCAACAGAACTTTGATATTAATGCTGGCCGTTTGGCATTGACCTCTTCGTCCAGGAATGCTTCAAGTTCTTCGTCTTTAAGCTCGGGAACAGAGAATTTAAGGGGGGAACAAAGAATTCGGCATTGGATCTGGTTTCTGTTTAATTATTGACGATGCTTTGTTTCATTACCCTTTTATTACCTCTGTTTCTGTGTTTCTTATGGTTGTAAAATGTTTTGAAAGAAATCTTATTACTGAAAGCGTGTCTTGATAAAGCGTAATTACTGAGGAATCCCTGGACATAAGAATGCAATTGCTTTTTTTATTACCCTTTTATTACCTCTGTTTCTATGTCTTTCATGGTTGTAAAATCTTTTGAAAGAAATCTTATGACTGAAAGCGTGTCTTGATAAAGCGTAATTAGTGACAAATCCTTGGTTATAAGAATGCAATTTCTTTTTTTATTACCCTTTCATTACCTCTGTTTCTGTGTCTTTCATGGTTGTAAAATCTTTTGAAAGAAACCTTATGACTGAAAGCGTCTCTTGATAAAGAGTAATTAGTGACAAATCTCTCGACATAAGAATGCAATTGCTTTTTTTATTACCCTTTTATTACCACTTTTTAAGACTCCACTTGTTTATACTACACTTCCTATAACCTAAGATCAGGAGATATTTTTAAAACTCCCAGTTCGTATCATGGTGTGGTTGATTTGGTTTTCTTTTAACATATTGAAGGGGTCCCGGGCAAGGCGTTCCATTTACGCGCAGCGTGGACCAAGTAAGTAAGTAAGTTAAATGCAACTTCCATTTTTCTCACACACCGAGTCAAGTTTAGGGAAAATTAAACTACCAAACCTCAAGGTGGGTATAATTAGAGCAATCACAAGCATTTTTCGCATATCATGTGTGACTAGAGCTTACCCTTAGTTGGCCTAGGTACCCATAATCTTTTTGAAGAATTCTACTCGTATGACTACTCTACCCTTTTCCTGCGTCACAGCCTTTGTTGGCTGGCTAGTAAAATTCAGGTGGCTTAACACTCCGACGAGGGTGTTTCCCGCTAGTCCCGACGATATCGACTTTGCGAAATTGAAGCCCCGTTACAATTTTTTTTGCTTTGATTTTTACTTCATGCAATTTTTTATTCTTTTTAGCGTGAACTCCTACTAAATCCAGAAGATCAAACGCAAGGTCCATCGCCTCCTCTTTGGGTTCACTTATGGGTTAACGAGAGACAGCCTAATCGAAGTGTTAGGGGCCATTAGACGAGAGGTTTTGCTATTAGTTTTGCCACAGTCAGTGCTATGACTGACAGGAAAAGGCTTCCTCGCATATGATACTTATAGGCGATAGCATGAGAAAGAACAGGGTATTGCTGTAAACAGAAAAGAGAAAGAAGGAATAACAGTATTACCTGAGTGAAAAAGGTGAAAAGACGAAGGATGATGCCGGTGCGTGGAATCGAACCGCGGATCCCTGGGATGGTAGTCGAGCTCCGTAAACCCTCTAAGCTATAGATACCGGTAAAATACCTTGCACCATGACCTGACCCAGCTACAAACTAGACTGCTTTAGTAGTTAAAACAAACATAAAAATGCCTCAATTTATTTTATGTTTAAAGCTTTATTTTTTTAAATTTAAAACTTCCAAAATCTCTTCAAAAATTACTCTAAATCCCAAAAAGAGTTTATCCCACAACAAAAAAAAATAAAGCTAGTCACAGCTGACGTCGCTCCCACTCAAAACATTGCAGGAAGCTTTCAAAGGGACGGAGAGAGTAGCAAGCAATAACACCTTAATTTTCTTATTCCATGCGTCAAAACAAATTAATTACCTCTCGCCGTCGAGGCGGGCAACTCTACTCGAGATTCTTTTTGGTTTGTGGGTATGCCGAAGTCTGTGCGGATGCCAACAATAGAAGGAGAGAGAGACTGGCTTTGGCTCGTGCTCGGCTCTTCCCGCATTGAAATCATCTTCGTCGGCTCGTTATAGTTTATCATCATTTATATACCGGCACAAAAGAACCGGATAAATTACACGACCATCTTCTTCGGTACACGATGATGCTGAGAAGGATGATGCTTTTTGCCTGCATTATGAATATCCGATGTTTGCAGATTCTCTTCCCTTTTCGTTTTTTACTTTTTTTTTTGGTAGAGGAATGAGATTTTTTATGGAAAGTATCACCGGAAAGTGAACTTAAAGCTCTCTGTAGGTGAAGTTTTACATGCAGTAATGATAGGATTAGTGCTTTTGGAGTAGATTTGGTACTATATTTCTTTTTTTAGAAGTAGACAAAACGTAGTGACGGCGCATACTGGCCGTATTCTTTAGACTAGTTTGGCCAAAGAATTTTTTTATCCTTTTAAATGTTTTTTTTATATATGTGAAGATTCATGCAGCAGTGCCATCTATTAGAAAAAGTAATTTAAAACAATTTATGTATTGGTGGTGCGCTATCTATTGGAATGAGCTGTCATTTTTAGAAAGTGTGGAATGTAATTCTAATACTCAGAAAAGCCTCGAATGTTCCAGTAAAAGAGGGCTCTCCAGAATGAGGTGGAAAGATCGAGAAATTTGATAAACGATTGTGGCTTGGATATAAAATTACAGTCCAGCCATATTGAGTCAGTGAGTTTTGATTAGAAAAGCGGTGAAATTGTTCTAAGTGATCAAAGTGACCTAAAGCAAAAAACTGTAGTTAAGTAGTGATTTAAAAGGCGATAAATAGGAGTTATTAGTGACAGATATTAAATTGCAAGTGATATTTAGTGAATTTCATGAATTGTGTTTGTAGTGATTGAATTGTTTATAAAGAAATTTTGTGTGAACATTTAAAAATTATATTCCTTAATTAATCCTACGAATGCCTTAACAGCATAAACGTAACAATATTAAACCAAGCTTAGGAATCACTCTACCAGTGAACTGTTGATTATGAGTAGTCGAGCTGTTAGATATGAGTAGTCGAGCATGTCTGGTCATTATCGAAAACGTAAGAGTAACGCAGAGTATCATCATCAAGGAAGCTGTGAATTGAATAAAGTAGAGGGAATTTAGGCCACTTATAAAAATAGTGGTGCTGATCCCTGGGAAACGCCGGCAGATATTATGTGGGGGTTAGATTCGAAACCGTTCAATACTACGACGCCGTGGTTGGGCCAACAGGAAGACAACTCAATCCAATTCTTCAGAACTGAGTCGACATCAATAGGTTTGACGAGAAGTACGATTGTCTAACAGTAATTGTCTGTGCGGTGCGGACTCCCAGCGGTGCCTCCTGTCTTAGAAATGGTCCAGAAGGGTGCTCGAGCACACATCTCCTGCTGCTCGACTGATGATAGAATCTCATCACTCCCTCGTAAAAAAAGAGTCTCTAAAGGGTATATTATCAGGTCTAGTCGAGTTATAGAGGTTAAGCTCCTTGAAACATCTGTGCTAAAGTTGAGCCGGACTTACACGAGGCAGTACATTGGAACTGGAGAGACATTTCTTACATTTTTTGAGGGAGTGAAGTTTTGTACTGGAGAGACATTTCTTACATTTTTGAGGGAGTGAAATTTTGTACTGGAGAGAAATTTCTTACATTTTTTGAGGGAGCGAAGTTTTGAACTGGAGAGAAATTTCTTACATTTTTTGAGGGAGTGAAGTTTTATACTGGAGAGGCATTTCTTACATTTTTTGAAGGAGTGAAGTTTTTTACTGGACAGGCATTTCTTACATTTTTCGAGGGAGTGAAATTTTGTACTGGAGAGAAATTTCTTACATTTTTTGAGGGAGTGATGTTTTGTACTGGAGAGGCATTTCTTACATTTTTTGAGGGAGTGAAGTTTTCTACTGGACAGGCATTTTTTACATATTTCGAGGGAGTGAAATTTTGTACTGGAGAGAAATTTCTTACATTTTTTGAGGGTGTGAAGTCTTGCACTTTTTGACCTTTCTTACATTTTTTGAGGAAGTGAAGTTTTGTACTGGAGAGGGATTTCTACATTTTTTGAGGGAGTGAAGTTTTGTACTGGAGAGACATTTTTTACATTTTTTGAGGGTGTGAAGTTTTGCACTGGAGAAACCTTTCTTACGTTTTTGAGGAAGTGAAGTTTTGTACTGGAGAGAAATTTCTTACATTTTTCGAGGGAGTGAGATTTTGTACCGGAGAGAAATTTCTTACTTCTTTTATGGCAGAAAATTTTCCAACTTGAAAGGCAACCCAACATTATGGGGGCTTAGATTTCTTACTTACTCTAAGGCAGTTTAATGCATATGTGGTAAAAAAGCTTTTCATTGGTATTTATTTCCTTTCTTTTTTTTAAATTGCTTGTTTTTGTCATTTTGGCAATACCATAGCACCTCGTCTCATTTGAAGTATGACATTGTACTGGCTCAAAAGAAAAAGAGGCACCTCTTACAAACTCATTTTATAATCGTGTCCTACCTAACACCAATCTGTACATCTCACGGACCCCGCAGAAAATTCCATCTATTGAATGACTTGGTTCACTTGGGGAGCGAAAGGGTGGCACAGCAGTTTTGGATAAAGAAGAATTAGAAGCGAACAGAGATGCCAATGATTCGGCCTTGGATTTGCTTTCTGTTATCACATCCCCCTTGCAGATAAAAGAAGGAGTCGTGGATAGAGCGAAATTTCGCTTGATGAACAACTTACTTCTAAACATGTCAGCGAATAATGATTCAACTTTCCTGATTACGGAATCATAGGAATTTCGTAACTTAATATAATTCGCTTCGTCGAAGAACGTCTGCACTCTCTGTGGGCGGTTTCTTTAGCTTTAATTGCGTTCATACATTCCCGATTAAAACCAATTATTCAGCATAGACCTTATCGACTTGGTGGAATGTGCCAAGAACGTAATGTAGACCTGTCTGTTTAACCCTAGTGACACAGAAATCGACAGAATTTATGGTGTGACTGTTGAAATATTTGATGTTCCTTCTGCATTTGAACCGCTGTCGTATGCATTTCTGGATGAAATTGATGCTCTGTCGGAGTCAGTCTCAGTCTGATATCATTTTTATGGCGCTAGAAAATCGTAAAATAATAATTTTAATACCTGGTTTTCAGATGAATTAAATGATACTTATAAAATCTTATTCACCTCACACTCCTTGGTTTCATTAAATCGTCACACTCGCACTTTAGTTTCGAAAACTTTTTCATAAAAGTAGTAGAAAAACTTGCATAAAAGTAGTAGATTTTCCACAAAAACACAACTAAATTTACTTCGTTACTACGGAATTTTCGCCGCTGTTTCACATGTTGTCATCTGCCATGTACCGGTTTTGTTCTCACCTCTCGAAGCTAAGGCCGCCCGCCCATTCCCCTTTTTTAATCGAGAGCTTTTTTTTGAGGTGTTCTATTCTGTATTCTTCTTCCGTCAGTTGTTTTGACGTTGCCGACGGGTCAGCTTTTCGCAGAGAGACGACAGCGAAGTAGACGACGAAAAAGTGCAGACAAAAACGGGAGGAGAAAGCGCACGTCTTGCAAGTTTTCGCTTCGAAATATAAAACAAGTGTTTGCGGCGCGCACGGCGAACTTAATATTGTTTGCGTTCTTCTTCTTGTTGTCTTTCGCCACTGTTGTTTGCTTGTTGTGTTGCCACCCTATACTGCTATGGGGGATGGATGTTAGGGCGAAAGCTCTCTAAGCGCAAGAACTTCGCCTCAAATTCGCTGTCGGACGTCGGCTGTTTATTATTATAATTCGCTTCCTTCTGATTAGGAGGACCGCAGTAGACAGCGGTAGTGTTGCACCGTAAGGATATATATCAACTTGTGCCGTGTGCTCTGATCGGTGTTTTGTGATACCGCGGGGCTTTAGTTTGGTTTCGTCCTTTTTATATATACATAGATTATATCTAGATGCTCGTCGTATATGCTGCTTTCATGTGCGCTCTATAATTTTGTTGCTGTTGGTTCTGTCGTCGGTGGTTTCAGAGTGGTTTGTTTCTACAATTGAACGAGAGGAGCTGCGCTACTCAACAACACACACGGCTCGATTGCATTCACGTGCGATATCATGTTATAGCTTTACCGGCGTTTTTTTTTTTATGAAGAAGGAAGAGTGTGCCAGCACCGCAGCCAAATCACCAAAGGACATTTAATGACTCACTTCCGCTCTACTTACTTTTCCTTAAGTTTTATCATACTTTGTGTTATTTACGACGAGTGTATGCCGCCGTGCAGAGACTGGGTGCTATAAGTGCAGTTTTAATCCTTGTTTTATTGTTTTGTTAGTGGTGTGTGAATTTTTTTTTAATTTTTTTTTGGTTACTATTCTACGATTTCTACGAGATTCGAGGAGATTCAGTGCCTATTGAAGGAGATCTTGTTAAACGGATTTCTTTGATGAGATTTCTTGGATTCCAAAACGATATTTGAGAGGAAGCGGAATTTTGCTGCAATTTTTTTATCAGGTTTAAATTTTATTTTATATTTGTAAATTTAAAAAAAAAATTAAATAAACTCAAAGTTCGAGCATAGATTCTCCCAACACAGAAAAACACACGAAAAAACTTTACCTCATAATATTCTATCATCGTACAGCTTTTGCGAGTTTTAAAAAATTCAAAACAATTTTTTTTATATCAGTAACGAAACAAAAACCAAAGAATAATTTTCAAATTAATATTTTTGTAGACCAAAAAAAACAGAATTGTTTTCCTAGCCTTGGATGATTTGTTGTTGCTTTTTCAAAAAAAAAATGCGAAATAGAAGAAAAATACTGTCTTGTCTTCGTTGGTGGTGATGAATTATGTTTGATGGGATTCTTTTCCTCGCCCATCTCAAAGAAAAATGTTTTTTTTTGGTGTTCTCATCTACAATTTTTGTTTGTGTATTATTTTTTTCCATCTCATAAAATTAATGGTATGCATTCAAAATTCTTCTTTACTCACATTCATTGTAAAAGTATACTCAAGTGTTTTCTTTTTTAAAAATAAAAATAAATATTTAACACGATTCTACGCACTAAGTCAAAAAACAAAAAAAAAATTAAGGACATTCTCCTTTTTTCCTTGAAAATTTAAAAAAAAAAATTAATTCTTGCTCCTTTATCCTGGCATAACGAGAATACATGACTGTGTTGAATAACTTGGATGAACAAACAATTAAACGAAAAAAACAATTTTTTTTTCTTCCGTTTAAAACTGCACGAATTTTGATTGAAATTTTAAAAGAGATGTGAAAAAGGATTTCAAGGAATTTTTTTTCACGAAAGATAACATCATCACTTTCCTCGTATCTAAGCTCCTGTTTTGATATCTTTCATGCATGCATTAAGTTTAAAAATTAATTATTTTAAAAATTCTCTTGGAGTTAGTATTTTTATTTTTTTACTTTTTAGTTTACTTAGTAAAAATTGTGAGAGTATAGTAGAGAAATGTGATGGAGTTTCCTGATTAAGATTCCCTTTTATGAAATTGCAGTACGTGATTTAATTTGTGTAGGGTTTAAGTGCTTGAATTAAGGACATTGCTGATAATTTTAATTTTTCCTGTGAGTGCGCTTTTTAATCTTATTTTAATACTACTTGACCCGGCAGACTTTGCCCTGCCTGAAATTAATTAACTCACTGGAAAACACAACGAAACAACAAAAGAGATGTGAACTTTGACCAAAATTATTAATTTAGTTGGCCGTGTGATAAGCACGGATACTCTAAATTAATTGTCATTGCAAAGGCAAGCAATTGTTCTCTTCACCGGTTCCGATTCTGAGCCGATGTCATCCAGTTTGGCATCGTTAAGCACTGGGCGCCTTGGTGTACGCCATCCCTCTAGCGGAGGTTGGGTCTCCTTCGCTGTCGCACCCCATAGATCTTACCAGGAACGCCATTTTGTGGTGGCATATTGGATTGGATTTAAAATGACGTCACATAGCTTACTGTATTCTACTTGTCGTACTCTTTCATTTGATACCAATGTCGGAGCGTTTTCAAGAAAATGGTAATCCGCCATTTTATGGTGGCCGCCATTTTGGATTTAAAATGGTCTCACATAGCTTACTGTATTCTACTCGTCATACTCTTTCATTTGATACCAATGTTGGGTACAGAAAAAGGTAATGCACCATTTTGTGGAGGCCGCCATATTGGATTTAAAATGACGTCACATAGCTTACTGTGTTCTACTCGTCATATTCTTTCATTTGATACCAATGTCGGAGGGTTGTCAAAAAAAAGGTAATCCGCCATTTTGTGGTGGCCGCTATTTTGGATTTAAAATGGTGGCACATAGCTTACTGTGTTCTACTCGTCATACTCTTTCATTTGATACCAATGTCGGAGGGTTGTCAAAAAAAGGTAATCCGACATTTTGTGGTGGCCGCCATTTTGGATTTAAAATGGTTTCACATACCTTGCTGTAATGTACTCGTCATAGTCTTTCATTTGATACCCATGTTTGGGGGTTGTAAAGAAAAAAGTAATCCGCCATATTGGATTTAAAATGACCACATAGCTTACTATACAGAAAAACGTAATGCACCATTTTGTGGGGGCCCCCATATTGGATTTAAAATTACGTCACAGCTTACTGTATTCTACTCGTCAAACTCATTCATTTGATACCCATGTCGAAGGGTTGTAAAGGAAAAGGTAATCCGCCATTTTTTGGTGGCGGCCATATTGATGTACTACTTTCTGTTAAACTATTTGCTGGATGGATTGCACTCGGGTCGATTCCCTTCAGTGAACACATTGTGATAAACGACATTTTTCGTTTTGTTGTCAGGTGTGAGAACGAAAACCCCGGATGGTTTGCCGATACGTGAACATGCTACCTACAATATTACGCGTTTCCAAGTTTTCACCAACAATCCCAATTGCGACTTCATCTAGTGTTGGAGCGTTGAATTGGCGTTCGTGTCTTCCAAGTCGTTTATCCGCTCTGATCACGACTTTGTAGTCATCACTTGGCATGCGATCGAACAACCGAACCAATGCATGATGTTCATGAAGTAGTTGCTGCAGATCTTGAAGATTTGCTCTTTTTATTGCCGTATTGATCGTTTGACGCAGATCAAGTTATCCTCCATATTGCCCATGAAGTAGATTTGGATGAATTTATGCTGTGCGTCTTCAAGCGGTTGCAATGATCCAATTCGATGGTGAATTTGGCCTTGGATTTGTAAAATCGAAGTCGAAGTTAGAATTACGGATTTATGATCACCAAAAGAAAATGAACGTTTACTCTCTCGAGAAGAAATTACCTTGAATATCGGATTTCGGATGTCGTCCTTTGATAATGTCTGTTCCAAATGAAGTCTTTGAAAACATCCGTTTATCTTTGAGTATTCGATGGAAAATGTCGTGATTCTCGTGTTTTGCCACGAAGCGATGAATGCAATGGCTCAGGCGACGGAGGCAATAATCGCAATTTCAGCTTTCCACTGAGACATCACAATCCGTGCGCTTTCCAGCGAACTTCAATGCATCGCAATGGTCGCACACAACGTCCATTGGGCCAATTCGAACGAAAGGATGCGTAGTCAATTGTGCAATAATCGAATTTAAACGCTACTCGATTCAAATCAGCACTTGAAGCATTTCTTCTTCCTCATCGAAGATTATCACGTTGTTGATCCATGCGATCTGCCTCTCTTGGTTCTTGTATTTCTGAAGCACGAAATCAAGCCAGAAGAGAATCGAATTCAAATGTAATAACCGTCGAAAACTGAATGAAAATTGGGGAAAACTCGAAAAAAATGCTGATAAATCGCGGCGCACGTCTGCATAGCTAGCTATGCAGTGAAAGGTCCGCGGAACTGAATCAGCTGTCAAAAGGATAATACACACAACGCCATCTACTGGCATTACCGGAACCAGCATTCAACGCCATGTTCATTTTGGTTTCTGTCGTGTATCAGAGATGGCGTTGTATACAGATTTAAATTTTTTGTGATTTTCTTACTTTTCCAATGAACGAGGAAATCTCTGTATGTATATCCGTCTGTCTGGTTGGCCGGGTTAATATTGGAAATGGATAATTCGATTGCGATTGAACTTTCACGGAAAGACTCAGTATTTTCTTGGGCATGTTTATTTATTTATTTTATTTTTTCACTCTGATCCGACTATCAGAAGCAAATATCGTATGCGACTATCAGATTAGATCTCTATCTAAATATTTATTTTATTTTTTCACTCTGATCCGACTATCGGATTAGACCGAGGACTTCCACCGGAAGATTCAGTATTTTCTTGGGCATGTTTTATGATTTTTTCACTCTGCTCCGACTATCGGATCAGACTATCAAAACCGAATATCGTATGTGACTATTGGAGGCGACGGTTAGATTTTGTACAACCCCGCTAGTACTCCACGGTCTTAAGCAAATATAGCAATAGGCAGGCCTGAACGAACGAACATAAAGCATACGTCGCTTGCCGTGTTGAAAGAGCATGCCACAACCACCATTTAAACTCCTCGAATTTTACCTGAGTAAATAAATCTCCATTTGTAACAGATTCACCAAATTTATATCTCCCCAATAAATTAAAATATATATTGACATAAAAGCATGCGAGTTGGGGAAGCATGTTGTGATCCGATGCCATAACTCATCCAGCAGTCCTTAGAGTTATAAAAAAAAGTCCTTCTTCGAAACTCCACATACAAATATTATTCATCTCTCAACCTCAATTCACCTCGAATATAATCTAAAATTAAGCAAAATAAATCACATAAATATCGCCGTATGATATTGAATCCGTCCGCCCCACCCCCGCCCCCGCTTTTCCTCGCCCACGAACCAAACCACATCAATTTAAACAATCCAGCAACCCTCGGCGCCATTGATCAAAAATATATTCGCAAATAAATCAAGTGAAGTCATGACTCTAACCACACCACATCATGACAATGGCTCCTTTACGTTATCAAAATAAATTTCCTTCAATCTCGGTTCTAATAAGAAAAGACACTCTAAAAGGACATTAGTGTAATCCTTTCCAATTGACTATATCCACTCGCAACTCTTTTTCCCGTGCTCTGCTTGTGGATTTTGGTTTGTTTGTGTTTTTTTTTGCATTCAGATTGCCGAATTCGATTTCGATATCGCAAAAGGTATCACAGTGACACACAATCACCTGTGGTTTGGGTGGAAATTGCGATGTTCTTAATAATTCGATACACTCATGGCCAATGCGTGATTTGGAGTCGTTCATTTTTTTTTGGTTTGGCGAAGCAGGAGATGTTGGAGAGATGTGGTTGAAGGTGTCTTCATGATTTGGCACAACTTGGGATGTTGTGATATTGTGATTATATTGTTTTTTTTTTGTGGTCAAGCTGTATTTATGGTGTAAGGTATAATGTTGTGGCTCGATTCCGTTATGATGTAATATTATACTTGAAAAAATGGAGTTGAAACCACAGGAACAAAGAAAAGCAAAACAAAATCAAATAAATTCAAGAAACCGCACTGTTTTAAGACGAAGAGGAAATTAAAATGGAGCAACATCACACACACGATCTGTGTCATTGGTAAATTGCAAAACCATCTTCAATGATCACAATAAAAACCTCTAAAAACTTGTTATTATTTTTCCAATCACCGTTTGTAGGAATTTGGAACAAGTGTGGAACTTGTTTTTACCATTAGTGAAACTAATCTTTCAGAGATCGGATCTTGGATGCATGTATGGTGAATGTATGTGCTAAGATCAGAAAATAGTTAATGTACGTGCTAAGATCTCTCATCCATACAATCTTGCAGTTTCTTTTCATCTGCCAAAATTATTAAATTTTTATTAAATGAGTCGAATTGACCTTAAAATTCTTATTGGCCCAATCAAAGGACGTACCTCACAGGACCCTATTTTACTATGACGACCAGAAAGGATTGATTCCATACGATAGCTAACTTGCATTGCGAGATTAACAAGACGCGTTATAAGATTGTTACGAAGTGACACCTCGTTCCCTTTCCTAATGTTGTGTACAGAGCTCTTCGTTTTGAGACGTCCAGACCATAGATAATTCACATTCTTCATCATCAAACGCCTCACACCACCAGCATTTTCAGGGGGTTCAGATGGGCTCCCTATAAGGCTAGCCCCACTGCAACATGTGGATTGTCCAATAGGCCCTACAAGGGGCATGCGAGTAATAACTGCGGCGGTGTCGGAAGTTTTATATTT
Organism: Thereva nobilitata; assembly: GCA_963855945.1. Lineage (NCBI taxonomy): Eukaryota > Metazoa > Arthropoda > Insecta > Diptera > Therevidae > Thereva > Thereva nobilitata. The sequence goes on from OY979698.1 coordinate 16,689,257, forward strand.
ATTTATATTTACAAACACAAGTATTGTTTTCCCAAGCGGTCCCCCAACTGAGTACCAATCACGTCCAATGCTGCTTGACCTCCGCAATGGAACGAGAATCTTCCTATTTGCCATATGACATCCACCACAGTCACCAACATAATTGCCTGAAATATGAAGCAAGGCAACAACAATAACTAATGCTTTATAGGAGTGGACTTTAAGCTTTCTTTGAAGCTTTTTAAAAAGCTTTCCGAATACTAAGGCAGATGTTGGGATTGCCCCATTTCATTTGTAGTTTGAAGTTTCCTTTTCGTGGTACTTATGAGCAATCTAAAGGGAAACCCCTCTTTCGGCATGCCCCTTATTTGCCACATGGGGTTCTCCTAGGCAGGTGAAGCTGTTTTTGGCGTCGTTTTGCGGGGAGTAAACCTAGAAAAATCGTCACGGTTAACTTGAAATTTTTAATGTGAAATATCTATTGGCTGCGTAAGACCGAATCGTATACCGTATACGGCATTTCGTAATATTTGTCTTGAATTAAGTTAAGTTGAGTATAGTAACGAGTTGGGATAAGAGTTGAGTTGAAATAAGATCAGTTGAGATAAGTTCCGTTGACTTAAGTTGATTTACGAGTTTGGTTAAGAGTTAAGTTAAGAGTTTAGATGAATTGCGTTGAGTTAAAAGATGGGTTAAAAATTCAGTTGAGATGAGTTAGTTAGATTTGTAAGAGCTGGGTTAAGGGTTTAGTAAAGAGTTGATTTAAGTTGAGTTAAATTGAATTGAGTTAAGAATTGCTATAAGTTAAAAGATTCGTTAAGATTTCAGCTGAATTAAGTTAACAGTTGAGATGATATTTTAGTTTGGAGTTAGCTGTTGAGTTAAAAGTTGGGTTGAGTAAAGATTTGATTGAATTAAAAAGTCAGTTTCGAGTTGAGCACTACAGCGGCCGCACCGGTCATCTCAGAGCTACCAAATTTTGCATGATGGTCCGCGGTGGCTTTCATTATGCCCAATTATCGAAATTCAAAATGTGTGCCTTCGAAATTTAAAATGGCCGCCAAAATAAGGCCGAATTTGCGAATTCCGCTCCGATTCCAACGAAAGTCGGTATCTGGGGTTTTTAAGGTCGCATATAACGAATTTATGATCAAAACTTATAAATTGAAAATGGCCGCGCAAATATGGCGGAACGTACCTAAGAATTTCACGTCCAAAAATGGGTTTGGAAACTTTATCTATTATGTCGATTCGCAATGGTGTTTTTATGGGAGCGAGTTGTTAACCCTCAGCCCAACCGACTTAAAACTCTGTTTTGTGGCGTAGAGAACTCGCCATTCGACCGTCTGCCTTTAGCTCGTTCTGAAGAAGTACCCCGGGGGCACCGCGGGGAGGTGGGATTAGGACTTGCTAACAGAGCTGCAGTGACTCTTCACGGGTTTTGATAGAAGTGACAAATCGGTTGCGACTACATAGGGGCGTCTTTTAAAAAGCTTCAGAGGCCTAGGTCTAACATGAGTTCTGTGGTCTTCAACGCTATGGACTAGCTTATCGGCCTATAATACTTTACCGTTTCATGATCGAGGTCTACCTATACTTTTAGAATAAAGATCATGTTTATTTTCATCCAGGACCAGACCGAACGGACGGGCCAGGCAGAACAACCTGCCTGTCTAGTTGTGTAACTGCCTGCCTATGTAGCTGACCTCCTGAGATATCTGTATAGTTGTATCAATTTGTATACGAAACAACAAATATGTTAGCTTTCAGAATACACCAAGATGTCTATGTGCTCTCTGCGAAGTTGAACTACAGATTCGATCCTAAGTCACATCCAAGAATAGGAACCTGGATCAAATTCACCAACCAGATCTCGCCCAAGACTCCCCCATCATGAAAGTCCAGCCAAGCCACACTACAACGAAGTTCAACTAGTTTCACACAGGTGGCGCCAAAACTCAATACAAAAAAGCTCACCACACAGGTTCTTGTCCCGAATAAATCTCACACCCGAGCCTACAACCGATGAGGTCACTGTGCTGGTACCGCCATAGCCCTACTACTAGTAGATATTCCATCAATTGTCAATTTCACTATCTCAGAATCTTGTCGTCTTCGCCTATATCCGTTTTTTAACCGAAATATACTACTGATATCTTTTATTCCCTGATATGCACTTCTTGTTTTTTATCTTTCTCGAGGTCATCTTGGACGTACTTCAGTGTCGGGATGTGGTGATCTCGTAGACACGGTTTTCTCTATGTGACAGACGATCGAGTCGGTAAATTTGTTTTGTCACGTCACATATTACAAACCCATAAAAATTAATATTAATAAAAAGAGCTCCATCATCTCCAGCAAACAATTACAAAGTTATTTTCATTTTGCGCTTAACTTCAACATTTCACACAATCTCTTCTGCCCATCTTTCTACATGCAGTAAATCTTTCAGTTCCTGTTTACCACTCTACCAAACCACCAGTAACCAGGACAACTCATTGTTAATTCCTTCCTAAGGTAAAATTTTGGATAAATTTGACCTGAAAGCTTTAATTGATTTTTTTTATTGTTCCCATTTCTATTTTTCGACCAATGTTTGCTGCAAGACATTACATGACATGACACATGCCAAATCATGGACTGTCAGTTTAAATATAGGATAATCCCTGAACTGTATGTGTAGTCTTAAATATCCATCTAAAAAATAGACAACTCAGATTGATTAATGAGTAAAAATAACACAAATCTTTTAAGTTATTAACTACAGTAAATTGGTGGTGCTAACTACCGAACAAGCACGAACTACAGAGGATGTAGCAGAGTGGAGCTTGGGTATATAATCACCGCGCTTTTCACACAAAAGAGTCTTCCCATTAGCTGCAAAATGCAAGGTTATATTATGTATAAGATATTTCCTGCAGGAAATTGGGTCAAGTTCCTTTTTGTGCAGCACTGCAACAGCATCCGTCAGTCCCTGAATAGTTTGCAACCATCTAGCCTTGTCCTTAGGTTCCTCTTTTATTTAGTGGAAACAATAACGTTTTCTTGTAAGTTAGTATACAAAACCCGAGAAGTCTAGTTTATTCCGGCTAAGAGCTTCATGATGAATTATATAATTGACATTGGTTAACCCGTCAACGAGATAATCGTCAACCTAGAAAAAACGGGCAGCAGTTCTGCAGATGAAGAGATGTCTACTTGTGCGTTTTGTTGGTAAAATAAATCTCTGACACAAGATGCCTTCCACAACACAGCAACAAACTTAAGAAGGATCGTACCAACCGTAAGTGGCTTTTTCTCTCTCTACACAAATAATTCACAAGCGCACTTATTTAAGCATAGATATTTTTACCAAAGCGTCGTCAATCACTCGCCGTGTATTAAAAGTCTATAATCTGACGCTTAAAACCACACGTAATTTGTCAAGCTGCCGTTTAGGGCTTCAATCATATTTTTAATGTGCTTATTCAAAGCCGTCGTGGTGAGCACTGAATTGTTGGCGATGTGTAAGCCGTTGGGGCTTTGATTAAATATTTGAGGAAAGTGTTATGTGGTGTGTTGGTGCATAATCCGTTTTGTGTTTTTTGAAGGGTAACAAACCACTATTGAATGTCAATTAAAAGACAATATATTTTGATGGATCGTGGAGGTTTTAATAGGGATTTTAATTTTTAAATGTTTTGCGATTATTGGCAATCTTTTTTTGGTGGTAGAGATAAAGAGCTGTCCTTCTATCTATCTATATTAATAAAAGAAAGTTTCTGTATGCGTGTATGTGCGATGTGTGCGCTATAGCGGGCGCACCAGTGATTGTAGAGCTTCGAAATTTTGCACGAAGATCCGTGGGGATCTCCCATGATGCACCTCGAAGCCCGATTTTCGAAATTCAAAATGGCCGCCACAAAATGACCGAAATTCAAAATGGCCACCCAAATTTGCCAATTGTGTTCCGATTTCCATGAAAATCGGTAACTGGGGGTTTTTAAGATAGTAAATAACGAATGTTTGATCAGAACTTAAAAATTCAAAATGGCCGTGCCAATATGGCCGACGAATTTGCCAATTGTGGTCCGATTCCAATGAAAATCAGTATCTGGGATTGTTTAAGGTAGCCAATAACGAATTTATGATCAGAACTTTAAATTCAAAATGGCCGCGCCAATATGGCGGACGAATTTTTTCAATTGTATTCCGATTGCAATGAATTTGGATATTTAGGGGTTTTTAAGGTAGCAAATAACGAATTTATGATCAAAACTTATAAATTCAAAATGGCCGCACCAATATGGCTGAATTTTTCCAATTGTATTCCGATTCCAATGAAAGTGGACATCTAGGGGTTTTTAAGGTAGCAAATTATGAATTTATGAGTAGAACTTATAAATTCAAAATGGCCGCGACAATATGGCGGACAAATTTTTTCAATTGTACTCCAATTGCAATGAAAGTGGATATATAGGGGTTTTTAAGGTTGCAAATAACGAATTTATGATCAAAACTTATAAATTCAAAATGGCCGCACCAATATGGCCGTTGAGTTTGCCAATTGTATTCCGATTCAAATGAAAATCGGTATCTGGGTGTTTTTAAAGTAGCAAATAAAGAATTTATGATCAAAACTTATAAATTTTAAATTTCGGGGTCAATATAGGAGACAAATTTTGCCAAAAATTGTCATTTCCTGGTCAGCTGTTTGTAGGTTGTTGAGGAGTTGGGGTATCGAAAAATCTTCACTTCCTAGCTCCAAATGGAAGAACATTGACCATAGTGTATCCTGGTAATTTCCTCTATTGTCGTGAAGTTTGCCACATTCTGAAATGTAGGAAATTTCTTAAATTATAGTAATCCCTGACGATTTCGAGAATGCTCGAGAAGAAATATTACAATATTTTTTATGGGTAACTCTAAATTTTTATATGGTATATCCGAAATCATTTTTTTTATTTTTTGTTGTTTTCATTATACTTTTTTCCTACCGCGGACAGTGCACACACGAACTTTTTTTTATTTAAAGGCGTTGCAACGCACGCGGGGCTTATGCTAGTAATCAATATGTTAAAGATGACTTTCAGCTACCTATGATCTCGTCAAACAACTTGAACTGTTTGGAGAGATCTAGCTGTTCACGATGTCACAGCGATTAAGGCGTCCGACTGCCAACTCAGAGGTCCGTGGTTCGATTCTATGCCGCCTTCCACTTGTGTCTCAAAGAGCTTGAGAAAGGCACAAATTAATGACGACCGGAACTCCCGCGTGATGCAACATAAACACTTGGAGTAATGATCGACTAATGCCACCAGCGCGCATATGTAATAACCGAGTCAATATAGAGTTCTGCAATGATTTATGAGTTGATCCAACATTTTACAAGACCTGTGATGATGTGATGTACACAGCCGTGGTACGCCCAATTCGTACGTATGGTTCGCTAGTACGGTGGTCAGCGCTGAGCAGGACCCTATAACGTCATAAAGTTGGGAAGGGTCCAGAGAACGGCAACAATATGGACAACAGGGTCATGAAAACATGTTCTCATGTACCTACTCCCCCACCCCGCGACCTTCACATCAAACACGTAGCCTGGTGTAGTGCCCTCAGACGGGGCCTGAACCTCAAAACCCTACGGGCATAGCAATATCTTGAACCATAGTGTATAGTCGCTGCAACTACGAACTACAACATGCCCTAGATTGACCTTCAGCAAGGACTTCTCTGTCGAAATAGCCTCAAGAAGAGAGTGGAGACATGGAGGCCCCTGAGAAAGTTTGGTTTTCGAATATTCACCGATGGTTCCAAGAAGCCGAAGGCGTCGGCGCAGGGGCTATCTACAGACCACTAAAAGTTCGCTGCGTATACGCTAGGATCTTTCAAGCCGAAGTGCTGGCGATCCTGAAGGCATGCCAGATAATGACTTTTGAACCTACACAAGGATGCTGCATTGGAATTTTCATAGATAGCCAAGCCTTTATAAAAGCTCTGGATTCAGTAATTATGCGCTCCAAATTGCTGGAGCGGTGCATGGCTGAGCTGGATAGGCTTGGTAGAAAGCACAATGCGACTTTCGTCTGAGTTCCCGGACATTGGAACATAGATAGCAACGAGAAAGCCAAGCAGAGAGTCTCTGTTCGTGGTACGGAGACCAAGATTGTCGTCAGCTCAATAACCAACTCAATTTTCTGACTACCATCTGCAGCTGGCTAGCCAAAAGTGGAAAGCACTGGAACCCTGCACTATCTCTATGGCGACTTGTTCCACTAACAACAAGGAAAACGAGATATTGTCAGAATCACGGCAATCATCACGGGATAGTTGGCCCATAGGATACCACATCATGCTCAACGTCTGTTACCGCTGAGATGAACGAGAGAAAAACACTTGTTCACTTCATATGCAAATGCTCGGCTATAGCTAAAGCCAGGCAGCGCACACTATGCAGCTACATTCTGGGATACTTGAAAGAGATCTTCAGACGAGACATCCGATCACTGATAAGCTTCCTAAATTCCACAGAATGGCTTTAGACTAAACAATCACTGAACCTAGGAAGACGAGTTGTGGCAAAAAACGGCCCGCCAAGCGCTACTTGGTTCTAACATAACTTAGGATAGTGGGTGTTAGGACGATTGGGCGTGGAACCAAATCTGACCTTGACCTTGTCCTAAGGTCAAATCAAATAATCACAAGTCAAACCAATTATTAGGTGTGCGCGTGCCTCCGGGTCCAACTAATTTATTAAGATTTGGTTCCCACGCCCAACTATCCTAACACCCACTTGGCTTAGACCTTACACATCAATTGATGTTTGGGTTAAACTTATTTCAGTACCAGTCGTATCCGTCGTGTCGTATCCGTATCCGTTTCAGTCGTATCGTATCCGTCGTACTATCGGCTAGTCGTATCATGGTGCACTGTTTGACAATAAGCTTAGTTCGATGAAGTATGAGAGTAGATGGAAAAAAGGAAACATTGTTACAGAGTGAAACTATGTCAGAAAATTGCCGTGCTGAGCGCACTCGATGTCCCAAAAGTGAAGAACTCAAAAGTCCATCGAACAACCACATTTGTGAACTAAATCCCTTTCCCCTCATCAAAAATTGAATTGCATCCCCTATTGATACATTAGTCACATTATTTCACACCCCCAACTGCTTATATACCTCCTATAATCCGAAAACTTTTTGATATTAAACGCCTTTTCATGTTGATGAAAAACTGTCCCCAAAAACACCACAGAAATCTGATTATGACTACGTTCTGCCATTTTCGGACCATTTGCCATGGAATTGCGCTGTACCGTGCAAATGCGATTACAGTTACACAATTACTATTGATGTCCAGAGAGCGCCCCTTTGCTGGCTATAATCTCATTCGGAAGACTTAGAAATCTCAGTCTCGTACGCCCGGCGCTTTCTACATCAGATGGACTTTCATGGCGTTAGGTTCAGACCAGAAGAACAATGTTTATGAAATGTTGAAGTGAAAGTTTTAAACGGTTCTCCTCCCCCACCCCAACGCGTTGTTGGTACTTTTTCATGATATAAAATGAGCAAAAGTTTACGCATTTTATGTAAGCGCATAACCAACGTTGGTCGACTTTCAATTGTTCATGAATATTGCTTCGTCCATCAATCTATTACCTATCGACAGGACTTACCCGCCCCCAAACAAGGTCTTTTGTCAGCTTAAGCTGTTGCCCTCTATCTGCTGTTGTTATTGCCTTTTGTATATTAAGCCAAGGGATGAGGGTGCGTCCAGTGCTCACCCACATCACCCCTGGACAGAATGACATAAGGGCAAAGTAGTATTCGCACAAGTGTAGAGGGAATCGATACAAAATGAACACTTGACGCAGAAACCATAAACAAAGAAAATGATGACCCTCCTGTCACCAATCTGTTATTCTGATATATAAACTCTCTGCTCTTCACTTAGTCCGATGGACCATGTCCAGTGGGGTGGACCGAGAGTGCGGCGGGCGGCATTTAATAGCTCCCAACGGGAATGGGGCTATCGGCTTCAGAGCTTTTATTGAATGTGCATCAATGGTGTGAGAGCTGTGCTGCTATACGGAGGGTAAATAAAACTGAATTAACCAACTTTGAATTGCTCAATTAGGTCACACGAAAAACCACAGACAAAGTATTTTTCGGGGTGGAGGGCCGAATTCTTTGGATATTAATTAAAAACAATGTCCTGGATTATGTGAACAGATTGGCGAAGAGTTATTGCGATACAAATCTGGGGTTTTTATTTTGTTTTGCCGATATAAATAAGCTTATCATATGCCGGAGTTGTGGGGCTTTGTGTGTGGGCATACGATAATAGCAGATATATCCAATTTCGTTAATTAAAAAGAATTGTGTTCTGATTTAGGCAATCTAGAATGGAACGTTAATATTATTGGGTAATCATCGTAAAACTTTACTGGTCACAGTAAAAGCCGAGTTCAATTCTTAATCGAGATTATGTTTCTCGCATTTATTACTAATAATAAATGTGAGATGTTATGTAAGATTACGCAACGGAAGAGATCTGTATCGTCTTTCATCATATCAAGTTAATTCTGACAGCACAGCACTGTGAAGCACGGTAAGTGTTAGTCATCCACTTAAGCAAGGATTATTGGAACGCGCTTACTTAGAACTGGATTAGCGGATTAAGTTATCTTGTTAGTATTTTTGAATCATGAATGGTTAAAGTGTTCAAATATTGTCATTGAAGCCATTTTCGACTATTAACAATCAATTAGTCGCGAATAGGCTTCTGGAATGTTAGAAATTTCCAGGACTATTGTTACGCTTTTTTACATTTCGAAAGGTAAGTTACTGGACTGTACTGGCAATAAAAACTTTACATTCAAAATTATTTTTTACTTTTTAGTTAATTTTAAAATAAAAGCGTATTTTTTAGTTTTTTTAAACTATATATATTTTATTTTCTATTTTTTAGTCTATTATATGTCTTCCACCATTTTGTGGTGACTGCCATATTAGATTTAAAATGACGTCACACAACTTACTGTATTATACTCGTCATAAACTTTCATTTGATACCCATACCGAGGGCATTGTAAAGAAAAAAGTATACCGCCATTTTGCGTTGGCCGCCATTTTTAATTTGGAATGATGCCACACAGCTAATTGTATTCTATTTGTCATACCTTTTCATTCGATACCCGTACCGAAGGCATTGTAAAGAAAAAGGTAAACCGCCATTTTGCGTTGGCCGCCATTTTGAATTTGGAATGATGCCACACAGCTAATTGTATTCTATTTGTCATACCTTTTCATTTGATACCCATACCGAGGGCATTGTAAAGAAAAAGGTAAACCGCCATTTTGCGTTGGCCGCCATTTTGAATTTGGAATGACGCCACACAGCTAATTGTATTCTATTTGTCATATCTTTTCATTTGATACCCATACCGAGGGCATTGTAAAGAAAAAGGTATACCGCCATTTTGCGTTGACCGCCATTTTGAATTTGGAATGATGCCATACAGCTAATTGTATTCTATTTGATACCCATATCGGGGGATCGAGGAACATAATTGCAAATTCCGCCGCCATCTTCGAACCGCCATCTTGATTTTTTTTACAAAATGGTGACACGTGTTTTTGAAAATACCTAAAAATTTCAAACTTCAAATATCCATAGCTCGAAAACTAAGCGAGATATTAAAAAATTTTATTTTACATTTTCGTCTTATTTTAAGGTCCTTCATCAAAATCCATCATCCATTAACCGTAAAAACGTAACAATAACTTGCAGTTTCGCAAATAAACAGTTTTTTTCTATTTTTTATGAAAACTATGAAGAGTGCAATGTTATTCCTTTTGATACCATCAGCTCAATCAGCATTTTGAGTATATTTCAGCTATAAGAAAATTTTTAATCAAAAGAAAACAGCCCCCACCCCTCCCTCAAAAAACTGCTTATTCCCTACAAATTCTCTGAGCTTTATATGAAAAGCACACATGGATTCCCCAAAAGTAATATCAATGAGCTAAAACGAAATAACTTGCAAACAAAGAGAAAAATTCCTAAACAACATCCATGAAAAAGGAAACAAAAAGGATATTTTTTTGCTAAGGATTTAAACTCATCCTAACATGGTTAGGAAACTTTGAAAATAAATAACTTTTTTTTCTCACAAAATGATTACAATGTCCTCAGAATATATATATTCTCCTTACATAAGGACTCGTCTCCTACGGAATTCCTTTACCCTCTCACATGTAATTGTGCTTAAGGCGATACAACTGCAAACCCTTTGCAAGCCCCGACCAACAACAATAATAGCAGCAAATACTGAGAAGAAAAAAACACCGACGAAGAATGAAAACCGAAACTTCTTGCCAAATTTTCAGCCTTTTGTTGCAAGCGGTGGGGAGGGGGTGATTTCTTTTCTTTTTAGGGGACGAAAGCGGATTTAAGAGCCAAGAAAATTGAAAAATCCACCTATGGTTGCTAGACATAGTATAAATATCTAGGATCTTTCGTAATATTACACCACCAAGTCTACTATACTCCCACAAGCTGATTTGGTTTGCAAGCGAAAAATAATATAATAAAATTCCACCCTCTCGTCCCCCGTTCTACATATGCACACCATTTCACCATTTCATCGCCATTCCCAATTTCAATCGTCTTAAGCACATTCCAGGGTGATTGAAGCGGTTTAAATTGAATTTCATTGCGATGTAAATTCCAGAGTGGCTTAAAGCATAATCCCCGACGGTCGGTTATCGTCCGCCGCCACCCGGGGTTAATGTAATGCCGTAATCGGGGTCTAATTAAACCGATGTAATCTGTTAATTTCAGGCCATTTCCAGCTGGGCAGAATCGAATGAAGGAAGTTTGCATCATAAATAATGCTCAGAGGTTTTATTGTAATGAGAGATGGTAACAATGGTATTTTGAATACACCTGTACTGGTTTGGATGGGGGAGGAAGTAAATCCTTCTTGAAAACTTGCAGAAGGTGTAATTTGATTTCGCGGATTGATTAATTTGTACTTTGATGCTGTATGAACGCCTACGGTATCACCTTTAAGCCAACGCAATTTTCTATATTCGTATTGTCCTTGTACTTGAACTGTATTTCGCTAAAGGGTGTTGTAGAGTGAAATGTGAAACAGATTTCAAAATCTAAAATTACGTAGAAATTGACAAACTAATCAACAAAGGAACACAAAGCCGAGTGTTGGCACACAAATGATGTAAAATTTCTAAGAAGGCGAGTATATTTTAAAAACCTTCATTAATCTTGACTATAAGTAAAAGCAATCGTTAACAGCACATTTAGATCTACAAAATAATTTATTCACAACATTAGGCGTCTCAACAAGGAAAGGCGCGTCTAATCCATTCAGTGTAGTCGACCGACTTGACTTGGTTAATAACTCTCTTCGAAGTTGAGAGTTCAGCTTTTGTTCTGCAATAACACCCAAGTACAAAACTGACTGGGATAGGCTCAGCCCTCGTAAACATCAACGAGGATTTTCAAAACCTTGAATCAACGCGGTGAGCCGGAATCAATTATATTTTTTTTAAAAAAAATGCCTTAACATCAACCAGTGTAATACCATGTTCGCCCTAAGCTGAAATTACGTGATTCCGGCTATTTTAGTGATTTCACCCAAAATCACATTCAAAATCATGTCGAAAGTCAATGCTCAAACCTTAATATCGAATTCAGGTCATTTACCTAGTTTATAGCTACTCCAAATATAATTCGAATTATGGATCATCCAAAATTTTTTGTCGTATAAACGGGATAATTCGAATTATGGCTTAAATCGAAATTTTTCGGATTAAGCCAAAGTTATAAGAAGGTTTGTTCGATGACTGCACCATCTCAACCTGGTGCAGAAAAGATCAGCGATTTGTGTTCATTGAGACTTGTTGTCTGCTCCTTTCTGGTCTGCTCTGTGTTCTTTGAGCCTGCACTGGGTTGAGAATTCTCCCTTTTTTCTGCTCTGACAATTTTTAGGTGCAGAAAGAGGCAAGCAGAAGCAAATTGTTTTGACATTTGTCACAAAAGTTATTGAATTTCAAAAATTGTCAAAAATTGCCAAGGAATTAAAAATTGTGAGTTTTAAATGATAAATAAATATATATATAGATAAAGAACGGTGAAGCTTTTTGGTTGTTGAACATTTGATATACAAATTTGGAAGTGATTAAAAGTACCTAACCTCTAATGACATAAATTTAGAGCAGTTGAGTGCAGCAAAAGTGTTTTTTGAGATTCCTGCTCTTTTCTGTTTTTTTCTGATCTGACATAAATTTGACAGCTGCTCCCAACTGAGCTGCTCTGCTCTGCTTTGAACTTTTTTCGTCTCGTCGAACAAACCTATAATGTAAGTTAAAATCGATTGCGTATTAAATACCCGTTTATACCTTAATTCGAAATTTTGGCGTAAGTTTAAGTTAAATCGATTTAATTTTGCTGCTATAAATTTGGTAATTGTTGATGCTGGAACTGTCAGTTGGCCGTTTTAATAACAGAATTTGACTTTAAATTTGAACTTCACATTCTTCAAAATGGAAAAAACCCAGGAAATATAAAAGAAATAATACGGATTTCGTTAGAAAAGGAATTGCTAGTTGAAATTTAGCCGGAAAAAAATTTAAGGCTTACGTGGTGCTAGAAAAACCAGGCAAACGAAATCATTTCAATTCAGTGCGAACGGTTTCTACATAATTTCGAAATCACTTTCCAAAGACGCGTAATTTTAAGTCAGTGGGAACATGTTATAAAATAGTGAGATTTGGCATATTTTCGAAATTCCGGTTAGTCAAATGAAGAAAAAAATTTATTTAAGAAAAATTTCAGAAAGCATAAAGGTACGTTTAAACGGGCAATTTTTTGAGCGATAATTGCCAATCTGTAGCAATTTCAATAAAATTCGGCAATTGTTTCGGCAATATTATTTCTAATTGCTCCATATATTCCATTTGCTCACACAAATTGCCGAAGTTCCATTTGTCGACGCAAATTGCCGAATAACCAGTGGGTATGGAAATTTAAGTCAATTTTTCTTTACTATTTCGCTTGCACTTATTTATTCTGTGGTTTGACTACGTATCGCTTCTGCAAGGAGGGTTCAGGCAAGTTTCATCGATGCAGAAATTGGCTCTCTCAAATTGGTCTTCTGTTTCGTAATTAATGGGCCAATTTTATTCAAAAAGAATTTAAAAATCACTTCGGGAAATTCGAGTAAAGTTTTTGAATAAAATATCATTTAATTCACAACACAATGAAAATTGCTTCCGTCTTGCTAAAAAAGGTCGCACCCAAATACGTCTATTCATTTTCTTTTTTTTTTGCTTTTGACTCATGATAATAAAAGCGCTACAAGCCGCCGGCGCAAGAAAAACGTTGTCCATATCTAGTGAACTATTCAACTAAATTGCTCGTATATGAAATTATTGCCTAGTTTCTTGGAGGTGAGCCATATCGCTCAATGTTGTTGTTGCAAAACATTTTTCCAAATTGATGCTTGTTGCCGTTGCTTGTTGTTTTCATTGCTCCAGATTGGTCGATTACTGCTGCTCGGCAATTATTGCTCAAGAAATTGCCCGTGTAAGCGCACCTTAACAAACAAAAACATGTTAACACGCAGGAGCGGCGGAGAGCGTGGGGATGGAAGGAAAAGGGCACATGCGTGACACCCAAAATATATCATGTACACCTAATAACCCAGAACGTTAGAGGGCCGTCTCGGTCGCTGGCGACAAAGGGTCGTGGACGAAGTGCCGCACACAAGCAAGGATTTTCATACGAAAACTAAATATATTAGAGCTATTAAGAACCTATAACTGTATAAACTTACTTTTTTAATGAGGACCCCATATGGGAAATGAGGGTCATGCCGAAAAACGACTTTCCCCTTAGTTTCCTCATGAACACCGCACAAAAAAAATTAGCAATACTGATTTGAGGTATGCCTTTATCAGTTTCCCATAAGAGCTCTATGAGGCAAACTTCATTACAAATGAAATGGGGCAATCCCAACATCTGCGTTACGTATTTGGAAAGCTTTTTAAAACGTTTTGAGGTAGGTAATATCCTTAAGCTTTAGTTTTACTCATACAAAGTTTTAGTTTTTGTTGTTGCATAGCTTAATTTTAAGGCAATTATATTGGTGACCAAAAAGAGTGCAATTTAGCATACTCAATAGACCGGTGCTGGTTCGATTACAAAAGTCCAGCAGCATTGGACGTGATTAGTACTCAGTTGGGGGACCGCATTGGTAAAACAATAATTGCGTTTAAAAATATAAAGCGTTCGAGACCGGCGCAGTTATTTTATTACTCACATATCCACGCCGAAATTTTCAAATTTTTCAGCCTCTTTTTTCCATTCATGATCGGGTAGCAATGATGTTTTCGCAATAGAGGCAAGTCGTTAGATGCCCTGCGTGGACGTTATAGGGCAATCCACACAGAGTCCACATGAGGCAGTGGGGCTAGCCTCATAGGGCCATATCTGCTTTCGTTTCTACTCATATCAGTAATGGATACTTTTACTCATATGATAACTTATAGGGTAGAATCGAGTACTGAGTCAGAATTAAAGCTAACTGCAAGTTTATCTGATCTGTGAATATTTTCCATATAAATACTTCACACATATATATGAATACTCCAATTCCAAAACTGCTTCCTTCCATTTTGAAAAACCACAGGCTCCTTTAAAGAATCTGTTACCCATTTCATGGCTAAACTTGCTAAATATATGTCCACCAAGGTGTAAAACTGAAAAAAGTTCACCAGATTGGTTAAAGAACTTTGTTTAGAGGTTGAAACCGCCATGTTTTTTTCTGATTCAATTAAGAAGAGTTTAGGACCGTTCACATCGCAAACGCAAACGTATTCCTTTGCTTTCTCCTCAGAAGGTCAGTGTACGTTTATGACTCTAAAAAACAAAACTCTGCATCGCATCGCATCTCCCTTTATAAAACAAAATTTTCAATAAATTTCTTATGTTATAAAAATAAAAATTCATTTTACAAAAACAAAAATAATCTAAAAATATTTTTTTTAATAAAAACTGCGTGGCATTCAGCAATGAACATGGTAACTTTTGAATAGAAAGAACACAAGAAGGAAAATCCGCACAGCCACAGAGAGACAAGACCACGGCGTCTTAAAATATCTTTCTTGGCATTGTTCTTCAGTCTAATAACGCCCCACTAACAATCTCTAATCCATGAACTTCATTTTTTCAACACTCTGCGCCGAGGTGAAAAAAATTGTTTTTTTTCTTGTGTCTGTTTATTTATTTGTTTGTTGTTTGCTGATAATTCAGCCGTGAATCACTAATACTGGTGTGTGTGTGTTGCTGGTGGTGCTGTGCTGTGTGCCCCCTTAAATTACACTCGCCTAAATCCATCAGCGAAACAAATCCTCATGGCATTGCTGCTATATGGTTTGTGCAAATTGATCAGGAAAGGTGGAATATTTCGTGTGCGATTATAAAGAGATACCATAGGTATTTTTGTTGTTGTTAGTGTTGTTGTTGGTGATCTAAAAATATGCCGTCAACAACAACAAACGCCACAACAGAATTGCTGCATGATTTTTTAAGAGATAATTTTTGTTTTCATATTTAAAAAACAAATTTCTCCCGACGATAAAACGCCCCTAATACGCGTCGGTATGGTTGTGCACAAATAGTTCCTAATCGGCCCAATTAATTGACCGTGCTTATAAAACAATCACCGCCAGATAAGTCGGAAGCTTCTGCCTCCCCCGCGCCCCTGTCGAAACCCAGACACGACCGACTGCCAATTGAGCGAAAAGAAAGAAACTTTTTTTGTTGTTCTTATTTTTAAACATCAAGACGCGTTGATTCGATTTTCGCTTGAGACGCTCCAACGAGATTAACCAAATGAAGAAAATGTTTGGCGCGACGACGACGACGACAACATCGTCGTATCTCCACCGTAGAACTAGAGTAACAAGAAAGACCGTGTGCTAAAACGTCTAGCAGCCTCCTACACCACCCTGAGGGCACCTGGCGCGCTCCACCAGTTCCCATGGTGTACATTCGTCGGTAGATCCGCATTGTGATGGCGCCTTCATTTAACATGTCTCTAGGGCTTATTGGATCGTCGGGGGCTCTGCTGTGTTGTACATCATCAGTATAAACGATTCCTCCGCCTATAAATACCCATCGACAGCATTTTCACAAATCAATCAATCTCGATGCTTACGTAACAAAGATTGGAGGAGAGGTTCACCTCAGCCAGTTGCCATAGGAGAGTCGATAGTATGACTTTCAAGTAAGTGGAGATTCCCGTCCGAGGACAACAGCAATTCAACAATTCATCAGTCGAGATTGAATTAAGTCTTGGTAGATGATGTTTTTCTAATAATATTGGACTAGATGAAGAAGAAGAATCAATGATCACTCATCCTCAGCTCTTGCCCCCCTTGAACATAATCCCCGAGTGTATTTCTAGCACAGCTATTGTTGGTTTGGCGCTAATAATAGTCAGAATACCTCCAACCGAGAATCATCAGACACCCCAAAGACTCTGGGTCGACTCTAGTCGCCGAAGTGCTGGGGCTTTCGTAATTGAAACCCAACGAAGAAAAATTTGGTTTTCTTTCATTTGTTTTGTTGTTGTTGTTGCTGCTGCTGTGAGGGTTCAATACTCATTAATTTCCTAAACCCCCACCATAACTCTATATTTCCACGCAATAACAGATCCCCCAAAAAACTCTCGACCTAGGCCAACACTCTGCTATCACACAACCACCACACGACTATCTTCGTCTTCTCTTTAAAAAAAAAATTGTGACTTCTTCAGTTATGGAAATTGCCCAGATCGAAGAACATAAGTCATCTAAAAATATTCCCGTGCGGATTCGAACCCGGGGTGCATGCATTGGTAGCAGCCTCTTCACACCGATACTATGTATGCCTCCTCGACGAGGAGGAGGAGGACGAGTTGAACGCCAGATTTTCATTCTTTACTGCACAAGCACTTTGCTGACGTCTAAATTGCGCGCTCAAACGTTCGGTGTTTGTTCGTTGTCTGACCTCTTAATTAGACGCCCGTTAAGAAGCTATTGGGGTCGATTTGGTTTGTAAATATCGACAATAATTGATGAATTGCCGAGGGTGGATCTAGATGGGGTTGGCGGAGGCGCGAGGAGTCTCTCGAAATGTTTTATTGGCGGAATGCGAGGGAAAATAAACATTGTGTTGTTTTTTCGGTAATTTGTGTATTGTCGATGTTATTTTTAATTATGGCCAAGATGGGGCAATTTTGAGTCATATGAAAAATTTATTATTATTTTGATAGCATTTAAAATAGATAAATTGACGAAGGATTTCTTTTCGTTGGTTGTTTTTGGGTGTTAAGTGAAATGATTCATTCGTGAATCAAACGTGATAACCTGTTGGCTGTTCGCCATTTCTGTTTAGATTGGCAATGTTTAACATAAAGTTAGATCAGATATGTTTTTTTTCTTCTTCTTCTTCTTGCTAATATTATTTAGACTGTCTGACTATATTTTTAGAATGGTAATAGGAAGTCTTTTGAGTAAAATGTATCTTTAGTATTATGTGTAGGCTATGTTCTCCGTCATGAAGTTAGATTCACCTCGTGAAAAACCTGAGTTTTAACAATACATTCCAAAATCAGAAATTCTGCCATGGTTACAACTTCGCAAAAATAATGTCATAATGTGGATGTGCCAAAATTTTTGCAAATGGCATCAAATGTCATAGTGCTTTGATTCTAATTAGATCTGTGTTCGATAACTGTTAAAAAAGGTAAGATTAGAGAAGAGCAGCTCAGTTAGAAGCAGCTGTCAAATTGATGTCAAACAGAAAAATAAGAAAATAGCAATAATCTCAAAGAACACTTTCCTGCTCAACTTTGCTCTATATTCCGGTTTTAAAGGTTAGATACGAATGTTATTTAGAAGAATGTTATTTTAGAAGAAGAAATATATGCCAATAAAAACAATTGAATAGTATCAAAATGTAATTTTTATAAAAATTAATGTATATTTTTTACGAATAAATCATTCATAAATCAATTTTCCGATTTTTCCTGTTTTCCATTTGACAACTGTCAAAAAAAGAAGAAGAAGAATTTTGCTGGCTCCAACAAATTTGGTGAAACAGATAAAGTGAGAATTCTCAATTCGCATTTGAAGCCTAGTATGGAGTTCGAACGAAATTCCGTTCCCCATATAAAATACACGTAAAAAGATGCACGGAATTCCGTTCACCAAATTTTTCCGTGCCCTTTTTGTTTTATGAGGACGCAGTTCGAACGGAAAAGTATTGGTAATATTTAGCTTGTGCAATTCTCTAACAGGTGGCTTGAAGGGAATTGGAGACTTTTTTCCGTTCATGTTGGAACGGAATAAATGTTAGACAATTATTCCGTGTTGCGTTACGTAATTTTGACAGAACGAATAAAAAACAGCTATTGCCGTCAGTTCGTGGTTTTATATGTGATTTTTAACAGTCAGCTGTTCGCTTTTTCTCAACTGTTAGCTTTTCTTCACGGCATTCTACACGCAATTTTTCCGTGTAGAAATATTTACCAAAAATGCTGAACGGAATTCCGTGCGAACTCCATACTAGGCTTAAAGCCTAGTATGCTGTTCGTGCGGAATTCAGATTCCCCTTTAAAATGCATGTAAAAAAAGTGTGCGGAATTCAGGTTGGAGGGCGGTCTGAATTCCGTCCATAAAATCAGTACGCTGTTCAGTCTGAATTCAGACCGCAAATGAACTTTATTTCTCTAGAAAATGGATGGCGTTTTTCCTGAGTGGAGACTTCTCGTTTCATTTTCCGCAAGCCAAGAAATAAAATTTATATTTTCTTGAGCGGAAATTTTGACGTTTATCATTTTTATGCGGAAAAAAGTTGTTTCGGGAGTGTGATGTGTCCAAACAGTCACTATTTATCAGTCGGGTCTACCTTTTCTACATAACTCTCCCAGCTAAGCGGAATTCAGACTGGTTATATGGATTCTCTACAGAGCGGAATTCCGCACGAACAGCATACTAGGCTTAAGAGCCGAAAAAAACAGTCAAAAAGTCTCAACGAACGCAAATTGCTTATTACGAAACGCCATCTCTTAGCTGCTAGAAGAATTACTTACTCATTAAATAGAATCAAAGTTAAATACTAGAAAGAGAAAGAAGTGTGACGCCAAGCTATTTTATATTTTGCGTTATTTTTGTAGTTGTCGCTGTGACTTCTCAGCGACTTGTGTACATTCGTTGATAAAATTATTGATTTATTATTGCTCCATAAGGTGATCGATGTTTTAATCCGTTTTGGCACGTTATCGAAAGATTAAAAATTTAAGGAAAATTTCTAAAAATTTAGCTGAAAAGTGGGGATGTTCGTCAGGTATTTACGTATGTGCATCTTGCAGGACACGACTTTCAAATGAAACACCTTCAGTATCCAATGAAGATCTTGTGTAGATGCAGTGCAGTCTAAAATCAAGTGAATATTTGCAAAACATCCAAAATGAACATTTCATTTCCGAAGATAAGTTTCAACATAATTCAACACAAACTGACACAACAGAAAACCAAGACATTTTGAAGCAGGTAAAGGGGAAATTTTATGATCCGTTAACTTCTACTTCTATGAAGACTATGATACTGACATTGCACCTAAGTCATGAAGTGACAATAGACTTTCAGAAGAATTTAGAACATCCAGAAGACAAGCGAGAAAAGAAAAAGATCAATTCGGTATTTTGTCATCTCCAAATCCTCGTGGTGGCCGTAAACTACCAGTCGAGAAAGAAAGTGAAATGTTTTTGTCTCAGAAAAGACATTAGTCGAAAGGTAAAAAAGATTGTGTATCCGTTAAATTAGATGACGGAAAAAGAACGCACATACAAAAACAGCTTCTGATGTGCAATATTGATGAACTTGGTCAGCAGTTCGAACGCCCTGGTAGGTTTAACAAAGTTTTTTACTCTAAGACCCAAGCAATGTATCCTTGCTGGCGATTCTGGAACACATATGCTGTGTGTTGTGTATACTTACCATGAAAATGTAAAGCTGACGCTGAATGGAGGAGACATTGCCAATTTCACAGCTACAACTAGCATGCATCTTTCATCTTATAAGGATTGCCTTCCCAAGATGATGTCTCCCAGTCCAACACCGATGTGTTATTTAATGATTGCAAAGACTGGCAAGATAGAATTTCAAATGAAGAACTATGGCGCCGTGCCGGCCAAGAAAGGATAGACGACCAAATCAGGCGAAGGAAATGGAATTGGATTGGCCACACCTTGCGACGCGAAGACGATAATCTAGCCAAACAGGCCCTCGACTGGAATCCGCAAGGAAACCGTCGAGTCGGAAGACCTAGAAAAACTTGGAGGAGAACCCTATTAACAGAGGCCGCCACAACTGGGAGATCCTGGTCAGAGCTGAAAGCTGTCGCACAAAACAGAGTCCGCTGGAGGGCAACTGTTTCCGCCCTATGTCCCATGAGGGATTATAGGAGCGTTATGTATGTAAAGACATCTCAAAATGAATGTTGCAAATCTTGTCCTGGCTTAGGTGCAATTCGTGATTATTTAAAAGATATATCTGATAATAATTTAAATGGCAGACGTACAGTTCGAAAAATGGGTTGGTACAGACTATCTACACGAGTGCTGTATACTGATGATTTTGTAGGACATATTGAAACCCAATGTCTACATTGCATAGGAACAGGCGTTTTATTTTAAAACTCTCAAGGAGACTATCGAGGAAGCGAAATCCTCGTGCAATGTGATTTTGCAAAAAATTATAGGTTTGTCATCCAAGATGTTTCTCAAGCTTTTCATTGGAATAACGAACAAGCAACACTTTTGACGTCGGTTTTTATACGCTTTATGTTAGCTTCACCTGTATGTTGTATCTTGCAACTTGCGGGGCCATGCGACATGGGATGGTCTTGGAAAGAATCTCAAACGTTTAGCAACACGTGCAAGCTTACAGTTATCTGTAAATAGAGCAATCATTACACCTATATTTCTTCATACATTTCTTCAAGCTATTCGGTCGTTCTAATGCGCCATTCGTTTTGGTCAATTAACCCTTACAGTGGTAAACATTCTCCTTAGGATTTTCCTTTCGAAGGTTTTGAGATGATAGTCGATCTGCTTGATCAATGTGCAAGCTTGAGACCCTTGACATAGAACGGCGGATTTATGTTTGATCAATGCTTCTCTCTAGTATCATTTCATAATTTGCCAATACCAGCATCCACCCAATTCTTTGATCTTCTGATCTTCTTAACTGTTCAAGTCGGCGTTAGGGAAAACGAACAATTAATCAGTGACGACTGACTGTGTGACGTCAAAGAAATACATTACATAAATTTGGTGGCAGCGGTGGGATACGTACCCATGGCTCCGAAGAGACTGTTCAAGTCGGCGTTAGAGAAAACGAACAATTAATCTGTGACGACTGACTGTGTGACGTTAAAGAAATACGCTACATAAATTTGGTGGCAGCGGTGGGATATGACCCTTACCATAGAACAGAGCAATGAGAAATTGATCAATGCTTCCCTCTGGTATCATATTATATTCATAATTTGCCAATACACCACCATCGACCCAAATTCAGAAAATGATCTTCAAACGACCTTCAAAATCACTATCAACGAAAGCATTTCTTTCCTCTTTAACGCCAATATGACAATTCTTCCAGTGTTTTTTGCTTCAACTAAAGTAGAAACATCCAATTATATCCCAAAAGTTGCTCTTTAATAATGTGCTAGCGACCACTTCACATTGTCCTTTTCCACGTGGCCATTAAAGAAAACAAACTCTCATATTCACACTTCGATTGCTTTTTTCTTTATTTTTTTTGTTCATTTTTTTGCTTTTCAATTCGATTCGTGATTTTTTTTTATTATTTTTTTTGTTTCATTGTACCCAAAAAGTGTCCCAAAAAAAACTTTGTACAATATCGATTTTGGTGGCACCGTTTGCTGCTACGACATTCATGTAAACACCTTCTTCCCGGTTTTATTGTGTTCGAATTGCGAATTTCTTGGATACTGCTGTAATATCCATTAGAGAACACCTAACCACCCAAACTCTGGCACCGTTAAATGCAATAAAACATTATAAGAAGCTGCTTTTTTTTTACGGGAAGCATGCATTAAAAGGGCGGGCATTCAACGGAAATCGATTTTGGGGAGTCAATGAAAAAAATATCCCATTTGGTCTTCGTTCGTTCCGTTTTTTGGTTTCTTTCTTGTGGAATTTTTCCTTAAGGATCACTTTGTCAAATGTATATGTCAGGATGAGAGTGGAGGGAAAATTATAGCTAGTTAGCCATAAACTGCTACTAAATAAATAATAAAAGTACATTGGTCTATAATTTACTTTACTGCATCTTCGTGTTTCTTTGTCGTTTATTTAAAAGGCATGTCGTAAAAATAGAGAATCCTTGAACTTCAATTGACTACGACCGCCGGCAACAAACCCAACCAAAAATCGGGATTATATATAAATTATAACTTCAATTGGAGACAAGGACCACACGGTAATAAGCTCGAAATTGCTGTAATTGAAAAATAAAATTACTGTGACATGATTCCCCATTAAGGAATGTATATTTCAAAGTGGAACGAAAATGTCACTCCTTTTCGATGTTGTAAGTCGTGTGCTTACTATTTCCTATTTTTAGTTTAGTCAATTCACTCAAACCACGTCAAGGCACTTCATCACTTATTAACCAACCATAAGGGATTCTTTTTCCTGTCCCATCAAGAGAGTAAACTTTCAACCGAGCAATTTTCACAACTACCCCCTCTTCTGCATCACCCCGACATCACTTAGCATTCCCAAAAAAAAACGAAATCCTTTTTCGGTGGTGTATTTTCTGAGACCCGAGCACGTGTCGAAGTTGCTGGTAAATTTTTAATCAGATTCTGAGAGTAGCTGATGACTGGAGAAGAGAGAAACAAGAATAACAGACGAAAAAATAGGAAACTATAATGGATCGACGTAATTCCCTGCTTTCCTCTCATTCGAAAGGACATGCACAACAGCAGCCATATAAAAAAATTGTAAAAGGAGCAAGAGAGTGAACACAACAACAACAACAACACGGCAACAAAAGAAAAGAAATTGATTTTGTGCTGTTGTGAATCATTTGCGAGTGTGTAGTTTTTCTAGAGCACCATCGTCTTCGTGCTGCAATTTCATCTCGAGTCCTTCGAAGGATTTTTCTTTGTCCTCCTACTCCTCATGCGCCAGCAAAAAGCAGCTTGAAATCTGAACTGCAAATTAGCATTTTGTTATCGTCCTTCTGGAGTGCTTTGTTTTGTTGCCCTTTAGCCAACCCATCTCCTCTTCCACCAACCCCTCTTCCCTTCTCAGCACTTCACTACCATGGGTGGAAATGCAGTTCAAATTAAGAACACTTGAGGAATGAGGATAGGAGAAGGGCAACTGCAATAGATTGACCTCTGTTGCCAGTTTGGCAATATCTAGACGACTACACACAATGATGCTCTCCAAAACTGGCAAACGGACTAAGTTGAATCCGTGATGCACTGAATTTTGCAACAACTTTCTAAAGAAGAAAGGGTTTTATCTTCAAAACTAGTCGGATTTAATCAGTCGAGAAAACAGGATCTACTAAATAATATAAAAACAATCTAAAGTAGCGAGGGTTAAGACCAAGCAGAAAACGAATTTCCTTGAACTTCGACGGGATTATTTTTAGAAGCCGCCATATTGTATGTTAAATGTCACATAAATATGTATGGAAATGAATTTTTATAGAGCACGAAAACCTACATAAAATTGATTTTATTTAACACCCATGTAAATCGAAAATAAATATTGTGGGAGGTAAAAAGCGAAAATCTATTTGAAGTGGAAAAGAAGGTCAATCGCTTAAGAAGTTTAATTCGATAAATATCCAATGAGAAAAAATAAGGTTGTTATTTTAAAATTTAGTTAGGTTAGTTGTAGGGTTGTCGGACCGGAGACCCAATTATCGCTTTGATACACAATTTTTATGGTATCAAATACGCTTCATAAATGTGGGGGCAGCGGTGGGATTCGAACCAAACGCCTCCGAAGAGACCGTTTAAGTTGGCGTTAGAGAGAACGAGCAATTTATCGGTGACGACTAACTGTGTAACGTCAAGATATACGCTAAATAAATTTTTGGTGACAGCGGTAGGACACGAACCTACGCCTCCGAAGAAACTGTTCAAGTCGGCGTTAGAGAAAACGAACAATTAATCGGTGACGACTGACTGTGTGACGTCAAAGAAATATGCTTCATAATTATTGGTGGCAGCGGTGGAACGACGAACCCACGCCTCCGAAGAGTGTTCAATTCGGCGTTAGAGAAAACGAACAATAAATCAGTGGCACGACTAACTGTGTGACGTCAAAGAAATACGATACATAAATTTTTGGTGGCAGCGGTAGGACACGAACCCACGCCTTCGAAGAGCCTGTTCAATTCGACGTTAGCGAAAACGAACAATCAATCGGTGACGACTGACTGTGTAACGTCAAAGAAATACGCTACATAAATTTCGGTGGCAGCGGTAGGATACAAACCCACGCCTCCTAAAAGATTGTTCAAGTCGGCGTTAGAGAAAATGAACCATTAATTCGTGATGTCAAAGGAATACGCTACATATATTTGGTGGAAGCGGTGGGATTCAAACCCACGCATCCGAAAAGACTGTTCAAGTCGGCGTTAGAAAAAACGAACAATTAATCGGTGGCATGACTAACTGTGTGACGTCAAAGGAATACGCTACATAAATTTGGTGGCAGCGGTGGGATACGAACCCACGCCTCAGTCTGCAGACTGTTCAAGTCGGCGTTAGAGGAAACGAACAATTAATCGGTGACGGGTACAAACGTGATGATTACGATTACGTTTATTAAAAATACAGTAAGTACGCGTACGTGGCCGTCAACCGCAGTGGAGGATGTTAGGAACTATGGTAGGTAGCAACTTTATTTAAGAGCTATGGGGTACAACAAAGGGCGTTATATTGATAGCAGCGGAAACGAGTATCGGTTATGTCCAAAGAAACCGGCTACACTGGATCTCGGATCCAACCTTCAAAAAAATAGAACGCAGGAACTCCACAAAGCGACTCGGACAAACGTCATCGGTTTGAACGGGAATACTCCGAATTACACCGGGAGGTAAAGAGAAATGTCCGGCAGATAAACGAACTCACAAAAAAATCGGAAAACCCTGTAAACACAGGCAACAGTAAGATGCTGTACCAAATTACTAAACAGCTCTAGGGGAAAGCACTATACTAAAAAAATATGCCGTAAAGAGTGCGGATGGAAGATTGCTGTGCAGTGACAAGGAGCAACTCCAAAGATGGAGAGATTATTTCTTCATCGACCTGAACGGTTCATTTTTACAGGAACCTGAAGAAGACAGCAGCAATGCAAGACAGAAATAGTAACCGCAAATATGCAATGGCTAATAGTAAAGCTGCTGGAACCAACTTTCAACTGCCTCAGATTGGATGGAGTATAGTTACATCTAGCCTCGAGGGTCACGTTCCTAGGTACTATTCTTGGCACTAAACTGAACTGGAGACTCAATATTTAGGAAAGAGTTAGAAGGAGCATTGCGCCCAACACCAAGGGACGCGATAAATACTACCATCTACTCTCTTCAACTGGACCTCCACCTAGCCTCTTGTTGCGCGGGAAATGGGTACTAGTAATTAGGCTATTCCGGTATTGGATCAAGTTTTGGTTTGCGTCTTAACTAAAAATTTTTCGTGGTGTGGCGGTGAGCCCCGTTGTGAGCTTTATTCGGGACAAGAACCTGTGTGGTGAGCTTTGGGTGTGAGTGCCACCTATGCGAAACAAGTTGAACTTCGCAGTGGTGAGTTAGTGTGTCTTGGGTGGTCTTACATGCTGGTGAGTCTTGGGTGGGATCTTGTGGGTGTTTGGAGGATATTGTGTCTTGGGTGGCCTCTCATGATGGTGTCTTGGCTGAGAATCAGGGGTTCTTGGATGGCATTTTGTGGGGGCTTGAAGGACCCGCAAAAACTTTTCAATAATAATAATAAGAAATATATTTTATTTATGCGGGATCCTGTGGGGGAGTTAATCTGAGCTAAAATTATTGATGGAGTTTGCATATTAGTTTTGGTGATAGCAAAGTGGCAGGTGGAACTTACTTTTGTCACACGAAGATACGCAAGGAAACTTGAGTATCGCCGGATGCTAGAACGCGATTTCCTTAACTCCTGCCATAGTCTGTTCGCATAATAAACGAGAAAGCCATTTATTGTTCAACGACCGAAGTCAATACCTATTAACACTAATTAATAAAATCGAGTCCTTATAAAACTTTATGCTAAATTGATTAAAATCCTATTGCGTTTCTTCATATTATAGACTTCTCCTGTCAACAATTTTATTTACCTGCTAATTGGAATTCTTTCAGAATCTCTGCTCTTCTCTGAATGCACTTGGCCTAGTTCAGTTTACAAGAGATGCTTGATCCATAAGAACCTTAGACAAGGAAAAAATTTCCCTTAGTAAAGACAGTATTGACCAGACTCAAACTTGACACTCGTAGATTTTTCCCCCTTACGTTGATTTGTTTTCTTTACCTTCAAATATCACCACTATTTTATTCAATAGGGCAAAGAAAAATCACCACTAAAAAAACAACTGTGCTTAATCTGCACGAATTTAATTTGCACCTTAATCGCCATTTAGTTACACACAGGTAGCAGCGTGCCCAACAATAATGCGGCAATATTTCAGTTTCGAAAGGATCACGATCCTGATTACAGCTCCTCCTGGTGCGTTTGCAATAAAACTTATTACGCAGTTTTCCACCTTATTTAAGGCACCATCGTTAGTAATCGCGTACGTGAATATTCATTTTTTTTCTATGTCCCCGTATATAAACTTTTCCCTGAAGAGACACGAATTGCTGCCAGGTATCCTTTTTTTGCGGAAGGAGGACATGTCATAGTCTCTCCCAGAGGCAAGTTTTGTTTCAGTGGAATGAAAAGCTATATTCCCACTTCAAACCACACGCCTGAGATGAGATCCTCTGCATGAGACGTTATATATTTTTTTTTGGTATGTGTTGGTTGGTATATTTATTTGTGTTGGTGGTGTGTGCCACCAGATTGTGAAGCTGCTATTTGCCTGCAGGAAAAAGGATACTTGAGATATATTTCACGCATTTAAAGAGTTTCCTTACGAGCCTTAACTATGGACCACTCAGCTACAGGATGTTGCTACTTTAAGAATGCTCTACGGAGGCACGTTACCTGAATATGTTACGATATTTATCTTATGTTTAAGGATAACGAAAAAAAGGATGTTAAGAGCTTTGAGACGCGGAAGTTTTTTTTTATCTTAATATGCGAATGGGTATTTGATGTTCGTTAGTTTGATTAAATGGGGTTTTTTTTGTCTTTTTTGAAATGATTTGTTTTGAGGTTGATTGTTGAGTTGGAGGACTTCAAAATTGGCCTTACGATTTTTATAATTTTACTATTTTATTGTGAAGTAGAAATGCTACGGTCCATTTGCAGCAAAATATTCTCTATTTTGGTAATAACATCGCAATAAATATGCGTTCTTCGATTCTCACATCAATCACCAATGCATTACTTTTTTTATGTCAATATAGTCCGGGGAAATTAGCATTTTAAGGAGACCAAATTCCAAAATGGTTGAAAATTGCTCCACAGCTTCTTTGGGACTTTTTTAGAAAACAATTTCGGAATTACAAAAAAAAACAGCATGGCCGCCGGAGATATCACTTTTTGGCAAAAAAATCACTCAACCCCTTGCTCTTGTTTTTGGGCAGTTACGCATACAATTTCCACCAGGTTTTTCAAAGCTTTAGCTACTTAACAATAGATGGCTTTTTCTTTTTGAAGGATAAGTATATATATTTAAAAAGATATTTTATAAAGAAAATATGCAAAATACATAAAATCGTTTCCATATTTTATTGTATAAAATATATACCACTTTTATTTCAAAACAAACTCTACAAATACACATTAATCCTAAACAATTTCTTTGAGGTTATATTTTACTGGTAATTGTAAAAAATCATGTTGCATTGGCGATGTACTCGCAAGTACTTACCAAATTGGTCCCCCAATTAAGTAGTAATCACGTCCAATGCTGCTTGTCTTTCGTAATCGAGCCAGAACTGGTCTATTGAGTATGCTAATGGCATCCTTTATGTTCACCAAGATATTGCTTTCTTTTATTCGTCCTATACAATTTCTTAAACCTCAAATTGACAGCGCTCTAAATTTTCCGGCTGAGTTAACTTTTACTAGGAAGTGATCCGATTTATAATTCGCATCTTAAAACGATCTTACTTGGTGGATACTGGAAGCTGCCCTTCCGTCTATGAGTATATGGTCTATTTGATTGCAGTATCTTTCTCTGGGAGATTTCCATGTCTAAATACCCTTTATGTTGTTGAACTGACGATCATATTTTTTGTTATTACAAAGCCGATAACACGTTGTCCGTTATTGTTTAATGTTTCGTTGAGACTTCTCAATTCCAATGGTGGATCTGTGCCTGCCAGTTCTCGCTTCCAAGTTTGACAAGTTTTGACATATAAAAAAATGTATTTGGCTAAGAAAACGTTTTTCAACACAACCAATCCTCCTCCCCCCTATAATTCATATAATTCGATGGTACTCGAGCACGTTAAATGAAACAAGAACTTTATATACATTAAACACGTGAATAGCTTACGTTGGTGTAATACAGTTTCGAAGATTTTCCCTTTTATATGGATTTATTTTTCGATTATATAATCTCCTATTAAAATTTCACATTAAGTAGACAAACACGACTTTAATTACTGTTGTATCAAAATTTTCCCAGAAAGAGTATCAAAAGAACACATCCCCTGCCTCTCCGCCTTCCGTTTCTGCCCCGACCGCTCCAATTTCTTGATATTATCCCTGTTAATCCTCTCAAAAGGATCACTCACATGAGTAAAATCGATTTTGATGCAGGAAATCCTCAAGTTTTGTGCTTTTCTATTTCATGAAAGATAATGTTCGGCGCTTTACTTTAATCTTGCGAGACGATTTCAATATAATAAACATGGTCTCTTTTCGCCCCTGGCCTTTATGATGTCCCGGTTGAATGGTGGTGCTTTGTGTGTAATTTCCCACGTACTTGATTTTTCCTAAAAATACCAACACTTGTCCTTGTCCCCCACCAAACAACAGTTGTGGCAGTCCCTGTGTGTGGCCCCCCAGAGACGCAGCGAGGGATTATTCATAAAAACAGAGGAAGTCCAAGAACCCTTTTTTAATAATAATTTTTGGGACAAGTCCAACCAAGAAGAAAACTTGGGCGAATTTTAATTGGCTGGGGGCCAATATTATTACTTTCACATAGTCGTTATTATTTTTTGTTTTTTTTTTGTTGCTGTAAAGTATTCCCAGCAGAAATTTTTGATATTATATAAAAAAAAATTTTATGTGTGTTTTAATGTTTTATTTTTATAATCGCTAATGCAGACGGAAGTGCGCGGCAAACATAAAGCAGAATGCGGACGATTTTCCGCACACTGCAATTGCCCCTCGTGTAAAAGTACGTGGCAAACTCATTTCCTCTGGCATGGATCCCCCCACACCCTCTGTCCCCCCGTCGTCGTCGGCTCCCTGCCACCCTTTCTTCATGCTCCACTATGTTTAACCACGAGGCTTTGCCAATTGTCCGCGACCGTAATCGTGAGACTTTTTCAATTTGGCCCCGTCTCTGGCATCTTATGCAAATTTTCTTAAAAGGGGGGCTTCTGCTCAGCCCCTCAGCTCCTTGCTTATCCGCTAGATGGCAGGCAGGCAGCGCGACAATGCTCCTTTTCTGTTTTCTGCCCCCAGACTGGGGTCGTCGTTGTGTTGTTCGTTATCGCCGCATTGTGTTCTTTTTGTTGTGCGGCATTTTCTCGCCAAATTAGTGCCTCGCTATAACGTTCAATTGTTCGCTTAATTTGTTTCACTTACGCCCCGAATAACTTGCGATATTTTTTGTATGTGTGTTTTGTACAAAAATTTTCAGCGCTCTTAAAACGGGCGTAAATAATTGACAAAGACACATATTTACATACTCGTAGAATTTCCTCGGAATTTCACGTCTTTTTTTTCTTGAAGAAGGGAAGTAGAAGGACGAATTCGAGTTCCATGGGCTGTGAAAAGGGTAGCAGCAGTCCTTATCGCTGACAGGTGTAGGAACTTGTCTGACTTGTCCCATATTTTTTGTTGAGGGTTTTTTTTCTCTCATTTTACAAAACAAATTCAAGCGACAAAAGTTATTTTTCGGAACGGGCAAATAGGGGTAAATTGAGGTGCCCAAACAATAGTAGAAAATATCCCATCCCCGGCTGTGCATACGTTATTCAATACAGAACCAACCGGATTACAACCTAATATTTCCAGAACAGGCCACCACCACTCTGCACACAATACAACCACCTGTCCCCCCACTCTATTACTTTCACCTGAATTTTTGGCTGAGTAAGATATAAACTTAAGAACAGTGGAAAGGGCTGTACAAACGTGGGGCATTCTTTTTTGAAATACGTCGAAAATATTGAGAATAAATCTTTTTAAAAACGATATTGAAACGTGATATGAAATCGTATGAAAATTTATGCTCTATTTTTTCATGATTTGAAGACGCACATCACGTGGGAATGTTGTGTTTTTATTGTGTTATAAAAAAAACAAAAAAAAACGTAGAATGAAATCTTTGTTTGATTTTTGTTTTTTGCAAGATTAAAATAGAAAAGAATTACGACACTTAAATTAAAAGTTATGCTTTATTTATTTATGCCTTTGTGTGTGTAAAAGCCCGTATTTATTTCTGCGGAAGTTCGGTTTTTATAATAAAATTAAATGGCTTCATTCTATCTTTTTTTTTTAAAAAAGAAGAAGAAAAGTTTAAAATTATTTCAACGAGACGTTCTCATTAGTCGCTAGGTGGCCTGTGTTGACAGATTTACTATATTTACAATGCTTTTCCGCTTTTTTTTGTGTGACAATATAAATATGTTTCGTAATTATTTTATTTGCTCTTTTTTTGAATTGAAATGTTTGTATATATCAGAATAGAAAGTTTTTGTTCGTTATATATGTACATTTATTCCAGCTCTTCGTTTATTGTAATGCGCCATTCTTTTTGGTCGTTACAGGCCTAAATGTTTTTCTTAGAAATTTCCTTTTGAAGCTGGATTGTATGTTTGCTTAATTAATGTCCTACTAATTAATGTTTTATATATTTTCGTCTTGGTTCTTTAGAATTGGGACAATGGGTTTTATTTGTGACTATAAAATGTCTCTATGTATGTCGTCCTTTATCTTATTGTCTGTGATAGCATTGTTCTTAGGTTTATCAATTAATTTACAAATTTCATACTATTATACTACCGCAATATCAATGTTTCGTCTTAATCGTTGTTCTCAATCATGTACACTTTGTTTTCGTATCATTTACCGCCTCTATTCTAACCCGGAGTCTGCACGGCAATTTTTCGGCATTGGCAATCAGAAATTATTGTCATTGCCCGAAAAAATTGACCGTGGAGACGCAGCAAAATGTTCGGCAATATTCCTCTAAAATATTACCAAATGAATTCAGTAGTGGGATTCCGTATCGATTTAGAGTTTAGAGTAAAATATTCTCTAACCGAAAATACTGTAATATTAAATATTTGTACCAGAGTTCTCTAAATTTAGAGTAAATTAGCACTGCGACAGGGCACTGTTCAGTGAAAACGGAAGAACAAAACTCCCACTGGTAGTACTGGCGCATTACGGAACACAGCCAAGGTGTGACACTCGTGACGTTTTCGCTTATCAATGAAATTTTCTGGCATGGAGACTATCTTAGAATATAGAACTACAGGAAGGGCCCTCGCCGAATTTTAGCGTAGTGAAATTCTTTTTGTGTGAGTGCTCACGTTTTAGTAGTTGTTTGTCCATTACAAGCGGATAAAGCGAATGGAATAGAGGAGGTGCAAGAGCGAGTTGAAATAATCAGTTAACTAAAATAAAATCTTGCCCCTACAAATGAACTTTTTACACGCCGTCACTACGCATTCTAATCAGCTTATCCCCTTGAATTTTGCGTGGCATTAGTTAATGTCACTGACATATAGATATGGACTGCTAAATAAGCAAAATCCCATACAAGTGGCACCAAAAACTATCGTTGTCTCGTTCCCCCGTTAAAATCCTATGAACTTTAATCGGTTTTAAAATAAAAAACAGTTCAGTGCATGTCAGCGATATAAACGTAATTAGAAAAAACTAGACAGTTATAGAGTTTTTTCTTCTTTCTCTACTTTCGTTATTTTTAAAAGTTCGTTAAACAGAGGGAAATAACCCTCACATATTTAAAAAAAATACATTTATTTAACGAACAAACTGCTACTAAATAAAAAATAATGATGGAAAATTATTTCTATCAATTATAACATACATCTTATTACTTATTTTCCTCTAAATTCGAAAAAAAATTGTTGTTTACATAGCAAAGGTCTTCTTCTTCTGGAGAAAAATGGTGCCATTGAAAGTTGTCAATTAGCAGTCCATATCTATATGTCAGTGGTTAATGTAAACAAAGAAATACAAGCAGACAAAATTTACATTATTTCGAGTATTTAGCTCAGTGATTTCCACAATTATTAATGGAAATATGTAACATATATGTTTAGGAAGTATTTGAGTTTACCCACTTACCTGAAAAAGGATTTTCCTCGCGGAATTAGCGAATTATTCGTACATCCACAAACTGCACACTTCATTGTTCTTATTTCACTTAAAACTTAACAACTTTAATTGCACTGAAAACAAATTCTTTGAACTTTCTTTCTTCTTTTAATTTAGTTTTGAAAAAAACTGGAAGTAAATTTGATAAAAAACACTCGTTTCAAATAAAAAGCACTACCGAACGCGAGAAAACAATTTATAATTTGACAGTCAACTAACAAGCAAATAGCCCAGTTTGACAGTTGTCTGATACCGGATTTCACTACGGTCACGTACAGGGATTTTACACGCGAGGGCCTTTCCTGTAGTTCTATATTCTAAGGAGACTATACAAGGAACTAAAACTCCGTGTTGTCAATTTTCGTTTGATTAGCTGGCGCTGCAGTCAAATGAACCCCAAAAAACATGGCCGATTATGTTCATCCGCTTCATGGCCAAGTTCGTTTATTCCTAATATATTTTATGTTTACGAAAAACAAGCTTCTAAATTCATTTTATATCAATGCGATTATTCGTAATTAATCAATTTTTGATGTTTCCAATGAACTTTTATTAATTTCCAATGAATTTTTTTGCATTACCCCATTTAATTTTGAACGAATCGTCGAAATAGGTCAAATTCAGCTAACTCCAGTGGGGTACATCGGACAAAGGTGACATCTGTGGCCAAAAATGAACTAGAAGTTTAATTTCTTCTACCCATCCATTTCATGTCATTTTCCCCATAAGAGTTTAAGCTCCTTTTATAGTCTCCTTGTTTTTTGGTGTATAATTTTAATTAAAGTTGCTACTGATATCGAAAAACGGCGAATTCAGTGACAATTGTTCTCACTTGATGTTTGTAAGTGAGATTTTTCTCATTTGATTTTAAAGGTGACATTTCTCACTATGGTGAAGTGACAACCATAATAAAGGCCTATGTCTCTGAATGGGAGCTTAACCTATAACCCCATAGGTTGGTAGCTAGGAAGTAGTTTATTAAAGAACATCGAGACCACAGAATTATTTATTTGTCGATCAGTTCCGACAGTAAATCCACTGTAATCCATGTTTCAAGCCTCTCTCAAGGCCTTTTCGTCATTATGAACGGAGATAGAAGCAAACATATGAATTTAAATAAGCAATTCCGCAATATTTCACTAACTAAAACCCTAACAAATCTCCAAGATTATATATTTAGGCAAGTTAAGTATGCTACATGTAATTACCAACATTCATAAATGAATTAACTAAGCCACCTGCGACCACCCTCGCTCTTCAAAGCGAAGTTAATCACTCTTAAACTAAATCAACTTAAAGAACATAAACATAAGCTCCTTAAATTCCCTTGTTCACTTGTATCTTATAAGGGTTCAGCTAATGCGTCGTTGGTGGTGTCCCACAAAGTCCCACAAACTACACTTGAATCCTTAATTAGGACAAAATTTCATATTCCCGCATCGACCATATAATATTTTAGCACACCTTCCCGCATCTCTCCCCCCCCTTTCGGGAATTAAGGAAAATCAAAGCGTTTTTTTTCTTTTGTTTCTTCTCTTTAATTTTTATATTTCGTGTGTGTGTCATGAAGCCCTCCTTTAAGGTTATTAATATTAATTTAAATAAATTCTAAACCGGAAACATACGTTATATTTATTCAGACATAAATTCACGCATTTCTGGTTGAATTACTTACAGGTGAATCGCACGCAACCTATACTACAGTAGAGCATCCCTGACCTTTTCTCATAAAATATGCAAATAAACCTTTTATCTTTTGTAATATCTCGGATTTATTCCATCAGAAAACAGAAAGTATGTTAATCTCTTGATGCCTTAAAAGCGAAGGCAATTTGCTGCTGGTGTAGGTTTGCGCAAAAAACATTGCCTTTTTTCTCTGATTTTTGCCTTTAAATCACAGCAGGAATTTCGTCTACAGCAGGATATTTGTTTGATGTATGTATGTAGGTGCGTTTGTATGCGTGAAATTGGAAATTGTTTTATATAAATAAAAAAAAACAACACTGAATAAAATTTAATTTAACTAATTGGAAGTTGTCAATTATGTTCTGACAGTCAGTTGAAATTTTACATTAAATTAAAAAGGAAATTGAAGTTAACGAGGAAATTTGGGACAGTTGGGACAGAAGTAGGGACTGTAGATTAAATCTGATTCCTTGGCCTGGTAAATTAATGTTATAAAGATGATTACAAGAACTACTACACATGTATATGTAGGATATATAAATTTTAGATGAGCTGTTATCAATTGCCTTGGATCCGAACATATTGTACATATCAGCATACCGCCCCTAAACTGAGTGACTGAGAATGTTGACAATGCAATCGACATCACAACAATAAGTCACCTGAAGCACAAAAACATCAAATCGTTAAAGATAGACACGCAGACAAGATATTCAAGTACTAATCGTTCCAGTGGTAATATCGCATCTGTACCAGAATCTTATAAGTCATATAAACCAATTCCAAAGAGTAGTCAACCTCGTGATTGCGCCATTCCAACCAACTTTGGCTGTTGTGTACTTGTCATACACAAATGAAATGATACCCATACCCAGGGCGTTGTAAACCGCCATTTTGTGTTGGCCGCCATTTTGAATTTGGAATGACGCCACACAGCTAATAGTATTCTACTTGACAGAACCCTTTCATTTGATACCCATATCGAGTGGGTTGTAAATAAAAAGGTAATCCGCCATTTTATGTTGGCCACCATTTTGAATTTGAATAACGCCACACAGCTAATAGTATTCTACTTGTCATACCCTTTCATTTGATACCCATACCAAGAGGGTTGTAAAGAAAAAGGTAATCCGCCATTTTGTGTTGGCCACCATTTTGAATTTGAATAACGCCACACAGCTAATAGTATTCTACTTGTCATACCCTTTCGTTTGATACCCATACCGAATGGGTTGTAAAGAAAAAGATAATCCGCCATTTTGTTTTGGCCGCCATTTTGAATTTTGAATGACGCCACACAGGTAATAGTACTCTACTTGTCATTCCCTTTCGTTTGATACCCATGTCGGCGAGTCGGGGAACACAATTGCAAAATACGACCGCCATCTTGATTTTTTTACAAAAAAGTCAGATTGCATTTACACGCGAACTATGCATATGTGCAAAATTTGAAGTCGATCGGTTATATGGAAGTGGCTCAAAATACAGGTGAAGCGTAAATCGCTGAAATCTGCATTTACGGAATCTATTTTACACTTCTTGTCACTTTACGTTTTGATTTAGGGCCATGTGTAAAGATTACGTAAGTAGGTAATTACGTAATTCGTGCAGTTTTGTTAGGGTACGGTACGGAATATTAGGTTTAGGGTTAAATCTGTGGCCCACTGCTAGACTTGCTGCGCTTTGGTATTCTGTTTCGTATGGTTCTTTTACAGCGGTGCCATACTGTTTCCTTTTTTGTTTACAGCGGTGGCCATGTTGAATGACATGTCATAGTACAATGGCTTATTAGAAAATATAATCAAACCCAAATTTTATTTTGAATTTATTTAATTTCGACCCATTCCAGTGATGCTGGACAAATTATGTTCCACTTTTAATTATTTTAGGGTTTGTGACCTTGTTTAAAAATAAGACATTAAAAATTTAATAGAACACTTTCAATCCATGCATGAACCCCTCTAGTTGTACATTTTAAACCCCTTCAACTAAATTTAACCTCAATGACTAATAAAACGCTTAAACGAGTTTTTATTTGCCTACAGAACCTATATGAAACCATTAAAAACGTAAAAATAATCAACGATTAAATCTCGTAAAAGCTGTAATAAAACTCAAATTACCAAAAAGCACACAACACAAAAACATGGCAGCGTGGAAAATCTATGCTCGGACTGTCGAAAATTTCCTTTTTGTTTTTTTATTATTTGACTTTTGTTTTTGTTTCATGTTAAAAAAAATTTTTTGAGCTTTATGTGAGATTTCATCCGTTTCATTTGTGGAAAACGGAAAATTTCATTGCACACATCAATCAATCTGCAAGGAAAAATCGCACAGGATATGAAACAGCAAAAGTAGAACATTCATCTCCCGTCATTTCGTCCTTATACATCTTACGATCACCATTCATAAAATCTCTCTCATTTGCAGTAGACCAACTCTATAATGGCCATTTTCCGTTCACCAGCATCAATGGATGTGCATCGTTCGTTCATAGTGTGGTAATCAAATCTAGTTTTGGAACTTCTTATGTCGATATCGCAAAATTTTATGGAGCACTAAGAAGTCATCCCGCATCGTGTCTTGCTTAAGGAGTCAGAATCCTTCAAACTTTCTCCTTGGATATGACAACAGCTTCCCAGAATGCACAACTTCCAACCATAGCCACAGGATAAGATCCATCCTGCATTAGTGTGGCGGCTGCTGGTGGTGGGTGGGTTTTAGTTTAATATTTTTTGTTGTGTGTGTCGTCTCCCAAAAGTCACAAATTGATGGCTGAGATTTGTCACAACTTTGTT
Source organism: Thereva nobilitata (assembly GCA_963855945.1). NCBI lineage: Eukaryota > Metazoa > Arthropoda > Insecta > Diptera > Therevidae > Thereva > Thereva nobilitata. The sequence continues at coordinate 16,726,537 of OY979698.1, forward strand.
GTGTCCTTACGCTTCCTAAAACCGGGAATTTTTTCCGCTTTTTTACTTCCATAAGAAAGTCGAGATTGATGTGTAAACAAAGTTGTTCAGAAGTAGTGAGTATAGGTCTCATCTCTCGCTACGCCATCATGAAAAGTTCATGTCGTGAAGAATTGGTGGCACTTTGTTTGAGAAATTCTTTGCAATTTATAAAAATGTGCGCTTATTTTTTTGGAAAGTGGAACATGGGACGAGCAAACACAACAGGATTCTAGACGTCGTCGTCGGACAGGGAGAAGAAATTAAAAGATCCTTTATGCGGAAATATGCTAAGAGTGAAAAAGTATAAGAGAAAAAAGTTGTGAAAAATTATGCGAAATTTTTGGCGAATTCGTTATGTCATTACTGGGAGAGGAAATGTTAAGTATGAAAAACAACACGCAAATAATACAATTTTTCTTGTTGAGATTTATTACATCACATCAGGTCTTGAGTTGCTCGTAAGTGTAGCATTATGATCCGACATAAATCTGAGTTTAGCCGTAAGGATTTAAAAAGCGCAATTCGTGAAACAGGTTGGGCCTTGACCTGAAGTGGAATCTAAACGATCTCATTTGGTACAACTTAATGTGATAAATTGTAAAGGACAAACATCAGATCTTGCAGGACATTCGTCAAAAAAAATAGGACCTTGGAAAATGCTTCATTATTTATTTCTTCTTCTTTCGTATTGCGTCAAAAACTACTGCGGCCACTTCGGTTGACCTATGGTACTACACCGATATACCTCATATTTGTAGGCCAGACTGCTTCAATAGGTTCAGTAGTATGCCTAGTGGCTTTTCGCTTAGACCTGACTGTTCGAGCAGGGTTTCGTTAAACAACGATACTCTGCTCCTCACACTCGTGGGACACTCACAGAGAACTTATAGAGCTCTTCCTCAAGGTAAAGTCTGCAGGTGGAGTCCTCCGCCCTTCCTATCCTCCGTAGCTGCTAATTCAGGGAGCAGTGTCGGGTAATCCAGCCAACAAGTGTTCTCACTTCTTTCCTACTGCGCTCCAGAAATTTCTTGGCTGCGTTGAAATACGGCACAGAAAAGAGGAAAGAACCACTCAGGGTTGGCCAATCCAAGCGGAGGTTCACGCTTTTTGTGTGATTCAACAACGTCCATTCGGCAAGGGCCCTCTTCACCAAGCTAGTGGGTGCCCCAATAGCTTGTTATGCCGGACCGACGAATATACATATTGTCAAAGCCCTGTCTAGCAGGGGCATCCGCCTTTTCATTTCCATTGGAGCCCCGATGACCCAGGACCTAAACAAGGATAACTTGAGTGATAACTCCCAGATCACTAAGGGCACCTTAGCAGTCCCAGACAAATTTTGACTTGATCCTACGAGACATTATCGCTCTGATTGCCGCCAGGCTATCAGAGAAGAGAAATCCGTTTGTTTTTGTAGACCTTTCTTAAGTTTTCATGAATGCATGGGAGTACGGCGTCCGCCTATGCTTGAAAGTCAGTCGCTGAGGAGCCTCGGCTTATCGCTCCACTGAGTGTGAGGCTTTCACTCCAGATAACGTCTCGTCTCCCACAGACACGTAGATTCAGTACCTACGTACGTTATTACGACCCTTGCCCGTCTCCAACTCATGGGTTCGTAGCTGAGCACCACGCAGCTCTTGAACATGACCATGGTACTACTGCCTCAGATAGTTTCTGTAGTAGACTGGTAGTATGGTGCCCAGGCCCTTTGAAGGGGGGGAAGCTATTAAGCGCCCATAGGACCTTTTCCTTTGTAATAATATCGAAAATCTCCTCCAGGAGTGTCTGACCGTTCCTTGATGCTTCGACCTTATTTTCGTTCTTGCATCCTGGAAAGTGTGTGTTCATTAATAGCTCTATAGACTCGGCCTGCGATTCTGCCCAAGCTCCGTTCGGCTTTTTTATAAAGGATGGACTACAGTAACCTTTTGAGTGGTTCCTGATTACTCCAGCAGACTCTCCTAGGCTACCAATAGATTGGCAATACCCTGCGACTGCGACAATGGCTATGTTGTACAGCTTTAGGTAATCTTTGAAGGGCTGCCAATAGACCTTGTTTTTTAGCAGCTATTGTGATAGCGTTTTCGTAAATGTTGATCCTACTTTTACGAGGGAGTGGTGAGAAATCTTACATCGGTCTACGAGGCGTTATGTGTGATCGCCTCTCTAAGTCCTCCATGCCTACGACAGGAGACACCGCTGGGGGTACACACCTCTTACTGACTACAACTCACCAGCCCTTTTTGCATGACGTTGAAGCCCAGACCGTTACGAGCCGTAAAAGCATTACTTCAGCCTGGCGTGGGCAGCAGGACCCTTAAAAAGGGGATCCCTTAAAGGTGCTGACCAAAGCTGGAACAGTCTAACCGTCTAGCTATCTAGCTGCTATCCCTCCTTGCATTTCCTTGTCTTTTTCTGTTTCTTTGGGCTTCCTAATGCTCAAACTTCTGCTGGATGGCTATCACGCATGCTTCTTCGTCGGACGTAGTATGGTATGCAAAGCATGCTAGAAGAGCACTTAACCGATGCCTACACTGACTCTCAACAGATGCCTACGTCGTATCCTAAAAATCCGCTGGCAAGATAGAATTTCAAATGAAGAACTATGGCGCCGTGCCGGCCAAGAAAGGATAGACCACCAAATCAGGCGAAGGAAATGGAATTGGATTGGTCACACCTTGCGACGCGAAGACGATAGTCTAGCCAAACAGGCCCTCGACTGGAATCCGCAAGGAACCCGTCGAGTCGAAAGACCTAGAACAACTTGGAGGAGAACCCTATTGACAGAGGCCTCCACAACTGGGAGATCCTGGTCAGAGCTGAAAGCTGTCGCACAAAACAGAGTCCGCTGGGGGGCAACTGTTTCCGCCCTATGTCCCATGAGGGATTAAAGGAGGGTTATGATGACACTGACGCTGCATATAATCGGACCGAACTAACCACCCTGCGATGAGGAGGTGTCGGTTTGGCCTGGGACCCTCTATATTAGCTACTCTTATTCACTTATTCGCTGCCTTTTCTTAGCTAGTCACCATATTGACAGCATCCGAAGTCGATCTAGCCTTTCTGAAACCGAATTGCTTTTCCGACAAGACGCCTTCCTTTCGGCGTAAATCACCCTTTCGAAAAGCTTGTCCATGGTGTTAGGAAGACATATTGGCCTGTAGGCGACTTACCCAGCTTTGGGATGAGCACCAGCTTTTGCCGCTTCCATTGCTCAGGAACACTCCTTCCCTCAGACACGCTGTGTATATAATTGGGCGAACTCAGCTGATGCACACTGGCTGCCAGCTTGACCGCTCTGTTCGGTAAGTATTGATTTTATCTTCGATTGTCTCTATAAGATCTATCCTTTCCTGTGGGTGCTCTCTAGAGAGCCTCGCTCTTAGGCCCTGGCCGAACTTATTTCTGTCAATCCCTCTTGGGTTTCTGTACGAGTGAGAAGCTTCTTCCTACACAGTTTCACCCGGAAGCGTATCCACCGGTAAGTTAGCTTCATAAATCAGCTCCAGAGATCTGCAGCATAAGTTCCAAGGCAAGGAAACTGTCCACAAGAACACTTAAATGAAGTTGGTGAAAAATCTGGTGGCAGCGGTTTCTGCAACTGGGATACTCTGTACGAAATAGCAATCACACAAAATAGAGTTGGAGGGCAACTGTTTCCGCACTATTTACGGGGGGAATTAAAGGAGATTGAAGAAGAAGAAAAATAAGCCTCCGAACCGAGAATACCGGAGGTTAAGAATTCATTAAGCGTGAGTGCAATTTGGACTATAATCGAGCTACGGATGGTAATCAGATTATATAAAACACCTACGGCGTTAAACATGAACGAGGATAATCCTTATTCGTGATTTTATCATAAACATAAATCTAGATTATAGTTGATAAAATTTAGGAATGTAGGAAAGAGAGATGAGAGGAAAGAGAGTGATGAAAATCTTCAGAATGTGTGCGATTGCCTGTCTAAAGGTGAATTTACATATCCAACTTTTTTCTGTCGCGCCACTCTGTTTTAAGATTTTAACCAATCAGAAACAATTTGATGCCACAGAAATTGTTTCTGATTGGATGAAATCTTAAAAAGGCGCGGCGCGACAGAAAAAAGTTGGATATGTAAATTCACCTTAAGGCTTCCATGCCTGCACGAGACTTTGACATTTATATTGTAAACCGATAGAAAATGAGTTAGTCAAATCACAATGACATTTGACGCCATTTGCAAAAATTATGGCACATTTACATTATTCCATTTCTTTTGCCTCCCCTTGTACTTAAGTAGGAACCGTACCGTACCTGAAAGTTAACGTAGTTTTACACAGGTTTATGTTTAACGGATGAAGAAAATCCTTGATTCTAAGCAGACTTGCAGTGGATTTGGTCAGATTTTCACCATGCAATAAGGCAAAGATAAATTGTTCATAGAATGATCCAAATTATTTATGTATAATATAGAGAGACTCTTGAGAAAATCATATTCAGAAAATTTGATACTAAAATCGCTTGAGGTTTTTGTTCACCATTAAATCTATTAGCATACAAACAAAAAAACGGTTCGAAACATAACTTTCAAATCATTGTACCTGATTTACATTTTCAGAATAGATAGAATAGATTACATTTTCATAGAAATACACATACATACGAGTATACTTTGTGGCTATGCACATGGAGGAGAAAGAGACGTATAAAAAGAAAATCTCAATCCTCATTAAAAAAGATGTTTAGGAAAATGTCGATGGGATTTCAATAAATGGAAAAAAAATTGTTCTAACGACTCATGGCATTAGGATTACCTTGTTTAAAATCTCGATTTACATCTCAGTCCTCATTATAAATTAAAAGCTCACAGAAATTTCCTAGATTGTCTTGAAACATTTTCAAATCAACTCCAATTAAATGTACACAAATCCATTCAACTCTAGCTCAACACCTTTTTTTAAAACAGCACAGAAGAAGTTATCAATCGCGTGATGACTTACTTAGGCTGACACAAAAACAAAAAACCAGGCCAAAACAAACATGACTACTTGTAGAGGAGCATCCCAGACAGACCAAACAAATTATTAACAGACCAAAGAACAAATAAAAAACTTCTCTCTCACCCACAAAATGTTGTTACAGGGGCGGAGGCTCCGGCATAAACAGTAAACATCACTTTTGCCTGCAGAATGGGAAATCAGGATGGGAAATGGCCAGGATACACTAGGCAAGAGGGAGACTAGTTTTTTTAAATATAAAGAGACGATGTCCCCACCCACCCCCACCACTGGATGATATTAAAATATTACTGCAGTTGAGTGTGAAATTGTTCAGTTAAGCTGAAGTAGACTCTGCAAAAAAGAAAACGTATTAAAAAATATAAAGAACGAAAAAATTGCGCAAACTTCCATTAAAATAATAAAAAGGGTTTTTATGGGTTAAACTTCATTAAAATTTCAACTTAAATGATTTATAACAAGTAAAATTCCTCTTAATAATTTTCATAAATTGATAGAAGTTTTTGGGGAAAAAGTTTATCTATAATTAATGTTTGCAAAACTCTTAAAAGAAAGTTTTCTTTCAATTTCTTCTTTCTCTCGTTCACGAGAAGTTTTTGATTGATTTATTTTATTATTTTTTGATGCATTTCGGCCTTTTGTTTTCTATCGTGAATTTTTTATAGGTTTATTTTTTTTATTTTGGAGGTTTTTTTAGTTCTCATCGTTTTGTATTATGGTAAAAATAGAAGTTTTTTTTTGTTTCGGGAGATATGGCGAAGAAGAAGATATTTATTTATGCGCATTTTTGAAAAACTAATTTATTTGCGGTGTTTTTGTAATAGCCTTGACAGATACGAAATTTAATTTAGATTTGTATGAATCGGATCAATTTTAACTTAGTTTAATTGACACATTATATCTAATTAAAACAGAGTTAAATATGATGTACCATCGATGAGTAAAAACTAAATAAGAAGAAGATTGAAAAAATAAACGTCACTCTGAGTGTTATGAAAATAACGTAAAATCACTATATTTGCGAAAATGTGTGAAAATAATACAAAATCGAAAAGAATAGAGTGGGGGAGGTGGAAGAAACCAAAAAGTTGTTAGTTTTTTGGGTAGTAATGTAGGTGAGCTGAAAAGAACTAAACGAAATGCGAAAATTTTCGCTAGAATGGGGAAGGAGCTTAACAATTTGTGTGTGAAGAAAAAAGCAACAGAAGTTATAAATAAAATTAAAAATTTATAAAAAAAATGCTTAAAAACCAATTCCCATTTTTAAGCAGGTTTCTTAATTCCGTTGAATTTATATTTTTATATAATAAAAAACCAAAACCAAAAACATTATTTTTAATACTATCCGTTATAACATTGGCAATGGCAATGGCAATGGCTTGCAGTAGTAATATCTTTGTAGACAAACCTAGGGCCTCAAACCAAGGTTAATGTTTTGGCTATACAGGCTGATAGTCACACAAGGGCCTTGATCATGTATGCGTTTATTGCATAGTGGATCAAGACCAAATAAAAGGGTGTCATGATTAAGCTGGGTAAGGTTCTGTCTTAGTGTATCATGGGAGCTAAAAGCAGCTGTCCGACTGCATCTATGAAAACCCTATTGAACCTCACTCCGCTCCATCTAGTAGTGAAGCAGGCTCTGGGGGCGCCGCCTCCTACGGGGACTGTCCTCCTTTTAGGCCACTAGACCTTGTAGATCACCTATCGATTCTCAAGAAACTAAACCTGAAGCCAATGCTTTCATTGCCCGATACCATTCCTGCGATACTGGACTTTGACAAACCGTTTATGATTATTTTTCAGAGGTCGGTCAGAATGGCAACACGGTAGGCCCATTTTTAGAGGAAACACAGTCTTTTGTTATACGGACGGTTCCAAAACCGATAATGGGATAGGGCTGGGGGTATATGGCTCAAGGTGCAAAATACCCATGGCCCTTGACACCACCCCCAGTGTTTTTCAAGCTGAGATATTCGCCATCCAGATGTGTGCCCAGTCCTATGTTACACTGCGCCTACACATTCCGTATTTGTCGCCATCGTCATATTTTTTATGGCTTGAACTGGCGTTGAAAAAAAGCAGAACTTATGTGTGCGCGCTATTGCAAGTTTGGCAATGTTACAAAATTTACATAAAACAGAAAAGGAAAATAAAAAATACGAAAGAAAAATGTGGATTAATCCATTTTTAATAAAAAGGGACACAAATTTGAAGAAATTGACAGTACAGAGTCGCTATTATAAACATTCAAGCTGAATTTTATACTTTCCGCCATATTTATTTGAACAAACGTCAAATTATGGTCAAGTTCATGGCCAATTTGATGGACTGCCATAATGGCTTTCCATCGAGTTTGCCATCAGACCTGTCACTCCACACTGCCCGCATGCCATATGTTGTGAGAAAGTAAAACTGATTAAAAAGTCCTAATAAAAAACAAAACGGCAAATCTTGTATTTGATGAATTCTCAGAAGTTCGGAAATATCGATTGCGGAAGAGAATTCCATAATTGTATCGCGAATTTTCAGAATGAACCACCCACCAAAGAGGAGAATTATAAGTGATTTGGGTGTGTGCCAATTGGACTAATTTAATTTTACTTGAACAGAGTTGCTACGAACTTTCTGAAGAGCTTTCAATAAAATAGTCGTTTTATTCCCTAGAATGGCTCCATTTGTCGATATGAAATAAACATTCATCTATTAAAAAAAGTAACCAATTTTCCCAAAATTCTACAATTTTATTAAAGCTGCTTAACAATTATAAAATTTAAAAAAAAAACACCTTCATAAAATTTAAGGGAAAGGACCAACAGGACTAGGCCAACACTAAAAGTATTTCAGCTGAATTGGACTGCGTTTCAAGGATTCTTCTATTAAAAATGATTGATTTCAAGGAATTTCTTATATAATCTTAAGAAAATCGTCCTTCCGTTAAATTAAAATCGCGGTAAATTGATTTTCTTCACAAGCAACCCAAAAAGGAATTGTTTGATGTTATTTTTTTTTTGTGTTGTACTTTTTGGCACTTTGAAAGGAACGGCAAAAGTTCGATATAAGAAATTCTAAGGATATACAATATTTTTTGCCTATGGTAATTTTAATGGAAATTTTTAAAGTAAATGGAAATGTATTGATGGATGTTATTGAATTTATAATATTGAAAGAAATTAAGAAGTAAATATTTGTACACATGATATATATATTTTTTTTGGATTTATGTCGTAATTCAGAATAGTTGGTAGGGCTGGGTGACTTTTTATTAATGACCAAAATAAATCTTCATAGCTTTTATTTTTAAAGTACAGGGGCAATTCATATGCTGGGCACCACGGCAAATTTAGGTCTATAATAGCCTTGAAACACGGCAATTAAAATATGATGAAAATTAGTCATTTATGACGAACGAATTTAGGGGGTGACACACGTTAAAAAAATACGTCATTATATTTTGACAGTTGTAGCAAGTGGTAGTAGTGTAGTAAAAAATGTCAGTGAACGAAAAATAGAAAAAATTGATTTCCTTATTACGTTGTTGTTGATGGTGTTGATTTGTATAAATGTTGTGTGGATGGTATGAATGGTGTATTGCTGACAGTCTATAACCTAGAATATAAATGTCAATAAATTTCCCACGTTCCACATGTTATTAACTAATTCCTACACACTCATTAAGTCCCACTCACACGCCCTAATATCCACTCTTATTTCCTTCCTCCTTTCTTCTCATTACATTTCAATATTATCCTTCCCAAAAAAAAACACTTCTTACATATGTATGAAAAACAAAATCAATAAAACTTATCTGAATTGAGGAAGAGCTCAACAATGTTAACACGGTGGCAAATTTCCTCTCTCTAAGGATGCGATAACTTATATATTACACACTGTGCGCTTATAAGGGAGAGAAGAACATGAAATTGAAATTACAACTCATTTCCTCGATAAAAGGATAACAACAGCAAGGAAATCTCGACAATGGAGTTGAAGTTCGCTGGTGTGTCACTGCTGTGTTCATGATTTTGTAATAATATCCTCGAGCAATTAGGCGGCAACTGTGTATTAATAATAATGGCGTAATTTGGCGAGCACTTTATTGGGTTGTTAATTAATAAGAAAAACAAATAAAAATATAAAGCAAAAACTCTGTTTGATCAGAGGCATTGTAATTGATTATTTTTTTGGCGGGAAGAAAGCGTTGATTAGACGATAAAAGGTATACGTGTAAAAGTAAACTTTCAATTTGAGATTTTTAATGATGGATTTAAGAATTGTTGTTAGAAAATCGTCGTTGAAGAATGAAGTACTGTTAAAAGATTTCTTATTTTAGAAATAGATTTTCTTAAATGAATTCTCACTTATATTTACGGTTATATATACAAAGTCTTCTCTGTGATAATCTCGGGTAATATTATCGGAAATATGGTCTGGTCTACACCTCGACACTGTACCGGAAATATTGTCGGATCTACAACTCGACACAGTTCACATGGTTCAGGAAATATCGGGTCTCCACCTCGACACGGTTTACTAGGGCATAGTTCAGGAAATATTGTCGAAACTACACCTCGACATAGTTTATTCGGACATCTTCACCTTCTCCGGAACGAGTCCTGGACAGAACTGAACTTTGACTGATGTACCGGCTTATTTTATAGCCATGCGAGAAAGCTTTTCTGGGCAGGAAGCTTTTGCTTCAAACTTGGTACGTAAAGCTTTCAGCTTTGAAAAAGCACAAAGCTTTTCTTTTTAAAGGGCTTAATGTTTTCTGCACCTTCTGTGGAAGTTTTCTGGTAGAGGGTTTTTATTAGTAATGAATCGTTGTTCGTTACAAATGAAACGGGACAACCAAGTCCATATGTATCGACAAGTTAAAGCCAGCCTTCGATTGAGACTGCGGCGACGAAGTCGAGCCATCCAAAGCTGGACCTGTCCAGTAATGCTACACGGGAGAGGTAGTATATGGCAACCGTGTAAAACTCATTTGTTTGCGATCAAATTGTAATGGTGTTTTGTGCGGGGATTCTCTTAACCTCCCTTTTCAAGGGAGGGTTGCCGGGAGCTTTGGAGTTGTCTAGGGTTTCTGGAGAACAAACACCTTCCCAGCGGGAAATGGAATCATACCAAGAAGCATGACGGTAGCCTTTTTTGGAAGGCGAGAATTCCTTCCTTTTTGCATTCCGCTCCATATCTTTTTTGTGCAGCCATGTCATTAGAAGGAATGAGTCGAAAAGCTCTAAAAGCTCATTCAGCTTCCCCACGCATTCCCGGTAAGGTGTTTGTGATACGTTCTCTTTTATTTCTTCCAAGGAAGTACAATTTCTTACACCTTCTAAATATATTGAGATCCTTGGAAGATATTGCTTTAATCCTTTTATACTAATCTTTTAGATACACATTTTTATACACAATTTAATGGTAAATTGTATTAACTGAATAAAAACTGTACATTAATTGCATATCCATATTTGACCCTTCCATCCTACTTTTGCGGAACTACGAAAACGAACTCCTTCCTAAAAGCTTCTTGAGGAAGGCCTTCAAATTTTTCCCGCTGGGTTCTTACAAAATAATATTTCTTTTATTCATTCAATTTCTTACTCACTAATAATTTTATTCTCTTAATTCTAAGCAACTACCTACTCATTACCTCTCTATACATATCTCTTACTGGTATGGCTAAGCAACATACCACAGGATCATACACCTCGACACGGTTAGGGCCGGAAATGACTTCTCCGGAACGAGTCCGGGAAAAGACTGAATTTCGCCTGGTGGATCGGTTTCTTTTATAGCCGGAAAGCTTTGCGGGGTAGGAAGCTTTAAAGCTTCGAAGTGAAACTTTCAAAGAGAGAACACCTCTCTTTGGCTTTAATATTTGTTTTCTAAAGTTCTTGGAGAGAGATTCTAGTAACGAATCGTGGTTCGTTACAAAATGCAGAATACTTCTCTTCCTCATGAGAATTTTTAGGCTTGGCAATTTTTTTCTAATATTTTCGAAAATCAATGGGATTTTGTATCGCAACTTTTGAGCCTGTTGGTATGGAAAATAAGACTTTTCAGAGCCGCGGTAGGAAACCATCCCCTCTCATATCAAACCACAGCATTGTTGTTGTAATTTAACAAAAAAAATCTCAGATTACTCATTCGAAATCTCGGGCTCTGAGATATTACACGTCGCGAATGCGGTTTAAGGTTATCAAATTACCCCCAATCTTGGATTTTATGCGGAGTAACCTAGATTGATGTTTAAGTTAAATCTTACAATTTAGAGTTACCTTCGTTGATGTATACAGAGTCCGCCGTGGTGTCGTGTCACAGGGAAAACGTAGCTCCTCTTCACGGAGAAATGCTTAAACCCAGGGATCTTTTGGAGCATGCAGTTTGATAGTGTTTCTCTTCTGCTTTCACTTTCATAACACGTACCATTGTCGAATACGCTGGCTTAAGAACATTGCCCAGGTGGCCTTCTAACGCGCAGCGTTTATTTCGCTATAGGACATTCTATATGCCCAATAATTTATGGACAGTAAACAAAATCCTTTCATCAATTTATCAAAAATTCATAACACCTCTCTCATTTCTTTGTGAATATACTTTTAAACATCATCAATTCTCGTGCTTTCATATTTTTAAAACAGCAGACAAAAACTACACAGAAAGCGTCAAACAAAATAAATCTCACATAAGGTTCAAAGTTTCTTATTAAAAAAAACGTTTTCTAAATTCCCCAATAATTAATTATTCCTCACAGATACACAAAAACGTCAGTTCCAGTCTAGAGAATAGTGAATCAGCCTAAAATATGAGCTAGTATCATATCAACCAAAACAACAACAACAAAAAAACCTCCACACACCCAAAAAAACGGGTTTCACCAACTTTAACTTTCACTCGAAAACGAATGATCTAAAATGGCTACGACCGAAACAATAGTACAAAACAGCAAAACCCATCAATTGTCATCAATTTCACTTATGTTGGAATATGATATCGACAATACCCTAAACACCATTAAGGAGAACGGTCATTTGATGAACAAAATGTCATCGCATTTCACCAATGACGAGGAAGATGGAAAAAAGCTTAAAGGCAGCAAAGAAACAAAACAAGAAATCAACAACAACACCAACACCAACAGCGCTTCGAATGGCCCAAAATGTGTACAAACAAATGCACGAAAACGATGGAAGATTTTAGCGAAAGTATTGAAGAAGGATTCCGAAGAAACAGTTGCAGAAGAAGACGAAGATAAAACAGCATCAGTTCGGCGTTTTAAAAGTTTCGACCTGTTGCGTCAGGACAGCTTAAATGACAGTGTAGACCTAAGCCTGCTGGGCAGGCCGGAAAATTGGTATACGTACAAAGTGTGCTTGAACGAGGCTGAGTATCATGTCAATATACACCACATGGATCGGCACTTCACAGCCGAAGACCTTATGGGCTTCAACAATACTGGGAATATATGCGTGTGGCCATCTGAAGAAGCACTTACAGTATATACCCTATCAGACATCGAGCAATATCGAGGAAAATGGATACTAGAGCTTGGCGGTGGTATGACATGTCTGTCCGGCCTAATGCTTGCCACATACGCTAAGCCATACGTGGTTCATCTAACAGATGGTAATAGTGTTTCAGTTGAGAATGTACGAAAAACAATTTGCTTAAACGAATTATCGTGCTACACGAAATGTTCTGTATTGAAGTGGGAGAACACCACTGCACGACTTCCATCCGAGTATGAAAAGTTCAACGTTATCCTTTCAGCGGATTGCTTGTTCTTTGATGAGGCTAGAACAGCCCTTGTCGAAACGATTTGGTACTATTTATCGAGAGATGGCACTGCCCTAATTATGGCCCCGAGACGAGGCAAGACAATGGCGAAATTTATTGATGAATGCATATCAAAGGGGTTCACCTGTCAAATTATTCAGAACTATAACGAAGCTATTTGGCAAAGACACCTAGAGCTTAAGAAATCGGCTTTTTACGATGAGGATATCCATTATCCGGTCTTGATTAAGCTGACGAAATTTTCTAGTTCCAATTCGATGAATGTAGATTAAAAGCTTTTTTTTAAAAGATACATTATATGACGACACTGCGGTAGTTTTTATCTTAGCTAAAAAGAAATTGTTGCTTTGTTTTTTAAGTCGATTGATTTTTATAGCCATGAAAAGACGAAAAACAATTGTTTTTTTTTTGTTTTAGAAAAATGTAGTTTTATGATAGAAGATTTTTTTTTAAGTGTAAGACTTTTCAATAGAGAATACGGATAGCAAAGAAGAGGGGTTTATATATTAATGTACATGCAAAAATATTGCTATTGCTGCTTTGGAATGATTTTTTGGTGTAGAGAAGAAAGCTCTTCTTAATATGAAACCATCTGCCATATAACATCCATGATCATATCCTCTACTTGTTCCTTAAATCTGCCCCACAAATTTGTCGTCACACAGCAAGCTTTTGGGTATGGTGCGTCATCCTCGCGATTTTAATATTGAACATCCACATTGACATCTATGATTGCTTGACTGCAGCTATGCCTAAATTGTACCAATAGCAAGTCATGCAATATCCCATCATTGAGATTTCATTGCCAATATCACAACGTCCAAGATTCCAAATTCCGCTTGAAATTAAAAGCGCCACCTCTCTGAAATTAGTAGAACTTTGCTGTGTTGGGTTTGTGTCTTGGATAAGCTGGGGATCTTGCGAGGAATCTGACACGGATTCCAAGGATTGAGTCTGTTGGAGTTGGCCGCTAAGAATTAAACTAAGGTATGTGGGCGTCACCTCTAAGAGTTAAGCAAAGCTCTGTGGGAGTTGCGGACTTGGGGTAGTTAAGAAAATCTAATGTCAGAGGCTATAACCAAACTTCAGTTTGAATAGAAGAAGCTCTGCTGAACTTTGGTTGAACTTTCGACGAAATCTTAATCAAAATACTCGCCTCAATATTAGAAAACCACAATTGCAACAACTTTAAAATTGTCACGTCATACATTCATGCAACCGAAAAAAATATTTCCCATCAATTCTTATCACATTGGCCGAAAAGTGATTTTTGGAAACTTTGACCTTGAATAACTTCGAAAGGGTTAAGTTTTCGAAAAAAATGACTTTTTTGTAGGCAATAACGTTTCGTATTGACTGATAAAAAAAAAATTTTTAAAAAACCAGTTTTTAAGTGATTTTTGGCCACAAAATTATTTTCGTTAACTTGGACCTTGAATAACTATAAAAGAGTTAATCGGGTCAACATTTTTGTAAGAACTAAAGTTGTAGAGAATTTCATTGTCATCATTTTGGGCCCTCGCGCGGGGTTGTACGACCTATAGAAACCGAGATACAAGGAAAACACGGGAAAAACGCGATATCTCCGGCGCCCGTTTTTTTTGGGATTCGGAAATTATTTTCTTAAAAAGTCCCAAGGAAGCTGTGGACTAATTTTCAGCCATTTTGGAATTTTGTCTCCTTAAAATGCTAATTTCCCCGCGCTAAATATAAATTAATTACTTTTATTACATCTTTTTGTTTTAATTTTAAATCCGCCATTTTTAAGAGGAAATGTCAAAATGATCGCATATACTTTCTATCATATGCGTTCTCGTATGCGTTTATTAACCGCACGAAGCCCGTGTTTTAATTGGCTACATCCAAAACTTATAGGAAAAATAACGTGTGTTTGCCATGTGTGAAATTTCGCACCTCGTTTGACATTTACGAAATTTCGACCAGCACTACCAGCACAACTGAAACGGACAAAATGTCAATCAAAAGATTTTCGACAATGTTCGAAAAGCATTGCTAAACCTAAAAATTCTCATATTTTACAGGATTTGGTTTTAACTTTTTAAAAATACCACCGATTGCAGGTAAAGGTAATCCTTCACTGAACATAAGCTAATTTCGAAGTGTGTATAAACAACGGAAAAGTATAACAGGGCAAAAAGTTTGTGGAGAGGTTGAACCAAAAATTAGGTACATTTCACACATTCAAAAATATTAAAAAAAAATTAATTTGCTTGAATAGAAGTCGTCTATCGAGTATACCCAAGGGTAGCAAAATTTTGCTGAATTGTGTGATTTTCGATGATGTTTGCACCTTATTCAGGGCATAGCACAAAAACCATGCTAACCATGCAACCCAAGAGTTATGTTTTTTTTTCTTTTATAAAAATCCAAAGTAGAAGAATCCATTCAATATAAGTATTCGTATACATAAAATAACATAACACAAAATTCGCCTTACCATTAAAAGCCACAAAAAGCGAGAGAATGCTAAAATAAGCACATTTCATTTGGATTCAAACAGTGAGAAAATGCCATAGAAATTTACGAGCACATAACATATAATGTTGTTCCAGATGGGCGGGTGTGCTGTGATAAAATACAACAAAGAAAAACGCAAAACGAACAAAATATATAAAAAAAAATGTTCTCGATATTTTTCAAATAATCATCGCCCGTCTATGGAACATCTCTGGCTTGACCTCTCCTCACTACATTTAACTTTGCCAAAACTAGTCCGGCATAGACTAATTTATGAATGAAGCAGAAACACCATTGACCCAAGAATGATATTTTAGATGCCAATGGCGAGAAATGGCCAAAAAACGAAGAAAATAGAAATTCTACGGCGGCGATAGACAAGATTGTATCTCTCTATCGTATATAGTAGAGTGGAAACCCCTTTTTTTCTACAACCATTAACAAAAAAAAATAGACGAAAAACGCTATGAATAGCAATATCGTAACTTTATCACACCTTCTATAATTTTTTTATGTGGAAGAAAGCACCGCGCTAATATGGGGATGATATTTGGGAGCTGTTAAATGACCCGTGACTTGTGGAACTTGTGGGGCGCACGCAATCCTTTTTCCCTTTTCGCTTTCTTAAATGAAACCCTTTCCTGTCCACAAGCCCGCAACAAATAATAATAGACCATCTTAACCTGGATATTAATTTACTTTCTACCCTATTAAGCTTGTGAAAATGTCCGTTTGTGTGTGTGTTTTTGCTTTTTGTTTACACAATTTTGCCTGCGATGACAGCGCCAGGAACTAACCAACCTTTCACTGACAGCCCCCCAAAAACAACAATAACAACATCTCTTCCTGCTCCACTTTCTCCGCCTGCCACCACCCCAAACAACACTCAACATTCCTTTAACCGTGAAATAATAAAACAAACATAAACCGAAAGTTTAAGGTGAGAAAACACCGTCGATGAAAAAAACATACTCAGAAAAGAAAATGTTTGGATTTTGCGCCCCAATTTTTTTTTTGTATTGTTTTTTTGATTAAGTAAAAAAAACATGGAAACTAATGCCTTTGGAAATGATATAAAAAAGCGCCAATTTTGTAGAAGTTAAGACGAACAAAAAAACATATTTAAATGCTCAAATTTTTAGAAATTGTTGATAAGGAAAATTTATATTATTAAAAAACCAAAAAAAAACGCTCTCATGTAAAAGAGTAAAAAATTATTTTGATAACAAAAAAAACTGTCAAACAAAAATGTTTGATTTTGTTCATTTGAACAAAATTTTGATTCTTAAATAAAAAAATTTCTGTGTGTTGTCTAAAAAGAAATATTGTTATTTAGATTTAAGTAGAACAATTTGAAATTTATATTATATCGATATGTTGTTGTATTTGTGTACACAAACAAAAAAATTTATATTGTTAAGATAGAAGGGAGGGAGGAGAGTATCTTTTTAGAAATATGATTTTGTTCCCTTATTTTTTGTTATTGTTTTTAGTGAAACAAACATATTTAAGAAATTATATATCTTTTTGTTTAATATTTAGTATCTACATTGGTGATAAGTTTTTTTTTATTTAAAATTAACGAGAATTTTATTCAAAATTTTATTAAACAGAGAATACCAAAGCTGCCCAGTCGACATGAAATTATTTCGTAAAGATATCATTATGTGATTTGTCATATGACTTTACGGTCAAAATTACGAGCTGACAGTCCATTTGACATCGTATTACCTTACCACATTTCATTGGTGTGTTCGATGACTGCTTAAAAAGTTCAGAGCAGCACATTTGGGAGCACGGTATACAGAAACAAGGTAATGTAAAAGACAAAATATCGTATCGTAAGTGCGAATATCGTAGAAAAAGGCGACGTCACCCGGCAAGGTTAATACAGAAAACAACAACAACAATTTCAATTTTGTATGGGGAAGACTTGCCGAGTGACTTTGCACTAATACGATATTCTACGATATTCAGTCTTTTACATTACCTTGTTTCTGTATACCGTGTTTGGGAGCAGCTGTCAAATTGATGTCAGAGCAGAAAAAAAAGAAAATAACATCTCAAAAAACACTTTTCTTCTCAACTTTGCTCTAAGTTCCGTTTGTAGAGGTTAGATACGAATGTCAATTTAAGAAGAAGAAATATATGCCAATAAAAACAATTGAATAGTATCGAAATGTTATTTTTTTTAAAAATTAATGTTTATTTATAACATTTCCAAGTATTTTCCGCATAAATTATTCACGAATCAATTTTTCGTGTTTTCGGTTTGACAACTGTCAAAAGAAAAAGAAGAAGAAGACTTTTGTTGCTCTGCCTGCTCCTACAAATTTGGTGGAGCAGAAAAAGAGAGAATTCTTAACCTAGAGCAAGCTCAAAGAACAATTGAGAGCAGAAAAGAGCTGTCAAAAAGTCTCATTGAAAGCAAATTGCTGATTTTTTCTGCTGGAGTAGTCATCGAACACAACTATTATGTTCACACTTAATTTCAACACACCTATTGTGATTTCGACAAGTCAAAACAAATATTCAAAGCACATTTTGACAATGAAAAATGTATAAATATATTTCCTTGGCAGTAAAGTCATATGACAAATCATATAATGTTAGGGTACCTTAATACCTATCGAAAAAATAATATATCCTTGAACATGACCATTAAAAATAATATACAAAGGATTATTAAAATGCATAATCGATGTCTATTTCGATAAAACAAGCCAGAGGACACTCTTACGAATAGCCAACATAAAATTAAAAATATTAAGTTTTTAAAGTTTCACCTATGCCAATCGTTTGTGAATCGTTTGTGAATGTTTGTGACACAAACGATTTTGTTTGTGACTAATTAGTTAATTAGTTATTAATTTGTTAATTAAGAGCTTTCGATTAGCCAACACTTTTTGAAAATTGATTGTAACGTAGGCTTCAGGGTACTCAATCGATCGGAAATCGTTTGTGAATTCCGAATATGATAATGAAAAGGTTTGTGAACGCTTATTTTTCGAAAAAAAAAACGAAAATAAATTCGAATTTTTTTTGTAATAGTGAGCTAACTTTTTTGACCACTCCGTATAGTTGGCGCTGATGTTCCTGCATTTCAATGCCCTCTATTGTAACCATAAGTAATTTTGTAATGAAAATGACAACACAAATAATGAAAATGACAAGGTGGGAAAGGCGAAGGACCGTGGTGCTGCCGGGGTTCGAACCGCGGACCTCGAGAAGGTATCCAAGCGCCTTACTCTCTAGACTACCGAGGCTCTGAGAACTTTGCACGGCTAAGATCAGTTCTACACTTTCAATTTTTCGTTGCATTTTTTGACCTGTCAAATTTCTTGACTTGAAAGAAACTCGTGTCTACACATATTCAGCTTTTTTTTTAATTTTTAAGTTTAGTTAAAAAGAAGCTCATCCTGCTACCCGTGTACACTCATATTCATACATATACGCGCCCTCATAAATAAAATTAATGAAAACCCATGACTTGAACGAAAACTTCCGTTCCACTCTGAGCTTCGTTCAATTCCCCTTTCAGTCGTGTCTTTTTCTAACTTTGTATTCGAGCGAAAGAGAAAGAAAACTTGAACGTAGGAAAATTGAATGATTAGAACCGGTCTATCAAAGCCTAGCACCCTAAGTGGAGATATTCAAAGTGTTGGATCTCATGCCACTGTCTGGTAGAATAAAATTGCTGATCACATGGCTTAACCGGAGACAGACTAGAAACTTAATCCGGATTATGACGTCAGAATGACGTAGACCCATATAAAAGATATGGAAATAAAATGGAGTCTACGTCATTCTGAGGTCATAATCCAGATTAAGGGTGCTAGTCTGTCTAAGAGGGTATTACTCTAAAAGTTCTTAACGCCAAACTTATCGTTCAGCTTCTGTCGGATATAATCAAGTTCAACAACATATTCGACATACAAGATATACGAAACACCTCTGCTCAATTCCAATAAATACATACAATCTTCAAGAGCTCAATGTCAACTAATATCTTAGTTTTTCGGAGATTTCTTTTCTTTTTTCTTTACGGAGATTTCGCATGAGAAATACTTAAAAACTAAACGCGGAAAAAAGTAAGTGTCATAATAGCGTTAACGAAATAATTACAATGTCGACTGAGCTGCACCATAAAATTTTTAAAGATAAAACAAAAATAATAAAATTCTTATAAACAAATTAAATAATCAACACTCTTTGCTGTTAATAAATGTATTGTTAACTATTTATATGAATGATGAAAAAAACAAATGTTTGGACCAGTTTCATAGTGATTATATCGTCTTTATCTAAATATTTATAGTATTTAAGCAGAATTGAGTCTTAGCAGAAATTTCATCTCAAAGATTTGAAAAACGTTTTAAAAATTCACTCTTTACCAAAATACTCCAAACCCGAGAGATGGCACTTGACCTCACAAAGAGCACGCGTGCCATTAAACTCTGGAAACATTTTTTTTTGTTTTCGTTTCTATTTAAAAAAAATTTAAGGAAATTTATTTCGTTCTTTCTTCTGTGTTTTCTTAGTAATAAAAATTAAGATAAAAAAACAGATGAGAATTTATCTTTTTTCGGTTTTTTATTCGTTTCTTTTCAAATGAGTGTAAGAGAATAATTCAGAAAATATATCGATTTGTAGATAAGAAAGTTTTTTATGTAATTCGTAATAGAAAATAAGTAAAACCCGAAGTGATGACGTGAAAGCTTTAAAAAAAATAAATAAATTGATGAAGTTTTAGTGTTGAAATGTTAAATGGATATGAGATATATGTGATATGTGTTTGGGTTTTGCCGATATTAAAACGGGCCGAATTTTTTTTATTGATATTTCAGAATGTGAAATTTGTATCGTAAACTTTTTTTACGATTGATGGAAGTGATAGGTGTAATTGGTAATTAGGAGGGTGGTCAAGATAAACGACGTACATACAAAGTTAGTAGTGACCATCCACTAACAGGCCACCTCCAGGCCGTGGCCTTTGAGGCCAGGACTGACGACTTTGTTTGACATCGGGCACACATTATTCAGATTGTCCTTTGCCTGTCAGATCGCGACCTGCAGATCGCGTCTTGCTTCACCACACACTAGATGCAAAAACTGTCTAATCAGTCAGTTTATAGTGCCCCAGTGTCAAGTAAAAATCTGCACTATAACCCGACCCACCACTATAACCCGATTTTTTTGAAATTTTTTTTATTTATGTATTTTGGTCTGTAGAACTGATTTTTCAAAAAATAAATCGTCGCTCGCTTACCGTTTTCGAGTAATGAATTTTTAAAGTTGCACAAAGTCGGTTAGTACAAAAGTATTAATCGCCATATTGAAAATACTCCCAAATTTTTTTTTTGAAATTTATGTTCTAAAGGGGAAATTGTATGAATTAAAATAAATATTTAATACTAGTATGCAGTACTTACCAAAAAAAACACTTATTTATCTTCGAAACCCCAATTGAAATACATGTCGGATGTAAAACTGCAAATCATCCTATAGGCTCTTCTAAAATTAGGAACTCCCCAGGCGAATCTTAGCATTGGTATACCTACGTGCGCAAAGATTCAGGAAAATCATGTAATTAGCACTGGAGTCGAACGTGAAATTACAAATCATCCTAAAACAAAAGGTGCAATAGAAAAATTGAGTACGTCTTTTATGGCGGTAAATATCTTCAGACGAGCAACCCGACTTTTTTAACTTTTTTGAGTCCTTTGCGAAAAGATGACCGGAGATTATTAATTATTTTCTTCACAGTTTCTACAGTTGCCTCTAAAGTAACTGTTTTGTAAAACGTTAAAAGTTCATTGTGTCCTTTCTCACGAAGCCTTCTATCCGAAAACAAATTTGATTTTACTTGCCACAAAGCTTTATTTTTACGATAAATGTTAATGAATTCTCCCACAAAATCTTCCTTTTTATCCATTTCAACAGGTAATCGAAAAGAACAGAACACAACTTTTCGTGCGATTTCAGAAAAATAGCAAATCAGAGTGATATTTCGCCTGAAGGCCGTGGGCGACAGTTTTTTCCCCACACATAAGCAATTTCGCGCTGGTTTCGACGAATTTCAAATTTTGCCTCTCCGGCGGCCTGTGTATGTTGAAAATCGGTGACCCATATTTTGGCCTGAATTGACGTTTCAAAAACATGTCTAATCAAGTCAATCAGTGCCCAAATGTCAAAGTTATTCAATGTTTACATACCGACATAAAAGATGGCGTACCCTGTACTGGTCAGCATCAAGTTTACTTGGACTTTGTAGTTTTTTCTCACCAAACACGGGGACATTATTGATTCCATAAAGTTCTGCAAAATAATAAATATTTTTATCAAATTACTATTCAATTAATGCATACGCATTCAAATCAAAATAACAAGTTTACATAACCACTAAACCCAAATAGATATTTTTTATTAAATAAATCCTGATAATACGTGTTTAGACTGCATCCCTTGCATATGAATATTCATAATCAAGTAATTAAACGAGTTTTTGAACAAAAATAGAATAAACAAAATATAAAAATATACATTTAATTAGTAAATAAAAATCACTTTAAATACAACAACAAGAAAATGACCAAAGAAAAAACCTAATTCATATGAAACTTTTTACAATTAGCTGTGTAATTGTTAATTATTGAATATTATTTAACAAAAAAAAATATAAAAACTAGATATTAATTGGCTGTGAACAGAATATAATTAATATCTGTCAAATTATAGAGTCGAAAGAAAAAGATTAAGACAAAAATTATAAAAGTAAAAAACACAAAATTATATCAAAAAAAAAATTCAAAACAAACAAAAATCAATGTTGTTCACTAATTTCGTTATTTTCAAATTTATTATTAATATAAAAACTATATCAAAACCAAAAACAAAATGGGACTTAAAAAACATTAAAGGATTTATATTTATAAAACAAAAACAAAAAAATGATATTAGTATATTTTACGTATTTCAATAAAAATTAGCTAAAATTTAAACAACAACAAAAAAAATAATGTTTTTTATAAAACAAAAGTATAGAAAATTAGTAATGCTTTTGCTCTATTTATTATTATTATTATAAATATTATTATTGTTGTAAGCGGATTCATTGTTATCCTATTAAAGATATAAATTTTTTGCAGATTTAAATATTTGTAAGTTCCATTCCCTAATTGTTAACTAGAAATTAAGTTTTCTTTGCAATTGTTACTAGTGAAAATCGAAGTGTTATTTATTATAAAATAATAATTATATATATACATATAAAACAAGAAGAATTATTATCGTAAAATATATATAAAAAAAAAATATTGGGAATTTATTGCAAAAACAAAAATTTCATCATAATAAAAATTTATTTTTGCTGTTGTTATTATCAAAATAAATATATTAAAAAAAATTATTAGTTCTGTTTTATTTAGGGAATAGATGAAATTCCATTTAAATAATAATATTTTACCTCCTTCAGAAAATCGAAGCTTGAATTCCTGGATAACGTCACCATACTTATAAGTTTTGATCATTAATTCGTTATTTTCGGCCTTAAAATCCATAGATACCAGCATTCATTGGAATCACAAGACAATTGGCAAAATTCGTTCGCCATATTCGTAACGCCATTTTGAATTTATAGGTTTTGACCATAAATTCGTTGTTTGCTACCTTAAAAACCCCCCAGATAATTGAAATCAGAACACAATTGACAAAATTCATCCGCCATATTGGCGCGGCCATTTTCAATATATAAATTTTGATCAGAAATTCGTTATTTACGACCGGTGTTCGTGCGGAATTCAGACTCCCTTTTAAAATCCATGTAAAAAAAGTGTGCGGAATTTAGGTTGAAGGGCGGTTTGAATTCCGTCCATAAAATCAATACGCAGTTCAGTCTGAATTTAGATCGTAAAAGAACTTTTTTGCTCTCGAAAATGGATGGCGATTTTCTGAGTGGAGACTTCTAGTTTCATTTTCCGCAAGCCAAGTAATGAAATTTCTATTTTCTCGAGCGCAAATTTTGACGTTTATCACTTTTATGGGG
The DNA here is from genome assembly GCA_963855945.1 of Thereva nobilitata. Classification (NCBI taxonomy): domain Eukaryota; kingdom Metazoa; phylum Arthropoda; class Insecta; order Diptera; family Therevidae; genus Thereva; species Thereva nobilitata. The sequence continues at coordinate 16,749,880 of OY979698.1, forward strand.
AAAAAAGGTGTTTCGGGAGTGTGATGTGTCCAAACAGTCACTGTTATATTAGTCAGGTCTACATTGTCTACATAACTCTCTCAACTAAGCGGAATTCAGACTGATTATATGGATTCTCTACAGAGCGGAATTCTGCACGAACAGCAGCCTACTAGGCTTTAAAACCCACTAGATACCAACATTCATTGGAATCAGAAGACAGTTGGCAAAATTCGTTCGCTATATTGGTAACGCCATTTTGAATTTTGATGGAATCGGAACACAATTTGCAAATTCGTCCGCCATATTTGCGCGGGCATTTTGAATTTCGAAAATCGGGCTTCGAGGTGCATGCAGGAAAACTACAGTCGAAATATCATGGTACTTGATCGAATTCTTTAAAAGTTTCACTTCTTCTTTTGGCGAGGTATTGGGTCCAAAAGTACCGCTGACACTGCTTGGCCTATTGTACTACACCAATATCCTTCATATTTGTAGGCCAGACTGCTTTAAAAGGTTCAGAAGTCTGCCTCGTCGCTTATACTCGACTATTCGAGGAAGGATCCTGCTCCAGAAGGGTAGACTAATCCTCCCTTAGGCAAAGCCCGCTGTTAGAGTCATCCGCCCTTTCTATCCTGCATAACTTATAATTCAGAGTGAACTATCCTGTAATCAAGCCAACAAGTGTCCTGACATCCTTTCTACTGCGCCCCAACAATTCCTTGGTGCGTTAATAGACAGCACAGGAAGAAACTGCTTAAAGTTTACCAATCAAGGCGCAGAATTGCAGCGTTCGATAGGTTGCATCAAAATCCCATCGGCAGGGGCCTTCTTCACCAAACTGGTAGGTGGTAGAATATTCGGGTCCGGGCCGATGAATACAATGTCAGACCCCTGTATGTCCGGAGTATACGCCCTTTAATTGGCCCCTAAAAGTCCCATAAGCATGGTAGGAAAGGAAAAACTTCCATATCAGAATAACGCGTTATACAACAGACTGCACCCCCCCCCCCCGAGGGGATCGTTATAGCGACAGTGCAAAAATTACCCACTGCCATACAGCCCTCGACACTATGACAATTACATTTTGGCTTGGTAGTTTTGAAGGGTGTACTTCCTCTCACCTACTGCAATCGTTCTCCTCAGAACCTACTGCATTCGTTCTCCTCGTTCTCCTGCACAGAAAGCAAAAACTCGTCGTCCTACCTTATTTTTGTTTTTTGTGGCTTGGACAAGAATCCTCCTTTGAACCACTAGTCCGTCATGTCATTCAAGTCATGGTGCAATGTCTAGAACTAAGCTTGATCTGAAGATGAGAGAGTTGTTTGACAAGTAACTTGATTGGATATTAAAGAAAAACAATTTGAATTTCGTAACCTACTTCATTTTTCCACATAATTTCCTTAAAGCTTAACGTTCCAACCTTTCTCCAGTTTCTTGATGCTTGGAAAACTCAATTTCTTTGAGTCCTTTACTTTAGGAATTTTTTTCTTGCTGAATAATGACTCTTGACTCAAATTTGCGTGCAGCCAAAAAAGTTGCAGGACTACAAGCTAATTTGAGTTATATTTGATGGTATTCTTCAGTAACCGGAGGATGAATAGCATTTACCATCCAGAGACCTACGCGGTTCTATTTTTCCTGCTTAGTTATCATTCCTTCATAATTAGATGACAGGATAATTTTAGAAGTAGAATTTTCTTTACAGCTAACACAATTGAGAATGAGATTCCAAGTAAAATTTGGATGCTCTTAGTACCGACTACACAAGGCTGACGATAAAAAGCATCGAGTACTTTGTAATTACTAGTAACTAAACAAATACTAACTCTTCCACCATTCTAAGTAGTTTTTTGAAATTATTTCATACTTATTTACTCGAAAACTAATATCTTTTTCCTTTCTTTTCAAAACAGGGCAGACTACTGGAAATCAAACGATAGAAAATTCTGTGACTTCTGCAAATGCTGGATTACTGATAACAAACCGGTAAAATAATTCTGCATAACCAATAAACAAACCCACACCAAACCAACAAAAAGAAATGTAATACTAATTTCCTTATTTACAGAGTGTAGCATTCCACGAAAATGGCAGGCGACATAAAGCAAATGTTGCAAAACGTATCACAGAAATCTCTCGAAATAGTACAAAATCAGAAAAGGAAAAACAAAAAATGGATCAAGAAATCCGTAAGATGGAAGAAGCCGCCCTAAGATCATACGCTGGCGATGTTAGCGCCAAAGCGGATATGACTGCAAAGAAAATAAAAGCTGTTATGGAAAATAGTCCCAACAAGTCTACATCAACAGGCCGACCGGGGGCACAAGTTGATCCACTTTTACCACCGGGAGATTTTGATGATGATGAATTCGGTCCAAATAAAATGATTTCAAAGAAGGCTGCACCTGAACCGCTTGAAGATTCAATGTGGGTCGAAGCAAAAAGTGAGGACGGTTACACTTATTACTGGAATGTTCGGACTAACAAATCTGTATGGGAAGCGCCTAAGGAAGGATTTATGTCAATTGACGAGTATGAACGAATTAATCAAATCGCGGTAGCACAGCAGCAACTTCAATTAAAGAAAGACTCACAGACATTTCAAGATTCAGCAGCAGAAGTTGTAGCTAAATATAATCGGGAGAGGCTAAAAGCATTTAGACGTCCTGATCCGGAAGAAATTGAAAAACGAATGAAGAGGGAAACTTACAAAACAGAAGAGGATGTGATAGGTGCTCAGGACATTGGGGAATGGCAACCAGTCGTTAAGAAGTAAATAATTAGCTTATTCACATTTGATTTTTATAAATTTTAATTTATATTTAGGGAAGAACCACCACCAGTAGACTTAGAGCTTCCAAAACAAGAATATTTTATACCACAAGTTGTGACAGATATTGCACCGGAACCACCCCAGAAGAGATTCAAGGAGAAAACTCTTGATGCCCTTCAGCCAGATGCATTTGTAGGCATGTCGAGTACTTTCAAAAAACGGAAATTCGCTGCCCGTGGAAATACTAGACAAAGATTAGATGAAGACTAAGAATTTGTTATGCAAAATGTAAATAAAAAAATTTAAGCAATTTAGAAGATGTTTCATTCCTCAGTTTTATAATTCATGATTGTTAATAATCTGTTTGCTGGTTATCGAAAACTATCCAAATCCATTGCTTTTCCTGTTGCGAAGTTTTCAACCCAGCAAACACTTTCCAAGCCTGATATCTTATCGAAGGCTTATCGCACAGCCCTCAGGTCAGAAGTCTCGCCACATAAGTAATAACCCTATCAATGAGGCCGACCTCGACCTTGTCTCTGTTAATATGCAGGCAGCGATCGTGACAGCTTTTGAAAAGAGCTGCCCTGTGGAACCACTTAACAGCAACCGAAAGGTTCAGGGAACAGTGATCTCTGCAGAAGAAGGAGAGAAGTTAAAAAACTATTCAACAGGGCTAAGGTCCGAATAACTGGGACCCCTACAAGAAAAGTCTCAAGGATTACAATAAAGAACTGAGAAGATCCAAACAAAGGTCTAAGACCAGATCCAAACAAAGAAATAGAAAAGCTTTCAGCCTCCATTAGGTTACACGAAGTCTTGCCAAAGATCACTCGAATGGCATTGACCCCTGCGCTGAAAGTCGAATCGTGTGGCATGAAGAAAGTGAAGTTTCAGTCTTATTACGACTTTCATCACAGGGGCCTAAACTCAATTTAAAACTTCCACTCTCCGGCCCTGTGCTGGAAGTCGTAGTTCGACTGAAATTTATCTTTCTTCAACCCAAACGACTTGTCACGCCACGCCACTCGACTTTCAGCACAGCGGCCATTGCCTCACTCAATACCCTGAGAGATCCTTTACGGAGAATACCAGCGATACCACGGAGCTACTGATGAGCACTCATTTCTCGGATTATCAAGTAACTATCCCAGAAATCGCCTTAGAACTTAACATTAGATCGGAGGTACCCACCACCAAGCCTGGAAAACAGGATTTTCACTGGCCATTGGCACCTTCAAGCCTTTCAAGTTTGCTGGGAAAGACCAAATCTTTCCGGCTCTCCTTCAGAAAGGCTTGGAAGAGATCGTACCAAATCCTGCTGTCACTTCCAGGGCAGCTTTGCGATGACCCATATTTCGAGGTGCTGGAGGAAAGCTAGCGTGGCTTTGATCCACAAAGCGGGGGGAGAAGATCATGCAAGGAGCAAAATCCATCGTCCCATCCGTCTTTCTTCCTTTCTCCTGAAAACGATAGAGAGATATTAGGGTATGCCCGTGGGCTCACCAATTCCACTCCGGCCCTCCTTGCCCCTTTCAGTGAGACCAGAACCTTACGGCGGTCTGGGTCTGCTTGTTGTCCCAGTAGGAGGCTAATTGCGATTCCACGCTTATTTTTAATTTATTAATTTATGATGATGGGAGTGTTCCCCTAGATTATATGGGAGCTGGTGCTGGCAATTTTATGGCGGGTCCAAAAAGTTTGGGCAGAGCGGCGGCTGTCCAGGTCTGCTTCTTGACTACCCGTCCTGTTTTTGGTCTGTAGGGAAGGAGTTCGCGAAAGCGAGGCTCGGGTGTGCTCCTGGGGCTCCCGAATTCCTTTTCGGCCCTCCTTCCCTTGGCCCTCTCCAGATAAATTGGTCCACAAAAGACCCATGAGTATGGTAGGAAAAGTAAGGTCCATCCTGACAGAGCCTCCGTATCAAAATAAGGTATTATACAACTAAGTGCGCCCAGAGGAGATCGTTAAGTGACAGTGCAAAACCTAGCATCTTGGCTTGGTAGGCCCGATTATATTAGTCCATCCCTTTCAGGACTACTTCCGGTGGCCACCACGAGGAGGTTATGATCGCACTTCCGCCAGTCCAAGATAGTTACGGCACGTGCGTATTTAAATATTTAAATATACTACATGTTGCTCCCCCTACCTCGCTGGTGACTGACCACCTTGCTGGACCCATACATCCAGAACCGCACGGTCAGTACCATGAGACAACGATGAACGGCTTTAAAACTCAAGGATGTATGCTCAGCACAAAGTAAACTCGAAAACCTTGAGAATGTTAAAAATCTTGTGGAAATCAGGATAATACTCTCGAGCTGAATAATTCAGTATTATTTTCCTATAAATAAAACGATAAAATAAAAACCACAAAGCCAGTAAAATATTTTAACGGTATTTACGTTTACTTCCTCTTAAGCCTCATAACGCGGCCAAGAGATGGATACGCATTTGCAAATATGAATTTGACAAATGGAACTGTCAAAACCCAAGCGGCGTTTTGCGGCTTTTGTCCATTTTTACATCCTGCTGCACAAGTTGTTGTTTAAAGACCTACAAGAGAAGTTTGTTCACGGATAACCGGGAATTTCCATTTTAAATATACTTCATTAAATTTTAGAATATATTAATGCAAAGTGAACAATGTCAACAGATAACAACAGACCCAGAAATGATCTGGAAAACGATTGGCGAGGAACAATTTTTGCTCTCCAACAACAAGTCTTCCAATTTTTTATATTACACGAAATCCTCTTAAGAAAAGAAATGGATTTAAGAAAAGAAGCAGAAATACGAAAGAAACGAGCAAAGAAATATCTAAGAAGGATATTAACCTTAGCGTCTCAATCTCTAATTAAAAATGATTCCACCTTAAATTTACGAACATGGAAAATAGTAAGTTTATACTAAATGAACATTGAAACCTAAATAACACTTAAATAAAAAAAATATTACAGACAGAATCTACAAATTTCTGGGAGATAGAAGTGCAACAATTCAGTGAAATTAAATTTAAAGATAGTTTCCGTATGACTAGAAAATCATTTGAAACTGTTGTAAAGAAGTTGGCACATTTAGAAAAGAAAACAACGCACATTAGAGCTCCGATACCCCTAACAAAGCGCATTGCCATAGCTATATATGCTCTGGGCTCTCTATCTGAGTATCAAAGAATAGCAGATCTTTTTGGAGTTGGACGGACTACTGTAGGACAATTTATGAGAGTTCTATGTAAAGCTGTTTGGACTGTGATTAAATCTGATTACATTAAGTCCTATCCACCTGTAAAAAAGAAGGTTAAAGACACTGTTAGTGCCTTCGAGAAGAAAGGAATCCCACAATGTTATGGTGTTGTTAGTAAGTATACATTTGTTCACAACTTACGTGTTCATTAGACTAAATTTAAGGTTATCTTGGGCACTTTCGAGAATTCACCAGTGGTAGCTACCTTTTTGGTGGCGCTACCATATTGGTAAGGTGATCAGGGTTAATGTGGTTAGTTTTAACCGAGTGGTAGATGCGGTTAAGTGGTGGATTTTAGAACAAATTTTAACATTTGTATTTTTTCATGTACAAGCGTTTGTTTTTAATTCTTAAAACTCCATTTTTTTATAAATATCTACATATTTACTGAATGCACCTTTACATTTAAAATGCAGTTCACTACAAATTCTGTATATTTGCAGAAAAACTTAATTACTCCATTTATATCACACATCTTTCGAAATACCCACTCTGAAAAACTCTGAACTCTAAAAAAAATTTCGACCACTGGCGGCATAATCTCAAAAACGTAAATATTTTCCAATCTACCACTTCAACCATCAAAAGAATATGGTTCCTGTGGTGAGACTGTGGTTACCTTACCGGTGAATATTCGAACATGGTGACTGGTAACTTGTGGTAAGTGATCAATTTTCGAACATGGTAAATTAACTTCTGGTTCGACTGGTAACTACCACGGTGAATTTTCGAAAGTGCCCCTTATGATTAAACTACAATAACCAATTTATATAAATTCAGAATCTCTTCACATGCCAATTCGATTACCAAAAGAAAAGTCAAAAGATTATCACAATCTTGCTGGTTACGATTCAATTATATTTCAAGCAGCTGTAGACCACAAGTAACATAAATTATTTATAAATTACCACAAATCCTTAAACTTCTTATATTTTACAGAGGAAGATTTACCGACGTAAGCACAATCGGCCTTGGAGGAACCAATCCGAACCGACTATTTGATCATTCTGTGTTGAAGCAGCAACATCAATTAAATCCCGTTTTTAAAGAACTTAACAAAACCATTAATGGTGTGACAATTCCCATAATGCTTATTGGAGATGCAAAGCTACAATTATCTGAGGTCGTACTTAAAGCATATCCTGATACGGGAAATTTAACTCCTGAACAGCTTGAGTTTAATAAACGTATTGGTGATTGCGAAAGGATAGCTGATATCGCATTTGATCATCTTATAGCACGTTTTAGACGATTTCTAAAAGTTCTGGATTTGAATATTGAAAATGTTCCTGTTGTGGTCAAGGCGTGTGCGGTACTACATAATTTATGTATTGAAGAGAGAGATAACGTTTTGGCCGGTTGGATAGATGAAAAACGAAAAATGACTTTAAGTAGAAAACCGCAACCGGACGAGACTTTTACTGGTGCAGATACTGAAGCTGGTATAAAAATAAGAAATGCGCTGACGGAGTATGTAGCTACACAGAAGAAAGCATCGACTTGTGCTCAAAATGAAACAACACCGATGGAATTGTAATGTAAACTGATTATATGTTAATTTTATAAAGATATGTTTTTAATATACTTGAAATAAGGACCATCAACGTATTTATCTCGAATGTGAAAAAATGGGTCATAGGGTTACAAAAATACAGGGTGATATGATTTTTTATCGTTCAAAAACTCCGTGGTTAACTACAACATAACCACTAGCAGAACTTTTTGAGGTTCGAAATCTCCCGTGGTTAACCATAGTAAGGTTTTTGGGCGCGCTCCATGTCGTTTACAGTCGACATCCAATTGCGGAACTGGCCCCTGGCGTTGGATAAAGTTATTCGAAGGTGACAGCAAGGGGCACAAGTCCACCCAATTACTGGCTTATGCAGACGACATTGATATCATTGCTAGAACATCAAGAGCTGCACACCAATGAAAGCAAAAAAAGCCTACAAAATGTAGTAAATAATTTACCAACCTGTGGGTCAATAGTACCAGCCGGCATAAACATGGGACCAGAAACACGCGCACGGCTACTAAAAGCCAACAAAGCCTACTATAGTCTGTCTAGGCTCTTCAAATCCAAGCATAGTAACTATTATATCAAACTGCTGCTTTATAGGACGATGGTCTTAACTGGTACTCACATATGCATCCGAGACTTGGGTGCTAAGCAAAAAGCACTCTGGCCTTTTAGCCGTATTCGAAAGGAGTCCTTCGGTAAATTGTTAGCCCCTTATGTGAGAGAGGACCATTTCAGAGACTCTGCAATGGTATACATTGCGCTGTTGTTTCTCATTTTATCAATGTACTCACTGACATATGTCAGTGAATGTACTGTATTTGAAACGCAACAAAAACTACTAATAACCGCCAGAACCAATCCACTGAACCGTCATTTAACTGACAGTTATCGTTTTAGTACATTTTGTACTAGAATCACGCCGCCAAAAGTAACATCTCCCGGTTAATTTGACAGTAGTTTCGCTACGGTAAAAGTAAACAATTTCAGAAAGAAAATAAACGTTTTTCTTAATGAGAAAATTGAAATATAAAAATGTTTGAAGTCGTCAAATTATTTCGAGATCTTTCTCGATTCTACTATCCTCATTTATGTTGGAATCAAGTTGAAGAAATTTATGAGAAAGATCGAAAAAATACTTCAAGTAAGCTTGTAAGAAAAGGTGAAAGTGAAGATAATGATGACGATATTTCGGATGAGGAACGATCTATAAGTGATTCGGATATTGAAAGTGATTTTGATAGTGATGAAGATGATGTAGCATTATCAAGCTTGGGTAAATTTAATACAGTTAAACGTATCCCAATGGTTCGTCAATCAACTCACAATCCAGAAGTGGTAGCTATTCTGCTCGAGTTAAGTACAGCAATAAGAAATTTAAGACAATCAAATATTGGCTATGATAATACCTTGGATGATTGGAATGTAATAAAGAATATAGCACCGAAAGATCAGTATTTAGCTTTCATATATGCCCTGCTGGGGCTAGCAAAGTACAATCCAACATCGAAAATTTATAGGAAATTGTCTATGGCAGCAGCAAGCACCTATATACTATCTTTAACAATTCCAGGATCTAAGCCTTATGGCATTTTAGACGAAAACATAGTTACACAAGCTATTGAAGTTTTTCACTTAATTAATGAAATGCAAAGTGGAAAAATTTCCAAGAAAATATCACAACAAGATCGTGTCGAAATTTGGGTAAATTTTTCAAATCTTGGGGATGATTTGAAGATTCTATTTCGTTATGTACATTTTGATAAGTATGAAAGTATGAAGGATTCAATTATAAGGGAACTTAGCAAGATATTATTTAATAATCATTTACATGGGTATGAAAACACGTGTAAGTAAAAAAACAGTAGATTTAAAATTCTTTTCGATACGAATAAATTGTCATGCTTATAGATGCCGCAAACCTACACTCAAAATGCTTCGAGATATTTGAAGAAATAACAAATGCTCACAATGGCTCACCAAAGGATACATTAATGAAAATTATGAAAATTAATTTATCTCTTCACTTTCTCCCGCCAACACCGAAAAGGAAGCAAGCTCCTAGTATTAGCGATAGGAATAAATTTGAGCACATTTCTGATTGGCTTGTAAGTCTCATAACAAAACATCCAAGCATTTTGCCTAGTGTGTTAAAAAATTATATCCAATACGTTGTTACAAATTTGGAGAAAGATGTAAGTATAAATTTTATTACAAACATTTTTTCATTTTTTTATGTGGAAAAACCAAGCTGGAATCACCCTTAATAATAGCGGTAAAATCTTGATGATTTTTTGGCATGATTTTGTACTTTGTCAAGCCACGCCAAGATGGTTTTTGAAGCACAAGTCTAATAAATGAATTGTAGTCAAGGCTAGGCCGGATGTAGGACTTGTAGATTGTAGCTCGCGCTTTTGGCTGAAGGAGGAGTTTGCATCTCTTAACGAATCCCATGAATTGGGGCGCTTGTTTGAAGATTTCAAATATCTGAACATTCCATTGCAAATCCTCGGTTAAAGTTACGCCTAGGATGTTAAGAGATGGCGTTAGACCCACCCCGTCCACTGAGACAGAAGGAAGGTCGGTGCAGGTGATGTTAGGCCTAAAGGCGTCCATTAGACGCTCATGCAGGCGTCAATCAACCGACCTTTACTTGGTTTTTCACTATAAAAAAAACACTGCACTTGTTTTCTTTTGTTGATTACTACAAACGAAATTTCAGATCAAAGGAGAATATCTACAAAGAGCCCTCGATTATGCTGCAAAATACGATGCCGCCTTATACACCAACTGCAATGAATCAATTGTTGAATACTTATGCGATGCAGCAAATGCAGATGATATTCAAATCCGCACAAATGCAACTGAACTACTAATACGTATAGCAAAAATTGAATCAAAAGTTAATTGGGAAATGTTTCGTCATGAAATTTCTTCAATACCACGAGAAGTTCATATCATAAAAGAAATCATCAATCGATTGCACGATGTTAATAACACAGTTAAGCTAAGAGCTCTTCATGGTTTTCTTCAGATCTACACAAACGGAACAGAAGATTCTAGGAAGATTATTACAGAATGTATTAAATTCACTGTATTTGATAGCAGCAATGTGGAGTTACCTGACGAACCAAGATCCAGATCGAAAGAAATTAAATTTCAAGTACCTGATGAACTACCACCAGATTATACATTCGAGGGAACGGATTTAATTCAAGATTCATTCAAGAAGTTACCGAAAATAATATATTTCCTACTTCATAATAATTCAGTTAATGTTAAAAAAGCTGCGTTAACTGTTTTAGAGCCGTTGGTTGCACTGAATCCTCTGATTATATATAAAACAAATTTTGTTAAGGTATTTTTTTTTTAATTTTTATATCCTCCCCTCGCATTCTTTATTTACTAAATCAATTTCAGGAATGCTCAAAACTAAGTGGAGATCCAACAATTATTGTTAGAAAGCAAGGCTTAGTGATGATAGATTCCATTTTAGAACGTTATCCAAATTGTTATCCTGTAATATTTGTTTGGTGCAAAATTATAGTTCCATTATTTCAAGATAGCGATGAGAAAATTGTAGCATACGCTTGGGAAGTAATAATTTTTTTTAGTTATTTATATAATGAATAAAATGAAATTATTTTTTTCGTAGTGCTTCAAGAAACGCGTTTTCGATAATATAAGAGGAATGGAATCATCGAATATGGCAGAACATTATATGCCTTGGAGGATAATACGTTTGCTACTGTCGAGTCACCAAAGATTATTTTTGCAGGGTTGCATCAATGCAGCTATAAATAAGAAAGTTTTCAAGTAAGTATTTCTATTTCTTGTTGAGGGGCGCCTTGGCGGGCACTGCGACCTATTTTATTTGGTCTATTGTGCCATCCCCGTCTTTAAAAACCATTTAGGTTAAGGCCTTTAATATAGCCTAAAACTGATTTAGGGTTCCTGTCTCAAATCTCCCTGGGAGTAGGGAAGTCGCGACGGAGGAGGCTCAATCGCTTCCTCGCTGTAGCATCACAGTCGCACAGCAAGTGCCCCGCAGTTTCGGGAGCTGCCCCGCAGAACCGATAGCTACAATCGGCTACCAGTCCTATTTTGTTTAGATGGTAGTTAAGCGAATAGTGGCCCGTTAAGAGCTCTGTTATTATTTTTAGCTCCCACCTCCTGAGATTTAAAAGTTTGCCCGCTCTAGCTTTATCGATTTGGATGAATCTTTTAGCTTGACGAGCACCCTTGGTCCTTGCCCAGCTATGAAGAAAGAGCTGGTCGACCCAATGGCCCGATGGTCGTTCTTCTGTGGCAGAAAGGTTCCGGATCAATAGGTGATGAGTTTGCCCCCTACTCTAGCCAGGCTGTCGGCAATTTCATTACCGATGTGACCTTCGTGGCCCGGAATCCACATCACCGAGACATTGTTGTTCCTGCTGAGGGATTTCAGAGATACGAGACAATCCAGGAATGTGCTAGCAAGAGTCAAGTCAATCACCTCTTGCCTAGTCACATTAGAAAAGGTAGGTTCGTGCCCCTTGTTCATAACCTGCAAATTGTAGGTAGTAATGAAATCAAGGAGGTATTCGTCCCTAGAATTAGTATTGGTGCTTCCCCACGCAAGGTGGTGCGCGTTGGCGTCGAAACCAATCACTAACTGAATATTCATCGTTACTAACCACAGTAAAGGGAAGATGACGCCTCCTTGTGGGTTACCTCTGTTGGCTTATTTGATTACCGATTGAAATGATTAGAAAGACAGTCTGAATGTTTAGAATTTTCAGACCCCTTTTGTACACGAACTAAAGAAGAATGAGGCGAAAGTATCAGACTTGTACATATTCTGCTTGACTATTCTTGAGACCTAATATAAGTACACAAATTAATACATGGTTTTGTGTTACAATTGACTATGACATTTAAACTGAGAATTATATGAAAAATCCTCTTTTTTATTACAGCGCAAAAGCAGTTGCCCTAATAGAATCTCATACATTCACCTCAAACTCTACAGAAGCCTGGACTATGCTCGGTTTTATTGCAGGTAAAATAAAATCAAGGGACCCAGATTCTCTGATATCAGCATTTACGGAGTCAATGGAGGATCAATCTGTAATTATATCTAGACCACAATTCACTAATGATCTAATCTTTTTAAATATTAATTTTCTTTCAATTACCAGTGGAATGTCAGGCAAAATATTCAAATAATGTTCGAAGTTCTTACGATTTCCATAAAAGACTTTAGCCATTCAGCGCTAAATATGGCATTCAGTTGCATAATAAAACTACTAAAATCAGGAAAACTGCCACCGAATCTAATCGCAAAAGCATTCGATTTTTGCATGGCAATAAGTAAACAGTCAGAAAGTAAAAGTGCAAAAGGTAAGAAGAATGCGGAAGCATCAACAAAAAATCACTTGGAATGGGTTAAAGAGCTTCAAGACAGTGTTGAATCGTATCTAACAGAAAATTTACGAAATTTCAATGAAGAAAGGAAAATTATAATGTCTTTCCTATTTGTATATTCTGAAGCGAATCTAGAGGTGCCAATTCGCCCCAAAGAATTTATTATTAAGTTTATTCATAAATATTTACATGAATATCTTAAGACCGAAGATCGTGACCTTGGGCCGGAGGATGTGCATACTTTGAATCAAATTATTATTCTAGCCGCTAGATTCTCAATTCGAGATCCGAATGTTGCAAATACAACTTGCTTATTGTATCGAGCAATCCTTCGACGAACTGATAGAACTTCAACGGTTAATAATGTTATTGATTGTATAACAGATTTATGCAAGAAACATACACAAATTGTTGAATTATCATTGAGTGAAGTATTGAACAAGCTGCAGTCACCATATCTGGATGTTAGACTAATTACGTTCAATAATCTTGCACAACTTATTTTGTCGGATTTAATGAAGTTTCGCGGACATGTACTTTTATGCTTTATGACAACCTTATTAGACAAGGCTGCAGTACTATCGAATAGATCAACAGAATTTTTCCTTACTTATTTGGAAAAGAAGAATCCAATGTTATTTCAATCAGCACTATTGGAATGTCCTTTTGTTTTTAACGAATACATGGTAATTAAATGTTATTGTTACAAATAAAATATTAAATTGAATTTTTTATCTAGCATTTTGAAGGACTCGACAGCTTTTCAGGTATGGAAGGCCGAACCGAGTCACCATTAAAGGGAGATGATAAGGCGAAATCCAGACATATGCTATACAAAGTGTTTATGCAAGAACAGGAAGAAGTAGCGCTGTTAATGCTTTTTAATCATTTAAAGCTTATACATGGTATTTAAATTTGCATTCAGTTAATAATGCCTGGTATATAACTATTTTTTATAATTCGTTAGCTAAGATAAAAGAAAATGATACGATAAATTCCAAAGAAGGCCTTTCTATGGTTAAGGATGTATTCTATATTTTACAACACATTTGTATAATTGGATTAGAGAAAAAGGATAGTAAAAATGCTCGTGAGGATGATGAGAATGCAGATGGTGAAGATGAAAATGATGCGTCTAGGCAAACAGCAGGCAAAAGCGAACCACAACCAGGAAAGAAAGGAAGAAAATCGAATGTTATGACTATGGAACAAGCGGTAATTATAATATATATATATAGAACTAAAGGATGGCTCAAATTCACACATGAGTTTGGAAGATATATATCATTTAGACCGATTGATATTCTCATCCTCGCAAAGGCAAACTGAAATGATTTAACGTAATACTTCTTAAAGTCTCTGGCTAAACAGTCCGTCGTGTCGTTCACGTAATAGTTCAATGTCTAATAGCACAGATAAATATGATACAGATGCAGATGCAACGCTTTAATTTTCCGCCATTCTCCATGGCCCTTCCTGACAAATTGGGCCATTATGCTTCTCAAAATCATCCTTTAAAAGGAGTTCACAATTTACAGCTTTAGAGATTTGTCGGCAACAAAAGCTACTCCGAATTTGCATGCCTCTGTTGTGCCTCCATATATCCGAAATCAAAATTCGGAATCGAGTTCTTTTGAACAAGTAAAAACTACTCATTGACTACTATTCTATCGATTCTACTCATGAGTATTTACTCGAGTACTTTCCACCGATTCCGTATCCCTAGTTAAGGGTAGTCTTAAGAATGCTTGAGGAGGAAGCAGTGAAACTCGCGTGCGAACTCTTGGATGTTGTATGAGTTTTTTTAACAGCCGGATGAGCCACACAGATCCAACTAGGGTTCTGTAGAGCACTATTATAAAATGAATTTGTAAGAGGTGCCTATTTTTTCTTTTGAGCCAGTACAATGTCATACTTCAAATAAGGCGAGGTACCATTGTAATGCCAAAATGACAAAAACAAGCAAATTAAAGAAAGAAAGGAAATAAATACCATTGAGGAGCTTTTTTATGAATTTGATTCTAATATGCATTAAACTGTCTCAGAGTAAGTAAGAAACCTATGCCCTTTACAATTTCAACTGCCGCAAAAGAAGTAAGAAATGTCTTTCCAGTACGTATTTACATTCACACCTCGCCTGATTTATCTCGACACACGCTCATATACCAGTAGGATATTATTTTTGAACCGGTACATTTAAAAAAATTGAGGCCTCAGTACAATTTACCATGGTGTAAGGGACAAATGTACTGTCTCGTGTAAGTCCGGCTCAACTCCAGATGCAACCGTGAGGATTAGCTGGATACAGCCTCGTCGGAGTGTTATGCCTTCTGAAACAAGCGAATTCCGCTAATCAGCCGACAAAGGCTGTGACACCGGCAATACCAGACTACCAGGTGAACAAAGAGGTGCACCGTCCGCTAGGTGAGGACGCGACCTAAGCGGAACTTTGGTACCCTATTATTAACCGGTTAAGCCGGCGGGATGCCTTATTAGGGCTACCCAATGCAGTAGTGTCCTGGGGTTCTAACTTATTGAAACAGCCCCGTTGTGTTGTTTTGAACTACTGCATTTAAAATCTGGTCTGGTCTTATGTTCGAGAATAAAATATCAGCCCGTCTTCTTAACCCCGTCTTGCGAGCGTCAGAGTTCATTCTGGTCGATGATTGAATCTCGCTTCCTCTGTAAAGGCGGCTGCGGAAATGTCGTTTTACCATTTTCCGATGGTTTTTTATGTAGAAAACGAGTTCCAAGGTAAAGATTTTTTGTACTGCTAACAGTCCTATCATAGAATGATTGGACAGCAAGTTCTACTATCTATGGCCTATGGGAAGATAGTTAAGAGAAATATGCAAATCAAATCCTCTTCAGCACGATTGTTTTCACCTTGGAATTACGAGTTTTATCGAATATGTCCTCTCTGGAGCCGCCATATCCAATTTAGCCAAGCAGAGGCAGGTTGGTGACACCTCACCTGTCTACACAGCAATGCAGGGACACTTCGAGCAAGATGTGCCTCAGCCGGAGCTCAGTTACAAAAATTTTCAAACCCAAAAGTGATCTTAATATAATCCTTTTTAATAAAATATTAAATTAAAATATATTTTTTCTAATTCTTTCTCACCTTAGATCGCTTTAGTTGAAAAATCACTACATTTTCTGCCACAAATATCAGAAAAACTACTTGAATGGGATAAAACATTTGAGAAACCAATAGAAGATATGATGGTGGCGATTTGTACAAGATTTGAAAATCTTGTTGAATTTAATGAGCCAGCAAATTTTTGGTCAAAATATCGGAATCTAGCCAAACAACAAGCATCATCTGGTAGAAAGAGGAAGAGTGATTCTAAAATGGTTGATTCTAATTCGGATGATGAGGACGAGGATGAATTTCGTTCTGAGAAAAGCCAAAAGAGTGATATGACTGACACAATTTCTATATTATTTAAACCGTTTTTTAATTAGAATTGTTACATTATTTAAGTAAAAGTTATTATTATTCATATTGAATTATATTTGTTAAGCTCAAGAAATATATTTATTATATTACGAATTGTCTTCTTTTCTAATTTTGTGCTTCTAATTCCGCCCTTTCATCGGCAAATCTTGACCATCTAAAGAAGACGTGCTCTGCGTCTTCTTGCATCTCTGGGCATACCGGGCCCAACGGTGGATCATCGTACCCGAAACGGTGAAGGTATTTCCTATACCTACCATGTCCACTTAGGAACTGCGTGAGGTCGTAACTCACTTCCCACGCTCCATCGTAATCCATATCCCCACATTAGGGATAAGTCTGTGGGTGCAGCGACCCTTGACAGACTCGTCCCACTTCGTTTGCAATTCCCTTACGGACTCGCAGCGCGCAATCTGCCGCGGTACTGTTTTTGGCTCCCCTCTGCAATATTCTGGGTCATAGAGACGCATGCTTCTCTCACCAGAATGTTTATGGGGATCATCGCCGCTATCACGCACGCCGCACCGTCGGAAGTGGTCCTGTACGCGCAGCACGCGCGAATTACACTTAACCTGTATACGGCCCTCCATTTCCTGCGGCTTGAGTCCTGTTCAACGCTGCTGCCTACACTGGCGCTGCGTAAAGGACTGAACTAACCACCCTCCCCAATAGGAGGCGGCGACTCGGTCTAGGGCCCCCAACGTTGGCAGCATTGTTGCGAGTGCTGCACAAATCGCATACGCTTTGTCTGCCGTGCCCTCCAAATGTGCTTTAAAATTTACCCTCCGGTCGATCATCACTCCCAGGTACCTACGAGTGAGTGGTCTGCGAATGGATAATCGTTCCCCTACCTTTATCCTTACGGGCATTAGCTTTCGCCGTTTGCTGATCAACACTGCTTCAGTTTTGTGCTCAGCAACCTTCAGTCCAGCGCGTTCTAGCCACGCTTTTATTTCCCAGATCGCTTCGTTCGCATACAATTCGATGTCATGTGGGCGTTGTCCTACGACCACCACCCCGATGTCATCGGCGAACCCAATCGCCACTGCTTCCTTTGGAAGGCGAAGCCCCAATACATCATTGTACATTGCGATCCACAGGAGAGGTTCCAGGACGGAACCCCATGTCGTCCCCGAACACCTTCGGACCATCTTCCGAATCACAATGAAGCGGCCTACTCTGAATGTAGCCGGCTACTACTCGCACCTGGTACTAGCTTGATCAATACCTCAACTATTTTGCTCCACCTCGCTGGGTTGAAAGCATTTTTTACGTCGGGGGTTATTAATGTGCAGCAGTGATTTTTCTCTATGGCGGCTCTTGTTATGCCCAGCACCATGTTGACTGCATCAGTCGTTGACCTCGCCTTTCTGAAGCCGAATTGCTTGTCCGAATCGCTTGACGCTAGGGAGTATCCTGTTACAGATCACCCGCTCGAAAAGTTTGCCTATGCAACTAAGGAGACATATCGGTCTGTAGGACGATGGGTCCCCTCGAGGCTTATTCGGAGCACTTTCCTTAACTCTAGTTCGATTATCCGTTCCAGGATTTTCAAAGAAGTGAGATTGAAAAACTTTGTTTAATCCATCTAAGCGATTTTATTTTTTTTTTTACATTTATCTTACAAGTATAAAAGAAATTAAGTATTTGTGTATAAATTTAAAGTCTTTTCTTTGTCAAAAAAATTTGACAATATCCTCCCAAAACAACATACACTTTAAACGAAAGTTAAGAATATTATTGGTTTTGTTTTTTATCTATAAATTAAAAGAAATAAAAATTTGTGGTTTCACACTCCAGCATTTATTCTGCTAATGATAAAAATTAACACGATACCTAAGTTTATTAGCGGAGTTTTTTGTTTTTGTTTCTGATCTATTTCTAATAATATTATACGTCATAAAAATAATACAATTATTATTTATCGTCCTTCAACTGAAATAAACGAAAATAAATGTATATAAATTGAATAAATATCAAATGAGGGCGGGGGAACTTACTGTAAGAAGATAAATCAATTTCATCTGGTAGTTCCGTTATGTTCACATCAAATCTATCCTGCACTTCATTAAGAATCTTTGCGTCCGATTCATCTGAAACAAAAGTAATGGCAAGACCTTTGGTGCCGAAACGTCCAGCACGCGCGACTCTATGTAAGTAGGTATCAGAATCTTCTGGCATATCGTAATTAAATACGATGTTGACACGCTCAATGTCCATACCGCGACCGAATAAGTTTGTAGCGACTAGAATTCTCTGGAAAATTTTGTATTAATATATTTTTTTTAAAAAACGTTTCGTTTTATGTTGACTACCTTCTGAAAATCTTTAAATTGTTGATATCGTGACAATCTTTCCTCTTGGTTCATTCCTCTGTGAATACCAATTGCTGGGAAATTCTGTTCTGTTAATAGCTGGGCTAAGGCCATACATCTTTGGACAGATTTAACAAAAATTACCACCTTTTAAAAAATGTAAATTTATGTAGATCGAACAAGCTACAATATTATTGTATTAAGCAATTTGTTTACCTGATTGAACTCCAAAACATCGAGTAATTCAAACAGTTTCTTGTTTTTCTCATTTTCTTTAAGCTTGACATAATGCTGCTGAAGACCGTGCAGGGTTAGTTTTGCTTCATCATCAACATAAACTTCCATTGGCTATTAAAAAGAAGAGAGAGAAAAGAAATTCAAAATTACTTATTAAAAACAATCAGAAGAAGTGAATCCGTTTTTCATTTCTTTGTAATTTGAACAACTTTCTGCATTTATTTTTTTTATCGAACAGTAAGCAGCTTTCCGGGGGCAGCCATTAGCAAAAAAGTATTAAGACTCAAGTCAAAACTGTTTTTGTTTTTTACTGTAATTATTTAAATAAAAGTTGTTATGGGGTTTGGAGTCTTGCATCGCTTGCGTTCACAGTTTCCTACCGGTGGTCACTCACTCTCCCTTCCTCTGTTTCTCTTTCTCTCGCTTTCTCAATAAAAACAAAACCTATCCACTCTTAAAAACTAACTTATTATTATACATACGGCAAATACATCATCCACTCCATTGAAGTAATGCTGTGGGTGTGTGGGCAAACGGATCATCGATTAGGAGGAAGAACATAATACTCGAGACTCGTGATGTAGAAACATCTCGCAAGGTAGACATCAATTCTCACAAATGTTTCCATAATTTTCATGGCTGAGATCCAGCAGAGATTAATTGTGATCGATTTATTATATAAACACAGAAGCGTTTAACTTGTCCATTTCATAAGTTTTGTGTATTTTGGTTCGAAAAGACACCCCCCAAATGTGTTTTTTTTATTATTACTAATAACCCATTAAAATGGTGATCATTATCGACTGAGTTTGATTTTTAGTGGAGCAAGTTGCAACTCTGGAACTTTATTATTTTTTAGTAAATGACCCCATAACAAAATGCGCTGCGAAGTCCCATTTTTTTTACTGACTCTAACCCGGATTCACTGTTTTTTTTCTATAGCGTTTAGTTGCACAATTACAGGAAGTAGCAGGTTTTTTTAACTTTAGTAGATTATAAGTAGGCTCGAGGATATTTACATCTTGCATGAATTTTTTGCAGACCGGGCGAATCTCTTTACTAAGCGTTGCAGAAAACATCATAACTTGTTTTCCGTGAGGAGTGTTGCGGAAGATTTCTTGAACGTCGCGACGCATATCTAGAAAAAAACAAAGAAAAAACATTTTATAGAAGCCGTTTTTTTAAAAATATGTGAAAAAATTGTTTAATGGAAAATATTAAATCTACAAAAACAAGATTCTCAATTGTTGCAATCAAAATATCATCATAATAGCTGCGATCCATTGGGCCATTTTTTCTACTCGCAAGTACTTGCGGGTACATCACCAATGGAACACGATTTTCGAAAATTACCAGTAAAATATATCTGCCCAAAAACAAGAACAAGGGTAGTTGCGACTAGCTAGCAGCAGTTTTGAGTAGTTTACCAGTCCCAATGGATCGCAGCTAATGTTGGATTTTCAGTTAATTCTTCTTAATATCCCGACAACTAGCTTTTAAGGTCTAGGATTATATAGTAAAGGGACTTATTGCAGGACTCGATTCGTTTGAGGTAATTTTCGATCACTTTTTCGCATAATTCGGGTCGCAACTCGGCCATAAGTCGTCGAATGTCGCTCCGCAAATGCTCCAAAGTTTGAGGATTGTTCACATAAACACGGTCTTTTGTGTAGTCTCACAAAAAGAAGCGTACCCACGTACCCAATGAGCCTAGTCATTGAAGAAAATTTGCTTCGAGAAATCGAGATCAATAGGCTGTTGTTCGAGCACCCAATCGGCGTAATCCCTGCGCACGATGATCCGCCGGCTTCAAT
Organism: Thereva nobilitata; assembly: GCA_963855945.1. Classification (NCBI taxonomy): domain Eukaryota; kingdom Metazoa; phylum Arthropoda; class Insecta; order Diptera; family Therevidae; genus Thereva; species Thereva nobilitata. The sequence continues at coordinate 16,770,629 of OY979698.1, forward strand.
TCTTGAGTGGGCTGGGGCCAGTTCACGCAATTCGACGTCGACTGAAAACGACCCGGAGCGCGTACAAAAACCTTACAATGGTTAATCAGGGGAGTTTTTGAACGTCGAAAAGTTATGCTATTGGGGCTACGTACACTAGTCATGATTACTATGTAGTAAAATGGAATTTTAAGAAGAGAGAGGTGAAGGGGCGGCATCCTCACCCCGCCCCTTCACCTCTCTCTTCTTAAAAATCGGTTTTACTACATAGTAATCATGACTAGTGTACGTAGCCCCATTGGTTGGATTATAGTTAACTACGGAGTTTTTGAACAACAAAAGTTTACCATAGTTAGGTTTTTGAACGCGATCCGTGTCGTTTTCAGTCGCCGTCGAATTGCGTGAACTGACCCCTCGACTTTGTTCGGATGAAGATGCAAAACCAAATGCAAAATGCGCCACAATGTACCGTTATGACAAGCCCAAATGCTGCACGCGCCGAGTAATCGATAAATTCAGTTCTTCGTCAACACTCTCACTCACAGCGGCAATGTTTTCGGTCGAACGGACAAAACGATGATGCACAGGCCTTGCAATGTCTGCAACAGATCCAGTTTCTTCGAATTTCAGCATTGTATTGGTTATTCCTTGCTGGGTAGACCGATTATGACGACCATAGGCCCTTATTCTGGTTGTCACTTCACCGTAGTGAGAAATGTCACCTTTAAATATCAAATGAGAAAAATCTCAGTTACAAACATCAAGTGAGAACAGTTGTCACTGAATTCGCTGTTTCTCGACATCAGTGACAACTGTAATTCACCTTATCTCACTGAAATGTTTCTTTTTTAGAGAACCATAATAGCATTTTTGTCTCACTTCGCCATTTGTCACCATAAGTGACAACAAGAATAAAAGCCATAATGTGGTCGTGACGAAATGTGGCCACCGCAGATTCAACATTTTGATAAAACAGTAACAATTTTAACGCGTTGTTCGATGGTCAAACGATCCATATTAGTTGTGTTTATTGAGACCGAAAAAAAAGCAGAGCAGCTCAAGGCAGCTCACAGTAGAGCAACTGTCAAAAAACAATCAGGCAAGTTGGAGCAATTCAGAGAAAGAAATCTCATGAAACACTTTTCGGGCAACAATTCTCGAAGTGAATTGTCATAAGTTCAATCTGTCAGTTTTTAAAGTGGAAATTTTAATTTTAGTTTTTAATCTATTTAAAATATTAAATTTAAACTCTTATTGAGGTCTGGCGTGTATCTGTAATTTATTTTTAACAGTTTTCGATTAACTGTTGCCGTTTTGTGACAGTTGACAAACAGCTGATTGCTTGCCCGAAGTTGCTCTACCAAAAAAGGTAGAGCAGAAAACCGTGAGCTAGCTCAACTTAGAGCAGGCTCATGAAACACAAATCAGAGCAACTTCAGGCGAGTTAGAGCAAGCGAATTGCTCATGAAACACCTTTTCCTGAGATATCTCAAACTAGAGCAGCTCAATAAACACAACTATTGTAACTAAACAAATACCACTTTGGTTGACGTTTATTTTTGACAGTTGTCAAATGGCAGGGCTATACTTTCTCAACCACGAAATGGATGACCCTGTATCATTTTATTTGAGCATGACATAACTCGCTTATCAATTTATAGGATATCCCCTTTTTTCGTAAATCTAAAATAATTTTTCTAAATATATAAATTAAATCTGATGTATCAAGTACTGATTAGCCCTCTGCTAGGTTACGGAAGTAAAAAATGGTAAGTATGACATATTGGAAGAGTGGACGTAACAAGGATACCAAAAAAAACTGGTATTTGAGAATCTGCTGGGTGATAAGTAGGCAGACCAAGAAAGATACGGAAGGATCATACATGCGTATCCTAGGCAACTGTAACTGAAAACAAGCCGATAGAAATCGTATAAAGTGGAGGCAATCTTTAGAGGAGGTCAAGGGTCGATATGGGAAAAGATGTTGCAAAAACATTAAAATATTTTACAGATATGCCTTTAAACATTCATCCAGGGGCCTAAATAGAAATTTTAATTTTAAAAGTAAAATTAACTGAAAATCCCGTACTTTAGCGAATATAAAATCGTTAAAATTTTTATGCTTACCCAATTGCTCCAACATTTTATCACATTCATCAAGAATGAAATGTTTTAAATGTTTCAAATTGAGCTTCTTGTTACGAATAAGTGCAAGAATCCTTCCTGGTGTTCCAACTACAATATGTGGTGTAACATTCTTAAGTGTCTCCTCATCCTTTTGAATTGGTAACCCCCCGAAGAAAACGCCCACCTGTTAAAAATAGAAATATTGGTGTTATAACTTGTTTTCTTCCGAAAATAAATAAACATTTATCATACCTTAATTGTAGGCATATATTTCGAGAATCTCTCATATTCTTTACTAATTTGGAATGCAAGTTCCCTGGTGTGACACATAACCAAGACGTAGACATGATTCTCGGTTGGTTCCAACTGTTGTAATGTTGCTAAAACAAAAACAGCAGTTTTTCCCATACCAGATTTAGCTTGACATAGAATATCCATGCCGAGCACAGCTTGTGGAATGCATTCATGTTGAACTGTAATAACAAAATTTTTTATTGTATAGTAGTTGTCTTAAAAAAGATATGTTTTAAAAATATATCTTGATGTAGTCAGAAAAAGATAAATCGGTCATTATAAATCCGATGTCCCTATCTTGTTTTCATCATATTGGCAAATAAGAAGCCGCCAACTCATGGCGGCCAAAATTTTGTTCAATTTAACCTCAAAATATTTTTTTTTGATAAGAAATTTTTCTTTTCTTTTAGAACATACCTTCAGACGGATGCTCAAAACCGCAATCAACAATAGCACGTAGAATTTCTGGTTTTAATAAGAAATCCCGAAAGCCTGAACTGTGAATTGAAACGTACGTTCCTTTTACATCTTTCTTTGGAGCATCTGTATTTTCAGTTACTTGTGGTTCAGTCTGTTCTTCATCTTCATAATCGAGAAGATCATCATTATCTGCCATATTGATAAATGCTTTTTCTACAAAAATATAATAAAATTTTGAGTTTTTATATTAAAATTATTTCGAAATAGTTCAATACAAAGTACAACGCCGGTTTTGACGCCATTTTGTTTTTTTTAAAGGCATTGGAAATTTTTGTGGCGCATTTTCACAAAACTTTTTTGCTTATTTTAATGCAAATTCTAATTTATGTTGAATTATATGATTAAAACTTACGTAAAATTTATTTAAGACTTTTATCCAGTTAATTAAAAACGAAAATTACACACGTTTCTTTAACACAGCAATTAGTATACGTGCCCTCATGCGAAGAGGCTATTGGTGAAAAGTGAAAATCGGACTAGAATTGCATGGACGCGGGTAAATTTAACTAGTTTATATGGTGGGTAAACAACAGAATTCAAGTTAATTCTAAAAAGTAATGAGATTTGAGTTAGAATTTTTTTTTGTTTTTTTTTAAATTCTTTTTTGGTATTTTGTAAGCACATAGAAAAAATTATTGAAAAATTTTCAAAGAAAAAACATATATAAAAAATACCTTTAATAGTTTTTTTTTATTAAATTAGTATTTTAAATAAAAATTATGTTGAAAATTCGATTAAAGCCAATTGTGACTGTGACAAAAACCGAAGTAATCTGATTATTAAATGTGTTATATATATAAAATATTATTAATAAATTAATAATTGAAAAAATAATTACCTTGAATATAATTTATAATTTATTCCCCTCATTTTATATGGCACAACAAAGTCATAAATAAACAAAATGGCAGTTTTGACAGCAACCGGAAAGGTGAATATGGATATTAGTGAAGTACCGAAATTATTGTATGAAAAAGCGTTAAATTACTGCAAATTAGGTGAAGACAATCGTGATATTGGAAAAGCAGCATATGTTAACAATTTACACAGCTATATTGAAAGTCTTATACAAATTAAAAACTACGACGAAATCTTCAAATGTTTTGATGAAGCACAGAGTCTCTACGAGGAGGATGCAGATGTTTTAAACGTTTTAGGAGTCGCACTCAACAGGTAACTTAGATCCTTACGCAGTGGTTAGAAATAAATTAAAGGTATTTGTAGATAAATAATAATGGATAAGACATATGATATCAGAAATATGCTATTGAAGCAATTTAAGCTGTCCCATCGGCATGCAATATCTCTAGCAAATCTAGTAACTGCCGTTAGTTGTGGCCTGAAAACGGGATATATTTGGGATATTGGTCCACCAGTTACCATTAATAAAGTAAAAACCTTCGTTCAAGAATTGAAAAATTGTAAATTAATCAATGATCATATCATAACTGTTGGCGTTAACGATGACATTTGCATTCTAAATAAGGAAACATTTTTGCGACATTTAAATCAATCAATTTTTGTTGATGTCACTAAAGATAAAGAATTTCCTCGTCTTATTCCATCTTCAGATGACCGAATTATGCATATGGCAAAAGATATATTAGGACAGATTAAAGCTGCTGTATCAGATGTTATTTTAGTCCTTCCGAGCAATCTTTATTGCGTTCCTACAGTTATAGGGCTACTAGCTGGGTTTCCAGTTGTTTATTGGTATGATCCATCTAAGGGTGATCATAATTGTTTGTCAGAAGTTGATCTCATGATTTTTAAGGTGTTGAACGAATCTAACGCCTTATTTTCATTCTCTTGTCCAACAAATTTAGTTGAACTTCCGGAAATTGCTGAAGTTCTGTCGATTTGGAAAGATCATGTTAATGCATTTGGTAATTATAGGATTGAATCTGTTATCGCTAGGAATAAAAGTTTTGCTGTGAATTTATAAATTGTTTCAAAAATATTAATAAAATATATTTTTTGGTTGTTGTGTTACAAGAAAAATAATAATAAAAATGAATATATAACAAAATTGATTAGTTTTAAAAATTTAGGGAGAAAGGATTCATTGTATGAAAATTTCATCAAAATCGCGCGTGGAGGAGTTAATCTGAACATTTACCAAGATATATAATAAAGGGGTCACTATGCATCTTTTCATCACAACATCTGGGACTTGATTGTACCAATGGTGCATCCGCACGACACAGACTTGTTCGCCCAGACCTTTTCCCTATAGACTCAATGGTATATCGGCATTTATAAAACGTTGGTTGATACCTGTGACCTGAATAAGAGTATGAGAACTGAGGATTAGGAGAATATTGTCGGTGGCTCACACCATCCCAAACAAGTTGTTAGTATGAGCCACGTGGCTAAATAGTTGTTTAATTCGGCGTTGCCGTGCCGTGCGTCAGTAGTGGAGCGACGGCTCTGGAAGTCTGCTTCTTGGTTTCCCGGGTTCCTGGCCCTCGTGATGCCTTTGGTCTGTAGCAAAGGAGTTCACGAAAGCGGGGCGCGGGTGTGCTCCGTGGGGTACCTCAATTCCACTTCGACCCTCCTTGGCTTGGCCCTCTCCTGCTTAATTGGTCCACAAAAGTCCCATAAGTATGGTAGGAAGGGGAAAGTCCATCCTGACAGAGCCTTCATATCAGGGGCCAGTTCACGCAATTCGACGTCGACCGAAAGCGACACGAAGGGCGTTCAAAAACCTTGCTGTGGTTAGATATGGTAAACTTTTGTCGTTCAAAAGCTCCGTGTCGTTTTCAGTCGACGTCGAATTGCGTGAACTGGCCCCAGCAGGATAAGGCATTATAGAACTGGGTGCGCCCGGTGCCCAGAGGAGATCGTTTAACGACAGCACAAAAACTACCCACTGCTATACCGCACTCGACACGGACTTTACGTCTTGGCACAGATAAGTAAAATACAGATGCCCAGTCTGAGGAAAATCATCAAATTCGCTAGCCAGCTTTTGCTTCCTCCAGCCAGCTAAATTAAGCGATTAATCCAAGCAAAATATTTAAATGCTGCAGCCATGTACCTGGCTAGAGCATGGCAACTTTTGGTCGAGCTCCAGCAACAGACAACAGCGTAAAATTTTACGGACGACAGTTTTTTCGCCACACATAATCAATTTAGCGCTAGTTTCGACGAATTTAAAAGATTGCCCCTCCGGCGGCCTGTAAGTGTGTGTTGAAAATCGGTGACGCGTGTTTTGGCCTTCAGGTCACGGCCAAAGTCTAGATATTAACAGCGAGCAATAATAACTTAATTATTGCTCGCTGATATTAACAAGTCTTTCATCTTCATATGGTTAGTGAGTAAAAGGCGAACAGCTATATGCACACATTCTTCAAATGACGATGCCACAGTTTTATACCCGCTCGCACACAACTAGCCAGCGGAAGATTTTATGATTTTATATGGGAAAAACTTGATGTATTGGGGCATATTTACTCATCCCTCGGACACACTGAGTAATATGTGGCCTTCATCGGGCCGTGCCTGCCTACCTGGCCTGAAAGGTCGCGGCCTGTAAGTAAATGGGGGCCTTAAAGCACGGTTGCGTTCGCGTCAATGTTTACTTTGCGAATTACTCCTTCGTATGTTTGGGATGGTTGATTACGAATACATTCATATCTGTAAAGGATGCGTGCATATCTCTGTAGCGGAAGCGTGCATATCTCTGGGGGTCGCATTTTTAGATTTTTGTACATTTCGTGCATGGGAGCATGAATACGCTTCTGGCAGGCGCATTTGTTCGCTATGCGTATTTTTACTCGAGATGTAAGCTACATAAGTATTTGTAATCTGTAGCAGCCGAAAATCGAGTATTCGTATGCTAAGGCAGGAAACGTCAAAAATGTACTCATCGATTCTCAAGGAATCGAGTACTTTTGAATGAGTAAAAAGTAATCATTGAGTAATTTTCTTTCGATTCTACTCATGAGTATTTAATCGAGTACTCTCCACCGATTCCGTTTCCCCATCAATTCCTGGGGATTTGTTGTTTTTTAAGGATCGTATTGCAAAAAAATGACACTTTGTAATACTTCCAGGGTTGGTACATTTGTTTCTATTCTGTCCTCATTATGTTGTAGACGGGGCTCTGATGAATGTCGAAAAGTGCACTAGCAGTATTCAATTACAATAGATTTTGTTATAGATTTTATATAAGACAAGGTTTTTTCCCTTCATATGCCATAATTGACTGTTTTAATTACTAAACCCAATCTAATTTCAAATTTCAGCTTAGAAAAACCACTTGAAGCAATCAACTACTTAAACAAAGCAATCACCAATTCACCCACCCGCATTAAAATCTTGGAGAATCGCGAAAACATTATTAATCAATGGGTACCACGATGGCACTTCTCCATGCTCAACGATCAAAATCGAAATCAATGCTACAAGAACGCCATCTCAACAAAGATCCAAGATGGCTACAAGACAGTTCTGGACATTGGCACCGGGACTGGCCTCCTATCAATCTACGCCCACGAAGCTGGTGCTGAAAAGATAATCGCATGTGAAATAGATGAAATAATGTCGGATGTAGCCAGGGAAGTATTCGAAGAGAATCAATTACCAATTCAACTATTAACAGAACATTCCACAAATATTAATTTAAAAACTATCGGAATTGATGGATTTGATTTGATTGTAACCGAAATATTTGATTGTGGTGCATTTGGTGAGGGTGTCCTAACAACATTATATCATGCTAAAGAGAATCTGCTTAATGAGAATGGTAAGATATTGCCCGAGTCGGTTAAGATGTTTGTGGCTGGTGTAAATAAGATTAGTGTTACTGAAAAATACGAGGCGCTTGAGAGTACATTAGAAAATTCGATTTATTTAAAAAATACTATATTAACACCAAAAAATGATGGACCATATGAGCCGATTGAGCAGATCTGTAGCAAAATGATACTAGTTACAGAACCAGTTGAAGGTTTCACCGTGGATTTTAATAATTTAAATAATCTTAAGGATGCGATTGGTGGTAAATTAGATAAGGAAATTAAGTTATCTTGTATGGATGATAGTTTTTTAGAAGGTTTTGTTGTTTATTTTGAATTAAAGCTAGATGATAAGAATATATTAAAAAATTTTGATCCTTTTAATGCTGATAGAAAATCAATTAAATGCTGGGATCCAGTTATATTCCCATTAAATCATCCGATGGCTATTAGAAAATATCAAGTGTTAAATGTTACATTAAATTGTAAGGAGGGAATATTACAGCTTAATCACGATTATGATAATACAGAAATGCGTAATCTTAAGCTAGATCCAGAAGTATTTTCGATATTAACCGATGATGATTATATGTATGAGCTTGAATATAATGTTGGTAAAGTATTTAAGAAGGATCGCATTAAAATTGATCAGCTTGGTGATTTTTTACCATTCCCGCACATTGGTATTAATTTACTTAAAGAAAATAAAATCTCAAAACTCTATTGTATTGCTGAAATAAAAGATTTAGTTACAACTATTGCCGAATGGAACTGCATTCCACAAACATCAATTGAATTTGTTGATGATTTTGAAAAATTAGCAACGTCTGGTATTAAATTTGATTTCATTCTTATTCATCCGCTAACAAATCACGGGACATTAAATGAAACACACTTAAAATATTATGAAATTTTAAAAACAAATTGCTTATCACAAAATGGTACTATATTCCCATATAAAGTTGATCTTTGCTGCAAGCTCATTCATTCAGTATGGCTAGATCGTGTCTCGAAGGTGCGCAATGATGAGCTAGCTAGATATGGTATCGAGAAACGCATTAATAAATACTCAACAAAGCATCAGTTTGAATTTTTGAATTTCGACTCGTGCGACCTATCGGACGTTATAACATTATCAACAATACAATTTAACGATAAGCTATATACAAAAGAAACTGTTGTTAATTTAAATTCATCACAATCAATTGTTAATGGTATTTTATATTTTTATAAAATATTCTTTATGAACAATTCAATACCGATATTAACAAACCGAAAGAAATCATTTTGCAAATTAAATTGCTTTGTACAAACTGTTAATGTCGATGGACGTTCAAGCTTAATTGTTAATTTTATCCAAGATGAATTTGCATTTCGCTGTGAGATTAAAGATAAATAATAAAAATAAAATCAAATAACATTTTTATCCTTTTTAACTTTATTAGTTCGTGATTGTTGCCTTTTTTTTTGTTTATTTTAGAAACTAACAAATTCACTCACTATTGTGCCTATGCACTTAGATCTCAAAATGAAATCATTATTTTTTTATTAAAAATCAACTTTTTTCCAATATTTTTAATACACTTCGAGAAAGCTATAAAATTACAAAAACAAAATAAACTTGATTTTATTAAAACTGTTTAGCTTTAGTACAAATTTTCTGTCTCAATAATAAATGCATTGTGAAATTAATAAGTAAATTGTTACTCCAAATTAAGTAGTTTTATTGTGGTTCTTTTTGGAGAGAAGTTCTAGCTTTTTTTATGTATAATAATAGACTAACCTGAAATAATATTAAAGCTCGTCTCCCAAAAATACGTTTAGAATTTGGTACTTTCTCCATTTATTACATACAGACTGTTATGGCAGACTGTGGCATTTGTCATCCGGACACGTAATATTAATAAAGCATTTGTGATCGAAAAAGAAGTGGATTGCCATTCACAACTCGAGAATATCTCAGTTAGAAGAATTGTTCAGTCGACCCAGCATCGATTTCAACAAGTGGACATCAGCAAAAGCAGGCTCAAGAATCGAATCTTCATTGCTTAGTTGAGTAGAGTAAAGGGTGCTTCAATGCGAACACCTAAATATAACTCATGTGGGGCTTCAGCATAGCCTACAGAACGCTACCAATGACAATGGTAGTAGATCGGTCGATTTCACTAGCTCGAACACAATGGTAGTATTCCCGCACAGACGGGGTAACAAATAATCAAATTGACCACGTCCTAATTGGGTGAAAGATGGGCCACGAGTATACTGGATGTAAGAACAATGGGAGGAGCGTGCTGTGGCTCGGACCACTATCTAGTCAAGGATAAATTTAGAACCCATACAAAAATCAAAACGCAAAGAAGACAAACAACCAAAATACGACATAGATAAGCTAAACATTGAAGAAAGAAGAGATGCCTGCCAGAATGCTGTCGTACAAAACTTTTGCGAGGAGTCCAACATCAAAGGCCAAAATGAAAAGGAGCGCAAAGGTGGCCGCAGAAAAGACACTAAGAAAAGAAGAACTGTAGACAGCAGAGAGCATATCTAAACAGGAGGATGACTTCGATGAAGGGAGAATTACGCCAGACCAGAATGACCACGACCCCTGGGTGATACGGAAAACGTCAGTCCAGAGAAGTGCGTCAGTAGTAACTCTGTACAATTACTTGTACATGCAGATGACGTCAACATCGTGGGAAGGTCCTTTTCGACAGCAAAAGAAGTTTATGTCGAACTCAGGTCCATAATAGGGCAAACGAGAGGGGAAGTATATGGCGAGTTGTATGAAATTTTTGACAAGCTAGAACTCAACCTTTATAAAAATCAGCAGACAGACTAACGTAATCAGGATGGAGAACAACCGTATCTCAAAACCCCTCATGGTAGCAGACATTTCAGGAAATAGACCAGTAAGCAGACCCAGGAGGAGATGAACAGGCTCAGGAGGAGATGAACAGGCGACTAACGCAAAGGCAATGCTCAGCAGATATGCCGCAAGAAATCGTCAAACACCCTAAAGGAGGCTGTAGTGCCATTCTTCTTCATCTTTGACGGATCTACAACTGAGATCTGGTCCCTGGCCTCTCGAAACTGCTCTCTCCACCGGCCCTGATTCGGCGCCCAGATTGGTATCCCGAAACTCTGGTCGTATTGGTCTGCGCGACCCTTCCAGCGAAGGTTGGGTCTACCTCGCTGTCGCACCTCATAGATATTAGGTTAAATTAGAACCCATACAAAAACCAAAACGCAAAGAAGACAAACAACCAAAATACGACATAGATAAGCTAAAAATTGAAGAAAGAAGAGATGCCTGCCAGAATGCTGTCGTACAAAACTTTTGCGAGAAGGAGTCCAACATCAAAGGCCAAAATGAAAAGGAGCGCAAAGGTGGCCGCAGAAAAGACACTAAGAAAAGAAGAACTGTAGACAGCAGAGAGCATATCTAAACAGGAAGATGACTTCGATGAAGGGAGAATTAGATAAACGTACAAAAGGAACACGCCAGACCAGAATGACCACGACCCCTGGGTGATAAGGAAAACGTCAGTCCAGAGAAGTGCGTCAGTAGTAACTCTGTACAATTACTTGTACATGCAGATGACGTCAACATAGTGGAAAGGTCCTTTTCGACAGCAAAAGAAGTTTATGTCGAACTCAGGTCCATAATAGGGCAAACGAGAGGGGAAGTATATGGCGAGTTGTATGAAATTTTTGACAAGCTACCTTTATAAAAATCAACCTTTATAAAAATCAGCAGACTGAGACTAACGTAATCAGGATGGAGAACAACCGTATCTCAAAACCCCTCATGGTAGCAGACATTTCAGGAAATAGACCAGTAAGCAGACCCAGGAGGAGATGAACAGGCGACTAACGCAAAGGCAATGCTCAGCAGATATGCCGCAAGAAATCGTCAAACACCCTAAAGGAGGCTGTAGTGCCATTCTTCTTCATCTTTGACGGATCTACAACTGAGATCTGGTGCCTGGCCTCTCGAAACTGCTCTCTCCACCGGCCCTGATTCGGCGCCCAGTTTGGCATCCCGAAACTCTGGTCGTACTGGTCTGCGCGACCCTTCCAGCGAAGGTTGGGTCTACCTCGCTGTCGCACCTCATAGATATTACCGCAGAGAACTTTCTAAGAGGGCTCATCTTCACTCATACGAGCTAGGCGGCCCACCGTAGCATACCGAGCTCGCGAAAGCGCTCGTAGATCTCATCGTTGTAGTTTCCGGAATCACCCTTCCTCACCCAAGGGACCAACAATTCTCCGTAGGTTTTTCCTGTCGAACACGGCTAAGAGGCTAGAGTGATTTTTGCTAAGCATCTACGACTCGGATGCATATGTGCGTACCGGTAAGACCATCGTCTTATATAGTAATACTAGTGTTCCACTACCTTGATTGTGGGACCAGTTGGGTGTTCTTGCAGACGAGCCCGAGTAGTGCCATTGGATGATGATATATAGAGATATTTGGCGGCTTGATAAAAATAAAAATTTTAATATTCATTTTCCAGGATACTTTCGAATGAGGCAAAATGGAAAAATTGCCAAATTATGATATTAAGATTTACCGTTTCAATGAAATGTCGCTGCTGTCAATAAAAATATGAGTATATCAGGTTTGTGTACAGGGAAATCAATCAAAAATATCCAATTTCAAAACCAATCTGAATCATGAAGCCCAAAACAGAATGAAAGCAGAAACTTCGACTTCAACTTTGCATTTTGACAGTTTCACACATTTTCTATAGTACTTAGGCCTGATTCACAATAGGAGCTTCAAAAATTTAGGATTTGAATTTACTGATATGAATGCGATAGCGCTGTGCAGCAAAGTCGACTTGACTGCAACAGTGACTCGTAAAACCTAGTAAGAACTTATTCTAACCAAATAAATAATTTAATTTATAAAAAAATAATTTTCTCCTCAATATTTAGTTATTTATAATACAAATTATTAATGAAAACTATTGTAATTGAAAAAAAATATACAATAAAAAATTTTCCCATGAGTTTATACCTTTGATCTACACGCCATTAAATAAAAATATCACACATTACTGGCAGTACTAAAAATGGGGAATTTTAATTTAATCCGTATGCAATAATAATTCTATCTCATTCACACTCATCATTTTATATGAATATATCTCATGTTTATATGAGAATTGAAATTCTCCGGTAAACTAAAAAGAAACACTCATACAACAGCAATATTTATTGGCTTGGGGGCGGAGTTACGCAGCCAGCTGGCAAGCGCGTCTCTCTTGCCATTTAGCATTAATTTACTACGCGAGACGGAAGTAGTACCTTAATAGTATTTGAAAATATTCAATAAAATTAATAAAATTATTAATGAAAATTGTGAAATAATTAATATAATAATAAAATAAATGAATTTCATTTAAAATAATTAAGTAATTTTATATATAAATAGAAAAATTTAGTTGCCGCCCAAACGCGTAAGAATACATATGATAGCGTCATTCTATTCTCAGCTGTTTCCCGCCACTCAGAAATCGGCCGAAAGTCATCACGGATTGTGCAGTTTCCTACTGTGGTGCGGTTTTAATCGCTTTTTTTTGGTGAAAAATAATATTGTGTGAAGTGAATTTCTTCTAATTAATTAATAATATTTGTTTTTGGAACGCGTATATCGGAGAGCAGCAGCTGATTTCGATTTTAATTGGTATTTTACTTGAAAGAGCGAGTGTTTTTATTATAGTTAAAAAATAATATACACGTGATTTTATATATATATATATATATGCGTATGTATATTACGCCCGGATTAAAAATGCACTAAATGCGTCGCTTCAAAGTGAACTAAGGTGGAAGAGTTTTCGACGAAAAAAAAGCCCAAAACAAAAGTTTTTTTCTAGACGAGTGCGTGGAAATTAAATTGAAAATTTATTTTCCGCCATTAGGAAAATTGTTCATCCTCTTTTTATAACAAGAAACAATTTTTTTTGTGTATATATATATATAAACGAGAAATACCCAGAGTGAAAGTTCTTTTTTGCCAAAGTCGTGAACTTAATAAAAAAAAAGTTTTTGCGGGACCAGCAGATCAGTGCTGTGCGAGAAAAGTTGAGAAAAAGAAAAGTGTGCGTTCAAGAAAACTAAATAAAAATAAAATACGCCGTTCTCGGGAGGCAACAAATCTTTATCTGAATTCTAGAATTATTTATTTTCGCTGTGTACTATTGTATGTTATCAAAGTGACGTGAAGTATGTCAGTTTTGTGCAAAACCGAAGAAATTATTGTGGATACCAACGACTACAACAGTGGCGACGAGGCAGCTGACGAAAGTATACAGTAAGTTCCCTTCGCAATTTCTACTTTTATTTTGTTGCCCTTTTTTTATTTAGGGGATTATCCCCGGAGCAGAAAACGAAAACGGAAAATTTATTGTAAATGGCGGATTTGTTTTTATTTTTTTATTAAGTACAAACCTCCGTGAAATGAACAAATGATTCCGTTTCAGTTTTATTTTTGGTTACGTGAAAATATCGATTTTACCAAGAGAGGTTGGTGTTTTTTTTTGCTCCCATCATCCAAAGTACGGTTAAGTAAAGAATTTAATGTGTGCGGGAAGAAACAGGCAAGCAAAGGCGGCGGCAGCAGCGGGGAAATTATCTTTATAGAAGCGGGATTCTATGCGCAGAGCCCCACGGACACAGAAGAGCACCACACACCACAGGAAATTCCAAACCAAATATGAAAAATCCTTGTGAAGGTAGCACACCAGATTGGGGCAAAAGAGCATGAGACTCCACTCGGTGCGGCGCGCGGCCCCTCTTGTCTTGTATATGCTGCTGCTACAATCGGCGGGCATTCGACAGTGCCGTACAATATTTTTGTTCCGACGGGAGTCTGTGGGGAGCTAAAGAGGGAAATTCTTTCGTCGGTTGCCGCTGCTGCTACTTTCTTAGCGTGTATATTCTTTTTTTTTCTTTCATTATAATATCGCTGCCGCTGGTTGTCAGGCGATCGACCATAAACTTTTCTCAAACACATGTTCATACCACGGCGTTTTTATTATTAAATTCGTGTATATATATACATAAACAACAAAAAAAACTGCACAAACACATGCTCATGCCGAAAGCATTTGATGATAACCTGGCTTCGTTTACAGAAAACACATGATTGTGGGACTGGCATGGCACGGCGACTAGTGGCATTTGCCTTGCAGAAATTTGAGATATGGGGAATTGCCAGATAAAAATTTTCCCCTTGTCCTCGTGTCCATTTATATAAATTTTTTTTCGCGTTTGGGAAATTTTTTTTCCCTTCTATGCCGATATTAGGAAATTTTTTTCCCTCTCAGTTTCTTTTGTGTGTTGATCGCAGAAAAATGCACCTTTTCTGTTCTTGGTATTTTTTTCTCGGTTCTGTGATGTTTTGTCGATTCATATGACTTTGTCTCAGCTGTTGATCAATGATGGTTTTCCCCCCAAAAATATCTCTTGTCAGCTGTTCAATTTTTTTTATTACGAACAAAAAAGAAACAGCTGTGTATGGCCTGATTTCTTTGTTTATTTGATCATAATAAACATGCGAGATAAAAAAATGGAGTCTGATGCACGGAGTTTTTTTTCGTAGATACTAAAGCAAATCTGGATTAAAATATCTATTCATAAAGATTAAAGAAACATATAATTAATGAGGGATTTTTTAATTAGTTATAATTAAGATTACCCCATTTTATTAAATTTATTTAATTATAATTCTGAAAATACTGAAGATCACCTTTTATACAAATATCGATCGGCTTTAAAAAAGCAACTTTCCTACAATAAAAACTTATACCCGCAGTAATAAAATAAATTATGCTATTATATTATAGTGGGAGTCAAAAGTTTGTATACATTATACTATTTCTGATGTGAAATGCTCCTGAGTAACTAATAAAAATTGAAAATTTTTGAAGCAAAGGTAAACATTACATTCATGGGTTAAAGATGGAACATGGTACTGGGGCTGATGTCGCGAGACCCCACTTCAAGATCTCGATTGTTATAGATAGGTGACCTTCTATTTTCCAGGCCTGCGCTTAGTTTTAGTTTTCCTCCAAAATAGTTGCAGGGTTCTTTGACGTACTCCAGATCTTGGGAAAATAGGGTCTCGCTCTGCTGTATGGGTCATGAGGGTCTAAGAGGGCCAATGAAGCTGGGGATAATCTACCTAGGGAAAGGTCTGAGACTCTGGTCCAGGGCCCAGAACCCGTTCTGTGGCTTCTCATGGTCCACCTCCAAGTCGCTGATCGAGGCTAGGAATAATGAATTGATCCTAGTCTTTCAGGACTCGGTGTCAGGTCCCAGAACTAATAAGACCCTTTTCTTTAAGAGATGTTATCTCTCGAAACAGGATGCACCTTAGGCTGGGGGTAGGGTATCTGACTAGTCATGTGGAGCTGCGATACCACCTTCCAACCTAGGACTGTGTCAGGAGACCAACTTTTTCGACAGTCGGGAGATCTTTCTTGAACGTTTTGGTCTGTTTTCAAATACTCCTGTTCAAAACTTCCCATAGATGTTTTACGGGATTAAGGTCGAAAGATTGCGGAGGATAGTCAAGACGCTTAGTGCTGTTATACAGTAGCCTTTTCTTTATACAGAATGATTAGGGTCGTTATCTTGTTGGAAGGTCCAACGAGATACGAAACCCAATTTCTCCACGCTTGGCTATAATTGTTTTTTAAGATTTCGTCGGTGAGAAGCACATGTTCCCAAAACGTTTGAGAAGCGTTTAAGTGATTTTTGGCGAAATTAAGGCTTTAGCAGGAGAAATATATAGTCTACCCTGCCCTGGGTACCCTGCCATACAATCCATTGGCGTTCAATACTCTTCGTATTGCTAAACCACCCTCTTCCTTTCCACGCTCTTGAGTAACCTTTTTTTTTGCTATTGGGACGACATTGGACCTTGGACTGTCCTGACTTCATGTACTATTTTCTGCACCTTCACTACGTTTACAATGGGAATACGACCGAACTGGGAAGAGTTTCGTGTTCCTGCGAAGATTATGGCGCTTGATAATTTTTTGTACAGTAGGACGACTTTTTTTGCAGTAAGAGCGAGCTGAGCTTCTTTTCTATATTCTACGATTAGATTACGCGTTTCTAGCAGCAAATCTTTCCATCTCACCATATTTACTTTTAAAAATGTACGCCAAATGGTATGGTATGGTTGGTAAATGAGCTAGGACTGATTGTAGATGCAATGTAGATGCTTTTAATATATAGAACCGTAGAAATGCTAGTCTATAGTTCTTATTTGATATATTTCGTAATTATTTCTTCAAAGGCACGAAATAATTGTTCAAATAAGTCTACCGTATAAATCGTTCTGGGTCTGAACTTCCTTGCATGGCTAGCTGCATTTTTGTGTTGAATTATATTATTATTGCCGCATTTATTTTATGGTTCTGGAAAATTCTATCTAATTTTTCATATTTCTTCCTTATCTACCTTTATTAATCCTCTTGATCGATCGCTACGATGTCCCACCTTCACGAAATTAGTCTGAGATTTTTTTACATCAACAATTGGACTTCTGAAACAGCGTCATTTTAAGATGGATCACGTGTAATATTACGGTTATCCGATTCCCGAAACCTTTCCAGAAACCCTTGCTTATTACAACCACATAAAACTATGAGAAAACCATTTCATCTTTCTGTCCCCCATTTGACATTCATTTTAAAACATATAAAGTGCAAATTATTAAAAAAAATATCTTTAGAACTTCGTCACACTTTTACCAAACACTATTTCTATCCTTGCAGACACGAATACCTAGAAGATAACCCTGATTTGGACGGGACAGTTGTACCATACAGTGTAACATCTCTGGATAAGTAATTAATCACATTTTTTTATTATTAAATTATTTATATTTTATTGTAATGCATTATATAACGATATTTTTTTTGGTTGTGAAATGAAGTACGAAAATATGCCTTACTCAACGTAGTTAATATATACAGGGTGCGATTTATATGTTTCAAGCCGATTTTATTTTGCCGCCATTTTGGTTTGGCTGTCATTTGGAGAGTTGTGGATAGTATTTGATAACAATTTATACGGTTGAACATTACAGGACACTGCCCAATTGGGAATGATGCGCCAGAATGAGTGTTCCGTACAACATCTTATACCGGAGACATACTTGTGGTATAGTAATTGTAATTTCACTTAAACCGCAAGTGTGTCTCGGTGTAATCACGGTGTACACATGGTATACAGAACATTGAAAATCAGTATCTCAATTTAGAAAAATATCATCCTATAGCTCAGTATACCCAAGATTTTAACTAGAAAATAATTAGAACATAAACCAAAATGGTACTTTAGAACAAAATTTGAATTTTTATTTTGGCAGCACTGTCTGCATGAATCTGTCAATTGACGTTTGCCATTTCTTGTGACATGTTCCTCTGCTCAAAACAACAACAACACAACTCAGTATACTAATGCAAGTGTCTCTTCACATTTTTATATTGCAATATGACAAAACTGCAATATCTCGATCTCAATTGCTATACATCAAGTGTGTCTACTGTATCTATCGCAAGCTTACGGAGGAACAAGCCAGAAAGACGACCGTTAGATCTAAAGTTAGTCGATGCAACCAACTGATTAGTGTATGAATAAGCTCGAAAAAGTCAAACTGGGGTAAAACTGCAAATCACATGTTCGAAAACGTCAACGAGTTGCAGAAAGTTCTGCACTCAGCAGGTTTCGAGTTCGGAAATTCAGTATAAACGTAACCCTCCTGCAAAATTGTGCAGATAGTGCAGTGAACAAAGTGGCACTGCTTGAGTTGATTGTCAAAATGGATCATCAGGTGGACTTTTCAGAATTTAGTTTTATTTTAGTAAATTCTGAAGTTTTATTATTATTGTTGAATATTTTTCCTTATAGAAACCAAAAGAAGGACTGGTTTGATTCAGAAATAAAATAATTAATTAATACTCGACTAAAACTTGAATTTAATAGCGAAAAGAGGAAAAAACCGTGCTATGCGGAGTTACTTGAAGAGAAATAAAGAATATTAAGTCAAATTTTTAAATGACTGCCGGTGCCACGCAGATACATATTGCAGTGCAGATTGTGCATTTGCACTGGCGGTACTTGGGAAGGGCGGCTTTTGGGGAGCGAAGCAAACGAAAAATTTGTACAATGTGTATTTTATAAATATGCCGCGCCGACGGCAAAGACGGGCATCTCACTTTAAATGAGCGACGACAACCGCCAAAGGCGGCATTTTTGACCATATTTAGATGTGCGCAAAAATTTAAATGAGCGGTGACGATACGCGAAGCGGATGAGGCTAGATATCGGGCCTTGGCAATGATTGCGTAGAAGAAGGATAAGCAAGTAGTTTCACCGTAAGAAGTAAGAAGTCGAAGAGAAGTCGCCATCCATTTGGAGCTTGTCATCGTGGTCTTATCATCGAAAGCGAAGAAATGAAATAAAATGAATTAATAGAATGGTGAATGAAATAAGAGAATAATAAAATGAAATTGCCGAATTTCGTCGTTTTTTTTATTGTGAAATGTCCGGTGCGTATGTTTGGGCAGTTTTTTTCCGATAATTCCGGGGGACGGTCGGTTTTAATCCGCGAGCGAAAAAAAAAAATCCCCCTTAAAGGGCGGCATCTGCGGATGTGCACTGGGCGGTAAATTGTCTAGGCGCGGCCCTGACGACTGCTGCTTTCAGTATACAATCTCGCGTCCAGAAACGCCACATAAAACTGGAAGATTCTTAGAGGCTTCCGAACAGTTTTTGACGTTTCCGAACTCACACTCGTCATTCAATAAACTGACAGTTTTGACGTAGGTATCGAGTCAATGCATTGCATCGTTTATCATCCGCCTTATGGTACCAGACGTGTAACAGCCACAGTGCGTCGGAGAAGATGAGAAAAGTATTCCGATGAATGCATTCTCCCAACTGTCAAGCATTCTTATGTTATGATATAGGGAATCATCACATACGAGGGAATAAAGTCCCTACTGATCCTCCAAGGGCCCGTAAACGCTGCGAAATAAAGAGAAGACATCGGCAGTCGTGTTATTCCAGCCGTGGGGGGTCTTCTAGGTGATGCCATTTTTCAACAAACAATGCAAGTGCGCGTTTTTTTGCCACTGGGTGTATATCAATGCCAAATGCTTTGTAGGATGAGTGAGAACTCTGTCTTAACAAGGATGTCTCATCAATGTCTCTACGACTTCTGTAAATTCAATGAGATTGGCGATGAATCACACAGTTGGTGAATCAGCATGCAGCTTGATATTGTACTTATAAATCTGTGCCAACTTATATTTAAAATGCTTCGAAAGCAAATCTTATTTATAAATGATTTCCACCAAAAATATCATAAAACTATTCTCCAAGATTCAGTACACAAAAATCAACCTGCAAATCCGCTGACCAAAAAAAAAATCTTATTTGTCACTATTTAAACATTGAAAAAATGTGCCCCAAAAAAAATGTTTTTTCACAAATACCCACATGAACGCCGGCAGTTGAATAACAACAACAACAACAAAATGCGAAAGAAACACCGGCGCTTGTTGTTACTACGCAGTTTCAGTGGCTCCTGGCTCACAACAAACACAAAAATTGGAACAAATTTAGCCGAAGTCAATTTTCACCCGGCTTCTTCCCCCTGGTGCCATGTCCCTGCTGCCTACCCACACATTCTGGATGTTTCACTGATGTTACCGCCGTCCTTGCCCGCCGATTAACTGGCCCACCCGCCCATAATCCCAATCAGAACTTATCGCGCAATCCAATTTTAAAAATAAGCAATTATTCATCGTTTGGACGAATCTCGCCCGGCGGCCCAGCAGCGGCGTGGCGGTTCAGCAGCAGCATCTCCTGTCAGCCATTCTCTGCCATACTTGACTTTGCGGCTTGATATCAAAAATAATGATAATGTGAAGAGAGTCGAAAAAATGAAAACGGAACGATGACACATGACCAGCTGTTTCCTAATGTCGTAACAGAATGACGCAAAAGAAAAGCTTCAGGCTTTCGACATTTTTTTTGTTTCTGTTCTTGTCTTTCGCCAGAAAAGCTATATGAAAACAAGGCTGGGCGGGCGGACGTGAAGAACGGCAGGTGTTTCGTTTTTTTAATTCAAAGTTTTTATTAAATATTTTTTTTTGTCGGAAATATCTTTTATCTTTTTTCGCAGAAAAGGGAATGAGGGAAATCGGCACAAAGCAGCAAACAAAATGGGATATTTATTATTTACCCACCGAAATACAGAGAAATGTCCCACAAAAGTTGGGTGTGTGTTGTTCTGTTGCGAAATCCCGGGGTGAAATGAGTGCATTTTCAGTGCATTTGCGTATTTGCTGCACATGCGCTTTTTAAACAGGGCGTGTGATAGTAATCAACAATGACGTAATATATATGTAGTCAGGTGATTTTATTTACAACCTTTGAAATTATCTAAAAATTTATTTATAACCTTTCAATAAAAAAAAATCATTCATTTATGACGAAACTGCGCGCCGCCATATGAACGTCAAAATTCAACGAAACTGAAACGAAAAAAATTCCCGAAATGCACTTTACTCCCTGCAATGACCTATTTTTTTCGCTCGTTCGAGGAAATTTTTCATCGCACGATGATGAAGAGGTGCAATTTAGCCGAAGAATTAGAGAATTTCTGGATGCCGCCCTCCTCTGCTGCTGCTGCTATATGCACTTTCTGCTCGCCTGCAGGCTGCTGCTGCATACAAGGGGAAATTGTGAATGGGTGGTGTGTGCTTCACTCTTCGGGCAGCTCACTGCCATGCAAATAAAAGTTACGATGCGATGACGTACAAACAGCTGACCGCAAAATGTAAATCTTTATTCGGGGGGTTTTTTTCGCTTTAATTTCTGACGTGTGTTTAATTTTATGACTCCTTTCTGAATGTAGTTTCTGTTGATGTCATATGATATGCAAGTTTTGTGAATCATAATATATTTTTTTTCAATTAATTAACTGTTTTTCAGTTAACTATAAGACATTATTACAAGTTAAATGTTTGACGAAAAATGACATGCACATTCGTTAAGATATTTTAGTATGTATTAAATGTTTTACCTTCACTAGTGATTAGCGAATGAATAAGAGTAGTTTCTAAAAATCGTCTAGTTCAAAAGAGAAGGATTGCCCAGAAGCTCTGTCTCACCATACAAGGACCAACAACATCAATGCTGCTTAATTAACGATAATCGAATGAGAAATAATGTTAACAATATTCATCATCATCTCTGGTCGAATGACAGATTTGCTGCAATGCGTAAGAAAGTTAGGAGATTGTTCAATAGGGGAAAACATGCTGAGCAATGGGAATAATAATACAGGTTCACCCTTATAGTCTACAACAAGGATCTGAGACGCCCAAAAGGATTTCCTGTAGAAAGCATTGTAAGAGCCTGCAGACTTCATCAAATGCAACTAGACTCCAAAACCTCCCCACTCTTCCAAAGGAGTGGAATTTTTTAAAAAGGAGGATGGCCCATACACCTGTAACCACGCAGAAACCTTGAGGTGTCTGTTCAGCGATGTCATTTTTCCGGACCGCTTAACCCGTGGATGGTGGGTTCGTTGTAGGATCATTCCAGACCGATATTCCTGGAGCCTCTTGTAACTTGATTTTGGCCCACTTTCATGTGGCCGATCAACTTTAAATTTTGCACATACGCATGGTTCGCGTGACAATGCAATCTGACAATTTTGTAAAAAAAAATCAAGAAGGCGACCGATTTTTACAATTGTGTTCCCCGACTTCCGACATGGGTATCAAACGAAAGGGTATGACAAGTAGAATACAATTAGCTGTGTGTTGTCATTCTAAATTCAAAATGGCGGCAAACAAAATGGCGGATGACATATAGACTAAAAAGTAGAAAATATAGCCTAAAAACTTCAAATTTTGCACATATGCATAGTTTGCGTGACAATGTAATCTGACATTTTTTATACAGAAATCAAGATGGCGGCCGAATTATGCAATTATGTTAGCCCACCCCCGACATGGGTATCAAATGAAAGGGTATGACAAGTAGAATACAATTAGTTGCGTGGCGTCATTCCAAATCCAAAATGGCGGCCAACTCAAAATGGCGAATTACCTTTTCTTTACAATCCCCTCGATATGGGTATCAAATGAAAGGGTATGACGAGTATCATACAGTAAGCGGTGTAACGTCATTTTAAATCGAATATGGCGGCCACCACAAAAGGCGGAAAACATATAATAGACTAAAAAGGATCAGGCTCGTATTGTAATTGAATAGACTTATCAGCTTAAACTTTTCTTTTGAAAATGACGGAAAGGCTGCTTGATCTTCACATCAGATGCAAGCTAGAGCTGCCTTCCTCTACATACCGCTCAGTTCGCCTACTCAAAGGGTATACCAATAGAGGTTGCTTTACACCACCTAGTCAGCAAAACAAATAAAGTCTTTCTCCCTAAGGAAATGCGCGTTCCTTAACATCGATGGTGATAACACTGGCTAGGACTTTTTCTAGACCACTGGCAGGCTAACAGAAACTTGAATCCCCACACAATTCAGTGGATAAATACCATGCTTGTAGAGCGTGATATTTCTTCTACTCTGAGGGGACGCCACCATTAGTATCCAGGCTATTAAGGGTTGCCCTCAAGGTGGAGTTCTGTGACCGCTACTTTGGTCACAATTGATCCACGAATTGACCGCACTACACGAATTTGTATTCAATGTAGTCGGCTTTGCAGATGATCTTGCCGTCATTGTCTCGAGGAAGTCTCGGCGAAACTTCCAGACTAGTTCTCTGTGAATGTAGTGTTCGGATCTTAAGAACGACCATTATCAGAGATCTTCTGAGCCCCGCTCAAGTTCGGTCTTCTTCAATTAAAGACCATCATACCATAGTGGGATATGTGCACAATAGGCCTAAATTGACGGTTGGACCCACCATATGGGTTGCTGTCGCCTTACTTTAAAAAAATTAAACATACTATAATCTTCTACATTTTTAATAAATAAAAGACGAATGCCATATGACTTTTGAAAGAACCGAGCACCATCAAACTACACCGGGACCGCATCAATACATTTCCACATTTTTTTTCTTAAAGTTTTCCCACAATATCTCGCATCACACACAGAAAGAGAAAGTGCTTTTGAATAGAGAATAATAATAAAAAAAAAGTAAATAAATTTCGCCCCACTTTAGCAGCTTATCAGTGATATGACCACAAGTTAACCTTGACTTCAATAACTAAAGCCCAATTTCACCCAGGAAAAAATTTGTTGACCAAAAATTTAATCAGTCATTCAGACGTGCCTAAGGCCTTGACTGTTAGCGCGTATGCATAAATCCCGTACATCACACTATCTGCCTGCTCACATCATCCGTCTACGTATAGTAGCAGCAGCTAGCATTCTCCGGCCGAGATACTTGTTGGCCGACAATTTCGTCTACTTTGAGAGCTTAATTTTACTGCTTTATAAACAGGTAACGACGTAGTTGGAGCCGCTGCTATTGTGCGCTTACACATCAATGAAAATGTGCTCTCTGAGGACGCCGCAGCAGGCCGGGTGGTGTTTTGTCAAGGGGCGCAACAGAAGGAGAGGGTGTTGTATATACTAAACTCCCCTGTACTGTAATAATTAATCAGCTGGGCTTGGATCGAAGTGAAGAACTCGGGGCAATCAGTAGTTTGGGGCTCTTTTTGCGTTTTATTTAAATGAGCCACCGGAAATCTATGCTTTGTTTGCGTTTAGTGTTGCCATAGTTTTATGATTCGTTTTTTTTTTAGATTTTTGTCTGCAAAAGAATCGTCTATCGGAAGCATCGCGAATCCATGAATCACGTTGTGGATTTCGTTTCGGACGTTATCTTGAAATTTGCGTACCATTTCGACAGGTTCGATATCTGGTAGAGACACATCAATAAATTACTAGACGCTGCTCCGAGTACAGGTGGATGTGGGGTAGGAAAAGGTTGTTATCAGCAGCGACAATTCTATTACATGCGATGAAATTCCTATCACTGTGTTCTCGGTGCTGTTCAACCTGGCGGCATTCGAAGAATGTTAGCAATTTACTATTGTTTACGTGTCAATGAACATTAAAAACGTGCGCCATCAATCAAGCCAGCCTAGTTGCTTGCTTAAAGTAAAAAAACCACGCATTTTTTTTCTTTTTCCAATATCAACCGAAGTATGTCACAATTCGAATGCAATTCGCACGTGGTTTTTGCACATCAAGGGTTTATTCGCTGCTCACTGGTATGGTTGGTGTCCTCCAGGGGGTTGGAGGGGTGGGTTCAGTTACAAAAATAACAAAACCAGACAATAAACCTAAAAAACCATTAAAGCGCGACTGCGAGCAGAAGACCCACAAATGCAAGCCAAATGCAATTAGAAGCAGTTTTTCAGGCGCCATATCGCTGCCATGTCTGCCCCAAGTGGCGCTCTCTATTACGCGTTTCAAATTTCCAACCCAAACCCAGAGGCCAGACAGGTGTGCATGCACTCGTGCTGCTGCAATTGTGTGTTCGTCATGTCAATTGTGTTTCTTCACAATATTGTTCTGTTGTTGTTGTGTTGCCATCATTTTTTAATGTTAAAAAAGAAGAAGAACAACAAAACAAAAAAAATTAACGAAACAAAACAAGCAAAAAAACAAACAAAAACATTGAAGAGCCAAAATGACGTTTCTATAACGTTTTACACACATCAAGATTGCTGCTGCTGCTGCCTGCGAGGGCAGTGGTAGGGTATTGCGGGGTTAAACTGTTTCATTTTATAAGCGCTGAACTTTGAGTGTCCAAACTGTACAATTCCTGGTGTATTTTTTTTCGCGAGAAATTGCGTCGTTCCTCAACTTGTTATTGATTTTTGCGTTCGATAAAAAAAATATTTATTTTCCTCCCCTGTGTGATGATTGTTTTTACGCCAACATTTTTGCTTTGTTTTGTTTTTCATTGAGTCCAAGTTTTTTTTCTTTTTTTGTTATTATTAATATTTTGTTTGTTCTTTTATTGTAATAAGATTTAAATGAAATTTTAGTGAATGATGGTAGAGAATAACAAGTGAATGAAGTAATTTTTTGGGAGTGTTTGAAACGTAAAAGAAATTTTCAGACGTTGTTACAAACTTTGGACTTGTTTTGCATATTTTGTGAGCCGGACAAGAAGAGGAACCATTTTATCGAAATTAGGAAAAACCCAAACGCAATAAAAAAAATATATTATTCAGAATGATGTTTCTCCGCGCTCTCTGTAGAACATATGAGAGAAGATAGTTGGACGACTGTTTTTTAAATGCTTATTAATGTTGATAATGAAGTTCTAAATATTTAGGGGAAAACTGGATCAAAAGCTGTCCTGGAAATCCCGAATTGAGAGAGTAACTGCCAAAGCAATTATATCGCTTTATAACTGTCGTCATTTGTAGACAAAGCCGGTGGCGTCAAGCCGAGGCTATTCTTTTGGCTATACCCGACAGTCATGAGGCCCATGATCATGAAGGCTGATAAAGGATGGCCTCTCTTGGTATCACTGGTATCTGTTCTCCTGGTAGGCAAATTGCAAGCAGTGAACCAGCTCCAGGAGAACGGAAGATAGGCTGATGCGTGGATAGGATGTTGCTTCCTTTTATGAACATCTCCCTGCTTTGGTAATTAAGATCGCCCGAGTCTCTTTCCAGTACCTCAGAATATGGATCAATATTGATCCCACGAGTTGTGCTAGAAAGGAAAAAGCCTAAGGCTGGTATTTGGAGTCCATCATTAGTAGTACATTCTCACAGCACCATTGATCCCTTCAACACGATTTTTTACGTCTTAGGATTGCTGGTTTTTATCGAGAATGTCCTCTTGAGATCCGCCGTATTCAGTCTGTTCCATGGCCTCTACTCTTCAAGTCCAATATCTTCAGCTAAGCAAGCTGTAAGACATCGCACTATCACATGACGAACTAGTGACTCCCTGACAATTCCCCACAAACTTTCCACATTTAAACACTATAAATAACATGAAAATTACCGAAAAATTTCCGCGTAATCAAAATATCTAAAATTGCTTCAAAAATCGACATGTTACTCATCGATTTCCAGAAATAAACAAGCAAAAATAATGCACAAAACTGAAAATCGTAACAAAATTACACAAAAATGATTTTGTGGCGCCTGGCGACTTGCCACGAAAAAAAACTGTGAAAACGTTGAGCAATTTTCAATTTTTTGTCGAAACACACTTAACGAATCGTCAAATATCACTTTTTTTGGTGCTGTTTCTTTTTCGGCTTTATATAATTCATCACACATTTATTTACTTCTATTTGTTGATGTAATACAGCCATTCATCAGCTTTTTCGTTTATCCAAAATTGGGGTTTTAAAATAGAAAATTAAAATATTTACGGTGGTTATTTTTAGAGAATTTCATGAATGTGGAGCAAGCAAAATGTTACAGAAGAAATAAAGTCTGTTTTGCGTCTGCAGTGACATTTCATCATTTTGCAGTTGTCACTTTTTGTCAATTCGTTTTTTTTCTCTTCTTCTGTAAATTCTTAGATAAAAATAGATGAAAATAAAGAATGAATACATTTATTATTACAATAGGGAACATGAGAGGAGAGGTTATTGTCGTTGATGTTAAATAAAAAAAAAATGTTTAAGACGTGATTGATAGTTTTTTAGGCGGATTTTGTAAATGGAATCGAGAAAGAGGATTTCTGTTTCCGAAGTCATCCTCCGCAGAAAGTTATTGAAAAGAAAGGACTTGTGAGTTGTGAGGGTAGCTTTTTTATAAAAAAAATATTGTGTAGGTTTTTCCCATAATTCTATTTTTGTGCTGATAAACAAATTGTAACGAAGTCAGTATACATGATATTAGATATGATGGGATGGTATTATATAAAGGCAATGTTACAGGAAATCTTCATAATTAGTTAGAGCCCATTAGGCGCTCTTTTGTAAAGAATTTCTTTGAACATTACGTTCATGGAAGCTTTACGTCTTACGTATTTTTTGCTTAAATTTATTTTTCAAGTCGACAATTCATCGTCAATATTATTAAAACACAAATTCCAGATGATCAATAGTATTTTTTATGTGATCTTTTGTACTGCCAGTCCGTCATGTCGTACTCTTTATTGTGCAATGTGTAGAAGGTGGTTCGAAATCCGCAATATAAGAGTATAGGACAGATAAATAAATAGTCTGGAGGGTGCTAAAGGAGGAGGTAATATACCTTGCGTTTTAACTCCTGGTTGTTGTAGGAGTTCACAAAGAAGAAAAGAATTATGCACGAAGCCCATTTTAACAAAAATCAAAACAAAAATATTTTGTAATGAAACTTTTGATACAAATCTGCAATCTCGAAAAGCCCAAAAAACAATTTTCGTGCAAAAAAAAATAATTTTCAAATATTTCAGACACCATTTTGAGGCCGCCATTTTGTTTTTTGAATAAAATTTGTAAAAAATTTTAATCGGTGGCAGCGAAACCCCCCAGCCACTCATTTTCATTAAAAAATATACAGGGTGCATGTAAACAATGAAGAACTTTGACATTTGTTAATCGATTGACTTAATTAGACATGTTTTTAATACGTCAATTCAGTACAATTTTAACCATGAACCGCTTCACAGCGAAACAACGTCCCGAAATAGTGACGCTGTACATTGAAAATAGTCGTTCAGTTGTGTTAACTCAACGTGCATATCGTCGAAAATATCGTGGCCACCGAGATCTCCAGATTTGATCCCTCCGGAATTCTTTTTGTGGGGTTATTTGAAAAGCAAAGTGTACGCCAGCAAGCCTCAGACCATTGACGAGCTCAAGGCAAACATTCACCCCGAAATCATCGCTATACCACCCGAGATGCTCGAAAAAGTAATGAAAAACGCAGGAAAAAGGGCACATTTTGCTTTGGCCAATGAAGGCGGCCACTTGATTGATCTTGTATTCAAAAAAATAGTCCAAATAAATTGCAAAGGACCAAATTGAATAAAAATACCTCATATATAGAAATCGGTTGTTTTTTTTCAAAGTTATTCAATGTTTACATACAGACATAAAAGATGGCGCACCCTGTATGATTTTTTTTAACCTAGATAGCCGCCATTTTGTTCTGCGAGAAACTGACAACGAATTCGTAATCAGCGACCTCGAAAACCCCCGCACACAAGAATCATCTCAATTTCTTCTAGTTTTGAACCACACTAGCACCCCATATTTTCGTGTCAGAGCGTTGACTTCAGCGATCCATTTGGCGATGGTTTTATCACTTATCACAATTTACAGAGTCTCATTGTAAATTAAATTGCACGTCGGAATTACCAGTATTTCCCGAGATAATGGACATTTTAGGGCACTTCCAGCGAGGCATCACTCGTCAAACTCGGATCACCTTTTTAAAAAGAATATTGTGGCTGTCACGAGACGCCCGCCAGATGTGAAATGTGTGAGCCTTCCCCGTGAAATTATAACAACAATGAGATTGTGTCGTGGAGCGTATTTGAAAGCTTTTACATTACGTAGCAGGATACGTTTACAGCGTTTTAAAAATTGCACGGATTGCGGCTAAAAGTAATCCTAGATTTGAAACCTTAAAAATCTTTGTTGATGTTTACGGGTCTAAGTAATTCAAAGATGCGCTTTTGACATTGATTCATCATTTTCTAAGCGTTGCAATTCTATTTTATTGTCTCTGTTAAAATTAAATCAACTAAATTCTCATCACAAAAATATTTTGTTTTCTATAAGAAACGTTCACCTTGTATTTTCTTCCTACGTGGCAGCAAGAAAGAGGGGCCCTGCCAAAAATATAAGTACATCGAAACTTATTCGACCTTTAAACGCCATCAATCTCCTTCTGGTTGTTGTTCGACTGTAAATACAAATTGCGCGAAAATGTTTTGTTTATTTACATTTAAAAGCCGCAATTCTTATTAAATCCAAATCCCTTAGATTGAAAAAAAAACAAAAACAAAACAAAAATAATAAACGCCACCAGCACTACATTTTCCGTCATGTCAAGGGTGACGGCTCGGAGCTGTCAACAGAGCCGAGGGGAAAATAAGGTTGGTGGCATCGGATTTTCAGTGGCTTTTTGGGAGCATCTATTTCTGACGCCCGATTTTTGGGGTCAAACAGGAACGAAAGAAAGATCAGAAAAGTTTAGAACCAAGTCGTTCGTAAATATCGAGTTAAATCGGTGGAAAATTTCAAGGAAATAGCAAAAAAAAAACAAAACGAAAATTTTAGTCATTCAGTTGTAAATGACGTGAACTTTTTTCTGGGTTGCGGCAACAACGGCTTGGTTGGGCATACGTGCGGCCCTTCACGATCCGAGTGAGAAAACTTTAGGAAAAACTCGAGTTTGTGTTGATTACAATGTCCCAAAAAACTTTTATATTTTTGTGCGATCAAAAAATAAGATTCAAGGGTAGACAACAACGACGAGCCCGATTCGAGTCCAACTGCCAAAGACTTGTTCGTATGTTAATGAAGCCTTTTTTCGGGCTTTTATTTATAAACGGGTGTGTGCATGCAGAATGTCTGAACTATTAATGGCTTTGTTCGATACTCATATAAACTGGTCTAAATCTGGCTGCAGAGAAGCGAGTATCTTGGTCTAAAAATATCTCCCATACGCACCCGATGAAGCCGAGCTAACAACAAACCAATCAAAAAAAAAATATGGAAACAAAATTACGTAATGGAAGCGTTCACCTTTATGTGACGAAATGGCGCACGGTGCGTGTTTGTTTATTGGTTTTTACAACGACGTTTGTAATTTATTGGAGCAATCGAATTTGTGTCGTGTAACGAATTAAGACATGCCGCGCCATGGCCTGAAGGTAGAAAAAAACATGGGAAAACACTGTGTGCCGATTTTGGATAAAAGTTAAATTATTCAAGTTTTGTTGGATGTGCTTTTTGTGCTGCTGCTGGCGGTGTTTGTTGTTGTTGTTGATTAGTATAGTTATTGGGTCGGATGAGGTTCATTCATGCTTTAAAGGGTTTCGTCTTTTGTGTCGCCTCTTCTCGATGATCGCTTTTTGTAAATTTTATGTAATCATTACGAAGATAAATGAATTAAGCGCTAGATTGATTGTAGGTTCTTAATGCTTCGTCATGCATAGGTTTTGTTATAAATATTGATATCGAACCAAAATAATGTCATTATTTAGAGCAGGGGCGAAGGCGGTACAGTCTTATTTTGTCAAGGTTTTTGCGAAACAGAAATAATATTTGTGATTTTAACTTCTCCTTTATTACATGGTCAGGTAAAGAGTAAGAAATGCAAAAGCAGCTTCAATGCCATCTATGATAAAAAAAATTAATTAACAGTGACGCACTAAGCTTAAAAATTTACTTTAGTTTAGTAATTATGTATAATTATTGAAAAATTAACATTATTATTCTAGGTCAAATCCAACTAATAAAAAATAGAGGGAAATTATGGTTTAATGGATGAAGAAGCACCAGACATCAACCGAAATTCTTTAAAAACGGATTTCAATGGAAAAGTAACAATGTAATTGCAGCGGTTCCATTAATTTTCGCATGTCCTTTACCAGCGGTTTTGTTGTGAAAATGACATTCGACATGTCGACTTACGTGAACCTAAATTAAAACATGAAGAAACTAATGTCGTTTTCATAAAGCGTGGATGTCGACGTCGAGTGGAGAAAGATCACCGAGGTGTTGATAAATAATCTGGATACACCGAAGTATCTAGTGCGTATTTTGATAAAATTCCTTGTAGGTAGGACATTGCATTGCGGTCAGACGAGGGAGTAAGAGAGTACAGGACAACTTGCCGTGTTCCCCAAGGCTCCATTCTAGGCCCCTCCTATAGATCATCTTGTATAATGAAGTACTGGACGTACCTCACGAAAAGCGGTCGCGGTAGTAGGAAGTCGACTCGACGAAAGAGAGGTACTCGTGAACGAAGCGATTTGGGAGATAAAGACGTGACTCGAGAACGTTGGTTTAAACTTGTTAGCTTAGCCAGAGACTTGGATAGCAAGCTTTGTGGAAATCAGCTTTCCCGCAAAAAAAGCAGACTGTAGTTCGTTGATCCGTAAGCCCCACTATTTCGGCTCTGGTGAGCACATTCGAGGGACTTTTAAGGGCCATGTTGATGACCTCAGACCGAAGTAATGCTTTTACGGCTCGTCCCGGTGTGGACTCGAAATATCTTGCAAAAGGGTTGGTTAATTTAGCCAGTAGGAGTCGAACACTCGGGCTGCGTACCCCAGTAATGTCTCCTGTCAGAGGCATGGATGCTACAGCCGATCACACATTCTCCGCTGCTAGACCGATGTAAGATTGGCTAAAGTGACTCTTCGCACCACACGGAAACACGGAAAGTGTCAAAATGGAAAATGTTCCAAAAATGTACATAACTTTCAACCACACGCGACATGGGATTCGTTGTGCTAATCGGGTGCGTTCACCGCACGGAAGCCCAACCAATACCTTGCCGTGTGTTTCCGTGTGGTGAACGTACCCGATTAGAACAATGAACCCATGTCCCGTGTTTCCGTGTGGTTGAAAACTAAATGTTTTGGTAGAATTCCCATTTTGTTGGTAAATTTCCCATTTTGACATTTCTCGTATTTGCGTTACTTAGTTTCCATGCAGAGTTTACCCTGGGTTTACTCAGAGTAAGCGCCCATGGAAACGATGGTTCAATAAAGTTTCGTTAAATCCAAGTAAACTTGGCGAAACCAGTCTGTATAAGCCGACTATTGAAAAATATCCCAATTTCTTCTCAATGTAACGTCATCATAATCCAGATTCATTTTCTTGTATCATAAATCTGCATTGAATATTCCCAGAAGCAATATATCTTGTAAAATCCATAAGAATCCGTATAGAAGAATTTCATAATATACACGTACCTTTCCGCTTTCAAAACTACAATTCCTCTGATTGCACTGCACAATTTCAGTTCATTGTAAACAAGATTTTTTTTTACTCCCTGCAGAGCACAAAACATGTTTCAAAGAAAGCTAGTTGCATACCAGAAAGCAAAACCCACTCAAACTGAACTAGATCGACATCGCAGCTGCTTCTTTTATGTTAATATATACATATTTGTTTAAACAAAAAGGTCATATGCATTGTTTTTAAAACGTAACAATAGCAGAGACATTATCGTCTCCGGGTGCTGGTTCTATATTGGAAAGCTGTTATCCGTGGTCAGTAATTTTCTAATTAAGTTTTAACCTTCTCTCTTCATCTAATTGGGTCATTACTATATGGTCTTTTACGTTTTTCGGACTATCAAAAGCTGTGCACGTTTTTCAAGAGATCAACAAAATAGTTTCATTCAATAAAATTCCAACATGACGGAATTTTTTTTTGGAATCACAAAATAACGAAAGAAAATATATATGTATATGCATATAAAATCCAGTTAAATACCAAAAAAAAACTCGTCATAAAACTTCACAAGGACACCGCAATATGCCCACCGGCAGCATCGGGTCTTCTATAGTGTATGCAAAAACGAAAGAACAAAACTCGAAATCTCCTATGGCATTTGGGGCAGAGCAGATTCTTTTCACCTTTCCCACATCATTTCTGGTTTCATCCGAGGCGGATGAAACAGCAACAACCTATTTATATCTGCACGATTTCTACTCTAGAAAAATAGTGCAGAGTAGAAAAAAGCCGAGGCAAAAAAAAAACATCACTTTGAAGTTGTTTCATTCAGAAGTTCATTCATTAAAACCGAACCCGGATGAGGTCTCTGCTCTGGTGGCATATTATGTCGTCGTTTGTACGATAAAATTCAGAGACTGCCGCACCGTGGAGGAGACTATGACCGGGGCTCTATATATATATACGTATATATTCAGAGACAGGCCTACCAACAAGCCAGCCAACGGGCTAATGCATGACATAACCTATGGGAGAGGAGCGTACGGGGGATCATATCGACGCTGACGTAGAATTAAAAGCTTAATAGAGCACTTCGCCGTTGATATCTGGCTGTCATTACACGTCGGCAGACAAGAACTCAATATTATAGTAGTTACCCAGCTGGAGGAGTATACACCTTCTAGAAACTATAAAAGGAGAAATACGCCACCATGGCGCAGTGGATCGATCTTTGTTCAAGCTCAAGTGCACGTCGTCGTGCTGCTGCTTGCTGCTGGTGCTGCTGCTGTTGCACTTGCCTAGAGTAGAATGGAGCTACTACTATATATTGAATCGGTGCTCGGAAGACGGTATAAGAACAAGCATGTATATCTCTACAGCGAACGACGACGTCTTAGTAAACAATTTTTTATCGTTATTTCAAAAAAAAAAGTTTTTCTTCTCTCTGGAAAACGTTATAAAACGTTGTGTGAGGGCGGCTTTTATATGCAGCTCTATATATGACCAGGTTCACTATTGGGGAATAGAAGAAGGAGGAAACTTGAGAATTCTGCTGTGCTGTGTTGTCGCTTTGCAAGCTTAAGTACTTCCGCCATGTGCGCACAATTGCTGTTCCCATTTTCAAGAAAAAAAAAGAAAAATATATATTAAACTATTTAGGAACTATTTTTGTGGGGTTTTATTTATGACGAAGGACCTTTCTAAATGCTTCCTGTATAGACAAGGTAACGGCTGCGCTCTTAGAATATGTGCGCTGATCGCAATCAAGTCGTGTTCGTGTTCATTTTAATTTTTTTATAATTGCCAATTATCAAAACAAGTTTGGATTGTTAATGTTTAAAAAAGCATAAACAATGGATTTTAATATTGCATGCATGGATTAGAAGAAGAAAAAATTAATTTAGATGCACATGCGATGTGGACGCGGAAAACAGTTGGGGGTTTTAAAAATCTGTTTAGAAAATACACCTTCTTTCGTGTCCTAAGCACTGTTTTTTGTATTGTATTTGTTTTGTTTTTTATTTCATATTCAATTATTTTAATTTAATTTCATATCTTTCCGATTTCACAGTCAAACTTAAGTTTTCCTTAAACTTAGGTCAATTTTTTCAAGTTAAACTTGTCAAATTTTGTTTCATTGCGCATTTCCTTCTTCTTCTTACTAAAATGTTTGTTTCTTACGGCAGCCCTTCAATATGATAAATTATGAATAACCAATTTAAGGAATGTTAAAAAGCTGAACAGTCAAGAGCCAGTAATTTTGTTCTGTAGTTCTCAAATTCGTTTTTTAAAAGGTTTAGTGAAAAGAATATATATAAAAATTAAAAATTAACTGCAATTCTAAAAGAAGCAAGAATTTTTCTTCAGAAAAAATAAAGGTAAATGTTTAGAATTGCAGCTCCAGACAAAAACCGCTTCAAAAATTGTTTGAGGTTTTCAGAGTGATTTTTCAATGCTCCAATAGTTATTTAAAGGCACGGGAAACATATTTCGCTTGGAAAAAAGTGCGTGTTCATTTATGTCGGCTAATTACAATATTTAAAAGGACTTCAATTACCTCATCACTTGTTCTTCCATTAATAAATCCATTTAAAAATAAATATTGTAAAAATTTCCTTAAAATTGCGCTTTAAATCAAATGAACTGTCAATCAACTGACACTTGAATTTCCTATACATACAAACATAAAGTTGCGTTTTTGTAGTGAAACTTCCTTTCCCTCGTTCCGGGGATTTTGAAGTGAAAGTTCCCTTCCTCCGTTCTGAGGATTCGAGCAGGTACGAGTGAATTCAGAATCGGCAACAAAAACAAGGACAGCCATATGAAACGGAAGTTGCTTTCTCACTCGTTTACACCTGTCACTTTAATGTGCAAGTTTTGTAACATTAATTTCATAAATGAATGAGTGCCCAAGTATACTAACAATTTAGTTTCCACTTTATTTCGTTTAACATTTTGGATTTTAACAACTTAAGCTGATGAATTTCGCGAAGATCACCGCTAAAAGAGCAATTTTTCACACTGCTTCAACAAAGTAGCTGACAGCGACAGCCATGATAGCAATTAAGTGATACCATATAAATAAATTCCACCAAACTAGCAAGGAAATATTTACAATTTATTTAAATTTGTTCATAGATAGCACAGGCATCGTTAAAGTAAAAAAAATGAGGAGTCGGTTATTCTGTATTAAAGATTATTTCGTTAATATTATATTGACGTCAAGTTTTCATATGTCTATATGTTCTTTATTATTGTACGCGAAGTTTCACTTCTGTCTTGTGTTCTTTAATACACAATTATATATATTTTTAAACTGTTCTGTTCTGTTCTGGAACAGCTTCCATACAATCTCTTGCCCTCGATAATTTATTATCGAAAACATTATCCAGCACAAAGGGAAATTTTAAATTTCCCTTTTCTCAACATGTTTTTTAAGTTAACAGTTGACAAATAAAATAAATAAATTGCAAAATTAGACGAAATTAACTATTTTAATGTGTTGTACTTTATACCAAGGCAATAAAACGACAAAAGAAAAAGGAAACTTCCCTTGCCGTTTTTTTTTAAATGTTCCACGGAAGAACAGAACAGATTAACAAAATCGCCGCGTAAGAAAAACTTAAGCGTCCGTAAAGAAACTGTCACTTAAGTTGTAACGTATGGTTCGTCGTCTGCTCCTCCTCTTCATCGTCTCATTCCTCAGACAGGATATTGAACTTTAACCTCAAATCGAACGCTAATACAGCAAGTAGCTTGATCGACTTAAGATAGTGGTAGAAGAAAAACTGCCATCTTTGGGTTCAATATGGCATCACAAAGGCTGGATCAGAATGGGGGAATATGTTATAGGCCTACTCGGCATATTTGCCGAGCATTCTTCTTCTTCTGCAACAGGCAAGCCTAAAATTGAGACTTTAGGACGAAGAGAACGGGCAATTATATTGGTGACCATAAAAGGTGCCATTAGCACACTCAGTAGACCGATTCTCGTTCGAATGCCTAGGTCAAGCAGCATTGTCCGTGGTTGGTACTTAGTTGGGGGACCGCTTGGTAAAACGACACTCGTGTTTGGAATTGCCTACTCCGATGCGGCTGCATTTTTACATGTTCATGCTTGTAGCAGGAGCGTGCATACATCTTCGCCTGGTTTCGTCGTCTATGCTTTCTTGGCCGGTTCTTGATTTGTTCTTATCCTCCATTCATTATTTTCCTCTCGTAGGCTACTATCTTTCTCCAGGAATCCTCATTTAATACCCAGCTTTCAGGTCCATATGTGATCACAGCTGTCATTCTATCGATTATAATTTTAAATGTTTCCTTAGAACACTGAAATTAAATTTTTACAGGAAAAAAAATACAAAAATTCTTAATCTAATCATTGTAATTTCTCTAATTGCAGCTTAACCCTTGAAGATTCTGGAGGTGAAAATTACCATTCATCGTATCAAACAGAACAGCACCATTCAACGTCACCAAGGCAGCGTAATGTGATATCAGTTGCCCGTAATCTGATATCGACATCGACAAAAAATTCATCAAAAAGCATCATGGAAAATGAAAAGCGTATGCGAAGGGAAATTGCCAACAGCAATGAAAGACGCCGTATGCAGAGCATAAATGCCGGCTTCCAAAGCTTACGTTCACTTTTGCCACATCACGAAGGAGAAAAATTGAGCAAGGTACAGTCCTAGTTTGTTGTTGTATTGTATATAAGTATATAGAGTGTGTAGTGTGAGGCCCTATTAAGGTAGTTCCGTATGCTTACTATAAGTTAGTCAGCACCCAAAGCACATGTTCTCGCGTGGTTGTGTCGTGAAGGGCAGAGCAGAAGGTGGCACAAGGTTTTAATATAGTGCGGGAAATTCAAGTTTGGGCTTTGCTTCCGTTGCTGGATAATATTGAACTATATCTGTCAACAAACAATATATCGTTCATTGGCTCGTCAATGGTGGTCTCGGTTATGGTGCTTTATATCGACAGCGCGTACGATTGTGCACCATTTATCGGTCATCACTGTCTCGCGCTGATATCTAGATAAG
This sequence comes from Thereva nobilitata, assembly GCA_963855945.1. Taxonomy (NCBI): domain Eukaryota; kingdom Metazoa; phylum Arthropoda; class Insecta; order Diptera; family Therevidae; genus Thereva; species Thereva nobilitata. The sequence goes on from OY979698.1 coordinate 16,808,209, forward strand.
TTTTACTACGATGAAGCTATGAATGACTGTGGGGAATGTGTTCACGCATTCTTGTTTTTCAGCACGTACCAGCACGGCAAGAAGAAGAAGAACGGGGCAATATGAAAAAAAATAGTGATAATAATGTCCGACGCAAATCTCGTGTCTGCATTTATAGTAATTATTGGGTCGCCTTTTGTGCCAGCTCGCCAACACATCTCATCATTCACACCCGGCATAGTTAGTTTATGTTGTACGAACTCGGAGCATTGTCATAGCATACTTACAGCAGCCATTATTGACGTTGTTGTTGTTGTTATTTTTTACAAAGTTTTTTACCGCTGTCTGGTAGGTCGGGTCCGGGCTTTGCTTTGTTGATGCATGGCCATATTAAGACTGGTATAACCGGGAATAATTCAACTAATCTCTCTCAAAACAGCGCTGTTCGTTCGATGTAGGTAGCGAGTTAGAAAAGAGGCAAAATAAGTGGAAAATAATTGCAGCTCCATTATCTGGTTAAATACAGCTGTAATACGCCCGATATACACGGAACATAAATTGCGTTTGCAGCTTCAAAAGTCTGCTGCTCGCGGGCTTTGGAGCAGACAGAGATAGAGCGACAGCGTAGCGTAGTCTTTTTTAATTCCGTTTTTATATATTTTTACTATCGTGATTTTTTCCATGGTTAAATGATGGTTGGTCTTTGGTGTGTCTTGCCTGTCTGCTGGGTGGTAAAGATTGCAGATGGAAATTTTTACTACAAAACAAATTATTTTTGTTCGTTTGGTGCTGGTGTTGTTGTTGTCCATAAAGTCGTTGCCCTTGCGAAATGTTTATTTTTATGTCGATTCTTTATTTTGTTTTTTTTTTGGTTTGTAGCTTTACAAACACGTGATTCGTTATTGGACAGTTATATACTGGCATTTTTAAGTGAGTATAGCTCATATATAATTTATGGATAATTGTTTAGTTATTTCCGTAATAGTACTTATTTATTTTTGACGTTTTTGCTAATAAACTTTTGACTTTTACGACTTTGTTGTAGGTGCTGCAGAATTTAGCAATTTCAACTGTGTTTCATCGAAATTTCGTTTGAAAACAGGAGATAATTTGAATCGTCCATTATGAATGCATTATTGTTTAAACAATTTAGCAACAAAAAGTAGTTCGGCAGGCTCAAGACTACCAGTAATAGGCCAATTCTTAGTTGTGACAGGTCTTAAGTCATAAGCAAATATAAAAACATTAATCTTGAGACGAATCTTGTGACAAATCAGCTGTTCTCGATTTTCAGTAAAAAATCACAATATTCATCACTAGAATTCCACCACAATTGTGGTGGAAATGTGAAATGTCAAATGTTGTGAAATTATTATGTGAAATGTCAATCATTAAACTCGAGCCAAAATGGAAACAGGGACATTTTTCTGTAAATAGTATGAAATTTGACTGTTTATATTATTTTTCAGTCTTTACAAAAGGAAATTCGACAAAATTAAAATGACCCCACCAACCCGAAACGGATACAAAATCTTTGGGCTGATTTGGCTGGAAATTGAAATGGCCAACCCGGACGCCCGTGTGAAAAAACCATGATTTGTTAGTTTGCTGTGAAAGTATATTTTATTTTGAATTTAGTAGAAATAACACATCGTGTGAAAAAAATCTTTTTTTGTTAGTTTGCATGTTCTTCAAATAAGGAATTTCTTCTATTATTATTATTTTGTCATCCCTGTGACCAGCTCTATATGTCATCACAAGCCTGCGATTGTCATAACTTGAGACTGGCGCATGAGAATACGAAACTGCGACTCACCACGCCTTTATGACTTGTTGTGATTTGTGATATCTCACTGATGATTTGAGAATTGGCTTATAAAACTAAAGATTTGCGAAATAAATGCAATCACCATTAAACGGATGATAGAGACAGAAGTCAGCTGATTACCGAAAACACACACCAAAAAATTATATACTTCGAATCAAAGTCCCCCCACCAAATTTATTGTACAAATGGAAAATAACTACCGGCGAACAGTCGAAGTCAAATCAGATCACTTTAGATCTTACTAGCGTATTGAGCTATAAGATAAAAATCGTACTGAGATTTTTGGAAGTGATTTCACGGAATGCGCATTTAGCTGACTTTTTGACCCCAACAATTCCTTAGCCGCTTTAAGAAACGGCACTGGAAGGCATCGCTAAGAGTTGGCCAATCCAGGCGCGGCCCTCCAGCTTTCGATGTGTTTCATGCAAGTTCGATTGCCAAGGGCCTACTCTATCAAGATCGCCAGGGGCGTACTCCCCAATAGCCGGTTCAGGATCGATTAATGTAATTGGTCCATAAATAGGACCGTGCACCCCTCGACGTGATAACTTTACATCTTGGCTTGGTAGGCTTTGAAGGGCGTGCTTCCTCTCACCTACTGGGTTGCCCAGCATCCATTCAGAGTTAACACCGTCATCAATTAAGGATCGTAGTAGGAGATTCGGAGCCGTCATATCCGAGGATCCGGCATCAGGTTGCAATCACTTCCGATAAGACGTCATTCTTGATGGTCATTATTTGTATAAGAATTTTTAAGAATTTCATGCCTTAAATGTGCCCACATTCTTTCGATTCTGATTCTAAATTATTAAAAAATATTCTTAACGCCGAAAGAATAATAAATTAAAGAATAATCTATTTTAAATTGATATCCAAGCGCCTCTATAAATAAAGTTGTACAATAAACTACAAAATTATTAACAAAAAAAGAATGCATAAATACATAAAATTTCAATTATGGCCATATAAAAGTTTACTAGAACCACCCAGAAACTTCTGAATATATTTTTTTATATACCATTAACGAAAATCTCGCAATAAAACTTGTTATTTTGTTTTATAAATTAATATCCTCGTAACGTTAGTCACCTGCTGCAGAATTGAATTTTAAATCACATGATTAACTTCACTCAAAAACAGCTGATCATCGAAAATCCAAAAATGCAAGTTTTTGCGTCTTAATTAAAAATATCTCATCGGATGCCGCACTGCCGCCATGCCATCACCTGTTTTATTTTTTCTTTTTCTTGTTCCGTTTACATATGATGTAGTTTTTTTTCCAAGGTATACACAACAAAAAAAAGAAAGATTCTCTCAAGGACATCGAAACTCAAATCCGCGCAGCGATATCAGATATAAATTTCCACCGGCCACAAATGTTTACAAAATATTATAACGTGTAGTTATATAACATCTCGAGCGATTCCAAAAATATCCGCGCGGCGATAAGATTTGAAGGAAAACAACAAAAAAAGAAGAAGAAGACACGCGAGGAAAATTGAAACTGGGCTAAGCTTTTCTCATACGCATTTTTTCGGTAATTGTTTTTGTTCCGTGAATTTTATTTCTGTAAAAGAAAAATAATAATAAATAAGCGTGCCTGAATTTGTAAACAATTACAGGAGCGCAAATTTTAATACGTTTTGAGATTTCTCGGGAATTTTGATGGTTTTTCCTTGGTTTTATCAAAATTCTTTGCTCGTTTCGTGCGTGGTCGCGTCAATTTGAATTTTTTTTGCAACATATTTCAGTTAAGAAGACTCGCCGCGCCCAAGCTAAGCGGGAAACAAGAAGTCTGATATTGCGTACATGTATTTTGCGTAAACTAGTACTTAATGCGAATATGAGATGAAAGAGAAGACTCATAAAGAAAGAAAGAAATCTCGTTAAGGACGTCTTGGCGCAGCCATTAGGTTTATTTTTTTTTCTTTTACGAACCTTGAGTGATATTTTCGTTGGCTTAATACTCAGAACTGCATAAAGTCTGGTTCGGCGAGGTCTTTCTTAATTAATTTATTGAAGGTAAGACACCGCCGCTTCGCGGCGATATTAAATGGAAATGATTTATTGATGCAACTCTTGATTGCTTATGGGTTTTTTTTCAACGTAATCAGATTATGGAATGGATACGCAGAAACATGAAAAATAATCTGCCATCCAGGCGGCAATAATAGTATTGATAAAACAAAAAAAATATACCTTAACCTCCAAAAAGTAAACAAAAAAAACTGTCGACGATATTTCTGCTGCAATGGGTGAGTGGACCAGAGGCACTGGCAAAAAAGACAACTAAAATCTGACAGCCGGAAGCTGATTAAAACTGGGTCAGTTCGATGTGACCGCTGCTGACTCGAAATGAAAGTGGATGGATTTTTATCGTTAAAGTGAATTTTTTCATGCAGCCTGCCTTTTCGTTTTGTAATACATATTCGCATATAAACTTTTCACGGTTTTATGGGAAGGAGGAACAATAGTCGGAATATTGTCACTTAGTTATTGTATCTAATATTTTTACATACAATTTAATTATAGTATGTGTTTTGTAGTTTCAGCTTGAAGTATTGTACAAAAATCTGCCAAGTTGATCTGCTTAGCACAGTGGTCGGCAAACCGCGGCTCGCGAGTCCTTTGGTCCATAGAATGTGGCTCTTCCACAAAATACCACGAGCTGCTTGTGAGAGGATAAACAAAAGCAGATAGACGAAACAAGTATTTTTAACTGTCAGGGTATTTTTGTGCTGCAACAAGAATCCCGATGATTGTGTCACCGGCACAGTCAGCTATCACCCTCAAAACCCCCAACCTATCCTTACTACTAGACGAAGCTTACTACTTGCGACGCGAAAACGAGAATCTATCCAAACTGGGCCTTGACTGGAATCCGCAAGGAACCCGTCGAGTCGGAAGACCTAGAACAACATGAAGGAAAACCCTATTAGCAGAGGTTCCAAGAACTGGGAGATCCTGGTCAGAGCTTAAAGCTGTCACGCAAAACAGAGTCCAGGGCACCTATTTCCGCTCTATGTCCCACGAGGGATTAAAGGAGCGTAAAGAAGAAGAAGAAGACTTAAGCGAACGTATTGGTCGATTACGAGCACATTCATGCTTGTAACAGAGGCCTGCATACGTCTATGACGGGCGCATTTTTAGGTATTTCGGCAGTATTCGGAAATTTTCGTGCGACTCTGCAAAAAATTTGTTTCATGGCTGCCTCGCATCGTTCATATAATGCATCTGCTTGTTGTCAAAAATCAGCTGTTTTCTGATAATTTTTGTAAGAGCAAGTCTTCAGTCGCAAAATTAAGTATGAGTCATCGTCAACTTGACAGTTCCGTGATTTGTCGCATCAACAACGGATTTTCCCTTGCGCGACTTTTGCAGAAAGACTGTGTAAGAGAGAAAACATGTGTCCAGACAGATATATTTTCCTGGACAATCAGAGTACATTAAAGACTTTTGCCGTACTGCATGCAGCAATGATTCCGTTACTTGCAGCAATGATTAAGTTACTTTTTCGTTCCAATCCGTAAGTACCTTTCCGAACTGTCGTTCGAATTTTAACTTTGACAGCTTAGCGGATCGGAACTTGACCCTTGATTATCTGGAGTCAGTACTGTCATTCTTACATCAACAATAAACAATCGAAATTTGACGGATTGTTAGAAAATTATAAGAAAAAATTCAACAACACCCGAAACGGAGGGAATTGGTGGGGTATAAGCAATATTTCTGCTCAAAATTTTCCTGTAGATTACTAGCTCAATTCCTTACATTCCGTTTATCATGCAGTAAGACTAGCGGTCACGTGATAAAAGTAAAAAGCATCATTTAACACGCAGAATAACGTATGGTGTTTTTACAGTTCGTTTTTCTGCTCGCCCTCCTCCCAGAACACGAAAAAAAAACTTCGAAAATAAATCCTGTTAGCCCAGATATCATCACAATGTGAGTATTTCCATGGCAACAATGAAATATCGATCCAGAATCGAGGGTAGAACACACTTGGAGATTCAGTTTTTTTTTTGTTGTTGTTGGCTCCTGATGGTAGTATAGCAGGCAAACAGCAGCCAGTCAACCAGCCAGCCAAGCTAGCAAGAAACATTCAGAGCAAGCAACTTTGCTGCCTACGCCCATCTGACTGGCCCACACACCATTCACCCATTCCTGTTATAGGTAGGAAGATGAAGAGGTCGGGTCGGGGGAGTTTGCTCGTATTGTAGCTAGCAGCCGTGACTCGTGTCGTGTTCTTTTTCCTTGGTAGAACTCACCCACACAGTCACATATAAAAAAGGACTTCAGACAGGATTCCAGTGATGATACGGAGCCGTGGGTATGGGTGCTGCTGCTGCTGGGGCTGTTGTACGGTGTGTTTTTATTTTATATAGGTGCGGGTGCGGCGTACAGTGTTATCCTACAGCGGCAGGAGCAGCAGCAGCCACCAGGATGAATAAGGTCGAGAGGGCGAAATTTACAACAAAAGGCGAAGTATATGCTGTGGCATGTTTAAATGACAAGAATCGGGGCAGAAAAGGAGAAATTTTATGTCAACACAAGAAATTGGATGGGTGGATGATTGTAGATGCTCCGTGCAAAATTTATATCCATTTTTTATATACATACATACATATACATATATGTATATCGGCAACAAATTTTATGACTATAAAAAGTCAACGTCGGGAGCTAAAGCGGCAGCCGCATTTTAATGCTACTGCCGCTGCTGCTCTGGGGGCTGTACATGATATAAACTTGGTCCTCGATTAATGATTTTTCAATGAATGCTAAAAGGGCAAAGGTCAACTGGAAAAAAATACACTTTTTTCGAGGATAAAATGTTGCAAAAGAAAAGAGAATGTTACGATGTCGAATGCGTCATTTTCTAAGTGGAAGAAAGAATACAGCAAAAAAGGTAATTTGGAATCGAATTATGTCGGTTTTTGTGGGGAAGAGCGAGGTGTATTTATTCTGGAAATAATATTCCCTAATTAAGATGCGAATAATCTTTAAAAATCTAGTGACTTGCCTGACGGAGTAGCTTGACCAAACATTCATCGCGTTGATAAGTCTGATCTGGTTGCTCTTGATATCTCCAAGACTTTTGATATAGCATGGCTTGACAGTTTTCTTTCTGGTCGCTCAATCAAAGTAGTATTGGATGGCGTCGAATATAAGGCCCAATTACAATGAATGGATCTACGCGGATTTAAATGTCAAAAGAACGCATCGGAATGGATAGGAAACTGCACTGATTACAATGAACGGATCTGTTCGCATGCATACCATATTGCCAGCGCCATTTTGAATTTTCTAATTTTGACAACAAACTCATTATTTCCGACCTAAAACATCCCCAAATAGCGATTTTCAGTGAAATCGAATCGTAATTGCAAAAATCATACCGCCATTTTGAATTTTCAAATTTTGACAACAGATTCGTCCTTTGTGGCCCTAAAAACCCCCCGGTACCAATTTTCAATGGATTCAGAACAAATTTGCAAAATCAATCCGCCATTTTGAATTATCAAATTTTGACCACAGATTCGTCATTTGTGGCCCTAAAAACCCCCAATGCCGATTTTCAATGGATTCAGAACGCATTTGCAAAATTCATCCGCCATATTAGCGCCGCCATTTTGAATTTTCAAATTTTTACCACCGAATCATCATTTTTGGTCCTAAAAACCCCTGATACCGATTTCCAATGGATTCAGAACACCTTTACCAAAAACATCCGTCATATTGGCACCGCCATTTTGAATTTTCAAATTTTTACCACAGATTCGCCATTCGTGCTCATAAAACCCGCCGATACCGATTTTCAATGGGCTTTCACAGACGAGGAGATAGCCAGACTAGCTACGCAACTAACACCCACTAGGGGAAGGTCAACATTAGAATTTATTGTGAATTATTTTTCACTTACTGAAAAGCCCATAGATGGCTTTTGATTTAATTATGATGAAGTGACAGTTTTCAGTTCGGAAATATCAAAAATTATAGGTTAGGTTTTACTCAAATCAACAAACTTTGCGTGTCTTACTCCCAAGTACTTAAAAGTATAAAATGAACACAGCTATTGCTGGCGCATCTTTCAACTCTCATATAGTCGATTGTATCTTGGCTTTTTTCTATCGTCAAAACTATTCAAAACATTCCCTTAAGAAATTGCATGCAATTGGAACGCGACAACAAGCTGCAACTCCCCTGAACCGACGATCAGCGACAGTCATTGACCCTCGAGCCTTTAATATTAAGAAGAAATCGAAAGAATTGCCGACAGTGATTTGAATGAAACCTACGATACGTACGTAGCCGACAAAAACCTCCTCCAATCCAGAGCTCTAGCGTGGGGATCTACGCTATGCCTTATAAATAATTCAGCGAGCAATTAGCTAATCGCTTGAAACAATCGCACTCAAAAATAGATGCAGCCCAGCAGCAGCAGCAACAGCAAGTGTTTCTATGAATTATTTCGCAATCAGCTCGCCGCCGCACCGCCATCCTACCCGTAAGTAACTGTCTGTCTGAGGCTGGATTTGACTTGACACCTCTGTGAACCCCCGTCTCAGACCCCATTCCCGCTAGTCTGTAAGTGTGCAGAGCTTGTTTACCACGCTTTTACAAATGATTTCATATTCCTCCTATTACATGCTAGTCGATCATTTAGCGAACGTTATAGCCCAGCTCAACTAGCAGACGCGCGGCGATGATTTGTTTATTTTTAATTTTAATTCATTTATTTATATTTTTTTTAATTTCGAGAAATGAAGGCCTTTGCCTTGAGACGCCAGCGGAATGTCGACTGGCGTGCTACATTATTGCTTCAGCGTTGTTGTAGCCGCCGGTAACGTGCAGTATATGCCGTGGCTGGATTTCTTATAGGCGATGACTTTGGATGGTTTTCTTCACTCATGATGCAGGCGATGATGACAGCCTGGGATTTTCTTTCATTCAAGTTCGATATATCTTTTTCTTAGCACCATAATCATCACCAGCCTCGATTCATCAATTTCACTTGTTGATGAATGAGATTTTTTTTTATTATTGTCGCTTTGAATTATAAGCGTCATGTTTTTGAGCCCCCTTGGCTGGAAAAGTTCAATTAGTTTATGACACAATGTGTTTGGCTGCTTGTTAAATATAATGCAACTTTCTCATGCGGGCAATGTGGAGGATCCTGTGTGCCTTAAGACGTCTTGATGTGATTTGTCACTTAAATTAAGATTCATTTGCTTTTCTTCATCATTGGATAATATTATTGGGAAGATGTGATTTTGAAGCAATGCGTATGGACACCACCATTTTAAGGCCCGTGTAGTGTTAATGTGGTGGGATCGAACCAAGTTAAATTGCTTCTCTACAAATTTTAGGAAGATACAAAGAATGGCTTGATTTTCCATTAATGCGGCTAGTCGAACATCGCCGTCTCCATTGATTGAATTTGGTTCCCGCTGAAATGGCTGATGGTCTTCAGCTTCCCAGAAATTGACAGCTGCTGAACCTGTTCGGTGGTTGTGTGGAGAGCTTAAACCAGTGGTTTAGATTAGTATAGACCACGAAATTGTTTTCTTCAACCAAATAACGGAAGTGTTTGATCGCTGCAGAGAGCGAGGAGATAATACTACTCATTGGAATGAAAACTTGCTCTTCGTCATGTTAGGCATCTGTAGGGCAATCAAGACCCACTTACAATGATCGCCAGTAGAGCTTGTCTTCGATCAGGATCTGAGACTCTCCAATTCAATTTCTATCCAGACTGATAAATAACGAATTGGATACTCAGAATTTGTCACTCGTCTTCGTTCTCATAGACAAAACCTCGAGGGAACACATCCTCGACAAGCATGTTTACATGCCGTCGGCCCTAGAGGACACCGATTACGTAAGCGTACGAGTCGACCGTATTCGAAAACCTTTCGAACCTCCGAAGGCGATTACGGAAACATTTCGTCGTCAAACTGAACAGCACAAACAAGTCGACATCTATCAGCAGCAGGCGAAAACCAGCCTTCGGTTTAGGAAAATTAATAATATTTAATTATAAAAAAACTGTCAACAGTTGTTTCAAAATGCAAAACCAACAAGCTGTCAAACGAATGTTTCGATAAAATTTCCCTACAATTCCAAAGACACAAACCTTCGAAAAATGAATTGTTAAACTGAAATGCGTTTTTCATACAAATTGACGTTTGAATTGTAACTTCCGAGTTTCTCCACACACAGTCGGCTTTTAGCTTGACTCGGGCCATTTGGACCGATGGATCGCTCTGGTATAGAGGAGATATTTAACAGATCTTTTATTAATTATTGACAAAATGCACAATTACATAAGAAAAATCCATCTTTGAGTTTATACTCCAACTTGGGTTGAACCTGGATTAAACTTTGTGTGGAAACGTACTAATTGTGTCGAAATGTTTACTTTAATTGAGCTGTTGGGGGGTTTTATTTGAATTCGACATGTCGACCAACAGGAGAAAAAATATAAGTCATGTCTCGATTGTAAATTCGAACAGTAAAACTACAGCAGACTTTCTCCTTCATCAGATTACGCAACCAAACTCTTGCTAAGAAAATCGAAGGCCTTTCAAGAACAAATGCTGTACTAAATTTATTAATGAGTCCAAAATCTCAACCTTAAACTCTATAAATAAGCACTGCCATAGTTTTTCAGTTGAATAAGAATTACTTAAAATCCATCACTTAAAAAGACAAGAAAGACAAATAAACAAGAGATCTCAACCAATAAATCCAACAAGCGCTTTTAGCTAGCCATCCATCAATGCGAAAATATCTCACAAAATCCGTACCTACCTCACCATAAAAGGAGCGGTGGTGCATTTCACTGCCCAAGCCTTGCCTTGCCGACGACGCGCTATCGAGTTGGCAGGCCTCGAAGGCAGACGGCGGCGACGGCGCACACGCACACATATTGTTCGCATTCCTGCCCTGATGACGCGACGACTACAGGCTGGTTTTTCTTGCAAAAAAAAGGCGTGCACCAAACATCTGTCATCGACTTTGAAGAAATACGCACAATAATAACACCAACAACAACTGCTCCCATAGCAAGAACAAAAGAAGTATAGACGACAAAATTAGAACGCGCATGGCAATACTTACATTTAGCCGACAAGCTGATGCACAATTGCCGCATGATGCTGAAAAGAAAGTTGCGGGTAAGCGCAGCCGCATGACAATTTGAAAGTCGCATTCCGAAGCGAATATTGCTTGCGACTTCGGATCGAGATTTATTATTGATGCCTTTGCATGGAGCGGCTACCTCCTCCGCGGACTGATCTTTATTTTTCCTGTCGCCTGTTTTTTTTTGTTAATAGTTTCGCAAAGATATGCCTTTACGCCAACGCATTTCCGCTATGCACGCGATGAGTTGCAACCTTTCCTTGGCCGCCCTAGGTGCGCTTTTTCTTGAATAAATTAACCGTCAGTCATAGCCTGGACGGACGTAGCTACGAAATTATTTTCTAATGGATTCGATTTCTGAACGCCTCTGCATTGTAGTGGTTCGAGTATGCATAAAAGAACTCGCGGAGCACCTTTCGAAACCTCGCGGGTTCAGATGCATATTCACATATGTTCGTAGGTAGTAGACATGAGCTCATTCAACGCAGCCAGCCGGCGGCGTGCTATATTTTTCGCAAGTATGGCTGGCAGTTCAATGTAGCTTTAGCGATGCTACAGAAGCCGGTCAGGTGATGGCAACAGGGCGGAACGGAACCACCATTTGGCACACCACTTGCTGTTTACATTCCGAGAAGCCGTGCACGGCACGGCAATACACTTTGGCGTCTTGAAGCCGTCCACCCAAGACTTGGCGGATCTGTGAAACGACGTCGTCCGGCATTTCTGTCCGCTCACAGATTGCTGAGCCCCTCCTCCCTCCCTCTACCGCTACTGCGTTGATCCACATGGCTTTGTATGCATACCTTACCTTGTGAGTGACCCGATGCTGTTAAAGGCCGGCGACGGCGGCTCAGCAGCCTACACTACTAACTTTTTCCAAGTCAGTGGCCGACGACGTTGTGTGATGGAGCGCTTGTCTCGCTCAGCCGCTCGGAGTCACATGTTTGGAATTTTCTATGCGCGACTCTGGATTTTCATGTCTTTATTATAAGTTCAGCTGCGCTGCTGCAACTTGATGGTATGAACGGCGGCCATGAATGAAATAACTTTAGTGCCAGTGACTCACAGGCGGGAAATGTTTAATTACGGCAAACAGCGCGAATTGTAATTACTTCATTACTCGATCTAACTTGATTTGAACACACCGGGAATTCTGTTCTCTCCGCGCCTCTATAGTGAGCGCGGCGATTGACTTCTTTTATTTTTATATTAGGGGAAATAATTTCATCTTTTTTTTTAATTGAGAAATTTTAAAATGGTGAAGGAAAGATGAAGCCATTTAAAAAGAATACGGTCTGTCGCTTTTCTCCATTTCTCTTGCAACTATAATTGCAGCGGTTAAGTATACACAGGAATTTATTGAGAGTTGCACACAACAATTAAACGAATATTTTAACGATTTCTACCGATTAAATTACTTGAGAATATTTTTATCAAAAATTCCTTTAAGAAATACCGGATTTGCTTTGCGGATCTTGATTAACTTTTACAGTTTTCTTTAGTTGGTAGTTAATTGTTGTTGTTCTATAAGAACTACTCTGCTAGTTCTACATATTTGTCATTGTAATATCCCTGGGAAAAATGTATAAAATATGTAGAAGCTTCATTTAAAATCAATTATTTCTAAGAAACAATTGACAGATAGGTTTCAATAGCTTCGTACTCTGCGTTATGCCTGCAATAATTCAAGACAATCACTTACCAAACCTTATCTTTAGATTCTAGCTCTAACGGCTAATTCATCGCTAATCGTCCTAGGCATAATGTCGATGCGGAGGATCAGCGATGGAATTACCACATATTTCAAATCGCTTAACTTCAAATTTTTTAAGAGATGTGGCTGCAAGTCCTACATTTGTCATCACATTTTCGCTTCAATTATTCAATTCTTGTGTGCTTCTTATAAGCATATAGGCCAAGATCTTTTGTGCAAAAGGCGATGCAAACTGGCTTGTGATATCACCAATTAATGTGATCGTCTGAAAATGGACAAACCTTCGGATTCAGCCAAACTCAGCTACGGCGGCGATATTTTCAACTGATCTGCCCGGACGAGCACGAGTTGAAGTTTTCACATCACTAAGACCCTCGACACACAGACGTCGTTACTACGAAATTTCGTTGTTACGGCGAATATTCAGCATCGTAACGTCGAAAACCAAAATGACAAATTTTACATCGTTACAACGAAAACTCAAATAGAAGGGTCTCTGTCAGTCGATAGATTATGGCAAAAATTGAAAATTAATAAAAAAATTTACTTCTTTCCAGATTAGCCCATTGAGAGACTGTAACAAACGAGAACGTAACAAGGAAATCATTTTTTGTAAATCTTCGTTCACTGACATTCTTCCTTCATCTCGACTTATTACAACTGTCAAAACATAATTACGAGTTTTACCGAAAATGACGAATTCTACCGGCTATCAACCCTTAAAATCCTATTCGTGTCGAAGGTTTAACTTGTCCAAGGCGTTCGAATATATTGATTAAATTCACTACACCTATACGATAAGGTGCTTGATGATGTCGACAAACAGTACGAACCGTTTTCGCGATATTTTCACCATTTTTGTAGCGAATTTGCACTATTCCAATACGTTTTGCGAGTGTGTACCGATCCATATCTGACAACTTCGTAGCCTTAGTGACAGTTCAAAAATGTTGCAAAATTTAAAATGACACATCTTGTTGAAAGACCCTTTATATCCATGTAGCTAAACTTACTAATAGGCATTGCACAATGACCTGAATGAGCTAGTACTACAAAGGGTGATTCCTAAGCTTAAAATGTGGTTAATTTTGTATAGTTCAGAATATCGAAGTGTACCGAAAGAGAAATGCCTTAAAACTTATGTGAATAACAACTGTCAAAAACCTTCATAAATAGCAAAGATCCAAACCCAAATAAACTGCAGATAAATAAAAATGGAGGTTTTTTTTGATATTACTAAATGTGTACTAAAACGTAAACGTGTTGTATTTAGTACAACCTCGTGCAATCATAATGCAGACATTTCTAATTTTAATATCCCAAAATAATAAAGAAATGCACAAGAAAGTAAAACAATATTAAAATGACTGCATTTGAAATTCCAACAAAAATACCGCCATGATATCTCCTAATACCTTTGCCCATTGCCTTCAAAAGAATCTCAGGAATTTCAGTATTTTTCAATCAAGTCAAAAATAACACACAATAAGTCAAAAAAAACGAAGAAAAATAACGCAAAAAGACAAAAATAACATGTTCTCGGTGTCTTGTGTTGTGTGCTGTGTTTGGTAGTTCGCTGCCTTCTTGCTTACTTACTTGCAACCCAACGGAATGTTTATCTAATTAGAAAACCTGTGCGACCACATTCCAATCGGTTCAGTTCGGTCGTAATAATTTATGCCTTAAAAGAACCAACTTGGGGAGCTTAAGTTTTGTCCCCGTCTTGGGTCTTGCTATGGTATGGTATATAGTAGTACGAGGAGAGTACTCGAGAGTGCTGCTTCCTTTAGCTGCATGCAGAAAAATGTTACCACCAAAAACTATGGTAAAGACTCGTCGTTCGTCGTCGACTGGCTGAACAACAATCGCATGTTCACATACAGTTTTGGGGCCTTTCGGATGAAGAGTTGCGTTGTTTGTTTGTTTCTATTTTACTACCAGCTATTTACCATTCTATCGGTTAAATATGCCGGTTATATGAGTCCCACGTTCCCTACTCTACCTTTCTTTTCTCTCTTGATCGGATTTTTGTTCATTGTTAATCTGTTGATTTTCAATTGATATCAAAGGCACAACAACTTCATGGGCTTGTTGTTGGGGCTCTTGGTGCATGGATATTTTTTGATGTCTTGTTAAGATTTATGTTGGACGGGGGCTTTTAAGAGGTTGTAGACTACCTGGAGTTATTGGTACGTGGGACACCCAAATTGCAGGGAAACTATTCATGACTCAAAATAATATCGATATCAGATCGATAAATATTGGATGTTTTAAATTATTCCGGAAATTGTGTTGTCGTCTAGCATGTAGATCTGTTAAAAGCCTTCACTTTCTTTTCTTAGTAATTTTTAGGACACTTCTTTAATTATCTACAGTTTATTTTGATAACTAAAGCTTCACTCAAAATATATCAATCCATGTATGTATTTGCAAAACACAGACGACTTCTCTCTTTTTAGGAGGGAAAACTGAAAGAGTGGAATTGACTTAAAAGGGCAGGAAGATAAGGAACCAATAAAAGGGGCACGGTTTTATGTCTCCTTCCTTTATTTTTTATTCTCCATTCCCGCGACGTCTATTTTTAGAATTTCATCCACTCTGTTGTACTAGACAGGCTACGTGTTCAAGGGGAATTCCATCGTTTTCTTTGGATTTCTTATAATGTTCTGTGTAGAATTGGATGTTATATTGAGTGGGTGAGTGAGATCTTTAATGAGAATTATTTCATGATTATTTCGTGACTAATCATATGATTTCTACTTTATTTTTTTAAAAACCTTTAGGTGATATCTTTTTTGTTTTAAAAAAAGCTTACCATAAAAGAGCATAAAGAGAAAAAGACGTTGAATTTTCTTTTTAACTTATTTCAGACATTAAAAGTAAATGTTTTAACTGGGATATATTTAATGGTAGAATTGGGGTGCATTGATGATGCCTGTTATCGAATATTTATAGCCTTCATCAAAGATTCCACATTTGCCACTGCCCAGAAAAATTTAACCGTCAAACTGACAATAGGAATGTATGGATATCCCTTCTTTGACATAGTAGAAAGGAAGATGGCTGGCGGCTATGTTGAGATGGAGAATAATTCAAGCGGATTTGGAACTAAGATGGTAATCAAACATGCCAACAGAGGTACACTAGAAGGAAGAGAGATCTCCCCTTCACTGTGGTTACGGTTAGTAACGAAAAAAAGTATACTGCAAAAGCTAGAAGACGGAAGCGAAGTTAGGGTAGTATCATACGCAGGTGATCTAGTGATAATGGTATCAAGATAGCAAGCTGCGGACTGGCAGTCAACCCGGCAAAACAGAGCTAATGCTCGAAACGAAAATATTTCAAGAACATCCAGACCAAAAAACAGCTTTTAAAATATAGATTGACTAAAAGGAAACCGTGACCGCTGTGACCACCATTCCATACTTCCTCTGTCGCTATTTAGAACAGATAGATAATCGCCTGATCATTTTCTATTACATATTTTAAGAGTTTAGTTTGGAAGTTGTCAAAAGGAAGGTCTACATTTCTTTGAAAAAATCATTTGTTCTTGGCTTTATTAGTATATGTAATTCTTAAAATATTAAATTATATTTTTATTATAGAATAAAATAATATTATCTTCCAAACTGAACAAACTCGTGATAAGAAAACGCGCCAATATTATTTCATCTCATTGATTGGTTGCAACAACAAAACATTTCTACGTCGAAAACATCCCACTGTCAAATGGGAAATTTCCTCCATGCTGGCAATGCCATCGGCAAAAATTTCAAAACATTGAGAAACCGGGTTCATATGTCCGCCGCTGCTACCTTGCTTTTCACTGCAAGGCTCAATCACACATACGCACACACAGCCAAGCAAAACTGTCGGCTAAACACCCGGTATCGCATCGCTGAGAAAGAGAAGCCGAAGCTCCGAGCCGACACCGACTCGACTACACATCGCCGTTTTGTGGTGACTGTACTTTTTTCGTATCACCGCCACCGCCGCCGCATCAAGTTACGTCTTTGAACTGTTTTCTTTTCGTTTTTTTTGCTGTTGCTGTTCCTCTTTTTCCTCCGGGCTGTGTCAGTTGAATTGAGCAGCTGAGGGGCTGAGAAATACACATTTTTTTGTTGTACTTGAGAAAAAGGCAAAAATGCGGCGCATATCGCCTTGCTGCTGCTGCCATCACCGTAATCAGCGCCGCATTCAGTTGTGTGAGTTAAATGGCCTCAGCTGGGCCGCGCCAGCACAGCACATCGCGCCGGAGATGCCCGTCCGTTTGTAGCGAGCCACGTATTCCAATACGTACACAAACACGTGGCTGTTGGGTTGTAACAGGCGCGATGCGATATGGTGGCTGCTGCTTATTTTGCTGGGCTGCTGATTCCTTTGGCTCAATATTTTCTTGACAAAACAGCTGCCATCAAGGAAAGCTTCACGAATATAAAAGTGGAAGTCGAAACGAAGGCAAAAGGGAAACAAACATAGGGAAAATATCGCGTGATTGCTTCATGCTAAAAAAAACCCGGGTAAATCCATGCAACTGTAAAGTTAATTTCTTTGTGTGCGTTGATTTACGTTGGCGGCTGGCGTTACTAAGCATCTGTTCCCATCGTTAAGGCAGCCACTAAAATCTCAGATTCTGAGATAATTCATGGCAGATATATAGAAAAAAATTCCAAGCATTCGAAATGGGGATACTACAGTGCTTAGTTACTAATTCGTACGTTCGATTACCTGTGTGAGTTTTTTTCAGGTACGTACGTACTCAAGCATAGTAAATTAGAGGTAGATCATTCACACGTTTTTTTTATTCCTTCGATGGTTTTCTGTTTTTTAGGGGAGCGGCATATCACTTAATATGTAGTCTAATCACTTCTTGAACAGGTGAAGAACCATCTGGCCACAAGTGCTGTTCATGGTTTCTTCAACTTAATTAAAATAAAAGAGGGGAGATGAGAGTTGTTTGAAAAAGGAGGAAAGTCGAGAAGTTTCTTATTTAAATTCTTATTGGGAATGTGTAAGAGGGTTTTTTTGTGTTGAAAAATAATACCCAATTTCTTTGTGTTTTGAATACGGCGTGTTTATATCCAGCTTAAATTTATTAAAAGAAATTAATTTAGATAGAAAGATAGCGAAGAGCCTGCTTTATAGAACTCCAAATGTTATAGAATAGTGAACAAAACGCCTGTTTTTTTGGAATATGGTTTTTTTTACTAGAGAGTGGTGAGAATCTATCAGTCGAGCAGCAAGGGCACGTGTGCCCACATCTAAAACAGGAGACAACGACCGAGGTTCACACTCTGATGGTAATGTCAGATTCGTACCTCAACAACGCTTTTCCATGACGTTGGAGTCGAAGCCGGCACAAGCCTTAAAGGCATTACTTCGGCCTGGGGTCATCAACGTGACTGATGAAGCTGGCTACCTAATAGCTGCTGCCCATCCTGGTATTTCTTCGCCTTTTTCTGTCTCTTTGAGCCTCTCATTGCTTAAGGTCCTGGTAAATGACCTTCAGTGTCACTTTCACCTTTTTCCCCACATCTCCTCCGACCTAATCATCTGGTCTCGGATGTTCTACGTTGTTAGCTGCACCTCGGCCGCTGTTTCCAGCACAGCCGTGTGATCTACAAACCTGGAGCATTTAAAGAGATTATGCTCCCCGTCTTCTTTAACACCCAGTGAATCGTCCAACTTGAAGCGATGAAGGTATACCCTATAATCTCCATGCCCACTCAGGAACTGCGTGTGTTAGTAACTCACTTCCCCATGTTCCCTCATAACCCACTTCTCCACATTTGGTATGAGTTTATAAGTAAGACTCGTCCCACCTCTGCCCCTGGCTCCCTTCTGGATATTCCGGGTCGTACAAGCTCTCCAAAATATCTATTAGTGTCATTCCTGTTATCACATATGCTGTTTCATTGGACGTAGTACGGTATGCATAGAATGCTCGAAGGGCACTTAGCCGATACGCAGTTTATTTTCCTCCTATTGCCCGTTCTGGCCAAAGCCGCTGCCCACACTGGCGATGCATATGATAGGATCGATTTGTCATAGCAAAAAAAGCTATTCCTCATACTTACAAATTCGCTCTTGTCACTTTCCTGTTGTTTTTATTTTTAAATGACGTTTCTCCGACAGGCTTGAAGTTTGCTACATTCCGAAAAGGGGAAATTTTAAAATTTCCCGAAACCTCGATAGAGACCCCGATAAAACCTGGTCTTCAGATTTGTATGGGGAGAATTATATAGTTCATTAAAAAAACACAGCTCAAAATCTCTTGGCGGCTCGTTCTTACATGTTCCATTCGTCTCTCATTCCATAGAGAGGGATTACTTCATAATCCAGCGATTTTTCAGTGAACAATTTCTAAATATTGAATGATCAATCTGAAAACAAAAAAAACAATGTGAAAATAAGTTAACAAGATATTATAAAACAAATGTGAATTATACTATAGTATTAAAAACAAGAACAAACATATTACATAAAGTGACACTGTTTCTATGCTACAGACATATGCTCCAGCAATGATTCAAGCATTCAAAGACAATATTGAAGGTGCTATTGGCGAAATACAGCCGCTATTATGCGAAAACGTGATGAAAATTTCATCAAAGAGATAACCGTTTGTAAGAAGAGCATAGACGGACATTTGGCAGATATTTTATCCATTATTACCCTCAGAGTTTGTACTTTAAACTCCAAAAAAACAACATAACATCATTGTACAATATATTTCAATTTTTTTCAAGATGTACCACAAATAAAAATTGTAAAGTATTTGGACGTTCCCTTGTAAATCGTTTTGTTGTAAAAGAGATGTGATTATCACCACACAAAACAACAAGAGCACAATCCCCAACATATTATGACATTCTTAAACAATTCCCTAAATAGAATGAAATACCCATAATAAAAATATCACCCATATGTGCTGCCCACGACATATGATTATGAGATAACAAGAATTTAAATAAAAGTTTTCATAACAAGATTTTTTACGCAGTTTGCAATAATTAAAAATGATATATGCTAGCACTTTCCGAGCGATGCGCAATAATAAAAATAACAATAAAACAGCGAAATATGTCAAAACAAATAGCCAAGACGGTCAGGATTGTTGATGGCGCTAGAAAAGGTGAATCAGCAGCAGCAACGCCAATGTAAAAGCAAATGTTGGAGGCTATCGCATAATCGCACTCAAGGTTTCATATTCCAGATATATTGAGCGGCGTGCGAAGCTTTTACTTATCAATAATCAAAAAAGGCGAACTGAAAAAACACACACCCAAAACGACTCAAAACAAATTATGCATGTCAAGTATTTTCGAAAAGTCAGAGGAGACAGAAAGAAGAAGAAGACGAAGCAGAAAATATTTTATTTATAAGTTTCCAAGTGAATGAACGACCTTGAAATGCATGTTGTGTGTGCTACTCGCAAATTGTACCGTAAAAGTCATTCTGCAGTGTGAGTTCACAATGCTCAATGCAGTTACCACCGGCAGCACAGTCAGTATCGCAGGTGATTATATCGACGTTAGAATAGCACAGAAAAAAAACACACACAAAGCACAGGCAGCCGCCAGCTGTGGCAGATCGGAATGTCATACCTTTGATACGAGCGCATACACAATATTAAATGGCGAACTATTCGAGAGTGGTGCTTTTTAATGAAATATTCATATGACACAGATTATTACTCCGCCTTTCCGTCATCAGAGCGCGATGATATAATTTTTCTTGGAATTATAAAGAGGTCGGGATTAATGCAGCAACAACAAGCCACCGCCGAACAGCAGAGCTTTGGCATAAATGTTAGTTGTGCAAAATTTACGTCACCGTCGCCAGTCATGTCGATCGATATTTTTAGACGAGGACAACTGTGTACCATTACAGCTGCACATGCATTAATAACAAAACATTGCCAGCTTTTTTTCTGCTTTCTTGCTGCAATGTTGCTCTTGTGTTTATCTGATGAATGAATGAACGAACGAATGAGTAAGATTGAGTGTTGGAAAAAAAACGCTCGTAAACGTTTTTTTTTTGTAGTATTATTGTTGTGTTTTTCAGCGAAACGTTGATATAATAACTTAGTTAGAATTTTTATCAATAACGGTGATTTGTTTATATTGTGGCTTTACTAATAACGTTGGAGTTCTACACATAGTGAGATTGTTACATTTTGAGTCGAAGAGATGAGAACCTAACCTCGTATGTAGTAAGAAGTTTATTAACGTTAAAATAATAGATGCCCGCCAATATTCCAAAATTCACTTATCCGTCGAGTGACTGAAATTGGTATTCCCGATATTCACCTGCATTCACTCATATTCACGGCTTATGGTGATCTAGGCTACATCCTTTTGTAGTTTCGAGGTCCACTGTCTGGCAGACCTTCAGGATCGCCAACACTTCCACTCGAAATAGGGTAACTTCAAAAACTCATCAATCCCGCATCACTGCAGAATTCAGCTTCAGCCTTCCATTTGCTGAATTCTGCAATGATGCGGCAATGATGAGTTTTTGAAGATACCCATATACTAGCATGCACCGAAAGATGTGAGGACAGCAAAATATTAGTGGTCTAAGATAGATCCCCGAGCCGTCAGTAAATATCCAGGACTTCTCCAGGACGTCTCCGTTTCTCCATTCTCTACTTGAGGTTATTTCGATATGACGGTGAAGTCCTTCCTGAAGGTCAATCTAGGGTAATGGTCGGCAAACCGCGTCTCCAGAACCACATACGGTTCTCCGCCCCCCTTGAGTGTTGCTCTTCCACGAAATACGGGGTGCGGATGCACTTACAGTACTATTGAAACTTCTTGGCCCATGCGGAGAAATCGGGTTTCGGTATGGGCGAATCTATTAAGGCGATGTTAGTCTTGGTTTAAAAAAAACCCTTGATTAACAGATTTAAATTTTCCTCCCTTAAATATTGATATTGGCGACTTTGAAATGCAATTGCTGGATTAAAAAACAAAGAATTGTGGAGCAAGCAATTTGAATTGTGTTGACTGATATAGAAAATTTGGAGAAATTTAGTTCACAGCACATTCCGTATTCTTTGAAAGACGTGGGGAAGGAAGATTATGTTGATTTTTAACACGTGGAATAATGTTCCTGACTCATATAATCAGCTGAATAAGCTAGCGCTTGCTGTTCTTTCCTTATTCTGGTTTACAGCAATGACAATAATCATTTTCAACCATGAACCTTACCAAGAGTAAATCGAAAAGTCGTCTTATTTATGAGAGCCCGGACTTACTCAAATTTTCCAAGGAGATGGAAGGCCATTGCTCACATTAGTGTTTGTTGGTCATGGTCATGATTTATGCTCATATTCCCGAATTCATTCTGGCGAGTAACTGAAATTACTATTCCCGATATTCACCCACCCGCATTCACGAAAGGAGATGAACGAAACAAGTATAAAAAAAGTATGAATGGGAGAGTTGGAAGGAGTCCACCTAAGAAAAGATTTGTATTCTATGATTGACTGCGAATTTAAACACATTTTGCATCAAAACAAGAATCACCACTTTAATATCTCACAGAAGACAATAATTGACTAAAACATGAATCAGCCAATTTAATATTAGAAAATGTACATTTAAAATTAAATTGAATCATCTGCTATATTTATAGGAATTACTTACCCTTTGTACTTTCACTGTAAAATATTAAAATGAGGTATTATCTTCTTTTTAATATCACTGATTAAAATGGTGAACTTGCGCCTTCCGCGCAGTGATGCCAGACCTGAAATAGGGGATTGTGGATTGGAGTGTTTGAAATTGCGGAATTAAGCAAAAAAATGCGGACTTTTTAAAAAATACAATTAATAATCAACTTAACAAAAATCAACAAAAAAATAAGACGAACAAAACTGATAAATGTTTAAAGAAAGAGAGAAGAATGTAGATAGAAAAATATGTTACAAAAAAATAAGACGAACAAAACTGACCAATGTTTATAGAAAGAGAGAAGATTGTAGATAGAAAAATATGTTTTATTTAAAATTCAATAAATAAAAGTTTTAAAGATTTTAGATAATCGCAATTTTAGATTGCACTTTACAGATCGTTATAAGATTCGAAACCAGACAATATATTTTAATAATTTACGTCTTCTTCAACTGTTTCAACCGTCGGGTTTTCATCTGATGTCGATGTCGGCTTGTAAATATTAGCCATTGTTTTTTGCCATTGATGTTGTTGTTATTATTTGCTTTTCTAAGCCACTAATTAGTTTTGTTCGTTTATTTGTTTTGTTTGCTGATTAGTCGTCGGTCAAATTTGTTTTTTTATGTTTTTTTAACTCAAAAACGGAAAATGCGGAATCCGCATCAGTCAATGCGGATTGTGGATTGAACTACCAAAATGTGGTACAAAATGCGGAAATGCGGTGCATCTGGCATCACTGCTTCCGCGTCACTTAAAAATTTCTTCTTCTTCTTCTTCTTTATCATACACTGTAAGGCCATTATGAATATCTATGAATGATTACCAGAATACAACCACCGCAAAAATACAAATATTCACCAGTGATTGAAAACTTTGGTTTATTCTATTTATTTATAAATTTTGTTAAACTATTATTTTTTACTGTGTTCATTCATTCATTTATTATCAAATAACAAACAAAAAATTAAATCAGCTGTATTTTAAAATTCTAAACTTTTCTTCGGAATTGTTTTGTTTATAATTCTTATCAAAGTCATGGTCATGGGCAAAACAAAAAAAATAATCATGACTAAGAAAAGGTTCTTCAGTATAGCGCGGCACACATAAAATAAAGTAACAAAAAAAACTAACCCAACCAATTCCCCCATGCGGATGTGCAAATATTTCGATCGTATATGCTTTTTCCGTTGTTCTGTTTGTGAATCAGGCATTAGCCCCAATTCCCTTTTCGATACAATTTGTTGGTTAGGCGATGAATGATTAATCAGCTGTTTACATACATATATACAAGAGCGGTTGAATCATGGAGGCTATACAAGGAGATAAAACTCCGTGTTGTCAATTTTCGTTTGATTATTGGTGGCGCTGTAGTCAAATGTACCCCGAAAAACATGGCCGATTATATTTATCCGGTTCATGGTAAAGTTCGTTTATTACTAATATATTTTACGTTTAGCAGCTTACAGCTGTTTACCAGCTTCCAAATTCGATTTTATATCAATACGATTATTCGTAATTAATCAATTTTTGATGTTTCCAATGAATTTTTATTAAATTCATGTGGGGTACATCGGACAAAGGTGACATCTGTGGCCAAAAATGAACTTCTAGTTTAGTTTCTTCTACCCATCCATTTCCTGTCATTTTCCCCATAAGAGTTTTGTCTCCTTGTATATTCTCCATGGGTTGAATCTTAAACATAGGAAACATATTGCAGATATTTTTGGAAACAGGAAAATCCTTTTGGTTTGCCGAAGTGTTGTCTAAATAAGACGGATTGAGTGTTCCGAAAAAAGAAGTTCGCGCGATTTTTGATAAAGGTTAATGTTCTTAAGCTGTCGAAATGGAATGTCAAGAATGGAACGTGTTATTTTGGAACGTAAATATGACCGCGTTTATGTGCAGGGACCGAACTGGTCCAAAGTACCAAAGAAAGGTCCAAAAAAAGCCCGCATTTTCGGTTTCGTCCTCGTTTATGCGGGTTTTTTGGTATTTTGGACCGGTTCGGTCCCTGCACATAAACGCGGTCTATGAGTTTCTATCTATGATACGTTTATATTCGGTTAATAATTGTAAATAAGAATGAATCGCGATGAATTCCAAAAAAATCACTTTCCCCCATTCATTAAATTCGTAAATATCCTTGAATTTTTAATTCTCATTGAAACGATAATGAACATTTTGTTCTTGAGAAGAATTAATTATGTTAAATTTCGTAAATCTATAATTAACATTTCGCAATCATCGTCAGACAATATCTTTTCTTGTTCCACATTTATTTATTTTTTTTTTTTGTAACAAGAAGAAGTATTCCTTAATAAAATTTCACATGCCTAGTGCACAATGCCTCCAACATTCAACAACGACGACGCGCCGGCTAAATATCGTTCTAAATTCAAGCTGACTGGTATGCAGAGGGGCAAGCAGTCGAAGGGGTTCAGTTTAGCCGGTAGCCAACGGACCGGGGAGATAAAAATAAATCAGACCGCCAAGAATGGGAACGCAGAGCGCTATTATTTAAAGATAAAAAGAGATTTGCGCATACAAATTAATAGCCGCAATTCCTTATCTCATCTGTTTGATGGTGACTTATTTTTGTTCCTTTTACTTTCAGTACGAATTCTGTTAGTATCAGATTAGTGCGAAATGCAGGCGGGTTACGTACATGCATGAAGCTTTCGTCATTAAAAATAAAATGGATGTATTTATACATACATATGTTTATATAGTATAGAAAATCTGTTTCGGAAAACTTAAAAATACTTGACCAGAATAATGAATTTCTTCACTTATAACGTCGTCGAATGACGCAATTTGCCATTCTTCTTTTTTTTCATATGCATGCAGAAATGCATATGCGGCGCCCCATTTTATCTATATATACATCACTTGGTAACACACGACCTCGTGCAAGGCGAGGCTCTGAATCGTAGGTGCATGGAATTAGTATATATTTTTTCTTCTGGGGTTGACGACGACGATGACTACGACTACCACCATGAATGAAACAGTCTTGAATTCGATATGTGTAGCCCAGCCAGCATAATCTGCTCTGGTTGTGGAAGCCGGTCGCCGGATCTAATTTTATACCAACGAAAATTATATCGACATATCCTCAAGGGACATGAGTAGCATTATTATATAGAGGGGAGCCCGTCCCGAAAGGGACTCGTCGACCGACCGAACGACTGGTGGAACTGTATGTGGCTCGCGCGCTATAGCGCGATGCGAATGTTGTGTGTACAGTCGTAAAAAAGCAATTTTCGATGCGCAAGGGAGTGCCGGTCCCAAGCGTGGTGGTGAAATCTTATCTCATGAATGATGCACAAGAGTTCTGCTTGGGCAGACAACGCCCTTCTCCCTAGTGTGTGAACCTGCCCTAATTTTTGTTTTCTCCCAAATTGTTTCCGTTGTTATCTCTCTTTTTATCCGATGTTTAATTAGCAGTGGAGCGGTAGCAATTAATTAATAAATTAAGTAATCAGCTACTTAAAATTCGGCCGAAAATAACGAACCCCCGTGGCCGTTGCTGGGTAGCGGTTAGCTTTCCACGTGATTGTTGGGATTTCCAAACACTTACGGTAAAACTTGATATAAGCCGCCGGTCCTTTCTATATTTTTTTTTCTTTCGTGGTTATTCAATTAAACTATGTAAATAGTGTAAACTAATTGCAGACTGTCATTAACTTAGTCGTTTTCATTATGTTCTTCTATATTTCTCAGTTCATGGTTCATGATTTCCCGCTTAAAATATTTTCTTGACGCCATTTTAATTTTTCTAAATAACTAAGATTTAATAACCTCTCCTCCCGCCCATTTTCTTGGATATGGCAAGCACCTCGTCGCTTCTTCCTCCTGTACGCCGCTCTCTTTTAGTTAGTTTTACTTGGGTATTATATGCTTTTGTGCGCGGGGAGCATTAAACTAACACCAATGAATGCCCACCAAAGCATTTGATGCTGAGTATATGATCATATTATACACACAGCGGTAAAAGTAGTAGCAGCAGCATAAATTTTATAGCGTCCCCTACATAAAATTGCTCTTGTCACCTCGCTTCGTTTCTTCATCCTCAGTCTCAAAATCTGCAGGTGAAAGAACTTGTGTCCTTCAGAAGAAACTGCTATCGCGCGCGCTTTTCGGGGTATATGTATGCCGAGAGTGTGCTGAAAGCTTCCAAAATATGTCATGCCCCCCCTGGGAATGATCTGCGGGGATATATAGGCAAGGCATAGCCGAGTTGAATACGTTCATAGTGATTTCTTGTGTGTACAGTCAGATATGAAAATTTTAATGCGGGCGCAAAAATTTTGTTGTCACTTTGATGTTTTAGAAATATCAAATATGACGATGTTTGCATTTTGGTAGACAGCTTATTTATTTTTAAATTATTATTAGGGTGAAGGGAAACATTAAAAGGGGACATGCACTCACCCAAGGCTTGCTCTTAAAATATGCTTACATCAAATTTTTGCAGTTTTCAATTAAAACCCTTTTACTTTTGCGTGGTTCTTTAGTAATTAGCATTTGTTTATAGAAATTTCGCTTTAAATAAGAGCAAGCCCTTTTTGCATTTTAATTTAACGGCACCAAAAAACAACTACTTACCTCTATAAAAAAAAGTTTTATAAATAAACTCGGAAATGAAGGGTGCGGTCAAAAAGTCAACTAAATACGCAGTCACTTGATGTTGAATGCCGAAAATGCACAGCTGATTTGCAGTCACTGTCAAATTAAACCAAACGCGTGCAACAAGTCTTGTATGCAAATGTCAAACGATTGTAATACCGTTCGCCACATTTGCGCTTCTTTCGTATGAGGTCCTAAACTGTTTATGTCCGGCGAGCTTGTCCCAAAAGGAATAAAAATCTACTAATTTTTTATATTGCCCAGCGGTTGTTGTCTTTGCAGACCAATTAAGAGCAGAAAATAACTGTCAAAAAGTCTCAATGAACGCAAATTGCTGATTTTTTCAGTCATCGAACACACCTAATTTATTATGCCTGCTGAGGGGCAGTAAGTTAGATAGATTAGAATAGGCTAAAACAATTAACTTTAAGCATTAGTTAAAATTTATATTAAGATAGAGGTTAATGGAGCATCTAACGTCGGAACAACAGGTTTTACCGCTATGTATAGACGATCAATAGTTTTGGCAGAAATTCATCATGAGTGACTTGCTAGGTTTGGACTTGGCTGGCTTTGGTTATAAACGCAATAACCGCTATTGGGTCATTGAAAATCTTCGAATGATACACCAGTGACCATTATACTCTCGTAGAGTGACTGAATGGTGCGCCATTTGCGCTTACGTCATCCCAGGGGCGTATTTCTTCGAGGATGCTAAAGGCAATGCTTTAACAGTTATTGGTAACCGCTACCCTGAAATGTGCCCTTTTTCCTTTTCCTTATTGATATGATATTGGTCAGGGTACCAAGAACGGCCTTAGCGTGGTTGCACAAAGCGCAAAACCGCGCCCTTGAACTTATTGGTGATTGCTCTTCAATTGACTCATTCAATTTACCGCTGTCACCTGCACTAATTTCCAAACACTTGGATCCTTCCAAGCGTCCATTGAAATAGTTTGTTGCCCTAAACGACTTTCTGCAAAATTCGAATGAAGCCAACATTCGAAAGAAACGTGCACCGCATCGTGTAGAGCCGGCTTAAGCTGCAGCTCCAAGAACTACTTCCGAAGCATAACAAAATGTTAAAACACAAATAATTAAAATATCTTTCTACGTATTCGTAATAATCAAAATAAATAATTATTTTCTTCTCTTTTCATTTTTAGGCTGCAATACTACAACAGACAGCTCAATACATCATAGAATTGGAACGTGAAAAGACTCATCTACTTACACAAAACAGTCAGTTAAAACGTCTGCTGGGACAGCACGAAACAGGTGGAGGTTGCGGTAGTGGCGGTGGCGGCGGCGGCGGTAACGATGGGAGTAATGGTGGTGCTGCAGCAATTAAGAAAAGAAAACTAACCGATAACGTTATGACGATACAAACAATATCTGATTCATCTGACGAAGGACTAGGATCAATGTCGCCCGAACCAGTAACATTACTAAATAATGCTAGCAAAACTGGCCCATACATTAGTAGCAGTACAAAAGAAATGAATGACCTTAAAAAACATCTAGAAGCAGAAAGGAAACGCCGTACAATTGTTGAAGAAAGACTACGACAGCTTGAGAGACAAATCTATCCAAATCAATATATACAGCGTGAAGTAATTGAGCACACAGATAATATTCGTGAGGATGACATTGCAGTATCAATAATAAATGATCCACTTAAGCTACAGGTTGTTGAAATTGATGCATTACCCGCTGTTGGTCAGACTCAAGTTGTTGTTTGTTCGTCGATTGAAGAGTTACAAGAAGAGGAAACAGAAACAATTAGCGAAGAATTAATACAAACAAATGTTCGTGAAGAAGTTGTAATTCCTGAAGAATCTACAGAGTATGTTGAGGTTCCATCGAGGCTACAGCCAATACTAGAAGCAGCTATTAAAGCCGAGCCCAAAGTTGAAGTTGAAAGGATAAATGCCACATTGACCAAAATCAAAACAGAGCCTGCCGTTACCAAAGATGGTGGCAAACAAGGGAGTCGAATGTATTTAACAAGCACATCGCGGCAGAATCTTGAAACAATTGTAGAAGCAATAAGACATCTAGAAGGCGATCATTTATTTGGTGATATGTCCGAACAGAAGAAGGCACAACAGAAGCATACAGCTCAAGAAGTTCCACTTGCATTAACAAATAAGCCACAACAACAACAACAACGAAAATTGCCGGTTGATTTGAGCCCGTTTCTACAGCTCAAAAATAGCGGCAGTAATACTGTTACAATAGTTGGTGGTGGATCATCGAAACAACAAACAAATACAGCATTAAGCCTATCAGCCGCCAATAGCAGTAGTTCTAATAATAGCAATAATTCTAGTAATAGTAGTAATGTTAAGGGTACAATTAGTAATAGCAGTAGCAGCGGCTCCAATACCAATGGCGGCAGTATCAATACAGTAAAGACTGCAACATTTTCAACAACTGCACCAGTAGTAGCAGCATCTCCAAAAATTTCATCAACATCAGCGATATCGGTCGCAACACAATCAGCAACAGCCCAAGTCACAATAGGTTCAACCTCGCTAAAGCAATGCCGACCTGGTGTTATTGTTGCTAAGCAAATCTCCTGATTCGATAAAAATAAGTCAAATAATAATTCTTCAAATAATTTTAGTATTAGTGTGAATGCCACTAATAAGAACATTTCCTCTTCAGCACAGTTATCATCTCAAAAGAATAAATCAAAATACACCAGCAGCAACAGCAGCATCCAGCAGCAATCATCGCATAATAAACAAAAGAAGATAAAAACAAATAAAAAAATTATTAAGAAGCTGACATAGATCGCGAGTAAAATCAACAACCGTAGCTGAAGCTACCATAAATACCATTACTTGGACTCTTTTCATTTATCTACATTTTTTTTTACAATTGACTTAATTATTATTATAAAATATTTGTTCTGAAAAAACTTTCTCAATCATTTTTTTACACTATTGTTTACAGTGTGACATTAATTAATTTCTGTTCGTTATATTTTTTTTTACATTTTGGTTAGTTAAGATGTAACTAATCGTGTTATCAATTTAGAAACAAAAAAAAACAAAACACAAAAACTATAATAATTGTAAACTGTGTGTTTGTGTACCTCTACACAACGTTTAATTTTTATTTTTGAAATTAAACAATAACTTTTTCGCTCTATTATGAAATTAAAATCAAACAAAAGATTGACATGGCCACGTTTGTATTTAATTCAGAAAAAAAAGTTTAAAAAAAAATTGCAAAAATATACGCTAATTAATAAAAAAAAAAAAAAAATTTTATTTTGTTTAATTTGTTATTTTTCGGGTTGATGAAATGTTCTTTTTTATTTTCACTCTTAAATTTTTCTTTAATATTAAATATTCTGAAAGTTTTTTTTGCGTTGAATAACAAAACTAAAAATGTGAGATTCTATGTAAGATTTGTGGATTATTAATTTATAAACGTATTTTTTAAGTAGCTCCAATTGAAATTTATTAAGAAAAACCAAAACACTAGATCCAAAAAAAAATGAAAAAGAAATATGTTTCTTAGTTTCTATACAATACCTTAAAAAAATGTGAATCTAGTATTTTGTATGCTAATTACACAGATTTGTAAAGTGTTAAATTTTTAAAAATGTTCGTAGGGAAAAGGAGCTCGTTTCATATTAGATTTTAATATGCGATTTTACGTATTTCATAAAGATAAAAGAGTTCAATGCGAAATAACAGCTTGTTACGTATTCTACGAAGGAAATCTTGAATTGGTTCTTTACTATCGATATATTTTCAGTGTAATATTGGCTTGTTCGGAAAGTAATTTGGATTTTGTTTTATCAAGAAAATGTTAAGTTGGCATTAGTAATCGAATTCGAAAACTTCGGTAGCATTCGGTAGTTTCTCACTTATGCATGCCAACACACTTACCCAAGCATAACTTCGATCTCGGAGGATGCGAAAATTAGGAGAATTTTTATTGCTTTGTACACAACAACATAGACAATAGAATCGTTACACGGAAAAATGCAGAACAGTCAGTTTATCGTGTAATTCTTATAACATACACAAACCGGTTTGTTAAGCGGAAAAGTGTTAGGCCGTGTAATTAGGCTCTTTTGGATTCACAAATGAGGCCAACACATGCACTTCCCGGCGCCCTCTTGTCTAAAAAACTGGTTTATTGGAAGTGATTGGAAAGTGAGTCTGGGAAAGTGATAGGCCGTGTAATTAGGCCAAAAGGTTGACTATTGCAGAGCATCACTAAAGCTTTTGTTTAATAACGTTATATTCCATTTGTCAGACTGAGGGAGTGATGTATACGACGCTGGAGAGCTCGCGTGGCTCCCAAGAGCTGCTATTGCCCTGAGCTTTATAGCTCTGTAGAGATTGTGTAATTAGTCACTGAGTGGTGTTTCTTTTTTAAGAAAAAAGTCGGGGTTTTTAAAAAACAAAAGGCCAGGCTAATTAAGGTCCATTTATATCTTCAGACATCGACCGTGCCAGACACGCGCCGCGCCAGACAAAATAATATTCTTCTTTACAGTGTGTATGAACGTATTCACATCAACCGTGATACAACCGCGCAGCCGTGGCCAGACACGAGCTGTACCCGGCCAGTATTTACGGAAAGAATATTTTGTCTGCGCGGTTCATGTTTGTACGTGTGTGTGGGTGTCCCCCGGGCGATATCAATAGACCATCGGAACCGTGCAGACATTTTTTCTTTTCTTTACGAAATGGATAACATTTTCAACAAAAATATAACTAGTGTCTGTGGTCTGACACGGCACTTTAGATGTGAATAAACGGCGTCTGTCGGCGTCGGGCACGGCTTGTGCCTGGCACGCTCAATGTCTGTAGATATAAACGGACCTTTAAGCACGTTATTCTGCACGAAAGAGTTCGTTATTTTTAGAATGACTTTCATTTCTGGTTAAACTATAGTTAATAATAAAGTTGTCTAGTTGAAATTTTTACAATTAACAATAATCGCGGAAAAATCGAAATTACTTTCCAATAATCCAATATCAAGAAAACGTATAATAACAAAGGTGGGTCTATCTTTAGTACTTGTAGTTTATTAGTTACACCATCTTTAAGCTACTGAGCTATGTTTTCGGCCGTAATTTTACACGACTTGATGACAGACTATCTTAATTTGGGCTTTCTACCTGCATAACCATATAAAAATGATTATGCTTCTTTATTTTGCTTGCTGCTGCGCTAACTCTCAATCAGTGGTATCAACAATCCCTTAAAGATTACCACTGCTAAAAAAGTGAATATTTCCTTACAGCTTAAACAAAGTATATAAATCCCATGAAAAATATATTTTAACATTTCTTCGAAAAATGATTACGTTAAAAAGAAAGAAGAAATGCACGCTAAAGCGATAAAAAAACTAGAAAGATATTAATTTTTGACTATTATAGCCAGACTGTTTTACAAAGTGGATTTTTGCTTAAACCTTGAATCTTAAAACAGAATTTCTAATGCCAAATGGTGCTATCATAGTTAATCACAACTGTTGTGATACTGACCGTTATCAGGTCTTGCCTGTGATCGATCTAAATATGAAATAATCATAATATATTTTCTTTTTAATCCACACTTATTAAAGAAAATTTGTATTCACAATCTTACTTTGAATGCTGTACAGAATATAATTATTTATTACTAGTATAAAATTAGTAATTTGGCTGCAAAAGTTACTTTTTCTTTGTTATCCAAATGTTTTTTTTATATCTTCATAAATTATCATGAAATAATGAATTGTTTTTCCACGATAATGAAAGAAAGCATTTGTAAATAAAATGCTATCATTAACTTAAAATTTCTAAAAATAAAATAAGGACGCACCTTATAATTGTTGAAGTTGATCCACAATGCTCCAAATTTGTCTGCTTTTTACATAATTTTTCACTTTGGAATTTTTTAATTCTTATTTCGTAAAATAATACATATTGGAATTGATTACAAATTCACAGTCAGCTATTTTTTATTAATGTTTTCTAATTATTAAAAAAAAACGGGTAAATTTAAAGAAAATTCGGAAACTGTTGAACTAAATTTTGAAATGTTAGATCTGTCAAAATCATGAAGATTCTATCGTTCTTAAGAAACAATTGAAACAGAAACAAATCAATAATTTCAATAATATTATTCTCTATCCGTCGGGTAAATAACTTTTGACGATATATATTTTTTTTACATTAAATAGAAAATGATTCTTTTCTTAAATCGGTTAATGAAATAAAATAATTCAACAAAAATATTGAAAACAATGAAAAAAATTCCCGATTTTCAATTTATTATTCATCGTGGAACAATATGTATTGAAACAACTGATCTCGATTTCGATGAACTAATTCAGAAAAATAGAAAAGAAATTCCGTTGTTGAAATTTTAACGAACAATGATTTGTTTTTATATTTAAATTGCAGAAAACAACAGCTGTATTATTTTTCATTAAGCTAAAGAAATAGCAAATGCATTATTTTATTCTTGTGTTTGTTCTGAATTAAATCATAAGTAAATAAATTATTATTTTTTTTTATTGAAAATACAATCTTTGTTATTCAGCACAAAAGTCGGTAATGTCTTGAAAGAATTATTGTTTTTAATACTCAAATACGTAATGATAAACAAAAAAATTTAACTAAATAAAAATACAATGAATCAAATTCATAATTTATTTTAGAAATTTTTTAAAATTAAATTCTATTTCCCCGCCCAAGAATATCGAATTTAGATAAATTTCTTCTTCTTTTTAAAAACTATAAATAAAAAACACTTGTGTTTATAAACAAAATTTAGGGTTATTTAAGAAATAAAATCAAAAATGTTTATTTAAAATATTTCTTAAAAAAAATGATTGGTTTTTAATAGCAAATTTAATAAATTTTTTTTTATAGAAAAAATAGCACATTCCAAAGGAAACTTAGCCAGAAATAATAAAAATATATTATATTTGAGGGGAATAAGAATAAAAATAAATTTAAAGAAAATGAAAAAAAAGTGTATATCGTATTATATTCCAAATTCGTTTGTTTTTACAAAAATTTTGCAGTTAAATGAGTAAATTATAATAAAATAAATTTCATAATGAGTTTGGATACAAAAAAATAAAATGAAACGGAAGGAAATACATGATTAATTTAGTAGTCTAAAAAATATTGAAAATGTGTAAATTTATTTTCGACAAAAAAAATTAAAACATTAAAATTTTGCTAATGGATAAGTTTTCAAATGAAAAAAAAAAACTTGGTTTATTCTTTTTTTCAAATCACGAAAAATAAAAATAATAATTTCAATTTTTGCTTACCTCGCTCCATAATTGAAAGTTTATTTAAAAAATATTTATTAATACTCATGGGAAAAAAAACTCTTTAATAATAATTGTGAAAAAAAAATATCTTGAAATTTCCCAGTTAAATATTTCTTTTTTTTAATAACTAAACAATAAAAAAAACAATACAAAAAAGCTGTAAAATATAAAAATGAAAACAAAAAAAAAACAAAACAAAAATAATCAGAGAACTCCAAACCATCGCATTAGTTAAATATAGTTTTTTTCCTCTTAGAATTAAATTTTTTTTAATCAAAGAGCAAAAATCGTTTATTAGTTTATACTATCGAGGATAAACGACTATGTATGATCCTTTTTTTTTAATGTCTTGTCCTTACAATTCTTTTTTTTCTTTAATTAATATATTATTAATACTATTACTATTTTTTTTTTAAAATATTGTAACAAAACTGAAATGAAGAAGTGGATTAAGCCCGGAATATTTTTTTAGTATAAGTAAAGATGGTATTAATGTATTTTTTTTTTGTAATTTTTATTAATTTTATTATTTTGTTGTTTTAAAAACGGTTATTAATTTTATTATTTCGCGCTTTTTTTTATTATTACTATATTAGATGGAACGGAAGACAATTTATTTTATTAATGTTGGTTTAAAATGAAAGACAAATGTGTGTTAGACTTTTTTAAATTTCTTTTTTTTCCTCTTACTTTGCTTAAAATATGCGCTTTACTTGTTTATAAATGTTGAAGATGTTAATAATTAGTTCATTTATATTGTAAGTTGTACATTTATAATTTATTACTTATAATTTATATATACGAAATTGTGCTTAAAAGTTCTTTGAAATTTTTAACCTTTTTAAAGTGCTGGGGTCCGATTCTTTATTACAATATTGTTAAAAATCCGATCCGATAACAAAGGGCTTTCCCTGAGCTCTAGTCTTTCACATAAAAAAAACAGGCTTTCGAATAAAAATTTGACAATATTGTTGTTATATTTTCAAGTAAAGTTAATGCCAATATTGTAATAGAGAATACGGTTTCGTCAGTTTTGTTAAAAAAAATATGACAATATTTACCGAGTTTCCATTCCAGAGTTTACCCTGAGTTTACTCAGATTAAGCGCCCTTGGAAACGGGGGTTAAGTAATGTTTCGTTAAATCCAAGTCAACTCAACGAAGCAAGTCCGGCTAAACCGGGTTTTGCATATGTGTGTGTGTGTTTCAGCACCCTTTACTGCACATACATATAATAAGGGTGACATGATAAGTGTGTTCGCGTACTTCGCCTGCGGGATCCCTCGGGCGCCAGAAAGCGCCCAAAATCGCCAGATTTCTGTTCGTTTACTTTGTCGGGCTACAAAAAGCGTGGAATTTTTAACTGCACCAGCTCGCAATTTTGACAGTTAAAGTCATATGACAAATCACATAATGTAAAGAAACCCTTAGGGCCGATAATGCATTTAAACTAAAATTTTTTTTTGCGAATGGTAGTGATCGACTTTCGCATAACAAGAAAAACATTATGTACGGATTACATATGTACTTTATTTTCAAATTTGTTTTAAATAATCCTTTTTATTACTCCGTGATAATCAGCCTTATTATGGTTGTCACTTATGGTGACAAATGGCGAAATGACTCAAAAATGACGGGCACTTTCAGTAATGCAGGTTGCGTGCGCAATTGACTTAATCAGCAATGGAAGTGTGTTGCTGAATAAGTCAATTGCGCATGCAACCTGCATTACTGAAAGCGTCCGTATTATGGTTCTCTAAAAAATTAACATTTCAGTGAGATAAGGCGAATTACAGTTGTCACTGATATCGAGAAACGGCAAATTCAGTGACAATTGTTCTCACTTGATGTTTGCAAGTGAGATTTTTCTCATTTGATTTTAAACGTGACATTTCTCGCTATGGTGGAGTGACAATCATAATAAGGGTCATTGTCACACCATATTCTAGAAATATATAATATCACAAAGTGGTTTCATATTGTTCTTTAGCACTCGAAAAGGTTAAAAAAAGTAAAACCACCATTAACATTTTCAACATTTACACAAGTCATATTTTAAACAAAGCAATAAAAAAACTATAATTTATATATGTACAATAAAAAAAATCTCCTTTGATATTAAACAAATCAAATGAAAAACTACTTTTTGGATTTAAGGCCCCTTTAGAAAAATTATATTAAAATAATTTATAAAGAATGTATTTTTATCAAAATTATTTCGCAACTTTTTTTGTAAAAAAAAATGAAGTTAAAAAAATATATTATAATATGAAAATATTGCTTATAAAAAAAAGAAATAATTATATTTACCTTATATATTTATTTAAAATATGTTTATTTCTTAATTTCTATGAAATTGTGCATAAACTTTTGCTTTGTTATTTTTTGCATTGGAGATTTTTTTTTTCGCAAATAAAAAAATTAAAAAAAAAGAAATTTAAAGAAAACAAAAAAAATAAATATTACCTAAGACATTCAGTTTATTTGATGTTCTTTTTTTTCTGTAGATATATAAGCTTTGTTAATATTATAATAATAGCTTTAAGTTGAAAAAAAAAATATAATAGTAATAAAATAACCTTCTTGGGGTGCGGTTACATTTTTGAACAGAAATAATAATTATTACGCGAAGGTTTTTTTTTCTTTATTTACTTTAAACTAATATAGAAGTTGAATATTATATTCAACAATATTTAAATAAAAGGACTGTTGAATTGACTTTTTTTTAACATAGTTCCTCACAAATATGGAAATATACAGCCGCAAATCAATTCCCCAGAGAAGTTATAATTAAAAAAAAAATAAACAAATAAATTAAAATCAAAAAAACAAAAGTACATACCTATTCTTATTAAAAAAAACTTCAATACTTAATTTCTTTCATCAAAATATGTGTATAGTGTCGCAGGTTTAAAATAAATAAATAAAAATAAATGCTTTTACCTTTATTCTTTATGATTTTTTTTGTTATTCTTTTTATAATATTACTTTTTAGAAAGGAAAAAAAATATTCAAAAGAAAAAAAAATATTTAAATAATCTGTAAAGAAAATATTTTGTTATAGTTTTTTTTTAATTTAAATGAAAAAGTCATAAAGACTAATTAATTTAAAAGAAATAATGATTCAATATTTTCCATTATTATTTGTATTATTTGAACATGAAATTGATGAAATAAATGTTTTAAACTTTTATTTTAATTTAATATGGTTTTCTTTGTTTTAAAGTTTGTTGTTATATTGGTGTTTTGATAGCAGCAAGCAATATATTTTATTTTATACGTCAGTCTCTAGCTGGAATGTTTGTAATTCGTTTTTGTTTTCTGTGAATTTTCACATATAATAAATCCTATCTATCATCCGCTGCCTAATTTAAAAAAAATAGTCACATCAAAATTTGCTGGATAGCTTAACAAAAAAGTCCGTTGTTTCGCAGATACGGTGTAAATCACCTTTCACACGCAAGCTTCTCTAACGTGGGTTAGTT
Organism: Thereva nobilitata; assembly: GCA_963855945.1. Taxonomy (NCBI): domain Eukaryota; kingdom Metazoa; phylum Arthropoda; class Insecta; order Diptera; family Therevidae; genus Thereva; species Thereva nobilitata. Next base: position 16,845,975 of record OY979698.1, read on the forward strand.
CCTCGTCCTTCTTACGACTTCATATTCCTCTACCCTTTCCTTCCAATTATAAGCTAGATCTTTCCAGATCTAAAGTGGCATTTCTCTGTAGGATCAGATTCGGAAAACTGCCAAAATCGTATTCTCTATTGCAAAACTGACTAAATTCTACTCGAAACTGTAAAAATATTGTTAGATTTTTACTCGAAAGCTCAAGGATAATCGAGCAATTTATAAAATATTAGGTATGGGCGACAAAACTGAAACCTCTTGTAGTCATTTTTTTCTGCCGGGGACATTTCTATTAGAGGAAACAACAATGTAATAGAGAATACAGAAACATTTTAGTTTCGAATAACCAGCCTTATTCTCGTCGAGTGACGTGACAGATGTCAATTCGGCCTTAAATTGGTATTCTCATTGTCAATCTAGGAGACTCCTGGCGACTAGATCTACAAACGTCGTATTCTAATTGTCGCAAGGTGGTGTGTGAAGTGATATTTCCGTCGATACGATTGTAGGTATCGACAGTTTCATTCCGCAGCGTCCCTCGCAGTCATGTCACTCGCCAACGAGAATAGCCACCAACAAATTCGAGTAAAGAGCATTTGAGTATTGTAATAGAGAATAAGGCCCCGATGGGAGAATAAGGTAACGATGAAAGGAAAAGACGCAGGACAATCCTCGATTTAAACTACCAAGATCGCTTCTTTGCTTGCAAGAAACTGAACCAAGTATAATGGGCCTTGTTGTATCCGCTGGCAGGGAAGTAAATGCAAATTTAACAGGTTCTGATTGTTGAATACTCGGCCGGGAAAGTGAATAAGAATTTCACAGTCGAAAGTGGAAGTTAAACTAAAAAACCACTTGTTTGGAGTTGTGTATCCAATGGGAACTGTCCATCCGATTGTCATTTTAATTTCGAAAATTAAATGTGTCATTTCATATATAGCAAGTGAAAGTGAAACTCTTTAGCGGCGGGAATTTCTAAATCCGCCGGATTCAACAATCAGGCCCAGTGGCTGTTACGACAGGCTTTTTTGTTGGCTTTTCGTATTACTGGGACAGTTTCTTTACGGCCATTTGTCATTGCCCTTGGTGTTTCCAACTTATAAACCAGCATTGGCTTGAGCTTGTAATCTTCCGAGGTATTTCCTCCGATAAGTAATGTAAGCCTATCCTTTGTTACTTGAAAGCCCGATACAATACTTTCTTCTTTTGGTGTTCTAGAGGGTTGACGCTTCCAAAACAGCCCCGTCTCATTTTTGTTTCTTTTGTCAGTTATCCATAAAGTGAGCGCTTTTTCCATTTTTTCTAATAAAATTGATCTAGCCTTTGTTTTAATTGCAACTGAAAAATTTGCGAGGTAAGTCGGGGAAAGGACAACGTAAATCGAGTTATAGAATCAAATATTCCGACGACGTAAATCGAAACGACGTAAATCGGGGTATTCCTGTAATTAATTTTGTTGGTTCTTTCTTTCTTTTTTAAGCTTTCCAAGTAGCTTCCCTATGGATTGTGTCGACTGCTCGCTCGAAATCTACCAAGCAAGAATACGTAAATTATGTAAACGTAATATGTAAATTATGCTATTTAACACTTGATTGAATTTATTGTGTTTTTTAAATATTATTCAACATTCTCTACGGCTCTATGCGATATTAGACTGACATTGTACTGTATAACATGAACATGTTTTGGTTGATTAAAGAATTGTTTTTTTTTGTAATAATTTTGCTTTACATCTCTAAAGTAAACTTCTGCATTTTCTTAAAATTACATACAAACGCACAAAAGTCATTTGTTTTAAAAAATTTAAAATGTTTTTTTTTGTAAATTTCAATTCTGGTTCAAAAGTTTTAACTTCGCCTTGTTAAGAATCCGTGTATATTAATGTTCTACTTTGAAACTGGGCACTGATTCGGGCTAGTAAATTTGTAGTGTAGAAAATTATAAACAAATGAAAGTTTCATCTTAAGAATTTTGAAATTATAGTTTATAATTCACTTGTTTTTGAGCTCTTTCTCTCTCCCTCGAACAGTTTAAAATTTTGTAGAATTAAAATCAGTTATTCTTATTTATTTATGCATTTACAAACTAAAAAATATTTTACCTTTAAATAAATAAAATATTTCATTCCATTTGTATCTTTTTTTTGTAATCAGTTTTTTAGTAAAAGATTCATTCTTTATTAATAAGATTTTTTTTCAACTTTTTTTAAAAGAAAAGAAAAATATAAAAAAGTGAGATTGAAAACAAAAAAAAACAAGAAGAAACACAAATTATAAAAAAAATATTCATTGTTGAATAAAAAAATTATTTGTTAAGTAAAAAAAAAGATCTTTTAACATTTATTTTATATTTAACTAATGAAAGTAAATTTTAAGTAGAATTTTATAATGATTAAAGTAGACATAGGTAAAAAAAATATTTAAGGACATTAAATGAAAATAAAAAAAAACTACACAATCGTATTAAATATAAATATATGATAAATATTGAAATTGATCTATATTTAAAAAAAAATATTATAAAAATATATACAAAAAACTAAGAGATACAAAAAAAATTTAATTGTATTTATTTTATTTATAAAAAAAAAGAAAATCAGAGAATCTTAATTAAATATTAGATAAGAAGAATTCTTTTTTTAAAGTTATCAAAAATGAATTGGAGATTGTTTAAACAAAAAATAAAATCCAAAAAAAACCTTATTAATTAAAAAAAACAACTAAAATAATTTCATACGGAATGAAAATTAATTATGTAATGATAAAAGAACGCAACACAATTATTTATTTGTTTTATTTTAAATGCTTAAAAATACGTAAATGAAAATCTTCCTTTTTATGAAAAAACTTAAAAAATATTATCCAATAAAAACGCTAGATAAATTCTTGAAATGTTATGTTTTTATATTATTAAATTGTTGTATAAAAAAAAACTTTATTTTTTAATAATATTTGAAATATATTTCAAATTTTTGCAGATTTACTAAATAAGAAAAAGAATTTATCTATTTTAATAAGACGAAATGTACAAAGGGGATTAGCCCTCTAAAGCGTCTGTATTCTATTCTATAAAAAAAGATAATTAATTATTAATTTTTATTTATTATTTATGCAATTAGATTTCGTGTGGGGTAAAAAAAGCAACAATAGTAGTCCTGGTCCATTTTTGACGTGAATACGTCTGTAAGTTTGCTTCCATAACAAAAAACCGATGAACTAACGAAATTATGGCATACAGTTTTGAGTTGCAACTCAAAAACTATTGTTTATATCGAAAAAAGAAATATACCATGACGTAGATGAAGAATCAAATAATTTTTATTGTTTGCTTTCAAAATTGAATTCAAAATGGCCGCTGAAATATGACAGCAATTCAAAATGGTCGCCCAAAGATGGTTGAATTTTCCAGTTGTTTTAAGGCCGTAAATAACGAATTTGTGGCCAAAATTTATAAATTCAAAATGGTCGCGCCAATAAGGCGGACGAATCTTGTCAATTGTCTTCTGATTCCAATAAAAGTGCGTGGAGGTCCACCAGCCCCGAAGCCCAGTCATTTACATTTTTACTCGATCGGGAAAAAATTGCAACGTTCGGTCTGCATGAATTTGTTAAAATAAAAAGCTTGCGCGTGTGACCCGTTAAAGAATTAACCTAAGGTGGAAAATGTGACTTTGGAAATATGGAAATGTATTATGGGAAAGAGTGTATCACAGTATGAGCCGGTTTAGACGGTGCGCTCCAGCGCATGTGCCTCACGAACTTTGTGGATAAAGGGAGAAGTGGGGTGGTACCTCTATTCATTCCCACTCCTCCCTTCATCACCAACGGTTCGTGAGGCACATGCGCTGGCGCGCACCGTCTAAAACAGCTCTATGAAGTTTTCGGGCAAGTTAATCTCCTTCCTTCTTTATCAGTTCAGATGTTATACAATCCGATTCTGATGTTTTCCCTGTATTTCGATATTAATAATATTAAGCACTCTTTTTATTTTATAAGAACTAAAACAATTTACACTACATGAATTTAATTGCGTAAACCTTAAACAAATTATTAAAAAAAAACATTTTCTTTATTTTACATAAAAAATCAAAAATTGGCACTACCAGAACAATCCCTGCAAAGTGAATGTTGTAAATATCTAATTTTTTCTACATTTAGTTAAAATATATAACTATATTCATTTTCTCCCTATAAACGCCATTTTATTTTATTTTTTAAACAACATTTGCTTTGTTAATGAAATTTTTTAAAGACAAAAAGGTATACGCACTAATTTCTAAACTAAAATTTAATTAAATTAAATTTTACTATATTTAAAAAGAAAAAAAATTAATTTATAAAAAGAAAATTATTAAAAAAAAAATTCTAGAAATGAAGCAGAATTTATTTACAAACAAAAAAAACAAAATTGTTAGAAAAGAAAAAAATGGCAAAAAATAATAAAAAAAAACTATCGTTAAATGTATTTACGTCATTAAAAGAAAGTACTGAGGTTTTCCTCATCCTCTAATTAATATAAATATTATGCTATTACTATTATTATTATTATTATAAACAAACCTAAAAAAAAACAAAATATTAAACAAAAAAATTATATTACGATAAAAAAAATCTAAGTATATCTTTTAAAAAATATTTTTTAATTTTTTGAGAGAAAATAATTATTGTAAGAAAGTCTAACAAAAGAAAAATTAAAATGAATTCGTATATTATAAAAAATAAATATAAGGCATTAACCCCAAATTGAGCAAACGCCGATGAAATGAAATAAGAAATTAACTCGAAAATTATAATTAATTAAAAGAAAATTATTATTAAACCATTTACTATTGTGGTATATATATAAATATATTATATAAAAAAATAATAAAGAAGTGGAAAATGAACCTAAAAGCAAATAATAAATACAGACTAATTAGATAGAATCCAAAAGAATATAAAATATTGTATTTAAACGAACAAAGCAAATACCAAATAAAAATTAAAATATAAAAAAAAACAACAAGAAATTAATGTATAAAATAAATAAATTATTAACATATAAATAAAGAAAATCAAGTACATAAAAGAAATGGATCTATAAATATTATATAAACAGTTTAAAAAAAAGCCCAAGAAACGTTTTTTAAATAGTATTTAATAATTTAAGTAATATTAAGTAAGAAAGCATTTTTTCATTTAAAATAAAAAAAGTGAAACTTTGAAAACAAAAAAAAACGTTTTTTTTTGTTTTTGTAAATTATCTCTCTCAACATATAAATATATGTATGCATATTGTTTCTTATGTGTATTAAAGTTTTATTTGAAATAGTTCCTACTTAGATAATGTTTTGTTTCTAGTTAATTTATTTCTTATTTGTTCAATAAAAATGGTTTTTTTATAATATCAGAATGGAAATAATCCACACAAAAATTGTATTAAATTCGATTTATATAAACCGGTGTCGTAATATTGTAGTCAAAAAGGAAATTTTTCTAAGTTGCTGTATTATAAGGGGAAATTTATTAAATAAATAATATTTAAAAAAAACACGTATTGTTTTTTATTTTCCATATTAATTGTGTCCTTTATAAATTATTGTCTTCTTTTTCTAAAATGGTGCTGCAGTCTTATAGGTAGGTAAGCAAAGGCAGCAGCTCGTCCAAGGACTGAGGACGGGGACATAACTTATCAAGTTTGGCATCCTTAAGTTCTGGGCGTCCTGGCCTATGCTATCTTTCCAGCGAAGACCGAGCCTCGTTGTACCATCCCATAGATATTATGGCAGCGAACTTTCCGAGCAGATTCCTCTGCTCATACAAGCTAGATGCCCTGCCCACCGTAACCTACCGAGCTCCGGATCCGTCCTTCCTCACATCATCACCACCAAGATCTCCATAGCCTATTGTTGGCCTTAGATTCCTCCAGCGTTCGCCTCCATGATCGTTGATCTCTGGCTCGTATTTTTCAGTTTTTTATTCCTAGTCGCCTTATGTCATTCCCGACGTCGTCTATATATACATATTTTCTTAGGGTGACCTGGGGTGGAAGCACGTAAGTCGTTTTAATTTGATTGTGACGAGTTTTTCGTAATTTGGCAGCACACAATTTGTTTCAATCGATTTGACATTGGTTTCAATTTTTTGGATTAACATCAAATTCGTTTCCTGAAATTTGAAACTAGTTTGAGTAAAGTCGAAACAAAAAATTTGTGACGACTTAGGTGCTTCCACCCCTGGTCTCCGTTTTCCTGTTGGTACTTTTCCCAGCACTATCTTTGCCGAGTCCCGTTTCGCATCTCGTTCGACATGACCAATCCATCGCAGACTGTTTATTTTCATTACTTTGACAATGTTTGAAATTTTAATGCTTTCATACAACTCTGAGTTGTATCTTTTTCCATCCACTTGCATTCCCTTGCAAATGAAACGAAGGATTTTCCTTTCGAATCTTCCTACCAGCACTTGGTCTGCGTTCTTCAATGTCCACACCTCCGAACCATATAGTAAAACAGGCCTTATTAGTGTTTTAGACAGTTTCAATTTTGTTTTCTTTGATATATTTCTCGATGTCAGGTGCTTGCGTAGCCAATACAATTCTTCGGAGGGCTTTCCTCTCGACACGGCCAGAGGTTAGAGTCCTTTTTGACCCAGTGTTGGATGCATATGTAACAGGATTTAAAGAGCCTTGACATACTAGAGGAGGCTTCTTCGTTGGCTTTTAGAAGTCGTGCACGTTTTTCTGGTTCCATGTTATTGTCGTCTGCTAATACTGACCTAAGCTAAGTAGATAATTTTACTACTTTATATTCGGGCTCCTCTACCTTGATTGTGGGACCAATGTTAGATGTTCTTGTAGAGTCGGACACCATGTAATTTTTTTTGCTTTCATTGATGTGCGGTCCGAGCTTTCGTGCCGCCCGCTCAATCTGCCTGAAAACGTCTTGTCCAGCTCTTGACGTTCTTGATCAATAATTTCAATGTCGTCTGCATAAGCCAGTAATTGGATAGACTTGTGGAGGATTGTGCCCCTTGATGTCACTCCCCCATCTCGGATTAGCTTTCTCCAACGCCAGGTTGAAAAGCTAGGAGGCCAGACTGTCCCCTTGTCGGAGTCAATAGATGTTGATTGGACAGTGTTCCAGATGTTTTTACTTGTCTTATCACATTGGTCAAAGGCAACTTACATATTCGTGTCCTCTTATTGTAAATGCCGAATTCTTCCATTGCTTCGTAGAGTTCTACCCTGATTATACTATCATAGGCGGCCTTAAAGTGAAGAGGTGTTGGATTGAGTTTTAAAACTCGAGATATTTTCCCATCGTCTGCCTCAGGGTGAAAATCAGTTGTTGATTTGCCTGAATGAAGCCACGTTGGCATTGGCCTATGATGTTTCTAGTCCATGGAGCCATCCTATTTTTTAGGATAACGGAGAATGTTTTATACGCAGTAACAACGTTATACCGTGATAATAGGGGAATCATAGCGTGCACAGTTTTATATTCCGGGCACCAGATGGCTTTTTTTCAGTCTTCTGGCATCGCTCCCTGCTCCCATATTTTCACAATTAATTCATGAATCGCTTGGTGTAGTGTGGCCCTTCCATATTTAACCTGCTCAAGGGGATGTCTTTTAAACCCGAGGCATTGTTGTTTTGGAGCCGGTTGTTGTATTTGAGCAGTTAACTTCCTTTAAGTTTGGTCTCGCAGTCTCGAATTCCTTAGTTGGCTCGCCATTCATGACAATGCAAAATTTCGAATGCCATTACCGCAAATATTACCTGTGCGGCGCAAAGATAAATTCGTAGTCGTACTGTGAAACTGGTTGTGAGAATTAAAATTTCTTTGAGAATATTTTAGTTGAAGCACCAATAAATTAATCAGTAATTTACAGTTTCAAGCAACTATTAAAAAAATTGTTTAAATAATATTTATTCTCATTTCTACATTAAAATATTTAAATTTTTGTTAGCTCCATCTTTTTGTGAAAAAATATAAAAATATCCTATCATTCATAAAGATAATTTCTTTATTATTGCCGCTCTTTTTCAATTTCGCTCCAAAAAAATTCAGTTTAAAATTAAGCGAGAAAGAGATCGCAGCAGATGGATTTTTTCGATTTGGTTGATGGGTGAATTTTGTTTTGAAAAACTTCGCGTATTTTTCTAGCATCAATTGTATAAAAAGAATTTTAAATATCATTTTATAAAATTAAAAATAATTATCAATGTAATTTAATCGTGATAACGTATGGTGAGTGGCGTTTATATTAAACAATTATTGTAATAAAAAAGTGACACAAGCGAAGTTCTGCTGCCGTTGTTGTTGTTGTTGTACCTGAGAGACAGTTTGTGGTTAGTTGTGAAGCGAAATGTTGGCTTTTGTTGGTATTTTAATATGAAGAAAGCGCGCCCCATGGGTTATTTTTGATTTTGGCCATAAATATTCTAGATCCACAAAGAGATTAAAGTACCTGCAATTCATTATAAACAAATTAATATTCAAGTGCAGGTGAATTAATGCCGGGAGTAAGTATTTGACTTTTATCGATTTTTTTTGTCATTAAATTGTATAAAACGTGTTCAAGTGTCTGCTATAATTTTTATAATTATTTTTGTTTATGCTAAAAAATGCCATTTTTGGGAATCTTTGATTCTCATCAGTAAATCAATTGCAAAGTTTTTCAAAACTACATTACAAATATTTTTAACTCTTATTATTCCTAACAAAGCTGTGACATTGTAAATTTTTCGGCGTATTTATCCAGTTCTGGCCGAATGGAAGGCACTAAAAATTACAATTATTTTACCTCAAATTAGTAATAGTTCAATATTAATGTACTTCGAATTAAGGGATAATTTCATTTATTAATATAACGCCTATGAAATTTAATATAGGAATGCTCCAATTACATAAATTGATAAGAGTAGTAAAATGCTTAAATCACTTAAAATTAAATAATACAGACGTCAAATGACACTATTTTGAATTTGTAGCCTCCGGCAAGTTTTGAAAACCTCAATGAGATAACCTATCGTCTTTTTCGGAATCTCTGTACGAAATACATGGGAGTTTACAGACATAATCTAATGAACAACAAATCCTGCCCTTTGGTTTTGTAGGTTATTGTTGTACGTATTTATATGGAAGTTTTTTTTACAATTATTAAAGGTAATTTTCATCTAAGAAGAACTAAGAGTTATTAAAAATAGATTTATCCTGAGATAGAGATTTGTAAGTACTAATTTTATTTAGGAAGTAGTGACTTCATAAAAATTAAGTTCGAAATAGACAGAACAAAGTACATAAGTACATATTTGAAAGTTATAAGCCATTCACCCTCGACATTAGGCATTAAGCATATTAGGCATTCCGTGCTTGCCCGCGCAAAATTGGTGTCCGATATACACTGGAACTTTGCCAAGAGACAGTGTACGGAGCATGCCTGGTTAACTTAGAGAAGGCCTTTGAATCTGTATGGTTCGAAGGACTACTACTAAAGCGAACCAGGTATATGAAGAACGATCCCCTGCTTCGCATAATCTTTGACGGGGAAAAAGTTTCTCGTTAAAAGTGGGAACCTTACCACACAGGTCTTAGAAATTAAAAACGGGTTGCAGCAAGGAGCAGTGAATTCGCCGCTGCTCTTTTACATCTATATAAGCGATTTAATTGGATTTCTTCCGAACGCCCTGGCTTTCGCGGACGACCTTGTAATATACAGTACAGGACCGAAGATTGACGTAATCCAGACGCTATTACATGATTTCGATGAAATCTAGCGATATGCTGATGATTGGAAATTGAAAATCAATCATGAAAAATGCGAAACGATCCTCTTCAGGACCCCTCTTAACAAAGCTTCACGCGATGTTAGGAGGAACTGGCGAGCGTTTCATATTCGACGCATGGCAGACGCTAGAGAAGAAAACCGAGGTTAAGCACCTAGGGATTTGGTTGGATTAGTACATGTATCACGAAAGCCATATACGTGCTGCGATAGCCAAAACCCGAAGGTTTTCCAAATGACGAAGAGGCTCTTTTTTAGTAAACACCTCAACTCAAGGGTTAAGGTGAATTGCTACAAGACCTTAGTCAGACCGGTACTCACCTACGGCTGCCCCGTATGGTGGAACATATCCCCATCATATATGGAGAAGTTGAGGGTGTTCGAACGACAATGCCTAAGGACATGCTTACGCATGTATGGGACGCCTGAGTCAAACTTTAAAAAATTCCATGCCAATGACATCCTATACGGAAAAGCAGCAACCATGAGGATAGACAATTTCATAATCAGATTGATCCGAAATTATGTTCTGAGAGCGGCAGAGAGCGACAATCCTCTCCCCAGACCAGTTACTATGAAACGACAAGACGGACAGGATATATACCACCCGAAGCATTCCGATGGCTAGATGCTTTAGGACTGATACAAGACAGAGAGGGAGTACCTTTAATATACCACGTTTATCGTCGGGCGCGAAACAAATGTGTGTTATACGAACGAGCCGATGGACTGAATGCAAAGCTCCTGTTTGTGTTTTTGCAGTTCATCAATTAGTCCTTTTTATAGACTGGGACAATAAAGTGTAAAAGCCATTTTTGCGTCATCTTTCTGCTTCTGCATAGCTTGCAAATGAGACTATGTAAGGCATGGCATCTCCCCACCATTTTTAAGGTCTGTTTCTGTAGATATACCATCTAGACCTGGAGCCTTATGGTTTACAACTTCTTCTATTGTAGATTTTGTCGTATCGTTTTCTGGGTCATCTGTACTGCGGTTGTCTGCTTCTCCCTGTGTTAGGTTTATTATCTTTTTGAAGAGCTCTGTACAGTATTTCTCTCACACCTTCTTAATTTTGCTATGTGCCACTGGGTTTTTCTGTTGTCCTTTCTTCTATGTTTTGTTGCTAGTTTCCCGCCCCCCCCCTCATTTTCCTAACAACTAGTTGGTGATCGGTGTCTACAATCGCTATTCGGTAAAGGTTCAAACAGATGGGGACGGCACCAGTGACGGCGGCGGGCTGCGGCAGAATTTCACATAATTTAATTTCTCCGCGCCGCCTGCCGTTTGTGGTAGCTCATATGGTGGTCCGTGTATTTTAAACGTTTTTCCCGTCACTATCGCCTCCGCCGCAATCTGTTTGGACCTTTAACTCCTTACATCTAGTATGCTACTACCAGGACTAGTATTACCTATAACATGATCAATTTGGTATCTGCCATCTGGTGTCGTCCATGTCATGTTGTGTCTATTCTTATGATTAAACTATGTGCCAACTATTGATAAACTTCTTGCGATGGCAAACTCAGCCATTCTGTCTCCGTTATGGCTTGATTCTTTGTGCAGCGAGAACTTCCCAGCGCAGGGGTACTAATATGGCTCCTAACTCACTTTTGTTTTAAAGCCTCCTAATACGACTTTCATATGGTAGGAAGGGACTTTATCACAAGTCACTGTAAGAGTTTCATAGAAGCTCATCCTTTTGTTGTTCTGGGGTTTCTTTCGGTAGGCGCATGGACCGTGATGAACGTTATTTTACTAAATCTGGATTTATTTCTTAGGGTCGCGAATCGATCGCTAATCGGGGTGAAGTCTATTACTTTGGCCCCTAGTGCGGTTCTCGTCAAACAGTCGAACGAATGTTCGATCGAAAAAGTGGTAGTCGCATTCTCGACTGCAATCGACTCGGTTCACTACAATCGAGAATGCGACTACCACTTTTTCGATCGAACATTCGTTCGACTGTTTCACGAGAACCGCACTAGGGGCCTTTGTTTATTAGAAGCTTAAAAGCACAGAAAGTTCCTTCTTTGGAGTCATTATTTCCGCTGTAGAATATAGTAGCGTCTTTTCGTTCTAGGATTCCTTTACCAGCCCATGTTAGTTCTTGTAGTCCAGCAATGAGTATTCTGGATCGTCTAAGCTCATCTATGTACCATTTGTGCCATTGCTCCAGGTCTATATATTTTTTTTATTATCGCGGTAATTGATTATAGTATGAATGCATTAGTATCTACAGTAATAACGTCCGATGCTGTTTATTCCACCGTTTCTCTTGTCCATTATTCTTTTTTTAGTAAGAATATATTAAAAAATTCTAAACCAGTCTTTTTATTTCCAGATTTTAAATCAATGAATGTCAGTTCTCTCTCATTATGAACCCAGCTGAATTGAGAATGATGTGGATGAGTCAGTATAATCCTGAGCGGATGGCTCTTGACGATGCAGCATCATTTTATGGACAGCCATCTGTGGGACTTTCGGTTATGGATGATATAACTCATCAAACAAGTCCAATGGTGAGAAAACTAAATATTATATAAAAAAAAACGTATATAACATTTTATTTTGGTGTTCTTAATTTGCGTTTAATGCTTTTTCGAATCCTATCATTCTTCTCTGTCTTTAAAAAAACAATTGAATAATGCATGCGTTTATTTTATTTTGATTTTGAAAAATTGTAAATATATTCACTCTAGATCACTTTTTATTTAGAATTTTCTCACAACACATCATCATTTCGCCTTGTGTGTAAGTGTGTTTCTGAGCGTGAATTTTAATATGAATTGTATTTAAAAAACTAATTGACGTTCTACTTATTGATTATTCAATTTTGTTTCTTTTATTTTTTTTATCCCACGTGTTCCTCCCCATTACAATCAATACCAAAAAAATATATATTTATATAAAAACAATAATTTTTACATATTCGTACACAAAACTTTTTTTTGTTTAATTTTTCATTTTTCAAAAAAACTTCAAAAAAAAAATTGTAATCCAAATTTAAATAAAAAAAAAACAATAAAATAAATACTTTAATAACTTGTAAATATAAAAAAAGGATTTGAATCCAATGATGAGTATTGTTGGGGGGGAGTATAGTGGCCAGGCAACAACTTCACTAGGAACCCATGCTGGTGCGCCAACAACACTAATCACAGCTGGAGCAAACAATGATTTATATGGAATATCACAAGTTGGAGCATTGCATCCAGTACTGCAGACAACTGCTTTTCCTACATATACAAAAATTATTGATAATGACGATATGGATGGTGATGATAGCAATCAATTCGTGCACCAACCTTACGATCAAATGAATGATAGCTCGTGTTATGATGCAATTGGCAATGATAATTCGACCAATGCTTTGACTCACGATAACAGGGAACTAATTAATATTGACGATTTTGTTATGATGACTGATAGTAATTCATATGAAGATGGTCAAGACAGTAAGGATGGGCATTTAATTGAAGAAAATTATGTTGAACAGAAACCTCAGACAATGACTGTTCGTCATAAGAAAACACGAAAAATTGAGCCAGTTAGTAGACCTGGTTTGGTTCTTAAGACGCCAATTGCATACAAAGGAAATATTGATCCATCAGTTATTCCAATTGAAAGAGATGGCATGGGTATGTTTTATTTGATTTTTTATGTTTTTTTTTATTATTTTTTTTGTATTTGTATTAGGTGTATTTATTCATATTTTCATGTCTTAAATTCTAATTCATATGATTTCCGATCTTTAAGTTATCCATGACCTCATTTTAATAACAAGGAAACGTATTAGATTTAAAAGGATTAGTTCAAAATGGAGCTATTACACTAATTGAGATTGGTCAACAAAATTTCAAAACGCGGAGTTGATATGTAATTTCATAAATGTTCTGTGCTCTCTGAATACCCAATTCTTGCAATTGATGAACCTAACATTTTTTCTGTTTTTGAAGATTTTAAATTGAAAGCGGGATATATATTACACAAAATTGGGCTTTAATTATTTTCTTAAAATATTCAAATTATTTGATTAGAACGTTTGTATAAATTTCTTTTTGTTTTGTGGAAATCGAAGCTCAACGTCTGGCCTTTTATTCCTAGCTCACTGTCTAGAAGCTAACTTAGCACAAAGGCCAATTAGATGAATATATTAAATCCATTTCGGTTTTCTAAAGATTAAGGTGTGCTTTCCTGGCAGAGAAATCGAAATTCTAGTGTAATTATCCTTTAAATATCCGTTTTTCCCGTTTAGTTATCATCCCTTCACAAGTCTTCTCCTCTCAGAAATCCTTTTACTCTTCTACCATTACAAAGAGGATGGTGGAGAAACCAGCTCTTCTCCCAAGGCTGTTGCATTCCTACGTTAACTTAATGAGTTTATGATGGAACAAATAACTCCAACCCCAATTATTTTGAGGGCTCAGTTTTGCACATTGCCCAATCAAGCTAGGGTCGATAGCGAGGTCCCAGCTCAATAAAATGGTGTTGGCTTAAAGATGATTTTACGTTTATTAAGAATACTCGTTTGTCAATTTGGAATATGATATTTTACGTTTATTAAGAATACTCGTTTGTCAATTTGGAATATGTTCTCGGTCTCTTGTAGAGACTTGGCCAATGTTCCGTTTAGATTATTAAAAGATGGGCAAACTATTAATTAAAACCCGTCCACTACAAGGAAAACAAGGTAGACCAGTATTTACTTTGGTTGGCGATACTACTATTACCTCCAATTTTGGAATGTTCATAGTAATTGTTCTTATTGCATGAATCATACTGGTATGTATTTGATTGATTTGATAAAGCAATTTTTTCACATATCGGACGGTACTCCTTGTTTATCTGGTAGTCTATTAATGCTGGCGACACAGACTTTGTCGGTTGGTTAGCGGAAATTCAGTATTTTCAGGAAGCATAGCACGTCAACAAATCTGACTCCGGCTAACTCCGACGGTTGAGCCTCTGGTTCAGTCAGCTGCTACTGAAGATATCGGTTTTCTAAATCGAATCACCAGTTACAAAAAATTTTTATTTTGATATTTGTTAGCGTAGGGTTTATACAAATTTCTTCTCTTTCGTGAGAACTTCTCCTACCGGCCTCCTCCTTTAGCATCTTCCAGTTTTTGATTAATCTATGCTGTCCTCTATTCTTTCCTTCGAACCCAGCTTACTACAAGAGATTGCACAATAGGGTACATGACCGATTGAGTGGATTGACAGAATCGATCTTAGCTATCAAAGCTTTCGGCTTGTCACAGCAAGCAAAATTCTTAGGAGTGACATTTGGTGCTGCTCTCCATTGCAACCAACACAAGGCGCTGCCGCGGTATGGATCCACCATGTATTCGATGTCCATCCTTTCAGCAGTCATTCTACAATTGTTAGTCTAACCGAGATTAAAGTCTAAGCTCCCTTTGGTGATCATACAAGATAGGCTATCCTGGAATTTCCCTAATATAGCGCAGGGTGATCTCGTGCCTGTATCTAGGCCCATGACAGTGGTAGATATCGATGCCAGGATCTGGGAGAGTCTCAGATTTAGCAGAGTTTTCTCGTAGGTTCATGTCTAAATTAGTTGGCGACTTCCAACGTCTTTTGAGCTGAGTATTTCAAATCGGTTCCTCCTTGTTTTAGTTGCGATTCATCAGGGCTTAGAAGGCAACAGGAAGGCGGACGCCGTAGCTAGGCAGGGCTTTGGCACTGTATACATCAGTCTCGAGCAGACGATTGGCGCACTCGCTCATCGAGCTGTTTCTTTTTGTGCCGTCTCGTAACGCTGCCACAGAATTGTCGAGACGCAGTGGGAAGGATGTCATGCCTAAATGGGTTGATAATCGGACAGTGTGCTCTAAATTACCACCTTTGAAGGATCGGAAGAACACCCATCCTGACCCACAGTCGAAGAAGGATGAGTCTGTCTTTCAGGTTCTCTGCCAATGTTCCGCGATAGCGAGTAAGGGGATCTCGTTGTTTAACGCCACCTGGTTTGAAAAGACCAGTCTAAGCCTGTGTTCCGAAATAGAATCCAGCATATTGGCCAGTGCTAATGGTGTCTTAAATCGCACGCAATTAGTATTGGAAAAATACAAAATCGGATGGCACTGGCCAATATGCTAGGTTCTATTTCGGAACACAGCCTAAGTGTCAAATCTCAGGGCCTAAATCAGTCCAAATGATCGGCCTACAATCTTGGGGTATAGGGGCTGTAAAAAGAGATTAAGCGAGTTGTTGTGCAAGCAATTTGATGAAAATTGAAGGGCGTTTGATTTATTATTGTGCTGTTGCGCAAATTTTTTGATGGTCTATTTTTTGAGCGTCATACAATTTGACAGAACATTGTCACATTATGTTGATTATTTTAAGTTTTTCCAGGCAAGTTCTAAACTCTCATCGATTATTGGTGGATAAAATAAGTTTTTAAAACAACTTATAAAATATAAACTAAATATGTAAATGTTAAAATCATGATATTTTGAAATTTTTTTTATCACATTTTATCGCTTTTTCACGTATAAGTTTCATTTTTCTACAAAACTTTTAAATATTACTCACACAAACTATCAATGTTATTATTTAAACATTTCAGCTGTATGCGAACGGTGTGGAGCAATTGGTGTGAAGCATACATTTTACACCAAAGCTCGAAGTTTTTGTAGCATGGCATGTGCACGAGAATTATCAGCTCTTGTTTGTAATGATAAATCAACGACACAATCATCTGCCTTGGTACATAATAATACTGGAAATAATAATTCTAATGAAAGGAGCCGAACTGGACTTGAATTAGAATTACGTGTATCACATTTTAGAAATTCCAATTATCGTTTCAAAATGAATAATACCCAAATAAATGGTGAAAATGGACTAAGTGAAGAAATTGATCAGAAACCAATTCTTTACCGTGATTTATTGCCACAAGATGAAGTACCACAAATACCAAAATTAGATCGTCTTCCATCACCTTGTCCGCAAGAGGATAAGATATTAAGTGTACGCCGTAAGGCATACGATCATTTAAATTCATTTGATTGGACCCCAGAACTTTCGAAACCCAACTTTTTTGCTGCTCCCGTTACCTGCTTCTCTCATGCGCCGGGATATGATATGTGGGATAATATAGGAATAGACATGAAAGTTGAAGTAGAAAATACCGATTGTGATAGCCAGGCGAGTATTGCTCCAGGACAAACGCCGCATTCATTTTGGGTAGCAACAATTCTTAATATTTGTGGCTACAAGGCGCTGATGCGATATGAAGGTAAATGCAAAAAATTTCCATAATAGAATATCGAAAAATATATTTTAATAATATTGTTTAAATTTTGTAAAGGTTTCGATGACTCTTCTCATGATTTTTGGGTTAATTTATGTTCTTCAGAAGTACATCCAGTTGGATGGTGTGCGACAAGAGGAAAACCACTTATACCACCGCGTAGTATTGAAAATAAGTACTCGGATTGGAAAGACTTTCTAGTTGAGCGTCTTTCCGGAGCAAGAACCTTGCCATCTAATTTTTATAATAAAATAAGTGATAGTTTTAAGTCAAGATTTAGATGTGGTCTCAATTTAGAAATAGTTGACAAAAATAGAATATCTCAAGTTAAATTGGCAACTGTTCATAAAATAGTAGGAAAGCGATTATTTGTGAAGTATTTTGATACACCAGATGATGGTTTCTGGTGTCATGAAGACTCATCAATTATACATCCAGTTGGATGGGCCACTACTGTTGGACATAATTTATCTGCCCCGCAAGACTATCTAGATCGAATGTTAGGTACGTATTTTATTATTTTAATTATTTTTAAATATTTCAAAAATACTATTTTTTAGCTGGTCGTGAACAAATGATTGAAGTCCATGAAGATGACGCAACAATAGAACTTTTCAAAATGAATTTCACCTTTGAAGAATATTACTTAGAAGGAAAAACAAATGGTTTCGTCGAAGGAATGAAGCTGGAGGCAGTAGATCCTCTTAATTTATCATCAATATGCGTTGCAACAGTCATGGCTGTCTTAAAGTTTGGTTATATGATGATACGGATAGATTCCTATGATCCTGACGCTACTGGTGCAGATTGGTATGTGTGAATTGTGATGAATGTGATTGTGTTTGAAATAAATTTAAATATTTCATATTGACAGGTTCTGTTATCATGAAAAATCCCCGAGTATTTTTCCTGTAGGATTTTGTGAGTCAAATGACATTGCACTTACCCCACCAAATGGATATGATGTAACCAATTTCAGTTGGGAAAAATATTTATCAGAAACAGCTAGTGTCCCAGCAGCAGAACATTTATTCCATCGTGTTGTACCGAATCATGGATTTGAGGTTTGTATTGTTAGAAAATTTGTTATAAATAATTAAATAAAAATTGTGAAATTTTTAGCCTGGTATGAGATTGGAATGTGCTGATTTGATGGATCCTAGATTAGTTTGTGTAGCAAGAATTGCAAGGATTGTAGGTCGATTACTTAAAATACGTTTTGATGGTTGGCCTGATGAATATGATCAGTGGTTGGATGTTGAATCTCCTGATATATATCCAGTTGGTTGGTGTATACTTGTTGGTCATAAGCTAGAAGGTCCACCAATACTTACCAAAGCACAACAACCGGTAAAAACAACTCCCAAAACTACTAGGAAGAAGAGAAAGAAAAAGCATAAAATTGAGAATTCTGTTGGTAAGTTATTCATTTTTAAGGGCGCAAGTGCATTTATCCAATCTGAAATGAGTTTGATATTTCAATTACAAATTGTTAGTTCGTTCCCCTCTTGATTTATTTATTTTTATTGTTTTACGTCCTTGGAAGTTTATAGTGGTGTCTCCTGGGAAAGAGCCCACTCTTCTGAATTCAGATCATTTCAGATTCTCGGGAAATTCCAACGGGTTCGATAGCTATAAGCCATTATGTGATTTCCCCTAAAATTGAAAAAAAAATCAACTTGAATTAACTTTTGCAATAAAAACAATCATTTTAGGAGTTTTAAGGCCTCAAGGACGACCGCCACTTAATATTAAAAGAGAAAACCAAGACATTGTGAGATCAAACAATGGTAGCCTGGATCGTGTTAATGTTAAATTAGAATTGAAGCCAGAACCTCACGATGAAGAGGATGACGATGATGAGTTCGAAGACGATGTAAGTAGATCAGACCAATCAACACCATTGCCACCAACACCAGAACCTGGCGATAAAGGTAGCAGATCTAGTCTAAGCGGAAGCACAAATAGCTTAAATTCCGTATCAAAACCTGCTTCAACCTCTCCCGCCCCGCCAACAGAACGAAAGGCAACGAGCTACATAAATGTATATTGTTTTTAGTTAGAAATAATATAATTTATTTTCACAATATATTTTTTTACTACACAGAATTCAGCAGTCACAAGTAGTAAGTACATTCCCCGCTTAACCGATATAAATAACTCTCCTGATCAGAGTACAATATCAGCAACTATATGTGGTGAACTGATACCAGATACATGGAACATTCATGATGTTTCGCAATTTTTAAGAGTTAACGATTGTACCGCACATTGCGATACATTTAGTCGTAATAAAATTGATGGTAAACGTATGCTGCAGCTATCAAAAGATGAAATTATAACACTTCTTGGGATGAAGGTTGGACCAGCTCTAAAAATTTTTGATCTTATTCAGCAGCTCAAATGTAAGGTAAATCCAAGTAAATCGCGCTTGCTGAAGGCGAACATCAACAAAAAATTTTTATAGTGCCTTTTTATCATTTTTATTTAAAAAAAAAACAAAACTATGTTATTTTTATATTTTAATTTCAGTCCAATAAGTGTAACTAAGGCTAGATCTTTTTATACAAACAAAAATCAAAAAAAAAATCTGAATATAAATATATACATATATTATTATATAACACAGAGATCTCACGCGTCCAATTTGTATTTCGAATTGGATCGTGTTAAATTCAATTTGCAAAACACAAGAAATGGTTCTTTGGCTTTAATATCCAGTTTTATTATTCTTTTATGTCATTTAATAACAGTTAGTAGATAAAGGTAGCAGTTAACATCAATTTTTTTAGAGTTTTTTTTTATCTACTATTTTTAATTTTGTCAAGTTATTATTTGCGCTTGTATAATTAATTATTCACAAAATATGGAACATATTTTTTAAAAAAATATATTGCTTTTATTTATCGATTTTATATTAAAAAAAATATTCGTCATTTATATTTTTACGGCGTTTTAGTTTTATATAAGCAATTACAATAAATTAAGTTAAAATATATAAAATACAGC
The DNA here is from genome assembly GCA_963855945.1 of Thereva nobilitata. Classification (NCBI taxonomy): domain Eukaryota; kingdom Metazoa; phylum Arthropoda; class Insecta; order Diptera; family Therevidae; genus Thereva; species Thereva nobilitata. Next base: position 16,866,015 of record OY979698.1, read on the forward strand.
GTCTGTATTACAAAAAAAAATAAAGGTTGGTCAAATTATTAGTATCAAACGTTTACATTGTCTTTTAATAGCAATTTACATAAAGAATATATAAAGCAGCCTTCATTGTAATGAGCGATCATAACTAAACTAAATATGAAAATTTTATGAATTTTTATGAATCGAAATATAAAAATTTATTGTATTTTTATTACATTAGTTACACTTTTGTCGAATTATCTTGGTCGCGCGGAACACACATACGGCCTTATAGATAATGCAATCTTATAGCATTTCTGCTTCTGGGATATATGTTCCATAACGCTAACAATTGTAGAATAATGTCGTCGCCGAAGACCATTGTCCAGGTGGTCATTCGATCTCAACCGGTGGCTAGTGAATAAGCCCAGTGATGAAAAGCAGCCCATTATTTGAATCGTGTTTAATTTCGTTAAAAATCTATGACGCTTGACTGTGCCACCACGCTAATGCTAATAATGTTATCCATGCGGACGTCATTTTTTCGCAGGAAAATATTTAACATTCAGAACTGCAAATATAATTAAAGTATCAGTCTTAAGACAAGCTAAATTTACTTAGTTCACTGAGAATTTTTCCTTAGATATTAAAAACATTTTTGATGTCATCCAGTTCTATTTTATATTATATTCATCGGGAATAGATAACTAACAAGCTGGGGCGTCCGTTTATCCAGATGTCGTGTCTTCGAATCGTTCTCACTGGCATGCTTCTACGCTTTTCGACTCTACCCGCCAAGTTATCATTATTTAAACAAGTTTTTCCTCTTTACTGAAATTCAATTGTCTCTTTTGATATCGCTTGATAAGTATAGCCACATAACGAACACCTGTTCGATAATTGTAGATAACCAGAGTTTATAGCCGTATAATTCAATGGGAGCCTCTTACAAACATCGCTTGGCGGCGTTTGACATTTTTCCCTCTCTATTCTTCTTTCGTCATTAGTTTACTATCGGACATTGCACTCTATAACAGAACCGTCGGCAGTACAAATAGGTTCTCCTTTGCGCTCTGGCTTTCCACATAATTTAGTATAAATGTAATTCGATTTGACTACACTTGTTAATCAATTGATATTAAAGATATCTCGGCTACATTATAAAATTTAAAACCGTGTTATTAAATATTGGCGAACAAGTCACTGTGTATTCTGCTCAAAAGCAGGTTGTGGCATGATAAAGAGGATTTATAAAGCCGGCTCCACACTTACGCCTTGAACAACCGTGAACGCGATTATGGATGGTTTCCTCGCTTAATTCGCTTCTTTTTTTCCGTCTTGAATGGATACGGCGTGAGTGTGGAGCCGCCTTTAGATTTAACGATTCAAGTACATGAGAGCCGGCTTCAGACTCATGCCGTGAACAACCACGAACAAGCAGGAACGCGAGTGTGGGCGGTTTTCGCGCCTTGTTTTCCGTTCCGAGTGGGTACGGCGTGAATTCACGCCATTAGTCTGGAGCCACCTATAGAATGTTAAGAAATAACTTGAAATTCTGTGAAAAATTTCTACTCGTCACACGTTTAAAAACTTGAACATAGGTAATTTGTCTTGCTTGGATCAACAAAGTTTCCGATCTTTATTCTTTCTTTTGGTGAGGCATCGGGTCAAAAAAGTATCGCGGCCACTTGCTTGACCTCTTCTACTACATCCCTATATCTCTTATTTGTTCGAAAAGGTTCAGGAGTCTGCCTAGGGCCCTTTTAGACAAGCGGACGCCGAACAGACAAAACTATAATCGTTAATTCTCTTTTGAAGCCCGGTGGAGTGTCGGCTGGGCATTTACACGGGCGGACACCAACGAACGAACGAAAAATTTCAAACAAAATTTTAGAACTTCATGGCTTGCTGTTCTTGCTTTTTGAAATTCTCTTTTGCTTTCTTGTCCTAACAACAACAACAGCGCAGGAACTGTCAAAATGTCCGTTCAAAGTTCGCTGAAAATGTCCATGAAAATTGTCTGCCCTCCCCATCGTCCTCTCTCACCCTCTTCGCCATAAACCCAGTTCGTTCGTTCGTTTTGTCTGTTCGGTGTCCGCCCGTCTAAAAGGGGGCTTAATGGCTTGTCGTGTCGACTTTACTGTTCGAGCAGGGTCTCGTTGTACGACAGGAGGGCATGCTTTTATCTCGGGTTACTTACAGAGAACATGAAGAGAAGACTCATCCTCCACAAGGAAAGTATACAGGTGGAGTCCTCCGCCCTTCCTATAGTGCATAAGTGGTAATTCAGGGCACAGTCTCCGGTAATAAAGCCAACAAGCCTGACAACCATCCTACTGTTCTTTAAAAATTCCTTGGCTGCATTATCAAACGCCACAGGAAGGAACCGCAGCCCCAACTCTAAAGTTGGCCAATCCATGCGCGAACCTCCCGCGTTCGTCGTGTTTCATTATAATCCGATCAGCAAAGTCTCTTCACCAAATTAGTGGGTTCCGGACCGATGAATAGAATGTCAGAGCCCCTTCTAGACAGGGCATCTGCTTTTTTTATTTCCTTTGAAAACCCGATGACCCCGAACCCAGACAAGACTAACGTGATTGCGAACGCCCACCTCACCAAAGGAACGTAGGCAGTCCCAAACTAATTTACACTTGGTCCTAGGGAGGCTTATCGCTCTGCTTGGCTATCAGAGAAGGCAAAGCTCCGTTTGTTTTTGTACACCTTTTTCAAGCTCTCATGAGTGCATGCCAATATAGGGAATACCTCTGCTTCAAAGACAGTTGCTAGGCTGCCTAGGTTTATCGCTCTAATGAATCATTCCAGATTCCGGCGCCCACACCTTTTTCTGTTTTGGAGCCATCTGCGTACCATACTAGACTACGCTGCGGTACTTTAGGAAAAGTCCAGGATTGCCTATCTTGTATGTATACGGAAGGTGGCTCAAATTTTGAGATCTTGAACGGCATGCAGTCCATTAGCATTCCCGCTTTCGATCTTTATTAATTAATTCTTTTTATCTGAAATTTTAATATAAAAAGCAAATTCATCATTTAAATATGATTAAGTAAACCGAAATATATTCTCAAGATCAATCACGAATATTGAAAGTGGATGCAGTTGCAGCAAAACAAACTTGATTTCAACATTTATATGTAATATTTTAGCAACTTAACTAAATAGTTTTTTTTACGTCACCGTTACAACCAATATTATTATTTTTTTATAAACATCACATGAAACCATTACAATTTAAACTAACATAATAAACACAACAAATATCTGCCTTTCAAAATGAGAATACCTCTTGGTAATATCTGAAGAAAATAAATATACAAACATTATTATTATGCAGTAAAATATTATTAAAAATAAAATAATGCTGCCTTAAAGGACATCGGATATATTATGTATATCCATATTCATTTAAATATAAAATTGCTTTCTTTTCGTTTAAATTTAATAATGATAATAAAATATGTAAATAATTAATAATGAAATGAAAACCATAATTCTAAAAAAAAGAAAAAAAAACATCAAAAACAATATGTTCTGAGTAAAAAAATAATAATTTTTAGGAGTAGATTATATGTTTGTAATTAAAAAACAAAAACATCTACGCAAATATCATTTTATTTCTGATTTTAATTGATTTTGTATTAATCTAGGTACGTATTAATGTTAAGAATAAAAAAAACTATTTAGGAAATTTTTTAATAAAATAAAAAAACAAACAAAAACAAAATATTCACAATCATTACTGTTACATAATTTAACATCTGTGCGCGCGTATAGTTTATTATTTTATGAAAAGTAAAACATTTTCTTATATTTGTCATTTTAATCTCGACCAAGTCTAAATAATTTCTTTAAATTCGGATGTCCAAGAGATTTAAAATATAAGCAATGTACAGGTATTGCAATGAAATAAAAACGGAAGAGAATAACAAAATATAATATGAATAGCTTGTAAGAAAAAAAACACAAATTATATTATATACATAACCGAAAGCAATAGCTTTTTTTTAGAAATAAAAAATAGTGATAAGTAATTATAGAAAAGGAAATAAAGATGATATTTATATTTTAAAAGTGAAATATTTTTATTAAATTATGATTTAAACCTGGTATTAACGTAAGAAAAAATCATAATGCTCCAGGTCCAGATAGGATACTCACAGTAATCTTAAAATGTGGTGGGGAGAAGCTATACGCCGGCTCGCCACAAGGGGGGCGGGGAGTGAAAACCGCCATATCCCTGCGGTCTAATCGTCAAGCAAGCACTAATCTAGAGCCTGAAACCCAAGCATGCAGCACTCTAAAATATATGTTATGTTTGTATGGGTATGGCTTCTACTCGTCATATTTAAATAGTAAACACTATTTTTATTGCTTTAATTTCCGCAAAGTCGTCGATGACATCGTCATATATGACATATTTTTTGCCAGCTCTCGTTCTATTGTGCAATGATTTAAACGTGACTGACCCATACATGATCTTAGGCGCCCATTACACGATAGGTTTTGCTGTCAGTTTTTCCACAGTTTTGCCTACGACTGACGGAAAACCTAACATCTAAGATGTTGACTGACGTAATCCTCCGTATATTTTGATTTCCATTAATCATGACTGGTGGAATTGATTGCCGCTTTCATGAACGTGTAATGGCCGCCTAAGATTTTATATTATTTTTAATTTACTGAAACCACGTTGACCAATTGCAACATCGATACCTATTATCACAATAAAAAGATGTAAGCAAATTGAGGAAAAACAGATTGAAGACCTTTATCAAAGATTAGATTGGGAGATTTGGCTAGACCTTAAGTAGTCTCTTTACTATCACTGAAGTATTATAAGCTCGAATTGAGTATTATGGGAAAAGAGAAAACTTACCCAGCGGGAAATGGAGCTAGAACGGTCCTTAAAAGGCTTGGGGCGTTCCCCTTCCCATCCCAGTTCTATATCTTTTTTAACATTGCGATCTTTTACTGTTGCGTTTTTAGAAGCGTTTTTGAAGTAGTCACAAGAGTAGAAAAAACTTTCTAACCCTCCAATTTATGTTATAGCGCCTTTGGATAAGAGAAACAACTGTTGTGTCGAAAAGCTTTATATTTTTGTTCACCTTGTGCACTTGCCTTTTCGTCCTTCCAAACGCGAGTGTCGACAGCGGTTTTACCAAGCGGCGCCCCAACTAAGTACCAACCGCGTTCAATATGCTGTTTGGCCACCGCTTCGAACGAGAACCGTACAAACCAAAGCCTTCTGTATTTACAAGCCATGCACTAGAAAAATATTGAGAGCCAATTTCCCCTGAATAGGACTTCAAATCTCCAAATTACACTAACAACATAACGTGACTGCAGAGAATTGAAGTCCTATTGAGAGGAAATTTTGAGAGCCAAATTTTCTAGTTCATGGCTTGTAAATACAGAAGGCTTTGGTACAAACCAAAACAGAAGTTCGGGCGTGCTTTTTTATGACTACAAAAACCACGGGCGTTCTTATTCAGAGTCAGAAATTTTTAACCCGTGTCGTGTGGACGCATTTCATACTTCACGCGTGCTTTTTTATGACGTGCTTTTGATTGATGCTTATCTGTTCAAAATTACATAAAATTAGGTCGTGTGGACGGGCCATAACTCATGGTGCTTAGTCCTTAATGCTGCTCAACAAAAATATTTATTTTGAAAAATTTATGGATTCCCGGAATAAAAAAAGATGAACGTGGTAAAAATATACGCTACACAATTAAATTAGTTCTTCTTTGTTCTTCGTTACAAATTTAAATATTTTCCATTATATACGAGTCGCAGTTGGAGTCGGAGCCGGAATTAAAATTTAAAAACGTCGGAGTCACAATTTTTGAGGTCGTCTCCACAGACCTGGTTTCAAGTTTCACCACAATCAGTAATCAGAATCAGTGATGGAAATTAACCCTAATCCATTGAAAGACAATGGAACAAGAATATTCGAATCACACAAAAAATGATGGAATTAGGGACATAATGCGATGTTGCAATTAATCACAGATGGAGTGATTGCAATAATTGATGAAACTTGAAACACAACCATTGTTACAGCCTCCAGTAACATTGAGGATTCTAATTCTCAATATGTGATTAGACTTTCCTTATGGCGAGCTTAAACGAATTTCTCAACTTGATGTACTAACGACGAAGTGACTTATTGGGAGAACTTCTGTGAGCTCTGTAGACCGCTTCCTAGACTGAAGTTTAGAAAAAGCGATCAAATATCAGATAGTTGGTTTTCCTTTGATTTGCGGCAAAAGACCACTAAACCTATCATTGAGCATGCAACAAATTGGTTGGGGACTCGAGTCATCTGTAGTTTCAACAGTGCCATACTATTTTTGAAACATTACATTCAGCAATTTAGTTGCTAAAAAATGGAAAAATGAACCCATCAATTGTCCTGCAGGTCCGCGTAATTTGACGCCTGACGATTTAGGTGCCTGGGATTCAAAGAAGTTAAGGAACAACAAAACTCGTGGCATCGACGAAATAACGAATTTACTAAATTCGATAGGAAAAATGCACTACGCTATGGATGCCAATTAAAGAAACAAAAAAACGTTGACGACTATAAACTTAGATCTTTTAGTTGCTGCTTAAATGATATAACCTTTATCAAAAATCTGTTATTCTGACTAGAGTTTAAGCAACATCAAGATTTCAATTCAGAAAAATCTACTTTATTTTTCAAACATTTATCAATTCGATGTAGGCCTAGCCACGTATAGAATAGTCATTTTTCTTTTCCAATCATAGTTTTATTATATTTAAATAACAAAATATGCCACCTAAAAAAGAAAAGGCTCCACCGCCTGTATTTGAACCACCAAAAGAATTTGAAATAACAATGACAATTGACGAAGTTGGAAATTTTGACTATGAAAAATCAAAATATATGTTTGAAGTGTCCTATTTAGAGAAGCTCCTAGTGAATGAGATTGGTGGCATATTTGAGCCTTGCACATGTGCTGCCCTCGATAACTTAGGCTTCGAATGGAAATTACCAATGGTAGCTGGACTAGAGTACGTATTGGAAATGTCTTCAGTTCCCTTGTTAGTTTATGTGTATAAATCAAAAGAGGAATCAGAAGACGGGGAGACTACCGTCACCTTTGACAAAATTGGTTATGCTTGTGTCGATTTAACAGACCTTATAAAAACAAATTCTGAAGTATCAAAATTGCAAACATTTCAATTTTTAAATAAAGAATCTTTAGGGATGAGAACATGGCCAAATGTGCCATTTTTTAAATATAGACTAAGAACGAACGAGCCAATTCTTACACCTGAAGAATCAAGTAGCTGCAATCAAATCAAGGTCACATTAGAATGTCTTTTTAACCCACCGGAAGCATTGTTCGAACCAGAACAAACAGCTCAAGCTGGAGTTGCACTTCCTAAGAAGTCAGAAACTTATCTTACTGTTACGACTAGAAAGGGAAATGTTATTCCAGCAAAAAAAATGCCTCAGAAATCTATACTTACAACAACGAAAGCAATTGATTGTCCAGCTGCATTGACGAATTTTGCGATTCATGAGGTCAAGAAGGACTGTCCAAGGCAACCAGAATTCTTTGTAGTTCCTAAAGAGTTACTTGGTGAAAATACACAAATTATAAGTTTTCATGAAACATACAAAACTTTGATACACACGGATGCTCTAAAGAAGTACGTCAACCAAAAACGTATGGGCATTGAAGTATATATTGATTCTACGGATCCGACTAAAAAAATGCATACAATCGGAGTGTTGGACATAACCAGTTTTGAACATGTCGGAGTAACAAAGGTGAGAGGATTAATACCTCTTCAGAGTTTCGAAATTGATATTTTAAAGACCATGTGTGGCCACGAACAACAAATTTTTGGTGAGATTGGTCCACCAAAGAAAGATGCGAAGAAGGCTCCACCACCAAAGCCGCCGGCAAAAGGAGCACCGCCGCCAGTTCCTGAAGAACCAAAATCCCCTTATCTTGCAGACTCACAAGGTTACTCAACATCATTACTTGTTACAGTTGAGTTAGCAGATGCTATAATTAAACGCAAGAAGGATTTCATGGACTTGACGATGATGACTCTTATAAATACACCGCGTGTCTCACAAAGTACTCTAACGTCTGAAAGGGACTTAGAGGCTGTATTCAAAATGCGCATTGCTAATTGCTTGTCCCAGCGTGAAAATAAGTGTTTTCTTAACCATGACGATTACAATGTTGTTAAAAATATGACTGAAGCGTGTGCTGCTGTTATTTTTCAAAAATTTAACTTTAAAAAAGCGACAGACGATGAAGAATTTCAGGTGAGACTCTCAAACAGCTTTTTCAAATAAGTTCTTTCAATTTTTATAATCGACAATAACTACATAACATTTTCAGGACACCTTGGAAGATGCATACATCTATGCTATTAATCAAGTTAAAGATGTTGTTGCAGGACAGGACCATACCTCCGAGAATGCATGTGCAAAGTTAAGCGCATTTCGTGTGCAATGCGCCATGGAATGTGCTGAACTGGACTTGAAAGAAAGCAGCATAGATTTCCATGTTATGGTAACATATTTAGCATATATAAAGCATAACATAATGAAAACAATGTTATTCCAGAATATCAAAGACAATCCAAATTCTACAAAGACATATTTAGATTATGCAGTACATCATCTATTTAACCGCGATATGCACATGGCACTTGAATGCTGCTACGAAGCTATAAAACTAAATTCAAATTCCCCGTCAAGCTATCTTCTGCAGGCTTATGTTGCTTTTGCTTATAACGATGCTAAAGAGGCTGAAAATATACTACTTAAGCTAACAAAGGAATCACCAAACTATATGGAAGCTTGGATGGCACTTCTTGTAATATACTTTCAAGATGAACGTAAGCTGCACATTGAATTTGCTCTAGAAAGTCTCGAGAAGGCTGCAAAACATCCCATTACTACAATGCTGCACAAACGGAAAGAAGTCGTATGGAAGCCGAGAACTAAGAAAATATACGGCCCGTTGATATCTGCCATTCGATTTATTGCTTGGGGCTGCCTAAATTTTGCTGAACTCGCATTCTCTTGGTTAATGAACAAATTTGGTGGCGAAAGTGCTGAATATACTTATCACATGGCTCTTATTGATTACTATCGAAAAAAGTACATTAGTGCCTTGCAAAGATTGGGGAAAATTAATCCAATCTGCATATCGGATCGGTTAGATATACTGAAGCTACGTATTCATTGTCTTTTAGGATTAAATAGTGTCGAAGCCGTTTTTGAGCTGAGAGATATTTATCAGCTCCGTGCAGGTAACTGCTTTGATAAGAGAACAAATTTAATCTATCTGAAAATTGGTCAAAAATATCTTCAAAAAAACAAGAAGAAAACTGCAAATTTTTATTTTAAGCAATGCTGTCGATCGTATGGAACATATGCGTCTTATTTCTTATTGGGACAAACGTTAATGAAGGTAATTGAAATATAGTTTGTGAAAGGGAAAGCGCTAAATATTCTTTCAGGCTGCTGATTTCGATAATGCAATAGCGTCTTTGGAATTGGCACATAGACTAAATCCTTTTAATGGAGAAATTTGGGCGTATTTGGCTATTATATATTTTCGGTGCGAGCTTTTACCTCAATGTAAAATGTGTTTGCAGGAAGCTAAAAAGGTAAGAATATCAAAAGCAAACGTCGAACTTCTTTGTAATAGACTTAACTTTAGTCGCTGCAATATTATTTTAAACAACATTCCAAAGATATATTTTCGAGATCGTGTATGCACTAATTTACAGGGGCCAACTATTGCACCTATTTCTTTTTTATCATGTTGGAGTTTTCCTTTTATGTAAACCTCGCTGGAACCCGGTGCACCCATCGGAATGAAATAAAAGTAGTAAAAAATGCTTGGACAACGAGGAAGTTCCATCCACATAAGCGCCAAGTGAACCGGGTGGGAATCATTTAGTTGTCCTGCCAATAGATGTAGATAGATTATTTTATTCAGGATTTAATGTTGAAACCAGTTTTCAGAGCACCCCCCATATTGGAATATTACAAACATTTACAAAAATTAAGTAATGGGTTCATCGCAAAGCTTGGTGATGAACGGTATTTTTTGTCTTTTCGTTCGAAAAGAAAACGAATAGCGCCGATGTTTTACTTACTCTCTAGCACGACACGTACAACTGCCCATGGGAAAAACATGGCAATTGAAGGTTTATTCCACACGCTTCCAAAGATTGGCCTTGCGATTTATTCAACTGGGTAATTGATCACTTCATCTGGATTGGCAATTGATTCGATCGACTTAAATGAATGCAATTGACCAGCGATTTGACTTTGAATTCTTTAAATCGACTACGTTATTATTTTTCGCTGCCAAAATAGCTCGTTTCTGTAATGTGGTTTCTGTAATTTGCACCAATATTCGGGAACCCTTTCGTGATCAATTCTTCTTCCGACGTTGTGAATTGACAAAAATTAAGTGGAAACGAAATGAGGCCAGGCCAGTGGAAGCGTCAACCGGAATTTTTCCATTGGCAATGTCTAATAATTTGTGGAAAACACTTTTGTAACGCGACTCGCATATTCGTTGTTAATTTTCGAGTTTTCACTTATTTTCACAAATTCAATGACTTTAAGCAGGCGTTTATTTCATCAGCAGCTGTTGATCTTTGAATGACTGGCAACGTTTGCCGAAAATCGTCGGCCAGCAGAATCATTGTACGTCTAAAGTAGTCCTCATCCTCATAATTATTTTGCAGTTCTGTATTACTTTCGCCATTGCTAATTTTTTGGCAATGTTGCACGTCGGTTCATCTATCGTTTGCAAATTCAGTGGCAGTGGCTGAATGGGTTCGTCATCCTTCTAACAATGAGACAGCGATTCTCGATGATGCTACGGCCGGCGCTATTTGACCTTGTTCGCGTATCGAAGCTAAAATCAATGAAATTAGGAACGTTTTGCATTTCCGCCAGGTATATCAAGGAAAAATATTCCTCCGTATCCGTCGTTGAATGCTATCATCAATGTATCATACGCGGTTTTCTGTTGCTGATTCAAAAGTGGGACCTTTGTTCGTACTGATTGACTCAAAGCATCTCGATCGTATTGCCGTTCTCGTTCAAATTCTCGATTGAATGCATAGGGCGATTCGGCGCTGGCATTCCTAATTCGTGCAATATCTTGCCGGACATTATCAGGCAACAATCCTCTATAGAAATCAACGCCTCGTTGTGGATCTCCGCGTTAAACTCAAGTTTAGGATTCGCTGTTGTTGTACGCACTCGATATCTTCAGCCAACAATCGACTCGACAAAAAAAGCTTGTCGATTTTCTCTAAGTTTTATATTTGGCATTACGGCCGAATCGACAGATAAACGTGACCATACATAACCGAATTGTGTGATATTACTCCAAGTGCAGCAAACCACTTATATTTAATTAAAAGAGAAACTTAAAAGGTTATTGTATGCATAAATCGAGCTTTTTAATAAACGTCAAATGTCTTGATCGACACGTAAAGAGACGATAAGGTTGTCGATATCGTGTTCCCAAATGCCAATTTTTATTTATCGACAGAAATCGCTATCGACTAGAGAAACCGAATATGCCCCCCCCACAAAAGCGTTGCTGCTAGAATAGTGACTGCTGCACTAAACTCGACCTAAACAATAAAATTTATTCATTAACTGAACGATACGATTGTGGAATAACCTCCCTCCCAGTTTGTAACTCAACATCCAAAAATTCAAGCACAAGGTTCATCGCTAACACCTTCAGTGCCCTTTGAATTTATCTAAAGCGTAACAATTTTTGAAACAAAGCTTACTATTTTAGATGTTGCACCATACGTTAATATATTGGAGTACAGCCGATGTCCATAAGCTTCGACTTACGTAGAAAAAAAATGATCTAAGAAGTTGTATGTTCCTTAGCCCGCTTTTCTAATTTATCAAGGAAAACTAAATAAATACGAATGACAAATTTGATCATAGATTGAAATAGTTGAACAAATTCTAAAAACATCGTAAACGGTTCATCAAATTTCCTTTATTTTTCGAGTATATAAAATATATGATAAATTAACAAACATAATATCAGCTAAATAGTGTTTTTTCTTCACATTTATGTTAAAAAAAAAAACGAAATAAAAGTGACTATAAATCTTTTACTAATTTAGCTTTCTTTTTATTCATTTTTAGGAAAAATTGAATAAGAAATTATCTCAAGAGTTAGATTATATAAATGACATATTAATAAAACAACAACCAAAATGTGATGATATAACAGATACTATTTAAATTTAGTAACAACGCAAGAAACACGTGGTTTATCTTCTCATAAATAAAAAAAATAATAACTCAATTAAAAACTGAAAGAAATAAATTAGGTTAAAATAAATATTCAAATATTTTAAAAAAAATGGGTATTTTCTCATCCAAGTAAGATAAATATCTAGTCTTATTGCCTACAATTTTAAAATTTTTATATGCTGTCGTATAAAAATTATTTTTAATTATTTTTTTTTTGTTTTCGAAAACTTTTCGAAAATTTTTTAAAGATTTTGTGTCCTAAATATCATACATAAATGTTTTCAAAATGAGTTTTTTCTTTGTTTGTTTATATTATTAACTTCGAGTTATAAATGGTTGAAAGTAAAATAAGATAGTTCTCAATAAATTTGTTTCTCGATGGCTATCTAGAATCTCCAAAACATGTTACAAATAAAAGCATGATTGATATATTTTGTAACTCTCGAGGAAGCCAGTAACAATCCTTTATTTTTATTATTTTTTTTAATTTTAGGTTGTTTTTTTGAAAACGATTAAATATAGAAATAAATTAATAACAAGCTGCAATCGGCTTAGCCGTCTGAATACTTTCGTTTGTTTTATCACAATTCGTTTTAAGATCATCAGTTGGTTCATCTTTTTTATTATCAATTAAAAAAGGACTGAGATCAGTTTTATTTTCAATAATATTAGTGCTGTTTATATCAGTCTGATTCGCTTGTCTAGCACGAAGCAGACGATCTTGAACACTTTTCTTGGCAAATTCTGGTTTATGGGATAAATCAACAACCGGGATTACCCCATTGGCACTCGGTATTGGTAACTCAGCTGTAAACGGAGCTTGAACTGATATCGGATCAACTGGAGTAACAACATTTATTGGCCCAGGTACTGCTGCTGCCGGAGATGAATGATTACTTGAAGCAGAAGTGGGGGCCAATTTCGGAGATTGAATCTTCTTTTTAGTTTTTGTGGGATTTGTCTGATTCGATGGGATCGTTTGACGATATTGATTTTGATTGCCAATAGACTTATCCTGATGGATATTTTGATGATGGCCATTAACATTATTTTTATTATGTCCTTTATTTTGAGAACGTGGAGATGTTGGCACCTGTGCTTGGGGCTCTTTCTCAAGCTGTATAGAAAATTGTGGCTTTGTTACCTGTCTTGGACCAACACGTCCTGTACCAATCACTGGAGCGGATGTTACTAAAAACAAATAATTAAAATTAAAGAATATTTATCAAATATAATTTTTAAATATAATACATTTAACACTCTTTACTTCACCAGTTTGTGATACAGATACTGTTATATTTCCACGTTTTTCAATTAAGCAATCAGCAGAAACCGGATTATTATGACCAGCATTTTGACTTTTCTGCTGCTTACCAGTATTTACAGGGCTTTTCTTTGTTATTCCAATATTCATAGCATCACCTAATGTAACTCTTTCTGGCCTTAAAAGTGCTTCATTTTCAGAATTTATTTTATCATTATCCCACTCGCGCTTCCATTTTCCATCGCCAATTTTTTGGCGATTTATTCTAGCTTCATCAATCTTTTCTCTTTCTGATCTCCACTGTTCATATTCTGGTTGTGAATTTTGTTTTTGATATTTTGGATGTGGTGCCTTACCACCACGCCCACGGAAGCTATTGTTATTGGAACCACCTCGTTTATTATAACAATCATTATTTTTATTATTATTTTTATTTTGTTTCAAATCTTTCTTATCATTTTTCTCTTTATTTGTATTAGTTGTGCCATCTCTTTCGGCATCTGCTAAAAAATTATATGCTGGATCTGGTGGTGGTCCCTCACCATCCGCAAATTTCTTATAATCACGTTTGGTTTTTACTTCTTCTTTTGTTTTTTGTTTAAGTTCTTCTAGTTTTTCTGGTTTAACATCGTAAGTGAAATCGATTTTATCATATTTATGTCCTTTTGGCCAATCTTCATCCTTTGGTGGCTTAATCTCAACCATTGCGTTATCTTTAAGGGCCATTAAGCGATCCTCCTCTGCTTCACGATATTTCTTTTCAATTTCTTCATTGCGTTTCTTAATTCTTTCAATTCTTTCATCAAGATTTTCTTTTTGTATTGTTGCCATTTTTATATTCGTATACTTGAATTTTGTTTTAATTCCAAGGTGATTCTGAAAATGGGAAATAAATAAATAAAGGGTGGTTATAATATATTAACTGTAAATAGGAGGCATAAAACTTAATATTTTGAGAATTTAATATTTACTAAACCGCATCGAGTGGATCATGAGTTTTTATTACCTTTTATTCGAGTTTAAATGACTCGTATGTGAAGACCAAGGGTGACATTATATTTTAGAGAATAATTATTCGAAAACGACCAAGAAATAAATGGATAGATAACGCTTTAGAAGATATACAAACTCTACATATACCAAAGTGGAGAGAATTCGCAAAAGGTTGAAACGACTGGAATAAGAAACTTCAAGAGGCCCGACTCCTACAGGAAATTTAGAACTGTTTCACATGTTTCAGGAGGCATGACACTCCGACGAGGATGTCTCCTGCTAACCCTGACGGTTATGGCTCAGCCGGTTGCATAAAGGAAATGAACTCATACAACATCCAAGAGTTCAAATGCTCACTGCCTCCTCCTCAAGCACCCACCAGACTACCCTTAACCTATCATATCCTTTTTCTATCTTCAGATCAAGCTTATTACTAGACATTGCACCTTGTCTGGAATAGCATGACGGACTAGTAGTTCAAAGGGTGATTCCTGAGTGGAAGGACAAAGAAATGTGCTTTACCTTACAAATGAAAATGAGATGCCAATAATGATATACTTGGAACATACAACTGGGAGCACTAACTTACAACATGAAATTCCTATTGGGCAAATTTAAGGCAAACCATATTACCATGAAAACGCGGTAAGTTATCATTGCAGGAAGAATAGAACTGTAACGTGATCAAGAAAGCTGAATTCGCCAGCGCCTGGTTCGGTCATAGAGATTGACGTTACCAGATGGCAGACACCATAGCCAAATTTACCATGTTTATGTATATAAAGCATGGTAGTAGCAGTATTTGGACACCGATCACTTCCTAATTGTGTCAAAACTAGCGACAAGACATAGGAGAAATAAGAATCAAATAAAGTACCACACAGATAAATTTAAGGCTGGGTAACAAGAAACCAGTGCCCCTAATAGCCTTGGCAATATAACTTCTAATATGTTGGTTAAATTTAAATAGTTTGTTGAAGTGGATACCAAGATATTTGATATCCCTAGTTAACATGTTGACGAAAGAACTGCAGTCACTTCCACTCGCAATGTTTTCGGTAATCGTAAACATACAAATTCGCATTCACTTTCCCGTCGGCGGATTCGGTAATAGAGGCCTTTAGGTTTTACATTTTCTGACTGTTTTCGTATTGCACTTTCCGCTGGCATTTCTAATAGTAAAGAGTTTTGATTTAACTTCGTTCATTGTTGTTGTAATAATTATTGATAATTGTCAGATGTCTAGACAGCGGTACTTACCAGAGGTTCAGGGTCTAAGGCATGCTGAACAGGGAAACCCCTAGAACTTGAGCCTACAACGTGTACTACCTGCAGAGTGTGTTCAGTGGAGTGTTGCTGCTTAAACCCAAATAGCTCATCGGGGATTATGTTGTTTCTAGAAGGGCGAGCATCAAAGTCCGTCGCAATCGAGCGTTCTAGAAGTCGCTATTCGAAAATTTAGGTCGCATTACCTAAAAATGACTTCGAGAATGCCACAAAGTGTCACTTTCTTTTTATGTAAAAGACTATAGAGCTCAGAGAAGGCCCTTTGTACTGTCGACAATCTATTTTTTCATATAGAGTGCAATGTCGAACAGCAAGCTCTAGTCGGAAGATAGTAAAGAGAGAGAGAAGTGAAGGAAGGAACTGGCACAATCAACGAAAATTTAGGTCGCATTACCTAAAAATGACTTCGAGAATGCCACCAAGTATCACTTTCTTTTTATGTAAAAGACTAGAGAGCTCAGAGAAGGCCCTTTGTACTGTTGACAATCTATTTTTTCGTATAGAGTGCCATGTCGAACAGCAAGCTCTAGTCGGAAGATAGTGAAGAGAGAGAAGTGAAGGAAGGAACTGGCACAACCAAGCCGCGATATTTTTTATTCCACCTACTCCCAGCCATTACTAAATATCGCGACATCAGGGCATCGAGAAACAACTCGCTGGAGTGTTATGCCCTTAGAATAGAGAAGATAAGGAACCAAAAATAGCGTACATGTATACGGATTGGAGGGAAGCACTTAAATTAAAGAACCTCTCGCTCTAAAAGAAAAGAAACAACCGTATGTTCATAGGTTTCATGCAGTTCCAGGACAGAGGCGTACCGAAATTCGTTCGCGTTTGCTCCAAACATTTTCAGCCAAGTGATGTGTTCTCATTTGGATGGTTGCTGAGAAACGCAATCCCCTCCCGGTTTTTGACTAAATGTGATACCGCCACTGTCCGGGAACTGCACAACTACTATGGGAGTGCTGTGAATATGTGTTGCCGAAATGCTTCCCCGATTTTAATTAATTGCCCTTCCTTCTCTTCTCTATTCTAAGGTTATGCCTCCTGAAACGAGTTGAATCGCATCAACCAACCGATGACATGCGCTGGTGGAGCGGGAAGGGGTAGCGGAAGGCTATGACAGGAGGAATCAGGAATGTAAAGATGGAACAAGAAAGAAGAAAGTTATGTAGGTGGGGAAAGTGGAAAAGGCGAAGGACCGTGGTGCTGCCGGGATTCGAACCCGGGACCTCTGGGATGGTAACCGCTTCCGATTGATTACGAGAATTATGAAAACTCGACTGTCATATTTTCCGATATATTACGTGACTACTAGAATAGAAGCCGGTATCCCAATAGAAATCTTAAAATATGGTAAGGATAAACTATAACGTTCCTTATATACTCAATCCAAGTTGCAAACTATGGAGAAGGACTTGCCGAAAAAGTGGCATCTAGGAATAATTGCCTTAGTGCACAAAAAGGCGAATAGATAAAGTTCAAAAAATAAAGACCATCACACTGTTGAACACAACTTACAAAGTACCAACACATATCTTGTTAAATAGACTAAGACCATATGGAAGACAAAGTAGAGATTATCGAGTCAAAAAGTGATCAAAATCACATCATTCCCATGTCAGAGCACACCATTCCCTTAATATATCACTGTCAGTGCTTTCAACAATATTAAAATTATTAGGGTATTGCTAATAGTAGTTTGAGAGTGTAATCTCAGAGGATACCACAACTTATTTCTTCAGTTTACTCACATATTCCTAACAGTTGTCGGCTTTCCTTTCGCATTACAATTTGATTTGATACCTCACCAAATTGAAGCGAATAAAATCTCAATTTATTAAATATCAAATTACCAACTTTACAACTAGCACAAAGTATAATCACAGTACGATATTTTTGAAATTACTTCCACTAGTTTCTGAAAAGTCCACGTTCCATAAATCTGATACAGGTACTGCTGCTCGCATGATTAATCAGCAGCAATACATTTTTGCTACAGTTTGCCTTCGTCTTTGTTGACAATATTCAATTTAATACAAATATATTGTCCATATTTAAATTATTCACAAAACTCAATTAACCACCATTGAAATAAGAACCCGTCAAAATGAAATGCAGGTGAGCGATGGGGGAGTATTGTGGATCGCCAAATTTAGAGCACTGCAATGAGTTAGTTCTTGCGTGACGATAATAATTAAGATACAATGGGTCCAGTCTGAATTTAAAGCGATGACAGCAAATTGTCACACCTAAGCAAACCGAATACCTGCCGCCGCACATTCATATATTATTAATTCATACTGAATGAAGGCCATTTTTTTATATTGACAAAAAGTTGAAATTGCATTTTTTTGTAGGCAGGCACAGAACCAGTTGTTCTTATTTGTATATTTCCAAAATTGCACATCTTTTGTATGACACTATAATTTTAGCTGTTGAAGCTGCAAAACGAAAAAAATAGTATTGAAAGACGGGAAAACATCATCACTTTTTATGAAACTTTAATCAAAATCCATGCACGAACAAGGGTACCCGGGGAGTAGGTGCTCACCTACAAGAGAATTTGACATTTCCTAAAAAAACAAGACGAAATTGTTACAGGCTCGTCCTTTCGTTATACCATAATATTTTCATCTTTTAATAAAATGTGAAAGTTTAGACACGTAAGAATATTAAACAGAAATTTAAAAGAGGTTACCTTTCTCTATCAAATTCAATTAGTTCCAAGTGGTGTCCCACTTTTCCAACTCAGGAAGAATCCACTGTGTAATTTTCACCAAAAAAAAACTGCAATTGTCACATTGAGATTTCACCTTAGAATTTGTTGATTTTTCCGGCACTCCCGTTTCGACTTTTCTTAATTCTAAATTTTATTTTATTTTTGCCAGAAAAAATGGTTGAGTAATTTCCTTTTTTTATAAGAAAATATTGAGGAGAATTCGGCCAGCCAGAAGCAAACAAGCGCGAGTGAAGATAGCAGTGTGGTGTAGGCTCAAGAAAACCGCGGCGAATTCACATTGCGAGGCTATGCGACAACTGGAAATAAAAACGGAGCTCAACGCATTCTTGCAAGTGATGTTTTGTGATTTTATTTTATGCGCAGGGCTGCCAGCGCGATGCGTTTTTTAACAGTTAAAATTATTAGAAGAAAGTTTATTAAAATTCATCTGCGAACTAAGATTTTCCGCTATGCTACCGAATCCTACCTCCACCTCCACGAAGATGTTGTCTACATCGGGTGACCCCTGGATACTCTTGTCTATACAAGACTAACAGACGGAGGAGGGTGAAAGGCGAGTGTTTCACGCCTCAAGACGAAACAAATACCGGACTGGTCCTCCAGGTTGGGGGTTGGACGGCAGGCTGACAACCTTCCACCGTAAAAACCCACCCGTCACGAATCCTCAAGTCAGGCCTCGGACAGGACGGACTCAACGGCAACGGAATATGGAATTCGATTTTGGAACTGCAGAACGCTCAACAGGACAGGCGCTCTGCGTCCGCTTTTATTATTGCTGAAAAAATACGACATAGCGATCACCGCTCTACAGGAAACTATTAAGTGGACTCAGCAGAGTGGCATAATGGATTACGACTTTCCTTTCGAAGATTTTGAGCTTATATTCTTTTTGTTTGGTCAATGCCCAAGCCTCAGACCCGTAGTAAACAATGCCTCTTAATCATTTTTAATAAGAAACTAACATAAATTTCAATAACAAAGAAGTTATATTGCAGATAAGGAATTAATTAATAATGCTCGGCATATTTTCTATTTCAGTGTACATAGATGCCTGTCGAACTATATCCTGATCAATGCCATGAGAAAGCAACGCAATTTCTAGATCCATATGAGCAATTTCTTCTTTTAGTTTCGAGACAGCCTTTTTTATATTCAATACTGGTCCTGAAAGACGATATTTCATAATATTTTAATTTTTTATTATATAAATCTTCCGTTACCTCCAT
The DNA here is from genome assembly GCA_963855945.1 of Thereva nobilitata. Taxonomy (NCBI): domain Eukaryota; kingdom Metazoa; phylum Arthropoda; class Insecta; order Diptera; family Therevidae; genus Thereva; species Thereva nobilitata. The sequence goes on from OY979698.1 coordinate 16,885,820, forward strand.
CCGACATTGTTTGCCCCTTTTGTTCCATTTTTGTTTTAACATTTTCATTTTCTCGTATAATTTCTTCGATTTCTTTGCTTATATGTTCTTTTTCTGTTTCTGTACTTTTAATTCCTGCTGTTATATTTGATAATTCGATTGAAATATCTTTATATTGTTTTATTAAAGGATTCAGATCATTATTTAGATGTTTTTCTCTGCTTTCAATTTTGTCCATAGCAAAACCAATATCGCTTTGCAGCTTCTTTAGTTGAGCTTGTGTTTCTTCAGTCGACTGAAATTGAGAAATGGTTTCTTATTAATATATATATATATATATATGCACTAGATGTCTTTAAAAATCGGCATACCGAATCGATGTTGCTTTTAAAACTTTCCATTTGTTTCAGATGAGCTCTCCAGTCTCGGGAGTCTGCCTTAACGACAACTTTCAACTGCGGTAAAACTCTTTCCAATTCGAGCCTACAAAGATTTTATTTTGATTTTGCAATTTATGTTGTTTGTTAATTTACCTCCATTTTTCAATTTCATTAAAGTTTTCAGCACTGTAATCAACAGAAAAAAGATCAGCTCGATTAGTTCGACCAGGCCATTTCAAATCCAGCAAGGAATTCCCGCCATCATCGCTATCATCACTTAGTAAAGCATTTTGCTCCTCTTCAACTTTTTCTAAGATAATTTCAGCATCATTTTCCATATATTCGCTAACATTTTCCTCTTCTGGCTTTATTTGTGGTCTATTAAGGGAAACCTATGATTTTTAAAATATAAACAAAGTTTTTAATTTATAATTTATCCGTTTTCGACCATTCAAGATTTTATACCTTTGAAATTTTTACTGCCTGCGTTGCCAAGCAATCAAGAACAAACAAACAAATGGGCCCAGCACCTTGAATAAGTTTATTTGACGGGAAATCTGTAGGAATATCCTAAAAAATAAAATTTTATTCTGGTTGTTATCTATTACTTATAGCTTATTACAATTTCTTGTAAAATGCTGACGATTTTCGAAATAGTTTGATTGGGATCATCAAATTCCTGTGGCTGTTCAAAATTTTTCCCTAATTTCCTTATTAGCCAAGAACATAAGGAGGTAAACATAAAGAATTGTTCACCGGGATTAACAGATTTCACAAAATAGAACTTGCTTAACGGTTTCATCTTCATTTCGCGTAGTAATTGCTTTTCGTAATTGAGGAATTTTAATTTTTCCATAAGATCATCTGGTTGGAATGTTAGAACTGGTAATGTGTTAGATTGCTCCTTTTCTAGGGCTGATTGAAATTCACTTAACATTTTTACAACTCTTAGTTTGTTTTATTCACATTAAATGTTATTAACCAATTTTTAATTTTCTTTGAGTTTTTAACACCTCGACTGTTGTGTTGTGCAAAGAATGTACAAGTTGTCTAAATATACAATGGTCTAAAACTGTTTTCCGGAATTCACTACCAGGGCTCTCTGTATGAGTAATTCGTTCATTCATATATGACAACCCTTAAACTAAACTGTCATATTTAATTTTAAAAAATAGATGAGTGCACGTTTTGCAATGGATTTTCATAATATAACTTTACCCGATCTCGCAGCTTTAACACAAGAAGATCTTCAACATGAGTTTACAAATTTATTTCATCAATACCAGCAGTTAAAACAAGTAAATGATGATGGCAAGCAAGAAATTTATAATCTTAAAAGGAGTCTTCAAACGGCGTCTTCAGCTGAAGCCTATCTCGCGCAGGAATTGGAAATGCTAACATCGTCGCAAAATAATGAAATAGAAAAAGTTAAACAAAAACACTCTCGTGAAATGGAGGATTTCAAGAACAAATATTCAGATCTTGCCACAGAAAACACGCAACTAGAGCAGGTGATTGATGGCTTAAAGAAACAAATTGAAAATCTTCATGGAAGCATCGATCAACTAAAGCTGCTGCAGCCCCAGAAAGCAGAGTCTGTTGAAGTAACTGAGAAGGAAATGCAGCTAGAGAAAGAAAACTTGGACTTGCATGCTAAGATTGATTCATTACATGGTAAAGTACAAAATTCTTTAATAGCCATCGCTGAACGTGAGGTAAATTTTTGTGAATTTCTACTATTTGAAGCTAATTAATATTGTTTATAGCGTAAAATTGATATTTATGGGGAGCAAATTCAATGCCTACAGGAAAATTTAAATTCTAAACGCCTCGAATTGGATGAGAAAACAAATCTTTTGGAAAGTGCTCAAGAAAGAGTGGCCGAGTTAAATTCGGAATTAATTTCACTTAAATCAGCTCCGGATAATGGAAGTAAGTTAAATTCGGTATTTATATTTTTTTTATTAAGGAATGAGGGGGCACTGCGCCCAACATAGGCCTAATGTGTACGTACCCCACTAACGGAACAGACTATCAGCCTTCCGGACGAAAGCAAGAGGGTCTTTAATTGAAGAAGACCGGACTTGAGCGGGGCTCATAAGCTCTCTGATAAACGCTCTTCTTCTAAGCCAGATCAGAGCAGGACATTCACAGAGAATATGTGTGGAAGTCTCGTCGCCTTCCATGCAGTGTCGGCATTCTGTCTCTTGAAACAGTCCTAGGATGTGGAGGTGATATCGCAGCCCTACATGGCCAGTCAGATAACCTACTAACAGCCTTAGGTCCGCTCTGTTTAAGGTGATGATGCCCCTTAAGGCAAATGGTCATAAGATCTTTAGCCTATCGAAAATCTGGGACTGATTCGCAATAGGCTAGGTTAAGTCCCTTAATCTACTGCTCTATCAGAGACTTGGAGGTGGACCGGTGGCGGTGGGAACCGCTACCGAGATCGCCACTAGATCTCTAGAAATAAAGTTAGTAATAGAGAAATGAGTGACACGATTTTCTTGGTATTTATATTTCCTCGATTGCAATTTGATCAAATTACAAACTTATTGTTGATATAAATTAGTTTTTTTATTGTTGATATAAATTAGTTTTGTATTTTTTATACTTAACACAGATCGCAAAGGAAATTCACTTTTTGCCGAAGTTGATGATCAAAGGAAGGCAATGAAAAAATTACTCCAGGTACAAAAGAAATGTTTCTTAGATTTGGAGAAAAGATTCAATGATAGTGAACAAGAGATTCGCAAATTAAAGCGAGAAAATGCAGCTATGCAAAAGGAGCTTCAAATATGTATCTCAACGTTTTTAAGTGCCGATAAAATATACAAAGGTATTTTCAGTATACGATGTAAGTAGAATAAACCCAAAACTATTCTTTTAGAAAAACTTCACCAAAGAATACAACAATTGTTAAAGCGGAATGAGGATTTAGAAAAGAAATTAAAATGGACCGAAGAGAAACTTATTAATGTATCAAAAGAAAAGGGTGTAGATTTCATAGATTCTATGCTTTCATTTTGCAGGTTTGTATTTATAATGTTTCCTTTTAATAGTTCGTAACATTTTATGCCTTTCTCTCGACATAGGAATGAAACAGACGGGCTTAAAACGCAGCTTCATAGTTGCTTGATGCAAAAATGTACACTTGAAAACAGCTTGAGAATTGCGCAGCAAGAACATGCAAAGTAAGAAATTTATGTACTTTCAGTATTCAATATTACTTAATATTTTTCTAGATGGCGATTTGAGGCTCTACAGGCCCGTTGTATAATTATTGATAGAGAATGCCTCTTAGAAGAGCATGGAATTAAGTTTACACCATTTAACACTTTTGATTACAGAGCGTTGATGGTTGATATTGAAAATAATAATCCAAAAGTATATTTGTCTTCATCAAATATCAGTTCCTCACTCTTTTCTAATTGTATTGAGGATAAAAGGCAATCGGGTGTTTCAAGGAATAAGGAATTAAGTTTTAAATCTCCACCAGTGAAGGAAATTCCAAATGCTACAGAGAAATCAGAAAACATTTCGATTAAAAAGACTGATTCTTTCAGTTTGAGAAAAAATGATGCTTCAAAATTAAAAAATAAAATGGGCACGAAATTTGAAGAAATATCCAAGAATAATATATTAGGGCGATCAAGCAAAAAAAGTAGCGAAGAACCTGAAGATGAAAATATAAATATGTCTAACCACGTGATAAATGAAAACATAAACAGTTCTGATCATTTTAAAGCGGTAGTTGGTAGCAATAGTAGCTGCGATGTGCAAAAAGTAAATAATGAATGCCATAATGATCAGGTCAACTTCGAAATTTTTGAAGATACCACCTATATATCTCCAATTACAGCTAATAACGATGCAAAACCAACTCAGCCGCAATATTTTGATATTTCTGTATCAGAAGACACTATACAAAATATTGCTGGAATAAAAATGATGAAATTGGAAACATGTGATAAAGAAACTACTAAAATTGACTCAATAGATCAAGCTGGGAAGATAAATAAACCTGATAAGGGAGTTTTCGAAATATATGAGGATACTACAACTTCTATACCTATATATCGCCCAAATACAACTAAGAATAATTCACCAAAGCAGTATTGCGATGAGACAATGTCAGAAGATACTCTAGAAGATACAACTGCACTTATTACGCTAGTTAAATCAATGCAAAAAAATATTGTGCCTCTTGAGAATAAGGAAAACGTTGCACTTGTAGGTAATAACATTAACAAATTTCCATTGCAGCGAGATGTTCGGGCAGAACCGTTCAATTCATCGACTTCAATAAAAAGTCGTGATTTGATTGGGCATGGCTTTAAAATAAAGACTGAGAAATTTGATAAAACATCAGAAGAAGGAAAATTAAACGTACGACAAAATAAGACGGATTCAAATGTTGTAATTAGAACAATTCTCGTTAAGTCGAGAACAGATAAAAAATGATTTAATTCTTTATGTATTTATAATTGTTAATTGGATATTAATAAATTATTTAGTAGGCATTTGAAAATATGTAGTTTGGAGTTTTTTTAAGTACGTGACATGCGTTTAGCACCGTGCCCAATTAAGGCCTATTGTGCACATGACCCTTTCGCTCCGGACGAATGCAAGGTCTTTAATTGAAAAAGCTCTTTCCAAGCCAGAGCAGGAGATACATAAAGAATATCCCACCAGTTGCTTGTTTAGAGCTATAAATTTGCCTTTAGGGATGAGTACTTCAGCTCTTTAACCTGGGTGCCGGTTTTCTGGAAAATCTACATTTTAACTGAATTTGACGCCACACTTATAGTAAAATTCAGTTTAAAATTGCTTTTCTGACGAACAGAAGCATAGGAGTGAGTATACATTAGCTTTGTTCGTTTACGCCAAATGGGATCCCGCGGGATCCCGCGTGCGCAAATTTTGTGTTTTCTTACTTTCTCGGGATCGAAAAAGAGGGGAAATTTTAGCTCCGCCTCTTGCAAATAAGTTCCCGAGGTCTCGAGTCCCGGCGACTGTGGCTGGCTGTCAAAAGCTTTGTTCGTTTACGCCACACGGGATCCCGCGGGATCCCACGATTTTTGACAGTAAAGTTGAATAGTGGGGATAAAATTAGGAAAGTAAGAAAACGCTTTCTGGGATGTTTTGGGATGTTTCGTGGAAATCTAACCTAAAAATCACTCATGTTTTCAAAACAATGACATAAAACTATTAATTAATAAATTATTTATGAAATTATTCACAATTTTTTAGTAAGGCACCAACTCAAGAACTTCTTTTCAGCCCGTCGTAATCGTTTTGGTTTGTCATAACAAGTGACAATTGATTTTGACAATTCAAATTTCACTACAGAATGGCTTTGACAGCCAGCCACAGTCGCCGGGACTCGAGACCTCGGGAACTTATTTGCAAGAGGCGGAGCTAAAATTTCCCCTCTTTTTCGATCCCGAGAAAGTAAGAAAACACAAAATTTGCGCACGCGGGATCCCGCGGGATCCCATTTGGCGTAAACGAACAAAGCTAAAGCCATTCTGTAGTGAAATTTGAATTGTCAAAATCAATTGTCACTTGTTATGACAAACCAAAACGATTACGACGGGCTGAAAAGAAGTTCTTGAGTTGGTGCCTTACTAAAAAATTGTGAATAATTTCATAAATAATTTATTAATTAATAGTTTTATGTCATTGTTTTGAAAACATGAGTGATTTTTAGGTTAGATTTCCACGAAACATCCCAAAACATCCCAGAAAGCGTTTTCTTACTTTCCTAATTTTATCCCCACTATTCAACTTTACTGTCAAAAATCGTGGGATCCCGCGGGATCCCGTGTGGCGTAAACGAACAAAGCTATTTCATGAATTCTACCTTCATCGCGTATAAAGAAGAAGATGTTTGTTTGACATTTCAGGTGCAGTTGACAGTTGTTTGTAAATTTAACTTCAGTAATAGAGGAAAATGTCTCAAGATAAAAGAGATTTAATAACAGTTCTTAAATTAATAAGAAAATATAATTTAAAAAATACTGAAGAACTTTTACGGCAAGAAGCAAACTTAAAAGATGAAATCGATGATGCTTCCGAGGCAGATGTTAGCTGCGTTCTGTCCCCATACGAAGGAGAAGGAAATCCAGAAATATACGAAAATGCCTATATGGATTTAAGAAATTTCGTTGAAGAATCTTTAGATATATATAAACATGAATTAGCTGTAGTTTTATATCCAATTTTAGTGCAAATATACTTAAAACTGGTCTATAATGGATTCGAAGAACAAGCACAGAAATTTCTGAAAAAGTATGCCCCCGATCAGGAATATTACTATCAAGATGATATAAAGAAGCTTCTTCTAATAACAAAACGTTCACAAATGGAAAACAATGAATTAGTTGATGCATTGCAATGTGAGAAGTTTACAATTCGTATATCAAGAGATTCGCTTTCATTGCTGAAGCGTCACATACAAGACAAGAAATTAGATGTTATATCGCAGATTGTTAGCAAGAATCTACATTTTGATTTGTATGAAGGTGCCGCTCGTACAAAGGCGCAATGTGATTCAACAGCGGGATCTATAACCGGAGAAGCAAGACGTCAGGATAACAAGATTCGTGTGTATTACGGATTGCTTAAAGAAGTAGATTTTCAGACTTTAACTGCACCTCCGGATGAAGAGGAAGATAACGATCCCGAAGCTCCTGATAAGCCGAAGAAGAAGAAAATTAAGAAGGATCCATTATTTTCTAAAAAATCAAAATCAGATCCGAATGCTCCTCCGCAGGATAGAATTCCGCTACCTGAGTTAAAGGATTCGGATAAAATGGACAAAATAAAAGCGTTAAGGGAAGGATCAAAACGCGTGACTTTAGGCAGAGATTCGCTACCGTCAGTTTGCTTTTATACTTTGCTAAACTCAACTAATGTGGTAACATGTGCAGAGATTGCTGAAGATTCCAGCTTACTTGCTGTAGGTTTTGCAGATTCCAGTATCAAAATTTGGTCTCTAACACCATCAAAATTAAGGGAAATGAAATCTGCTGAACAATTAAAGGAGATTGACAAACATGCTGACGATGTCATGGTACGAATGATGGATGATCGAACAGCTGAAACTTCCAGGACTTTTTATGGTCATTGCGGACCTGTGTATAGATGCTCATTTTCTCCAGATAAAATGCTACTACTATCTTGCTCTGAGGATACTACCATACGTATGTGGTCTCTACATACCTGGACTTGCGTTGTGGTTTATAAAGGGCATTTATGTCCTGTGTGGGATGTCAAATTTTCTCCTCATGGATACTATTTCGCATCTTGCTCACATGATAAAACTGCAAGATTATGGGCTACAGATTCTCACCAACCTCTCCGCATATTTGCTGGACACTTATCAGATGTTGATTGTGTCCTATTCCATCCAAATTCGAACTACATTGCAACTGGATCAAGTGATCGTGCTGTACGGCTGTGGGATTGTCTTACGGGACAATCTGTACGGCTTATGACTGGGCATAAGGCACCGATTAATAGCTTAGCATTTTCTATTTGTGGCAGATATTTGGCATCTGGTTCTGCTGATAGTAAAGTTATCATTTGGGATTTATCACATGGACAGATTGCTGCTTATTTGTGTGGTCATACTGGAACTATTCATTCGTTGAGCTTCAGCCGGGATGGAAATATTTTAGCTTCTGGTTCTCTGGATTGTACGTTGAAGTTATGGGATTTTACGAAATTGTGTGAGGATTATTCTGGACAAAACAGCAATTTTCCGCATAATTTGGATATTAAAGATGGTGAGCCTTATTTGCTACGATCATTCCCAACAAAATCTTCACCATTTATTACACTTCATTTCACAAGAAGGAATTTACTTTTATCAGTTGGTATGTTTAAATCCTCTTAAGATTAATAAATTTTTAGATAAAAAGAACTTTGATTATTTATTTCGTTAAGTCAATAATTTTAGTATATAGAATAAATGACCATACTTCCATTAACGTCTGGACTTTAATAAGAGCGATATAAATGTTAACGATGGTTTCGACAATTTAAAGCAGAAATCGGCGGAATTCCCAAGACCTTGAGGACCAGCGATCTTTGGCGACATTTAAAAAGTGGACCGTGAGAAAGGCAATTGCCTTTTTCTAAATTAATGTTTATTCCAACTAGCGAGGTTTGGCTGTGTCTGTTTTATTATGGGAAGGATTGTAGCTTCCTTCTTCTTTAACGGCACTACAACCGGGATCCGGTCCTGGCCTCTCGCAACTGTTCTCTCCACCGGTCCCGATTCTGAGCCGATGTCATCCAGTTTGGTATCGATTTTTACATCATATCTGGGGCAGGCATTAAGTTCCCGTTCAACTACTTCGAAATTTTTTTCTTTCTCATCGTCCGGGGACTCTTCTATAGGTGCGTGAACGTTTATGAGGCTGATGTTCTTAAATTTGCCTTGCACACGAAGGATACATAGCCTTTCGTTTATTGCTTTAAAGCCGATAATGGTAGGCTTCATCCTTTTGCTGACCACAAAACCTACCCCGAATGGCGGTAATGTCAACTTTATATGTTGACAGGGTATGGCTAGATGTTGTGCAGCTAGAGTTCGTACGTTCCATGAGAAAATTCTTAAATCATTTTGCTTTTTTCGTTGCCGTGGTCGTCATCGTTTTCTCCAGTATCCGAGGCATGTTGCTCGTGCCGTAATAATGTTTTTTTCCGGGTGAGGTTATTAGCCTCACGCCAACCATACTTGGAAGGACTAGCCCGATCATATGAGCCTATCCTCTCTCATAGGATAGTTACCAGTGGCCACCGATAGGAGGTTATGATCGCATTTCCATCAGTCCGGAATAGTTACGGCACGTGCATGTTATTCCCCCTATTCCACTCTATAATTCGATATAGAGTGTTATTCAGGTATAACGAGCAAAAGGCGCAATAGTAGAATGATCAGCATATGGCATACAACATAATAATATAAGTATAACCAGCTGCTATCACGGAGTATACTTTGATTAATAAACTCCCACGCATTCATTTTTCATCTATATGATAATAAAGAGGAAATAGCTTCTCAACTCAAAATGATATTGTATCAACAACAAATCCACACACGACTTAAGCAGAATATTCTACACAAAATTTAACCTAGAGCCTTCTTAAACTGAACTCTTGATTTTTATTCCAAGAATAAAAACAGTCGAATTTATTTTTAAATTTATTAATGATATTAAAAGAATTTTTAATTCTCGATAAAAATATATTTGCTCAAAAGTGAAAAATTAGATTGTGTTTCCTCACACAAAATATCATGGAGGAAATCACAAAAAGACGTGAAAATTCACACGTGATCGTGCCCCTTTTCAAAGAGTCTAAATATAAACATTTAATTTTATGGAGAAAATTGTAAGAGAAATGTATTTTTTTTTGTAGTTGAATGAAATTTTCAACTTCAAAAGACTGAGAATTTCGCTTGGAAATTAGTTTCCGTAAGAATACCGATCGTTGTTAACGCGTGCTGAAAAGTTTACCTATAGATGAAATGGAAATCAAACGAATAAAATACTTAGTGATATTTTTATTGAATGTAGTTATTGGAAAGGAACTAAGTGATGAAGACGATAAACTATGTTGGAATGATGATACTAACTGTAGCATCAAGGCAAAATTGATACTATTAGAAGGGAATGTTGTGCCTGTTAATATTGATTGCAATGAACTTAATGAAACCGATTCGATAACAAGTGATACATATATACAAAAATACGTAATTCTAAAACATTATGAAAATATTGAAAGTGTAGTGATGAACGGATGTTATGCAAATTCGGGAACGTTTGGTCTTGAATTCATTCCAAATAGTGCAGGCTTTCGTGATTTGAGTTTAGAAAATTTTAAAATAATTATCTTAAAGCCAGAATCACTTTCTGAGTTGAATAATATTAAAAGTGTAAAATTTAAAAATAATAAAATCGAAAAGATTATTTTAAACGGGTTTAAAAGTATCGAAACTGTTGAAAACTTAATTTTTGATAGTAATGGATTGAGAAATATTGAAAATGGAGCATTTAATGACTTATTAAGTCTCAATGTATTGAATATAAATGAATCTGAATTGGTGATATCAAACAGTGATATATTCTCAGAGACTTTTCTTAATACACTTATACTATCTCTCAAACAGATAAGTACTAAAGTACTTGAACAGCTGCCAAATAATATAGAAATTCTCAATGTAACAGGAACAGAATTTACTGAAAGACAAGTGAAACTTTTGAATCCATTACGTTTAAAAGAAGTTTACATTACAAATTCAAAGCTTTCATCGATCACATTGATAGATAATAATGGCACCATAACTGTGCTAAATTTAAGCTTAAATAATTTACACTCGTTAACTTTGAAGATGATGAATAATTTAAGAATACTGGATCTAAGCGGAAACATGTTCACACAGATGCATGGTGATAATTTTCATCAAATGAAATCTTTAGAATTTGTTTATCTACAAGAAAATCGTCTAAAAACGTTGTCGTTCGATATGTTTAAGTTATCACAAGAATCTCTTAGATATATCAACTTAAGCAACAACATGCTGCAGTCACTAACGATAAAATCTAATTTTACACCAAATCCATACGTAAAGATAAATATTAATAAAAATCCATGGAATTGTAAATGGATATTAGATATGTCGGACAAACGACCGCAACAATATCAAATGTTTATATATGATAAATATATTAGTAGAATTAATGTTAACGGGCTTGAGTGCATTTTTTATCCATATTCACCGAATTTTCTAGATAAAACAACTGTACCATCAGTAAAATGGAACATAACAGATGATATCGATCAACAAGCTGCTCCTGAAGCAAAGAAACATCAGCGAACCGAAGCTTTAATTGTGGTGCTATTTTTGTTTATTGGAGTCGCAATACTTTCAGTTATACTTTATCTATGGATAAAATGTCAAAAAGTATTTCATTTATCATTTTATCGTGCATTACCAAGAATTAATTGTTCACCAAATCGTTTTGATGTTGTTCGACAAATGCCAGGTGTTGCTGCATATGAGATTCCATTGCCACCTGATAATAATTTTGATGCAGGCGATGCTAAACATACTGAAATAACATATGAAGAAATTCCAGCACCAGTACGGCTTTATGAGGAAATCAAGGAATATGATTATTTGAAAGATCAAGATGCCATAAATACGTAGCATATAATTAATAAATAATTGTAGTTTATAAGTATTTGTATTTAAGATAGTTTTATTGAGCATTAACGCTTTGTATTCGCTTCAAAATGATTATTATGGCTATAAAACTATTCCGATCATGTATATAAGGGAAGACGGTACTTTGTTCAGTTGCTTTTCTGATAATCGAGTTGCGTCTCAGGTTACTGTTGATTTACGATTTTGTTGATGTTCATGACAAGATTCAGTTCAATTATTCTCCTTCACTTCTGCCATTGATTCGTTCTGAAATTGTTCTGTTTTCTTCACATTGGTGATATACATTTAGTTATATGTAGCAGCATTAGTCACATTTAAGAATTTTTTTTTTCGATTAGCTTTAAAAAATTGGAGTAATCGACATGGATTGGTTGCGGTGCAGTTTAGTGTATTCGACTAGTGGTTTTCTATTTTCTTATTGCTGACCTCACATGTCTGTCATGTCACGATTTCTTTATATTAAAGACATCCCTGGCTACCATTTTTATTACCATTTCTCCCGTTGTTGTTGAGATTATAATATCACTTCGAAGTTTTTGGGTATGGTACGCAGTATTCGGCACTCTTGTCTGTGAACGAGCTTTTCATGTTTACATATGTAGTTATTCATAATTCGTTATTGTAATTGGCTACGATCTCCAACAAATCTGTGAATCAACTGAAGACTACTAGGGGATATATGTTACAGTTTACCGCGATCTATAATACTATAAATATCGCCGAGTCTATGATCGACGTACACAAAGCTATCAAAAAGTAATCTTAATTACTCAAGTTACTTGCGAGTCACGTCCAAACTAATCCAGTAAATTGCAGACCAACAGTTAATAATCGGTTTCAAGTGACTCTATGCGGTCAGTTACCTTATGAGGTCTTTCAGTTTGCCATCGCACGTTTTATTTATGAAGAATGAATGAAAAACAATTAAACTTCTACTTCCATAGGTGCTTGCGTAACAAAACAGTTCGCTAAATAAACCCTAAGAGCATATAGAGATGAATGATCATTAATTTCTACTAGACTTGTGGTGGTTGTATTGCGTAGTTCTTGAGAAGTTATTGCAAACTACGGCGGTGGTGGTAGAAGTAATGAAATCAGCATTATTATTCGCCTCTATACAAAAATGAAAAGGATTCTCGCATTCTGATCAGATGGCATAACATTTGGATAGCGGCCACTTGCAAGCCGAATTATGTCACTAATTCATTGGTGGTTTCAGTCACTAACCAACTGCATTTTTTCAGTAGCTCCGTACTTAATCGGTGTTTGCTACTAGACATGTCTAGTCTATGTCACGACCAATAATATGCCCGAATTGATAGTACAATGGGTGATTCCCGAGCTTCGATTTACACATAGACAAAATATTATTTACTTTACCTGTAAATTAGTAAAATATCTATTCTTGGTTTAACGATTAAACTTACTTCAATTTGCTATGTAATAAGAGTGAATATCATGATCAAGAGTGAATATCAAAGGATCAAGTTCAAAGAATGAATATTGCATATTTAATTTTTAAAATATAACTAAGTATGTAGATAAGAATTTTTAGATATACTTGTTTTTACTAAAATACATAATATAAAATTCCGTATTTAAGTAAGCTCCGCTGTTTTCGTTGTGAAGTTTGTTATTAAAAAAAATTTATAGTTAATTTTGGTTAAATAATGTTTTTTATTCTTCCCGCCAAGAAAAAGCACCGTATGGTAATTGTTAATTTTTGTTTAGAAAATTCTTACGTTTCTTATACTCGATAAAAGCAATAATTTCTGTATTTGTTGTATTAATAAAGAAATCCTTCTAAGCCATTTATTTAATTATACATCGCCCTCCTACCCTTTTTTGTTTAAATGAGTCAATTTCATATTTACTAATTTTATGTTTACTCGTCCGTTTTCATTTTAAGCTTATTTCTATAAGTTCATAGGAATTGTAAAATTGCAATCATCGGTAATAATTTAGGATTAAATACCAATTTTCTACCGATTTTAACAGAATCGTTTATTTTGTATTAATAAAAACTAGATTTTCTAAAATTCTTACATTACAGTTCATCATCATCATCACTAAAGTCGCTATCCTCGTCCTTTTCTAATTCTCTCCGATATAATTCCTGAAATGCTTCAAACTCTGCTAATGATACAAAAGCAACCTTAGTTGCAAACATTTTATCTGTAGTATCCATAATTAGATGTAATCGAGGATTTTTTGAAGGTTCATTTGGATCAGCCTTAGGTGATCGTGGCTTAAATAATCCAAGCCTTTCTAGAAAAACATGTCGACATTTAATCTCTTCAAGTGATTTCGAAAATACTTCACATTTTACAATTTCAGGTATTTCAATTCGCATTACTTTGGTTAAATAATCAAATTTCTTCTCTATTGAATTCCTATTTTCCTTAACTAGGCTAGGACTATTCATAAGTAATCTCCATACATTTTTTGTTGTTCCAACAAATTCACGTATGAATGTTGTTTTTACTAAAAGATCTTGTCCATTCTTTATGTCTAGAAGTTGAGGATATTTAGTTAGTAGTTGATGAAGATGATTTTCACCAAACTGGCAGCTTCGCCATGTTTCTAGTATTTCTTTTATTTTAGTAGGATTTCGTGATAGAAGTGATGGATTTTGAATTATCATTTGAATGAAATTTGATGTTAATATTCCGTGGTTGGTAAATGTATCGTGAGTTTTTTGCCATAGTTCTCGACTTGCTGATGAAAGAACTGGTTCCGTTTTAATTGCTTCATCTATCTGCTTTTGATTGAGCTCATATTTTGTAGCGTCTATCTAGAATGTTTAAAAGATGTTTTTAAAAATTGAAGAGCTTAATACTAGAAATGGGAATAGAGGACTTGATCTTTTTGAATTTGGCATTTTATAATAATGATCTTATTGTGCATGATTTATAAAAATGGAGGAAAAGAGGAATCATTTATCAATTAATTCGACTAATCGCCACAACTTACAGCCACATACAATTTAAAGCAGTCTATACCTTGTTTAAAAACCCTACTGTAGAACAACCATCTACTGGCGGTAATTCAGAACTGAGAAAACATGCGAGAATTCAAACTAAGCATTCCTCCCTATCGCCATCATGCCGCTGAGCATTAATTTTCACATGTATCGTACTGCTTTGGACTACTTCTTGGATTTCATGAATTTTCGCTTTATAGTTGTCGAAAGCATCACCAACGTATAAAAAGTGGTCGAAATGTTTTGTACGATACAGTTTCTGTGAAGTGCGAGTTTCTTGTGTAAGCTATAGCTATACTAAAATCACAAAAAGTGATAGCAAAAGTAATATGTTATAGGTTACAAATGCACAAGCAGAGCTAGCGAATGATACGACTAGGAATGCGAAGCAGCTATAGAGGCCAGAAATGAAAATAGAAAATATACATAGAAAGATCGGGGCAGCAAGAATATGAAATACGAGGAACCAGTAAGAGAAGCAAAAAATATTTGTAGGAAGAAGAAGACACCCATATGTGTTCTTGCTCTTCTTGTTCGTCTAAACAAACTCTATCAACAGCCGGCCGCTTTGTAAACTTATCAAATACACCCTGTACAGAACAAAAGAAGGCCCTAAAGTCACAGGCAGCGAAGACTGAACAACGCTGGAAGAATTACAAAGTGCCTTACGATCCTTAAAAAATAACAAGTCCCCAGGAATTGGTAACATCCAAGCAGATCAACCAAGAAAGCGAACAGCAGCAGCACACAAAACTTACTATGCTGCATTTAGAACGAAAAAAAACCCGAAATTGGGAGGAAAGCATTGTCTCCCCAATACACAAGAAAGGTAAAAAATTCAATCGTGAAAACTATAGAGGCAAATCTCTTTTAAGCAGAGTATATAAACTAATAACAAACATATTAAATCCAGATTTTAAATCGAAGCAGAAACAGCAATTAAAGAATACCAAGCTGGATTTAGAAGAAATAGGTAAACAATGGACCAACTATTTTCTGTAACATATATGACTACAAATAAATGCAGACAAGAGCAAGATTCTAATTCAATCTAAGGTGAAACCACACCAACTTGGGAAGATAACTTTGAACTGGGAAACAAATTTAACTACATCCCACCGTCCGCGAAGAATAAACGGTGCATTATAGAGCATACTTTTCACTACTGCCAGTAATGAAATCCGAACATCCACAGAAAAATCAAAATAAGAATCTACAAAACGATCATACGCTCAATAGTTACGTATGGATGTGATGATCTACAGATAAGAGGGATACATTTGAGAGAAAGTTCTTCGATGGATATACGGCCCTATAATAAACCTAAAAGATTCGTATAGTGTGAAAATCAACGTAAATTTACAGCAATAAATAAACAAAGCTACGTACATTCTTATTTTCAACATGATACAATCTCTGTAGTGCAATGAAGGTCCTGCGGCTGGCAAGCATTACGAAAAAATAATGAAATTAAAGATAATATTGCTAGATCGTTAAATTGATCAGTAACTTTTTATTTATTAGCCGCCAAAATAGTCAAGTCAACTCGACCTAGCCTCATATGTGCGATAACTGACAACTTAACAACAAATGTCAAATAATAAACATATTGAAGTACTAGATGCTTAAGACGATAAATTAAATTTCTTTCAAAATTCTTTTAAAACAATTAGTGGATGAGCGATTTTTTAATATTCATTACTTGTTAAAACAATATAAACATTCACATCAAGTTTTTATATGAAAAGTTTATATTAATTGCAGTTTTTGTGAAAATATATTTCAGAAGTAAAGTACGGACTGTTACCACTAGTTGATCAACGAATTTAAGGAGGTAGCAATTTGTGTTTGTTTTAAATGATTTGGTGGATCATTCGTAATTTGCCCGTATTTGTTGGGTGCATGTTCTGACATCCATTTAAATTGGCAAAATAAAATGCATTTTTATGAATATGTAATTAAAAATTTAAGGAAAATACCAACTTGAAGATGGTCCCAAATGCGAAACATCGATAATGTAGTTCCCTTATACTTCGGCAGATAAAACTTGGTTTTTCGCTTTCGAGGCAGCTCGGATTTTTTCGTTATTCTGTGTCGTAGACGTCGTGTGAGTCGTAGCGTGCGGTGTGCGGTCAGAATTTTTAAAGTTTTTTGGCAAAGTTAATAATTTGTTTATTAATTAAATCAAAATAATTTAAGCGTTTTTGTTCCTTAATATAGAAAAATATATAATTAAATGTAAGTAAATTTCATCGACCAAAAAAAAAATTGTATAATAAATTGTAGAATTTTCTTTTCTGGCTTTTAAATGGGCGACACATAAGTCTGCGCAAAGAAATGTCACTGTCAATCACAGAATTTGACTTGAATTTAATTAAAATAAAAGTTACCTAACGCAATAATTTTCATAGTAACGAAATATAACCATTTGCCGTCTATACTTTCGCCATATATATACCGGCAAACTGATAAAAATTTCTCCATTTCATTTTGATTACGTAACGTGAAAATTTTTTTCCTCGACAGCCTGACATGGAACTTGCTAAGAAGAGGTCAATTATCCATTCTGTACCTCAATTGGGGAATTTCTATGTGTTGTTTCTATAATGCAGATATTTTTGGTGATGCAATTGGATGTAAAATCTTTGAAATAGGAGCAAAGCCCTCTTATCTAGAAACGTGATTTTTATTATTTTTTTGGAAGATAAAAGCGTGACGTCACGAATTCTCGCAAATCGATATTGCTACGAAGTGGTTCTTGGACTAGATTTTCCCCATTGAAAATGTTATAAGCTCCTTCTATAATTATAGTTTTGTTTCTAATGTCGTCTATACATTTTTAAACAACGTATCTAGGACAGAAATAGAAAGAAACCTGCGCTGCATTTTTTGTGTCTTTTTTTTATTTTATTGAATAACTATTAACAAAGTATAGAAGAATATTTTTTCTTGAACAATTACACAAAAAATAAATAATTTTAGAACGTCATATTTACCATTCGCTTGTTTCAAATGCGAAGCAAACATTTGGCAACGTTTATCATCGGGGCATCTTCATTGCCTCTTCAAGAAAAGCAAACGCATTCGAGCTGAACAACGAGTTTAATTTTATCATGGTACGAACGAAAGCAGAAAGTAAAGACGGTTGAGTTCTCTTCAGGTGCGGTGTGGTCTTGGCGGCGGTTAAATGGATTAGAAGAAAAACAATATCTTTTTCTATGTACATATCCTCTTTGGAGTTTTAATTTTAGAAAAGAAGATCGTGTCTGCGGAAAAGTTATTGAACCCTAGCCTTGACCTCTTCGATGATCATAAATTATGGGAAAAATTTCTCTATATATTGGCGCATTTTCCACGTGTTTATTTGTGTGGCGTATTTTTATTTAATCGGTATTTTTTTAAATATTAATACTTGAGGGGTGTGTCTCTCTATTTTTAGTTTGTTTCCTTAAACAAATATTCAATATTATTTCGCAGTTTTTTGGCCTTGTTTTTTCATAAATTCGATGTTGCGTAATTACATATGTTGACGTGGTTTTAAAATTTTAGAATTGATTTTTTTTATATAACGACTAGTAACGATCCAGCTCCTACTGTTTGGTATTTTAAATTTGCAATCCTGGCCTGTTTTTTGCCTTGTCCGTGTACGAAAGTTGGAATCAACACACGGGTCGACAAAAACGAAACCGATTTGGAACTAGTTTGCAACTGGTCGCGTGCGACTGTTCTTGCCGGTCGCAAGCTGTTTCAGTTGCGTGGTTGCACTTCATCTGAACTACTTGACATATTGCCAAATGTTCGTGACTAAAAACTTGGTGGGAACAGAACACCGATTGATCCAAAATCAGTTGCGTTCGGGTGTGGACAAAGGTTTCATTTTGATTGAAAATTGGTTGTGCGAGTGACTATTGTAAAAGCAGTTTGCAATTGGGATTGCAAATCAGTCGACTCGTGTGCGGAGGGCCTTAGGTACCGAATCAAATCTCCAATATAGGTCTTGGTAAACCTCGCCAAAATCCCTAAAAAGAGTTTTCAAAGTACCGGCGTTTGATGTTGGCGAGGGGAAATTGTTCGGCTGACCTGTTCCTCTATACCGCTTTGTGTAGCACGCAATTATCAATCTGGCTGCATGATGAGGAAAGAGAGCTCCTTCGGGCAGTTTTCGACCAACTTGAATGTTATACGGGCTGAGCCTAATGCCTTTATGACTGCTTGGCTATATGATAACAGGATTATCCTGACTGCTGACCTTGGATATGATTGACTCTATTGCTAGGCAGGGTGAAATATTTACTCGAATTTGGATCCGTCTGTGTACAGGACAACATCATGGTCCTTGTCGGGTTGAAAATCTTCCCATTCCTCTCTGGATATTGAGGTCCCTCCCGAAATTTAATTTTGCGACCATGTAGTCGGTGGCCTTTCTACCATTTCCTGCGATAAAGAGGGCAGTATATTTCCCGTAGTTCTTCTGGACCCAGCTACCCGCTTGTCGTAGCCTTAGGGCTATGCATGCCCCCTGCTGCCTGATGTATTTATAAATCAGGTGGCAGCAGGTAGATGGGTTTGACTCAGTCTGGATCTGTTATGCTCTTTTGCGGGAGCGGTCCACCATACGGCGGAGCCATATGTCGGCATTGGTCTAATCACTGCCGTGTATAAGCAGGGTTGGAAGCACAAAAGTCGTTTCAACTCATTTGTTACAAGTTTTAAATAGAAAAATTCAATGGTGTGGCTTCAAACCCCATCTCTTGCTAAAGGTATGGTTATAGGCATAGAAACCTGCATTAAGCGGGAGTCGCTTTGCCACGTCTTCCGTTCTCCGTGGTCCGTTTCCTGTCAAAGTTGATTACAATGTTTTAGTACTGTTTGGCAAAGGAAAGCTACCAAGATAAACTGTTTGTCCCTCATCAATAAAACATGAAAAAACAATACCTTTATCTGTAAAAATTCTCCTACAAATAATTGCAAATATCAATATCATCAATAATTACACGATGAAACTGCAGCTACATCAAAAATTTAACAGCGTTTTGTTGAAAATTGATTAAATACAAATTTTCATGTTTCAACCATCAAGATAAGCTTTGACCTACTTGCAGTTAAAAACGTAAACAATCTATTATGCTGTAGTATTTCCTAATAGGTTGTAAAAAATGTCTAGAGCAGCATGTGAATACCTCTTAGAAATTAGTTAATTATTTCTATTTTGTTGCAGTCACATACGTCATTTAGGTTATAATCGTATTTTTTAGGTTATAATCGTCATCAGATATTGTAAATTAAGCATCCAATTTACTCTCCTTATTTAACTCGGTTACCAAAACATCTAATCTGTTATGTATTTACATGAGAATAAAATTGCAAATTAGGTGACGTCGTATACCCTTCTGCTAGATAACAATTCGAAAGCCCAGTTTCACTGTGCGAGCTTAGACACATTTTTAGCTAAAGCACGCACTGTGAAACTATAGATGAGAAGCTATAATGGCGATGTAATCTTAGTTATGGAGAGCCCGCAAACTGAAATGGTTATTTTTGTTTGGCGACAGATTCCTAATAAATCAGCAGCGAAATAATAACAGTTTAGGATAATGGCATTTTTTAACACTTTAACTGTTGTTGTTCTTTAAAGGGGCAAATAAAAAAGAAACAATATTTTAGGCAAATTACAATTTTTGTTTAATCTATGGTTAGCAGCGCTGACGACAAAAACGTACAATGGTAAGTGAGTGAATTATACTATCTCGCTATAAACAGTGCAGCGTTATGATCGTAGGCTACTTAATAACTTTTCCCTGCGCAGAACAAATAATCCTAGGTCTAGATCGCATACTCAGCTATAACTGTTAGGTCTACAACTTAAAACTCAAGTCAGCGATAATGTTGAATTGATAATGGTCCACTGTAATGGCTAAACAAAGAACCATTTCTTTTTGTTTTGTTAATAATATTTCTTATCGGAAATATTTGCAAGGATTGTCTTCAACGTTTCAAGCTTAGCGTATTTGTTACAAATGAAAATGCAGACCAGCATAAAAGCGAAGATACAAAACTGCAAGCATTGTTAGATGGAATTGTGTGTTTCACATGGCACAATCAATTAACGTACAGAAACGTGGAATGTTATTCAGGCAGCAATTTGCAAGCTCTATAGTGTACTAGAAGCAGGAAGCTAGATAAATCTTTCTCAGACGTCGGTGAGTACAAGAATCGTCGATTCAATTGAAAGGAAAATGAAAAAAATTTGGATTAAAAACTACATTTCGATTTATTTACTCTATAGATAGAGGTTTCTGATAATCCTTCGAAGCATTCATTGAGACACTTTGTGGTTCTGAACGATTTGGCGAAGTTCTGAGAGACATCTCACAATGAGCGGATACCGAAGCCGACCGACTACTTCTAAAATGTCCCTAATAGTGGCTATTTCCTTCGTTGAAACAATTCTAGCTTTCAGAAGCGTGGGAATTGTGCAATCTCTTTGTAGTGGTAATGTCCTTTAGGAAACTTTTCCTCGACACTTAGCCACGACGCGTGCGAGACGCGGAAACAATAGCTTTTATTACAATTTAGCTTGTATCAAATTTTGTTACTAATTTTCACATATTTGTTGGAAATGTATACTTATATTGGAAAAAATATTTTCTTTTAATTATATTTCATTAAATTAATAAAAATTTGTTATAATTACAGATGGCACCACCATCATATTCAGATCTTGGAAAGCAAGCCCGCGATATCTTCGGCAAAGGCTATCACTTTGGATTATGGAAATTGGATTGTAAAACAAAAACCGATTCTGGTATTGAATTTTCAACTAGCGGTCATTCAAATCAGGATAGCGGCACTGTATTTGGTTCATTGGAAACTAAATATCAAGTAAAAGATTACGGTTTAACATTCACTGAAAAGTGGAACACAGATAATACACTTTTCACTGAAGTAGCCGTCCAAGGTTTAGTAGAAGGATTAAAGCTTGCTTTTGAAGGCTCATTTGCCCCCCAATCTGGGTAAGATTTATAATATTAAAGTCGGAATTTTAAACTAAAATTTGTTTCTTTAATCTATAGGAATAAGAATGGTAAATTCAGAGTAGGTTACGGTCATGATAATCTTAAAATTGATTCTGATGTCAATGTTGACTTGGCGGGACCATTAATCAACTTCTCATCAGTATTTGGCTATCAAGGTTGGTTGGCTGGTTACCAAACCGCTTTCGACACCCAAAACTCAAAGATTAAAACTAATAATTTCGCTTTGGGTTACACAACTGGTGATTTTGTTCTTCACACAAGCGTGTATGTAGTTTTTATTTTTATAATTAAAAGTTTTTGTTTTTAAATATTTTGTTTTTCTCAACAGGAATAATGGTCAAGAATTCACTGGCTCAATCTTCCAAAAATGTAACGATAAAGTAGATTGCGGTGTTCAATTGTCATGGACATCTGAATCTAACGCAACAAAGTTCGGCATTGGAGCTAAATACAATCTTGATAAAGAAGCTTGCCTTCGTGCTAAAGTTAATAATGCCAGCCAAGTTGGTTTGGGATATCAACAAAAACTTCGCGATGGTAACTTTTTCTTCTTTTTTTTTAACTGTATCTTATTTAATAAAATTAATTTGTGTTCTTTCAGGTGTAACTATAACATTGTCAACACTGATTGATGGTAAAAACTTCAATGCTGGTGGGCATAAGATTGGTGTAGCACTTGAATTGGAAGCCTAAATATTCACTCAGTAAATTTAATTAAAAAAAACAGTTAATCTACAGAAAAAACTTAAAAAAAATGTTAAGATCTAAAGAGAAGTCAGAAATAAACTGCCTACAAAAAAATGTTTAACAATTTGAAATTCTCCGAAAAGAGAGCAGTTTTTACAAAAAAAAAACAATAATGAAACAGAAAGAATTAAAAGCAACCAAATAAGAAAATTATTTGTGGACCCATTCTCTGGCTAATATTCATCTTAAGTTAAATTTTAATAAAATTCCATTGTATTCGTCTTAACTAAAAGAATGAATCATTTAAGTTTAAGGGATTCGCATCGAAAACGCATTTAATAAAGATGTTAACATCTTTGAAAACAAAACAAAAAAAAAGAATATATCGTCGTTTCTGTCATTTCGTCAATTTTTATTAAACCAAGTTCGGGGAAAACCGATTATTTTTTTTTTAATTTTTTTTTAGAAACTATTGGGAATAAACTTAATTTCATTTTTGAGGCAATATCATTTCATCCTAATAAAGTCTAACTTATAGATAAATGAGTTTTTTAATACTATATTAGGCAAATGTTAATTGGTAACTAATATTGCATAGTTCATAAATGTTTATGTTCAATTATCACAAAAAATGTATCTTAGACCAAAAATTTCCTCCACGGTGATTATATTGGCTGATTATAATGCGCTAAATGTTCACTATTATTTATCTAACATTTGTTGAAGGGAAAAGGTTAAAGAGGACGGCGAAATACGCTCTACGTGAGATCTGCGTCGCATTGATAGCTATTTCGAAACAACCTTGGCGAAAAGTTGTTTAAATAAATAAACACGTTCACGTGAACTCTCAAGGGTTGTTTTAAACAAGTCCAAGGCTTTGGAATTGAATAATTTTATTTCTGAACAAGTAACGTTTCTCTTTTCTACATCATTTCCTTGAAGATCTATTCTACATAATCTTGAAATTAGGAGTAGGGTGAGTGCCGGAGCAATTCGTGTTGTATTTAAATCAATTATCCTGATGCAAATGCAGATGAATGTGTTGTGGTGTTCCGTGATTGATTATTTTACTTTTGTAAAGGATGTCGGCATTTGAATAAAGAAAATGGTCGCTATTCGTTTTCCGACCGACGACGACGGTACTGTTTTTGCTTTGGATGGACCATTTCCATTTTTTACTGAGTTTCGATGAGAGTTCAACCAGAGTAGAATCCGACCGACACAGTTAAGAGTTTTCGTTAAGGTTTTCAACTCGGTTCAACTCAACTGAACTTGAGTTCAGGCACACCACTGAAAACGGCACACTGGCAAAGTTACAAAAAGTGAAAATGTCGCGCCTCGCTTGGACGTAAGAAGACTTGATATTTAATAAATACTTTAAAAGAAGAAAAATCTATAATAAAGTTAATTGATGGAAAAAGATGGAGCAAGACGGAAGACGGAAATGGAACGCTTCGAGTTAAGTCCTTCAGTTCAAGTGTCATTTCAACTCAACCACAAGTCCTCTCGACTCCCATGGAAACTCGGTAATTGTCTCACTGCTTCGATTATCACCAAGCATGGTCGGAATTACCATAGAATACATTTAAGTTGGAAACAGATACAGGCGTTGCGTGCTTGGACAGATAGTGTAGAAGTGTGTGCATTCAAATGCGACCTGGGGCTGGATCCGGCAAGCGTGAAAAGGACTGTGTGCATACTTGTGGAATCCCGCCCCTGATGTATAGTTGCGTGAACCGAATGGACGTAACGCAAAAGTTGGTCTACTTTTAAATGTTTCCGCATGCCGCAAATGTCCAAACCCAAGAAACACATGGGCTCGTTTCTTAGACATTTTGGTTGTGTGTGAAAGCCGGGACGGGACGCAAGTACGCAATTATGTGACAGTGAAAACTCGTCGCATACTAGCCAGCTGCGTAGACTTGGCAATATCGCAGTATCGGCTGCAGCGGTTTGATTTTTTGAATGATGTGCTGCCAATTCTGCGCAGCTTGCTAAATTATCGAAGCAGCCTATGTATGTATAGGAGAAAGGAGAGCTCCAGCTTGCATCTGATGTGAAGATCCAGCAGCCTTTCCATCGTTTTTAAAATAAAAGAGGTTAATCTGATAGATCTATACGATTTAGGCAGCTACAGGGACATGTTGCCCTGTTTAAGGATAAAAACCACCACGACTTTCCTCCAGATGGTTGGAATGTACCTCCAATTGAAACTGGCTCTAAAGAGACAGACCCGGTTGGCGAGAATCAGATCGCGGCACCTTCGAATGAGTGCCGGAAAAATTCCATCACCTACCGGGGGATTTCTAGGGTTGAAAAGAGGCCACTGCTCATCTAACCTTATCCCGGTCGAAGATGTTTCCAGAAAGGCTCAGGGAATAACGATCTTGGATGGTCCTATGACTTTATACCCAGCATCCAGTCCAGGGTATGAGTGCTCTGGGGGATTAAATGAGTATCCACACACATCAGGGGCGTGCCCGGGAAGTTAGATTTTTGCTACGGGCCGGACACGGACATGTGTGAACGAGTTCATATAAAATGTACGCACCAATATATTTTGAACCCCTGACGGAACACTACTATGTGTGGATACTCCTTTACTCGTTCACACATGTCCGTATCCGGGCACGGGATCGTTCACACATGACAGAACACGGCCCTGTGACGTCCCGGCCACGGGCCTGATATGTGTGGATATTCCTTAATTTTGGAAAGAGCAGGCGTTTCAAGGGTTCTTCATGGTTACTCATGGCTCATACACATCTTTCTTTTGTAGAAGGCCCACTCCGTTGAAGGAGTTTTTGGAGTGGGAAAATACTGACGTTTTTTCTATATGTAAATGAATTCCTAGATTATAGTTTGTGCGAAGAATTAGGCCGACCAGATATATCTTTTTAGTGAATTTTAATTAGGTTCCAGAATGTGTAATTTTTTTTAAGTGAATGTCGCCGCCTGCCCTTTCAATTATGACGTCAATGATCGCCTCCTGGGGCCGTATTTGGTTTCTCGAGTCGATATCGACTTCTGTCGATAATTAAAAACTGGCATTTGGCGACACGATATCGACAACCTTCTCGTCTCGATAAAGACGTTTGACGTTTATTAAAAGGCTCAATTTATGCATACAATAAACTTTTAATAGTTTCTTTTTTAATGAAATATACGCGGTTGGCTGCAATTGGTTTTCTATGGCAGCGCTTATCTGTCGATTTGATCGTGATGTCAAATATGAAACTTGGAGAAAATCGAGAAGCTTTTTTTGTCGAGTCGATCCATCGACTCGAGAAACCAAATACGGTCCCTGTAGCTGTGCCAATTGCTCGGCTGCAAGGGGTGGTTTAGCATATCAGTCGAGATGAGGCCAAGCTTGACACGGCTTACCACCTGGCTAAAGGTGTGGCGAGCGAGCCTTTGCTCAACTTGGTCCTCTTCTGTTCCGTGCGATCCGGTGTTTCCCCGTCTGAGCAAACTCTTTTCAGTTGTTTTCCGGTAGGGCTTTGCCTGGGCTTCTCTAAAGCGCTTCCTTTGGCGATTGTTGAGCTTGTAAAGCTCCATCTGTTCAAAGGCTCGGAAAATGATTGTAGCTCTAGATCTAACCGAGCACACACTGACCGAGTCTGCGTCTAAAGGTTCATATTCAGGGGCTTACAACCCGTCTGCTCAACATGCGCTGGTTAAGGCAGTTGTTTTCCGACTTGCGTGCCCAATGGCTCCCCTAGTTGAGGCAATTGGAATCTCTGGTGTTCCCAATGGTCACCTTAGGTGGACCTACATCATGAGTATTCGGGAAAGTAGGTCACCTACAGCGAGCCCGTATATTGTGAGAAGGCTAATTGAAACTGGAGGGCGCCAGGTATCCACAGTTCGTATATTAGTGATTAAGCACCCCATTGGCTTTGCATCTCTCGGTATATCACCACATTAGATTGAGGTAATTTTTTCTTAGAGAATGGTATTCTCTGCGTAAGAATACCATTAGCTTAGTTGTAATGTATTTTTACAAGTAGATTTTGTACCTTTACTAATAACGTGCCTAAAATAATATAAAATGTGTTCCTTAAATAAAACTTATAACCTAAAAATAAAAATAAATTACTTTGGCACATGATATTTATTCCAAAAAAAAAGATATTTATATTTTCTCAATACCCAAAAATATGCTGGATTTATCACAGAATGTCGTCACATTATAAAAAAAAATTCTAGTATCTAAACATTATAAAATACTCCACGGCTATAAGAGAACAACCATCATTATATCAAAAATCTAGACTGCATCACATAACAATAATTATTAATAATAATAGTAGTTAGGAAAAATCCACTAAGAAATTCGCTAGTACTTTTTCCGTTTTTTTTCCAAATACAGACTCGCGAATTTTTTTAGTAATTATTCTCGACTCAACGCAATTCTTTCATCTTAATATGTTAATGTTGCTCAACTAGCTAGCGGGTGAGGGATTCTGCAATAGATAAAAATCTCAATAATATAATTATTCATTTCGATATAAATCTAACTTTATTCACTTTGCCCTTTGATCCAGGTGCTTCCGATAATAAGTATGCCAATGTTGCAGCTTGACGCTCTCTTCTACGTATAGTCTCATCGAAACATTCCTTTGGCAAGAATCTGTGAATAATTGATGTTATATAAATATATAGAAGTACACACTGATTGATATTTTTGTGTAAATAATGTACCTATGTATAACTGGTGAAATTAGTTTTGGATTTATTTTCTTCAGGTCATTAGGTCCAGTTAGGAAAGAAACAATAGTACCAATGATTATAACAGTGAAGACACCTATGGGACTAATCCAATGGAATGACAGGCGATAAATAGGAAATACATCAGATTCATCTGGATAATTTCGCAATAAACTATATCTTGCTTCCTCGGTCATATTTGTTTCACATCCATCTATAGATCCTGGCAATTTATGTGGCGTAACTATACCAGCAGCTAACGCATATTGAGTTCCAAATGACACCCAACCAGATAAGAAAGCACCACAAATTGCGCCAGCAATTACACCTTTATTATTGCACCATGGCACAAGCATACCAAGTGTAAACATACCAAATGTGGTACCAGCTGCAATTGCTGATAATGAAGTAGCAACAACAAGAATTCCGCCAAGTTTTTCAATGACGACTAAAAGAGCCATTGACAGAATACCAAGAATTAGAATGCTTCCTTTGACTAAAAATGCTGCTCCCCTTTCGGATAGTTCAACCTTAAAGAGGCCTTTAAATATATCCTCGAAGATAACAGCTGCTGTTGAATTTAATACGACCGAAAGTGAGCTTAATGCTGCCCCAAATACACCAGCTATAAAAAGTCCTGGAATTCCAGGAAGGTGACCAACTGTTTGCATTACATAAACTGGAAGAAGTTGATCGTCAGCCTGAGAAAAAATAAAATGATTAAGATATATAATCCCACATATACTTTATTGTTATTATAAAAAGACCTACTTGTACAAGTCCTGAAGTCAAAGGATCACAATCATAATATGCAGCATATACCAACAGACCGGAATAGCAGCAGACCGATATAAATGATATAACACCCATAACAAATATTAGCACTGATCTTCTTATCTTCTTTAGAGAAGGTAATGACATATAACGCTGTACCATTGTTTGATTAACGGCATTAAATGATGTCCAGTATATAAATCCACCAATTGTAACGCCCCAAAATGTGTGACGTTCATACAATGACGGTGAGAAGCTGTTAGGTAAAAAATTGTTATAAGTAATAAATATGTTATAAATATCGTAAGAACCTTACTTAAAGAAACTTATTCTGCCACCCTCATTAGCACGTTCGAATACTTTTCCAGGTCCGCCGAGAGCGATAGTGCCAAGTAGAGCTACAACAACAGCAGATAAAAACATTATAGATATTTGCCAAGCATCTGTAGCAACAACGGCTTTTATTCCACCCTAAAAAGTAGAATTTGTTTATAATAATATCCTAGAAATTTTAATATATTTTCCTTACAATAATTGTGTAGAAGACGCAAACGACACATATGACTCCACCGACCACATACAAGTTAAATCCAGTTACTGTAAGATTAAAATAAATTATTGAAGTCTACTGAAATGTGTAAAGAAGCAACTTATACATATAACGTTGATATAAAATTACAGGTGCCTCAAGGAGCTCGATGCCAACAAAGCCACTGGACCCGACAATATACCCCCTTCGTTTAAATAAATGCGCCTCACCTTTGGCTTTACCTCTGCGCAAACTTTTTGCCCTATCATATTTCTCCTGAGTTTACCCAGACTGTTGGAAACTTGCACATGTTCAGCCTATATCGATAAAAGGTGACTCCAGCCTTCCCTCCAACTAGCGCCCAAAACCATGGAGACGATAATCAACAAAAAGCTTATGGGATATCTAGAATCCAAGCTACTTATAAACGACAGACAGTATGGCTTCCGACAAAAACGATCCACTGGCGATCTTTTAGTTTTCCTTACACACCTCAACCGAAGTTCACATAGATTTGGTGAGTCTAGTCTGGTTGCTCTAGATATCTCCATGGCTTTCGATAGAGTTTGGCACTTAGCCCTGTTAGCTAAACTCAAAGCTATTGGAGTCGAATCACTTCTACAGAAGTGGATTGAGAGTTTCCTTTCCGACGGTTCAATCACCCCATCTCTGCGGGGGTCCCCCAGGGATCAATTTTATCGCCTGCCCTATTTCTTATCTTTATAAATGACCTACTTTCAATCCCCTCCAACCTACTTCTCAGCTTCGCTGACGACGGTACCCTGCGCTACTCTTACGGCTTCGACAATGCAAGACAAGCACGTGTCAAATCCTGTCTTGATGATCGTCAACGAATGTCCAACTCATAAATAAAGACATTGAACATTCTAGGTTGGGGAAGCAAGAATCGTGTCGAATTCAACCCCACCAAAACCAAGTACTGTCTTATTTCCAATAAAAAGTGCAAGACCTTTCCATCCGTGAAAGTAGGTGAAGTTGCACTAATGGCCGACCGATCCCTACACATCTTAGGCGTTACATTAGCCAAAAGACTTGCGATGGAATGACCACATATTCCAAATCGTCAAACAAGCATCCCAGTGCTTGGGATTTCTTAAGAGGTGCAAGTTCCTCCTCCAGCCTAATTAATTTTACATGCTACAATTCATTAACAATTACCTTGATTAAACGCAATAGCTGGAACGTATATGATAATTGGAAGAAATAATAACTAAAAAAAAAATATATATTAATGAATCAAATTTGATTAGATTTTATATATTTTACCTCATCCAAAACAAACATAATTGAAGCAAACGTTCTTATAAGTGGACAAAAACGTAATTCAAGATACTGAAAATAAAAAAATAATTAATTGATAACATATTATGTATATATAAATTTATCTTATTGCAGATGCTTTAAAAGATAGTGTACACTTTGAAATGCGAAATCGATTTTTGAGAAGGGGTGTGTCGTTTTTATTTTTAAATAATTTTGGAAATTAATAAAGTGAAGGTCAAGTTTCACAATTGTTATAAGAATTTTTCTTGTAGCTAACATATAGGGTGGTTTGAATGAAAAGCACCGAATAGCACTATTTTTTGTAGTTCTACCGGATCGGATCGTTGGTGACTTAAAATTTTTAGTAAGATGGCTGCCAAAAGCATTGCGCTCAGAACACTTAATCTAAAACGGATCTTTTCTCTTTGAATAAAATGTCGCTTGGACTCATCCGCCCCAAAGTCCAGATTTGGCTTCATTTGATTAACTGAATCAACTATAGTCTACGGCAGGTAGACGAAATGGCAAAGGATGATTTTTGTCGTCAAGACCCTAGAACGCATGGTAGACCTTTACTTCCGAAATGCTATAGCAGAGGTACCAATGTCTTCCTCTCAGTATACATATTGCAAGAGAAAATCGATTGGCTCCGCACTGCATAAAGTAGTACGTGCGATATAATACAACCAATTTACCTTGGCCACCTTTCTGGACATAGAAGGCGCTTTCAACAAAAGTCAGTGCATCCTCTTCATACTAAAAACTAGAATCACCCACAGCAGCTTAGGCAACAGCAGAGTGGTAAAGACGGCGTGTCGTAGCACACCCAAGGGAGGACTTTTCTTGCCGCTGCTATTTTCACCTATAGAAAAAAATCCCTAATTTACAATTACTACAATTATGGGCGTGTACTGAGCCTATTCTGATCAGCTAAGTACTTTCGCTTTATTTTGGACCAAAAAGTGTACTGCAGGCTCAACATCGAAGAAAGGGTAAAGAACGCCAGTAAGCAGACCTTCGGCAAGAGATGAGATTTGAAGCTACACATGGGTCGCTGGATCTACGTGGCAGTGATTAGACCGCTGACATACAACTCCCGTGTTCCGTCCTTGCAAAAGAATGTAAGAAATCCAGACTAGACCAAGCCCAAAGAGTGTAATGTTGTGTAGTTATGGGCTCTGTGTACAACGAATGTGATTCTAGATCTGCTGCCACCTAATCTATATATCAGGCAGCAACAGCAAGCAGACTGCAAGGGCCTGAGGCCACGAGAAGCGGGCTGCTGAGCAGAGAAGACGTATGGACAAAGAAATATACTGGCAGGTTTCAATGTCCAGATCTCTACCAGAAAGAGATGGGAAATCTTCCATCTTACAAGAGTTATATGACGTAGTTCTAATCATAGATGGCTCCAAATCAGAGGCGGGTGTATGAACTATTGTTTTCTCGCCGTTGATGAACCTCCAAAAAATTTATAGAAAGACAATCGAATAATGTTCCTTGCCGTAGTATGGCTGTTGTAAGGATCAAATACCGTGCATTTGGAAAGCTTCTCTTACAAAACTTGCCAGAGATTTCGAAGTTTAAAGTGAGAGATATGGTCCGATGTCTGAATATGACAGGCTGGATTTTAAAAGTCACTCCAAGCACACTGACATGCACTTATGCACAGCCTTTTTACGATTACGGTTACAAAACTTTGTTCTTTCAGTGCTAATTATGTCGATTCGTTGGTTTGGCAAGCGGCAGTAGCAATATAGTTAATTTTAGTCTTTATTACCTTTAGATAATGTGGAACTTGATTTTACAGAGTATAGCCTTGCGGAAACACCAACCAACGTTAGCAAATGAAGCCAAAATGTCTATTGATTATAAATTTCTTTTTAAAATTGCAATTCTACACAGAAAATTATGCAATAAATAAACTGAATTGTTGATAATATTATTTATAGCATATTGCAATCTCAATCGATTAAATTTTGGCTAGACTTTAAACTTATGTTTTTTTCTTAAATTATCTACTAACTGAAAATCGAAGCCCGATTTGAGGAAATAGAACAACAAAACAAAAATACAAATCATAATCAAAATATTCAATTCATGGTGGCCTTACAAGTTCATAGTCCTTTACTCTTGGCGGCCAGCATGAAATATGTAAGTCACGAGCCACACTAATAAAAAAAAATTAAGATTGCGAAAGTAATCGAAGAATTTTAAGAAGGAGTGTCACATTATAATGAATAAATATTTTGATTACTTGACTTGACCAAGACTAAATGAAAATGATAAGAAATTGAATAGAAATTTGTATTGTAATGAAATAAAAAAACAATTGAGACATTGCGTCAATTGCAAGTTGAGAAGATAACAAATAAAGGTTATGCTCATGATCATATTAAACGCTGTTCATAGTCCATAGTAATTGTGATAGTTTAATTTATTGTTTTCCTAATTTAAAACTTACTTCATACGATGATCCAACTTGCAGTACAGAGAATACTGGTACGTAAACGTGGCTTATTGCAATACCCATAAAGAATATGGAAAATGCTATTAACCAATACTGAGTTCCAAAATTATATATTTCGGCTGGTGTTCCAAGCATTGTAACACCTGAGATATAACTGAAATAAATATTTAATTTAATATTATTTTTACATTTTATATTAATTATAATTAATTTTATTTTACCTTGCAACTAAGCTCATCGCGACAGGAAATGATTTCATTTTTCTTGAGCCTAGAAGATATTCATTCATTGAAGATGATCCAAAATCAGTTCCCATAGTCCTTGATGAAAATGATGGCATTTGTGAAAGGTTTGGTGTAGTAAGACTAGATTTCCTCCTTTTTGTTTATATATATAACAAAAAAATTTTGTATTTATTTCATCAATAGTAATAAGTTTTTTTTAGTAAAACAAACCAGTATCCGAAATACACCCCGATGGCTGCTGATAGTGCAATCATACTACCAAAAACCGTGTAATCAATAAAGTGGAGTTTTGTGATACCCATAACACCATACATCCTGAAATATTTGATTTATTATTAATTAAGTATTAATTTAAAAGAAGATATAAAAAGTAAATAATATTTGTTTTTTTTTTCTTCGTAAATTGAATTAGACTTAAAAGTATTATGTAATATTACGAAAATTTAATTAATATCAACATTTTAATGTGGAAAAAGATCTATCTACAAATCTATCTACATTTTAATGTGGAAATATGCTACTCCTACCGATGGATTAATGTTCTACCAACAATAGCCAACAAGACAATGGTTTATAGATGCTTCGAGTTGTAAAGAAATTATAATTAGGTGGGGAAAATTGACAAGGCGAAGGACCATCTTATTGAATGAGAGTTGACAATCTTTGAGATGTTAGCCGGATATCTTAACTGATGGACTACCGATGATTAAGGGGCTCTTAACGGGTTGGTATACGATTGAAAAACACTTGATAAAATCTATTTCTTGCTCAGAATTCTTGTTATATTTTAATTACCAACAGAATTATATTACACCACAACCTGAAAAGGCAGTGTATCCACTTTATTATATTTTTATTTAAGTGGGTTTTTAGTTTGGTTTGTAAGGTGAGAATTTTCGAAGATCAAGTATTTATAACAATACAAATATTTGAAAAATTTTGGAAAAAAATTCCCGGACTATAGTACGGCTAATGTCCTGCACTCCTGCTGCGGTTCAGAATGAAAGAAATAAAAAGCAGTACTAAATGGAACAATTAGCATCTTCACAAGAAACATGCAGAAAGTACCCTTCACAGATAGAACCCACACACCTGCTTGCAATTTGTTTACCGGCTCGACAGATCTACAGAGACAGCCATATTTAAGCAAAATAGGAATGGTAGTTGATTGCAGCTATCGGTTCAGCTATTAAACAAAACCGAGCCGTTTGCGACTACCTATACCTTTATTTTATTTTTAACAGCCTTCGAGCATGTGGTGTATATTGAAATTGTTAGAATGAATGAAACATTTGCAAATCAGTTTTGGAACTACGGCTCTGTTCACACATGTTCTCCATACATTTGGCAATATTTTTTTCTTGTTTGAACAGCATTTTTATTTGTTTATAAATAGAAAAGCAGAATGTGCCAATTTCCATCCTTCTTACTTCCTATTTTTCATACGATATAAACTATGTACATAGAAATGCTATACCCGAGTTACACTTGTGCTCCAACCTCAATGACTAATTAGACAAGCAAACAAATAACATCAAGGAAATCCATTCAATATTCAGAAAATATAAACCAACATTTCATTTTTGCATGTTTTCAAAATTACTTCTCTATCATGTGACAAAAAAAAATAAATAAGATCAAATAAAAATGAAAAATTGATTAAAATGCAAAAATTTTCCATTCACTTTTTGTGACTGCAAATAAAATGTGTAACAGAGACCAATAGCACAAAATCTGGTTTTTTATATTAATAATTGCATTCAAGTTTAAATGCAAATCTTTAAATTAACAAAAAATAAATAAATAGAATGTAACACAAGAAATGCAAATTTTTCGGATTTTTTTTTGCAGCTGGATATATTCACATTAATAAATTTTTTATTTTGCACCGAAATTCTATTCAAGGTACAAAATCGTACGATATGATTTTATTGGATTCTTCATTATAATAATAATACTTAAAAAAAAAAAATTTTAAATTATTAGTTTTAATATTATTGAGGAATTTTGTTTTGAATTGTACAGAAAAATACTAGTTTAAAAAGAATTTTTGTGCTTAATTTCTCCCTCATGATAAAGTTTGTTTTAAATTTACAAAATCGAAAAGCTAATTTCATTGTGCAAAATAAGTAACATTAATTAGCTTTAATAATATATCACCCTACAAAATGTGCCTGATTTTGCAGCAGGCCAAGGAGTCCATCTCAGGACTGGGAGCTGTTAGAAGTCTCTAGATAAACCCCTGCTCCGACGCCCTCTGACGTGTTGGACCCGTCGATGAATATTCGTACATCGAACTTTCGCAGGACGTCTCTGTTTCTCCACTCTCTCCTTGAGGGTAGTTCGACGGAGAAGTTCTTCCTAAAGGTCAATATAGGGGGAAGGTAATCCGTGGTTGTAGCGACCATACCCTCCGGTAGCAGATTCAAAATATTGCTGTCCTCAGCTTTTTGAAGTCCAGGCCCCGGATTCCCTCAGTCAGAGGGCATTACACGAAGCTATATGTTTGATGTGAAGGTGGGGGGGAGTAGGTGCAAGAGAACGTCGAGAGCTTTCGTGGGGCATGTCCTCATGGCCCAGTTGCCCCTATTGTTGCCGTTCTCTGGACCCTTCTCAACTTTATGACGTTATAGGTCCTGCTCAGCGCTGGCCACCATACTAGCGATCCATACGTGACAATTGGGCGGTATAGAGGTGAAGTACAATAGGTTAAATAGTACTTTTTTGAACCCAACACTTCGCCAAAGAAGAAGAAGGTCCATCAAGAGGAATTTCACTAGATCCAATACCCAGTAGGAAATTTGGAACACATTACCGATAGAATCGGTTCTGTAATCCGTTGACAATACAGTAAATAAGATTACAATTGTAAAATTTTCCAATTCTAATGAAGTAGTTTTTTGACTGATTACATTGATGCCAAAGTAATGCAAAGTGTAATGCAATCGCAGCCGATGCGACATCTCTTAAAAAAGCGAAAGAGACTTAACATGCAATTTAATTCATCCTGTATTACATGTAACCAATGACTGTACCAGTTCTATGTAATGCAGAATGGAGGCGATTGGTTACCGCCTATGACATCGCCATGCAAGTGTAATGCCTTATCTCCACTTGCTGTAATCTGAACGAGAACTAGTTGCTACTCCTTAGAACTACTTTCGGAATCAATTGGGTAATTACTTGCTTTCCCTACTGGGTACTTGCTATACCAAACGAGATGATAACAGACCACAAATCCTAGGCTAACACTGCTATTCTAGCTCATGTGTTCAATTATTCTACACAATCAATGTATAGGATCTATTGTACTTAACGAGTCCCCTCAAAGACCTTAAAAATTATACTTCTCCGAAATTTATCCATACCCCAGCGGGAAATGTAATGGCTAGGTAAGCGAGGTGGTAATCAGCTGCAGCCATTACATTTGTGATGAAATAATAGGTTACTTTTATATAGGGATGTCCTAGGGCGGTAAGTGCTTACAGTAGGCATTACAGACGAGGACTTATTTCAGAGGTGAAATGTATTAGGTGAATACATAGATTACCATGTAAAGCATGCAGAATAAATTACTGGCTACCCTTTTCATCATTAAAAACATTGCTTTCCGAAATTACCATTCCATTTCTGTTACATTTGGTGAGAGATTACTCGCAAGATATCTTTTTGATTTTATTGCTCATTGCTTGTGGTATAAATTAATCTTATAAAATTTAACGCCACTATAAACGTATTTTGAAGACGGAATAAACTCAAGAAGAGAGGCTTCGACAAGTCAAACACAAAGAATTATAAAAGCACATCACATTTCCAACGAAAGTATTTCACAAGTCATTACCTAGTCGCTTACCTAGTCGTTACAATGTAAAGACCTTCATTTTCCTAAATTGCCAGTAGAATTTGTCGATTACCATGTAGGTGGTTACACAAATCATTAAAGAATTCTTGGATTACCAGAGTAACCACTCGCTAGTTTTCCCGCTGGGACTGTTGAAAACTTGCACATCTTCTGCCGATACCGAAAAAGCGTGAGTCCAACAACCCTTACAACTACCACCGAATAGCAATTATATTTATTTTCTCCAAAATCATGAATGCAATCAAATTCTATCGTTTGTCATAAAAATAACTAACAATGCTCAATAAATTCAGGAATTCGAATTCAAACTTAACGAAAAATCGTGACGCCATTTTCGCACGAAGGAATGTCTCGACTTTGACAGTTAAAATTAAATGGCGAATTTTAAAGTTATTTCCTCGATTATTGTGCGTGATACTTGTGTAATTTTATTGTTTTTTTATTTTTATTTCTGTTTTAATTTTTATTTTTGTTTTTATTTTTATTTTCGTTTTTATTTTTATTTACATTATATGGAACGTCTTGCTGTTGTAGTTAGAATAGTTTTTATTGTTCCCCAGATGATTGTTTAAAAAACAAAAAATTGTTTAGGAAGAAAATAGCTTTTGTCTAGTTCAGATAATGCTTTACAATGATTTAAATAACTTAAGCAAGATGCACGATTAGGTTAGGTTAGATATGGCTGAGCTGTTAGTTTAAGCTCATATACTTAGGCCAAAAGGATAGGCCCATTGTGATGTTATAGTGATCCCACTTTAAACCGGATGTTAAAGTGTCGTTTTTTGCAAAACCATTTCGAGAAAGTAATGAATCTTCTGAGTTCCGGGATCCCAATCTTCGAGATTTCCGCAAGCGTGTTTAGAAAGGATTCACCAAATGCGGTTAATCTCCTTCTGCGTAGGGCTGGGCAATGGCAGAGGAGATGTGGTACATTTTCCTCCTCGTCCGGATTTTTACAGCTTCTGAAAAAATCGTAGGTCTCAAGACCTAAGTGTGTCGGGTGCGTCCCTATCAGACAGTGTCCGGTCAGCACTCCCACTATAACTTAGAGGTCTTGTCTCCCGAGACTCAGTAGTGAAATGGTCCGCCTGAGATCATAAGAGGGCCAGGTTGTTATGGCCAAGGTGAATTTATTAAGACCTCTCCAATGCTTCTATGCTTGTTGCATTGTGTGCTGTTTGCATCAGAGTTTAAAAGTGGCCCAAAGCATACCAACCCTTTCCTTTCCTGGAAGGAGAGTGGCGGTTGTGCCTTTCCTAGCCAGTTCGTCAGCTTTACAATTTACCTTTATGTTTCCGTGACCGGGCTCTCATACGAGGAGGGTCGTGAACTGCTCAGCCATCTCGTTAAGAGATCTGCGACATTCAGAGATAGTTCTAGAGCTGTTTCTGCAAGAGCGCAGGGCTTTCAAAGCCGCCTGACTATTTGAGAAGATGTAGACAGTCTGATTCCTATCGCCTTGCTGGTTGATTAGTAGAACAGCTTCATGTATTGCTAGAACCTCCGCTTGGTATACACCGCAGTGATCGGGTAGTCGGAAGGAGACTTCAATCCCAAGTTCTGCGGAAAAGACTCCTCCTCCTACTCGACCTTCAAGCTTAGAGCCATCAGTAAAGAAGTTTATGGTACCCTGAAAACTGTGTGGTCTATTTCTCCATTTGCGGCGGGCAGGGATGTGGACTCCGTAGTTCCTCGTGAAGGTAATCTCGGGTATACAGAAGTCGGTTTTTGTGGGGACGATAAGCGAGTTCAGCACCTTCGTGTGCCCTCCCTGTTCACGGTCCAAAATCCAGATTCTTTTATTCTAAGGGCTGCGATGGTTGAGATTTCCCTTGTCACAAAATTCAAAGGAGGGAGGTATAACATAACATTAACAAATATTAACAATTGGAACTCCTTGGTTAAGGCAGAACCCATGTCTGAATAATCTACTAATTGACGTAGATTGTTAGCGTTTGTGAAGACTCTTAACCTCTGCCAGAAATACTGGTGCTATTAGAGGAATTGACGTTTAGTTGGAAACACGATTAAACATAGAACTTTGGAGATGATCAAAAATATATTGTAATTCATCATGATTTATGGTTTTATAAATTCAGTTATCCCGAATTTCTAGACATTCAACTCTGTGTGTTTTCATTGTGCTATAAATCAGAAGAATTCATAGGCAAAAACCTGGTTTTAAATCTCTGAATGATTTTATTAGCTATAATGTCTTTCTTCTAGATGATCCCCGTTCAAATCTTATACATCCTCTTTAAGCTCACTAAACTAATCTTAAAAGCAAACGAAAAAAAAACGAGATTTCACTTCTAATAAATTAATTGCTTCTTACGAGGCACGATGATAACGTAAAAACGTGATGCATTATTATTAATTATAACTGAACGCGTTTCAAATAGACAAAACGTGCGTTTGACACAGGGATCACCTTGACTTGAGAGACAGGTCGATATTTAATAACTATGTCCACTCCGATGTCACGTGTAAAACTCATTTTTCAATCTACGAAAAAATTAACTGAAAATCTTCACGTGATCGCATGAAGTAAAAAATTTAAAAAAATTTCACCTGTTATAAATATAAACATGGGAAATAAAAACAAATGCTATCGAGTTGTATATGAGAGTGTTTTATAGTGTTTGTGTGTATGTGAGGAACAAACACATAATTTATAACTATTCAAATAATTCTCATCTCGTTTCTGTTTGCATGGTAATAAATTAGCGACTGGTCTGTAGCTTTATATAGCGATATACGAAACCATTACGCCATCGCGGCCACCAGGTGATAATTACTGATTGCGAGAAATGCGGACTGTTTCGGAAATAAAACGAAAAAGACAAAACTGGAATATCATCACGTGTTTTTTTAGTTTTGAATTTTTTAAAATAAGTTTTACAAGGTCGATTGCATTTTTGGCAAAATGCATTATCTTTTGATCATTGACCACTTTTCCTTCTGGGCTAACCAGTCTGGATGTGTAATGACCTTTTAACAGATTTTTAAATAGAAGTTGTCATGCTTCATCTATGTTTACGCTTACTCATTAACGATGCGTGACAAGCACGTGGATTTCCCTTATCTATGAAATATATCGTGAAACTGTTTAAGAATTTTTTATAAATAAAATTTGAATTCTGGCAATTAAATACAAAAAAAAATCTTATCCATTTTTCCACGATAAAACAATCAAGTTTATTATTAGGTAAACTAAGGTGTGTTTACTTAACATCCGTTTCTTATCTAGTACACCTGAAGCATTTTTTTTTATTCATTTCAATTTAACTTTTCCTTGAGGCTGAAAAAAAAATTCATTTACAGAAAATGAATTTATTTTCATTGCCTACATTCATTGAAACAGTAAATATTTTTATGAATTTTATTTTATTTTATGAGGTTCTTATTTGAGAGATGGCGGAGTAAACAAATAAGTCAGTCTGCTGTGAAACATATGCTTTAGTTATTAGCACTGTAAATTTGCAGTGTTTATGATTATACCACACCTTGTGTTAATTTTATTTTTGTTTAAAGAATTACTTTTGAATTATTTACTTTTGTTTAAATTCTCAAGGGTTTGAGTTTTCATTTTAGATGTCATGGACAGAGGGGATATTTTTGGAACAATTGGAGTAATGATGAAATAGAGTTCGTTGTAAATATAAAGTACTCGGAATTGTTAAATTAAATATAGAAAAAATAATTTATTCATCAATATTTATTTTGTCACCTACGAAGTAGGCCACATCGAATGCCAGCGCGAGACCGAGTCTTCCATAGATTTGTTTATTAGAGCCGGTTTAGACGGTGCGCTCCAGCGCATTTACCTCACAAACTTTGTGGATAAAGGGAGAAGTGGGGTGGCACCTCTCTTCATTCCCACTCTCCCTTTCATCACCAAACGTTCGTGAGGCACATGCGCTGAAGCGCACCGTCTAAAACAGCTCTTAGGTTAATTGAGGTATGACAATTTTGTTAAAGCCTGAGTTGGCTTAAAATGCTTTCGTAGGAGCTACGGAAAATGAAAAATTAAGATGGGACCATATCCCATAACAGACGATGACATCCGCACAAAGATGGCTTTGTCCGATGGTATACTCTTACTTGATTGGTGGGGGAAAATTTAGTCAAAATCCCGAAAAGTGAAGGAACGCTTTTTGGGATGTTTCGTGCAAATCAAGAAGACCATAACTTAACAATAACTTGGGTCTTCAAAATAATGACATAAAACTATTGAAATTTATTAAATTATTTATGAAATTATTCAAAATCTTGTAGTAACGCACCATATGAAGAAATTATTTTCAGTACGTCGCGTCGTAATCGTTTTGGTTTGACATGGCAAGTAACAGCTGTTTTTGACATGTTGAAAATATCGTAAGATTTCACTCCACCTAAAAATCCACTGCGGTCGAGGGGAAGCAAAAAGTTCCCCGCTTTTCCGAGAATGAGATTCTATTGGAACAGAAATTGGGTGATTTCTTGAACCCGCGGGCTCCCGCATTCTCTATTGAAACAGACAGGAGGCATAACACTCCAGCGAGTTGTTTCTCATTGCCCCGATGCAAGAGTCGCGATAGAAATGGTTGGGGTTAGGTGGTTGTGGCAGTCCTACTTCTCTCTTCCCCTTCACTATCTATCGACTAGAGCTTGCTGTTTGACATTGCACTCTATACGAAGAAAATAGATTGTCGACAGTACAAAGGGCTTTCCCTGAGCTCTAGTCTTCCACATAAAAAAAAAAAAAAAAAAAAAAAGACATTATCGTGCCAAAGGAGGAGCAGGAAATTGCTGTAAATCAGTGACTCCCAACCTTTTTTTGACCAGGGACCACTTTGATTTCATAATTGATTGGCTTCAACAGCTAAAATCCAGTTCATGTTCAGTTCGTGCTTGAAAATGTTATTGTTTTTTCGCCAGTAGTTAGAAAATGCAAAAGCTCACTGGAATGTCATTCCATTATTCCAGTTCATCACTCTCTTTTGAGACAGCTTTTTTTGTTTAACTTCAGTTCGAGTCCAGTTAGGCGAACAGAGGTCTGCTTTATCTTCAGTTAAATATGTTGAAATTGTATGCGAACTAAGGTTATTTTAAAGTTCAGTTCACCAATTTGCTCGAACTTGCGTAGTTCGACTGGGGTATAAGTGTGTGAAAATATCCACAAGATAAACCAAATGGGCTGTTTCACACGAGACGACGGCCAACCAACAAAATCTGCTGTCATCGTCCATTCCCTTTTGAAATTTGACGAAAATCGTACGGGCTTTCACACGGGCCAATTTTTCCAACCAACTGTACGTCAGAATGCTTTAGCTTATTGTTGTTATTTTTAATCTTAATTCTCCCTTCTGCTATTTCTCTCTCTTTTCTCCCAGAAAGAAAAAACAACACAACCACACCGCTGTCAAAAAATCGTATCGAAAATCGTGTGAGAAAGTTGGATGGGAAAATCTTCCCTCCCCATCGTCCTCTCTCAACCTCTTCTCTAAAAATGACGTTTCTGTACGATTTCTGTTGCTTTGCCGTGGTCCCGTGTGAAACAGGCCAATGCATTTGGGATGTTAGATCAGAAAACTGCTCCAGTAAGTCATTTATTTATTTCTCGCCTAAAAAACTCAAAATCTCCCCTGAGCTCGTATAATCTTTCCAGCATGTTGCCTTTCGACAACCAACGAAGCTCACTCAGTGTGAAAGAGAAGGTTGTCATGGTCGGATTCCATTCCAATGCGCAGATTTTTATAAAGGCGTGAAGGCACTCCTTTAATAACATTTACTACTTTTATAGCCAATTGCATTGTATGCTTTAGCATTTAGGAAGAGTCTTGGATGCTAACGCCTG
Organism: Thereva nobilitata; assembly: GCA_963855945.1. Taxonomy (NCBI): domain Eukaryota; kingdom Metazoa; phylum Arthropoda; class Insecta; order Diptera; family Therevidae; genus Thereva; species Thereva nobilitata. The sequence continues at coordinate 16,927,841 of OY979698.1, forward strand.
GCGATGAAGGATATAATGCGATGTTAGTGCTGACGGATTCCCCTGTTTGATTAACGTCGCTAAACCAAGACCGGAACGTGATCCTAACCATCATTGGAGCGCCATCCGTACCGATATGGTCTTTTGCGGACCATATTTTAGCTCTTGCCGAGAGTGGTTGGGAACTACTGCTGAGACTGAATGAAGACAAAAAAAGGAAGGTCGAATCGAACTACGAACTTCTAGGAAGGTTATAAGGCGGCTTAATTCCTATGCTTCAGTAAAATTATTGATACTGCTGAATTCTCAATTAATTGAGGGTTTTCAGTGGAATAATACCGAAAATTTTGCTCGTTGACCCTCACGTTAAGCAAGAAATAGCCTCGTCGCTCATGATAATTTTACGCCAAAAATTACCATCATTTTCTGTCATTTCAAGGCTAAAATTGGCATAAGCCAAGCGTCGCGGTTTATCAACTGGCTCGATTTTCCTTGTCACTTGAATTTTGTACGGGAAAAAAGTCCAAATCATCACGAATTATGCGTCGGAGACTGGTAAATATCTCCTGTGACTGACGCTTCCAACGCGGATGTCATTAACCGATTTGACAACTCATGTCACAGTTATTGCGTAGTTCGATGGGTCTCATAAAGATGGCCCACCCTGTACAAGCAAAAAATTGAACTGCATACGAACTTAAGCAGCATTTCCGAATTTGATACTTTAAGGATGACCGCTTTTATGAAAAATGTAGGGAACAGAATTTTGTAGCATAATAATTTGCTCAACCTTAATTAATTATTCATTAAATAGTTGTTCATTTACTTTCAAGAACATTAAACGCAGTCTCCACTTACAACATTATTAGCTTACTTTGTTTCTGATTTAAAATAAGCACGACATTAAAAATAGATTTCGGATTATATTTGCAATAGTGACGAACAAGTTTATTTTTGAAATAAATCGTTGAAACATTCGTTTCAATTAGTGTAACACAATAAAAAAAACAATGTTTATACTACCGAGAATATCTTAAAAAGATTCGTTAATCACTTTTTCGGAGCCGTGTCGCATAAGGCTATACGTTTTTTTGTAGCGCATGCGCAGCTAACTTAATTCTCAATTGTGATAAATTAAAGTAACCAATTGTTGCAATAACACTTCTGGATCTTTTAAGATAATAGTATAAAGTTCAGATGTTTTTACTACGTAAATCATGAAATTTAAAAACAAAAACTTAAACGCCAAAAGGTGGGTCTTTTGGCGCCGGTGCAAACAGATGGCGAATAATGACTAATATCTTTTTTTGGTTTTAAACACTGGATTCATTGTATTTTGGTTGTACAGATTGTTTTTTGGGGCAAATTTTGTTAGCCAAATATAATATAAGAATTCTAGGAATTTTTGTAGGCTTTATTCTTGGAAGTTAAGCTTGTTTTATTTGTTTGTTTTTTTTAAGTTCGCGCAAGGTTTCCACCTATCTTATAATTTTTTATTTATTTTCAAAAAGTGATTTGTTTAAAAAAATGAGATCTACACTTCGAATGTACATATATACATACTTATAATTTTAAGATTAAATATTTTAATTTATCTTTAATTAAACGTTAACTACATTTTGTTATCAATCGATATCTTAGGATGATTAAGACTTACAAATACATTTCCTTCTACAAATTTTCAAGTGGGTGAAATTTTGTGCAAACGTAAATGAATGTCGTAATCTTATTGTAAAATCGACAGAAAGTGAAATTAAATGCGATAAACATGATTTTTCAGTAAAGGAAAATGTTGCAATGTATGTCACGCAAGGATCAAACGAAACACTGTTTTTCTCATTTAATTGCATTTAAGTGGAAAATGAACGGAAAACGATTGACTTTTAGCGAAGAGATCAAATACCTAGCGATCTATATAAAGGATACAAATGACCTACTTGTGTCATACATAACAATAATCAAAGTCGTGGTCACCTCACGCAGACTAAGTTGGTACCCAAAAATCGAAGAGAAGAAAATGTAGACGGTATACAAAAAAAACAACTCGAATGATCTCTCTATTACGCAGAGTTTAAACCTAGGTCATCTAAGTGTACTCAATGAATTTCAATCCCTTTTCATAATCACAAATTTCATGCCGGTTTTATACCTCCTTCAAGGTCTTGATCGAGCACTGCCTAAAACTAGCACGCACAGCACATTTTTACTTCGGTACAGAGATAGATTCAAAATCGAAGGAGGAGCAGTGATTTACGTCCTGGAAAATCCACAACAAACCAGATATTGGCTAATAAATGCTACTTTGGTCTACGCAGGCACCTGACGTCTACAAATATATCAAGGAAGACAAAACTGGCACTTTACACAACACTAATAAGGCCTGTCTTACTATATGGTTCGGAAGTGTGGACATTGAAAAACGCAGACGAAACATTGGTAAGAAGATTTGAAAGGAGAATTCTTCGTTCGATCTACAAAGGAATACAGGTTGATGGCATTTGGAGGAGAAGATACAAATCAGAGTTGTATGAAATCAGTAAGATTCCAAACATTATCAAAGTGATCAAAATAAACAGACTACGATGGATTGGTCACGTCCACCGAGGTTCGGAACGGAACCCGACAAAGATAGTGCTGGGGAGAGTACGGTCGGGAAAACGGAGATCAGGTCGGCCTAAGAAAAGATATATAGATGACGTCGAGGAAGACTTGAGACAGTTGGGAATAAGAACCTGGAAGAGTTGGGCCAGAGTTCGAGAATAATGGAGGCGAACGTTGGAGGAAGCCAAGGCCAACAATAGGCTGTGGAGCTCCGGATGATGAAGATATTTTATGTTTACGCCTAATTTGAAAAACCAGCCTTTAAATTCGATTTATATCAATGCGATTATTCATATTTAATCAATTTTTGGATTTTCCAATGAATTTTTATTAATTTCCAATGAATTTTTTTTGCATTGCCCCATTTCGACTAACTTAATTTTGAACGAATCGTCGAAATGGGTCAAATTCAGCTAACTTCATGTGGGGCACATCGGAAAAGGTGACATCTGTGGCCAAAAATGAACTAGTAATTTAGTTTCTTGTACCCATCAATTCCCTGTCATTTTCTCCATAAGAGTTTAAGCTCCTTGTATAGTCTCCATGCCGAAGAACATTGACGAACTGAAAGCTAACATAAGAGCCAAAATAGCTGCTATAACGCCCGAAATGCTGGCCAATGTTATGCAGGAGAGCCGAAAAAGAGCTGTTTTTTGTGTATCGAATGGAGGTGGTCATTAAATCGATATTGTATTCAAAAACTGATTTGAAATAAATGGTAGAGAATATCCTAAATAACTGAAGGTCTAGATGGCGCACCTCATATTTACAAAAATCTTTGAAGGCGATTTTCTCGAAACACATATTTTGCACTTATGCACTTCTGGCTGGGTACTGTAGAGATGACATAGACCAGGACACCCGGAGCTTAGGCATGGCAAACTGGATTAACATCGGGTCAGAATCTTGGAGGGCGAGAGGCCAACACCAGATCCCGGTTGTAGAGTCGTTAAAGAAAATTTGGTTTTATATAGACCCTAGCAATTCAATTTATCCCCGTTAAAATAAAAATGTCACATATCTCTCACTTACATATATAAAGGGAGAAAAATTGTCACTGAATTTGACGTTTCTCGATATCGGTGACAACCGCAATTTACGTTATCACACTAAAACAGACAAATGTCCCTTTTTTAGAGAACCACAATAGAATTTTTGGCCATTTGTCACCGAAAGTGACAACCGCAATAGGGCTGATAGCTTGTCCATAGCCTATCGTCACATATGTGAGACAGTTTGTAAAGTTATTTATTGCACTTATCTGGAATATTCTAATCTAAATACACAAGATTAGTGCAATATTTTTGCAATAACGCCTGGACTGCACGTTATGATAGGTGTTTTTCTATCATATTATGTTAGCGAACTAATTAGTTAGTAAGAATCTAAATAAATTTCTTCTTTTTAATTCATTTAATTTGTTTCGTTTTAAATAATAAATACTGTATTGTAATTTTATGTTATTGACAAACAAAACATTAATTGTAATTAAATTATAATTTTATATATCAATTTAAAAATGTGAATTAAAAGTAATTTATATTTAATTGAATTTATACCTGATAAAATTGTAATTAAACTCCGGTGTGATGGGAAAATGTGAAAATAAATTAAAACGTTAACACCTGTAATAAAAACACCTGACAAACAACCAATTATACTTAATTAATCTGAATTGTCTTACGACAGTTTTTAGTTACATAAGTTACACAAGAACGCAAATTTTGCACTACATATGTCATAAACTGATTTCCCACTTTGTTCTACTATAACACTTTAACCAATAACAGCACGATTGTCATCGAATTTTGTTTTTGTAGATATCAATTCACCGCAAATGCATTTATAATCTTCACTGTAATTCTCTTGGCAGTCGAAGCAATAATTTTTATCCGAACAATGCTAGACTATAAGATTATAATTTGTACGTACATACATATAAAAAAACGGCTGTTATCAAAACAGTTTCTGATTAGCAAGAAAGGAACCGCGGTCTTTCAGACAATTTGAATAAAAACCGATAATAAACGAAATTCGGTCTAGCCTAGTAAGCATCAGGTAAAACGGCGGCAACACGCACTTTTTTCTATCTTGGAGACAGTATTTTCCTCGGTGAAAACGCGATTTACTGCTGGTGTCCGCTAGACAGAATATTCAGAATCGGGGCTAACTCAGCACAACGTAACATACAATTCCTGTACAGAAATAGTAGTCAAAAGCCCACCGCTATAAAAATAGATTAAAATTTCCGCTTTTTTTCTTATACGAACTGACTTAAATCCGAAAGTGCGGTGTAGAAAAGAATTTTTTTGCTTATAAAACGCGATTTTTTTAATGCCACGACGAAAATTTCCGATCGATTTAGAGAACTTAAAAAATTTTTTAATGCTTTGTTTTTCTTAGTTCAATAATAAAAAAAACAACGAAGAACTCAAGCTTGCAATGGAAAAGAAAAACGCAATGGAATTATAGGAATAAGAAAGACTATAGAAGTATAGACCACCCTTCACTAGTCAGCCTCTCTTATGCACTGAGCTTATTTCTAGGTGCACGATGTTTTTAAAGTCTTTTAATTTATGTTCGTATAAAAAGTCAAAGCTATATTCGATTCTCTGTTATCGATCAGCCAATATGGCATGGAGAATTAAGCGCGACTAGAGGAATCTCACTACTGATAGTAGAATATATAATAAAGTTTTCCCGCCACTTTTCAAAATACATGTACATGTGCACCCCGCTTCATGATCGCTTCAGATGTAATAAGTTTTATCTAAAATTACATATGTACGTACAACAAGTTTTGCCAGCTATAAACGTGCTGTAACTACCTGCGGCCTGTGAACTGTCAAATTCTTATCAGTAAACAGTGACGTAATATAAAATTCTACTCTCACTCTCTCTCCTAATCACTCTTTATATGTCAAACTCAAACCATTTAAGAAAGCTGCGAAATGAATGGAAAGTTTTCATACTTTTTTAGAAAGTTTCCAAGTGTCAAGTCAAAAGCTTTACTATGGACTCACTTATGTATATCCATACATATATTTACAGCCAGAAGAATTCTTTAATTTGAACTGAACCAACAGAATTGCAAATTACTTTGTCATAGCGTCGTTGATTTTCTTTTTGTGTTGTGCGTTTTTTTAGAATGACAACCTTTAATTGAGTCAATATATCGAGCTTGTTGCTGTGTATAAATTCAAACAGCTGGGGGTTAAAGTACAGTTATGCGAGCTTGGAGCTTACAATTTAACGTTATAACAAGTTCTCGTTGATGACGAACTATTTGTGACGTTTCGCTTACACGAATTCATATTTGGTTAGAGCATTGTCAATTTGGCGGGAAAGTAATGGTTTCTAAATATTTTAAAGTAAGTTCCGAGTAGCTCTAATGAGGCATCTCGCCGGCTTAACTGGTTAATAATAGCATAGCAAATTTCCGCGTAGGTCGGATCTTCACCTAGCGAACGATACACCGCCATGTTCACCTGGTAGTCTGATACTGCCGGCGACACATCCTTTGCTTTTGTTTTGATTTTTGTTTCATTCGTACGGGCTTCGTGCAAATTTCTTCTCTCGTGTGAACTCAAACAACATCCAGGGGTTCAAACGCAAGGTCTATCGCCTCCTCTTGCCGCACCTTCCAGACTCCTATTAACCTAATCTGTCTTCTATTCCTTCCTTCAAACAAAGTTTACTACTAGAAATTGCACCACGACGAGTACGGCATGACGTATTAGTAGTACAAAGGCTATCTTCTCACCTTGGGTTTTCACATAAAAAAAAATATTTTCTTTATTTCACCAAAATCATAATTTCACGATTTTTATCATCGAAAAATATGGGGAGCAATATATCAGATATTAGACCGAGCGTCGAATAACGAGACCCCACTCCTCATTGTCGCGAAACATTGACAAAGAACGTGAAAGGCAGACTACAGATTGGCTGATCAGCCCTTAAGGTAGAAACAGAATAGCACGGCGACCGTGGCGGAGTCCGCCGCTCAGAGTTTCCCATAAATTTAATTTCTCCCCAGGCGGCGCGGACAAATTAAATGTATGGGAAACTCTCTGAGCGGCGGACTCCGCCACGGTCGCCGTGCCATTCTGTTTCTACCTTTATATTGGTGGAACTTTGAAACGCCGTGCCTGTTGGCCAAACCTAATTGGGAAGTGAAGTGAAGTTAGGTACCATTGCATATGAATGTATGAGAGTGACCAAAATGGAAGTGAAGTAGAAGTTACATCTACTTCAGTGGAAGTAAGTCTACTTCACTTCTGCGTTAATTTTCATTTAGGTTTGGCTTTGTGTCTTAACCAGGGCTGCGGAGTCGTAGTCGTGGAGTCGGAAGGAATTTTCTAGTTCTGGAGTCGGAGTCGGAAAAACAATCAAAAAATTTGTCGACTCCCACTCCGACACCAGAACTAGAAAATTCCTTCCGACTCCGCGATAACGACTCCGCAGCCCTGGTTTTGACAACCTTCCAACCGTGTTCCTAGACCGCTCAAGAAGAAACCCCTTGGAGTTCACCAGCCAAGGTGTGTTCCTCTAGCTTTCGGTGTATTTTATTCGCGTCCGATCGTATAGTACACTTTTCACAATACTAGTGGGAAAGTATTCAGATCGTCAAGGGCATGTTGGCAGTGCCAAGCTAATTTGGACTTAGTTTTCCGCGACATTATTGCACAATTGCCACTTGTCTGTCATATAGGTTAAAAATCAGCTTCTTAAGTTTTCATAGATGCAAGCCAATGTAATAGGCTAGTGCCAAAGCGGATTTAAATGAGGAAAAAAAATAAATTAATAGCAGGGAGGGACCAGCAATGAAATGTCGTTAACAGAAAAAATTAAAAAATTTGAAAAAAATTGAAAAAATCGAGAAATATGTACGTGATTCGAAAAATCAGGTGTTCGGTTTTTCTTAATTTTAAGCGGTTTAATGAAAATAAAGTTTCAAAATGTATAGACCATTTCAAACTAGACGTTTCAATGGTTAAATGAGCACTTATTGAATATCAAAATTCGAAAAAAACATCAATAAAGTTGTCCGTGCAAGATAACGGTATTTTTTTCAAAAAATGTTAATTTCTGGGAAACTATCCGTTTTCCAAACAAAAAAAAATCATGCTTATTTAACGCAACACAAGGTATACTCTAACAAATTTTCATGTAAATTGAATTATTTTTACGGGAGAAAAAAAATAAAAACTGAAAAATCGATTTTCCGCCATTTTGTTCGAAAATTTGATGTTATATCAAAATATGTTAAATACAAAAGTTTTAGATCTTTTTATTATCTAGAACTTTTGTATTAAACATTTTCCACTAGGAGGTCATGTTTCACCGCAAATCGCAAAAAGTCGTTTTCAACCCCTAAATAGCATCCCCATTTTACCATTTCCCCTTTTTTCGAGTTTAAAATTTTTTTTTTCGTTTAGTTATGACCTTAACGACATTTCATTGCTGGTCCCTCCCTGCTATTAATTTTTTTTTCCAAAAAACTATCGGAACTAGCCTATAATATACCTAGGGTGGCAATGTTGAACGCTTGTAGTCCGGGGAAATTAGCATTTTAAGGAGACAAAATTCCAAAATGGCTGAAAATTGGTACACAACTTCCTTGGGACTTTCTACGAAAACAATTTCGTAATCACAAAAAAAACATGGCCGCCGGAGATATCACTTTTTGGCAAAAAAATCACTCAAAAACGGTTTTCTTCGAAATTATTTTTTGATGAATCAATGCGAAACGTTATTCCCTATAAAAAAGCCGTCTTGTAAATTTTTTCGAAAACGCAACGAAGTTATTCAAGGTCAAAGTTTCCAAAAATCAGTTTTCGGCCAAAAAATACCTTTAATTATTCAGAAAGGTAAAGGTTTTCGAAAAAATGACAAGAGGGCTTTTTTGTAGGGAATAACGTTTCGCATTGATTCATCAAAAAAAAATTTCGAAGAAACCCGTTTTTGAGTGCTTTTTTTTGCCAAAAAGTGATATATCCGGCGGCCATGTTTTTTTTGTGATTCCGAAATTGTTTTCTTAAAAAGTTCCAAGGAAGCTGTGTACCAATTTTCAGCCATTTTGGAATTTTGTCTCCTTTCGTGCGTTTTTTTTGCTAATTTCCCCGGACTCTTGGGGCTTTGACTAAAGGTCCCAGCACCCATACCTATCTCTATCACGGTACGCCTGAATAAAAATAAGACTCGCCCGCATCTAGCATGATGAAACAAGCACGGTACGCCTGACTAAAAATAACAGTCGCACCAGGCAAGCACGCACAGCGTCAAATCGCCTGCATGGCACCCAAACGAGGCACGGTACACTCACAATCTTTCTAGACTAAATGCCGGGGTACATTAATGCGAGACTGCGATGCAAGATCTCGTGCGAGCCTCGCCCAATACTCGGTCTCGTTCATACCTCGCGTTCCTAGTGCCGGTGCGAGTCGTTGTAGTTATATACATACGTCAAATTCAATAAAATTTTATATTTTTTTATATTTTTAAAAGTAAATTGTGCTCAATCTATTAATTTTTCTATGTTTTCTCCACAAATTCTCTTCATGCTGTTCGTCTAAATATGAAAATAAACACATATGACCTGTCATCGCATCTCGCTGCGTGAAAATTTCAATTTTTCGAAATTCTCTCGTCTCGCATCGCGTTGCATTGTATCTTGCGGCATTTGAAAGCCTGCTATGGAAAACCTTTTGACAACGCCTGCGAGACTCGTCTCGTTCTCGCATTAATGTACCTTAGCCTAAAAGGGGCAAAATAGGGGCTTTAAAAAGTTGTATACGACGAAGAAAACGGGCAATTATCTTGGTGACATTGTCATACTCAGTGGGGCTACGTAGACTAGTAATGATTACTATGTAGTAAAACCGACTTTTAAGAAGAGAGGGATGGAGGGAAGGGGTGAGTATGCCGCCCCTTCACCTCTTTCTTCTTAAAAATCGGTTTTACTACATAGTAATCATGACTAGTCTACGTAGCCCCAGTAGACCGGCTCTCGTTCGATTTCGTAGGTCAAGCAGCATTGGACGCAGTTAGTGCTTAGTTTGGGGGACTGCTTGGTAAAACAACACTCGCGTTTGAAATGGTCTATGTCGATGCGGATGCAGTTATAGATGGTCATGCTTGTAGCGGGAGGGTGCATACTTCTGGCAGGCGAATTTTTAAATTTTCGGTCAGGTCCTTGAATTGTTTAAAATATTTTAACCACCACGAAGACATTACTTCAATTACTGCTACGAGGAATTAAATAATATTTTTCCATCAAGTGTTTTTAGCCAAAAATATTTTTCAGAAGAAGTGGTGTTTACTCAGCCGATACAAAGTTCTGTTTGTGATGAGATTTCTATGACTTATGGAAAGTTTTGTGCGGCTGTAAATTCGTTGATCTCATCCCATCTCGTTTTATGGGAATTTCTATATAGTTCTAAGACAAATACTAAAATTTAACGAAAATATACAATATGGATTGAATGAAAGTCTGTAAGTACGTAAATACTGGAGCCATCAGCTTTACTAAAAATTTATGATAAATAAAGCAAAAAGAAAACTTATAATAAAATTAATAACAACTTACGAGGACTTATTATATCCATCCTTGACTCCAATAGAAGCTGGTCCACTATAATAGTAAGGCATCTTGCTTCTAGACTGACGTCTTATAAATTGCTCACTTACGTAATAAAAACTTTGAAACTTTTTTTCACTAGATGGAACTTTTTATATCTCTTTTCAATAAAGGCAAATTCACACCTTTTTATCACTGCATTAATATTCTTCAACTATATACTAATTATGACTAATAAGCGAGGAGGCAATATTTATATTCGAAGATACTTGTATGTTCTTAAGATTATATTTTTAAGACAATTCGCAAATCGCGATATACCCAGGGATTCCTTCGCATTGCTTGATAGAAGGAAGTAACGTTGATTGTAGGTATATTCATAGATACCACATAACATCAGCGGCAGCTTAATAGGCCAGCTAAGGAGAAAAATATTTTGCTGATATCAATTTATGTGCATTATGGTTATGTAAAGTTTATTATAAATTCATTTTTTTTGGTAAGAATTTCGCTTGGAAATTCATTTTTATTTATTTATCACAATTTCTACAAATAATTATTCAACTGTGTACAAAAATAAAAAACCTCCGTATTCTGACACAAAATTGTCAAAAGTGAAAATGATTGCCATGATTTAGTTATTTCGTTGGCATAAAATCTCGATCATCAGTTCACTGCAAAATTATATAACGTCTGTTAAAGTAGTTTTTATTTGCTGTGTTAACCCAATAACGACCATTGAATAGAATAGTACCTAAAGTAGAACAATCTTAGCAAAATGTAGCTGCTAGTCAGGTGAGAGGCATCACGGATTGGTTCTCAATGGACCAATACAGGTGGGAGAAGAAGGACTACTCTTAAACAATTTAGGGTTCAAATACGATCGTGCCTTTGTAGATGGTTAGCGGGTTAAAGGTCAAGAAGTTTACAAAGTCAGAAATTGCGAGAGTGGAAAATCATATTTTAAAGGACGAGAATTTAGTATATTCCACAAACTGCTAAACTTTAGATTTTAAACAAAAATCCGATAAATCCGCATCATCACGTCAACTTCGACAGCTAGACTTCGGCCGGTTCTCAACGAACATACGATATATTGAAGGAAAGCCCAACAACGAAGTTAATCTATTATCCAGAATTGAGGAAATAAATGTAACATTAGAGACAATAGATTTCAACAAATTTGCAGAAGCCCAGTGAAATGACGACGAATTAGGGAATTTGTTACGAGACCGAAAAGGAAGGAGTTTGCTGTTCCCAATAGTTCGTGGAAAGTCTACTGCAACATCAGTCAACATAAAAGTCGACCAATACCAAAAAAGACTAATACGCAGTCTTGTCATTAGTACTGTTAGGATTGCGAACAGCAATTAAGCTAGACATACGAGCAATCGCTGCAGGCCGGTTCTTGGAACACCATTGCGCTCGCCAGAGGAATTCTTCGTTGTCAAGCAAGAAAATGTCAACGCATGTGAATTAGTAGACCACAAAGAAAGGTTAGTTTCCAGACATTAAACCAAACCGATCTTTGCAAGAAAGTAGTGAGGGTCACAGAGCATGCAACATCAAAGTAGACGAAGAGCGGAAAATATATGCCCATTCCAATGCGATATCGCTGTCGCTAGAGGGGGTATGTGGCGATAGTCAGAGTCAGTGTAAATGGAGCTTAAAAGGCAAAGCAACTCGACTCATGACCGTTAGATTCATACGCGTTTTTGCTTCTTTAATAAAATATGTAAATAGTCCATGTTTTTTGTATATAAAAATTACCACACGAGAACTCATACATACTCAGGCCTTTTCTGAACTCCGCTGGAATTTTCTTACAATTGTATGCTACCAATATAAGAAAATTCCAGCGGAGTTCAGAATAGGCCTGACTATATTTACACATTGTGTTTTAATACGAGATACTAAAATATATATTCAAAACTGTTTTTTATTTGTTAAATCACGTTCACGTTACAATTGTAACACGTTAAATGAAGATATCATAAGCGATTGACCAAAAATTGGCTTTGCGATCGACCGGTCGTTCGCGATCGAATTGTTGGTCACCCCTGCTGTAGCATCATCCACTGGATTATAGAGTAACAGCAGCCCGTACCATTTATTTTCTTGTACTCGAGTTCGTTAATTGTTAATAGCATTGTCGAATAGATTAACTCCATCCATTCCTTTCGTCCCAATCTTTAAAGCTCATCTTATTGGCTCTACATCCAAGAAATTAGACATCATAGTGACCATCTGAAACAAAACGTAGTGAGTATTAGAAAAGTATAGTGGAATTAGATGTATACATATTTACCGAACTATTATTTCAAAGAACTGAGATATTCTTTTTGTAAAAACGAAAATCAGATCAACCTCGAGCCTCCTTGTTCAAAAATATCTTGCCTTATTGCAACTTGCCAGTTGCAAAATATCTTGCCTTATTACATCTTGTCAATTTATAGCTAGTACAAAAAATTTTCAAATGTAATATTGTGAGATCTGATATAATCCCTAACAATTGTAAGACCATAATCAGCATCATTGTTCGCAGAAGCACCAGCAAATGGAATAAAGAAACAATATTCTGTCGCTGAAGCTGTATGACCAAAGATTTGCAGCAAAACTTATCGGCCTGCCCCTAAAAACACTTTCAAAAAGAGGCGTCCCTAGTTTGCCATCTTCTGCTCATATCCCGAAAGTCTATGAACAAAAACACCAAATTGCATGAATCTTTTATTCCAGGCGTCTTTTAATGGAGCTCTCTAACACCTGTTTTTTCAATTCAAACCACTGGTCACGCCAAACGACTCGACTCGAGGGACCAAAAATTAAAAATCGCTAAATAGTATTAGTAGTGTAGTTTCGTCAAATTCGGACGAAGGAACCGCGCGGTCAGCCGTTAATGGATTAATAAGGTATTCTGATTGTGGTATTGAAGAAATTGAAGCAGGAGAATGAGATATAGTTATACTGGAGCGTTCTAGACTTGTTCTAAACGAAACGAATTCAAAAATTCGGATTCTTTAAAAGAAGAAACTTACTACAAGTTTATATAAATAATATCAAAATTTCTCCTTTGATTTCAAATGATTACATTCCATTCTTATCAAGTACATTTTTATGTCAGTAACACCTATGACCTACAAATCCACAAAAAAATCAAAACAAAAAAGCCATAAAAATCCATTCATAATATAAATAAGTTTCGCTTAAGTTTTCTTATCAATAGTTACTTATCAAACACTACTCGAGGCTCTTCTTTTTATTTTTAAATTCAGAATTTTATGACGTTAACAATTTTTATGATTATTTACCAGATTTGAGTGTTTTTACAGTAAAAAAACGCTTGAACATCTAAAACTAGCATAGCATTATATAATTTGTTGATAAACAACCCACAACACGCCAATAAAAATAATTTAAAAGATCTTGTCAAAGTCCACATCTCGCATCTCGGCAAATTCGCACTAACAAGATGAATGAAAGCGAAATCAGCGCATATATGTATGATCTTCATCCCAGGGCCTGTTTCAAAGCTTTTATTGTAAAGTTTGTTAGTTCAATTGAGGGAAACGTTATGGGAGTTAATTCTTTCTTCTATTATTATTCGTTTTTTTTGTTGTTGCATAAATTGGCACAAACGTTTTGGTGCCGAGTCAGCATAATCATGATGAACTAATTTATGCTTCGTTGCGTTTTTTGAATAATATACCTACCATGTCTCTGCTTGACAAAATTGGATTAAATTAAGGAAAGATTTTTTTTAAGTACACGTGGTCCTGCGTATTTAAGATTAAATTGTTTCGATTTATCACATTTTCCAGGTTGTAAAATGCAGGATAAATTGTTCAGTCCAGCAATTGATTTGGTCCAGCTTGAAAATTTCTAATGGTCCGGTATAAAGCGGTTTTCATATTATTACATGAACTTCAAGAACATCAACTTAAATGGATTTCAATTGAACTAAATCGATCGAGGACGTTTCGTCATTTTTTAAATCAAAACCTTTGTTCCATTGTTATAAAGTTCATAGGGAACTTCTGAAAGATCTACTTTGAATCATTTAAAAAGTTCTGAAAAGATCAAAAAAATAATAGTTTAGTATTTTTTATTTATATATCAGAATTTCCACAACCTTCCCTCACTGTTTTCCAAGTACTCAAAGATGTGTGGACTGAGGTTAACGTGATGGAAGATTTGGATTATTTCAAGCCCTTCTTTTTCAATACCTTACTTTGATCGCATTATTTGTTAATAGTGCAAACCAGAATTAACTGCTTTGTCATGCGGTAGATCCTCACAATGATCGAATTACTTACAATTGTACTAAATGCACAGTATTCTGTTAAGACTTGTACACACTTGTAGACATGTTGATCGATTTTTGTCTCCGAAACATGTCTAGAGTTGTCTACATAGACATGTCTATAGACCAATTGCCGTCTACGAGTCTGTTGCGAGACCAAAAATCCCAGGTCTACGGTCTCAAACGGCGTCTTCTCCGATAAGTTTGGGGGCCCTTTTGAACTTGATCTCACCACGCCAAGGTGGTTATCGAAGACCCGCCCCAACTAGGGCAGACGTGGTGTGGGTATGGATACGGAATCGATGGAGAGTACTCGATTAAAAACTCATGAGTAGAATTGAAAGAAAATTACTCAATGAGTATTTTTTACTCGTTTAAAAGTACTCGATTCCTTGAGAATCGATGAGTACTTTTTTGACATTTCTGCGAACTGCTTTAGCGTATGCATTACTCTATTTTCGGCTGCGACAGATTACAAATACTTATGTAGCTCACATTTCGAGTAAAAGCACGCATAGTGAACAAAGGCGCCTGCCACACGGGTATACAGGCTCCCGCTACAGGCATGAAAATCTAAAAATGCATCCACGCGAAGTATGCACGCCTGCATTACAGAAATGAATGTAGTCGAAATCGACCATTCCAAACGAGAGTGTCGTTTTACCAAGCGGTCCCCCAACTAAGTACGAACCGCGTCCAAAGCTGCTTAACCTGCGAAATCTAACAAGAACCGGTCTACAGAGTATGCTTAATGGAAACCTTTTTTTATACAGCCCCAATTCTGCTCCCTTTAGCAGAAAAAATGTGAGCGTACCATGATGCGGCGAGTCCTTTTATTACTCAGGCGTACCGTTCCTGTTTCGAGTGCTATGCAGGCATTTTGACTTTGTGCGTGCCTGTTTCAGACGTAGAACGGGCGAATTTGATTTTTACTCGGGATGGGATATAACTTCAAATCTATAAAAGCCGGTTTACATCCCAAACACAAATTGGAGCTACTTTATCTCTCTGTTTGGATTCCACGTTGGTGCAACAGAGAGAAAAGCATACAAATTTCTGTGCTATAAAAGAGGTCCAATTTGCTTTTGATATGATATGAGTAGAATCGAAAGACAAATACTCATATGAGTAAAGAATCGAGTACCGATTCCGTACCCCTAAGTGTGGGGCTGAAATATAACGCCATCCAATACTACCTTAATTGAACGGCCAGAAAGAAAACTCTTAATCCAGTTCTTCAGAACTGAGTCAATCAATACCAAAAGCATGGTGCCAAACTCTATCAAAAGCCTTGGAGATATCCAGAGCCACCAAACCCCACTCTCTAGTGGTTATCTGAACATCGAGACACCTTTTTCAATAATGTAGTAAAACTACAACAAAAATAATATAAAATGAAATTATAAAACAGCACTTTCTTTATTAAATGAAAAAAAAATCACAAATCGTAATTTGAAAACTTTTTTTTAATTAGAGAATATGAATATTTTAAAAAGGAAATTTATACTCTATTTATTAATTAAATTAAAAGATATTACCGGGATACGTAAACTGAGTAATAATCAAAAGAATCTTTACTTTTATACACTAAATTAAAAACAGAAAACAGAATTGAGAAGTTACATGTACTTTAAAATATATCAAAGAATTTAAATTGATATAAAAAAGAATACTCTACTGGATGCCAATTTATATATTTACACAAAATTATAAAATTTACTATTAATTCTTGCTTCTTGTATTACAGGCTATTATTAGTTATATGTCTTGTTGCTTTTTTAATTAATTGTTGTATTTTTATCATTATAATCTTAACAAATACACTTTAAATCAACTCAGTTTTTGGGGATAATAATTTCGTAAATTTATTTTCTTGTTATTTTATTGTAATTTCATTTATTTTTAAAATGGTTTTTCTTTTAGTTATTAGATGTCTAGCTCTTCTACATGAAGAATACAAGAACTTTTAACAGAGAATAAACGTATTAGCATTTTTTACAATTAATTTACGCAAGAGCTTTTAAATTCAAAAAATTGGCCAATCCTCAAAAAAAAAAATTAAATAGGGATACAATGTGTTATGCAATAATTGCGTTAAATTGTGTGAAATAAAAGTTGTAATATACAATTATTTTATAAAACTACGTTTTCGCATATATATGTATGTCCGTTTTGGTATTGAATAGTAACCCAAAAAAATTCTATTCAAATTTTTAACAACAATTTCCCCATTTTTTGATTCTTTAAAGCCCATTTTTCAAACAGTTACAAAGTTGGCAACAATTATTGTTAATTGCTTTATTTGCAGTTTTACTATATACGTGATTTGTTTTAATTTAAAAATATTTAGGAATGAATAATACTATCAGTTGATCATCTAAGCATTATCAGTTATAGTAATATATTATAATTATTTAACTTTAAGTATAAAGTGCTGTCCTTTGATAACAAAACAGACTTCTTCTTAAAAGCTTCCCCCTCGATGATGATAATCCATAAATGTAACTAGAGTCTCTTGTATTGCCAAGCTCCGCTGCATGAAATATTCTGTGATTTTCACTCTCTTCTCCTCAAGATGATGGGCCTTTGCGCTAAATTTTCTACTTTCTTCTAATTCTTTTTCTGCTAATTTATTAGCCTTAACAATTTCATCTAGGATCCTATGTTGAATTGACTTCTTTGCTCTTTTATTATTGCTATTCTTAACTGGAGATTCATCATCATCTGAAGATGCACTTGATGGTGCTGGTGAAACTGAACGCGATGCTGATGCTGTTGGTGCTGATGTTGCTGCTTTTGCAGATGATGTTTTCGGCTTTGTTGCTGGTCTTGTTTTAGATGTTGATGATACCTTTTGGGGTTTTTGCGATTGTGCTAAGTTTCTCTGAGTTAATGTTGGATGTTTCTGTGGGGTGGATTGGAATTGTGGCGGAATGGCGCCCATTAAATGCATATTTGGTGTAGGCATATTTGGAGATTGAAACATTTGCGAGGGCATCATCATTGGTTTTATATCACCTGAAGCATCTGTTAGTGCTACATCGTTAACAGATTTGTCCTGAAAGAAAGTTAATATAAAATAATCATAATTTTCTTTTTTTGTGGAAACCCCCTTAGGAAACATTCTTTATACTACCAGTCCATCACGCCGTTCAGAACATGATACAATGTCTAACACTAAGCTTGGTTTGAAGAATAGAAGAGGATATGAGAGGTTAAAGGTCTTGGGGATGTTCGAGCAGATGACAGTAAATATTCCGCTTAAACTCTAGGATGTTGCACGAGTTCGGAAATACTGATTTTGAAATATTGTTCCACAGTTGAGTTGTTGTATTTTTAAATAAACTTCTGGAGCGTAGTGTGCGGCTAGTCCTTTGCGCGATTAATATTGCAGTGAAGGCAATAGCTATTACCGATAAAATGTTAACATGATGCTACATTCTTTCAGTGGCTCAATGTGTCTAAGGAGATGGACGCAAAATGTGCCAACAGCGATCGCTATTATGTATTTCACATGAAGATGAGTTATTGAGCGAGACAACAAGGCCTGGCACTTGTTTGGTTATATTGTCGAATGCAGAGTACACGAGATTGAGTTAATGTCGCTAACAAAGATTAGGGAAAAAGCGAGAAATAGATTTGAGCCTTGGGAATACTGACAAATATCTGCTGGGATTTAGGTTCGAAGACATCTAATACTATTTTCAAAGTTCTTTTGAACTGAGTCGATGCAAATAGCTTGTAGCTTAACCAGTAGGGCAGGGTCGAACTCTGTCGAAAGCCTTAGATAAAACAACCACGGCAGACTCGCCAAAGTCGGGTGTACTCTGATTTAAGGGCTGATCTGTTAGACACAACAGAAGATCGCTAGTTGACCTTTTTTGTCAAAAGTCATAATGCTTGTCGTCTAGATTTAGTTGAATGTAGGATATACCATACGGTTTTTATTGATTTATTGTCAAATCGCAAATTTTCTAACTGAAAGCGGACAACCGAGACTTGTAGCTGAGGTTGGAGGCACGTCAAAGGAATTTGAGCCATAACTTGTTTTTACCCAACAAAAATTCCAACAATGCAAACGTACTATAAGAATATATCAAGAGCAAGAAGGAAAACTTCAGATCATACTCTTATTCCTAATTTTTTTTAAATATGATAAAATAATATTGTAATTTTAACATTGAAATCAACGCTTACTTTTTGGTTTAATGGAACCGTAAATGTTATAAAAAATAAATATAATAAATAATATATATATAAACTTACAGACACAGCATCTTCCAATTCTGCTTGTAAATCCTCAGAAGCTATTCTTGCACAAAGTTCTAATAAATCCTTTTCTTCTTGCGATAGTGTTTCACTATTAATTCCATCTTTTAAACCCTTAAGTTTATTGCGTGTTTTGCTTCTCCATTCAATAAAATACTAAAAATAAAAATAAAATAAATAAAATATTCATAAATTGTTTTTATTTCTAAATTAAATTACTCTTCGCCATTTTCTTCCATCACGGTTTGCTCCATTTTCTGTTTTATTTAATAGTAATGATAGTTCATTCCATAGGGCCTCGACATCTTTATTTTCAGCCAAAGATCTTCTTTCTTTAACCATTATTTTATGAACATTTATAAAATCTACAATTTGCTTATATTGTTCGGCAGTTGTTTTTAGAATTTTTTCAGTTTTTTCTAATTTTTCAATACGATTTTCTGGTTTTTCTATATTTGGATCATTAACGTCCTAGAAAGTAAGTAATATATATTATTTTAATTATGATGAATAATTTGAAGCATATTTTAATTGAAAATAATAATAAGAATCTGTAATATAAAATGATACAGAGAAATATATTGGTGCTAATGATATAATATTATGTACGGCGATAGAAAGTTTATAAAAGGATTGTTAGAAGCATACAAAAAATTACTATGTTAGTAATATATGTTGTAATTAGATTATAAGTGTATTTCCAGTCAAATAAAAAACATCGACAATGATTACCAATCCTTATATTACGTATAACTCTCATTTTCACTTGATGAGAGGAGTAGTTATAGAGACAATTCAACCTGGGGTAGTTCACGCAATTCGACGTCGACTGCACAAACAGCGTTTAAAAACCTTACTATGGTTAACCACTAGCATCGCGTGGTTAACTATAGTAAGGTTTCTGAACGCGTTCCGCATAAAATCAAGCCAAGTCCAATAGACCGGTTCGGTCTTGCACAAAAACGCACTCATGTACAAAATTAGGGTACACTAGACTAGAGTAGATAGAACTCAGAGGTAGACTTCCCTTGGCGGACCATTCTATCATAGAGAGACAGAAATATTCTCCCCGAGAGAAAGAAAAATGAAAGTTGCTAAGTTGTCATGTGTCCCAAACCAATACTGCCGCGAAAAACGTAGGACTGCAGGACTGACTTCGGTGATCGAATATTGCTGTACTTTAGGCGAAGAGAGAAGCTGGGATAAAGAGAATGCAATTATGAAAGGACGATAACCATAAGTTTAAAGATGAAACATGCCCCATGTCTCCGAATTCGTCTCCTGCCTGACACTTCACCTTTAAGCTACGAAGATTGAAAAAAATTATAAAACGCCAAGGTAAGACTGAACACATAATTTAAAAAAAGCAAAATATCGACATTAAAATCTTTTATCACTTCAGTTCTTTGTTCCTAGGATTGGAACGGCAAATACCATGGCGCTAAGTACCTTTGGTAGGGTAGTCGAAAGTCCTTGACCGCTAGGCTATCGCAGTTGCAATGCCTTAATTAGACGGGTAATTTCGCGTGCTACAATCGGTTAGAAAATTGTTTACGCACTGATTGCGTAGATAAAAGAATCGATACGATTGATGTGATCATTATAAACATCTAAATGGGGGCGCTAGACAGTAGACTGCACAGCACTGGTGAAACCGATTTTTTCCTCCTTTTTTAGTGCTACACGAGGTGGTAGCCTTCTTGGAGTAATTCTGTATCGTATATAAAACTTTGTATTGTATTAGAGCGCGGCCATTGTTTATACATCTGAGAAGGGAGAAGAGGAAGAAATTTCAATTTTTGGATGAAAATTCGTTCGTCAAAGTTTCGTCAGGTGCGTCCTACTTTCCCCTTTCTTTCCTCGTTTGTCTCCTATAAAACCGGTTTCAATGTGCGTCTTAGTCTCCTGTGTAGCACCCCCAAAAAGATGAGTAGCTGGTGAAATTTGTTACGAGTCGGTCTCGTGTTTTTTTCATGTTTAAGGCTCTGTCCTCAGTCACGCTTTCGCGAACCCCCGAGTACGATGTTATGTTTGTGTTAGTGCGTGGACGGCGAGTCTGACAAATTTTCTAAGGCAAAAGTGAAGAAAAAACACACTTCCCTGCGAGCCGTTGTCTATAAAACCGGATGTGAATGTAGGTAATAAACGAAATGATGGATCGTTTAATTTACAACATTTGACGTTATATGTGTAAACGGTTAAAACTCACAACGTGATGACTCCCTAAAACAAAAGAAGTGAAGTGATCTAGAGAAATTGTGTGCAAAATATAATAACACAAAAATATAATTAAAAAAACTTAACATAACTTAAAATATATAAATAAAAGAAAGGAAATTATAAGAATAATTTACTTTACTAAATTATAATTATTGAAATTTCAATCTAACTACAAACTTAATAAATAATATGGAATAAAAAAAATAATTTAAGTAAAAAGTTATATTATTTTATATATTATTCGTGAAAACAGCACTTTATTGATCAATAATCACAAATATTAATCGGACAATTGTTTTATTGAGTAGTGCAAAGTAGTAGTTGTTAATTAAAATTATTGCTAAGAAATAAATGTAGGCAAAAAAAAATACTGGCAAATCTTAAATACAATCACACAAAATATATCTATACAAATCACATAAAATTAATGCATAAATTAAAATATGTTTTTAACACAAATAAATTTTTACTTATGAAAAAGCTTTCTTTGCTTCAAAGTTATCTCTCGTCATGTGTAAGAATATTATGATCTATTCAATCCAAATAATAATGTCTTGTTTCTCTTTTATTTATCCTATCTTTTGAAGAATATTAATATCGCATAGTTTTGCATTACCATAGTTATATTTAGACATGTAATATTAAGCAGCAAATTGTTTCCTTAGTTTCTTCATTAAAAGCATAAACTTAATCTATAAAAAGCAATAATTTAAAATGTTTCCTAAATTGTTTAATTTTATTAAATAAAATTCCTTACTGTTTTTTAAATTTTTTTTATAATTTAATCAGACTTAAAGTCGAAGTGTTTTTTAATAACGTGAACTATTTGTGTTAGTTTCTATGTGTTGTTTAAATGTGTTCGCATTTTCAGTTAATAATAATTAGGAATATTATAACACTATTTAGTTTATTATACATTTAAAAACTACCCCCTCGATGATGACAATCCATAAATGTAACTAAAGTCTCCTGTATTGCTAAACTTCGTTGCATAAAATATTCTGTAATTTTCACTCTCTTCTCCTCAAGATGATGTGCCTTGGCAGTAAATTTTTTACTCTCTTCCAAATCCATTTCAGCTAATTTGTTACCCTTTATAATTTCATCTAGAATTCTATGTTGAATTGATTTCCTTCCTCTTTTAGTATTGTTATTTTTAGTTGGTACCGATTCATCATCTGAAGATGCATTAGATGGTGTTGGTGAAGCTGTACGCGTACCTGAAGTTGATGGTGCCGCCGCCGTAGAGGCTGCTTTTGGTGTGGTGATTTTAGATTTTGCTACTTTTGATTTCGGCATAGACGCTTTATGAGATTTGTGCGATTTTTTTTGTGGTGATATTGTTGAGGTTTTCGGTATATTTGGTTCTAGCTGTGGCAGTCCCTGCAATTGTAAATTTGGTGGATGCAAATTTTTTTGGGATTGTAAGCTTGGTGGTTCTAGCATGGTTATTGGTTTTATATCAGGTGGATAGTCAGGTGATGCTATTTCGTTTGCTGTTTTTTCCTGCAAGAATTTTTGTTTTGTTCAATTTTTATAAATTCTATTTTTAATGTTAACATGGTGAAAACAGCAAGGACAAGTAAATATGTAATATGATTGTAACTGAAAATAATACAATAATAAATAATAATGATTTCTTATTTAATTATATCCTAAAAAATAAACACAAAAATCATAAAAATAAACTATTTGTAACTTTTGTAATTCATAGGAATTTAAATTAATGAAATTTATATATATGTAAGTTCGCAATATTATTATGAAATCTTTTCTTTTATAATATAATATCATATTATCACAATAATTGTATAATAATATTTTAATATTAAATAATTCTATTTAACTCTTTCACTCACACGCACACAGACTACAATTAATTGAAAACAATACCGACTATAAAGTAAGAATTAAAGCCACTGGCAAGGACTTCGACGAGTTAGACAAGGCATACGAATTCGCAAAACTCTTTAAGCCAAGTTTTATTCAATGTGTGAATTCATTAAAGGAAAATAATCAAAAAAAACCAAATGGACGGTTATAAAATAAATCAGAGAAATTTAACAATAGCCTGATGATGTAATATCGATTGTACACTCAAAAGACAACCTCGATAAATTTTGAGTTAACTTTGTAACAATGAAAAAGTAAAGCATAGAAGTGCATAGGCTTAAGAATCGAAACCCACATCTATAAAACCATAGTAAAGTCTGTGGTCACATACTCTGCAGAAACCAGGGTGGAAAATTGAAAACTTTTACGAACAGAACTAAAGCTGGAAAACCGAGATGAGACTGTATCATCAAAAATGCTAGAGACAATTACTTTTCCTCCATTTGAATGATTTGATTAGCTCAGAATAATGTCTCTTTCCAATATCTGCACAAATTGGTTATGTTTAAGGACTATGTATAATGAATTCTTCCATACGAGCGACCGTCCAATTATAACCTTTTTTTTAGTCTCATCTACATTTCCGTGCAGAGTTACTCAAAGTGTTCTTGACCTTGAGAATATAAATATTATAATCGAGATAATAATCTTGTTTATAACATAAATGAAATTTCTTGAATAATATATATTTAAATTTTCCTTTCAATTTTAACATTTAAATAATTTAGATTTTATGTAATATGTATTAAAAATATCCACTAAAATATTTAACTGCAGTTACTATTTCACTTTTTTGAATATAAATTAAATATATACGAATAAGGCTTACTATTTTTATTGTAATTAATTTTCTTTATTACCATTACAACCATTTATTACCCAAGTGTAGACTCACCTAAGTGACAAGTATATTATCAGGAAATGTATACTTTCATTTGTTATAAGTTTCTCTTCAAGTCTGTCATCATATAAAAACTATACTTCCAACTTGTTGTTCAACTAAAAAGGTAAGAATATTATCTAGAAAAAGTTAAAATAAATAAATATAATATGTAAAAAATATCAAATTTCATAATCGGACTTACAAGATGTTGAAGTGATACTTTTTAAAAACGAACTTTTAACATGAGATTCTACTCACTCAAAATACCACGTGGCTTGAATTTGTTTATTACCACAGTTTTTCTTTAGGGTTCTAACACCTTCACTAATATTTCACTAAATATTATCCTTAAAAACGTTACATAATTACAAACATACTAACACTTTAACAAATAAGAATTCAAGCTGAAGTAAATGTTTTTATTAACTTCGCGGAAAATAATATGTATTAATAATTAATTAAGCATAAGTGTTTGGATAAGGTTAGATATCTTGCTGAAAATATTTCCTTTTGATTTCCTTCAGTATTTTGAGATGGATTAAAGGGATACACTCGAGATTTTCATAGTTTTCAAGGTACAAGTATAATAACGAATAAAAATTATAAGCATTCTTCGTTGTCGATACTGATATCATGTTACACAATCTCAGAACTTTGTGCCGATTTCTAAGCGTTGATAAAATTATTATTTTACATTAAATATTTCGATATTAGTAAAAAGTTTCTTCTAAAATATTTTGTAACACGTTTTGAAAAATTAATCGAAAATCTTTTCTAGATATTAAATATTTAGTAACAAAAACAATATTATTCCATAAAATTTATTATTAGTTTATATAAAAAAATAAATTAAAATAAATTTTAAATAAAAACTTACAGAAACTCCATCTTCCCCATCGGTTTGTAAATCTTCAGATACAATTCTAGCGCAAAGCTCTAACAAAAACTTCTCTTCTGGTGTAAAACTTTCATTATTAATTCCATCTTTACCTCTTAATTTATTTCGTGTTTTGCTTCTCCATTCAATAAATGTCTATAAAATAAAAACATATTAAATAAATTTACTCTAATAATCTTTCCTTAATCATTCATATTTACTCTTCTCCATTTTTTTGCATCTCTGTTCGGTGCATTTTCAGCATTATTTAAAATTACACCAAGCTCATTCCATAAGTTTTCAACATCTTTATTTTCAGCAACAGATCTTCTTTCCTTAAGCATTATTTTATGTTCATTTATAAAATCTACCATCATTTTATATTGTTCCATAGTTGTTGTTTTAGGAATTTTCTCATTCAATTTTTCAATTTTATCATTTTTTTCACTTTTGTCAGCCTTGTCGCTTCTATCACCATTATTTATATCACCTTCTTCGTTAACATAGTCCTTGTCGCTTTGAGTGTCTAATACTTCCTAAAAAGTAAATAATATATTTTATTCTCAAAGAACAAGTACTTACTCCATTATTTTTTTTATATCCATCGAAAATGATTAAATGAATTTTTTTTACACCACACTCATACATGTTTTTAAAAAACACACAACAAAATGTACAATTAAATGTTAAACATAAACAAATGCGGTTTTTACGACTTTATATTATTATTTTTGTTGAGAGTTATATTTAAGACACACAAATGAGGTGGTAACATGGGATGAGAAATGAATTGGTGGTAAAAGCGAAAAGAGTAAAAACCAACCATGTTCGTGATTTTATAGAGATGCTTTGATACGAATTTAAAATTCTAAAAACATATTTTAAATACTATCACTAGCTGCTTAATAATGAACTACCCGTAAATATGAACTAATCCACATATTGGCAGTTAATGATCGATCGTGTGGGAGTCTTATTGTGACTTTGCGTGGGCCTATAAACACAGCTCTATGTGGGCGC
The DNA here is from genome assembly GCA_963855945.1 of Thereva nobilitata. Classification (NCBI taxonomy): domain Eukaryota; kingdom Metazoa; phylum Arthropoda; class Insecta; order Diptera; family Therevidae; genus Thereva; species Thereva nobilitata. Next base: position 16,953,465 of record OY979698.1, read on the forward strand.
CACAAATAATAGGCTTCCTCAAACATTTCAAATAATATACAGCAATTTTGCTTCATTTTTCTATAATCTTTTCATTAGCATCTTCAATTCCCTTCTACCAAATTACATGGATATACTCATATATAGTCCAAGTACTTCAATCTATGGCAGCCTTATATAGTGCCACTCCTGTGTTTTTATAAAAATGCGTAACCAATTTCTATAGAATCATCTCAGCTCATCCATTATCATAAATCGTGGAAGAACTAGCATAAAGTTAAATTTTTACTAAATGGACGTAAGGTCGAGCCAAAATATCCTATATAAATAAATTAGCAACACAGAACGTGTTAAATATAATTAATATCAAATTCCTGTTTAAAATAAATATATTCCCTGACCCCTTCCTTAATGTAAGCATACTTACCTTCACTTAGAAAGATCTAAACCAATCAACGGTTTTACCAATATAGTTATTACCAATACTGTCTGGGTCTACGATAAAAAATAACATATAAAATTAATAATACAAATAAATGAATAAAAATAAGTTTAATTGGAATTAGCAGTTTTGGCTTTTTATACCTCATAGTCCTGTGTCAATAAAACTTTTGTCTACTCAATGATCATAGGTTATATCTGGGTTTTGATACTATTTTTTAAATTTCTATATACATCTTATAATTTCAGCAGATATCAACGAGTAACAAGAATGTAAATTTAATAAAGATGATCAAATATTTCTTAACCAGTTAACAGAGCTTACTAAAAACAGGGCAAAATATAACAATCGAAAGATATAACATAGAAGCTGCGAAAGAAAAATTCTTCGCAGGATCATAGGGGAAATAAATGAAGAGGGTGTCTGGAGAAGAAGATACAAGCACGAGTCGTACCAAATATACAAAGAATTATGTCAGGTTCAAAGAAAGAAACAAGATATCACGCTTATGTTGGATAGGGCATGTAATGTGTAAAGTTTGTTGATAACTTTATAATTTTTGAGATTTTGATGTTTGAAGTTAAATTTCACGTGATTTTTCTACTAAGGAAGTTTTTATAATTTGTTGGTTTATTTGCGGAAGAGTCCGCAGAGTTTTCTTCTTCCAAGAGTTCTTCCGCGCAGGCAGAGTGAATTCAGGAAAGTTTTTTCAATTTTTGTCGTTTGTCGCTGGGACGGGTTTCTATGAAGGAAAATCCGCGAGCGAAAATTTTTTTTTGGACTCTGGCGCCCTTTCGCTGAATTTTTGCACAAGGCCTCCAATTGTCTGGCCGTGGCACTGAAACACTTCACACGTCCGGCGGCGTCAAATTGCATACTTTCTTGTACATCTGTTGACGAATAGCGCAAGACGGTTAATTAATGTTTTCTTTAGATTTTTGTGGCGTGCTGTGTCTGATGGCATTACAAATGAGAATGCCTGAAGAAACGCCCTCAAAAATCCTGCTCCTCCAAACGCCAGAGGGAAGAAGGTCACAAGGAAGACCTAAGAAGAGATACAAAGATGACATAGAAGTGGACTTACGTACAATTGGGATTAACAACTGGAAGAGAGTGAGACGCAAGACCGAGCATCTGGCAAATTTAACTTCCTTGCCTTACTGAAGAGTCACCCTGTGCCACTTATTATCCAAGCACTAGTCTTCTTTTGACAGGTTTCGACAATGCTGAACGTATGAATGAATATATTCGGATCGGGAATAATGGCACTTATTGCTCTCCTATTTTTTTGGAACAGCTAATAACAAGGATATTTTGTTTTGTCTTTGATTTATCTCTACTACTTCTATTAGCGAAATAACCTCACGTCTTCGTATTAGCTGCAGTAACAAAACTATCTGCTTAGAACATCGAGCTCTTGTTGCAAGATTCGTGCAGTTACGATATAAATTTTATTTATATTTTATATTTTTTGTTTAAGCAAGTACAAAAACATACGTATTTGGTTTGTCGTTACATATGAATATGTAATTTTAACTAAAATTAAAAGAGAACGAAGGCGGTTTAATAGGTCAGTGACTTTTTGAATAAAAGATATTTTTTTCGGCAAATACATAATCGTTTTTTTCCTCAACATGTCTCCTTTTAGCTCAATACATTTAGCTCAGCGTTTTTCAAATGTTTTTAATCCTTCCAAAAAAAGGGGTTTCTCGAGGCCCACAAAATAGGGGTTTCTTTCAGTGATGACCTCTTCATTCCACCCAAAACTCTCACCGCCCAGCCATATTTCAGGTTTGGAATAACAGGAAATAGTCCCCGGGGGATAAATCTGGGGAATAGGCTGGATGGAGTAGCAGTTTGTAGCCCAATTTATGGATTTTTACCATGGTTACTAGACACTTACGCACCCCTGCATTGTCTTGAAAAGAAAAACAATTTTTCTTCGCCAAATCTCCATGTAAAATGTGATGTACACAGTCAGTTGAGATACCTACAACCTCAGCCATCTCACACACTTTCATTCTCCGATCGTCCAATATCAACCCATGGATTTTATCGACGATTTCTGGCTTGACGACCACTTTTGGGTGACCTGAACGTTTAGCGTCACTTGTGGTGGTACGACCACAACGGAACTCAGTGAACCACTTCTTAACCATTGAAATAGATGGTGCAGAGTCCTCATAGTATTTATCAAGCCTTTCCTTGGTTTCGGTGACGGCTTTTTTACGCAAAAAATAATGCTTAATCATCTCACGCGAAATTCACTTTTTTCCATTTTCGTTAAAATTCACGAGGTTGTTTGCTTTCAATGGTTGTCAAACAAAAACCACATGACGCAGCTTGCTCAAAATTTGACAAAAGTCTATTTATAGATTGCATCTGGCGGAGCAGTGTTGTATTTAAAACTAGTGCGCGGGAAATTCAAAAAGTCACTGACTTATCAAACTGCTCTCGTACTACGTTTAGTAGTCTAGGATTCAGTAGTCTAGAATTAAATACACAATCTTTTACATTCATTTAATTTTTCACGGTTAATTAGTTTTATTTGTTTAATCATATGTCAAGCATCAATCTTACTAGGAACTTATAGATTAAGCTATAAAATGTAGAACCATCTAATTTCTTTACGGTTCTTCATCGCTAAATGTGTAGATAATAACCGAAAAGTAATCAATACTTTCCAAATTCACTTAAGAAATATAAATGTGTAGATAAAATCAATATCGAAGTAGAAAAAAACCTACTTATAACTAATCGTCTAATTCGGAAGATCACGGATCACATTAATTTACTTTTTTATGATTGTATGAAATATATAATTACAGATTGTTTATTTACATCGTTGCATGGTACTTTAGAAACCGCTACGAATATAAAAAATAACAAAAAAACAAAACATAATTAATTAGTTTTATAAAATTGAAAGAATGAAAGATTGAGCATCAAAAATAGCATATTTGATAATAAGCTAAAAGTAACCCAAAGCAAAAGTCAACCAGGGATGCGATGAAAAGATGATGTGTTAGCAGATATGAGAGGGATGAGATAGAAAATGAGAATTAAATCTGAGAAAACCAGAGTTCATAATAGGATGCCGTGTCTGGTAGGACGAACGTACATCGCTATACATAGTTAATATCTACTAACCTTTAAATTCTAAAAGTGTTATAAGCCATGCATTTTGTTCAGTAATTTTGTAACAATTTTCTTATCGGAATTCAGTTTTGTAGTGTATTACATTGAAAGAGAAAAATGTTCTACACGAATCATTGCTAAGAGACTATCTAATATTTAAGATTCTAAACCATCCACGCCCTTTCAAGCAATGTACAGATTTTTTTATATAAAACGTAAATTCAACTTTATCATACTACTGTATACAAAGAGTAAAGTCTCGGCCACCATACGACCGGCTAGCGGTGAGCGGCAGAGCGGAGATTCTGAGTTTTATTTTGTGTTGTTTTATATGTAAAACGCTCGAATCCGGCCACGATACGAGCGGAGAGCGGCAATAATAAAGTGCCGCTCTACTGCCGCTCGCCGCTAATCCGAGACATTAAATTTTTCTGGTGCGGCTCTTATCGTGGCCGAGGCTTAACACAACGTAGGAAAGCTGTAATATCTCCAGCTTTTTTGTCACAGAAAATAAACGTGAAAAGTCCAGCACAATCAATTTAATTGAAGTCACACTCCCGCAAAGGTTGCGTTGATGCAGTTCCCTCAGAAGCTGAACTAAACGCAGTCTAAATATGTTCATAGTTCCACAAAGGATTAAATTAGTAAATGCGAATTAATGTAAACCACCAATTAGTTATAAAATTAGCATTAATGTATGAAGAACCTATCACCATTCATTGGCACTCTCCTAACAAATAAGCTTAACTTGATTTATATCTCTTGCCACATCATTCATACAGAAACATCAATAGTTACCATTTTCTTGTCAATTTCCTCCCATAAATTCAATTTGGAATCTTCAGTGTCTACAGGACTATCATCGGGCAAATCTGGATTGGCAGCTTTCAGTACCTCAAAAACAGTATGAACAGGTACAAAAAATTCCCAATCGGATGTACCCCCTTTCGCCTTTTCAGTTCTGAAATTAATAATTGGACGTTAGTATGTTTCTTATTCAAAAAAAATGAAGGGAAACATACTTGTATTTTTGAGTAAGATTATTAATTTTAATTCTAATTTCGATTGCTTCAACTTCTACACCCATTGTTCCTAATTTAACAGACATTTCAGTATAAATATGACCATTTTTCCGTGATGAACGAAGTTCAACAACTCTTTCACGCCATACATCGATCATTTTAAGAACATCTTCCTTTGGCCAAAAGTGTCGACTTTTTGATAATTTCTTTTCTTTTTCCACTACCACCCTTTCCACAGGAGCCGCCCGCTCATACCTAGCACTCCTTTCTAACCTTTCGGATCTAGTTCTTTCTGACCTGGTTTCTGGCTTGTCCACTCTATCAACCCTTTCAGATCTTCCCGGCTTTTCAGTTACTTCGGGTGCTTCAGCTGCTACAGATTTTCTATGTGATCTTAACGAGTTAATTTCAGGTGTTGCAGCAAGTTGCTGTGATGCATCAGGACACAGCATTTGATTTGCAGTAATCATTTGGCCACGTTCAGCAATATTCTCTGCGCCAATTGTGAATTCTTTAACTTGATCTTCAGTTACAGATCCGAGAATTGTAACTAATTTTTCCGAGCCATCGTTATTTTGTTGGTGGTGAACATTTGATGCATATTCATTTTTTACAAAGCCATCCTGTCTTAATTCTGTTTCATTATTTTCACTTTTCCTTAATGGTAATAACTTTTCTACATCCTTTATATCTAAATCAATGTCTACTTCCATTTTTTCCACTGTACCATCCATATTTTCAAGTTAAAATTAATAAAACCACACGACTACTCCGAGCCGACGCTATTTTCTTTTTGACAGCGCAAACGGGAAAAAATGCAGTTCGCAATCGCAAAACAGAAATGTCAGATCTTGGTTAAATTATAGTTCCGGATGACAGATGGCGCTTAAAATATCTTTGTTCAATTATAGAAATATTTTATTGTTATTAAATTTTTCTAAAAAAACACTGATAAATACACAATTACATTCGTAAAATAAAGTTTCTTAAAACTAAAAAAATATATAAACAATTTTAAACATTTTAATTTCAAGCATATTCTAAAAGATGCCTCCAAAAATAATCACTATTTTGTAAAAGCCGCCAAAATATCCATATATACAGTCAGCTGATTTTGACAATCCGTTAATGGGGTACATGGGTGGAAAGCAAATAAATAGTTTTTAGGAAGGTCATTCAAGGACCAGTCAGATGCTATTTTTTTATTAATTAGCAAATATTAAATAATAATAATGTTCCTAGTTAAAAATTTTAAGCCTAAACTTGTAAATAGTTACAAATTTACCGCATGCCTTACTCGACTGCAGCATAATCAACCATCTGAACGGTAAAAATCGTGTTTTTCGATAATTTTTTTTTGTAAATTTATAAATTAATCTCATAGAAATGAGTATGATTTAGTTGTTGTAGGCGGTGGTATTGTTGGAGTTGCATCCGCAAGGGAGATACTCTTAAGAAATCCAAAATTGAAGATAGCGATACTTGAGAAGGAGAAGAAACTCGCATTCCATCAGAGTGGACATAATAGTGGCGTTATTCATGCTGGTATATATTACAAGCCAGGATCGCTTAAGGCTAAACTATGCGTGGAAGGTATGCATTTGGCGTACAAGTATTTGGACGAGAAGAAAATTCCATATAAAAAGAATGGGAAGTTAATAGTAGCAACTGACGAAGTGGAAGTTGGACGTTTAATGGTATGTAACATGATGTTTTTGTTTTTTTCCTGTTTAAAGTATATTTTTCTAGGATTTACACGAAAGAGGAATTAAGAATAATGTTCCAGATCTTCAATTAATCGATGAAGATAAAATTCGCGATATCGAACCATTCTGCCAGGGTGTAAAGGCTTTGTGGTCTCCTCATACAGGAATTGTTGATTGGGCTCTTGTTACTAATTACTACGCAAAAGACTTTAAAGCTGCTGGAGGAGATATATTTCTTGATTTTAAAGTAAAGGGATTTAAAGAGACTCCTACGAACGCCGAATATCCCGTCACAATACATGACGGTTGTATGCACGAAGTTAAAACGCGTTATGTCTTAACTTGTGGCGGCTTACAATCAGATTTACTTGCTGAACTTACAGGATGTCCTCGTGCACCAAGAATTGTTCCGTTTCGTGGAGAATATCTCCTTTTGAATCCGAAAAAATGCCATATGGTAAAGGGGAATATATATCCTGTTCCAGATCCCCGTTTCCCATTCTTAGGAGTACATTTTACACCACGCATGGACGGTAGCGTATGGCTTGGGCCCAATGCTGTTTTAGCCTTCAAAAGGGAGGGCTACAAGTAATACAATTTCATACATATATATAAATATAAATTTTAACATCCTGTTTTAGGTGGAGTGACATAAATTTGGGTGAACTTTTCGACGCATTACGATATCCCGGTTTTGCTAAAATGGCATCGAAATATATTGTTTTCGGGCTAAAAGAGATGCTAAAATCTGCAATAATACCTCTTCAATTAAAAGATTTGCAGAAGTATATACCTGATGTTAATGAAGCCGATATAAGCAGAGGTCCGGCTGGCGTTCGAGCGCAAGCCTTGAGTATGGATGGATCATTAGTTGATGATTTTGTGTTTGATAAAGGTTCAGGAGATGGTATTATTGCTTCTCGTGTTCTTCATTGTCGGAATGCTCCTTCACCTGGTGCAACAAGCTCTTTAGCTATAGCAAAAATGATTGCTGATAAAATAAAAGTTGAATTTAAAATTGGATAAGGCAAAAAAGTTTTTCACACATTTTAAAAAACGCATTTACTGATGTTTTCCTGTACTTAGTATTGTTATTATTGTTGTTTATGCTTAAAGTTTTATTCAGTTAATATTTTTTTTAGTTATCTACTTTGTAAAAAATAAAAATTTTTATGCTAATTGGAATTGATTGACTTGAGATTTGAAAAATCAGCGAATTAAAGGTATTTAAAAGAAGTCAATATGTAATATCTTATTGGTGATTGATAATTTTTTAGTTTATGTTACACTCAAGCTGGGTGAGTAGGAAAAATATTCTTCAGAAGCATTATTTAATAGTTGCCTACATACATTCAAATCGGCATCTAAACACGCCAATAAAGTAATTAAGCATCTGTGATCGCACGGGGCATTAGACACCACATCTATTCGGAACAAACAAGGCCATAAATTACTAAATCAGTAGCGAGGACTGGAGACAAAAGAAGCTCCAAGGGGCTCAAATGCAAAACCCAGTCATAAATGCCCACTGTAAAGAAAACAATGGACAGGAACAAAAGGAGTATGTTCTTAAGAAAACCCCAGCCCTTGGCGCGAGCAAAGCCGAATACTGGAAATAGTCACAATTTAGTCTTGTTTCGACTTTCGTAATGGCAGAATCGTTAAAAGTGCCAAAAGTGTTTTATCGGTGGAATAATTTAGATTGCCAGTTACATAAATAATAAATTGGTTGTATGCATTGATTTGTGTGAATGAAAGTTGTGTGGTAGACCTAGAATATCGGTATGTTCGGATTCTACCCAGATGAAATTCGTGGGGTGGAATCTCGGTAAGTTCGGATTCTACCCCAATGAACGAATTCATATCGTGGGTGTGAATGGAGGTTGTGTGGGGGAATCTCGGTAGGTTCGGATTCTACCGCGATAAACCAATTAACATGATTGGTGTGGGGTCGGTAAGCATACGAATAATGCTAGGTTCGCCCCGCCCTATTGGTTGAATGTGGCGACCGTCGGGTGAGGTAGGTCCGGCCCGTGGTCCGTAAAAGAATGAAACCACTGAGTACGTTTCACTCATACTCTCTTCGTCTTCCAGATTGTTTGTAATTAAGCTCGTGGAAACAGGCCAAACATATCACTAATACAATTATTCCTTTATAATTAGGACAAATGAAACATATACAATTATTTTAAAAACCATTTTCATTGATTAAACTCGACGTTCCTAAAATAGAAAAAATATTGCTCAAATAACTGACAAAAAATGTCGGTTACAGAAATACTTGCTGTAAGCACATGAGTCGATCGAATTCCGCTTGTTTGATTGGCGCTGTAGTAGACTTATTGGAAAATCATGCTTCCACTTGTCAGTTTGATTTCTAGTCGCACTTCACCGCAGTTTTGAATTGTCAGTAGTGAAAAGTTGCCCCATACCTCGGAGCCGATGCTCGCTCCGCAAAACAGCGTGTATCTGTCAGTAGCTAGAGCTCCGAAATCTTCAATTGATTTTTTCACTTGAAGTGTTTTAAAAGTTATTTTTAAGATGAACATCGACGACATTATCTATCTAGCGTGTCTAGTGTCGTGCATCTTATTTGGACCATACTATAAAAATATTAAAGATGATTCTCAGAGGAAAATAATCGGAACTGGCTTTGGACTTTTGATTGTTTTCGTCGTGTCTGGATTTCATATTTTGCATTGCTTAATATCATTTTCTATATGCGCTTTCCTCATTACACAACTACATCCGAGGTTGATAAAATTTAATATCAAGTTAAAAGCGGATTTAATCAGATTTATGTATTTTCAGACAATGTCACTTGGCAAGCATGATCTTCATGTTCAGCTATCTTGTATTCTTTCGGACAACGCGACTATTTGGATTACCTGAGCCTCCGGGCCATACTAATATGATACAGATGATACTAACACTCAAGGTTAATACAAATTTCTTAACACATTAGAAATGGAAATGCCCTTTGGACTTAACGGTTGTTTAATATTTTTTAGGTTGTTGGTGCCGCATTCGAAATCAATACGGCTTATAATAAAATTATACAACGCAATCGTGAGCTGTCTGGGAAGAATGATCAAACAAGAACTGCAACTACTGGCGATGCGGCCAAGGCTGAGGGTGATGCTAAAGGTGTTGAACTAACGGAATATGATATGGAAGTTCAAAAATTGACTGTTGCAGAACTTTTCCATTATTGTTTTAATTATATTGGAGTTTTAACAGGTAAGGATATTATTCGTAATGAAGGAATTCAGTAAAAACCAGGGTGGTAGCACGTAAGTTGTTTCAATCGACCTCTTCATACAAAAATTCTGAATTTTTGTATGAAGAGGTCGATTGAAACAACGTACGTGCTACCACCCAGTCTCCTTTGTTGAATGAAAATAACTGCCATTAAGCGCATTCATTCGAACAAAGCACACTAAAAATACAACGACTTTCCCACTTCACTGAAGTCGCTATGGTCACTTTTATTATTTCTGCATTTTGATTTCACGTTTATTTTCTTTAAGTGTAGCCATACCACTTCAAATTATTTCAACTAGTATGGACTAGTTTTAAAGCCAGACTAAATAAATATAATCTTTTGCGAGCAAAGTTCGAGTATGTCTTAATAGGATAAGATGTAAGAAGAAACAATGCGGTAATCTATTTCCGTATTGTCGCGCTAGTCAACACAGGGAGGCGACAGTTTATTTGTAGAAAGAAAAAAAGCGCGCGAAATCAATGATAACCTAAAATTAAATAATAGGCCGTTGGAATTAATAAAAAAAGGTGATTTTCAAGAAGTTTGATCTCCAAAAGATTTTATTGTATAGAATACATCTTTTATATATAAAAACTTGAAAAATCATAGTCCGTACGCACAGAATGATGTGGAAAGAACCTTAAAATACATAATTATGCAAAGAAAGTGCATTTTTTGCTGGTTTTGTTCCTTTTTCAAGGGTTTTTCAAAGATATTCATTTAAGATTCATAAAAATTTGAGAAAAATGGTTTGTTTTAGTATTATACAAGCCTTAAGTAACATGTTGGGTCATTTAGGACCCGTTATGGGCCGATTGTACCCATTAAATGCATCCAACGCATTCGTTTAAAAAAAAAATTAATAATTGCTCTAAAATTAATAAAATTTTATACTCGGGGCTTTCGAGGTCATTAATTACGAATTTGAAGAGAAAATCGGAAGATTCAAAATGGCTGACTAATAATGGCCTCATCAGCGGTACGTATTTGCTTTTTTAATTTTAAATCGGGGGAAAACAAATTTAGTTATTTTATTTGTAAAAATTCGTAAATATTGCATCGCTTTAAACAAATGTCCCGCAAAAACGGTCGGACTGAACATTTCAAACATTATATTCAGCCCTGAATATCTCATAGGGTTCAGGCTTCAAATCTCACTTTTAACATGGCCAATTGTTCGATCAAATTATCAACGATTGTTTGTTCAATAGACGAGGATCACGCTAAAGGAATTTTTCAATCACTTATGTAATCTTTCTAGTGTATATCAATAGTTAAAACACCCACAAATCATATCATATTTTTATAAACAAAAATCTCACTTTCTTTAGGTCCATACTACCGCTACAGAACCTACCGAGACTACTTTGAAACACCATTCAAAGATTTCGCTCCATGCGCTGGAACAACAATGGAAAAAATAAAAGCTACAGTATTATTTTGCTCTCTGTACTTGATTGTTAGTTATATTTGGCCTTTAAGTGTAAGTAAATCACTTTAATATAAAACATTTAATAAGTTAACATAAATAACTTCTTTTAGTATGCAACAGAAACTGAATTTTATGAATCAAGATCATTCCTCTATCGTCTATTTTATGTTTGGCCAACATTCTTTATATTCCGTATGAGAATTTATACAGGATTAACACTTAGTGAGTGTGTTTGTACAAATGCTGGGTTCGGTGCATACCCAGATGAGTCAGAAGTTGCTAGTGGTGAAGGACCTAAAAAAGAATATTTACATTTTAAGAGAAATCCTGATAAAATAACATACAATTTCTTAACAATTAGAAATATTGATCCTTATAATACTGAAGTTTGTTGGACCTTCCAAGAAGGCATGAAACATTGGAATATTTGTGTACAATATTGGTTAGCTATTAATGTTTATAAAAGATTTCCTAGCAAAAAATATCGGTAAATTTATAAAATTATTGTATTATTATCAGTTTATAAAAATAATACTTTCAGTACTGCTGTAACTTTACTCCTATCGGCCTTTTGGCATGGATTCTATCCTGGACATTACTTCTGTATTATGGGAGCACCATTTTACGTTCCAGTCGAACAAATGCATCATAAGCTCTATCGGAAAAATGCTACCGGCCTCAAGAGACAAATCATTGATGTTGCCTTCTGGATATCAAAGTTCTTTATGTTCAGCTATTTGGGAACTGCATTCCTGCTTCTTACATTGGATAGGATTTGGTATTTCTATAGGTAACAGCACATCTTACTTCATTTATAATATTATTTATGATTAATATCAATTTTTTGTGTTTATTTCCAGCTCTGTTTACCACTTTGGTTACATCTATTATTTAGTATTGCTTATAATTGGACTGAGTTTAAGTAGCACAAAGAAACGCACAGCATAAAACTATTTTAACAATATTAAATACGTTCAATTTAAAATCGGGGGAATTACAGTATATTACAGTAAACTGCTAATAGAGATTATGGGTGATGGGATGATTATTCGCCTTTTTAAACCGGTTTTTTATAGTGTGCCATAATTGTTTTGGTTTTTTTTTTCTCTCGACATGACAAACTCTTTATTGTAGATTTATGTACAAAGATGATAAGACAAAAAAAATTAAGAAAAAACAATCGATTGTATCGTGAATGAGTAGATATTATTTTTTTCCTCTTCATTTCTTAGTTATGTTCTTTTGGAAAAGAAAAAAATAACAATAGTGTACACAAATAATGATAGATAGAAACATTAACCTTTCACAACGAAACGAGGATATGCAGTAATTGAATGATTTCGCAAGTTCATTACGTGTAGGTTATTTGACAAATCAAAGTTGGAAAGTTGGAATATCACTTATTCAAGAAAGCAACCAGGTTTGCAAATCTTACAACAATTTTTATAATGCAGGCTAAAAGAGGAAGAACTAATTAGATGTAACAATGATTAATACAGAGGATTTACAGATTTTGGTATTATGTATTTGATCAGATAACGAAGTCATAATTGGACGCAAAGCTCAAGACGTAAATAAAGGACACCTTTCCAAGAATTGTAGAAAGCTCAGCAAAGTTCAATCTAAGAATAAATTACACGAAAACAAAGTACAAACAGGGTGTCCTGTGCCAGATTTACGATATAAAATTTGAATATTTTCAAACCCGGGGTGGTAGCACGTAAGTTGTTTCAATCGACCTCTTCATTTTTGTATGAATAGGTCGATTGAAACAACTTACGTTCTACCACCCCCGTTTGGCGGTAGAGGGATATAGTTTGGGGCGGCATGCCCATGGATTGTTCTGTGGTCCACTGAGCATTTACTTATCATATGACGGTAAGAATCCTCATCAACAGTGACATTTTCACCACGAGAGTTGTCAAATAAGAAAATTATAGCGTTATAGTGGCACGAACGGTCACTTTTTGGCCGTGCATGGTTGTTGGTGCTTCAATCGCGGGTTTTCTTCTATTGGTGCCCAATATCTGCAATTTGGCTTGCTGACAAACCCATTTACATGGAAATGTCCACGAATTGTTGGCTTTTCTTTTGCGAACGCGCGATGCTCAGTGGGCCACTGCCACATCGTTACTAAACACGCATGCCGCGTCGAACTATGTATATTCCTCTTCCGATCCTCCGTCCAACAGTTTTGCAAATATTCGAATTTTGAATCCTAAATTTGCCACGGGATACACTGTACATGATTGCATCAAAAAGAGAACAATGAGTTGGACAAAACATTAGCCTTGCCGATCATAGAATGGAAATTGTAGACAACTTTATATATTTAGAGACAATGTTTATCGCAGAAAATAAGGTAAAGGTCGACAGTTATAAGTACATCGTAGCCGCAAATAGGTAGCAGAAACTGATAGATACAGAGTGGAGGAGAATAAAGCGGCCTTATATATAAGGAACTTATCGGAATCTCTATAACTCTGATCGTAAAATTCAAATATGTTTAATTCTTATAACCACGTTCGGCAACACCACCACAGATAGAGGTACTTAGCATGTCGCCGAACTAAGTAATACGTCAAAGTTCCCTCGTTTATAGGCTTCTTTGAAAACGAATCTGAGAGGTCTATTTTAATGTAAGCATTAGTTAAGTCGGATCTTGAAGTACGTCCATCACGCATCACGCTACGTAGCATTTCAGGTCGGATTTGAGCTACACCCTCTAGGATCCATTGTTTGAGGGTTTCGATTGTTCTTGGTGGTTTCTACTTACTCTTCAAATAACTCCAAGAGAAAAGTCACGAGCTGTAAGGTCCGGATTGTTAGGGCAATATCTCAATCTCGAGAAATGGCATTACGTGGAGATGAAAAGGACATTCAGCCTTATTCTCGTTGTCGAGTGACGTGACGGATGTCACTTCGACCTTAAATTGGTATTTCTCCTTGTCAATCTAAAAGACTAGACTAGAAGTAGATCGATAAACGTCGTATTCTAATTGTCGCAATGTGTCATGTGAAGTGACATTTTCCTCGATACGTTTGTAGGTATCGACATTATCATTCCACCGCGTCCCTCGTAGTCACGTCACTCGCCAACGAGAATACCACCTAATATTCATACTTGCTTTCACAGTGTAAGTTATTGGTCCGTTTTTGTGAAAAAATGTTTCCTCCTTTACATTGTACTGGGCAAGGTATGGAGTAAGAAAGTTATACATCTGTTTGCTTACCTCATTGAAATCACGGTGACAGCATTCAATGAACATTCTCAAAAAAGAAGGAGCCTATGAATACCGCTAACTTAACGGTTAACGTTGACTTCGGCGATCGTACAGGCACTGGCTGCCTTCGTTTATTGTGGTAACAGGCGATGGTAGAAGAGAGGGTAGAGAATTACTGTATATGGGGAAAACAAGAAGAAATATTATGTGGAAAAACGAAGGAAATGGATGATTTTGAATTTGTACGGATAGTGGTGAAGATCATGATGTAAATTTCGTCTTATCGGTTTGGAGGAGATTTTAAGTGCGCCGCAATGCTATTACGTTGCAACTCTTACACACTTGACTGCTCCTTGAGTCAGTACTGGTTTTGCTCTTCCTATTTTATCTTTGTTGTTTATTATGTAAGTCTCTTCGAAGTTCTGAAGTCGTTCTTTATTCCGCATGTGAGGATTTCCCATTTAGTCAGATTTGTTTGTCTATAATCTACTGTAGCTTTAACAATGAAATAATGCTCTTTGTTTGCTTCCTTTTGCTATTGCGACTTCGTCATCAGTTGAACATTGAGATTGATTGTCTTCTCCAGTTCTCTTCCAAGATGCAGTCGGTTTGTTTGTTTTCTCTCTTTCAGAATAATCTGAGTTAAGGTGGCAATTTCGCTCTAATTTAACAAAATTAATCGAGTCTTTTAGACTGTATTATTCGAGACTTAGAAGCTCGGGTACATTGCACAAATCCCCATTGGGCAATACGTTGGATAAGCAATCGTTAGTTTCTCAAATCGTTCTTTTGCTCCTGTTTTAAGAACATTGGACGACTTTCAGCGGAGGGGCCTACAGTAGAAATGCTAAGTTGAGTTTAAGCCCCTGTACTGGAAGTCGTGATTCGACTGAAACGTCACTTTCTTCAACTTAAATGACTTGCCGTGTCGTCACGACTCGACTTTCAGCACAGGGGCCTGTAGCTAAGCGAATAATATACATACATATGTTAATTCTATGTCGGTAATCTGCTTTTTGGTTTGCATATATTTAATATAATTTGATGATTAATATCATCTCTCATCAAGAATACCCGTCTACCTTTTGTTCGATTTTCTATATGGTTAGTCCCGTTAGGTTACAAAATTCATACATAATACTTGGACATTTTGCTTATTTATTAAATGAGTTTCTCTTATTAAAAATAAGTAAATCAATTCCTTGTATTCTTTATAAAAAAAATTGTGTATTTTTGCTTCATTTTAATTACTCCATTATGATGAGTTCACACGATAGAGACTATTGGTCGTGCAGAAACTTCTGTCTATATAATTTTGTCTGTGAAACAAAGCTAAGTCGCTGGGAGACATTCCATCGACATGTCCGCACAGACATTCCGTTGGGCGTTGCATTCAAACTTTACATATTATACAGAAGTCGTACCGAAAGTTGGACGAACACGAGTCCTTCTAGTGTGGTCCACCCCATTAGAGCTTGATTTTGCTATTTAAATTCTTATTGATTTAAAGATAAACTACTACTGTTTAAAACCAGGCTTAGTAAGAAATATAATTAATTTCTTTAATCGTAGCTATAAATTAGAAAACCTCATAAGCAAAAATGTATGCAAAAAAATTTAAAATTAGACAAAATTTAGATATAAAAAAATGTCTAAGATGACACGGATGAAAAACCAGTTTACAGTGTATAAAATGAATTCTTCTATACCGTTTTTTTATTTATTTTTTTTTTTTTTTTGAAACTCACATACCGAATAAATTTCCTTTAAATTTGAAACTGGAATCGCGCGCATCTTTAAAACTTGCTCTTAAAAACGTGCGACATTTGTACTTTCACCAAGTTATTCAACTTTTAAAACATCTCGATATACGAGTACAATATATTTAAAATAGAATTCCGACAGTATAACATATTTAGCAGCTAATAAAGTATAATTTCAAAAGCCGGTATATAGTAAAAAAAATTTAAGGCGAATTTAAAACTGTCTGTGATTTAATGAAGTTTTTTGTATGCATTTTGGATGAATGAAAAAATCAAATCTAGTTGTTAGTATCTAAAAATAGTCGTAAGTATATTTATTATAAACGCCCTTTTTGTACAACATATCTTGATTCAAAAGTCTAGTTACGAATAGTATTTTATTGCAAAAGGTATGATTGTAACTATTTATAAATTCATCCGTCACAGAGTCTAGTCATCTCCTCTTGAGTCTAGCTAATGGTCTATTTCCTAAAATTTCTGCTACAAATGAGCTGTTTTAGAATACGTTTGTCCTACATCCTGATTACATCGCCGGCTAAGTATAGTCTGTTAATTTTTATTAAGGTTGAAAGTTCTGGGTGGTCAAAACGATGTTCGTTGCGTCTATTCATATGTGTGTTGCTATTGACGCACTTGTTTGGACTGACGTTTTCCTAGGACGAGATTGAAAAGGACGATCTAATATTTTAAGACCTTGTCGTACTTCAAACTATTCTGTTGCTGCACTTTGGATCTTTTATTTTCTCCAATGAGTTATGCATTGCGCATTGTTCAATCGTACTAGCTTTGTGAGGGGACTCATAATTCCGATAAGATCTTGTACATCACCTCTCTATTTTTATAGAGTCATATGACTTTGTGGAAGCCGACAAATATTTCGTAAATAATGAGTTAATTATGATAAAAATTCACTTTTAAAGAAAGATCATTTTCAAATATTGATTTCTGTTCAATTCACTCTGATAAATACTTGCATTGTACTGATACCAGACAGTTAGTCACCAGTATATCTATTGAATATCATCATTAACCCTTTATCTTTATACAGACGCAATTCGAAGAGTAATATCGAAGTTCTGTAGTCTACTCATTTATTATTGATAGTATAATATCAAATTTTTCTTCTTCATAATAACTACAAGCAAGAGTGCTAATCATTTTATCTTTATAAATAGAAACTATGACTACCGATACACAATGAATGATCCATTTTTTGTTGTTGTTGTAAACTTAAACACAAACTATTTTCAAATATCAACAATAACAACCTAAATTTTGATGTAAACAATCAACAACAACACTATACTAAGTTACGTGCCGATCGGAACGCATAGGTAGCGTAAATATAACTCGCTTTCTTAACTACTTAAATAACCTATCAGTTTGATGGTCAAACCATATTTTCGTAAACAACCTACTATCACACAAAACTGTATACGTGCAACGAAAAAAACATATGAAGGTGAAAATAGTGCATAGATAAATATAAAAAAGCTTGTAAAAAAGGTAAGAATTCAGGTTTTTACGATGCCGCTGCAAGCACGTCCACCCGATTATCTTTTTTTAAAAAAAAATCCGGAAAAAGAAAGGTTTAAATTTTTTTTTCTGTTTAAAAATCTATAGTTTGTTTAAAAATGAGGTAATTATTGTTATTTGTTTATTAATAACAATAACACACTACAATGTTGCTTCTTACATGGAGCACAAAGAGGGCATTAACTCAGCAAAAAAAACTAGTCAAAATATTAGTGAACTCATAAAATATATAACTTCGTATTTAACGAGTTAACGTCATTCACTATGCTAAAGGCTGTTAAATAATTATAGATGGCCAAAACAGACGTCATTACCCAGGTGGATAGGAGGTCATATTACCTGTTTTCAAAAAGTATTTACCTCACTAATATACCGGTATTCATACGTCGTTTGTATCTAAATTTAAAATCGACCTTTTTTTCGGTAGTTTTTTTTGATATTGTATGTAAAAAACTGGTTCCTTTTGACTATATCATGATAAAAAAAACGTTACACCCCATCACGGAATGACGAAATATTTTATGACTATGACGTACAAGTTTTTATCCATTTCTTATAGAAATGTGCCTTTTAAAATGACGACATACCATCCCATGAATTATTCTTTTCGGATGTGCTTAGCTTATGAACTTGAGATAGTCTTATGTGGAGATCGACCACAGAGCTCCATACACCAAGAGCTTCGCGCTAGTTGTTTACATTTTTTTTTATTGTATATATTTTTCTTGTATGGTTTTTGTACATTATAAGTTGTTTGAAATGAGGTTGGTCTCCGACGGGGAGCAGAGAAGATATAAGGTACACTATAATATATTCTCCTCTCTAGCGCTACATTCTTCATGCCTGAATGGCAGTTAGGCAAAATGAATGAGCAAGATATACTCATAATAGGCATTCGGACCAGGCCCGTACAACATTTGTAGTATAACTGAGTCTTGAGCGACTTTGGCTAAAAAGGCACGAATCTCACTGAGGAATCGTTCATTCTGGTACAGAGCTGTTCGTTATCGGACGATGTTTTTTGTGCTTCGGATGGTGGTGATCTTTTAGCTGAGAAATTAATTAATATCAAAGCTTTAATTTGATCCAATTGTGATCGTTTTTTAATAATATTTTTTTTTATTATTATTTGTTTTGTTATCTTAATTAATTTGTTGATTGAATCTTGTCAAATAATAATGTCGTGTGTATAGTGACTTCTTTTATACAATGTATGAAATTTTTTTTTAAATGTTAAATTGAATTACGATAAAATCTCTTAAAAATACATAAAGTAACCTAGAAGTGTAATTTTTTCTTCTTCAACGAGTGAGAAAAAAAAGTGGTGTATTAAATCATTATATTCTGGATGATAAGAGCACATGAGATAAAATTGTGTACAAAAATAAAAAGAAGAGAAAAAAAATAATAAAAACAACAAAAAAATTTATAAAAAGATATTGTTTTTTTGCCGCATAATCTGGAGAAGTATAGTAGAGAAAAATTGCAATGCCCTTGAGAATCACTTCAATGAGTACAACTGATGCGCGTTATTAAAAGCTTAATTAATTTTTTTATATAGTATTGGTTTGAAATTTGTGTGTTTTTGAATTGCAACAGATTTTATTTAAACAATTAATAACAAAAAAAAAAAATAAAGTGATCAAATAAGTTAATTATTCTTGCAAATAATAATTAAAAGCACAAACACAAATATATGGAAAACATTGCAGTTTGTTGCAATAAAGAACATTTCAATACCAGCATGGATACAAAAATAATGATGAAGGACAACGATAGTATCAATAATAATAATAATAATATCAACACAATAATTGTGACCAATAATAATGACGCCGCTAGCAATAAAATTGAAAGATCACTTGGCTGTGCCCATTATAAGCGCCGGGCTATGTTTGTCGTAAGTATTCGCGTACTTTTATGTAAACATAATACATCTTTACATTATTCCCTTACGCTAAATATAAATAACTTTTTTGATAAGAACAGAAAAAAAACCTCATTTTTCCCTATATTGTAAACGAAATTTCATATCCTCTCTTCATATGGGTCGACGTAATCAGTGACGTTTGAAAAAAGATAAAATTTTCAGTTAACGTGAATCGATCGAGTTTTATACATATTTGTAGGTGTTTGTATTTTGGAAGCTTGGTAGGTAATATTCTATTGATCTTCTATAGTTAATCAAATATTGACTTATATTATTTGTATTGAAGTGCTTAAAAATGTGTTTTTTTTATTTCTTATTGAAATTAAAATTTACACGAGCAGAAAATTTTCATGCCTTGGATACTAAAAATAAGAACACGATAATAAAATTGATATTTTATAACTACTTAAAAAAGATTTGCTTTAATGATTTGCTAGACTTTTCTTCTTAAAGATGAAAATTTAAATATGGCTTTAAATAGCTCGGTTTTTACTTTATAAATTAGAGAAAATATTTTAAACTAACGTAAGAATAGTGAGGTGTGATAATATTGTTTCATCTATAAACGCAACTTTCTAAAATTTAAAAACCACCGCCAATTCCTTTTTTTTTAAATTTATAATGGAAAACCTGTTTTTGTATATTGATGTCATGATTTCTGATCTAGGTTAACTTTATTATTCTTACCCTTCAGTATTATTTTCTATGTTGTATATACAAAGAGATGGTTGTAACACTCAAGCTTTTTACATATAATAAAAAATTAATAACTATAATCATGATTTTGAACTTTCGAAGTATGGGAATGTTGATTTAATAGATCTTTTGATAAGGTATTCTAACATTATAAACACTTGGTCATGCCAATTTCTGATGTTCTTTTCTCAAAATAATTCGTTGTTAAAAACTTTCCAGGTTAACGCTTTTAATATAGCCTAAAATTGATTTAGTAATCATATTCTAAATCTCCCTGGGGCCAGGGAAGCCGCAATGGACGATACTAAATCACCCCCTCGATGTAGCTTCACAAAGCAAGTGCTCCGCAGAATCGACATCTACAATCAACTACCGCACCTATTCTGCTTAGACGATAATTAATCGAACAGTGTCTAGTCAGAAGCTCTCTCTTATTCTTTTTAGCTTCCATCTCATTAAAAGATTTAATAGTTTTCCCGCTTTAACTTTGTCGTTTTGAATGACTCTTTTAGCTTAACGATCGTCCAGGGTTTTTCCTGCAATCTTTAAAAAATACTAATTACCATAAATAATATTAAAGTTAAAAACATGTATAATTACCAGTATTTTTTTGCATCTTCTAATCGTCTGTCATAAGTTTTATAAAACCCAAGAGAAAGGTTATTGATTACCACTTTATAATTAGCACATATAATAACCTAAAATATTTGAAATGATACATACATAATTTAAATAAAATACTCTTACTAATTTTATAAAGTGAAAGGCATCCGCCTTCTTCTTAGCATATACTTATGTCCATTTAAAATTGAAAATGTCGATTGGATTAGACCTATTAATATAAATATTAATAAATTAATATGAACAATAGAATAAAAGTTATAATAATTGCAAAAAATGTTTCGAACCACTAAAAAAATGATTATTATATAAGTTACCTGGCGAATCTTTAATTATTTTCAGCTTTATTCTTTTAAAACGGACCAATGACCAGACATTGAAAAAAAACAATAAAAACTTCTTATTAATAAGCATATTTTCTTCATATACGGTCTCATACTAAAGTTGAATATGAAGAAAAAAGATAGACTGTTAATAAAACGGAATACCTCTTACCTCTCTTTCATAAAAAAAAATTGATATATCTTAAGATTATTTTTTGTTGCTACCAAGTCATTGTAAATGCAGTTTTACCTTTCAACAAAAAAAACACCCAAATGGCTTCCATTTAAAGCTCATCATTAGCGCGTTTCTTTTGATATAACGTATATAAATTTCCTCATGACGTCTTTTTTGTTTTAAAACTCGTATTTCTTGATTTCGTATAGAATAAATATCACCCCCACTACAATCAAAATTCAATGTCGTATATTCATCAACCTTGAGAAGAGATATCACCAATGGTATGGCTGCAATCGTATAATATTTATACGCCCATAATGAGCGATCAACATATATATGTATATTCGAAAAGCCCGCCCACAATTGGATCGTTCTTTTCATAAATACGTAACCGATTATTATCAAGATTCTGTTCACATATAAAAATATTTTTGTTATGTTCTAGTATGACGTATTCTTCTTGTTTTAAATAGGATCAATTCTTTTGGACGACTTCATTTGTTTCGTTAAGACTTTCTCTTTTTTTGTTGTTGAGTTTTCATATTGTCGTTTGTACTTTATTGATTTTAGGTTTACCACTCAGTTGTAGAAGCAATGATCATGCCAAATTCAGAGAATTGATACCATATTCTAGTTTGTAGTTGGTGATGTGGGAACAGTAGCGGCAGGATATTCTTTGATTTTTTTAGTTTTGTTGTCAGCCTATGGTACCATTGGATGATGCTGGTGTTTGGTTTTCGATCGCATGTGAATCCACCAGGCTCAGTGAAAGGCTCATAGAAACGTGCGTGTCATCGCAATATTCATTTTCAGTCTTCTTATATCTTATTATGCCAGAACCATTTTGTTGGAATTGACAATAAGTCCTACGTTAGCGCATCAGCCATATACCAAACGTTGCAAACGCGTCCTCTTCTTTCCTTCTGACCTGAAGCCTCTTGAATGACAATATGGTCTACACAATCCTGTGCGAAAAAGTCTTGGCGATTGGGTAGCTCTGGAAGTTCATCTACAACTATGCATCATAGGAGCCTACATGTGAAATTTCCCTTTTACTGTACTGATCTCCTGAGGCTCCACAAAATGAGTGTCCATTAATTTGTGAGCTATCAACATCGAATCAATTCAGCCACAGGTGTTGCTTAGAACTCCTCTATTTACGGCACTAACTCCATTTGAAGTCGTTTCCTTTTTCGACTATTTTCGTCACATACAGCGAAATATGAACAGCTTCTCTGATATTCCTATCTATAACTATTTTATTCTTGAAATCGCTAATATGACGCTTGTTATGGTAAGACTTATTAAGTTTTCGTAGGGCATAACATTATAGCATACACCTATTTTTTAATTTTCAAAAAGCATTTATTGTACAACTTCACAACTATTTTAATATAAATTTAACTAAATGCTTAAAGATAATTATTCTAACCTATCCTAAACTATGTAACTTACTGGTCCTCAGCAGACACTCTAAATTAATCGATATGTTAATTTAACTTATGTCTTTCGGCTAAAATATATATTTTTTTATAATTAGAGAGGGCAGATACCCAACTATGGAGCACCTTCCAGGGACCATTACAAATTACAGGCATAGGAAGCCCTTAAGCATAGTCTTTCAAAAACCCGAAGCTTTTCCATGTAAGAAAGGGGATATGTTGAACCACAAGGGACCATCATAATTAAAAATTGGCCTGACCAAGGCTTGGTAGCATATCAACTTGATCTGTGGACATAGTTGCTATAAAAAAACCTTTTTGTCAGGTGAAACGCCTTGTTTGCCTTAGCAAGAGTACCACTTACCTTTTTATTGACATACAAGTATTGCTCCAGCCAAAGCCCAAGGTATTTCATTTCCAATCTTTGTCCAGCATTATTCGAAATTTGGAAAATTTTCCAGTTTCTCTCCGCAAATGGCGAGAAGCTCTGTTTAGAGGAGCCCTGAAAAGGATCGATTCGAATTTGCTAAAATTGGTGTTCAGCTTCCAAATCATCACTACAGTGTTCGATTGTTTCGAAGTCACGTTGCAGGAGCATCGGGATAACTACAATCTTCGGCCACACACAGGTCATCCACATACGCTAGTGCTAAGCGAAATCAACTTATTAGGTCATTCGTAAATTTATTAAGTAAGAGGAATTTATCGCACCCTGTTACACACCATTTTTAATTGTCAAAGGGCCTACTTGATGTAGAATTCCCACTTTTGACGACGAACTTCTTCCTTGAAATCATATTATATATCATGTATAGATGAGATCTGGTCAGGCCATATCTGACAACTTTATAGAGAAGATCCTCGATCCACATTATAACATACACCTATTCTTGAAAGATAGAGCTGCTAAAGCTGCGGTTATCACCGCAGGCGCCGGGGACCATACGTACCTCTGTCTTGGAGCCATGCACCATACGAGTTCTTGCGGTACTTTAGGAAAATCCAGGATAGCCTCTCTTGTATCCTCAACGGAGAGCTATGAGATCCGGCGTATTACTACAAATTTAGAAAATATTCGTTTTTATATTAATGAACGATTTAGTAAGCATCATTACCATTTGACTAGAATTGTCACACTTTTTAAGGCAAAATTTAATTTTTCTTACTGCATTCGATCTAGCCCAATTTTAATCTATAAATTGTAATAAATTTATTCATATAAAAATAAGGGTTTATATATAATTAATAATACTAAAGTTCACCTTTCAGCAACATACAAACTAGAAAATTTATCCAAAAGATAACGAATACCCATTATTTGTTTAACAAACTCTGTAATTAAGCAAGTGTGTCTGGCGTGAACATTTTATTATCACTTCTTACACAATGATCTCAATAATCTGTTCTCTCGCATATATCCAGATAGCTATGTACTTAAGATGAAAGTCTGGCCATATTTTTTTTTGTTTCTTTTTTTTTAAAGTATGTTTATTGTGATAGGAATATACTTTCATTTACTTAACCAATAACTTCTTTAAATTTTTTGCATATCTGTAAATTAAAAATTTTTTTTGATTAAAATTGAATTTATTAAAAAAATATTTTCTTATTTATTTTTTCTAGACACCATGCTGTAATAAATTTTATAAATGTCGATATTGCCATGATGAAAATGAAAATCATCATTTTGATAGAAAAACATTAACAGAATTAATTTGTTCTGAATGTAATACTAGACAAAAAGTACAAGAGAAATGTGAAAATTGTGGTACACGTTTTGGAAAGGTAAATTAAAATTTTTAAAATAAATTTTATGTTTTTAAATAATATCAATTTTTTTTTTCAAATAGTATACTTGCCTTATATGCAATTTGTTTGATGATGAAGATAGAAATCAATATCACTGTGATGCATGCGGAATATGCCGTATAGGAGGACGTGAGAACTTCTTTCATTGCAAGGTTTGCAATATGTGTCTTCCTATTCAACTTAAAATTGATGGTCATCGAGTATGTATTTGTTATTTTTTTTAAATCCTTTTTTTTCTTATTGAATTATTTTTTCTAGTGTGTAGAAAATATATCAAGATCAAACTGTCCTGTGTGTCTTGGAGATATACATACCTCAAGAATTCCTTGTCATATTCCAGATTGTGGACATTTACTACATAAGATGTGTTTCGATCAATTGGTAATTATTAAAATAAAATTACTTAATATTAAGGTCTCTATATCGTTAATTGATCGTTTATGCGGACTCCATTACCGGAGCTATGCGGACCTGACCCACAGCTGCGATGGAGGCAATCATTGGATTGACCCCATTGCATATCTTCATATGGAAATCCGCGGCCATAAGTGCCTTGAGACTTCAGATCTCATCCAACTGGCCCTATACAGTCAAAGGACACATGGATATCCTTGACAATATCCCAAACATTTCCATTTGCCGCGTATCCGACCATATGGTTGGTGAACTGCGATTCCAAAGGAAATTCAGGGCGATTATCCCGGATCGTTCTGAGTGGGAGGAACTGATTCTTCCTGGGGATCCAAAACATCTACACTGGTTTACTGACGGGTCAAAGATGGAACATGGTATAGGGGCTGGTGTCGCAGGACCCAACTCCAAGGTCTCGATTGCAATGGGTAAGTGAAGTGGTCCTCTGTTTTCCAGACTGAACTACATGCCATTGCGACCTGCGCTAGGCTCAAGCTTTGAGAAAGGTTTGAAAGCCGCCAACATTAAAATCTTTTCTGACAGCCAAGCTGCCATCAAGGCACTCTCAACGTGGAAGTTTTCTTCCAAAATAGTTGCAGGGTGTTTTGACGTACTCCAGAGCCTGATCAGAAGATATAAGGTCTCGCTCGGTCCCCGGTCACGGGGGTAGCGAGGGCAATATCGCTGCAAAGAGCCTCGCGAGGGAGGGGCTGAGACATTGGTCCAGGGCCCAGAACCCTCCTGCGGCATCTCATGGTCCACCTTCAAGTCCCTGATAGAGGAGTGGATTAAGGGACTAAACCTAGCCTATTGGAAATCAGTCCCAGGTCTTAGACAGGCTAAAGATCTTATAAGACCCTTTGCCTTAAAGGGCATTATCACCTCAAACAAAGAGGACCTAAGGCTGTTGGTAGGTTATCTGACTGGCCATGTAGGGCTGCGGTATCACCTCCACAACCTAGGACTGTCTCAATAGACAGAATGCCGACTCTGCATGGAAGGCGAAAAGACTTCCACACATATTATCTGTGAATATCCTGCTCTGATCTACCTTAGAAGAAGAACGTTTATCAGAAAGCTTATGAGCCCCGCTCAAGTCCGGTCTTCTTCAATTAAAGACCTTGCCTTCGTCCGGAAGGCTGATAGTCTGTTCCGTTAGTGGGGTACGTACACAATAAGCCTAACTTGGCCGCAGTGTCCACCATATGGGTTGTCCCCTCATTCCTTAATAAAAAAATAAATAATAAAGGGTCTCTATATAAAATATACCTTTATATATATTACAGTTAGCATCTGGCCATTATGTTTGTCCGACATGCCAAACATCTATAATTGATATGACGAAAATGTGGGAATATTTAGATATACAGGCACAAATAATTCCTGTTCCAAAGACTTACGAGAATCATCTAGTCAATATATTTTGTAATGATTGTCACAAGGTAAATTACTTTAACTTATATAAATAAAAACCATATTCATAAAAATTTATTTAATTTTTTTAGACATCAACAGTTAAATTTCACTTCATAGGATTAAAGTGTTTTCACTGTGGCGGATATAATACATCTGAAAATGCTAAGCGACGCCAACAGTGGGAAATGACTACAGGTAAAAACTTATATTAATTATATTATTTTATTTAATTAAAATTTTTTTATTATTTAATTTTTTTATCATAACATTGATAATAACGACCAAGTTCTTTCAGATAATACATCGACATCGGCGTGACGTTACGTTTTCATTACTTTTTTTTATTTAACAAAAAAAAAAAGAAGAACGTTTTAATTTTTATTAAATATCAAATACTTAAAAATAATAATGTAATGCCAATTTAAAGGCTAAACAAATTATGTGTAATTATTTTAATTGTTAAATTTTTTACTGTTATATTAAATATGTAAAGAAAAAAAACCAAAAACGAATGATATAAAATCAAAAAAATTTGTGTCTGAAAGTACTTTGATCTTTTACAATAAAAGTAAACCGACCATATTCAATAAAAATGCATCAATTTATATAACTTGTAGGAGACTGTCAATTGGTGATGATAGGAACAAAAATTCAATTTTATATTAATTATGAAAATCAGTAAATTTTTCATATGTATGTGTTTGTCCAACATTCAACTACACATAATATAAAATTTATGTGCGAAAACCATTTACTATGACTATGAACAAAAACACCGTCCTTTCAATGCAAAAATGAGAGAACAGACTTATGAGATATTTTTGTACGTTTACGATCTGATGAAAGAATGTTACCGATATAATTACTGCAGATTTAAAATTAATTACTTTAGCTTATACTGGGAAGGGGGTAAGCATATCATATAACAAACTATATAATTCTAGTAATTCTGATCTTTCCAATGCAGATTTTTTACTTATAAAACTTCGTTATTTTTGGTGTCCGGATTTTATTTGCGTAAGATTGGTATAATTTGAATGTTAAGAGAAAAAAAAATAATTTAGTTTAAGTAATTATATATCAGGGTGGCAGGGTTATATGCATTATCATTTATCTTATTCTTTTCAGAACAGAGAAATTATTTAGGTTTCATCATTTTTAGAGTAGTAGCCATAAATTTACCGAAGTTGAACGACACAATTAGATATGACACAGAAGTCATAGTTGGGAAGCTGTCTAAAAAGGGTGCAATCACCATATTCGAGCTCCAAAAATAAAATTCATAAGCGAAAAATATTACATATGTATATAGTTCTGGTTTACATTTAATTTGTTTGTCAAACGTTTTTACAGCTTGTACAATATCTGAAAAGGTATATGTGGTTTTTAAACAATCATTTAAGTTTATCATAAAAGGATATTCAAAAATTTGAACAAAAAAACAATCACATAGAATAACAGAAAGAAAGAAAAGGCGACACGTATTTAATTTTTATAAATATAGTTGGAACAGTCAACAGTCTAAAGGCCCATTCAGATCCAGCAGCAGCAGCGGCAGCAAACAGTTCCTATTGGCTAATGGTGGTCAAATGACAACAAAAGCAGCAGCGATTGCAAGTAAAATTAAGCTTGCTGCCGCTGCTGCTGCTGTATCTGAATGGGCCTTTAGGCTGCATTCGAAAATTCAGCCAGCTGCACAGAATTGGCAGTATCGCAGGATCTGCTGCAGGGCATATACATATGCCGGCTACAGCGGTGTTGATGTGCTGCCAATTCTGCGCAGCTGGCTGAATTTTCGAATGCAGCCTATGTGACAAGCCAAGAGGCAGACTGCTAAACCTGCTCAAGCGGTCCAGCATACAAATATGAGTTATAGGGGTGTAGTATAATAGGCCACGTGAAGTGAAGGGACCCAATACCTCTACAAAGAAAAAAAAGATGTTTTTTCAAAAGAATAGTGGATGTGCCTAGACTAGAAGCGGATATACGAGAAAGAAAGGCAAGCATGAATGACAAGAATGAATAAAATAATGATGGGCTCGTTACCTAAATCAAGTTCTTATAGTGCTATTGGTTCAATGCATTTAAATCCACATGTGTACCACCGATTCAACGTTATATACGTTAGGACTAGCGAAGTGTATAAATATCTCAAAGAAATCGACTCTGGAACCTATAATAGACCTTTATTTTTTATCTAAGCTTAGGAATCACCATTTGTACATATTAGGACATGCTAAAATGTTTAGTTAGGATTTTGGGCATCCTTAAGCCGATGAACGTTACATTTGATTTGAACTCTAGGATGTTGTACGAGATCGAAAATTCGAGTTCTACGGTGTGGACGAAAAGGAGGACTCCAACGCGTGAGTGAGCCGAGCGGTTAGTTTTGGGTTGTGGGAACATAATTGGCGTGCAGGTAGGAGAGGGTTAGTTTTCACTGAAGAATCGCTATGATAGTAGCCGTAAGACCAGGGCTGATATATTCCTGCTATAAAAAAATGCGCTTCATATTTAACGAAATCTCTGTTTTTTTATGTGAAAGTCTAAGCTCAACTTTATACTATCAGTCCGTCATGTCGTTCACGCCATGCTGCAATGTCGAGTAGTAAGCTTAGCTCGAAAATAGAAAAAGGATATGATAGGTTAAGGGTGTAATCTGGAGGATGCATGAGGAGAAGGAGGCAGTAAACCTCGCGTTTGAACTCTTGGATGTTGTATGAGTTCATTTTTTTAAGCAGCCGACTGAGCCACAACAGCCGGAGTTAGCAAGAGACCGCTTCGTCGGAGTATTATGCCTCCTGAAACAAGAGAACCCTGCTAACCAGCCGACAAAGGCTGCGACGCAGGCAGTACCAGACTACCAAGTGAACAAAGAGGTGCACCGTCCGCTAAATTAAGACCCGACCTAAGCGGAACTTTGGTACCGCTGTGCAAACGTTTTGTCCTTTTATACGCTATTATAGTCTTTATAGATATCTAGAAAAAGCAACAACAACGAGACCATTTTTTACGCTCAGAGTTAATGCGTACTTTGTACGGTTGAATGCAATGTTGTTAGGAAAAATAGCAGAGAGAATTGTAAAAGAACTGACAACGCCAACACACGCTTTTATTCCGCCAGATACTCATTTAATACTACCGTGAGTTCCGTGACAGAACGCTGACCGCGGGACAATATCAGTTGATCAGACCAGGTGTGGACCTCCAGATTGTCTTGGCGCACCTGGTGGGTACCCCCATAGGACTGATGAATGCAGTGGCAAAGCGCTATCTGGCTAGGCTTCACCTTTTCCATTGCCTTTAAAATCGTGATTACTTGGGACTCAAACCACGGTGATCCGATTGAGAATATGCCGCTCATCATTTGGCAGTCTTGAGCTATTTTGAATTTGGTTCAACGAGGCTTTATCACTCTGATGGCCGCCTGGCTGTCAAAGAGGTTTGCTGGCGTAGGTCTTCTAAAGTTCTAGTAGGTGCATGATAGTTTAGCGTACACCTACGCTTGAAAGTCAGTGTCCCGGCTGCCCAAGGTGTAAGAACTGCTAAATTTGGTGCTATCATCACAGGTCGCGGAGATGCCGCCGCTGTCTTATGCCGTGCATTATACGAGTCCTCTCCGCGGTATCTCAGAAAAATCTAGGATAGCCTGTCGTATCAATCGTAGTGGCTCTCCCGGAATCTCTTCATGATACTAACAGGGGCCCTTTTTGTCCGAATATTCATTACAAGAAGCGATATGGTCTAACGCTGCAGTCGGCAAGGTCGGAATAATCCTGGTGGTGATCGAAAGAGCAAGCATTCCTACATAATTAGTAGCAAACCTAGAAACTTCCATGCGATCACACCAAGGTCCCATGTAAATAATAATTTTGGGCTTTATGCATTTGTATCGCCAGGCTCTGCATTTGTATCGCATAGCTCACAGAGATCTGCGCAGCCTGCTTACGAGAATGGTTTTGTAGTATTGATACTTAGCTCCAGCCTAGCGCACCAGCTGGGGAAAAATGAAATGCGTGTTGCTTGAAATTTCGCAACATCTCTACGAGTTCATTTACAACAAGGCAGTACAAGAGCGGAAATATAACTCCTCCATGCCAGAGACCCTCGTCAACATAGAGAAGGATACGATTCACAGCCACAAAAATTGTTTTCTGGGATGGCAGCACAGAAGTCGTTTCAACTTATTTGTTACGATTTTTAAATGGAAAAATTCAATGGAAAACTCGAAATATACGACTTGAAACGACTTGGGGTTGCCACCCCTGGACCTCATCTTCTTACAGCCCTTACTACAATCTAAAATTATGTATTGTCGAAGGCTCCCTCGAAAAGCGCGTGAAAAGCGCTAGCGCAATTTCTTTATTTAACACTGCTCCTTGCAGATTGTTAATAACCGTCTCAACGACAGAATGCTCAATAGTAATTAAAATATTGGCATCCTACCCAAAAATGTGAAGGGGAAACTTAATTCCGAGATAACAATCGATCGTTTTTATCGAAAAGAGGACACTGGCGACTTTCTTGCTTTATTGATCTCCCCGACCAAAGCTTGTTGATTCAACTTATTAAGGATATTGAGAATACTTTACCAAATAACCATAAATATAAGTCTACCAATGTAAGAGGGTATGTAGGAAGTGGACATAGTTATAGGTAAATAACAAACAATACAAATTTAGAAAGCACAAACATATTTTCATCAAAATTCAATATTTACAAATTAAATCGCAACAAAATTCTTAATTTATAAATATAAGAAGCAACAATGTATGATATGATGTATGATAAAGATAGGATTTAGATTAATCTTATAGATGAGATATTTTGGAATCGGATAGATGAGAAAATTTGCAAGAAATATTTTACTGAAAATTAAGATTTTTTTGTTAATTCTGAAACGTGGTTCTTTAAATTATACAAAAGTTTGCGTAATAAAGTTGTATCTACAAAAATATCTGCAGTTATTTAGTTTGGTTTTATGTTCTATATCTCGCATGAGTCTCCCTTTAGAATCACGTACGATAAACACACGTTCCAAGTATATATGTTCTAAACATACAAAACGGAACTGCAGGGAAATACTTAATCAACAATTTATTTAAATATTACGACATAATTTAAGAAAACTAAGAAAAGTATCTGACTGCTAAAAGACGATACAATAACTTCAATATGAAAAAAACCGGGGCTAGTCAGTTTGTAAGATAAACCCTATAACTTCTGTTTCATACAATTAAACTCTAAAATTGCAAAGTTTCTCTATCATTTTATAATAACAATATCTTGAATCATATTCCATATCATACCAAAAGTTAACAGCTATACACTTATGGCTCTGTTGAACATGATGATACCATAAGCTCGGCAAGTAAAGAATATCACCAGCATTGACACGTACCTGATACATTGTCGCTTTTGCAAAATCCGGATAAGTTTTTATGTCTGGACTTAAGGGATCAATGCTTACCCATTCTGTTTCTTGTTCTTTTTTATTATCTAAGAAATTGAAGTTTTGTTATAAATGAAAATTATAAAAATATCTTTAAATTACCATCAAGAAGTGGTTCTATGTACATTTCACCCTTTAAGTCAGATTTATAAATTGCCGTTGGATAAATTTCTCTTGGGACAAAACTAACATCGACCGGCGGTATTAGTATAAAATCTTTGCATCCAGATATTACACAGTAAATATTCTCGTACGGATCTTTGTGCACTGAAATATGTGTAATTAAATAAAGTATGATTAATTATAGAAATTATAGTACTTGATGTTACAGCTCTTTCATCGCCCATCCAAAAATTCATAGCGTCCGGTTTCTTATTGAAAGATTCTTCAGCAAACCTAAGTGTGTCCATATTAATGTCTTTCATTAGTTCAGGAAAATCTTCGGTTAAGTTTGAATTTTGTTTTTGTATATAATAAACATTGCTGGGAAAGACAATTATTAGTATAAATTGTACAAAATTATGCTATTAAAAATATTTACTCGCTTTGGTCCAATTTATCTAGAAATCCTGTCATAATCATTTCTCTTTCTTCTGGTAGAACGAAGTACTGTTTCTTATCTTTGAAGGCAAGACCATCTGCGTATCCATTGGGTGTAACTGCTACGGTAACCTCTTTTTCAGGTATTTTGTCTCTGCAGGACTAAATATTATATATCCAGGAAAAAATATTATTCAGAGGGTAAGAGTTTAAATGAAAAAAAGCTGTAATGAAAATAAATAATTTAAGATTTCCCCTCTTTAGTTTGAGAAGAATTATTTTCGGTAATTATGGCCCAATGCCATCGAAATAAAGAAAGCTAACATTGCGTAAAGAACAACCCAAATAATGGATTTTAGTAAGATTTACGAAATATTAAGTGCCAATTTTGTGAACACAAGCCCAGAATCTTTGGCAGTAAGTTCTGTTTCGTGAAATAGGCTGTAAAGAAGATGGAATTATAAAACAGAGTGTCAGCCCGCCGGCAGATTTTACACTTCGACTACTAATAAAAAATCAAATATAAATGTAATTAAAATTATTTATTTAGTCTCTTACAGTGAGATCCGCTTTACTACAGAAATTCTTGCAATCTTGACCTCATGTCGGCGAAGACTCGGTGGGAATGTCTGCAAGGCCCTTATTGTTAATGACGCATTGCTGAATAGGTTTGCTAGAATTGAGGTAGCTTCATAGTTAAAAATCGCATGGATTTAGGTCTGCTGATCTAGGTGGCCAGTCGATGTCACCAAAACGACTTAGTAATTTTCTTGGAAAAATGTTCCTTAGTTTCACTGTTAAGACCCTAGCGGTATGGATGGATGGAAATGGATTCTGTCATTGTAGCCAGCATAGTACGTAGCTCCGGTATAAAAAAAGTTCTCCAACACCGTGCAGTACCGTTCTGCAGTGACGGGTTAAAGCTCACCGAAAAAAGGACCGATAATGAATTAGCTGGAAATTGACAATTTAGGAAACGATCTTCGGGCTGTGGAGGATTTTTTGATGGACTGCTTTATGGTTATGTTCGCTCCAACAACGCATAATCTACTTATTGAAGTACTGGAGTAGAAATTTTTTCCAGAACGAGCCGTCAGTTCTCTTTTTATATAACCATCTGCTTTTAGTTTTTGAACAATTTGCAGCTTGATTAAGGTTGAAGTTCAAACGCGTGTAAAACCTGTCGGCGGACAGGGATTGCGAGTCGTTAGGTGTATATACAAGCTGCTATGGCAAACAAATGTTGATAATTTCTCCATAATTAAGCAAAATTAACGGAGGACAGCAAAAATAAATACAAATGAAGCATATCGACTGGAATAGACTGACTGACTGGAGGCTCGAACGTGAGTGGGCCACTAATTTTGCACTCGGACAAATAGATGGATGGAAATGGATTCAGGATAAAGAAGCATCTCAGTGCGTGGGAGTTCTTAGGAGATGCAAATTCCAAACCAGTCGACGGCCCAGGCCATAATCTACAAATCCTATATTCGTCCACCTTAAAGTAAACTCGTTTATCCTGAAACCCTAAATATGAAACTCACACCTATAATAATTCACGTAAAAAAACCACCATACAGTGCATGGAAATGAATCAAGGAACAATTTCTTTTTAAATGTCATTTACCTGAAATATTTTGAATTCCATTTAAAAACCGCCGGCCACTGTACAGTGCAGCCTCGGATAACGACCGGCAAATTTTTAGCAACATAATCACGTGTAAACTCTAGTGAACTTGGCAGTTCAAGCAGTTCGGGTATTTTAGTACCCAAATAAAGATCTATAAATAGAATGCAATTATTAATAGTACTCGTATTTATTATATAATTATTAGATATATTAAAATTTTTACGAGACAATAATTTTTTTAATGATTGTTGCTCAGCTTACCTTTTGCTTCCGTCGACACAAATTCGAAAACTTCTTTTAATCTTTTATCAATGTTGTTAGTCATGATTTTTTTAATATACAATTTATTTGATATTTCATATAATAATCACTAAATAATACAAAAATTATGAGAAGATTTTCTTCGGTATCTAAATGAAGGAAGTGTACGACTGTCCTTGGTTAACTGAAGAATAAATGCATTGCTAAGTGCATGTAAGAATATAATGCAGGAATTTTGTTTGCAGTGGAACTAGATGATGACGCAAGAACACTAAATTATAATTATAGAATGTTTGTAGGTTTTTAACAAACTTTTAATTCAAAATTTCAAAAAATAAATGTTCGAAATTGTTTATCAGGTTGATTTGACAGATTGCAAATCTATCAATTGGTATAATGCTTCTTCTTCATCAATATTAGACGTCTTTAGACGGGGGTGTAATTTTTTTTGTTTTTGATTATAATTTAAATATTTGATAAATATCGGGGAAAAAAATTTGCAGTTTTATGCTTTTAAGTTATCGGCATGCACTTCAAGTAATGTATGTCTTTACTAAAGGCCCCAAAAAAAAATAAACTCGGTTGCAAGGTATCGCATTGCTTGGATACTCCAGTGCTTTGTGCTGAATAATTATAGGAAGAAGAAGATTTTCTTCTACGATTGTGATTTGGTGTTGGTACAATTTCCAGTTTTGTATAATAGCAGAAATTTAACTTAGCAGAAGTAAAGGCTGAACTACAATGAGGCGCTGGCGCGTGGTGCTGGCGCTGTATCGCAAGCTGTCAAAAGTAAAAAACGTAGCCCACCCGAAGTGCAACTACAATGTGTAGCTGGCCTTGGCGCGTGGTGCTTGCGCTGCCGCTCACTTTTGCCTACTTTCTACTTTTGGTGCGCGCCAGTACACCAGCCAGTTGGGAATTTTGATAAATGAGGGCGCTGAAGTCAAAAGTATCCCAAAAAACATTCGTATTTAATCAATTTTTGGTTTTTCCTGTAAAAAAAATAATTTCCAATGAATTTTTTTTTGCATTGCCCCATTTCCACTAACTTAAGCCTCAAACAGAACCAATCCGCTTCATCCGTTTTTAAAATTTTGACATGACTTAGCGCCACGCATTGTAGTTGCACTCAGCTACATGGCGCGCGACAGAGAAAAAGCCAGCGCCAAGAAGAGCGGCAGCGCCAGCGTCAGCGCCACATTGTAGTTCCCACTTAAGTTTGATAAAAATTGATTCTTCTTAAATGACTCGAAGGTCCCAGGACTTGAGCTTCTTGAAGACTCTTATTCCAGTCGTCTCTAGGTCCTGCTAAGTTTTCCTATATCTTCTAGCACGCTATCCATTTCTACTTATTTCTATTTATCCGTGCTAGTAGTCTTTTTTTCAAAGCACGTACAACGTGTCCGGGATATCATGTATGTACATCTATTTATTTCGTCATACATTTCTTCAAGTTCTTCGTTTGTTCTAATGGGCCATTCGTTTTGATTAAAGCCTTACAAAATTCGATGCGGCCGCAAGGATTGTTTAGTCACGAAGTGGTACAGTGAATCCTCGCGCCTTCGCAGTAGAAGCGTATTTTAAAGCCAACGATTCGTGCAGGGTGCAGCATTCGTCGTCTAAGTGACGCACCTAGTGAAAATTTAATTAGAACTTACTCAAGTAAGTTCCGGGCAAAATGACAACCCATGGTCAAGCGCCAGCCTAAGATCACGAACCGAGCATTAAAGATGTCGAAACCTGTGTACGAGAAAATCCGCTCCAGTCTGTGCGCAAGAGAGCATCAGTTTTGCCAAAAACGTTGCCAAGAAATTTGAAGATTAATATGAAACCACCCATTTAAGATTCTAAGAAAACTGTTTCGATTTTCGAACTGGAAACACTATGTGGACATTTCCATTAAAAGGGTTTGTCAACAAGAACAAGCAAAACTGCCGATCTTGGGCACTAAAAAGAGAAAACCCGCGATTGACCGTTTGGGTCGCTCTATCCACGAATGGAATAATCGGATTTTTGAGTATTCTTGTGGTGAAAATAGCTGTTACCTCCGAGACGTCGAGAGCATCAATCGTACACTTCGCATACGTGGTTCCAGAAAGATGGCCCTACACCTCATACATCGAGACGAGATCTACCAAGAGCCTCCTTGGTGTCGTGAGCAATTCCCCAGAAAACAGATTAGTCGATTGACCATCCAGATCGCTGTATCTTAGCTCTGTAACCGTACCGCCCACGCGGAAGAAGGGCAGCCTGGTGCAATTGTTATTAGAAATAGTATTGGATGCATTGAACTCAAGAAGATGCTTGTGGTCACAATTGAGAACGAGCATGATGTCCCTGCTGATTGAATTGGAACTGATTTGACGATGAAGAAGACAAGGTACGAAAACCATTTTTTGATTTATGTACTATGAATTTTTTCCCACTATGGTGTTAAAAACTAACGGGCGCAACCGTTTTTAACAATTCTCATCCTACCAAAAAGTACACCATTTTTTAACTTATTCTAGTCTATTTTTCACTTCTCACCAGTCATATGTTTGGTCCAATTCTTGCACGAATCTCTGCATAAACTTAGGGATTGTTTTATGTCATATTCAATCACAACAAACTCTAGAATTTGCCTGTCGCATGCCCTCAGAAAGTATCGGTTAAACTCCTTTTTGAATTAACATTTGGTGGAAACTTCGTCGCGGAATCCTTGTTAGTACAAAGAAATATTTAAGAGTTTTGTTTTATAACCAAACGAAAAGAATTGCATGATTACAATGAGTGGGTGCTCCCCTAACAAATCTATAATGTCAAAGTAAGAAGGATATCAGATGATATATGTTCTTGTTAAATATTAATAAAATATTCTTTTAGCAAACATAATATGACTTCATCATTTCTACTAACAGAAATAGCATTAGATTTGCTAGGAAATAAATTTTACGATATTTACGGTAATCCAGTTAAAGACCTTCAAACTTTGTATTCTATTAATAACAACACAAGTTCTGATGAAAGAAATCTAGCCGCAATACTAGGTATCTCTGATACCAGCTTAAATGCGGCTGATAATATTACAGCAAAAGAAATAATTTCTTTAGATGAAGATGATGCTGAAGAGGAAGATGTTCAACCATCTCCTGTATTCACCAGCAGCTCTACACCAGAAACAAATCTAGCAATTCAATTAATAACTCCAACACATTCTAATCAGGATGAAGAAATGGCACCATCGTCATCATCCGAAGAAGAAGTAATATTTACAATGACAACAGAGCATGTAGCGAGAAAAAGACTCAATAAAAATAAATCACCTTTAAAAAAGACTCCCACACCACCGAAACCCAAAACAAACAAGTCCTCCCCTTACCAAATAGAAACTACAATAAGTCAACAGCAAATTGTTGATAACAATATAAAATATATCAAATCGAGGAATAGGGAAGAACGTCTAGAATGTATCTTAAATGCATCTTCATGCGAGTATATTAAGATGAAGAAGCGTGCAGAAAGGCAAAAGTTGCAGTTTTTAGAGCAAAACAAAAAATTGATACAAATGAGATCGCTCAAGGAGGCTGATTTCCTTAAGCGGCTCTACAGTCAGCAGAAAAGCAGCCTTATTGAGGAGAGCACTGCACTGATGCAGTTTATTAAGTTTATAAAGAATGAAGATTCTCATCCGAGGGACATTTTAGTTTCTTGTGCTGATGATATTTTAAGGGCAAAAGATATGATTTCGTGATTAAATAAATTTATTAAGACGTGCACGGAGTTAGTGGTGTATTTAATCTATGTCTAAATAAAAATAAACTTTTTTTTGTAAATATTCGTTGTTTGTTGTGTATTTACTTTGCTTCGCCAGCTGATGACTTTTTGAGCCGTTTTTGTCATCTTTGTTCGGGTTGAGGCCAAGCAAAGCTTAATTGCCAGATTCAAAGAAAGAAGAAAGGGCATGGCTTAGATTTTTAGGTTGGTTTAGAGATCCAGCACCTCTTTTCGGGCAGAATACGGTCTAGAAGTTTGCTTATAAGTGCAACAACTCGACTGTGGAATAATCTTCCGCAGTCAATATTTCCGAACTTGTACATCATCGAGTTCAAACGTAAGGTTCGTCGATATATTCTCGAGCACCCGCCAGACCCTCTCTAATATTTTTCTTACTCTCCTATCCTTGAAACTAAGCTTACTACTAGACATTGGACCTAACGACATGACGATGTTTAGCTGTATGAATTCTGCGCAGAGGCATAGAAAGAATGGTTAATTGGGCTATGATCATCACCGGGGACATTGTACAAATGCTACTATCATGCAAGAGATTTCGCATGCCCGCGAAAACCCCAAAATGTAAACACCTATGCCATACCGGAGGGCCTACCATAACCAATGCATTTTTATGCTCTCTAGTGGACATGCGGCTATCATGTTGATAGAATCCCAGAGAACTAAATCCAAACTATCTTGGGACTACCAACTGAGCTGAGTGTTCTCAATTGGGATGACTTGGTTAGGTCTCGGGTCATCAGGGCTTCGAAGGCAATGAAAAAGTGGGAGTCATGGCACGAGGGTTCTGGCACTATATTCACCGTTCCAGAACCCTGGCTATTCAGGAACCTCTCAGTTTGCGAAGAAGTTCCTAGACGAGCGGATCCTGATGAGACACTTGACACTGATAGTCTAGTGAATTCCAAAGCGTTTCGTAGTAGGAAGGATGTCAGAACACTGGTCGGCTTGATTGTCGAACATTGCACTCTCAATTACTATCCATAGAGAATCGGAAGATTTAACCAGTACTTTACCTCGGGGAGGATGACGTTCTCCGTCATTGTCACGCATCAGCTAGAGTTAGGGTCTAGCTGTTCTCGGCGTTTCAACATGGTCCAGACTAAGATAATCCTTTATCAAGCCGGCTCTACACAATGCTGTGAACACCCTTCAACGTTGGACGCTTGAAGGTAGGACGCATCATGTGGCCGATAGTCGAACTACGAATGTCTAATGTCAAACGCCCAACGTTCGCATTTAGACATGTTTGGGCTGTTGTCGGTGCTGACTTAATCGTTGGAAGCCAACATTCGAATGAAACGTTCATCGCATCGTGTAGAGCTCGCTTCAGACTGTTGAACATGTTCAAGCGGCCTGGGCCGTATTTGGTTTCTCGAGTCGATAGATCGACTCGACAAAAAAGCTTCTCGATTTTCTCTAAGTTTCATATTTAGCATTTCGACCAAATTGACAGATAAGCGCTGCCACACAAACCATCAAATTGTGTGATATTACTCCAAGACCAGCAAACCACGTATATTTAATTAAAATAGAAATTGTTAAAAGTTTATTGTATGCATAAATTTAGCTTTTTAATAAACGTCAAACGTCTTTATCGACACGTAAAGAGACAATAACGTTGTCGATATCGTGTTGCCAAATGCCAATTTTTATTTATCGACAGAAGTCGATATCGACTCGAGAAACTAAATACGGCCCCTGGTTAGTTTGTAAAATATCTTCTCCTCTCTTGTGTTCAGAGCATTCGTTGTGAATTTTCTTGGCATTGGTAAGAGTTGGAGCACGGCCTACCTATAGTCAAATTGCTAGAGTTTTGTATTCAAAGTAACTGTCGTTCTATTGCGGTCAAATGTTATGAGGAGTTTGCTGGACCAGTGCGCTCTTTCTCGAATTTGGAAAGATTTTGGATTCTGTTCAGCTCTTTCGTAACTTGCTTAGGGATTGTAGTCAAAATATCTCTGGTTCTCTCACGACCAAGTTCTTGGAAGTGCGTATTCTTCCTGATTTGCCTATCCTTCCTCTAAATTATTGAGAGTTTTGGATTCGGTCTACCTCGAAGTTGTTTGAGTTTTATGGTCAAATTATGTATTGCTTTCTTGCGGGGAAATGTTTATGGCGTTATCTGGACTAGTGAACCTGTGGTGAACTTTCTTGGAATTATAGTTAATTCGCATCTTGCTCAGGGCTGAGGTAAATTATCTTCTGTCGGACTATTTTTCTATATTCCTTTCATCCAATTTTACTGTAACAGAAAATTGACTTGAGAGAACAGAAGGCAATTTCCTCGCTATGGGTATAGGTGGTGGCAGAAATTAGAAGTTGGCTATAGTAAGACTGGATGTTTACCAGGCAGAAAAAGTGGAAAGGCGAAGGGCTATCTCTAGAAGAGTTTTAAGTCTAGTCTAGGCTTCATTTTACTCGAATTTGTGTCCACCCTGAAAAGTTTTAAATTCCAAGGGCAGTCCAAGATAAAGAACAAATGTTTTGAGTAATCTTCATTTTTTACATCGTTGTAACGGAAATTTGGTCTTATGTTCATTATCTCACTATACTAGAGGATTGTTCAAGCCTTCCAGACTTTTCTATTATAGAGCTAAAAGATAGAATAGGTACCTAACAGGGGATTTCAGTAAGAAAACACACTCATCATCTATTTCTTTTTATATTTTAACAAAATTATTTATAATACAAACAAAAATAATTAGCTAACATTAAGAACTGTCATTACATTCTAAGTGTTTTTTAACGAACTATAAATACATAGTTGCTAATAAAAAAAATAATACAACGAAGACAAAATAAACAAGAAGGAAAAATTTAAAAAAAAATAATATTTATAAAAGATAATTAATTCAAAGTGTTGTAAATATTGTCAATACTGGTAGCTCCATCATTATTATTATTGTTATTAATATTATTATTATTACTATTATTAGTTTGCGACTGCTGCTGTTGCAATTGTTGCTGCTGCTGTTGATGAGAAGAAAAATTTATATCTTGATTATTAACATTAATTTGGACACGACTAACAGCTCCACTATCGTGGCATATTTCCGCATATATATTCTCTCTAGTATCATCAACTATATTTAATTGATCAGTTTGCATTTTATCATTATTACATTTAGAATTATTTGAAAAGGAATCATCACATGAATTATCTGAGATTAATAATGAATCACGTACACTGCTATATGGTAGATCATCAATTATGGTTGTTGCTACACTCATTAAGCTAAAATCTTCAATTGGATCAGTTAAATCAAATTCTAATTTTTTATTATTTCCTGATGTTTTATTATCTTTAAAATTTTGCTTGAAATTGTTTCGTTGTTGTTGTTGCTGTTTTTTGGTATCTGATGTTGATGGATTTACACGTTGTGGTACGGCAAACTGAAGCAACTGATGTAGACTAGATGATGATTTACTATATTGGCGTGTCTTAACATGAAATTCTGAGTACATTTTTTCACTTATAAAAGATTGTTGCCGTTGATTTGTTGAATGCTGTTGATCAGCTTGTTGTATATCTGATTCACCAATTGTTTTGTTTGACATATTAAAGCTGCCGCTGTTTCTTTCTACAAAATTTTCTGGCAATAAATCGGGTTTTTCGATTAGTTCAACATCTTGTAGACTTAAGCTCTTTTGTATTGGTGGTCGCGGCTTCTCTGGGCAACCAATTTCAGATGTTGGCCGTTCGCTTATTGTTTCATTAACTGTATTACCAAAACGTTCTTGTAACAGCTTTGACATATCACTATACCTTTCCATGCTCATACGTTTTGCTTGAGCATCAATATCTAAATTGCTTAATGATGATGGTTGCTTATCACTTTTCTTAAACCATTTCTTTTTGGTGGTTTGGAATACTTTCATTTTATCAGAAATTTGGTTTTGGCTGACATTGCTCTCATCTTTTGATTCTAAATTAGCGAGATCATTCTTACTTAGAAATATAATTGAATCCTCCTTCTCGTGAGCTATCACACTCTTTTCACGTCGAAGTAATTTTGGGAGACTTAGGGGCTTTAATATTTTTAAACCATCTACACGACTTTTACTAGCTGACCTTTCTGGCCGATTGAGTATCTCCAATTCTATCATTTTTATAAATAGATCACAGTTAAACTGGCAAAATTTCAGAATATTCTGCACGTTTTGATTTGCAAGCATTCTTTGTTCATTTTCAAAACCTAACAAGCATTTAATAAAGGTCATTTCTGGTGTAACATATAACTTCCTGAGAT
This sequence comes from Thereva nobilitata, assembly GCA_963855945.1. NCBI lineage: Eukaryota > Metazoa > Arthropoda > Insecta > Diptera > Therevidae > Thereva > Thereva nobilitata. The sequence continues at coordinate 16,995,711 of OY979698.1, forward strand.
GCAGTGGTGATTGTGATTCAACATCTTCAATTGGACATGCCACAATAACATTCTCAGTTGAAATGCGATTGATTGTTAAATTTTCTGGAATGATATTCGCCGTACCAGATGGGCCAGATATAAATTTTATATTAATCGGTACTTCCTTATCAGGCGTTATTAAATTACTGATACGATGTACACAATCTGGATTAATTTTCTTAATTGGTTCACTTATACCAGTTTTTTGTAGGATCTGTGGAACACCAGGTTCTACCTCATAGAATTTACCCTTTGCTGATAATGATACATAAAGTATTTGACGGTTTTCATTAAGTAATTGAGCGTATCGTCCCTTTTCCTTTTCACGTCCAGAATTGTTTGAACTTTTGTTGCTTGAATTTGTTTCTTTGCCATCTTCAAAAACTGCCAATAGACGAAATACTTGACCACCACGTGCTGTACTCTTAATATAATGTGGCCGGGCTGGGAAATTTTCGGAATTTTGAGATTCAGTAAATGCAGGTAAATTATCAACTGAAACAAATTTATAGACTCTTTCCCGTACCAATTGGACGAGTGCTGTATACATTGTTGCTGTTGGAGTTCCTTTGTCATTTAGAAGAGAGAAATAACCTGAAATAAAACAAAACTAGAGTTAATAGTGAACATTTGAAAGTTTAGCATAATAAATCTAGATTCAGAGAAGATTTTATGTCTATATATAAAAAATATTGTAAATCTCTTTTAAATATATTCAAATCCTACGTGCCTATCAACAAGACAATCCGCAAAACGCTTTAAATCTAAAAACTTTTATAAGATATAAATACCTTAGTAAATTAACGACTTCGATCTATACAATATATTGTTTAAACCCTTTACAAAATTATACTTAAGTATTACATTTTAACTTCGTCCTTTTTCCTTAAATCAGATAACAAAAATCATCTGTGATATAAGAAGAGTAAACATTTAACACAGCAAACCTTGTTATCAGTGCCTTGAGCTAGAAACGTTACGAACAAGACTACTACTGAGTATTTATCAGGTGTGTAATGGTTGTTTGCTCCTTTTTTTCCCTGAAATTCTTTTATCTAAAAAGGAGGAAACTTTTAGTGTCTTCTCTCAGTTTCTTGCTGGATTAGGTGTTTACTTTTCGTTATTGTTAATATAGTGCTTGGCCGTAAATAACAAACAAGGAAATGATAAAGTTTGCCTGTTCTACTTTCTTTCTTGAAATTGTAAGAGATAAAATTGTTCAAAATGATATACTGATATTTTCGACAATGTATTAAAAGAGATGCTAGGGTGGGGGGGGGGGGGGCATTGAACTTCATGATCCTGAAGGGGTAAAAAATCGTGCCTTAACGTTATGGAATGGAATTAAAGGGTGATTTTTTGATGATATTTCATTTAAATGTTGTGATTTCGGAAGTGATTTTATTTTGGAGGTTTTGGGGTGTTTTATTTTATAAACATCGAAACCTAAAGTACGTGGGAAAAGTGTATACAAAAATATAAAATTAAGGATTTTAATAATATAATTTTGTAATGCTTGTTGCTTATTCAGAGAATTTCGAAGGTAAATGATTTGTAGACTCGCGCGTACGAAAAACTTAAGAAAAATAAATCCTAAACAAACGGGGTTTCATCTTCACTGACAATAGGAACACTAGGGTCCCGTAGGTTCAATCAATCTGGAACTGTTAACGTGGCCTTGATAAGCTAGGTAAGTTGCCTTAACCAAGTTATCCTTATTTGGATCGTCGAGGCTTTGAAGGTAATGAAAAGGCGAATGTCCTGGCCAGACTGATGACTTGTATTTATCAGTCCAGAATCGGCTTTTGGGACCCCCATCAGTTTGGTGAAGATACCCTTTATCGATTGAACATTGATGAAATATACCGAACACTGGAGCTCTAGGTCTGCTATTAGTTGAACCGATTTAATCCGGTTTGATCTGATTTGATTAAGCGCTTTCTTCGTTACGTCTCTCAATGCAGCCGAGGTATTGTTATGGCGCTGTCGAGAACGAAGTTGTTGTTCTTTCATGTTCTCTCATGAATACTGCAAGAATAACTGCAGTTCTGCGTTTCTGAACTCGGGCGATCTCTCGGAGAGGGACAAAGAAGATGCCTCCATTGCCAGGACTTTGTACTAAAAAATGCTTAGTGGTTGCGAATTCGCTCTGCAAACTCGTTCTAATTTTTACTTTATTAATAAATTTAGCTTTAAGTAAGTTGAGGTTAGTGGTGTGGGCTTCCATGAACTCTTTGTACTTTCCTTAATTCGCTTCCGTGGAAACCTGTCGCCTGCACAGAGGTCATTCGAAGGAGTAATTGCTCCGTTGACCTCCACCCGGACTTCTTCTACCTAGATATCAATCCTTACTTTATAGCTTGTTTCCTGTCGTAGCGAGGAAGCGGTCTCTTGTTTCATTACTTACGTGAGCTTTCTGTCGCGGTCCGGTAGTTGGTATAGAAAGCCGATGTAAAACTACGTGTTGAAGTTGGCATTTCTTACATTCTTCTCTCTACTATCTTTCCGACTAGAGCTTGCTGTTCGAAATTGCACTTATGATATGACAGAACTGTAGATAGTATAAAAAGGTTTAACTCTGAGATCAGGATTTGCGAATAAAAAAAAACCAAGTGTTTTTTGGTAGAAACTATACTTGGAAGTCGTGGCTCAAGACCTGGACTACCAGCCACTAGGACTTCAAATTCTTCGAAATCATGTTGTAAAATAACGATTTGGAACTAGCCGTCCTAAAATTTGTAGTTATCAGTGGAATGTATTGTTTCGATATCTCAGAAGGAGCCTACAGAAAGATCTTGAAAGTTTGGATCTCGATTAGTACAAGCAAGTATCGAACTGGGAATGCTTGCTCTTGCAGATATTAAACAGAAGTGCTGAGTTTATCGTGTCTCTTCTATGTTAGTTTTGATTACAAATGCCTTGTGGAAGCCCTTCTAAAAATTCATTTCGTGATCTTAAACATGTGCAGAAAAGTGATTACACCCATACACCATGACAGCATTAGACTATTTAATAATTAATTGAAAGTAAATACATACACTGAAAATTTTAATTATATCAAATTACAACAATTTTATAAAAAGGGGCAATGAAATTGAAAAGAAATAGCTTTTTTTCAACAAAAATGTATTCTCCACAAATCATTCTCTCATCTAATATTGAATTAAATTCCCGTCATAGATTACACATAAACTATATCTGCTATACTATTATATAATATCAATTTTTTTTTGCACAATGCTAAATACTCGCTAATTATATTTTCCATGCATGTAATTCTCACAATTAAGTTTAATCAGAGAATATGTTAAGTTAGACGGTTGAGTGCGTGGTGTTACATCACCAATTTGTGGCTGTGGGAGATATAATATAATGGGGCAACAATTCTTTCATCTTTTTTTTTTATTTATAGTTTACGTAAATTGATTGTTAATTGTTAATTTAATATGAAATTTTGTGAAGAAAAATGACAATCAATTTTTTTTTGTGGTTTTAAATTAATATAATTATCACGTAGTCGATAAGAGTAGTTATGCATGGTTAATAATGGGAAAATGTTCTTTAATGTTTAATAAAAATTTTAATGGAATTTATTAGTTGGTTTTTTTACGTTGAGTGAAAAGTTTGTTTGATTTACCATTTTTAAAACAGTCTTGTTTGATTAGTTTGGTTTTTTTTGCTTTTGTTTCCTTTTAGGTTAATGTAAGCCAGTTTTTGGAACTTGAGTGATATTTTAGTTTAGTTACTTCCTAATTTCCATGTCCACATATCGTAGGTCTTTCCTTATTGTCTCGCCTAGGTTGTAAAGGAATGGGTCAGTAGTTCTACACCATCCAATGACACGGATGGGGAGATGTTGCAGGTTTTATTGGATATATGGCAGTATTCCCCTCTACTTTTACGGCTACAATCGAGAAAGTGTTCAATGTCTATGTTGATTGAGGTGGACATAAATCTAAGATCATAGAGACATAAAGTTTGCGCAGAGATTTAGCCAAAAGTGAACCGTATTTCTTTAAAGGGCCCATACACGACCGAACAATTTGCGCAAATTTGTGTTTGCTAAAAAATATGTGATTGTCCATACACTACGCAACGAGTTGCGCAAACGAGTTTTCGTGGAGAAAACATGCCTGAAGCTGCGTGTTTGGCAATTATAATTGCAAGTTTTGCAGAAAGGGACTTTAGAATGCACCAACATCCACCATACACGAGAAAAAAACTTGCGCAAAGCTGCCAGTTGCACAAAAATTTTCAAACGCATTGGTTTTCATCAAACAGTTGCGTAACACATGAAACCGCCCCATACACGGGGAAAATGTTTGCAGAACGGGCTGCGTTGCGTAAATTGTTCGACCGTGTATGGGCTCCTTAAGAGTTAAGACGCTCGACTACCATATCAGAGCCCCATGATTCGATTCCACCCAGCGGCATGACCCTTCGTCTTTCCAAGCTATCTCCTGTTCGATAATCCAAGTGAGCATTCTGTCGCTGTAGTAGTAGATGGGGACGGGTAAAGTAAATCTGTGTGTTGACGTAGATATTTATTTTAATATTCTCAAGCTGTTCGACATTACACTCAATGATAGAACCGTCGACAGTACAAAGGGGCTTACCTTTGAACTCTAATCTTTCACATAAGAAAAGAATAACCCCTTGAATCCTTCAACACCCTCGCACATGTAATATATTCTTCAACATCCTAACGACATGTACCACACCCTCCCCCCAAACACAACCTATAAATTTCACTTTACCCCAATCTAAATAAAAATCCCTCCCGTTTCGCAAAGAAAGCACATCTCTTAAAATAAAATATATTATAACCTACAGAAATAAAAAGGGTTTCGCCCTGGTGGAGGATATTAATGATTCAAATCAAACAAAAACTTTCCAGACCGATAAGCTGCAATTGAACACGTTTCAACAACAACCGATGAAAAAGAAAAAAAAGGTTCAAGTAAACCGACATCTTTATTCTGGCGCGAACTGCTTGCATAATCTATGATTTATGCTAAGGGTATTTTACGCCAGTTTTCTTTTATTTTTATTATATTTTTTTTTGTTCCTGTTCTGTGTCTGCCGCCCATTGTTGTAGCCCATCTGAAGTTGGCTTATATATCGTATACCTTAAGGCTTTGCTGGGTTTGCTTTTGTACCCTCCTGCATTTTACTACTATAAGTAAAATTGTTTCCTTGAAATGCTCTCCTTTACGACCTAGCCGCAATGATAGATGGCCATTTCGGGCTAATGTAAGGGGCCATTTAGGACTATCCATCCATGGATATATGGAGATGCCATAAAGTGTAAAGGCGAATACTCGTTTTTTAAGTAAGAAAGAGAGTGTCTAGAAAAAAAAATATGACACTGTAAGCAAATACGTTTTATATATTGTTATTTAACTTAAATCAATCAAACATTTACATATATCCACAGGTAAAATAATGAAAACAAAAGTCTTACAAAACACTATGCTCGCCTTGTAGTTATAGAGTTGGTAACAAAATCTAGACGTCTCAAGTTTTGTGTGGGATTTTCAAAACGTAAAACCAAATTGTGTGGGGGTCTCAGACGTAAACTATACATCAATCACCGGTAATTTTTCTTCCTTTCCTATTTGATGACCTCCAACCAATTTTTTTTCTCAAATAATAAAAGTAAAAAAAAAATACTTTATGACGATCATAGGAGGTATATTCATAATTAATCTTTTATTATCTTGTTCGTGCATTTATTGCCCGCCATTAAGGCTTGCGTCACACACATTTTAAAAAGTTATAGGAAATATATTTTATGAACAATAATTTTAAATTTTATTTGTAGCTATATGGTGTTGGACATATGTATGCATATAAATATTCCTTTTTCTAAGTTTTAAATTGTATATTTAAACTAATTGAATATTCAGTGTGACCTGGAATTATTGTTTGGCTAGATTTTTGTCAATAAATTAGATAATTCTAGCGATTTCATCGGTGTGTCCACATAATAAAATCTTGGACGTGATCAAGGTGGAAATCTTCTGGATGATTTATTCCTTAGTGGGATCTAAAGCTACATTAAGTTTTCGTAGTAAATATGAGATTTCTAATTTATGTGAAACACGAAAGATTTTGCTTGAAGTTAAACTACGATGAGAATGTTAATCAATCTCGACAACATATATGTACGTATTAGCAAAATTATTGAGACTGCTCCCAGCAAATTTAGAAAAAATAATAAAAACAAGATTTTAGGCACGGCCAATAGTATTTTACTTGAAATCTAAAAACAACATAAATCCAATCATTGCTGGATAGAAATTAGAACTCTATCCAAAAAAGGAAATTTCAATTTTAACAAAATGCTTAGAATTTCAAGTTGTAGTTTAAAAAGTCGTTTAATTTTAAGAAGTGGCAACAAAAGTAATGAGCAACAATCGAAATAGTCAAGAAACTCTTAATTCGCTTCAAATTTCTCTTTGGCCGTGGCTACCAAAAGCGAGGCCTATTCTCATTTTTACTTCTACTAATACTTTAAAATTTTCCCTCTTCAGACTTCCTCAAAAGCAGATCATGATTTTCTTCGGGGATGGCTTGATCTTGCATTTAGATATGTCTCTTTGGCTCAATTCCTCTTTGCTCGATGTCATATTGAAGAAAAGACACTATCTTCTGCTCCTTGACTAACTTCTATTAATCGCTTAATGCTGGATAGTTCGAGGAAATTAGCAAAAAAAACGCACGAAAGGAGACAAAATTCCAAAATGGCTGAAAATTGGACCACAGCTTCCTTGGGACTTTTTAAGAAAACAATTTCGGAATCACAAAAAAACAACATGGCCGCCGGAGATATCAATTTTTGGCAAAAAAAATCACTCAAAAACTGGTTTTCTCGAAAAAAAATTTTGATCACTCAATACAAAACATTATTGCCTACAAAATACACCTCTTGAATTTTTTTCGAAAACCTTGACCTTTCCGAATTATTCAAAGTATTTTTTGGCCGAAATGTTATATTTGGAAACTTTGACCTTGAATAACTTCGAAAGGGTTAGGTTTTCGCAAAAATGACAAGAGGGCTTTTTTGTAGGCAATAAGGTTTCGTATTGACTGATCAAAATTTTTTTTCGAAAAAACCAGTTTTTGAGTGATTTTTTTGCCAAAAAGTGATATCTCCGGCGGCCATGTTGTTTTTTTGTGATTCCGAAATTGTTTTCTTAAAAACTCCCAAGGAAGCTGTGGTCCAATTTTCAGCCATTTCGGAATTTTGTCTCCTTTAAATGCTAATTTCCCCGGACTAGGATTCCAGATGAGATATTAGCCGGTCGATGATAAGCCAAATTCTGGTTAAATTTTTCAAAAGCCCAAGCTATTTTAGTTTTGAGCCAAAATTGTTGATCTTTTGAGTCTACTGAATCTTTTCGACCAATTTTCGTTTTGTATGATGGACATATTTCTTCAAAAGTACCTTAAGAGTTCTTCGCCGAATTTGGATGGTGACGATCGGATGGAGATACATCGATAAGTCAACTTTTAAATTTAGCAAATTAATCGAGCGGTTTGCACTCAAGATCTTGTTATTTTTCAGACAGTTCATGGCTTCAATATCATATATGTGGTGGAACCTACTATTTTTCAATTAGCTCGCCATTTAGCAATTCGTAAAAGTCGTTGGCTTGATTCGCGGGAATTGCGCCTTGAGTATAGGAAGGCCGGAGGATCCTACCTGTAGACCTTGGCTCCCAAAAAAGGAGGATGAATCTGCTCACCAAAAGAAATAATGGGTGACAGTGATTTTTTGAATTAATATTAATACAAGCTGAAAACAGAAAATGTCCCCTGTGCTGAAAGTCGAGACATGTGGCCTTGAGTTGAAGAACTGACGTTTCAGCACAGGATCCATAAACTTCCACTCTCCGACCCCTGTGCTAAAAGTCGCAATTAGACTGAAACGTCACCTTCTTCAACTCAAACGATTTGTCACGCCACACGACTCGACTTTCAGCACAGGGGCCAATGTCACTTTTTTGATGTATAGCTCCTTTGAATCGGTTCGAGTCGCTTAATAAAAGTAAACGAATGAGCGCTATTGCGACGTTGATGTGAAGAAATCAAGCTCGCTAGCCTACAGTGGGCAGGATATCTAGCTGATATGATTGAAGAGCAATGTGTTAGGAAAATCTTTTTCGGTGGGATTTATGGGATGCGAGAGTGAGGTAGACCAAATCTTCGGAGAGATCGTGTAAACCAGAGCTTTGTGACGCTAAACTGGATGGCATTGAGCCGGTTTAGACGGTGCGCTCCAGCGCATGTGTCTCACGAACTTTGTGGATAAAGGGAGAGGTGGAGTGGTACCTTTCATCATCCCCACTTCTCCTTTCATCTCCAAACGTTCGTGAGGCACATGCGCTGGAGCGCACCGTCTAAACCGGCTCATTGGCTCAGAATTATTGGGACTGGTGGAGGTAGTGCATAGTTGCAAAAAATCCAGGACCAGAGTCAAATAAGTAAGTATCTACGGATTGAACTTAAATGGTCTAGAACGAAGTTGGCTGCAGCTCTCATGAGGAAGTGCTCATTTTTCCAAATCAATACGACACGATTTTCTGCTGATTTTTACTGGTCATTTCATTACCATCAGAAATTGCTGTGTTAATAAACTGGTGATTGTAGGATTTCGATCCGGTTTATGCACATATAAGCACTAAGGATTTTTTGCAACTATGCACTACCTCCACCAGTCCCAATAATTCTGAGCCAATGAGCCGGTTTAGACGGTGCGCTCCAGCGCATGTGTCTCACGAACTTTGTGGATAAAGGGAGAGGTGGAGTGGTACCTTTCATCATCCCCACTTCTCCTTTCATCTCCAAACGTTCGTGAGGCACATGCGCTGGAGCGCACCGTCTAAACCGGCTCATTGGCTCAGAATTATTGGGACTGGTGGAGGTAGTGCATAGTTGCAAAAAATCCAGGACCAGAGTCAAATAAGTAAGTATCTACGGATTGAACTTAAATGGTCTAGAACGAAGTTGGCTGCAGCTCTCATGAGGAAGTGCTCATTTTTCCAAATCAATACGACACGATTTTCTGCTGATTTTTACTGGTCATTTCATTACCATCAGAAATTGCTGTGTTAATAAACTGGTGATTGTAGGATTTCGATCCGGTTTATGCACATATAAGCACTGGGAGATTCTGAAAATTATTCTGTAAAATAATGCACGCGCAATACCCAAAATTTTTGTGAGGTTATTGTTATTGGAAGTTGAAATTTAACAGAAACGTCTGGTCAATAATAATTCTGAAATAATGGAAGCACGAATCTTAATCCCTAAACGAAAATTCCACTCGTTCCACACTTTATATCAAGAAATAAAAAAAAATAAAAAAACAGAATCCTGGCGCGTACTATAGAAACAATATCAATAATCAAGACTTGGTAATCATCGGCGCCAGGAAACACAAACAAAAAAAAGAAACCAAGCGACAAAATATGAAAATAATCCGAGCTCGAATCCATGAATTAAGGCCCACTTTTGGAAGTTTTTCCCTCCTTAAGTACTAAGGATTGTGAGGATTTGCTTATAATTTACAGCCTACCAAAACTACTTTCCTTAATTATTCTATACTTTTCTTTCCTTTTATTTTTTTTTCTGTTTTTGTGCCAAAGTAAAGATGCTTAATTTGTCTGATTATTGTTTTATTGCATGAAAGGAAATTTGGAAAAGTTTCTTGTTGTCTGTATGTAACCATTGTGAAATAAAACGGAAGAATTTGGATTTTCGGTAAAAGTACATGAGACATGTAAAGAGTTCCAATAAATTAGGACATGAAAATAAATTGAATCGAAGGGAATTAGTCAATAATTATAAGGGAGAGGTTGAGGAAGCTACAAAATTGTATTGAATTATCGAAGGAGGAAATGAAGCGCGTTTAGAAGAAAGATGTTTTTTTTGGGGGGAAAGAAAGTAGAGTAGAATTTGTTATGTGAGTGGACGAGAAACTTTTGCCCCCAGAAATGTGTGGAAAAGTGTTTTCTGACAGAACGATTTGGAGTAGGGTTTATTGTTTATGTTCTTGTTCGAATAAGGTTGAAATAAGACGAGAAGCTTCCATTAATTTTTAATTATTCTGTCAAGCGTTAATGCGTGTTTTGGATTATTTTGTATTCAGGTAAATTCGTGATTTTTTCTTTTGAAATTAAAGATTTTGTAAGAATGTCGACAGGAAATAAATTTAATGTGTATAGGTAAAAAAATTGGAATGTGCAGCTCTAAGAAAGCTTAGCTTATTGTGTACGGGAAAAGAAACTCATTGTTTAAAGTGAACTCATAGTTGTTTGCGAAAGTTGATTGTTATATTTAGCAAAGAGTTGCAGATTTTTGATATATATGATATTTTTGCTTTTGTTTGGGAGGCATACGGCTAACAAAGACCTCGGAAGCTGGTGGCACCCGATTTGTCACTCCCATCAAAATCCGGGAAGAGTCAGTACAGACGAACAGCTAACAGCTCTGTTAGCAAGTCCTAATCTTACTTCCCCGCGGTGCCCCCTGGAGGTACTTCTTCGGAAGGAGCTAACGAGAGACGGTCGAATGAAGAGTTCTCTGCGCCATAAAACAGAGTTTTAAGACGATTGTGCTGAGGGTTAGCAACCCGCTCACATAAAAACACCATTGCTACGAATCGGCAAACAATGCCTCGAAATCGGATGGACAACATGACGACGACCTTTGCTTTTCGAAGCAGGACACGAATCGAATCATGGAATGTGAGCACACTGCTTTCTGATGGACGGCTGGATGAAATCCTCAACGAGATGAACGGGTATAAAATCAAGATCATGGGACTTAGCGAGACCAGATGGCCCGAGGCCCGGGAGCATATCTGTCAAACGGTAAGTCATTCTAATATTCTGACAGAAACGAAACTGAAAACCATAGGAGTGGAGTTGGCGTAATACCCACAAGGAAACCAGGTCACTAAAGGGCAAGGCAAGAAGAGCCGGAGTGGAATTGGGGAACCCACGGAGCATACCCGAGCCCGTCAACTCCTTCCGAATAGACCGGAGGCAGGACTACGGTCGCGAACCCGGGAAGCAAGTCACGTATAAGTGACGGCCCACAAATTTGAGGTACAGGGGTGTAGTACAATAGATATTTCACCACAAAAAAAAATAAGTAAGTAATTTTTGCTCACTCCACTGACAATGGATCTAAGGGATTTTCTGCTTACACATCATGGAAAAATCAGGTCCAAGTATTATAGAGTCATTTACGGACCGTTGTGCTACAACCGTGCCATGTGCATGTATATTTATTCTAAAGCGATGTCCAGAAACAGATTTCAATAGAAATGACAGTCATGACAATTACCTCTGGCTGAACGAAGCATGATGACATTACATTTGCCAATTTTGTAAGTTACTCCACCATAAAGGTAACGTCGAAAGCTATCCTTAACTCACTTAATACTAACTTGTTATTGTCGTCTTTCTTCTACTTTGAAACATGATAAATATACACTGACTACAGCTTAACTATATGTACCTTAACAGATACGATTTAACTCTTTGTTTATTCTAGTTCATAAATCTATAAAAAATCTTCTTTTACCTGAAATTAAAAAAACATCTTTTATTAACTTACATCCGACTCAAATACTCACCAGGAAATTCTTGTGGTATCATAACACCCTTCTTTCGGTTTGTTGCTCCAGTTTTGGTACTATAGCCATGAAAAATTCGTCTTTGCTGCAGGTATCGATAAAGTAGAAATAGTTCGCCATTTTGTTTCGAAAGGTCGCCATTTTTATTAACAAGTGACGCCGATGAGCTAGTCGAAGACGAGCCATTCGACGATGATGATTGCAGAGTTTCGTGATCGAATTTCGTTTTATAAGAAATTCGTACAACTCTTGGCAATGAATATCTTTCCAAGAATATATCCGCTGGTAGTGGATCAGTTTGGGACTGTAAAATAAGTGTTTTAATATTATATTTTAAGTAAAAATTAAGTTTATTTCACTTACATCATTACTATGCTTCGATCCTTTACTATCACCAGTTGAACAATCTCCACCCGAACTTAATGAGTTCATCTTAAGACGCTGCTGTAAACGCTGTTTCATTTCAATTTCATTTCTTCTTGCCAACCGTGCATTTTCAAAATCCGCAACCGAAAACATATTTGCGCTAGTATCATGCGAATTGAATCTTCGTAATTTTGGCTTACGACCCTCTTGAGCTGATGTTGTTACAATTTGTAGTGGTAAATTCGTTTGTGAGGTAAAAACTTGCGATCTAGACAATGCTAAATTACCGCCCATTTGCTGTTGTGGCGGTGGCGGCGGAGGTTTTTGTCCTGATACTAAATAAAATAAGGGATTGGACGTCGTTATTGTTCCATTTTTTGTACCGCAATTTAATTTTTGTGCTTTGTTACTACTATTATTGGCGCTTGTACTACTGCTACTGCTACCGTTTCCATTAACTGTTGTTGATGTTGTTGCCATATGTGGGCTACTTTTAATGAACCAATTAGCTAAGTGACGTTGTCGCTCAAATTCAATACTTGTGCGTTGCATTTCCGCCAGTTTTAGTGAATCGGTCATCTTTTTCGCCTAATCATTAATGCTGGAATAAATTAAAAAAAAATACATAAATATATTTTATTAAAAACAAATAAATTTGAAATAGTAAAGAAAAATATGAAAGAGATTGGTTTTAACTATTTTTGGTTAAAAGGCAGCAAGAAGAGACATCGTGTACCTGAAACGGGGATCGATTAGATGGCTTGTGGCACTAATCTCGAGGCAAGAAAGCTTCAGATTCACTGTCTGGCACTGGTGAGAAAGACTGATTTCATAGTTGTTTAAACTAAGCCTACTATCACACATAGAGCTATGACGAAGACGACTTGACAGACTGGTAGTACATAGTAGAGTTGAGCCGGAGTTACACGAGGCTGTACACTTGCCCCTTACACGATGGTAAATTGTACCAAGGCTTCAATTTTTTGAAATGTCCCGGTTCAAAAATATTGTCTTACTTAAATGAGGCGAGGTGTGATTGTAAATACGTAGTAGAGAAGCATGGGTCTCTTCTTTCTTAGATCTTTTGGGGCAGTAAAATTTGGAACTTGAAATGAGGTGAGATTGTAAAATATAAATATACATTATGGAGGTGTAGGTTTCTCACTTACTCTGAGGCAGTTTAATGCATATTAGAATCAAACTCGTAAAAAAGCTCTTCAGAGGAATTTACTTTCTTTCTTTCTTGAATTTGCTTGTTTTTGTCATTTTGGAATTACAATGGCACCTCGCCTCATTTGAAGTATGACTTTGTACTGGGTCAAAAGAAAAAAGAGGCATCTCTTACAAACTCATTTTATAATCGTGTCCTATCCAACATTAATACATAGGGTGATTCTGATTTTAGTTCTTCACATTCAAAAATGTAGTTAGCCCTTTTTCCATTTCTTGTGGTTGAGAGTGGTGTGTGTTACTGTGCCTACGGTAATTGTGCTTTAGTGGAGATTGTACAAAAAGCCCTCGTTACTCTGATACATGTCATTCGTAGGACTTAGCTTGATCTCTTATTTTGCTCTTAATCTTTATCTTTTGCAAGAGGGCAGAACCGTATATTAACACTGCTGTATGGAACCAGCGAACAATTTGAGGCTTCAAACTCGATCTCCTTGTTTTTTTATGTGGAAGACTAGGGCTCAGGGAAAGCCCTTTGTACTGTCGACAATCTATTTTTTTTTCGTATCGAGTGCAATGTCGAACAGCAAGCTCTAGTCGATAGTTAGTGAAGGGAAATAGATAAGTGAAGGAAGGAACTGCCACAACCACCTACTCCCATTTTTATCGCGACTCTGGCATCGCGGCAACGAGAAACAACTCCCTGGAGTGTTATGCCTCCTGAAACGAGTTGAACAGGAGGAATGAGGAATGGAAGAAGAAAGAAGGTGGGAAAGGCGAAGATCCGTAGTGCTGCCGGGATTCGAACCCGGGACCTCTGGGATGGTAGCCAGGCGCCTTACTCCCTAGACTACCGAGGCCAAAGGTCTGCTTCTGGCTTAGAAAGCTATTCTGACCTTCTTTGACATATTTTCCAGGTAGAGCCTAAACTTCAGGGTTTGTTTCCGTTGTCGCATGAGCGCGCTTCCAGTAAAAAACTAGTCTTCTGTGATATGTTTTAAAGCCTTTGTTCGCAGAAGCTATAAATGGTGCTACAGTTCTTATAAGATTCGCGTCTGTTCAAGTGTCTTCTTGCAGTCATCTCTACGCTTTAAATAGTTAAGCAACTCTTCAATTTTCTATGCGTAATTTTCGTAACAAAAGACTTCTATCTAACCTCCAACTAAACAAACATTCCCAACCCAACAATAACCTTCCAATATATATAATCTAATAAAAACCATCTCTGGAACAAAAAATTTCCATTTAAATTTACATAATAACATAATTGTAACAATTCCACGCATCATTATTCACATAAAAGCCTTCTCTTCTGGCTTCTGACAGGTTAATTGATGCTGTCGCGGTGTGATTCAGCCCAAAAATTAAAGAAGGCAGCAGCAGCACCAGCAATATCACGCGCACCACACTAATTCCAAGGCCAAGGCCCGAAACTAATTAAAGGAGGCTCTAGCAACGACGACGAGCCAGACCCACTGTCGCAACGCACCTGTTCCCGAGGTGAGATAGAGAGAGATTCACCTATAATAGCCATCCATAGGCTTGCATAATTCCGTATAGTAATTAAACTCGAAAAGTCATCTACAAATTATTAGTCGTCAATAGTAGAATTTTTTCCACGCTAGTGTTTAGTAAGTAAGTTAATTGCACCAGGCACCAGCTGAGCAGAGAGAGATATGAAATTGAAGCTGGAAGCTCTGTGTTGCTGTAATGCAGTTAACTGTCTGCAGCTGCAAGTTTGTAATTAAGATAAAGCCACGTCCAATGTTTCCCGTGTGCAATGCCTGTGTAGAGATACTAGTACAACACAAAATGTTGTTGTTGCCTTTTTTCTGTATGATTATCTAATGAAAACACACCACCAACCCAAGCTGGATCTCTAGCTGCTGCAGCTAATTGAATGCGGACTCGGTTTCAATTCCGCATGGCATGGCTGACGAGGTGTGGCTCTCCTCCAAAGTCATTATTTCGTATGTCATAGCGAAATTGATTATGCTAGTCGCAAGCTAGCTTATAGTATAGTATATGCGTGTATACACAGCGCCCGAGATTGATGGCCTTGCTTGAAAACTAGATTTTGAAGATTCAGAAAATTTTCGTCTGACGGTGATGTACATCATATGCACGACGGCGAGATGGCGTACAGAATGGATTTTAGCTCCTAGCATACATAGCATGCGTCATAACTCATGGCTTAATATGCTTTTCGGTACATGATCTTTAAATCAGGGAAAGTTCCACAATATCCTCCTATATCTAGCAGGTCTATGGTGTTGGGCTTCTTGCTTCTTTTAAGCCAGAAAGCGATTAAACGTATAGACAGAGACACAGAGAGAGAGAGCGAGCGGAATGGGGTGGGGAGCAACCATAGCGGATTGGAAGCACTAATTTCAATTTAATGTACGCAAAACTAAAACTGAAGGTAATTAGTAGTAGGAAAGCTCACTAATAACGGTGTGTAAATATCACCTCCGCAAACGCCAATTAATTCGTATCTAATCTCATCCAATCAATCTTTGATCTTGTATAAGAGCTTTACAGCCCGATCCCGGTGTATATAGCTTAATAGAATGCCACTAAGCCACTAATAGAGGTTGGGCACGCGATTGATTTTATCTCAACCTTGTACCTATATATCTAGCCGTGCACGGGTACCGCCGCCGCCTCTTAAAATCTAAACTAAAATCCTATATCAAACCTTTGGGGATTAATGATTTATTTCGAATCAGATAAACAACAACAACAAAAACCAACCACGAAAAAAAATGATTTAGCTTCCTCCACCTTTAGAATTATATCGGCGAACTGTGACGTCTAAAAAGCGCGGTCACCCACTTGGGGATTTTACACGGACAGCTCAGCGCATACATCGATTGCCTCCCCCCGGATGATTCTGTTATTTTTTTTCTTTTTTTTTTGGGTGGCGGAGTCTCCGATAAAACTTACAGATCGGAGGGGGCTTATAACTGGATAAAATTCCTACTTCGGTACTTCGATATTATTGAATCGTAGACAATTGACATTAATTGACTTTCAAGCTTCAAGTTGACGGGTTCAATTAACTCTCCAAAGCCCGAGGGGAGGATGTGGCAGTATCGGAGAAGTTCACAGTGCGGTTCATGTCACTTATAGCATGACATTTTCTTACATGCAATTCGCAACCACGGAAAAGCGACAACAACGACATCTGCACAGCAACCATTCAAATATTTTTTTGGGCGCACGCGTGGAGCAATTATAGTGTAATTTTGGCATTATTACATTATAATTATTCTTAACCGCGAAATATGAAATTTTGCACAACAATTATTTATAAAACTTTGTGATGGAATAGAGAAAGTTTCCCTTCGGAAAATTGCGGGGGAAAGAAGGGGGCTATGAAAACAATAATCACGAACTATATTTTATTGTGTTGTGCTACGTGTGTGGGGGGGGGGAGGAAAAAAGAGCGTTTTGTGATTTAAATTTTTTCAGGGGTACATTCACCTCTGATCGTAAATTTGTGAGAGGAATTATTACCGCCGATACGAACAAATAAAGTGGCATAATTTCATATGTTTTTTTTTATTGTTGTTGCATTTAATAAACTGATCGCATTTGATAAATTGGATAATGGTTACGTCGTTGGGGTTTTAATTTCAAAGTCTGTGCTTAGCTTTTTTTTAGAAATTGGGCATTGATGGATTGAGTGTTTTGTTGCACAAAAACATGTTATACAAAAAATTTAATTTATAGCAGCTGAAAGGTAAAAATCTTGCTGAACTGTGGATATCGTAGATTGGTGTAGTTTGAACAACATTTTAAAACTAAGGTCGAGGCTATTCGCACTGCAGAGTAGATAAGAGTAGATAAGAGTAGATGAGAGTAGATGAGAATAGATGAGAGAGTAGATGAGAGTAGACGAGAGTAGATGAGAATAGATGAGAGTAAATGAGAGAGTAAATGAGAGAGTAGATGAGAGTAGATGAGAGTAGATGAGAGAGTAGATGAGAGAGTAGATGAGAGAGTAGATGAGAGAGTAGATGAGAGAGTAGATGAGAGAGTAGATGAGAGAGTAGATGAGAGAGTAGATGAGAGAGTAGATGAGAGAGTAGATGAGAGAGTAGATGAGAGTAGACGAGAGTAGATGAGAGTAAATGAGAGAGTAGATGAGAGTAGACGAGAGTAGATGAGAGTAAATGAGAGAGTTATTTACTCTCATCTACTCTCATATACTCTCATCTACTCTCTCATTTACTCTCATCTACTCTCATGTACTCTCATCTACTCTTATGTACTCTCATCTACTCTTATTTACTCTCTCATCTACTCTCATCTACTCTTATCTACTCTGCAGTGCGAATAGCCACTCCCTAAAACTAAGCTTTAGAATCAACTTTTGTACTACAAGTCTGTCATTTCGTTCGGGTCATGGTTCAATGTCTAGTAGCAACCTTAGTTTGAAGGATAGAAGAGAATATGATAAATTTCGAGGTGGGTCTGGGTGATGTTGGAACAGATGGCGATGAATTTTAATTTTGAACTCTAAGATGTTGTACGAGTTCGGGAAATACTGACTGCGGCACATCGTTCCACACCCGAGTTTTTCTATTCAGCTATGAGTTTGATGACGCGGTTTTGCACCTTGTCCAGTCACGCTAAATGGGCTTTTGTACACGATACAACGGTTGGTACGATATCGTCCCAATACGATGGTCGCATGTCTAGTGTGTTTGCAAGCGTATAGCTGTTGGCCGATAAAGTCGGCTACTCACACGCCTGCCGCAGGGGCAATTTCTGGCGCACGGCAGTCGCGCCAATTTCGGAGGGGCCTCGGTAGTCTAGGGAGTAAGGCGCCTGGCTGCCATCCCAGAGGTCCCGGGTTCGAATCCCAGCAGAGCCCCACGGTCCCTCGCCTTTCCCCTTCTTTCTTCTTCGCTCTTTACATTCCTCCTGTCATAGCCTTCCGCTGGCACTGCCCCGCTCCACCAAGCGCATGTCATCGGTTGGTTGATGGGATTCAACTCGTTTCAGGAGGCATAACACTCCAGCGAGTTGTTTCTCGTTGCCCCGATGCCAGAGTCGCGATAGAAATGGTTGGGAGTAGGTGGTTGTGGCAGTTCCTTCCTTCACTTCTCTCTTTCCCTTCACTATCTATCGACTAGAGCTTGCTGTTCGACATTGCACTCTATACGAAATAAATAGATTGTCGACAGTACAAAGGGCTTTCCCTGAGCTCTAGTCTTCCACATAAAAAAAGGGGGCAATTTCCTAGTAGGATATAAGTGCACAAAAGCTGCTTTGTTCATATGTAAAACTTGCTTCTCCTCAATTTTCAGTAAGCTTTTGCGTCTGGATATATACATCACACATTTCAGCGGTGCACTGCCGATAAAATTAATCTCGAATGTAAAATTACGCATTGGCGTACTTCTGAAGGCACTCTTTTTCAAATTGAATATCCAATCGGCCACAATCTTTAATAGATACAATTATCACTCAGAAATACGTTTTTTTTCTCATTTTTACTTTGTTTATGCATTTTCAATAGCTTTTCACAAATTCACAAAACAATTACAAACAGATTTATTGAAATTTGGACAGGACAACGACTGTCGGATGAGCTATTGTATATAAAATTCGATGTATGTGTGTATGTATGTATGTTCCCTAATAACTCCTAAACCATTCAACCGATCGCCACAAAAATTTAACCACATATTACTTACATCAAGGGGGTGGTTTTAGCATTGGTGCCTACTTTTAAAAATCACTCCTAGGGGGCGCTGTCTTAGAGAGCTTTAAAAAGAATAATAATATACGTTCTACGAGGATGAAAATGTATACATAGAGGTTTGTGGGTACGAGAAAGCGATTGGTGATGTCCATTACTTTCGCAAAGATGGCGGTTCCAATATGGCGGCCGAATTTTGCAATTGTGTTCCCCGATCCCCGGAATGGGTATCAAATGAAAAGGTATGGCAAATAGAATACTATTAGCTGTGCGGCGTCATTCCAAATTAAAAATGGCCGCTTACACAAAATGGCGGATTACCTTTTTCTATGCAAGCCATCCGGTATGGGTATCAAATGAAAAGGTATGACAAATAGAATACTATTAGCTGTGCGGCGTCATTCCAAATGCAAAATGGCGGCCAACATTAAATTACAGTTTACATTTTTCTTTACAACGCCCGGGGCCCGCCCTCGGTATGGGTATCAAATGAAAGTGTATGACGAGTATAGTACAGTAAACTGCGTGCCGTCATTTTAAATCTAATATGGTGGTCACCACAAAATGGCAGAAGACATATAATAGTCTAAAATGTAGAAAATAAAATATAGTTTAAAAAAACTAAAATATACACTTTTAAATTAAAATGAACTAAAAAATCGAGCGAAGTTCTGCACAGGGCGTCTATTCCCCCGACATAGCAAAATCAATTCTGATCGATAAATGCCAAGTCAGGGAATGGTTTTTATTGTCTCGATCAAAATGTCAGATCGCTAAAAGTTTCACATTTTGTTATTTGGAATCAAAAATACCAAAAAATTGCCGTTTTCAAACTCTCCTATTGTATATTAAAATTCATATCACCTGATTACTACTATTGGCTTATGGGTGCAGCATAGGCGCACCGGGTTTAAACTAAAACAGAATTCGATTAAAGCCTAGCAACCATATTAAGCAGGTGCCAGCTACATTTAAATAAAACCCCACATCAATAGTCAGTGTTTAAGATTATGTGGGATTTTCTAGAATAAAACCATCCGACAAAGAAAAGATGAAATTCACATCTTTAAAAAAAAAACTTTTTATATTATAAAGCAAACGAAACATAAATAATAAGTATACACGTTAATCTTAAAATATTTTGACTAAATCCGATTAAATATGCCATCTTCTACCTCTCTCCCAAAAATGAAATTATAAAATCCCATCGTTATCGTTGCTGTCGACGTCGTCGTCATCCTCATTTTGTTCACTGTTGTCGTTCACCAAATATAGAAATTTCAACAAATAAATCCCACTTGCCGCACAAATAATATATCCTAATTTCTCAGAAGGTAAATTTATCCCTCTAGTATCTTTCTCGTCTATTACAAGGATAACAAGGATGGTTGTCCTTTTTGAATATTTTATATATATATATACATAATGATATTTACTTGAAAATCAGCATATAACAAAGCACAAAGATGTTATTATTAAATTAGTGAGAAATCCTGTAACAAAAGTAACAAGAGAGAGGAGAGAGAGAGTTTCTTTTAATGATAACAAGATTTTCAACAATGAGATATATTATTCAAAAACGGAAAAGGTCAAAAGGAAAGGCATATACGAAATCCTTAATTAGAAGATAATTTAATATGTGTAAGAATAGTCCTTTTTGGGCATAGTCGAAATTTCAAATAGAATTTAAATCGATTTTGACATTCACTTCAAGAAATGGTTGGTGCCAACAAACAGACCAAACCATTGGTCGACCAAGTCCAATCTTTGCTCTCTGGCTGGACTGGACTGTCAGTGATTATAGGTCAGTTGTTCTGGATGAATAATGACTATCACCATTGGCTTAAGCCAAAAATAGAAATGGTTTTTCTTTTTTTTTGTTGCTTTAACTTCGTATAATATAAAATTTTGCTGCTGCTGGACTTTGCTGTGTCTCTATATAGCTTTATAGCTTCTTTATAGCCCAAGCAAAGGGGAGTCTTAAGTCTTGGTGCGGAAAAAGAGACTGGGCGCTACTCTGCCCCGACAAATAACAAATCACCAAAACTCGTTAAAAATCACTTAAAATGCTATCATCATAAATTTTAAATATACGTGCGAATCCGTACAATCGTCACTGGAGAGTGTGTAAATATATTAAAGGATATTATACGTGTCCTGTGTAGCAAGGGAATGTATTATTGCGTGTCCTGATGAACTTGATATCATTTAGTACACAAAAAAAAAATTTTTGTTTTTGTTTTTATATGCAAACACTTGACGAGGAGCTTTAGTTTGGTGTAGTTGTGGCTCTAAAAAGAAGAAGAGAAGTTCTGGGTGCTCATTTAGAAATAATCTAAACTGGAAGGAAAAAAATGGATAAGATGTAGTAGAAGTAGTAGTAGTAATACAAGAAGAAGTCGAAGGAAACATAACATCCCCCGATGAGCACATCCAGCAGGGGCAGCCGGCATCAGCCATCTAAAGCACACTATCAACAGCAAAAAAAAACACCGAGAGGAAGAGAGGAATAATTTTGGGGCAATATAAGATAAAATCTGAATCTTAAGGGCTAATTTTATCTTTCGCAGAGTATCGTAATGGCCTCCCATAATCAATTACAAGATGAACATCAGCATGGGCCCAAAAATCTCGCGTGTTTAAGAGACTCCGAAAAATTTGTGGAACGATATAACGACGTCCATTTTCGAGGACTTTCTTCTTCTTTTTTTTTGGTTGGTTGGTTGGTGTGTGCTGCCAGTTAGTTGCTATTATATTGTTGTTATTATTGTTGGGTGTTTTTTGTATGTTCTTAGAGGGATGGGGTCGGTTGGTTTTGGTCGATTTGAAATATAAAGAACGAGAACGGGTGGCACGATGAATACCCAATAAAAAAGTTTTAAGCTATAATGGAAATGGTTGTGATATTCTTTATCGACTTAAATTATCCTTTATAGCTGACATTTTCATAAAAAAAATTGACTTGAGTTATTGTTAAGGAAATTGTGCCCAGAGAAGCTATTTTACATCCTTGCAAAAAAAGAAGAATTTTTGCTCTGTTCTGGTGTTTGATATATATATACACCACCCGGGCTCCATATAGATATATATTATATAAACAGGGTGACTGGTAAAGCGACGTAAATATAGCAACAATAACAACAACATAAACATCAAACAACAACAGCAAAAGGAAGAAAGTTTCTTTATTTTCACCTCCCTCACCAATTCTCAAACTCCTCTTCTCATCCTCTCTACACAATATCCTCCTAACATCCTTCCGTTTACTCTTCTCTATATATACATACATAAATATATATATTTTTTTTTATTCACATACACCCTGTGGTATTGTGAAGAGCCTTTATCACGTACGCATATATTGCGATTGGTTTGGCCTTTATATGGTTATATGAGATGGAATAAATTGAACATTTGTACCCTTCCTTATCGGTTTTCTTTCGTATAAGTAAAATTTTCTAAGATAAAATTTGATACGTTTCAATCGGGTTGACATTTGTATGGAATTTGCTGACGGGGAACAAAAAAAGAAGAAGAAAATATAATACTATTTTTTTTCCTCCCTTTTTTTAGTGAAAGCGGTCAGTCCCCAATATCAACTTCGGGCATAATAGAACCTAATTCAATAAATTCCTGCTCTTTTCATTCTGTCCCAACAAAATGTTGGAAGCAGTAAAAAAAAATAAAGGAACAAGCATTCAAGCTTCGTATGTAAATATTGTGCATCCGATGGTGAGAGGAGAAGATGCTGTAATTAGATTTTTGTAAAAGGGTTATTTTGGGATAAAAAAAATAAATACATATATATCAGGTATCCGGGTTTCGAGTCATTCTTCGTATGCAAATATATTGGTAGTAAAGGAAAGCGATGTCGTATTTAATTTGAAAATAAAAGAATTTGTTTTTAATCAAAACAGATCATGTTCCTTCTACTGTTCACCTTTATTGTTTTAAAAAGAGCAGATATACTCCCATGTAATATAGGTAAAATTGCTTCCTAATCGACCAATTGAAAACAAAAATAATTATTGGTCTCTATAAACAGATCGAGGCTGTACAAGATCTTATCGGAACTAGGAGTCCCCTCAAAGGTTGTAAGTTTGATTTAATCCGCAACGAATAGCTCACTGGCGAAAGTAAGGACCAAAAATGCAGTAACAGAAGAGTTCGAATTGCGACAAAGTCTTAGAATAGGGGTTCTCGTTAGATTGCGTAGGTCAAGCAGCATTGGTCGTGGTTAGTATTTAGTTGGGGGACCGTTTGATAAAACGACACTCGCATGCATGGTTTTCAACCTGGCCCTAGAATGTGTGATAAGGAAAACGTCCGTCCAGAGAAATGCTGGAAGATTTAGACTGAGAAGAAATATAACTATCGACGTACATAATATAGAAGTAGTCGATAAAATAGTCTGCCTTGGGTCTACTATTACAAAAAGAAACAAACAAAAGTGTTTCAAAGTACTAAAAACAGATCAGGGGTGGAATCACGTAAGTTGTTTCAATCGACCTCTTCATACAAAAATTCAAGTGTTACAAAAATTTTTGTATGAAGAGGTCGATTGAAACAACTTACGTGATTCCACCCCAGTGTGTGAAACTTATTTTTGAATGCTAAACATCAAAAAAACCAACCCAGCTGGAGTCTTGGAGTGATCCATGAAATTCTCAGGTAACTTTTGGGGATGTTAAAAAAGTTCAGAAAAAATGACCTTAACAATCTATTTTTTGAGTTACAGTAAAATATGTGGCGAAAAATTTCTTTTTTTACATATTTTTGAAGTTAAAGTTCCTTTCTCCCCTTTTGGGGATTCGAGCAGGTACGTGCGAATTCAGAATTGACCACAAAAACAAGGACAGTTGTATGAAACGAAAGTTGCCTTCTCACTCGTTTACAGCTGTCACTTTAATGTGCAAGTTTTGTAACACTAATTTCATAATTGAATGAATGCACAAGTATACTAACAATTTAGTTTCCACTTTATTTCGTTTAACATTTTGGATTTTAACAACTTAAGCTGAAAAATTTCGCGAAGATCACCGCCAAAAGAGCAATTTTCCACACTCCTTCAACAAAGTAGGTGACAGCGACAGCCATGATAGCAATTAAGTGATGCCATATAAACAAATTCTACCAAACCAACAGCAAAATATTTACAATTTATTTAAATTTGTTCATAGATGGCACAGGCATCGGTAAAGTGTTGATTTGTCATGACGTCTAAATCTAAGTACTGATTCCTTTTTTTATATCACATCTATTATTTTTTAGGAAACTTACTCCGAAAATTTCAACCTAATACTCCGAAATTTTCAACTTATAAAAAAATACCGTAAAAACGAGTCTCATTCTGAAATATTAAACCAGACAAGTAAATACGTTGAAGACATAAACATCAAATGCACCTGATTTGTCTGAAACTATGAGTACCTAAAAACTACACTGCATTTAAAACCAAAAACTACCCCTTAAACCACCTCAGAATCCTTAATGTACACAGTAAAATACAAAAAACCCATCTCCATATAATCTACCAAAAAAAACAGCAGAAAGAATTAATGCCGAATATGGCACATAAAATTCCGCATGCACAGAAACAACAAGAAGAATGAAACCATACCATACACAACAAAAGCCACAATCCAACTCTGAAAGAAAAGTAAAGTAAACAGAGTGAAAAAAACACAACCAGCAAATGTCCAACCATAAATCGGGGACTTAAAAATTCAGGAATTCACAAAAGGCAGCGTTGTTACCTCTGTACCTAACCACTGCACCACTTTTAACCACCCCAGTTTGAATTTTCTTTTTTTTTGGTGTGTATTGTAGCGAGAATTCTTCCAATTTTGTTCAAAAGTTAAAAAGAAAAATTTCGGAGAAAACTTTAAATGGTGCTTTGTAGGATCCTTACACATTCTTATAGGTAACAAACACTGTCATCGGTGTATTTTAAAAAAGGACATCGACGATTTTATTTATGTCACGTAGAGTGACCTTTAATGTGCTTTGAAATAAGAGGGAGACATTTTCTGTATAAGGTTTTTTTTGTGTAGTATCGGGAAAAATATTGTTATTTAAAAAATTACTCCGAAATTCGGAGTATTTGCTTACCAAATTAGTTTTTAATGTATTTTTATGGTTTTTAGGGATATTTTCAATGTAATTCAACAGTTATTATGTTAGAGAAGTTAAGAGTATTTAAAGTTTTTATGGTAGACCAGTTTCAAGGTAGATTTAATTACTCCGAATTTTTCGGAGTCGTTTAAAACTTTCGTTATTTTGTTTTATTGTGAAATAAATGATGTAAATTGATTAAAGGATAAATTGGGCTTATGTTGCACAGGGTTTCGACTTATTTGTCAACGTTTTTTATGGATGTAAAGTCGTAGATTAGATGACTATTTTTCATATCTCCTGATTTTTACTTATTTTTTTTCTTCGATTCTTTCGAATTGTTTTTCTTTTCTTTAATAATAACAAAATTCCTCGAACTGTGCAATGTAATCCTTAAAGGCATTAAATCTTTGGCTTCTATTCGAGAATGAGAGGTGCACGAACAAAAGCAAAGCGGCAAAGCAGCAAATCGTAATCAATCAACATGATTAACTACTTGTCACTGTAACGAATACATTAATATCGAATGTGAAACACAATGGGCTTCGCTTAATTTTACTGATGCCAGAAGAAAATTTGCATTTTAATTAAAATTTCCAGGGCAGAGACGTTCAATCAACTTGAAACAGAAACTGACCACAACCCCCCATATAGTTTCGTTGTTCCTTTGCCTCTGGCCTGTATGGCCCCCAGATGAGAGCCAAGCTGAGGCTACTATAATAAGTCGAGATGCAGTAACTGCAAGCAGGCAAGAAGGCAGCCCCCTTTCATAGGCAGGCATCATTCGGGGTACACATGGCACATGGAAAATCGCCCTGGACCCTACCAGAAGTACTACCCATCACAGGACTTTAAGGGTAGCTTATAGCTTAAAGCAAAGTAGTATATACTGTGTATTCGGAATGCGGTGTGAGATGGCTTGTCTGTGAGCATGAATCTGGCAAATATTAAACATTTTACTATATAATAACGGAAAACATTTTAATACAAAATCTTACACTATGGAAGCAAATTTATTATTTTAGGACATACAAGTTTATGCCTAAAATTTTATGGTTGGCTTCCTAAGCATACAGAAATGCTGCTGGCCCTACCAGCAACGGGGGAAGGTGCCCTACGAAAGGATGTTTGAGGAAAACTTTCATAAATGATGGAACAGAGCTGGGAGAGAGAGAAAGAGGACTGGTGGCGAGGAAAGATTTGCATAAACCTGTGAGAGACTAAGATACGTGATTAGCTATAATCTTCCATCAGCAGTCATCTGGCTAATCTTTACGTGTACTGTTCCTAGTTTTTGATATGCTATTAAACTTGAAATTAGCTTTTCTCTAATGTCCGTGAGGAAGTGGCTTTTAACCTAACGCATAATTGCTTATCTGCGGAACAGAAATTATCACTTTGCCGCATCACATCGTGTATAGAGATGCTCTTTCCTTGCCCAAGTTAACTTTAATGTAATTTGCTCGGATTTTGTACACATCACAGACTACATCAAGGCATTGTGTAACACTTACAAATCTCTCTCTTTCTCTCTTAACTTTTATCCACTTTATATACTCTATATATGCATATATGTATGTAATATATGCCCTGAAGATTACAGGTAAAGCAAAACGATTGTGTTGTATATCTGGGGGAAGTTTTACGGAAGTGAGGAGTCTCTTTTTAGATTTTTTTTATTTTACTTCCGACGATGATGTGCAGTTTAAACGCGTTTACGATGCCTTAACTGTGATGGAATTGAGGAAGTGAAAAATATCACTTTTATAAGGAAATTCAGTTACGTTAACTGTGTATGTAATTTGCGTGATCGTTTATCAGGCGTTTTATAGTTGGTACTCAGGATCTCGTTTGAACTTTGCGATTTTAGAAGTAGGCACAGTTGCTGTGGTTGGATATTCTGCAGGCGTCTCACCGTAAGGAAGACTTTGACATAGCTCTTTTGCAGGAACTCTGGGTCACGTCATCGACTGTCAAGGTTCTCCTGCATAAGCAATACAATTTTTTTTACAATGGACACTGACAAAAAAATAACTAAATCTGTTGATTATTCCTAGGGGTAATAAAAGGTAATAAAAGGGTAATAAAAACCATCTCTCATAAAAATTCTTGACAGATATGCGTTAAGGCGTTGAGTTTGTGCTTGTCGATTGTCAATTCCTGTCCATTTTCTTAGTTTTCGGTCTCTTGAACGAGATATACAATTTGATATATAGCAAGTATTTGTAGATGCCGTAGTTTCGAAGATGTGAGTGGGCCACAGACGAACGGACGTACAAAGCCGTTTTCTTGGCAAATATGTTCAAAAGAAGATTGAAATAATTTGTCATAGATTCAATCAAGAATTCATGCAACAATTTCACTTCTGCCTATCCTAGTGGTAATAAAGGGGTAATAAAAGGGTAATAAAAACAATCTCATAAAAATTCTTGAAAGGTATGTTAAGGCGCTAAGTTTGTGCTCAATATCATAAAAAATTCAGAAAATAAACTTTCATGTCGTTCAATATTCGTTCAAAGTTGCGTTTTCCATGGGCAGTGTGAAAGACATATCTATTATTTAAAAATGAATGTGTGTATGTATGACCGCTATAGGCTCCTACACCGTGCAACCGATCTTAATGAAATTTTAACCATGTGCTATTTACATTCAAACTTAGAACATAGGCTATTTTATTACTTTCTAAAGCCACTCCTAGATGGCGCTGTCATGGAGAGCTTCGTTGAAAATCATCGCAGAGTTTTTAATTTTTGCATGAAGTTCCGTGGAGGTCTCCTATGATACATCTCGAAGCCCGATTTTCGAAATTCAAAATGGCCGCCAATTATGACCGAAATTCAAAATTGCCGCAGAAATATGGTTGAATTTGCCAATTTTTTTCCGATTCCCAATGAAAATGGGTATCTAGGGGGTTTTAAGGTCGCAAATAACGAATTTGTGGTCAAAACTTATAAATTCAAAATGGCCGACGAATTTGCTAATTGTGTTCCGATTCCAATGAAAATCTGTATCTGAGGTTTTTTAAGGTAGCAAATAACGACTTTATGATCAAAATTTAAATTCAAAATGGCCGCACCAATATGGCCGGCGAGTTTGCGAATTGTATTCCGATTCCAATTAAAATCGGTATATGGGAGTTTTTAAGGTAGTAAATAATAGAAGAATATATTCAGACCTGGTGAGGGCGGTCCGACCTAAGCCTTGGATTTGGGTGGACCCTGGTTTCCTGTGCAGTCACAATCGCTGCACCAATTTGGTGGTGGTGAATGATGCTGGGTCAATTAAAGCTTGGGCGGGCGACAATTACCTCACCGGACAAAGCGACAACGGGAATCAGAGGAGTGGTTAAAAGGGATAGCTGAATTTTAGGTCTAAGGAGTCATTGGAATGCTTGACTTTTCCTTGTTAAAGGAGGTTGCGGTCACCTGATCGGTGTAACAGTGTATTGTGCTTGGCGCCGCTTACTAGGACGATGACTCACTCGATGGTTTTTGCCCAAACAATTGAGGCAGAGTCTTTTCTGCCTAACGAGTTGGCCCCTTGCCGATGGAGACATTGCCTTGAATTTGAGACATGATTTGATTAAATGATCGGTGTTACAACAAGGGCACCCGGGGGATGCAAAGGTATGGAAAGCGTGGGTCTGAGAAGGGCTTCCCCGATGCCTCGACGACATGCTGTTTCGGGTTGAGATAAGCTGTCGGAGAGATTTTTGATCTAGAATGGTTTTTAACGTTCGGAGAATGTCTAAGAACTCAAACAATTTACGGAGGGCGGAAATGTTATGGAGGAGGTATAACAAGACTATTTATGCACCGAGGGTATATAAATATTTGGGAACCGGCACCGGAACCGGTAGGGTGTTGGGAGGGAGGTTGAAATCTCTCCTCGGAAAACAACTCTTGTTATGGAA
This sequence comes from Thereva nobilitata, assembly GCA_963855945.1. Taxonomy (NCBI): domain Eukaryota; kingdom Metazoa; phylum Arthropoda; class Insecta; order Diptera; family Therevidae; genus Thereva; species Thereva nobilitata. Next base: position 17,024,658 of record OY979698.1, read on the forward strand.
TCGAGAAATCAGCCTGGGACTAGTCAGAATTTATGGTAAAAACCTTAGTAACGTTCCAAGACTGTTGAACCCGAGTCTTGCAAGGTCTGTAGAGCTATTTAAGAAGAAATTGTTCGTACTTTAAAAAATCGCTGTGGCTCCAAAAAAGGAGATAACAGAAGAGTGTGCTTTGCTTTTCTGTCATGATCATTTGATCGTGGAGAGTTTGTCCCGCAGAGATTTTGATTAAGGTTCTGGGGATGCGCACCCTTGGCGTTAACGTTGGATGTGCACTGCAGGACCTATAATCTGTTAAAAAATAAACAATGTAAGAAGAAAACAGTTTAAGCATTGAATTTTTTTTCTTTTTTTTAAAGAAACACGTTTGGAATCGCTTGTCTATTTTTGACATATCCATTTGTGATTTATTACCAAAACTGATTATATTTGTTGTGTTTCTGTTTGTTTGCCAGTTCTTAAACAATTTAAAAAAAAATCTGTCATAACTCAGAATGATGATCTTGCACAGAAACGGACTCGATCAATTACTATACTTAAATGTGATATTTAAAAATTAAAATTCAACTAACAAATGGAAATTTCCAACTTTATTGAAATAGAAATTCATCATCCTTTATAGATGTTGGAAAAAAAAAATATCTAAAGGGGATTAGTATAATATTAAGAAGATAATTAAAGTGCCTAACATTAGTAACTAACCAGACAACGAAATTGGCACGTTTTTTTTTCTCTCTTAAGAGTTCGTAAAAGAAACCGGTTTACCTACAGGAAAAAATAATGATCATTAACTTTAACGTGAAGTTCACAAAAGGCAACAAAAGCGCTCTTAATACGAAAAATGGGTTCCATCAATGCCAAAACTAAGATATTTAATCCATCAGCAACAAAATTCTGAGAAAAAAAACAATACTAATTAAAAACAAGATGAAATAAAAACGCTTTTTTTGCCGTAACTATACCTCAAGTATTTTTTAAGTATTATACAATATTTTTATTAGTAGAGCTCGGACAAAACGTCCCCTTCGCAACAGTACCAGCAAAATTGAAGGTTTCCCTTGATTTGACCAGAAAAAGAAATTAATATTACAAAAAAAAACGCCAAAAAACAATGCTATAAAAGTGAATTAATTATTTATTGTCTGATTAAGTTTTGCATTTTATATGACACCCGTTGACTTGTTTCGTTGTTTTTTGTTTGGGCTATAGAAGAAGTAAGGGTAAACGACAAAAAACAAAGTCACAACTGGATTTGACGTTTGCGTGCAGACAAAATCAATCAACGATAATAAAAATGCCTCAAACTTCAGAGAGGTTGTGAAATACCATACATGCATACGTATATGTAGTACCCAAGGTCTCCTTCGAGTATCACATACAAGACACAAGAAATGTCTGAGAAATATTTATTAATAATTTATACAAAATTCTGCGGCTCTAGAAATTGTCGAGTTATAGTTGAATGCATGATGGCAGTGATATGTGAAGAGATGGAAAAATCGATTTTAATATTTTCGAGAGTTTAAAGGATATCCCCACCACACCACAGAAGGCGGATTTTCGTGTCTTGAAGGACTTGGAAAGGATTTAACTTGAATTTAAAATTCTTAGGTTTTCTGTTGCAGCTGTGTCAATCGTAAGTTTTTTTTTGTTTTTTGTTCTTACCTGCTCTGTTTTATTTTATGCATAGACTTCCAATTCTGGAAATAAAAGAAGAAAAATTCGATTACAAAAGTTTCATTTTAATATTTGATTTTAATAATGCAGTAGTGAATGTAGTTGCCGAATAAAAAAGGATGATGATCATTATTTCCTTTTTTGTATTATTTTTGGGAAATTTTAACAAAATTTCTTACAAAATATAGTTATTACCAGAGGTAATAAAAGGGTAATAAAAGGGGTAATAAAAAGAATCATAAAAATCCACTTGACAGCCACATAAACGGCGGGTCTAATGTTAGTAGCGGCCTTAAGAGCCTTTAGTGGTGTCAGTGCATCAAAGAGATAAGTCCTGACAAACGGCATCTGCGATCTAAGGTCTGCGCGATCTAATATCTTCCGATATGCTACCGAATCCTACCTCCACCTCCCAGAAGTTGTTGACGTTACATCGGCTGACCCCTGGAGGACACACTTGTCTATAAAAGGGTAACAGACGGAGGAGAGTGAAAGGCGAGTGTTTCACGCCTCAAAAGGAACCAAATACTGGACTGGAAGATCAAGAAGGTATCAGCGTCAGAAACTGGCGTAGGAGACCTGGTGTAGGTTATTGGTCTCTGCAAAGACCTTGACAGAAACATTGGTTCCATTTGAATAATTCAGCCAATTTACATTGTGACCGTTTCACTTCGGGTTAGTAGCGTGTCCGAGTCGGGAAAAAACCAGAAAATGGTAAATATTTTGAGCCGGAGCAAGAGTATCTCCTCCCGTTTTCGAGGATGCTGAATACGATGGCGCGGTTCGAATTTCTCTTTGGGGTTGCGCAACCCCCCAAAACTTACTTGTGACGTCTATCTCTTAAATCCACAAGTCTTTTGTCAATAATACTCACTTACAGTTGAAATTTTCAGTATATTTACCCCTCAATATGGCTGTCAGTTTGATTTTTATGATTATTTTTATTACCCCTTTTATTACCCTTTCATTACCTCTGGTAATAAGAACAAAAATATATTATATTTTTCAATAGCAAAAGAAATTTCGATAAAACAGCTTAACAATTATCCTCAATAGAAAAGCGAATATTCAAAACATAAACGAGAAGTTGACGAAACATGCCAAAGTTATATTTGTGGACCAACCCTAACAAATCTCTCAACTCTTTAATCAATAAAATCACCCTAACAACACCCTCTCTCGAAATTCAGAATCCGCTGAAACTTGCCAAATTAAATATTTTTAAGCCGCATTTCAATAAATCCGATTGGCATAAAGCTCGATTTTAGGTGATTTTGTAGATTTTAAGGAAATTTGAATTTGGAATGTCGAAAGCAATTGAAACATCAGAAACAAAAGCCTCGGCAACGATAAAGATAAAGCCCAGGATTAGAAGATGTAATTAAAGTTGAATGCAGAGGCATCTCTCAGGTGGTGTATATAGCGTGAGTAGCAATGCTGTGGCTTATGGTGGTGGGGAGAGGGGGGCGGAATGCGCGATATAGAAAATAAATTGAAATTTTTAAAAGCGTCCATTACTTTCGTTAATGGGCGGTAGATTTAATCACTTAATGTGTTTTATGGCCGTGCATTCTGTTCTCTGTTGTGTGCTGAGATGGAACGACAAAAATTTCCGTATCTGCAGTAAATTTAATTAAAAGTTTTTGTTTTTGTATTTGTTGTTGTATTTTATGTAACATAGATATTTTTTTTTGTTCTGTTCCACCGCGCGGTTTCCCTACACAGGACTTTTACGGGGAAGCATGTCCCTATAATGGCCACGAAAAGATGTTTATTAACTATTTTATTACACGTTGAATTGTTTTGGCCAAAAACGACCTTATTTATGATCATTTAAATCTTGATGCCGCTCAGAGGCTCCTTTCTAGTCCATCCCCCCTATAAAATTTTTGGTTTATGATAAAATATTTATGATTTTCTTACGAGCTCCTTTAGGGCGCTGTTAATATTGGTTCCTGGACATTCTGGACTGGATGAGATAATGCATGGAATGTGCTGGTGGTGATGGTGGTGGCTTATGGTTTTTTTGGTCTAGTTATATTCTCCATGTTGGTGATACACAATGGAAGTTTTTGGTTTATCTATTATGATATTTTTTTGGGGTGGGGGAGGTCTACTTTTGGGTCTTGTGGAACGGGGGATGAAAATGGATAAATTAAGTTTACGGTGGTCGAGATTGTGGCTGGGAGTTTTATGGGTCTTTAGACTGACAATTTTGCCCTGTTTAATCAATAGCGTAATATTCTTTTTTTTGGGTAACATGAATGATAATAAAATCATATTTTTTGTTATATCTTTACTTTGGTTAGTTTATGGCATATTACATCGATTTATGTGAGTGTGATTTCAAATTTTTATGATTTTGCTTGTTTAGTCTTGTTTAATTAGATAAACTCGTTGGAGGATGAGTAATAATGTAATCAGATCTTTTAGGATTATGTGGACAACGTCAGCAAACAATTTAATTTGTGCAGAAATGAACAATAGAATTTATCGATATTTTTAATGTGTTTGCTTCGAAAAGTTATTTTGATTTTGATTTATAAATCGAGTTGAGTTTATTTATGAACTTTAATTTTTTTATTTGCTGGGATTTTCATTTGCTGGATCATATGGGTTTTTAGTGATATATACAAGAGAATTGACCTGTTTAAACTGAGGTGATAGCTACTTGCTTAAGTGCAGGAATGCAGGTGAAGGACAGATGCAGTTTGAGGAAAGGTGCACCCGTAAAAATTTGTGTGCCCCACGCTTCGTCACTAGTTTAATTGGCTGGTTTAAGTCACGTGATTGTTCCATTTCTGTAATTGTCGTAATTGCTGTAACTGCCAACCTCGGTATAGTTTTGGGTTCGTTTCCTCGCAGCAGCATGATATTCTTTCTTAATTATCAATGAATTTATACTATTTTTAGCTTTTTATTGGTCATTGTATGGAAAAATCCAAATTTGAAATTTTTCTCATTTATGTTTTAGGCTCCAAGAATTCGAGACAATCAGCTGTAATTCTTGGAGAAAGAGCAAACATGTTTGAGTAGTTAAGACGTAGAGACAGTTGATTAAAATGTATAAACGTCCGACTTGTTCTAAATAGTCCTAGAACTTATATTTCGGGAAGTATCTAGGATATGCTGAACTATCGTCCATATCATTTATGAATGAAGAGCGTGGTTATTAACGTCCTTAATATACTCTGAGCACTCTTTTTTTTATTAACTTCCCAGTTTATAGGGAAGTTATTGTAATCGGTCCGAAAATCAATATCGTAATTTTCAACATATTTTCAAATTTAAAAGTCCCAATAGCATTTCAAACATAATTTTGAAAAGAACATTGTGTGCGAATGTGCGTACGTACGTGGTAATTTTATCCTGCACGATATTGCGCGAACCAAAAATGATATCGACTTCGATGAGGTACCGATTAAATCGTATTAACGAAAATAAGATCTAAAAAAATTTTCATAAAATTCGGTCAAGTCGTTTTTTTTTTGTTTAAATGGAAAGACTAAAATAAAATATTTTAGTCTAAAGCCTCGTTCACATTGGCGAGTACAAAGGGTTAGTACGTGTTGGCTACTGGTTGTTGCCAGTGACTAGTATGCCAGTACACGCCTCGTTGGAACACTTGTGCTAGTGCACTGTCTTGGTTAGTTCACTAACCTGGTGAGTAGTGCCCTTGCTAGTAGATAGCCCAGGGGGCTATTTACTAGCCCACTATCCTCCACTTCTCTAAGCTAACCACTTAACACGCCTCGTGCGAACAATGACACGTAGGTTAGTAAACGATTATTTGACCAGTAATTTACGATTTTCTGTGAAGTGATTTCTGATTTTTTGAAAATTGCATGAAGTGGGCAAAAAGTGAAACAATTAAGTTTTTAGAATTGTATAGGGACTTTGAGTGTTTGTGGGACAATGATTCTGTAGATTACAGAAATACTCAGAAGCGGCAGGCAGCATTGGAAACTTTGGTTAAGGAAATTTCGTTTTGATTGATACCCACAACCAGAACACTAACCTATCTAAACTGAACTGCGTCTGAACCTCTACTCACTTATAACTAACCTCAGCTTTGCCAGTACCTACTAACCAGGCACTACCCACTAGCCCACTAGCGCACGCCAATGTGAACGCTGCATAAGTCCCAGATTTTACTTAATCCGATGACTTCCCTTGGCACTGCTACTACTGCACGATTGCTTACCAGACGTCAGAATCTCAAGAAGGTCAATGTTTGTGTTATAATTATTTTCTAGTTTTTGGTGCAGCAAGTGGTAGTTTTTGGAAAGTTAAAACCCTTTAACTTTTTGTATTCTTTTGGATTTTACTTTTTACAAAATTCTGGTGAAGTGATTTGTTATGCATACCATATTGCCAGCGCCATTTTGAATTTTCTAATTTTGACAAGAAATTTATTATTTCCGACCTTAAACACCCCCAAATAGCGATTATCAGTGAACTCGAATCGAAATTGCCAAAATCGTAGCGCCATTTTGAATGTTCAATTTGCCCACAGATTCGTCATTTGTGCTCATAAAAACTCCCCGATACCTATTTTCAAGGGAATCGGAACACAATTGCAAAATTCGTTCGCCATCTTGATTTTTTTACAAAATTGTTAGATTGCATTGTCACGGGAACTCAATGTGTGTGCGAAGTTTCATAAAAATCGGTTTCGTAGAAGTAGTTGAAAACGCTGACGCAAGATTTGACGTATATATACGAGGTCAAGCTAAATAAAACCATTAAAAAAAATAACATTCGAAAATACCATGACCTGTATATATTGAAATGCACGAATAAAGCCAAAATGTCGGGAAGGATCCCTGCGTGGTCCAATTTCATCGATGAAATGAGATAACTCAATAGAAAATGTCTTGTGACTTTAAGGCCAAAGCGTTCTATTATACGACAATAGCCGTGTTCCTTTTCTGCTCTTTTTTACTCGTATTTACTTGGAACTATTCCTGCTCTCACAGAAAATTCATAGGTTTTACTCATATCGACAAATTTTGTGTTCCTTTAATTTTTTACTCCCGATTACTTAAAAGTAGAAAAGGAACACGGCTAATGTTAACGTCCATACACCAAATACCATCTTTGCACCTCCATCGACACTAACGAAAAGGCAATTTCAAAAGTGAACACAAATATTAAGCTTTTCGACACCGCAGCTTTTCTACAAATCCACAGGCGCTATAAATTGGAGGGTCTAGAAAGCTTTTTTTGCCCAAAAAACACGCTACAAACGTTGACTGGTGAAACACTTTAAGTCGCAAAACGTTTTAAAGTTGACTACAACAGTTTAAACACTTAAAGTGTTGGCAGTGTAACCTTGGTTTTTTCACATAAAAAAGTGCCTTCGACAGGGCGCGGGAGGATTGTTCATTCGGACCTTCCAGCAAAAGATTATAGCCTTTTCAATACCGAAATGAATGAAAGATTTTATTTTTAACAATGAGAATAAAATCGAAAAAATTCTCAACAAACTGTGAAGGCAGTTTGCTAACTAACTTGGTTCGCATATTAATAGATGGCGCTAGTAAAAATTGCTATAACTTGCATTCATTCTATTCACACTACTACTCAACGTTTATTTGTTTCCCAGCACTGAACATTTTCTGACTTGATCTAAATTGTCGAAGTCGATAGCATAGGGGTTAATGTGCCCGACTACCATCCCAGTGGTCTGTGGTTCGATTCCATGCAACGGCCTTGTTCTTTCTGCATCTTTCCACTTCTCCCTCTTGTATAATATTCTTACTTTCTTGTTTGCTATCTTTACAGCAATTTCCTGCTATTTATTTTCCAATCGCTTCTAAGCACAATAATCGAGGAAGCTACTCCTTTTCGATCGTCGATGGGCGGTTTTCTATCGTGGTTATATTTAATGGGCGCGGGTGGAGTTAAACCAACTTGAAGTGTAAGTTCGATATTGTTTTTTAGAATAGAATCGTCTGCAGTACAATGGGGATAACCTCTGAGTTTGGTGTGATTTTTGTCGTGGGTTCCTAGGCGTTAAAACACCCGAATACCATCCCAAAGGTCTGAGGTTCGATTACAAGCAGGGGCATGGCTCTTCGGCTACTTAATTGTCCCACCTAGAACAAGGGAGGAAGTCGTCCCCTGTTGGATCGCCTAAGTCAGCGGTTCTATCGCGGTAAAATTGAACGACATTTATCAGTTTTTTTTAAATTCTTTCTGAAAAATGCTAATACTTTCCATAATTTATTTTAGCATGCGTAGTGTTAAAATTTATAGTTCATATTTAACCAAAAGTCAAATCTCTTTTTTTGCCACAACCAACAATTCAAATCCAGGTCTTTCGGTCAGGCAACTGGAACCAAACTTTACTTTCTGTTCCCACAATGTATCCACAGTATTGGCAGGTGCAAACAACGGGTACAAATATCCATAGAAGACCAAACAAAAGCGCTATCGATACCCAATTAGTTATAAGCGTTAACTAGCCAACAAAATATGCAAAATAAACACCTATGTTCAGTCAGTCATCAGATACGCGCTCCTATTTTCACCACGTATGCAACCTAAATCCTAATTAAAGTTCACATCTTTCTATCTCTTTCTCGCTTGCTCTTTCTTTCTAGTCCGTGCAATTAGGCCTAAGCTAAATAATAATCCAAATCCAGGGCAGCGCGCGGCTGCACACATGGCTGAGTTGTGCAATTGTCAATGTTCCAACGCAATTTTCTCCTATCCCAGCGCCACCAGCACACCGGCAAACGTCACGTCAATTGATTATGGATTCATAACCGTGCATTAATTAAACATCGACGATTGTGGCTATCATCATCAGTCATGAGACGGGCTCCAAATTAACGCGGTCACCTCTCACACAATCCGGCCGTAAATTGCGCGATTTCAGAATAGACATGCGACTGACGACTGGTGGCGGGTGGCGGCGGCGGCAATGCGCGGCCCCTGAGACTTCCTTATTGAAAAATTCAATTTCTTCATTGGGCTCCGCTCAGAGTTCAATCAGCCGCGCGCTAGTAGATAGACTGGTCCTTAGCATGCTGCTGGCTGGCTTTATCTGGCTATAGACGACGACGTTGTGGGAGGAAATTTACGAGCTTAGCGGATGTCAATGCAAAGTATATTTTTTGTTGTTGTTGTTTTTGTTGTTGTTACTTTTGAAGATGCTCTTCACCTGCAGCTTTGTGCTGGATTGCATGACAATGGTCCGTTTTGGATGGAAAAAAAGTACATCAATTCCCGTCGTATTTGTTTCAGGTATGAAGGTGCAAAAAAGGCGCTTGCATAAATTTGAAGGTATACGGAGGGTTTTTTTTCCATAAGAGTACAAAGTATAGCGTATATACCTGGGATAGTTATGCAACGTCACATCGCGGGCACCGTTTGTTAGCTGTTCGTTTCCCATTAGCGAAGGGAATTTTGTTTCGCCTCTCACACAAGACTTGATATCTCGAGATTATGCGCCATCGCGCGATCTCTGGCCATTTTGCTTTGGGAGCGTAGTAAATGGACAGACAAAAAAAAATAGAGCTTGATGCGACGAAAATTGCGGAAATTTCCAGATTACACTGCAGTCATGAATCCATTCCTTTCGGGTCATTAACAACACTTGATTATTCTCTGCTTGATAAATGGTCACTTTCGCTTCCATTCGTTTTATTTTTTTTTTACTCTCATTCACCATTGTAGCAAGCAACCATAAACATTGTTGCTGTTGTCCGCGCGCTAAAGTGCACCGTGGATAACCTTTCTCTACATGCCTATTGTAATCCGGCAGCAGCTGCTGGCTTGAGTTAATAATGGACAATAATTACCTATTGAAGGAAGTGTTACATGCTGTACATAATCTATGCTAGTAGTGCTGTATCTGGGACACATTGAAAAAAAAAATCAAAACAATAAAACATTTCGATTACAACAACCCAAATTCCAACAAAACACCAACATCGTGCATTCCTCTTAAAATTTCTACGCCCGTAACTGATTGAATAAAATTTTCTTTTTTTTTTCTATGTACAATCCACCTTCTTCTACTCCATCAATCCTCACCAACAACAACAACAACAACAACAACAAAAAATTGAACTTCTTCGCAGTCGATTATTATTATTGTACAGCAGATGATTACATCCACGATCGGATGATCAATTTTCGTTGTAATAAAGTTCTTCGCGTTCTACATGTTCTCTTCGAAGTGCCCTAAATGATAGAGAAGAAGAGGAATCCAATGTAGATGCGCAAGTAGCTCAAGCCCGTCGCCCCTGTACCTTTGGTCTGTGCACTTTCATTAGAAAACCACTAGTTCTAGGTGAATTGAAGTTTTTCATATTTCTTTTTTTTTTATTGTTGTTGTTGTTATTATTGTTGTTGTTGTTGCATGCGTATGTGTTGTATATGCGGTGTACTTCTATGGAAACCAGCGGCACAGTACCGTTTCCCGGTCAATTGGATGACCGCCTTGAGACTCTGGCAGACAATTAACGAAAGAAATTGATTATCTGGACTATTTTTGTTGTCCTACTCGCATGTTAGTAACATACTGAGCAACAGCTTCATAAAACGGGAATTACCTTTTTGGCATCATTGACTGAGAATTTGACATCAGGGGGGATTTTTGGTTTTGTAGAGAAGTTATAGGAATGAAAATTTAATTATTTTGCCACATTTTTTGTCGATTTATATTCATTTTGGGAAAATACGTCGATTTTTTGTTGTTACTGGTATGGAAATAAATAAATATCAATTAGTTCTCTTCAGAGAACTAATAGCTTAAGGCAAATTCTTTATGTCAAAGAAGACTAAAACAAATTTGTAATGATGTTTCGAGTTCTGTGAAGTAATTTTATGGTTTTAAAAACAAAAACACTAAAAGTAGAAGAATTTGCTAATGTAGAAGAACTTAATTTGCTTGAACAGAAATATTATTATAGCTTCTTAATTCTTTTGTTCAAAGAAATGTAAAGAATCCAAATTCCACTAATTCGAAAATTTGTTTGTCTAAGCCTGTAAATAACCACTTTGGAATAACATTTGCACAAAAAATATAGCATGATTTGAGAAAGAATTTGACTTCAAGGGGATTTTTTTGTGTAGAGAAGTTGCAGAATAGAATTTTAATTATTTTGCTATATTTTTGTATATTAATTTCGGGAAAACCATTCGATTTTTCGTTTTTACTGGTATGAAAATAAACTTATATCCATTAGTTCTCTTCAGAGAACTAATAGATTAAGACAAATTCTTTAGTTCTGTGAAAGTAGTTTCGTGGTTTTAGAATATGTGAAACGTAGAATACAGTGAAAAATAAAAATAATCACTTCGAGATAACATTCTTTGTAGAAAATAAAATATAGCATGATTTGAGTAAGAATTTAATATGATGAAGAATTTTAGTGTGTAGAGAAGTTATAGAACGGAAATCATTTTGCTACATTTTTTTATGAGTTCATATTCATTTTTGTAAAAGAAATCAACATATTATCATTGTTGGTATGGAAATAAACAGATATCCATTAGTTCTCTCTAGAGAACTAATAGCTTAAATCAAATTCTTTATGCCAAATTGAACAAAAACTAATTTCTACTGATATGTGAAGTACTGTGAAAATAATTTCATGGTTTTATGAACCAAGAAACGTTAAAATTTATAGCATTTTTAAAGTAGTGTAGGAGAATTTGATTTGTTTGAAGGGAAATATAGTTAGAATTTTTTAATTCTTTGATTGTAAGATATATTTTTTCAAAAAATTTAAGCTTTATAGCTCCGAAAATTTTAAGAAAAATTATGCTTAACTGGAAAATCCAATCCCAATGCTTTATTGGAGGGATTTCATCACTCCAATAAAAACTTTTGATCTTTCCCAGTTTCATAAAGTTTTGGAGAACTTAATGAAATCATGTAAAAGAACTTGAATGATAAAATATGTAATGCTGAATCTTATAGAGTGTGCACAAAAAAAAAGAAAAATATGTCATATGATTTGGAATACGAGTCTGTGTCCTCCGAGTCTGATGCCTGAATATGAGTATGTTCTCAGGGGTTTTGTACTTCCGTTAAATTTCTCAAACATGATCAACATAGGCTTCAATCTCAAGCAGCTAGGCTCTAGTTGGAAAGAATTAAAACAATGCCAGTACAAAAAAGCGGGTTTATTCCACCGGGTCATATACAATACTATCGCGACAGAACACTGACTTTATCGATCGGACACGAGATGGTTTTCTCGCTTTGTCTGTTTGTCCGGACTAATCTCGGAAATTGCTAATGCGATTGCGATAGGACTTTCACCGGAGGACTCAGTATTTTCTTGGGCATGTTTTAGGCTACTTTTTCACTCGGATCCGACTATCGGCTCAAAAGAAAAACTTGATCCGATAGTCGCAGGAAAGCGAGAGGAAACTTTTTTCATCATTCCAATTGTGTAAACCTCAAAGCTCGGAAAAGGCTAATCCAATTTTAGGACTTTCACAGGAAGATTTAGTATTTTTTTAGGGGTGTTTAGGCTACTTTTTCACTCTGATCCGAATATCGGATCAAACCGAAAACATGACTCGATAATCGAAGGAACGAAATTACAGATGTCTGATCCAATGACTTAGATGGTTTAAACGATCGAATCGTTTCCGTAACAGCTTCATGCGAGAATGCGGCATTTGCTTCTTCCCCTGCAGCTTTTGTCCACCACAAGGGACGACTATTAGGTGACCAGTAGGAAACGTGATGTTTGACGTGAGTTGGTGTCCCTGGAAACCATTTTTTGGAACCCTGATAGTAAAATCTGGGTAAGACACTTCAACTTAATTATTATAGCACACTCCTACAATGCATATTGGAGCCCAGCCGAAAAAATTGGGAGTGCTGCTCAGGGGAGCTAATTTTAAGTGTTGCCAAATATGCTCCCAAGGGGCCTTTACTGGCGTTTTCATACATTTTATAGGACGGTGTAAAATGGGCGATTATCTTAGTGACCATAAAGTGTGACATTAGCATACTCAATAGACGGGTTTTCGTTCATTACGAAGGTCAGGCAGCATTGGACGTGGTTAGTACATAGTTGGGGGACCGCTTTGGTAAAACCACACGCGCGTTTGGAAAGGAAAAGGCAATTGCAAAAAAAAGAACAAAAATCGAAAAGCTTATTTACTTATCCACAGGCCTCCATGAATATTTTTTATTTAAAAGCTTTTTTGTAATGCTTCTAAAACGCTTTTCAATGAGCATTAAAAGGAATGCTCCCCTCTGAATATATAGAACTGGTATGGAAACGGGAGCGCATTTCCCGCTGGAAAGTTAGCTGTTAGGCTATGGCGGTACGGACCTAGTTGTAGGTTTGTGTCTTGGCTAAAGCTTTTTGTGTGGCGTGGTAATAGACTCGGCTTTGAGCTTTATTAGGGACAAGAACCTATAACTTTGAACGTGTGGTATTTCTCGGGTTTTTATCTCTGAAGCTTGTCTCACAGAATGGTACTTTGTAATCTGATAAGTTTGATTGGTATTTTGTTGGGTCCTATGGTGAAAAATAACGTTCGATCGTACCTCGAATCGTACATCTCAGTAATATTAAGTTCAAGTTTTTGCGTTTTTTCTGAGATATTAACCAATGAGAAAATTGGATTGTGCTAGGTAAGCATGCGTCTGCCACGACTGCTGGTTAAGAAGATTTCTTGTTAAAGAAATTTGAATAATAAAAACCCATTTTACTCATAAAAAGTAAATGTTTGAGATACATAAAAACTGTTTTTGCAAGGCTACTCTCGACAACTCATATTTTATTTTGTTTATTCAACGTAAAACTTCATCTCCACTATCTTTTCGGCATTCAACGCCTTGAATAAATTCACCATTATACATTTTCCTATGAATTTAATCAAAATGTAAAAAACCACCATTCTACAAACAAAAAAAAATCTAATTAAAATTTCCCAACCATATATCATCCACGTTACCTCAAAATATCTGCAATAATATAAAAAAAAGAGTTTTTCCTCTATATACTCTGCACTCTCTACCAGAAGCCATTAGGTTAAGCTTTCATAGAAAAATCCATGACACACAATAATTTCACAATCATCGCCATATTGCCTTGTAATGGCAGAAGCCGAGCTTAGTCCCTTCTTGTATAGATGATGATAATACACGTTAGCTCTGCCTCGTATAGTGCCAACATCACATCACACAAGACTAGAGCTCTAAAAGAAAGCGACAGTGCAGAACTACTACCTAGCTTCAGCCCCATTATTCTAAGGCTGCCCCAGGTCGAAAGTAGTGCAGTTGGGTTAATGTCTCGTAAACCTGTTTCCATAGTTCGGAATAACAGAAGAAAAGTGGCACACGCTACCCATGCATAAAAGGTAAAAAAAAGAAGCAAAAAGGCATAGACCTAGCTGGATTAACGACTCTACACGACGATGGAGCGAAAATGTATAGTCACCAACACTGGCGGATTGCGTGGATATATTTATAGTGGGTACCGCGCAGCACTGGGCTGAAAGCTTACTGGACAACATCGCGGGTAATAGAATGCAATCATTGCCATTGTCTTGTCTTTTCGCAGGTAATTATTCATCTGCGGATTTATGGGCTTCGCCCTGACTAATCAGGCTTGCTTAATGCCAAAACCAACGAAGAAATATTCTCAGCGCAGCACTATTGCCGCGCGCGCGCAGATTTAATGCATGTAGCGCGAGACCAGCAAGCAAACCAGCATAACAGCACCGCGCTGCGCTATCGTGTGCGATTGGTATGGGGACTTGGCGCGATCGTGCTGCGGAGCGTACGATGCTTGTGCAAACACCGGTGAGCATTGCGCTTTCCGTTAATTGTTTTATAGCCAATTACACCAACGAGAATTAAAATTCAACGCGAAAAACGTTTCTAATTATAAAATTGAACAAATTCTACTCGGTTTGGCAACACCCTCCCCCGCCGCCGCCTCCGCCGAAGATATGCGCGCGTATCGCCCGGTGCTTATCGCAATGTGGCAAGGCTATTTTATGGGTGCCATTATGACGTGCGGCATGAGCGTGCGGATCGCGCTCGCATTATCTAAACACTTTGAAGCATAAACAAAGTCGTTCGTTTTTCGGGAAGGCCGGCCTCCGTGCGTATACAGGGCGTTGCGTAATGACACACGAGGACTTTATGGCCCCATCATAAATGCATGATAGAGCGGCGGCGAGCGTCGAACTTTCACGTCCACACGTTCCAAATTCCTTCGCACTTTAGTCGCATGGCAGGGAAAGGATACGATGTTTGTTTTTGTTGTTGTTGTTGATGTTACTATGTGTTTATCCTTGCTGGAGCCCGATATTTTGACTGCCTTCCGTTTGAAATCGGCCGTTTGTTTGTTTGAGTATGGGCTTTGATGAGCTCGTATAGTATACACAAGCACCCAGCAGCCACAATCCATCCATCCATCCGTCCATTGCTTGATGTACGACGAGGGGATGATGCTAAACGCTATATGATTTCGTTGTCGTAGGTCATATTGTCAATAAAAATAAAAGTGTACTTCAGCGCCCATCTCCTTCGAGGAAACATCAAGATTTTCTTCGATAAATACCACAGCAGAAGAGGCCCTTCGCAACAGTTTAGTTCTTCTGGTTGGATGATGGCGGAGAGAGGGAGGGTGGTGAGTGAGGATGGAAGGCTGTTATCGAGTCCGTAAGTAATAATGAATATTTGCTGCCTTGATAGTTGAAGATGAGCGATGATTTATTATTGTTTTGGGGGGGCGGGGGTAGTTCTAGTTTGGCGATGTTAGTTTGAAGAATATTAAAACTTTATTGGATTGTTGTTGAAGTATGTGTGCCATCGCAATTATCATCGTATTTAATGATAACAGAATAAAGCCCGATTTTTCATCCCAAAGTCAAAGTGGAAGTGCACTTTGGAGCTCTTTTATCGCACGGAAATTTGTATGCTTTCTCTTTTCTGAAACTTTTGTGCAACAGAGAGAAAAGCATACAAATTTCTGTTCCAAAGTGCACTTCCACTTTGACTTTGTGATGTAAATCGGGCTTTAAGCTTAAGAGTCAACCTTTGTACTTTTAGTTCGTCATGCCATTCTATTCATGGTGCAATGTAATTGGAAAAATAGATCGAGGATACAATAGGTTTAGAGGATTCTGAAGGAAGCAAGAAAAGGAGGCGGTGAATCTTGCGTTTGAACTCGTAAACTGGCAACGTTGTGAGACAACCCAAGAATAAATCGCTTTGGTGTGGACCTCTAGCGTTCGGTGCATAGAATTCTATCAGAGTCGTTTTGGGCTCTTTTTTTACCAAACTGTAGGTTGCCCCAATAGAGAACTAATGACAAAAATTTCAGAGCATTGTCTCTCCACGGCATCTACCTTACCCAAACTAGGTGACCCGATTGAAAGTACCAAGTCTTATCAACAGGGCGTTGTCAGTACAAACTAGTTTCGACTTGGTCCTACGAGACTTTATCTGTCTAAAGGCTCTTTTACATCCCAAACGCAAAAACGTCTGGAATCCACGTTCGTGCAATAGAGAGAAAAGCATACAAATTTCTGTGCGAGAAAAGAGCTCCAATTTGCGTTTCCAATTTGCGCTTGGGATGTAAAAGGGCTTTAACTGGTGCTCGTGCTAAGTGGGCTGTTAGACAGGATAAAGGTCTGCTTGTAATGGCACATGCAATTCTGATACTTCTGTACTTCTTCTTCTTTAACGGCTCTACAACCGGGATCCGATCATGGCCTCTCGCAACGGTTCTCTCCAATATTGACTGAGAATTTGACATCAAGGGGGATTTTGGTGTGTAGAGAATTTATAGAAATGGAAATTTAATTAATTAATTATTTTACCACATTTTTTCTTGTCGATTTATATTCATTTTGGGGAAACATGTCGATTTTTTGTTATTAATGGTATGGAAATAAACAAATATCCATTAGTTCTCTTCAGAGAACTAATAGCTTAAGGCAAATTCTTTATGTCAAAGAAGCCTAAAACAAATTTGTAATGATATGGTGAAGTAATTTTTAAAAAAAATACTAAACATAGAAGAATTTGCTAGTGTAGAAGAACTTAATTTGCTTGAACAGATATATTATTATAAATTCCTAATTCTTTTGTTCAAAGAAATATTATTCCTAAATATGAAGAATTTAAATTCAAATAGTTCGAAAATTGATAGTCTAAGCCTATGAATAGCCACTTTGGAATAACATTCGTAAAAAAAATATAGTATGATTTGAGGGAGAATTTGACTTCAAGAGGATTTTGGTGTGTAGAGAAGTTGCAGAATGGAATTTTAATTCAACTTATATACATTAGTTCTCTTCAGAGAACTAATAGCTTAAGGCAAATTATTTATGTCAAAGAAGACTAAAACAAATTTGTAATGATATTTAGAATTCTGTGAGTGTAATTTTATAGTTTTTTAAAAGAAACACTAAACATAGAAGAATTTGCTAGTGTAAAAGAACTTAATTAGCTTGAACAGATATATTATTATAAATTCTTAATTCTTTTGTTCAAAGAAATATTATTCCCAAATATGAAGCATGAAAATTCCAATAGTTCGAGATAAATAACCACTTTGGAATATCATTCGTATAAAAAATATAGTATGATTTGAGGGGGAATTTGACTTCAGGAGGATTTTGGTATGTAGAGAAGTTACAGAATGAAATTTTAATTATTTTGCCATTTTTTTCTATATTTATATGAAGATAAACTTATATCCATTAGTTCTCTTCAGAGAACTAATAGCCTAAGGCAAATTCTTTATCTCGAAATAGACAAAAACTAATTTTTAGTGATATATATAGTTCTGTGAAAGTAGTTTCGTGGTTTTAGAATATGCGAAATGCAGAATACAGAACATTTCAATAACGCAGAAGAACTTAATTTCTTTGAAAAGAAATATTGTTCTTTGGTTAAAAGAAATATTAAGTATTCTATTTGAGCACCATAATTTCGAAAATAATTGTCTAAGCTTGTAACTATAATTACCTCGATATAATATTCTTGGTAGAAAATAACATAATAATAATAATAATAATAATTTATTGTGTAATCATTGTACAAAAGAAAAGAATAGTTTTGTTCTGTAACAAGTTTGGAATGATGCATATTCCGCACAAGTGGAAGTTTGGCCACGAGTGCGGAATATGCCTTTCAAAACGTGTTGCAGACTATACTTTTTCTACGCCTCTAATTAGTTTTTATTGATATTTTCTAAAGAAAAACATACCTAATGTAAAGCTACTGTCAAAAATATAATGTATAAGGCACAGCAACACTAAATAACATATTAGTAGGGAGTGTTCATTCATAACAATTTTGTAATTTAATAATTTGTTAATAGATGGCCGCCGCAAAATTTAATAAAAAAAATGCTATTATTTTCTGCAATTTAATAATTGAATAGTTTATTTAAAGCAAAAATATTCTAGCAGAACATCATTGATTGTTTATTTATTGAAAAAATCATTTTTTTCTTTAATTAATAAATCTTTTTTTCTTTAATTAATAAATCATATTCTTGGATTACGAGGAACAGATGTCGCCACTAGTAGTCATTCCATAACAAGTGATGGAATGAATATTCCACACGGTTGTGGAATGCTGCTAATTCCGTAACTAAAAGTAATATCAGAATGCCTGTATTCTAACAGAGGCGTCGTAAAACATTCTTATAAGCGTAAAATTAAAAATTATTGGGTGAAACATTAGGCAGAAATAAATTTAAAATTATAGACTAAGAACTACAAGTTAACAATGTAAATTAATATTAACAAAAAGAAAAAGAAAAATTAAGAAAATAAAGTAAAAATATTCAAAATGAAGAAAAATGAAAAGAAATAAAGAAAAAAGACAAAAATTCAAAATGTGAGTGACCCTACAAATTATTAATTACTAAATATTCCTGCAGGAGTTTGTTGAATAAATCGACAAGAGGACATACATTATAATTTGAGCGAGAATTCAATTTGGAGAAGGATTTTAGTGTGTAGAGAAGTTATAGAGCGAACATTATTTTGTTATACATTTTTTCGTGAGCTCATATTCATTTTTGTAAAAGAAATCAACATATTATTAATGTTGGTATGGAAATAAACAGATATGCATTAGTTCTCTTTAGAGATAAAGGATTATTTTAGCTCCAAACTACTTGTTTAACTTGTTAAAATAATCTGAATGTATTTAGAGGAGTAAATTTTCAATATCACTACTCTGCAATTGACATGTTTTTATTTGTTATGTAAACTGATAATAAAATCCGTAAAAAGCAGTTTTAACAACATATGTACATAGATAAAATTTATAATCAAAATTTAACCCCTAGAAACCCATAAACTCAACTCAACACAAAAAAAAACTAAATTTATTACAATCGAATTCGTTCGTCCTAATTACAATCCTTTCACATATAACGACTATGGCAACTTTTCTAACTTAAATTGTATGAGTGTATGTTGTGTGGTGTCTTTGTACCTTACTTAATCTCCTCTGCCGCCCCTCCATCCAGCCCCCAACTGCTTTGTTTCGACGGAAACCTAAATTTAATTCAGCAGATAGAAAAGGCAGTTAACACGCATAACGACAATTCATTAATGTCGCACATAACTACCATGGGGAATATTTAAGCTAATTCCCTTTTATTATAGTTGTCAGAGGACTTAAGGAACTACCACTAGAGTTAACCTTTAATTTTTGGTCACTAATAACTTACAGTATTTTGTTTTTTTTTCGTAATGTGGAAATGTGTTTTTTCCTAATGGTCTTAAATGATTTTTGTCTCTGTAATACTTAAGTTTTGAAGTTAGTACGGTGGAAATTGTCGATTTCGTAATTTGTCTGTAAAAAATCTTTTCGCATTCGCGGTTTATGATTCAAAATCGGAAAAGCAAATAATGCATCGGGCAATACTACTAAAGAATTTCGCCTTAACATTAAACATAAAGGATATCAAAAGTGGTGGGATGTAACAAAAGTCAGTCTTTTCACAAAAAGGAGTGCAAATCTGGCTTTCTGAAGCTTATTTTCAATACATCGATATCATTCCCCACCTGCACACTTATAGGCCAATTCTTAGTTGTGACGGGTCTTAAGTCATAAGCAAATATGAAAACATTAATCTTGAGGCGAATCTTGTGACAAATCAGCTGTTTCCGATTCTCACTGAAAAATCACCACATTCATCACTAGAATTCCACCATAATTTTGGTGGAAATGTGAAATGTCAAATGGCGTGAAATTCTTATGTGAAATGTCATTCATTAAACGCGCTCCAAAATGGAAACAGGTAAATTTTTCTGTAAATAGTATGAAATTTGACTGTTCATATTATTTTTAAGTCTTTACAGAAGGAAAAAGTCATACTAGAGAACCTCTCCAGAGCAGCTTGAGTATTTCCTCGAATTTTGCCGTAATCATCCAGAAATTCGACAAAATAAAATGACGCCATCCCACCAACCCGAAGCGGACACAAAATTTTTGGGCTGTTTTGGCTGGAAATTTAAATGCCCTTAAAGGGCCAACTCAGCCGTGTGAAAAAACTATGTTTCGTTAGTTTGCTGTAAAAGTATATTTTATTTTGAATTTAGTACAAATAAAACGTGGTGTGAAAAAATCTTGTTTTGTTAGTTTGCATGTTCTACAAATAAGGAATTTCTTCCATTATTATTATTTTGTCATCCCTGTGACCAGCTCCATATGTCATCACAAGCCTGCGATTGTCATAACTTGAGACTGGCGCACGAGAGTACGGAAAAGTCACAACTGCGACTCACCACGCCTTTATGACTTTGTTGTGATTTGTGATATGTCACTGATGATTTGAGAATTGGCCTATTAGGCTCTTATCTATCAGTATGGCTTGCACAATGATACTTTGCGTTCAGAGTTACTTTGTCAGCTGAATACTTAGATGGAAAATGACCTCCGATTGTACATCTTCGGAATATGAATTTTTATTATATTTTTTGTGCTTTTTCTTGACTGTAAACTAACCTAACGAGAATATCGGGTTAGTCAAGAAGACATTTGTTTGTCACACATGGATGGTAGAGGCATTTCAAAGTCAAACCAACATTTATTGACTTTCAATCCAGAGTTTCGGAGTAAGCGCCCATGGAAACGAGGGTTGAGTCAAGTTTCGTTAAACCGAAGTAAACTCAACGAAACCAGTCGGGTTAAGCCGGATTTTGCATATTTGTGTGTGTTTGAGTATCCTATACTGCACGTATAGGTACCAACGGCGACACAACGTTTTTTTTTATCCAGCACTTCAACCCAGAACCGTCACGTGAGGGAAAAGGTTTTCTGTAAATTCAACCAATACTATTGAAAGCTCTTATTTTCCATAGCAACAAGCTTTAACAATATTTGACTGAGCCTTTCACTGAGAATGAGCTTTACATTCGAATAGAACTAGGAACGACATATTCATATGCGAAAAGGTGGGCAAAAGTTGCGATACAAAATCCCAGTGATTTTCGAAAATATTAGAAAAGAATTGCCAAACTTAAAAATTCTCATGTCTAATGCACCGGCTTCACTGACCTCAGTTCAATAATGTTCAGTTCAATCCTTCACCGGCTAAAGTCCAGTTCATGTTCAGTTCGTGCCTGAAATTGTTGTTGCTTTTTTGCCAGAATTCAGAGATGCAACAGCTCACTGGAATGTCATTCCACTATTCCAGTTCATTACTCTCTTTTGAGCAAGCTTTTACGTTTAACTTCAGTTCAAGTCCAGTTGGGCGAACTGAGGTGTATTTTATCCTCAGTTGAATATATAGAAATTGTATGCGAACTGATGTTTTTTTAAAGTTCAGTTCACCAATTTGCTCGAACTTGCCAGTTCGGGCGGTGAAGCCGGGGTATTGCAGTATTTGATGTTTAAGCATTTTAAACATACCACCGATTGAGGGTAATACGGCGTTTACACATGTTTCCATCAAAATTTGGCGTTTATGGGCAAAAGCACAATCGAAAACAGGTATTTTTCATACAAATCGAAAACAACTTGGGAACCTGTTTTCAATAAAAACGACAACGAAAACAAGAAAAGTGTGGACAAGAACCCAATTTAGCGTTCAGCACTTGTTATACGCATGTCATTTTCCGTATCACACTTTTTTTTAATTCTCAGTTTGCGATGTAAACACCTCACTCGTTTTCCGAAAACGAGTTCATGAAAAAACTTGTTTTCGAGGCGATGTAAACCCCGTATATAAGGTAATTCTTGACTCTTGTATCTGCCGATGATGTTTACCAAGAGTTTAGTTCTCCTAAAACTTTAAACGGTTTCAGCTTGCTACTATCTTACAAGTATATTCTTTCTGGTGTGCTCCGATTCAGCGCCGCTGAATAACCATTTGGCATAGCTGTGTAGTTATTTCAAGCGGCTTGGTTGTCATTTATCGTCGAGGAGTCTCTTAACACATTGGGATGGCTATTCAGCGCAGCTGAATTTACCACGCTTGATGTTTAGTGTGCTCTTCGAAAATATTCCTATCATCTCAGGATCTATACTTCTTTCTCCATTGTTGAATTTCCTTTTTTATCACTGTTTAGTGTGATAGAAGTGGGTGAGCCCTACCACTAATATTCTTAATAATTTTGCACAGAGTTTTTTATTTGGAATATTAGAGGTCGGAGGTAAGCCCTTTTGTACTGTCCACTGTTCTATGTAGAGTGCAATTTCTAACAGTATGTTTTAGTCGAAAAGATAAAAGAGTGTAGAATGTAAAAAACTGTCAATGAGAATACACGGTTTTACTCCATCCGTTCCCACAGAATACTACCACGATAGAACACTAGCTTTAGTGATTGAACAGGGGCGGTGTTACTCACTAATTGTGCTTACAATGGATGGTAAGAGTTAGTTCTATGTAAAAAATGATACTGTAAAAAAGAAACCCTAGAAATGCTGCGTAGAATCGAACCTAGAGACTCTGGGATGGTAGTAGTTATTTAAATAAGTGCGAGCAGTCTTAAATGGTGGAAAATGGCGTTTTTAAACAAAGTCACTGTCATGATGAAGCGTAAATACCAAATTCCAATACTAAAATACGTATAAAGAAAAAAAAACTTGAATAATTTGTATTAATTTTTCAGCAATGAAGTTCGTAACTTGTTTCACTACAATTTTATAGCAACATTGTCATGATTTTTAAATAACTAACAGAACCGGATTGAACCGATTCATTCTGAACAGGAGCAACTTATCAACGGGCACCCCCACATTCTGCGTGCTGTTGCATTCCAATTGTGATTTTTGCTATTGAATCACTTGAAAAAAAAATTAAGAATAAAATAAAACTTTTATTTTTTGTTATATTTATTATTTCAAGCTCTCAAAATTGAAGTAATTCAAGTGTTGCGCAAATACGAAATCAATTCTGAAGTACATGCCTTGGAGTACTACTCATAAAGTAAACACAATATTAACCAAGAAAGAACACCTTTGGCCATCTCTCACCTGCCTAAAGAAATATTTTTCTTTTACCCACAAATATTTTTTATTTTTTTTTTACAAAAACAGATTCATTCGCGGTGTTCTCCTCTCTCGCAAATGGCTCTAAGACGCCAGGTGTATGTGTATATGCAGCCACAAAATACACTTCTTGTTGTACGTACACAGCCTCTTCCCTCTTGTGGCATTGACCTCACCTGATATCAGGTAGGCATGAGAAAAATCTTAAGAATAAGATAAATACTTGTAAGAACAATCTTAAAAATGACAGTCCGACATATATCCCACAAGCAAAGCCTCCACACTTGCCAAGACCCGCAAGATTTTTTTCGTGTGCTTTTTTTTCCTTCTTATTTTGCCCAGGTACCTTCTTGCAAGATATGCCGAGGTTTTTTTTTCGTATTGGATATCTGTGTTTCTTGTTTTTTTTTGTTTTTTTGGCTAGTAGATAAAATTCTTATAAAAATTTTTGGTAGCGGATTATTATCGGGGCGTTGCTTTTATACCATACAAGGTCATGGCAGATTGACGGGCTGCCCCAGAGACACGGCGGCCGGCGAGGAGCTGTGTGCCATTATATATTTTGGCAAAAAGCGAAACAAAAATGCTCGATAATTGCGTAAGAAGTCCTCTTTTTGTGCTACCATACCGCCATGACCACCAGGAAGTTGGATAAAGACAAGCGCGAGTTATAGATAAGACAATTTGTAACAACAAAGATCCACCGGATGTGTATGAAATACCATCCCGACCAAAACCTATGGCCTGGTAAAGGCACTAAGAATTTTCCCCAGACGGAAAATGACACCGTCATTTTCTGATAAGCTTAAGTTGCTTGAAAACCGTGAGAAACATTTTCGTTAAATGAGAATGGATCTCAAGGTTTTAATAAAATGCTTATATGCACTTTTAGCATCTAAGATTCACTTAGACATTAGAGGTAAAGATGGTCTCTTAAAATTAATGTAATAGTTAGTTAGGATTGAGCCCCCAACTCGGAAGGTTCATTATTAAAATACGTCTAAATTCAAATAAAGCTTTTTTTATAGAATAAAAGTTCGGTTCTTTTTATTGTGATTTGTAGTGTTGTTCCCGTTGATAATTCTTTTTGAGTTTTTGGTTTTTTCTTCTGCATTAAAATTCGGACGGTGTTAAAATTTTCTTTTGTCCGTTATAATAATTACTCTTTTTCTTTCCGCGATTAAAAAGTGAGAAGGTGAGAAAAAAATACAAGTGGCGCAGTCGGTTAGATCCTGTTCAGAAGAATTAGGATCCAGTGATTCGAACGAGATAAAAGAAAAATAATAAATAACCGTTAATTAAAGTGTTTTAACTGAAAGTTTTAAAACAAAAACAAAAGGAAAAAAAAGTTTGAGACGAAGTGATTTAAACCACAATTTAGTGAATCGCGAAGAAACGACAGCTAAACCCTGGACAGAAGAAATAGGAGAAACCAAATTATCGATCAACATAGAATGGCCCAACCACAGCAACCACAACAAGAGCCAAATATCATGGAGCAATGCATTGCAGCTTTAACCGATATTATAAATCGGCAGCAACAACAACTAACTCCAAGGAGACGGATTGAAAAGGACCTAAAGCATCTTCAAACATTTGAAGGAAGACCTGGAACCTTACCAGCGTTTATAGCATCAGTGGACCGAGCTTTGACAGACTTTGGAAGTCAAGCTCATCAGGCTTACACCATCATCTACAACGAAAAAATATTAGGACCAGCAAAAAATTACCTGGAATCGTCACCACCTCTAACTTGGACGGAATGCAAAACAAAGTTGAAGTTGCAGTACAAACCATCGAGGGACCAAGGTCAAATTATGCAGGAAATAAGTTTACTCAAAGTAAGTACCATTACAGAATTGATGGACAAAATTAGAGTGATTGTAGATTACATATCAGAATGTGCTATTTTTAGTGAATTCCAAAGCCAACTTATTAATAATTTGAGTAGTATGTTGATTTTAAAAATAAAAGAATTGACGGCAGGTTCATTGGCCGCAGAAATAAGAGATAAGTTTACTTTGGAAGAAATTAGAATTATCATTAATAAATATGTCGGTGAAGATCAATTTAATTTAAAATGGTGTCGACATAGTAGCAATGTTTTTAAAGAAAGACATCCAAAACATAATATCCAAAGACAAAATCATAATTTTAAAAGTAACAGTAATAGAAATCTTGGTCAAATTAGACAACATAATAATTATAACGTTAACGACTCGGGACAATTAAGACAAAACGGTTTTAGCCACAATAATGGGCAGACTCGACATAATTTTAATTACTCAGGGCAATCTCGTTTTAATCCTGCTAGTAGTAGGCAATTTAATAAATATCCCTTTAATAGAAGTAATATTAATAATACCGTACCGATGGAAGTCGATTCGCTTAGTAATAAAAATGAAGTAAATCATTTAGTAACAGACGAGTTTTTTATAAACTAGCCTCGGAAAAAAGAAAAATTTATATTATTATAACAATTGAAAATCAAAAATTTATTGCCTTTGTGGATACAGGGTCCACCGTTAGTATATTAAATTCCCAAAAAGTATCAGAGGAGTTTTATGGAAAAATAGAGGGAGGCGAATGTCGCCTAAATACTATAGAAAGACAGGTTCAAATAAATACAGAATATGTAAAAACCAAGTGTCCGGAAGAGTTCAAACAACCTCGTAATGCCAGAATGCGATGGATAAAAATGGATACAAATAAAAGTTTTCATTTTTTGATAGGGATGGATTTTATTGAACCATATATTGCTTTTATGGATTTAAAAGATAAAGAGTTGATACTTTATAACACCACGATTATACCATTTCTTAACAAAATCGTGGAAAATCAAGTACATGCTTTAGAAGAGGGTGATTTAGGGAACATAGATTTAAACCATTTAAACGTAGAAGAAAAATCGGGAATAATGAAACTTTTAGACAAATATAAAAAATTAATATACAAAGAAGGGGATAAACTTACTAATACAACAAGTATAGTACACGAAATTAGGACAACAACTAGTGAACAGATAAATTCGAAATTATACCGTTACCCACCTCAGCATGAAGCCGAAGTGAGGACTCAGATGGAAGAAATGGAGAGAAACGGAATAATTCGAAAAAGTAATAGTAGGTATTGTTCACCAATAATCGTTATCCCAAAGAAAAAAGACAATTCCGGAGTTCAAAAATACCGTATTGTAGTTGACTATCGGAAGTTGAATGAGATAACGATAGATGATAAGTACCCACTTCCCAATATAGACAGTATATTAGACAAGTTGGGGAAAGCGCAATACTTTAGTTCATTAGATCTCGCGAAGGGTTACCATCAAATACTAATAGCTCAAAATGATGTAGAAAAAACGGCTTTCATAACTCCATCCGGGCTGTACGAATTCGTAAGAATGCCGTTTGGATTAAAAAATGCCCCCGCCACTTTTCAGCGGCTGATTAATAATATACTAAGAGAATATATTAATAAAATTTGCGTGGTATATCTCGACGATATCCTCATTTTCTCGACAACATTAGATGAGCACCTTGACTCTCTAAATAAAATCTTCCAACGATTAGTTGAACATAACTTGAAAATACAAGCTGACAAATGCAGCTTTATGAAGCATGAAACGGAGTTTCTAGGGCACATATTGACTAGGGACGGAATGAAGCCCAACCCCAATAAAGTAAACGACATATCGAGAGTAGAATTACCCAAAACGGAAAAACAATTAAAAAGTTTCTTAGGTATGACAGGATTTTACAGAAAATTCGTTAAGGATTATGCTAAAGTGGCACATCCACTCATAAAATACTTGAAAAAAGATATAAAAATAAATATTAATGATCCGCAATATATTGCTGCTTTTGAGAAACTAAAACTTCTAATATCATCTCATCCAATTTTGAAATTTCCGAATTATGAAAAAAAATTTACAGTCATTACCGATGCTAGCGATTACGCTATTGGAGCAGTTCTTTCACAAGACGGTCATCCAGTATGCTTTGTATCCCGAACGCTAAATAATCATGAGAGAAACTATAGCGTAACGGATAAAGAATTTCTCGCTATTGTGTATTCTGTAACTTATTTTAGACCATACTTATATGGGCAAAAATTTAAAATCATAACGGATCATGCACCTATAAAATATATGAACGCCAAGTATAAAGGAAAAGAATTTTCTCAGCGAAATCAACGGTGGATATTAAAGCTGCAGGAGTATAACTTTGATATAGAATACCTTCAAGGAAAAGACAACAAGGTTGCAGATTTCCTAAGTAGGATCGAAAACAGTCCCCGAATTAATGAGCAAAATAGTAGTGAATCTAATATGGACCAATCTGAAACAGCTCATTCTTCTGAGGAACAACTACTTGACCATATCGGTATTAAAGAAGAAATTGTAAATAAATATAAAACGCAATTAATTTTGACTTATCATCCAAATCAAGAAATGGAGATAAAATATGGGAGGAGAATTATTCAAATTAACCCCCAAAATGAGGAAGCGGTAATCGTAGATATATTAAAGCGATTTATAAATTCCGGACATATAGGGATCTATTCGGATGTAGAAGACGGAGACTATAATAAAATACAACAAATTATTATTAGACTTTTTTCGGGAGATAGAAGAGTAAAATTTATAAAAGCTACAAAAAGGGCACAGGAATTAGAAAATGAACAGCAGTGTCACAAACAAATTTCTCTATACCATACTAGAGAATCTTTACATAGTGGCATTAATGAATCTTACAAAACCTTAAAGGATAAGATCTATTATCCAAAACTTCAAGAACACATACAATTAATTATCAATAATTGCGAAAAGTGTCAAGGGATTAAGTATGACCGAAATCCCATCAAACCTACCTTAGCTATAACCGAAACACCAACTAAAGGAAATGATATCATTCATCTAGATACTTTTCATTATACAAAACAAACGTTTATCACTGTTATAGATAAATTAACAAAATTTGCGGTAGCCTATCTAATTAACGATAGAAACTGGGTAAAGAAGATAGCGATATTGGAGGCATATTTAGCTACATTTGGGAAACCTAGAAAAATTATAATGGACAACGAGTTCAAATCTGAACAAATTAAGAGGTACTTACAGGAAAAGGAAATAGAGGTTCATTGGACAAAACCAAATAGCCATACTGGAAATGCTGACGTAGAGAGATTGCATTCTACACTTATTGAGAAAATCCAAGCAATCGATGAAGATATTTCCACAGAACAAAAAATCCAGAGATCTATAGGTAATTATAACGATAGATATCATACAACCATAGAAATGACTCCGAGAGAAGCAAGCAAATTAACTGATACTTCTTTACTAGTAGAAAAGATTAATAAGAAAAAGAGTAAGTATATTACTAAATTAAATAAAAACAGGGAAAATTATATAGAAAGTAGAAACGACGGTTTTATAAAGAATTATAAAAGAGTTAGGCACAAAAATGAACCATATTTTAGAAAATACCCGTTACGAAATGTACATCCATGCAATATTAAACGAAAGACAAAATTTTCAGGTAACAACGATATTAATACTGATGATTGCAACAGTGCAAGGGCGGTTGCAGGTTCATCGCATAAATGAGGAAACTGGTTACGTTAAAATACGAATCCAACAGGTAGAAATAGCTAATAACACAGATACAATTTTACATATAATAGATCCAGTAGAAATGGAAGGAATATTACAACAGCTGCAAAACAATATAGCTTATTTAAATTTAGAAGATAGAAGAGCGTTATACAATGAGATAAGAATTATAAAAAGTAAACTTAAAACAATTAGAAATCCAGTTCCAATTCGAAAAAGAAGAGGATTAATAAACATAATAGGCAGAACTTCAAATTGGTTATTCGGGACCATGGACGATACAGACAGAGAAGAGATAACACAACATTTACAGACGGTCGAAAACAATAACCATAAGGCTATTACTAATTTAAACCAACAAATAAGAATAAACGAACATTACAACAAAACCATGACGGACTTGAAGACATTGATTGAGAATGACAGACATAAAGTTATGAATGAAATTAACGTTACCAATAATAATATACAACAATTAAGTTACAAAATTATGTTTTTGGACCAGGAAACCAAACTTAGATATTTTGAGAATAGAATAAACCAAATCTTAGATAATATAATGGCAATAAAAAACAATATTATACATCCTAGCATATTAACCCTTGAAGAGTTAGAAACATATCATGTAGATTTTCATAAATTAAAACTTTTAAAAGCTGGAGTTATGGAACATAAAAATCGATTTTTAATCTTTGCAATCAAAATACCAAAAACTTATATTTTGACAGAATTACAATTAATTAAATCTGTTACTAACTCAGAATATAAAGAATGCTTATAATGAAACCATAGTTCATAATTGCGATCAGAGATTGCTCAAATTAACTGGTAACTATTTAATCAATTTTAATAATTGCTCGTTAAAAGTAAGTAATAATATATTTTATAATAAAAAAGTGTCATTTCTAGATAAATACTATTATCCAGCTAAAGAAATTAATTTAACTTTAATAAAACCAATAAATTTTAACAAAATTATTTTTGAAAATATAGATAATCTAAAGGAGATATCTGAAATTAAGTTTCATAAGAAAATGGTATATGGAACTAGTGTAAGTACCATTATTTTGTTAACATTGTTTATATTATGTATTATTTTATATATCCTTTGGAAAAATAAAAAAGAAAGGATTAATGTAATAAATTTGAAGTCGGAGACTTCAGACTTAAAGAGGGGAGAAGTTATAGATAAGACAATTTGTAACAACAAAGATCCACCGGATGTGTATGAAATACCATCCCGACCAAAACCTATGGCCTGGTAAAGGCACTAAGAATTTTCCCCAGACGGAAAATGACACCGTCATTTTCTGATAAGCTTAAGTTGCTTGAAAACCGTGAGAAACATTTTCGTTAAATGAGAATGGATCTCAAGGTTTTAATAAAATGCTTATATGCACTTTTAGCATCTAAGATTCACTTAGACATTAGAGGTAAAGATGGTCTCTTAAAATTAATGTAATAGTTAGTTAGGATTGAGCCCCCAACTCGGAAGGTTCATTATTAAAATACGTCTAAATTCAAATAAAGCTTTTTTTATAGAATAAAAGTTCGGTTCTTTTTATTGTGATTTGTAGTGTTGTTCCCGTTGATAATTCTTTTTGAGTTTTTGGTTTTTTCTTCTGCATTAAAATTCGGACGGTGTTAAAATTTTCTTTTGTCCGTTATAATAATTACTCTTTTTCTTTCCGCGATTAAAAAGTGAGAAGGTGAGAAAAAAATACAAGTCGCGCGGGGGCGATGAGGGTGGATAAAGTCATTGTCAAAACACAACAAAAGCGAATTGATGAAATTACTTACGTGTCTCTATTGCCGCCGAAGTATTAGTCTTCCATGTGATGATGTAATTCTGAAAAAAATAAAGCAAAATTTATGATGTTACGCAATATTGACAAATACTTGAAATGGGAAGGAATATTATAAGTTATTATGACAGGATTCGATGGTCATTTGGTGGGCATTTATCAGGATTAAAAAAATATATTTTTGTGATGGAAGGAGTTGTTGGTTTAGTAAAATCGTTCGCAAGAGTTTGGTCAATTGATAGGTTCTTGTCCACTTGAATAGATCATGCCCAACTTGAAAAATTCGGTTTACACACTTTTTTTTATGTAAAAATAGAAAAAAGTTAAAAATAAAGATCTAAAGTCACTAGTTATGTCCGTATTTGCTCAATTACTACCATCCCACAAATGAGTGCTATTCAAAATCGTGTAATTCAAAACATTCAAATTTGCTCATCTTAAATGGCGCTGCAGTCCTTGTAAGACTCGCGTCTCTCAGTGTTAACTTATTTTTTATGTGTTTCGCTTTTATCCGTTCTTGGCATCGATTCTGAGGAGATATCATCCAGTTTCGTATCTTTCTAGCGAAGCTTGATCTACCTTGCTGACGGACTCCTACTTCTAAGATCTTTTCGAGCAGGTTTCCGCTTCACTCGCACGAGCTAAACATACTATACGATATCTATGTCGCTAAAACACTCAGAAATCTCTTCCTAGAATCTCTGGTATTGTCTTCCGTCACATACTTGGCCAAGTATTCTTCGAATGACTTTCCAGCGGGAAAAATTGGGAGCGCTGCCAAATACGCTCCTAAGGAAGCATTACTGGAGCTTTCAGAAATTTTATAGAACGAAAAAAACGAGCGATTATCTTAGTGACCATACTCTATAGACCGACATTAGCATACTCTATAGACCGGTTCTCGTTCGATACGGAAGACAATCAGCATTGGACGTGTACTCGCGCTTGGAAAGGAAAAGGCATTGCAAAAATGAACAAAAATAAAAGCTTTTCGCTTATTTATATATCCACAGGCCTCCATGAATATTCTTTTAGAATGCTTTTTTATAATGCTTCCACAACGCTTTCGAAGGAGCATTAAAAGGTATGCAATATAAAAAAGTATGTATGGAACTGGTATGGGAACGGTAGAGCTGTAACCCAGCGGGAAATAGAAGCATTCACTGATGCATGAAAAAGCTATCCTTGTGCATCTTAGAAGTGCTTCCTTTCCGTATCCCTATCCATATCTTTTTTACCATTGCATGTCATTAGCAAGAAGCAGTTTCTTCATTTTTCTTCTAGTTAGCTTCCTGCGAAGCTATTTTGAAGATTTAAGTTTTGCAAGCAGCAAAGCTTTCATTTTTGCTCTTTTGTGAGCGGGGAAAAAGGTTTCGCTCTTCGTTTTTGAATAATAAGGATACAAATAGATTTCAAAAATAAATATTTTTATTAAATTAATATTGCATACACACACAAAAAAAATAAAAAATTCAAAACTTTTCACTGGACTAATCAAAATCACAATTATAAAATCACAATTACTATAATAAATTATAAACCGCGAAACTTCTTTTACTGAGCGCACAACTCTAAATGGACATTTTTCAAAAGAGAATAAGTCACAACAAAGGAAAACTTTACGAATCGAAATGCAGAGAATCTCTTAAAACAGAAAATTTACCAACAAAGTTGAAAATGACTTATTTGTAGCCATCATGCATAGGAAATGCTTCTGCAGCGCAACCAGGAAGCACTTCCAATTTGATTCCAGAGGAAGCTGCTTCCACTTTTCCCGCTGGGAAGCTTTTAAATGAGTGCTCAAAGACGCCTATTGCAGCACTCCATTTCCCGCTGGGTTTTATCTCGAACACCGATAAGACGACAGAGTGTTTTTTATGAAGCACCTAAATCTTGAATTCAAATGTGAGAGCATGGGTAAGACCATCATCGTCTTATAGGCCTACTTGTTTTTTTTATGTGAAAGACAGAGCTCAAGGAAAGCCCTTTGTACTGTTGACAATATATTTTTTGTATAGAGTGCAATCTCGGACCGCAAGCTCTAGTCGGAAGATAGTGAGTGAAGGGAGAGAGGGAAGTGAAGAAAGGAGTTGCCACAACCAAGCCGCGATATTTTTTATTTAACCTACTCCCAAGCATTACTATCGCAATATCTTGGAAGGACCGTTGTGCTGCTGGGATTCGAACCCGGAACCTCTGGGATGGTAGCCAGGTGCCTTACTCCCTAAACTACCGAGGCCTATTATAAACGAGGACTTGTGTATCCAAAGCTTTTTTTGAAAATTTACTGAAAATTTGGGGGAGAAAACTTTACGGCAACTACAAAGAAGCTTTTGTGTGATTACAGCTCTTGGCATGATCAAATGGCCATAAAAAGCTTTAATTTTTATTTGGAGTATTGGAAGCTTTCGTTTACCCTGGTTGAAAGCGAATCAAAAAATTTTCATGGACATTATCGACACATTTCTTCACATTTTCCACCTTCGCACGGTTTCCTCTCCAGAAAGAGCTTTACGTCTGAATGCAGACGTCATTGTTTATAAAGGCTTTTTGTGATACGATGAAGCTTAAGAGTCACCCTTTTTACTACTAGTCGGTCATGTCGTTCAAGTCATGGTGCAATGTGCTAATATTAAGCTTGAACTTAAACTATTTGGGATGTGGCTTTTGACCCTTTCGGTCCACAAGATTAACTTCCCAGTATTCGTTCAAACAAAAAAACGACTCGAACGATTTTTATGAAAATCTTTTCAGATCATACTTCCTTTAACACGCTTTGAACGGCATCTTAACGAAGTCGAAATCTTTTTTGGTTCGCTCGAAATCGTGCTGGTACAAAAATCACTTACGTCGTTCAAACAAAAAAACGGTTCGACCGATTTTTATGAAAATCTTTTCAGATCATATGTTCTTTAACATGCTTCGAACGGCACCTGAACGAAGTCGATATCTTTTTCGGTTCGCGCGAAATCGTGCAGCAAAAAATGACCACATACGTACGCACAAACACACACATATATCTTCTCAAATTTTTGCTTAAAATGCTATTGGGACCTTGAAACGTGTTAATACATTGAAAATTTCGAATCCGATTTTCGGACCGATTACAATAACTTCCTACTGGGAAGTTAATAAGAGACAATCCATTTTTGGTGTTTATGGCCTTTCTATTATTCCCTCGGTCTACAGGTTAATAGTAATTTACACCAAGGTTAATCGGACGTCTTTTTTCAGATCTTTTATACTTATGATCTTGATGTCAATATATAGTTGATCCGTCTGTATTTTTTTTTAAAACTCTATAGACTTTCTTTAGTTTTGTTAGTTTTGGCATTTAGAACCTTTCTCGTTCTAAATAAAGAATGTTGTTTCAAAATGCAGACAAATTCTTTTTATTAAATCTAAAAAACAATTTTGAAGGAGGATGTCTACTAAGGAGTTATAAAAGTAGATGTATGAACGTTTTAAATTTCCTAGAGACATAAGATAAAAATAAAACCATGAAAAAATGTTTGAATAGTCAAAGATAAATAAAGCTACATAAAAATCCAATTGTCACTAAAGTAAGTTGGTATTCAACTTCCAAACTTCTCAAAACCACCTCCGACTATAAATTTGCCCACATCCTTAAGATAATAAAAAGAAAATCCTTTTTTTTTTAAAATAAAATCCTTATAAAATCTCTTTGACATAACCATCCTAACTGCAACTTCAGCTACAAGTACACAACATCCTTTCACATAAAGCAAATACTCTTTTCTCCTTCCACTTCATACCCACCCCAAAAAAAATGAGTTACACAACAATAAACTCATAACATTATCAAGAACAGAACTCTTCCGCTCCTTTCTTAACAGCAACAACAAAAGCGAATCCTTTATACATGATATATCCTTGCACTAGGAAACTGCTGCAGCTCTGAAGAAATCAAATAAGACAAAACTCTCACTGCACATCATCCTTTAAGTGGAACTCATTCTAAATGAGTTCCAAAAAGCGACAAGCTCTACTGTAGGTATGCTTCCTTTTTTGTGTGTTTTGCTTATTTTAAAATTTCCCTTTGTTGCTCTCTCTCTCAAATGCCATCCTGTGAGAATCTCCTTTATTTGGAGTAATCCTGCACGGCTTTATCTGTACGTTGCCGGGTCTTTGATTTCCTTGCACGGGGCGGTGGCGTCTCTTATATGCTTCATAATCTTGTTTGTCGGTGCAGTGACAGAGTTTCGTAAATTCTAGCAATCAACGCTCCTGTTTCTGAAGTGACAACAAAATAGAGATAGAGAAACACAAACAACAGTGCGCACGAAATTAGGGTAGAATGAGATTTCAAAAAGCTAAATATGAACTAAGCTTAATTAAAAAAATATATGTGAAAGGGAAGACGACGACGACGAGCATCGGATGGAATGAGGAACGCCTTTGAAATCATATGAAAATTTTATGAAGTTGCTTCTTAGATGCTTAAAAGGACTTTGCGTGTGTCATGCAGGTGAGTTTTGTTCTTGTTCATGGGATGACTTTAATGTACAGTACGAGGAGTGTAGAGATAGGATTCGTTTCTGTGAGATGACATTTTGTGAATCGATCTATTCTAAGTCAACAACTTTGAACTACTCTAAGCCAGCATCTTTGAGGGAGTGCTTGACTATTCAGAAATGTTATAAAAGTCGTCGTTCGTCTTTCTGTCATTGCCTTTAACTTCGTAGCATAATGCAACACTGCAAAAACTCTAGTTTCCATCTATATTTGCATAGGATTTTGAACGTCTATTCAAAAGATCAAAAACAAAAAACCTTAAAAAATTTGTTTTTGCTATTTTGATTCTTCAGAAAATGGCTGAAGCTATCATAATAAGCAATAACAAAGTTGTCATTTGCACCCTGGTTGCGAAATGGCACAAGAAATCTCTTGCAGTTTATAATACCGCTTGTAAACTTGCACCGTTCGGTATACACTCATTCGAGTCCGATCGCGTAGGGGTCCTCTTCACAAATATAGTGCCTTTCCATTACCTTCGTAGCCCTAATGACGGTTGAGGATACCGAGCCCGTTTCTATAGGATGAGCCTTGATTATATAGGCAAGCGGGGGGGGGGGGGGAGCACCGCAAGCAAATTATTAAAATATCACTCTTAATATGCCTGTCACAGTGTTTTATTACCTTTTTATTACCTCTGGTTATAACAACGTTTTTTTAAAGAAATTTTAAATAATAATAACATTAAACAAATAATAACATTAAATTATTAAACATATTCACAAAAAATGTAATAAGAGGCAAATGAAAGCTGCACCTGCCTTGCTGGCACTAATTTTGCCGGATTTCTTTTCTGAAAGCTGGTAGAGCACAGCAAGGAAGACAAAATGACAATTTCGAAAAATGTTATTCTTAAAATTCCTGTCAAAGTGTATTTTTAGTATGATTTGTTTTATTACTCTTTTATTACCTCTGATTATTACTATATTTTTTTTTTAAGAAATTTTATTACATTTGCTAATAATAATTCAAAAACTAAAAATTTTAAAAAT
The DNA here is from genome assembly GCA_963855945.1 of Thereva nobilitata. Taxonomy (NCBI): domain Eukaryota; kingdom Metazoa; phylum Arthropoda; class Insecta; order Diptera; family Therevidae; genus Thereva; species Thereva nobilitata. The sequence goes on from OY979698.1 coordinate 17,060,745, forward strand.
TGGAAATAAATTATTAAACATATTCACCAGCAAACCTGAATTCGTTATTCAGGAGAAAGCGTGCCACAAAAATGTAATAAGAGGCGCATGCCTTTTTGCCACTAATTTTGCCGGATGTCTGAAAGGGCGGAGAGGACAGCAAGTAGAAGATCAATGATATTTTCGACAAATTAGTGCCGTATTCATTGTAATTCCACTCATAATCTGTATGTCAAGTTGATTTTTATGATACTTTGTTTTATTACCCTTTTATTACCTCTGGTAAAAACCAAATTTTGTAGCAAGATTTATTAAATTTTTCACGAATAATGCAAAAACAAAATAAATCGAAGATTGGAAATAAAATTCTTTCTGCCATTCTGAATGCATTATTCAGATGATTGCGTGCCGTGAAAGACGTTTTAAAAAGCGGATTTTAAAGGCTTCTGAAAATATTTTCAAAATTTTTTTTTTGTTACTCAAATTAAGTATGTTTAGTAGGTACTTTGAAAGTTCTCGGAATTTTGGAAGATTTTCTGTATTTTATGAGGTAATTCAGAAAGTCGCCTAAAAAATAATATGATGTTGTTTTAATTTCTTAGGGTGTTAGCAGCAATTATTAGAAAAACGGGATTAATGCGATTTCTTGTTTTAATTCTTTATTCTATATATTAAAAATATAAACTCAACTCTTTAAAGCTGTAGCTCAATGAAAGCTGGGCTTGCTTTACTACTACCATTTTGGTGGATTTCTGGAAGCAAAGAGAGCACAGCAAGGAAAACTACAATAAGATATGGAAAAATCAGCGCCATTAAAGTGCTTATCAGGTGGATTTTTATGATCATTTATTTTATTACCCTTTTATTACCCCAAGTTATAAAAATGTTTTGTAAGAGATTTCATTACATTGTTTTACTGTACTACCTAGTATCTTAGGGAGAACCCAAGATGGCTTATCTTGCCCAGAGCTAAGGAATGACAATCTGGATGGCATTACCTCGAAATCGCTACTATTGGTGCCACGACTTAAAATAATGCAGTAGAAAAAATTATTGTTAAACGTAAGAGTCTTTAAACGTTTTAGTGTAATCAAAAGATAAATAAAAAATCATCGTTTTTCACACAAAAAAAACCACACTTATGATTAATAAGGAAATTTAGACAGGAAAAACAAATTTACATGGAAAAATCTATTCCTCAATGGAATAAACCTTTTTGAATAAATTTTTACATTATTTATACAGGGAAAAACATGGTTTATTTAACAGGAAACACCCTTTCTGATTAAATATCTAAAATGACATAAATAAATCTGTTCAAAAATAAATCTGCTCACAAAAATGTGTGTCTAGCATTAGAAAAGGTAATTCAGGGACTATCCTTCTGTAAATAGGGGTCCTTTTCTCAATATGTGCACAAACACAGTAAATTAATATCGTATTAAGTTTGACCTTGAAAAAAAAACAACTCTTGAAGTTATATTTTTAGAAAATCACTAATTTTTTTTTTCAAAACAAATTTAAAAAAAAATATATCACTTTCACACAAAACTTTTAAATTACGCCCAAGTTGAACGAGTATAAGGTGTGAAATGTTAAGAAAATACCACTCAAAAAAACCAACCCATTTTAAAAACCACCCCTTATGATTAAGTTCACGTAACAAGAGATATAATTACTCTGACAAAAAAAGCGTTTAAAACGTTTTTTTTGTACTTTAAAGAAAACTTTCTACCCTCTTAGCTTGACACTTGATATCCTTGGTTATTTTTAGCTTGGTATTTTTTTTCCCCAGTTAATATCCTAGTGGGGTCTCGCCTGCTCTTAAGGATATGCGAGAAGACAATTTTGTTTTGTTACTTTGTAACAAACCCAACCACTTACTGTGGGTTGAGAAAAGTTATTTTCATTTTGTGTTTAGAATTCTTTTTTAAATAAAAAAAAAATTATGAGCGACAAGTTTTCTCGCAAGGGTGGTTTTTTTTACCTACATACATGTGTGGATTATAAGACTATGTCATATATTGTGTGGTAACAGAAAAATTCAAGGCGACACCCTAGTAAGTAGGAGGAAATATATTTTCTAAATTGAAAAAAAAAATAATACCCCAAAAGAGATTTACCAGAGCCTTTTTACCTAATTTATTATAAGGGTAGTTTTTGAGGGTGATAAGCTCTAAGAGGCAACGCCTTATGTTCTTCACTCACGAATACTCGAAAAATGTCTTATTCCAACAAAAAAAAAATAATACTCCAGTGGGAAATAAATATTTTAACCAATTTAAAAAAAACAGATTTTTATCGTGACCGTGTTTTCCCTTATTAGTCATTCATAAGGGTTGTAAAAAAAATTTTTTTTTTGATGAAAAGTGGCTTTTTTATTTAGTAGCTTCAATGTTCTTAAAAACGCCTAGAAAAGGACCAGAAGATCAATCCAATTTATCATATTTTTTGATGGGGGTACTTAAAGCTTTTGGAAATTTACTTTAAAATTTGTGTCACAGTTTATCAGCCTTTCAAAACAATTAGATTTATTTTTATAAACCCTAAACGCAGTTATAAACATAAATAGAAGTTAGAATCACGTTTTATAATTTAGTTTAGAAAAAGGATTAACGCGATTTCTAGTTTTAGATATTTTTTCTCGATATTAAAAATAAACACAACTACTTAAGGTTGAGGGCCAATGAAAGCTGCGATTTCTTTGCTACTTTTATTGTGCCGGATTTCTGGAAGCGAAGAGAACACAGCAAGGAAGAGCACAATAAGTTTTCGAAAAATCAGCACTCCATTTACTCGATTTTTGCCACTAAAGTGCTTATCAAGTGGATTTTTATGATGATTTATTTTATTACCCTTTTATTACCTCAAGTAATAAAAATGTTTTGTAAGAGATTTTATTAGATTTTCTAAAAATAATGTAAAAACAAAAAAAAACGAAGAGTTGGAAGTAATAATACATTCAATTATTAAATATATTCACTAGCCAATCTGGATTTGTCATTCAAGAGAAAGCGTGCTACAAAAAATGCAATAAGTGGCGTGTGAAAGATGCTGGTGCTTTGCTGCCGGTTTTTTGCAAACTGAGAAAAGACAGCAAATGAAGACGAAAGATAATATCGACAAATCAGCGACGCATTCATTAGAATACACCACTCTTAATCTGCCTGTTCAGTTGATTTTTATGATACTTTGTTTTATTACCCTTTTATTACCTCTGGTAAGTAAGAAGAAGTGAAACAAAAGTCTACTATCGACGTTTCTAATCTCAATGTCCATGTATGTACGAAGATACTTGCCGCTTTACTCTATATAATTGATAATAGTCCAAGTTACGTCGTATATGAAGCCGTTGAGGAACCAATTCCAAGTTAGTTGGCTGAGGTTGCAGTATTTAAAAATATTTGAATTTTTAGTTAGCGGAGTTGAGAGTAGCGTGTCAAGTTGCTCAGTCTGTGGGCTCCTACATACATGAGTCATCCAAAAATCCATTGTTATCTCCTTCCGAAGACTTTTTTCTTTCGTTTGATCTAATTTAGATGTTCCTTTGCACGAAGCTTACTTCTAGACATTCATGAACACTTGATCAATGGTATAACCGGCTGATAAAGTATAGAGCGTCCTTTTATAACAGATAATGATCTAGATGGGTCGACATTCCTAACTAACCTCAAAAGTACATAACAAATTGGTGTTGGTATTTTCACTAATTGAAATTCTCAATGCTTTGTCAACAAAATGTGTTTTGTCCGATGAATTGTTTTACTTTATTCTTAGAAACTGCCTTACGTTGTCCATCGAATATCTAAAAATCAACAATAACACAAAAACGCTTTGTTCCATATCTTGTTTGTCATTTTTGGTGTTCCTCAAGGTTCTATCGAAGGTCCTTTACTGTTTAATTATTTTTTTATTTAAGAAATTTTGTAGTTTGTATGAAATTGTATCACTTTCCAACTAAAAGTCGATTTTATTCGTGTTTCTTTATGCTGGAATTTTAATTATGAAATGGTTCTGTAGCAGTTAAGATAAATAAGGAGGGAAAAAGATGGTTTTATTGATTGAATTATCGATTTTTGAAATTTATGTGAAAATTTACTTTTTGAATAGGATCTAGTGATGTATCTTAAAATCTGTATTTATAATTCATAAAACTAAATTGTAAACATTAGTTTATGACCAAAACAATTTGAATAAACCAAACAATTCATGTTGTTCTTGAATTATTTACAATTTACCAATTTAATAATATCCATAAATAAATTTTTGCAATTAAACATAAATCAATTACATACTAAAGGAACACATATTTCTCTGCAAGAGGAAAATTTACAGCGTAACAAATTGAAAATGCCCGACATTAAATTATATAGAAAAACAACTTTATGCGATCTTCTTAAATTGAAATTCCCTCCCTACTTCACTTTCTTGCACAAAATGGCAAGAAAAATAGATTTCAAAATGCCAAAAATGAAATTTTTATAATCAAAAAAAAAACAAATTAAACAAGCAAAAATATTCATCTTGAACATATAATTAATCTCAAAATATCACGACATTATGGCTTTATTGCTACATTGTTGTGTGTTCAAAAAGTAAAGAAAAAAAAACAACAAATTTTTCTGCAACATTTTCAGCCATCCGTGAAGCCCCATCTCTTTCACCTTCGCGGCTGCTGCTACACGGTTAAGTTCTTGGCTCAAATCTATTTTAAGGACGCGCTTCATCGGAGAAATTAATGGACGCAACAGTCGCATTCAATGTAATCCTCCAGATTGAAAGGGGTTTTATTATCGTGAATTTTTTTTATTATTATTTTCGGATTTTAATTCTTTTTGTTTTGAAAAAAAAAATAAAAAATACCAAGATGGACACGAAAGTCATATATTTCGATGCCAGAATTTTATTGCACTTAAAGACTGCATAATGTATACTAAAAGTAAACAATTTTTGGTTTTATTTCAAAATTTTTCAAAAACAAAAAAAAATCGGGGAGGAGTTTTTTTTGGCATTTACGACATAGTAAAGAAGGATTTTGGGGATTTGTGCGGAATTTTTTGGATGAGTGCAATTTTTTTATTTACAATGATATAAATTTTGGCACAGGGTTATATCTATATTGAGGATCCATTACGAGCGCCTAAGTATTAGCGAGCGAAAGACATTTTTTACATATCGGTTTAATGTCAAAAAATTCGAGGGACTCCCGACAGAATATTTTTCGATGGAAGTACAATACACATTCCCCGTGTTCTTTTAATGAACTGGGTTTTGAGAGCTTTTGAGTTCCCATACAAAATCGAAAACCCAGGTTTTATCTGGGTCTTCTGGTTCTTCGATTTTGTATGGGAACTCAAAAGCTCCTCAAAAGCTCTCAAAACCCAGTTCATTAAAAGAACACGGGGATTATGTGGTACATTATACTTAACTTAAAAGCTTTAAAAAGCTTCCAAAAGCTTTCAAAAGCTTAAGAGCTTTTAAAAGCTTGAAAGCTTAAGAGCTTTTAAAAGCTTTTATTATAAAACTAGTCTCCATGATTTTGGAGAGAATAGAAATTTGTTGTAGAATTATTGTGCCCATGATTTTGGAGAGAATAGAAGTACTTGCTATCCGGCGATAGTTAAAAAGGGTATTATTTGCACGTTTTTTCTGCTGGTGTTTTTCGAGTCTCACAGTGACTTAGCCAAAGGTCATGCACAAACCGCTTTAGATATGAGAAGATCTGGGTTGTAATTAGGTGAAGAGGGTAGAGGCATATGAAAGCGTAAGAAGAAGGAAGCACTATTGCATGTGCTTCATTAAGCCAATCGCAGCTTATGCCATCATGTCCTGGGATCCAGCAAATTTTAATGTGACTATTTTTTGAAAAAGGGCAGCGGATGATAGAGGGAATGTAGGATTTATTGTATCTGTTTCTGATGGCCAGTTCAGAAGATAAGGAAGCAGTAAAAATGAGGTTGCAGAAATGAGGTGTTTTGCAGAATTTTGACTGAGGAGATATGCTGGGTCAAGAGTTTTGATTGTAACAGTGACACCTCTTCATTTGTTACCTTTGCAACAACGAAGGAAGATCAGATTTACTGGCATCGGTGTATGGTTGGGAAATCAGGCTAATATTTTCATAGGGAGTTGGCGGCAGAAAATGAAAGTAGTGTCTTTCTTGCTATGAAGCCCCGAATCCAAAGTGGTGTAATAAAAGATACCGAGTAACTATGGTATGACTAAGACAAGGCAGACAATCAGGAAAAGGTATCTTCAGTTCGGCTATAAGCATAGTGCAACGTAGGAGATCGGAGCTACTTCTAGAGTCGATATTGATATAATTGCGAAGTGGGACAGATGCACGGAAGGCCCTATGATATTTTGTGAAAGGAGTTTGACTTGGAGCTTACTGATTTTTGCAAAAATGTGAGTGTACCCTGTTTAAGTGATTTGGAAATCGATTGGGGAAGAGTTTAAAATTGGAAATTTATTGAAGAAAATATGCTGGCAATGGATATTATGTTATGTAAAACATGGCTTCAAAAAGATATTCTCAAATTCTTAGATTTTGATAAACGTGCAAATATTTTAATAGAATTAAACAGAATTTTTGCAATAACATTTCTTAGCCTGAATTGTATCTTTGTAGCTATGCTAAAAACTCGAAATTTTAATATAATTCCTTAAATTTGTATTTATCCTACTATTGGCATAAAATATCGATTTGTTCTAAGATATCTCCTCTATGCGCCCTCATAAAACTTAAAATCACAATCATTTTTATCGCATTCTTAATTGTTCTGAAAAACGTTTTCTTAGTGATAATTTCACGTATTTTACGAATCATGCCAAAGAATTACTTTTCATCGCATTTATTTTTACCGCAAAAATCTCGTCCCTTTTTGCTTTTCTAAAATTCATTCCGCAAATGTTTCTTTTTTTTGTGTGGTGTGTTTTAAACCATAAAAAAAAACAATTTTTTTTTATATAACCAAAAATTCTGGCAAACTTGTTAAAAAGTCGAAATAAGTGAGAAAATACTTAGCACAAAAAGCACGTGAAGTAATTTAGTTTTGAAAATTTTCGTGTCTTTTTGAAAAGCACTTCAAATAGAAGAATAAAAAAGAACCGACCAAGAGGAGAGGGGGAGGCACACACACACGGAAAAAAATATAAAGATATTTCCTAAAATAATCCTTTCGCTTGTCTAATTTAAAGTATTCAAAGTCTTTGTCTACCTGAGAGATGAGGTGGTGGGACATGAGCGAAATTACTTCAAAGTCAATGTTAAATGCCGCCTCAAAAGTTGAACAGACTCACGCCATGGCCTCGGGGGTCTCCTTTTAGAGGTAGAAAGGTGTACGTACATATATGTAGATATACATATCGTGCCACCATAATGACATGCACATGCAGAACTTCGAATTCGTCTTCAACTCAAGAAAGACGCGAAGGCAGCTGCCAATCTTGGAATGACATGGCATATAACTACCACATCTCCTTCAGAGAGTGATATACACCTCACCGCGAACACAATTCTTTCACGGATCTTCTCTTATATTGTGTATATGGAACGAATGTGGCACCTCAAAGCTGGCTTCATTCGCGTTCTTTTCTTTCGTTATTGCTGCCTGGTGTGGGTGAGGGGACAGAGGGGAGTTAAGGAGGAAGTCTTGTTGAGAGGCAGAAAAGTTTATTCTTAAATTATTCTAAAAATCTATGATTGACATCTCAAGGCTGATGGGATTTTTGGGCAGATTACAAGCTCGCCATCGTCATTTTAAATAACACGATTTAGATGCCACCATGGGCACTTAATTAATTTTCGGGGGTTCCCCAAATCGACGATAACTTCAACGTTTTTTTTTTTTAATATAGTTAAGAAGATTTTCGCGCGGGCGGAACGACGACGATCTGGAAATCTACTCATGGATTTTTGTCTTCATTATTTTCTTTTTTTTCTTCTTATTTTATTTCATCTTCCGTTTTTTTTGCCGCCGCGAGTAAATGTGGAATGGTTAATGGAAAATCGAGTGGCAAACTGACGAGGGTCCCGATTTTGTTGCCACCATGGCAGCATTTCCAAATGGTGAATCCTTCTCTATGCTCTTCTGCTCCGATCTCCTCTCTCCCTATACAATATATATATCCAGAAGTATAGAGACAGGGCCTTTTTCTAATTTAACCCAAGTGATTACTTTGTATTGATCTGTTTTCGTAATTATTACGGAGGAAATTAAAGAACTTCAACGTTCTTCTCTCTCTCTGAATAAGCTCCGGTTGTGGCAGGAAATTCTATTCCGAACAAATTTTAAATCTAATTTTAAGAGACTCATCACAAAAAAAATTGTTTTTTACCTTAGAAATGATATTTCAGGTATTATATGAGAGGGGTGAAGGACGTAATCCAATGGTTGTATAAAATGCCAAATGGTATAGCTGCTAGTGGGTATATGTATACATAAATTGGTTTAAAAATCATTCATTTAGATTCACTCAAATTCGGATGAACTCAACTTGAAGTATAAAGGTTTGGACCTAATGAAATCATAATTTGGAAACAGCTCTTCAGACATGTAATTTCAAAATTTAGTGTGGGAGGATTGATTACAAAAAAATTGGATCCAGTGGTGACTTTTACAAAAGAGTTAAGTTAAATGACCCTGGCAGCAAAATTTTGAATGTTTTTTTAATATAGAAATTATTAGAGCGTTCATGTAGAAATTATTACCCACTTTTGTTTTAACGGCATCGATAGCCAAAGGTTAAGGCATTCGGCTACCAACCCAGAGGTCTGTGGTTCGATTCCGCGCAGTGGCATAGTTTTTCCGATGTCTTTCCACTTAGATAGCATTTATTTTTTGTTATTTTCCCTTATTATAGCAATTCCCTGCCTTTGCTACTACCACTGCTTATAAGAATAATAAACTAGGAAGCCATCAGCAGCTCGATGGCTCAGCTTTCTGTTGCAGTAGCTTTGGATGGGATGGGAGTCACTCTTCTCCCTATACCCGACTAGAGTTTTTAAGTTGGTGCAGATAGGACTTCTATGACGCTAGCCTCACTGCCTCATGTGATACCACAAGGGGCGTCAAACGCCCCATAAGAAATGCCCCATATGGCCCCCGTGAGGAAAAATGATTGCTACTCGATCCCGAGTGGTAAAAATAAAAATTTGAGAATTTCGGCGCGGATTTGAGTAATAACTGCGGCGGTGTCGAAAGCTGTATATTTATATACGTGAGTGCCATTTTATCAACCGGTCCCCCATCTGAATACTAATCGCGTTCAATGCTGCTTAACCTCCGCAATCGAACGAGAACCGGTAAATTGATCATGCTGAATGACAACTTTCATGGTCACCAACATAATTGCCTGAAATATGAAGCAAAGTAACAACAAAAATTAAAGCTTTGTATGAGTGAAACTAAAGCTTAAGGGTATTACTTTAAAGCTTTTATAAAAGCTTTCTGACTACGTAAGGCAGATGTTGGGATTTCCCCCATTTCATTTGAAATGAAGTTTTTCCTCATAGGGCCCGTATGAGAAAATGAAATGGCTTCAGTATCGCTGATTTTTATACGCTTTATATTAGCTTCACCTGTATGTATGTATGTATGTTTGTATGTATGTATGTATGTATGTATGTAGACAAATCTTGCAACTTGATTTTCACCCACTTGCATATAACCGATCAACTTAAAATTTTGCACATATGTATAGTTCGCGTGACAATGCAATCTGACCAGTTTGTGAAATAATCAAGATGGCGGTTCCAAGATGGCGGCCGAATTTTGCTATTGCGCTCCCCGACCCCCGACATGGGTATCAAATGAAAGGGTGTGACAAGTAGAATACAATTAGCTATGTGGCGTCACTCAAAATTCAAAATGGCGGCCAACACAAAATGGCGGACTACCTTTTTCTTTACAACCCACTCGATATGGGTATCAAATGAAAGGAATTGGCAAGTAGAATACTATTAGCTCTGTTGCGTCATTCCAAATTCAAAATGGCGGCCAACTCAAAATGGCGGACTACTTTTTTCTTTACAACACCTTCGGAATGGGTATCAAATGAAAGGGTGCGACAATTAGAATATTATTAACTGTGTGGCGTGATTCCAAATTCAAAATAGAGGTCAACACAAAATGGCGGTTTACCTTTTTCTTTACAAGGCCCTCGGTATGGGTATCAAATGAAAGTATATGACAAGTATAGTACAGTAAGCTGTGTGACGTCATTTTAAATCTAATATGGCGATCACTACAAAATGGCGGAAGACATATAATAGACTAAAAAGTAGAAAATAAAAAAATAGTTTAAAAAAACTAAAAAAATACGCTTTTCTTTTAAAATGAACTAAAAAGTAAAAATGTAAAGTTTGAATGTAAAGTTTTTATTGCTCCAGCCAGAATATGGAAACAACCTACCTTTCGAAATGTAAAAAAGCGTGGGGCTATCGAAAATTTCCGGTTTTAATAAAATAAGAATATAGGAAAAGAGTCCCACGCCGTTTTACATTTCGAAAGGTAGGTTGTTTCCATATTTTGGCTGGATTTTTTTTTCTAAGGTGCTCATGAGGAATCTGAAGGGAAAGCCCTCTTTCGGCATGCCTCACACGTTGCATGAGGCATGCCCTCTTTAAATGCTAGTCGGGGATGATATGGTATGGCTAAAGGAATGAAATATGCTAATCTTCTTCTTCCAAGTACGCTAATATCTAACTCTAGCTTTGATCGCCTCAATTCTCCGCTTCAAGTCCTTTTGATTTTTAGCTAAAGTTCTACATTTCGATGCATAGAGATCTGTAGCGACTGCGTACAAAACTTAATTTACAAATTTTAAGCAAAGCAAGCCGAAACAAACTCCTCAGGTTAAAAACGATCAATAAGGACACCTCTTTCACCAGGTTTCTGGTATCTTCGCCGCCTTCTGTCTCCGCATCAGCAGCCAGCACACCGGGCTTCTCTTAAGCTTCTCTTCGTCGTTTTGAAGACAACATTAAAGAGTCACCCAACTTTTGTAGCAACTGCTCTGTTCCTCTTAGCACGCGTAACAGGATCGAAACTATCACTAAGACTATATTTTACAATTTGTTCCTTGAAGTGGGAAAAAACAAAGGCTTTCCTCTGTATTGAGAGACCCTTCGAAAATACATCATTTGAAATTAAGAGCTTGCTAAGTTGACGAAGCCTAAGTAGCACTTCAAGGTAACATTGGGTGGCGTCAATTCTTAACCCCCCCTCATATCTGCTGATGTACCACATGGGTCAATTCTATCCCCCAATTCGAATCTTTAAGTATTTGGGTCCGCCGTGTCCGAAAGGTGATCGTCGTTATCTGGAACGCCGCGTGACAATAACCGGCCTAGTCACACTTCGCTGATTTTGAGGAAGGCTCTGGATAAATAGAACGTGCCAAAGCTGCGCAACCGCTCAACAGTCCAAATACAGTCCTGATTTCTTTTTGTTCCCTTGGATCAAAAAGACCCTAAAAAGACATCATCGTTTTGGGATTGACTGAGGTGGTTTCAACGACTTCAACGAGGTGCCCGAACAGCATTGCGGTTGCCGACCAATCGAGCAAAGTCAACCACTTTGTATAGCCGATCTTGGAAACTTAGGAGTTAAGGCTTTCGGTTGTCATCCCAGAAATCTTTGGTTCGAGTCCCACACAGTCCTTATACTTTTTTTCCCACTTAAATATAATTCTTTCTTACTTGTCACGTTTCGCTCTTTACAAAAATTCAGAGCTATCGCAAGGCAAGATAGGATACTCTGCAAGCTTTGGCTCGGTGGAGATGGATCTACTTTTCATTTTCTTTATCACTATTTTTTCAAGTGGCTGATAGCTCAAGGCTTACCTTTTATACTACCACTCCGTCATGTCGTTGGTCCCTTCATGGTGCAATGTTCAGTAGTAGGCTTAGTACGCGGGATAGAGTAGGTTTGGGGTTATGAAGGATCAGGAGGGTATTGAATGAGATGGCGATGAACCCTGCGTTTGAATTCTGCTGTTCGCCAAAATGGGCGGTGTAGACGCAGGAAATAAGCGGAGCAGGATAATTTGGTTTTACGTGTGTAGGATTGCCGTGGAGGTTAGTGCTGTACACGAGACGAGGCGAGACGAGATTTGGCACAGTCTCGTCTCGGTCTCGAAAAAATGGGTATTTGCAGGTCTCGTCTCGTCTCGAAAAGTCTCGAATTTCACTGTCAATAATACAAATTGCTCAGTCTTCTGTATTTCGAGAAATATCGATAAGTGCCATATTAATGAAATTGTACACAAATATTCCTTATATTTCCATGCCAGTCACTTCCCAGACGTAGACACGTAAATCTGCCTTTTGCAGTTGCACCAGTGCGGGATAGAGGGGATCAAGGAATCGAAAGTTAATTTCTAATTTGTGTAGAGTTACATTTACGTAGAGTCCGTTCCAAAAGAGAAGAGGTATTTTACAGTCATTTAATTTCATTTCAACACATTTCATTTTAAATGCTTTGAAATGAAATGAAATGACAGTAAAATACCTCTTCTGTTTTGGAATGGACTCTGCATTTAAATGCTTATGGAAAGCGTACTCTTCGCCTTGTCTCCGCAGCCTGCTCAAGTCATGTATTGGTGCCGAATGTTGTGCTCGTCAAAGAGGGCAGCGTGAAGATACTGAAATAGTTGGTGTCGATACGATTTCAAAATAACGATTTGATTTCGAGACCTCGAGATGTCTCGCGAGATCTCGAATGGTAGTCCCGGTTTCGTATCGATTTTTAATCTGGAGGTATCGTCTCGATCTCGTCTCGAAAATCGAGACGAGACGATTTCGGGGCAAGTCTCGTCTCGTGTGCAGCACTAGTGGAGGTCGTTTGCAGCTTTGCATTTTGGAGGAACATTCGCTCTAGTAGTAGGAATAAGGTTTTGTCGAGGTTGGTCAAATAATGGCCGTGTTACTTTTGGACCTGATTTCTCGTCCGAAGAAGAAGAATAGAAGAACTCGCTGTCCGACAATCTACTCTGTGATAGAACCGTCGGTTTATCTATTAGCTCTAGTCTTCAAAATAGGGGTTTTATGCGCTCAGACGTTAAGCTCCTTTAAACTGCCGACGGTTCTATCAATTAGTGCAATTTCGGACAGCAAGCTATAATCGGATAGTACAGAGAAGAATGGAAGAGCTGACAGCGCCAACACCCAGATTTATTCCATCGACGCCCTTTCAATGCAACAGCTGTAAGGAGATGGCTTCCTGGCTTATTATGGTTATGGACGATGGCAGGAGAAAGAACAGAGCATTGTGTGTCAACAGAAAAAACAAGAAAGAAGGAAAGTTATCTAGCTTGGAAAAATGGATAGACGAAACACCATGTCGAGGAGCGGATTCGAACCACGAACCTCTGCGATGGTAGTCAGGCGACTTAACCCTCTATGACACCGAAGCCTGCAATACATTGAATCTGTATGGTTGTGATCAGGCATAGACTTCTTTAGTTTCATATGAAAGACGACTTTTAGTAGCTTCACGTGTAATAAAATTAGTGTTCTTGAATAGCGAATGAACGGCAACACTTTCTTAATGAACGAAATGTTAATTTTAAACAAACCATTTTGAAGATGTCGTGTCTGTCCGTTTGTTCTGACCAAAAATAAAGAACAAAAGAAGAACATTTTCATACCAAGAGATAATTAGCGGCAAATTAAGCTCCATCAACAAATCAACAGATATTCCGTATGGCAACATGCACATATCCTGCAAGCGTCTTCAGGAGTTAATCTCTTCTGTCTGAGAATGTCCAATGCCAAGGCACGGCGATACCTGGAAGCAATTCGCCTTCTCCCTATACCAGCAGCAGCAGCAATAACATTGCACAAAAAATATTTACGACCCCTAAACATAGAAATAATTCGGGTTAATGAAAGAGAAACGAAAATCGGAAAATTTTAATTATCTTCAATACATTTTGCCACCGCAGATAAATCAAGCTGCCATCGTTGGTGCGCTCGAAGGGCTAATAAATAATTTTTAACTGCGGAGGATGCATTTCCTTCCATTAATTTATATTCCGCTGCACTTTTCTAGGGATTTTGCTCTTTATTGCCGGGACTATAGTTGTGCTAACTCTTTTGCTTGGCTTTAATGACTTGAGACTGCTTCTAATTTAGTCAAGAGTATTTTGAGCCATCGAGCTGCAAAAAAGCTCGTAAATTATCGGCGGTAAATCTGGCAATGCACTTTGCCCGCCCGTCAGTCGTCTCCCCCCACTTCTCTCTCTCTCTTGCCGTGCGATAATTTATTTTTTTACGATTAAGATAAATCGATGCTTGTCTGTCTGCAACGGCCTATGTGGCTGGCAATTTATAGCCTATGCCAGTGAGGTTTATATGCTCTGTCCGTGTATAACTCTTTCCGGTGGTTGCTTGTATGTTGGCACTGTTCGGGAGCTGGTCAATGATGAGATACAGAGAATCTATGGCCGAGCCGCTGCCGGGGGGGGCGGACAAGGGATATATGGTTGGGAAAGAATTCTCTCAGGGCTTTAATGTTAAATCCTTTTTTTATGTGTAGGTCGCCCCCTACAGCCTCTCAGCTCGGCCTTCGGTGATCCTTCCCGGACGGATTGCGATACGTGAGGTGACATTTAAATCTGGCCTCCCCGAAGCTTTGTCCTTCAGAAATGCCAATAATGTTTCTTTTCACGTATTACGATGCCATTCATCACTATCGTAAAGCGAGGTCCTTACCCAGTTTATTGGCTGTAAAATCCCAGATCTCTAATTCCACAACGTATGAGTAATGAGACAACGACTCTACGTTTCAGATCTACTTCTTCATTGACGTCGTCGTCGTGTGTTGGGGCTTGGGCAGAGTGGTGGTGGCCATTTCATTCTTCTTGTTCTTCTCTCAGGCTTCGGGTATATCGTATTTTTTTCAAATCTAGAATTATTACCCCCCGATATGCGGCTTTGAAATCCTTATCATACCCACCCACATCACTCTCGCAGGGACTCTTCCTTGTTACCATGTGAATTGCCGGGCATTCGGTCTTTCTCTTTCGGGTCGTCGATTTTATATTTCCTGTTTTTGTGGCTTGGAATTGTTGGATACTGCCATTCACCCTTAGGAATAATGTTTGGGATTGTTGTAAATCACCATCAAGGGTAAAGTTGGTCTCTTAATTGGATTCAGTATGGCTGTCACTTTTTTTGTTCTGATTTTATTTCCTTCAATTGAGTTTTATTTTATTCCTTTCAATTTGCATTCAAAATGTTACTTTATCATTCATTTCGCAACTAACGACTGTTCTTTGATGGAAGAAAAGTTTTCTCCTTTTTTGGTTAATGTTGATGCTTTTAACCCAGTCATCATTTTCTGATTTGCATATATAAATCATTGAATTTTAAATTAATTTATTCAATCTTAATTATTATTGATTTGTGTGAGTGTGTAAGAATGTAAATTATAGCTTGTGGAAGGTTCACACAAGTTGCTTTTCCTATTAAGGCTGCACCTTTAGTCACTTAGAAGGTGGCGATGCATTTTGATCGGATGATGTAACTAATGAGTTGAGTAGCTATTGAATTTTGGAATCAATCGATTTTATAACAATTGCAATTGAGGGTCTAAGCAGTTCGACTACCATCCAAGGGGTCAGTGGTTCGAATTTAGGCAGACCCATGGTCATTGGTTTTTCCACTTCGCCCCATTCACATAAAATCGGCTCTACACGATACGTTGAACGTTTCATTGGAATGTTGGCTTCCAACGATTGAGTCAATACCAACATCAGCCCGAACGTATGCAAAAACGAACGTTGGACGCTTGACATTAGACACTCGTAGTTCGGACATCGGCCACACGATGCGTCCTACCATCAAGCGTGTGTTCAGATTCAGAGCAGCGTGTAGAGCCGGCTTAATATTCCGTTTTCTTGTCTTTCCTCTCAACAGCAATTCCCTGCATTCTCCTGACTTCTAAACCGTGAGATTACCTGCTGGAACGAGATATTGAATAAAAACAGAGTCGGAGGAGCAGGCTGTTCAACAGAGCTAAGAACAAGGGTTAGCTTAGGTTAGGGTTGCGACTGTATCTAGTACGACCGGACGCCCAATTATCGCTTTAGTGCGCAATTTCGATGACCCAACCTCGTGCACCTAAAATAAGGTACACGAAAACTGATAACGCGAAATATTGCTTAACACGAAATAAAAGTCCAGTCCCGGTCCGCTAATGCGCTTTTCATACGAATATGTTCTGTTATGGCGAAACGCTCATCGCCTAACACGAAAAAACCTGAAATCCTTTACACTTTTTTAGTACTTTTCACCTCAGCTTATGTTGAAAAAATTGCTTATAACTTCAAAAGTAAAGGACGTAACATAGAAATTGTCATAGGAAATACTCCGAGCTTTCTAATTTTAAAAAAAAAGGTTAAGTTAACTACTTATTTTTTGGAGAAAACCCCGTCAATTTTACAATTTTAGATAGGTGGAAGTATTCTGCGTACACCGATACCTTATTCATAAAAATAGGTTATAGGGTTACAAAAATACCACTCATATTATTTTTTGTTTGTCTAACCTATCAACCGCCAGCCGCCCGCTTTGTAAACTAAACAAATACACCCTGAATACATATTTCAAGCAAACGGTTAATACGAAATTCGGATACCGCGAAAACCTTGCCTTGTCCCCACGATTTCGTGTTAACAGATTTCCACTGTAGTTGTTTAACTGAATGTGGCGGATGTAAGTACGCCAAGTCGTTCTACAGATAGTACGGGTCTCCAGTGCGCTCCATCTTAAGTTAACTAGCAGGAGGTGGTAGTTAACCGGTAGCGTTTTATACCCTTCAGATTGGGTTGCCGACCATTTCGGTCTTCGAACCCCGGATAGAGACTCCTTCCTTGTGTGTTTAACTAAGTATCTCAATCAAAGCATCCACTGGTTCGGTTAATCTCGTCTGGTTGCGTGAGATATTTCCAAGGCTTTTGACAGAGTATGGCATCCTGCTCTATTGACCAAACTCCAAGTTACTGGTATAAACTTAGTTTTATGGAACTGGATTAAGAGTTTACTGCCAGTTCAATCAATTTAGTATTGGACGACGTCGAATCCAACCTCCACACTTTTTGGCCGGTGTTCCCCAGGGGTCAATTCTATCACCCGCACTTTTTCTAATCTTCATTAATGATCTGCTCATAATGCTCAAAAACGCACTTCACTGATGATACGTTACTCCTACGCTTTCGGCAATATAAGACAAGCACGTGCCAGACCTTGCCTCCATTATCGTCAACTGATTTCCACTTCGCTCAACCTGGAAATCAAATCGATTCTTGATTGGGGCCGCATGAATCGTGTCGAAATTAATGCCACCAAAACAAAGTACTGTCTCATCTCCAACAAAACTAGCACCGACCGACCTTCCTACTATCTCGCAAAGAGGATCTAACGGCTGAATTAATTCTTAACATCCTAGGGTTAACTTTAACGGAGGATCTGCGACGGAATGATCACATATTCCAAATCGCCAAACAAGCATCCCAATGCCTTGAATTTCTTAAGAGATTCAAGTTCCTCCACCAGAGGGCCGCCCTGGTTACAATTTACAAATCCTACATTCGGCCGCGCCTTGAATATAACTCGTATATCTAAGCAAGCGCCACAAAAACAACCCTTAACTTGGCTCGACGAGGTGAAAAATCGTGGGATCAAACTCATTGGTGATGGCACCTTTCGTGCCTGCATCGACTTTAAGCCACAGTAAATGTAGTATTCCTCTTAGTCGAGGGAAATTATACAAAAAAAAGGGAAGTTATGATGTAGTTGGGAAGTTGGATTTTTTTTTGCTTTACATATGTTAATATAAAGCGAAAAAAAAATTTCTGCAAAATCGGTCCTGTGCTGCACGAGAAAATTGCATAAATGTCCATTTTTGATGCATTTTGAGTGCATTGTTACACTATTTTTTTAATTTCTCCAGTTCTGTTGGTCGTAGAAAAATAAAAAAAATTGGAAAATACTCGTGAATGAATAGACTATCGAACTGATTCGGTATAAATACTTTAAAAATGAATCCTAACCTCAAAAAACCAAAATGTATGAAATTTTGTTTTATTTTACTAAAAATGCAATAAATAACGGGGAAAAGGTCGGATATTGATACAAATTGGGGAAAAGATGTACTTTTATGCAATAAATACGTGGTTGAAATCTCAAAAAAAATTTCGATTTTTACGGCAACAATTGGCAGTTTTCGAAAAAAAATTAAAATTGCCGCCATTTTATGCCAAATCATCGTACGGTAAAATATTTTTTTTTAAATTGTAGGTTTTTTTATGTATTTTCTTGTGAGCATACGCAATACTTCGTTACTTTATTTAAAATACCCATTTTAGTACTTTGAAAAAAAACTAAAAAATTCCAATTTTTCAATTTTTTTGCCTTTTTCCAACTATGAAAAAAGCTAGTCGACCCAATTCTAGATGGTCGTTCTTACATGGCAGCTTTCTCAGTTGCAGAAAGGTTTCGGACCGGGTCGTGGCCCGGAATCCACATCAGCGTAACATTGTTGTTCCTGCTAAGGGATTTCAGAGATAGGAGACAATCCAGGACAGTCTTTGATGACACCCTGTGAGATTTAATGGCAAACAGGGCAGCTTGACTGTCCGAGAAAATAACAATGTTCGAGTTATTTGGAGCTTTATTAATACAAGTCTGAGCACACACCTGGATGGCGAGTTAACTCAGTTTGAAAAATAGTGGAAGTAGTGCGCAGAGCCATGGATATTTTGCTCCTTGGACCATATTACCCCAGTCCTACCCCATTAAAGGTTTTGGAACCGTCCGTATTCCAAAAGGCTGTGTTTCTTCTAAAGAGGGGCCTGCCATGTTGCCATTCTGACATACTTCGAATAATCGTCGTATACGTTTTGTGGAAGTCGACTGGCAGGAATGGTATCGGACAATGATATCATTGGCTCTAGGTTTAGCTCCGTGAGGATCGATAAGGGATCCACAAGGTCTCCTGGCTTAAGGGAGAATAGCCAGAACCTCCATCTTCACTACTAGGTGGAGCGGAGGATAGTTCAGTAGGGCGTCCATAGCCGCAGTCGGACAGGTGTTTTTAACTCCCGTGATACCAAGACAGGCAAGTCTTTGAACTTTGGCCAGTTAATCACAGCACCCTTTTGTTTGATCTTGACCCACCATGCAATGGATGCATACGTGACCATGAGCCTTATGACCATCGTATATAGCCAAAGCATTAACCTCAGTTTGAGGCCCCAGGGTTTATCCTACGACAAATATGGAGATGTAATTGCCTTGCCAGTTACTCTCTCAATCTGGGGTTTCCAGAAGAGCTTTTGATCCAAGATTGTGGCTAGATATTGAGCCTCCTTTAAGAAAACCATTTATTTTACTTTCCAAACAGGGAGCTTTTTAATTTAGCCTGTAAATGGTACAATGACTGGTTTTTACCCAACTTCTTGCTCCGACACCAGCTATGCTATGTCTGAAATGGTGCCATCATGACCGCCGCTAATCGTTATGACGATATGGTCTGCATAGGCCTGTGCTTTAAAGCCCCGGCTATTTAGATAGGCAAGAAGTTCGTCGATTACGATTGACCTGAAGAGAGGTGATAGGACGCCTCGTTGAGGACAGGTTTGAGCAGCCATCACCGTAATCGATTCGCCATTCATTTCAGTGGTTATCAATCTGCTGCTGAGAAGCAACTTGTTCCATTTCGCAGTGGTGGGTTTCATGCATTTTTTTTACTGTGGGTTCATTGATCTCGTCGAAGGTAACGTTGTCAAACGCACCCTCAATATCTGCAAAAGGGCAGAGAGAGATTTCTTTGGCCTCTCGATATCTCTCACTAACACATGAATGGTAGTCTCTGTAGATCTGCCTGCCCGGCCCTGGACGCAGTGAAGTGGGTTCGCTGTAAGACCCTCTGTAATATGCCTGTCTAAAATCTCCATCGTTTTCAGGAGAAAAGAGGAGAGGCTGATAGGTAGATAGGATTTTCTTCCCTATACCATATTCTCCCCGGTTTATGAATAAAGACTACACTGTAAAAAATTTCTGTGGTAATTTTACAAAAAAAATACTGGAAGTTTTATTCACAAGCAGTTTTGTAAATTTGTAATATGTATTATTAGGAATATTCCTAATCTTCTTTACGTATTTTTACCAACTGTGTAGTATATATAAATTATTTGTGGGATGTAAAAATACAATCCAGTATTGGAGCTTTCTCTTCATAGTTTTGTAAATTTCCAAAACTCTTGTTGCAACTTTTTACCAGAGAGAGAGAGAGACGAAAAGGGAAAAACCCAAAGCTGATGATGCCCTGTGCCAATGTGCTTGGCCCTGCCTGAAATATTTCCAAGTGCCAAATTTTATTCTTAGTTAATGCCCACTCCCTTTACATAAAAAATTAGCATTTTGCTTACAATGCCTTGTTAAGCATGTACGTGAGGCAATGCCTATCAAAATTTCTTTGCTGTTACAAGAACTGCCCAGACCCTGACATAGTCAAAGGTCTGGCCTTAACTTAAAAGCAATTGGGTTTATATGCTTAGTATTCCATTGTTACCTGTGAATTATATCCACGAGAGGAAAAATTTAAACCTTACATTCCAATAACCGATTTGTAATTTTACTGAAAATTTATGTTCTAAAATTACGCCTCTTTAGTAAAATTACAGTACAAAGTATTAGGATTTACTGTTCGTTAGTATTTTCCAAGATTTCCTCCCAATCCTGGAATTCTCTGTGCTTGATAATACGGAGGTTGGGGTTGGGTGCTAGGTTTGAATTAATGACAAAATCGAATAGTGACTATCTCCGCTCATTAGTCTCAGCTCTACGACCATGTTGGCTCTATTTGATTTTAAGGCTGTTGTCATTTGCGAGAACCTCTCAGACGGTGCGGGAAGGTTATGGTCCATGAAGGATTTGAAAATTAACTTTTAATAGATTTATTAGTAGTATGAATTTTAAAACTATACTTACATTCTCGTAAATATAACCGTTACTCAGCAGCTGCAGAAGAATATCTGAAATATAAAAGAAAAACAGAAGTAAGCAACATTTCCCAATCTTTTTGTTTTTATCAAGCACAACGCACATAAAAACAACGATTAAAATCTTCTATATCAAAAAAAAACCATAACATAAGCATAAATCTTTTTAGAACTGTAATCGGTTACCGCACTCCTTTTGCTGTAATTTTTCAATCATAATTACACACACATATCGTTGGCTATTACATAACTGGCATGGAAGCCAGCAGCAGCAGCAAGCAACAAGCAACAAGAGGAATCGCAGCTAAGCTACCAAACAAAAGGCCACCAAAATGTACGCAAAGCACGCGATCCATCATCAGCTATATTTTTTTTTTTGGTTCATACTACTATAAATTGTATATTCTTCTCTTGTTGGGGTTCTCCTCTAGTGACTTTAATGTAACGTGAATATTCTCTTACATAACAAAGAACCACCCAATAAGCAGCTGGGTGCCATTACAGCGTGCCCCGCGCGCCAGAGGAGAAGAAGCAAAGACAGACATTATGGCAGTTTCCATTTTCCCTATGAAAGAAACTTGCACACTCCACAGAAGCACTTACAAATGTCATGGGTGCCCAATGGGAAAGCCCTTTAGTAGCTATGTAGCTAGCCGCAAAGTGCAATTTCTCTATACACACACAGTCATCAACTTCACAGCTATTTCCTGCTGAGCTGAAGGAAGTTAACGGACGAAAGGAAACTTCCTTTTTACATTTCAATGTAAAGAAGAAGAAAGGCAATGGACGCTTTCCAAAAAAAAGGGGGCGATTTACGACATTGAATGACCGACCATCGTCCATTGTAAAAGTCAAAATCCACAATTTTACAAGGTCCTGCCCTAGCGCTGTGCCCTTTTGTAGCCCTGGCAGCATTCCATACTCAGTTTATTCGTGCGAAATTTCTACCCCAGGTAACAACCACCTTCTTCTTCAGAGCGCGCCTATCAAGGGCCTCTGGTTCTGCTCTATACTGACGACGACATGCAGTCTCAGCCTTTCCTTTCAGATCAAGGGAAGACGAGTGCCGGTGAATGTGTTATGGTTGTTGTTGCTTGTTTTTGTGTGCGCCTTTAAGGACTTTCTAAAGGACGTGAAGCTTAGAAGGAGCTCGTCGCCTTTCTTACTATATATGTATATACATATAATGACACACAAACACACACCGTGTAGGGCTGCACAATCACGTTACTCTTGAACGTGACGTTGAGCACGATTAACGGATAACAGTAACGTTTCACATGGCAGCGAGTGCAATGAACGCGTTAAGGGCTAATAAACCCCGGGCCTCGGCATTTGGGGATTTCTTTAATGTTTGCCGAACATTTTAATACCTTTGGCGCGCCTTGAATGTCAATTAACCAAAAATTTCTCTTCGCACTCCACTCACTCTCTTCAACTTTCTCCCGTTTGAGTCTCACCTCCAACCGAGGGGCGCTAGGTAAGTACCGCGGGAATCTAAGGCTTTGCTTCTTGATAATTAATTAAACGTGTATTTCCGGAACAAATGACGCTCCTTAATCCGTTAATTAGCTTTTTGTCAATTGTAATTAATAACTATAGATCCACCCCCGCCCCCAAAACCCCGCAAAAGCAATTTATTCATCGGGGCTTCTACTACTACTAAAAAAAACATAAAGAGTTTTGTACAAGTTACTCGGCATGAAAAAAGGACTTCGATTCTTTTACAATTCTCAAGAACAATGTAAAGTAACCAACCCTGTGTTCCCCTTACACCCCCCCATTGAAATTTATATTACCGCAAAAACCCTTTACCTTATCAGGGCTACATTTCTATTTGGTGGTTGTGGACTGTGGAGGGTTTTGTAGCAAGAGAAAATTATGTTGCGGGCTGCAGAACCTTTTCCATTTCGGTTCTGTTTCTGTTATTAGTGCATACACCCTTCGCCTCGTTCTACCCCAACTTCCCAGAAACAAAAAGAAACACGGGAAAAGATACTTTTGAACAAGTAAAGCTGAAAACGGAACTGAGGTCCTCTTAAAAGTCAGTAAAGTCCTTGAGTAGCCTTGAATTGCCCTTTAATAAATTAGTGCTACTGTTTAGCGGTGCATCGAGGAGAGCTCCTGAATGTAGAGGCCGGCACTCGGCAGCTGTTTGCTCAATGCAGGTTTCAAAAGGGGAGTTTAAAAAAAAGAAACAGAAAAAAAACAAAACTTTTTACGAGTAAGGATATTTTGCTAAAGTGCCTTGAGAGTCCTTGAAAAGAAGTTTTTGTTTTTCTTTTTTCTTTTTTTTTGTAAATTTTTTATGTTGATGGTTTCTCGATTTTTTTTTTGTTTTTTTTTTCAATTTTTTTTTAAGTTTTGAAATTTATTTAGAGAAAACATTTCTTTCGTTTTATTCCTGTTGCTGAGTAGAAGGAGATCCTTGATACATATATATTTTTCTGTCTTAAGTGTAATTTGATGCCCCAATTAAAACCTTGCAAAAACTACAGATTCAAAGAAAACTTTCTTCCATATTATCGTTTAATTTTATTATGCAGTAACATTGCAGATCCAAAAAAATTGAATTTCCCAAGTAAAAAAATATAGTTTAAAAAAACTAAAAAATACGCTTTTATTTTAAAATGAACTAAAAAGTAAAAAATAATTTTGAATGTAAAGTTTTTATTGCTCCACCCAGTATATGGAAACAACCTACCTTTCGAAAAGTAAAACAGCGTGGGACTCTTAACCTATTTTCCTATTTTATTAACATCGGAAATTTTCGCTAGCGCCCCAGGTTTTTTTACATTTCGAAAGGTAGGTTGTTTCCATATACTGGGTGGAGCAATAAAAACTTTACATTCAAAATTATTTTTTACTTTTTAGTTCATTTTAAAATAAAAGCGTATTTTTTAGTTTTTTTAAACTATATTTTTTATTTTCTACTTTTTAGTCTATTATATGTCTTCCGCCATTTTTTGTGACCGCAATATAAAATTTAAAATTACGTCACACAACTTACTGTACTAAATTCGTCATACACTTTCATTTGATACCCATACCGCGTTGTAAAGAAAAAGATAAACCGCCATTTTGTGTTGGCCGCTATTTTGAATTTGGAATGACGTCACCAGCTAATAGTACTCTAATTGTCATATCCTTTCATTTGATACCTATACCGAGCGCGTTGTAAAGAAAAAGGTAATCCGCCATTTTGTGTTGGCCGCCATTTTGAATTTGGAATGACGCCACACAGCTAATAGTATTTTATTTTGTCATATCCTTTCATTTGATACCCATACCGAGTGGGTTGTAAAGTAAAAGGTAGTCCGCCATTTTGAAACGCCACAAAGCTAATTGTATTCTACTTGTCATACCCTTACCCTTTCATTTGATACCCATGTCGGGGGCCGGAGAGCACAAATTCTTTATAAAGACAAAATCCATACATGAATTTAAATCAAAGCAACATTTTTGACGACCTGACGCTATGAATGAACCTTCAACGGACGTCAAGTAAAAATTATACTTTTCCAAATGCACCCCGCTACAGGCACATACCAATAAAAGACGCACGTCATAGTCCAAACGAAGTATGGTACGCTCACCCTTGTTTAGACTAAAGGGAGCAAAAGTGGGGCTTTACAAAATTGTATACGACGAACAAAATGGGCAATTATTTTGGTGACCATAAAGGGTGCCATTACCATACTCAGTAGACCGGTTCTCGTTCGATTGCGTAGGTCAAGCAGCATTGGACGTGGTTAGTACTTAGTTGGGAGACCGATGCTGGTGCATTGATAGATGTTCATGCCTGCAGCGGGAGCGTGTATACCTCTGGCGGGCGCATTTTTAAATTTTAATGCCTGCAGCGGTAGCGTGCATAGCTCTGACGGGCGCACTAGGGTTCTCAAGAAGGGACAGGATGTTCAGTTGCCTAGGACTTAAATTGTCCTGCTGTCATTCCTAGAGGTCTGGATTCGAGTCACATTCACAGAAATGATTCTTTGTCATTCCACTTCTCCGGCCTTCATTCTGTACAGGAGCTCCAATAACTACTTTGTCCTGATACTGGATTGGAGAGGAGCTGGTGCAGTAAAATCGCGTTTCTTCTTTCATTTTTCTCTTTCCTATGTTTTCGACTACATCTTTCTATCAGCCATCAAAACTCTATACAATTAAGCATAGTAATATCTAGGTGTCCTTCTCCTGGAGAGGTCCAAGTGATCTTTAATTTTGAAGACCCTGGAGTGATCGTCACTTCGAAGCCTCTAGAGGGATCTACACTTCGAAGACCCTAGAGTGTGATGTTACCTTCGAAGCCCCGTAGAGTGATCTCTCCTTCGAAGCCCCTACAGTGATCTACACTTTCAAGACCGTAGAATGCACGAACGACCTAAATTCCGAAACCATCTAGTAGTATGCATATTGCCAAGTAAAATAAAGCACAGCGCACCGTATAATGCCCCATAAAATACATACAGTTCATCTTGGCTGCCTTCCTGAACAAAAAAGGCACTTTCAGCGACATTAGCACCGACGACATCCAAAAGGCCCTGGGCGAATTCGAGATCTACAGTGAAATCAGTCAGTGGATGCTCTGTATACTGAAAACGACAGTTGAGGCAACACAACGACAGTTGAGGCAATACAACGACAGTTGAGGCAACACAACGACAGTTGAAGCAACAGCAGAGTTCTAAAGTCGACATGGCGAAGAGGAGTCGTTTTTTCGCTGCTATGGCTCCAAAAATATAAGATAACAAATTAAGTTTGAAAAACATTGGAGAAGATAAGAAGATAAAGACAAGCAGTTGCGTATGCGGCAGAAATGGTGATCCTGCATAAAAGTATCTCTCCACGATCAGTGATACACCGGCTGTGGGAGAACCGAATAACCCGGAAAAGGCAGAACTGATGATTTTCACCAATGGACAAAATTTCCGGATTTTAGTCTAACTTACAGTGGACGACCACTGCGCCTATCCCTGCGCCTATTAGCTAAGTACTAGGGCCTTATTTGGAACTCAAAGCTGAATTGTGGCCCAACGTCGAATAGAGGCAAAAGAAGGCCTTTCTATGGCAATAAAAATGCCTTTCTCGAGGGAGAGGCTTGAAGCTTGATCCTTTGCCTTTCCATTTACTCGACGTATATAACTTACTTTCTTTCTTTCTCGTGCCATCTCCTGTTCAATCACCAGCGAGAGGAGGAGGGTGCTGGTGAAATAAAACTACGTGTTGGCGTTATCAGTTTTTTCACTCTTCACTCTGCTACGAGTATCTTTTCGACTAGAGCACTCAATGATAGAACCTTCAAACACAGTCTTCTACAAAGCATGACTAGAAATACAGACGAACCCAAGGCCAGGAACCAGGGTAATCCTTTTATTGCATAGCCAAGGGGTTATAAAGGCATTAGCCGGGGTCTGTCCAGCGCTGGTCGAAATCTGAGGGTTCTCTTGTTTGGTCAGGAGGTACAGGATCATTCTTCTGCGGGTACAGAGTACGGTGACATCGAGAGCAAAGTAGTGGCAGATGGATTGGTTGGACCAAGAGCTTATCTGGTAGACCCACTGTTTGTGACAAAAAGAGATACCACCATGCATTATCTTTTAACAGAGGCTTGAGATGGTGAAGTTTAACATCATGCACCAAGGCTAGGCAGAAAGTAAGGATCATTGGGCCTCCTGATGATGCCTCGTGAGAATATCTCCAGAATCCTGTCGGTGATCACAAGAAAACGGACCAATTGTTGAACTTATGGGCAGTTTTGAGAATTCCGTATTACTCAGATGGCAATGTGTATTAAATAAATAGTCGAGAAGTTTAGAACAAAATAGTTTCTGTAAAATTCAATGAGGTTATTTCGTTCCTGTTCGCTCTTGATAGAAGCCCATGCTATGGGTCCTCTGGGTTAATCGGCCTTACGCTGCACTAGTTTTCTACCGTTTTCTAGTTTAGACTAGATTACACTCAGTTTTGTTATCAAATAAATAGATTCTAAGTTTTCTTTTACAGTTTTCTCTTAGATACAACAAAACGATCTACATTTGAAGATCGGACCCATTGCAGATCGAAATTTTGAGTGTGCTGTCACTTGAAAGTACATATGTCATTAATTATTATTATTATTATTATTTAATAAAAAGTGATAATAAAAAGTTTACTCTTTATGCGATCGGTGAATTACAAATATAATCATCACTCATTTATTTTGTTAATATCGATCTTCATAAACCAAATTTCGATATTTATTGCTACTAATTTGGAAATAATATCAATAAAGCCAACACTACTAGTTTTACGACATTAAAGTGCGGTATTTTTGTATTTTTAAGTATAAGCTGATACTTCAACCACAGAATAAGATCAGTTGCAAAATTTGATATTATAGGCACATTTTTTTGCTTAAGTATAACATAGGATCACTAGGAATGCTTAAAATGTGAGGAGTTTCAAAAAGAAAATAGAGAAATACAAAAAGGCTTAGGAGATGGCGGTAAGCTCTTATTTCTCTTAGAAAAAATAGTTCTTCTTCTTGTTCTTTTTCTAATTCTTTTAAAAATAGTAGTTCTTCTTTTACTTCTCTTACAAATTATAGTTCTTTTTCTAATTCTCTTAGAAGTAGTTCTCTTAATAACATTCCAGCAAACTAATAATAAAGCGGTTTCTTATGGGATATCAAAAGGCGATCTTTTGAACTGATCGATGTAGTCGAGCAGATCGTGCGATACTTAATCACAAGAATCAGATATTTTTCGTAAACCAAATCGCCAAGAAACTTATAATTGATAGGTTTTTCTATGCAATTTGTTAATCATAATTAAAACAGCTCTTCTAGAAGACTAAGAACTATTAAAAATATACGACTATATAAAAAGTTGTTTAAAAACCTTAATCCTAACTATTACTTTCATAAGATACTTACGTAATATAACCAAACGAATTTTTTATGTCCCTATACACAACTTTGTTCCAATCATCAATATCTCTATTCCATTCACCATTATTTTTCCAGGTAATCCACCCTATGCTTTTGGTAAATAACACAACATTTCCCCCCAAAAAAAAACTACTAAATTAAAGTTACTCTACTCTCTCCAAAAATTTATTAGTCTCTCAGTTCATATGTTATCGATTTGCACTAAACTAAGAATTGTAAGCAATCGGGTGTAAATATTTTACACGGATATCAAGATTTTGCAGCCCTTAACATATAACCATAGCAGCATGGGACCTACCCATAACTTCTAGACCATTTGGGAACATATATGAGAACTTAAGCTATTTTCAAAAGTAATTGGACTGAAGGGGTATGGGACTAAATGCGATTCCTGCTAACAGAAAACTTAATGTAATGTGACACTCGTAGTGATAACGTTGATTCACGATGTTTCTTCTCTTGGTGGATGCTGCCTTAAAACCTAACACAATAGTGTATTATCCATAAAAACATTCACGGCGTTAAAATGTAACCTATTTTTACTACAAGTAAAGAGGAAGATGTGCACGTGTATATATAGATACAATATAAGCATGTAAAATTCATCGACTTTGTTCTGTGTAGAGGAAAACTTATCTGTCGGAGGGACGTGTAATAAGGTATCACCTTTCATTCTTTACCCCCCCCCCTATTGTAATTTTCATTTTCATTTATTTTTTAAAGGTTGTTAAAGTCGAGAATTTATGATGGGTTTTAATTTAGTGGTTATTAAAGGAGATTAACCTTGCAAATATGAGTGGTGTAGTTGGTGGAACTATATTATCACAACCACTCTTAGGGCAATATAATTTTCAGTATTTCTTGATATGGCATTGGGATTGGTTTGAATTTTATATACTCGTACATGAGTAAGTTATCACAATTTCCATAAAAACATTAAGAATTTTACGAAGTTCTTTATTCTAATTCTTTGAAGAACTAATAATCAAATATAAAGAACTATTGAGAACTACAGTTTTAAACTAATTCTTAATTCAAACCAATTAATAATTCTTATATAAAGGACTATACAGAATGTATTTAACAACATGAAAGCATTATTTCTTTTTACAAGAAGAGAACTACGAGTATATTTTTATAGAACCGAATATACTTAAAACTACACTTTTGTTGTAAAAAAAATTTACCTTTTTTTAAAATTTGATTGATTGAGAACTAGAGGTTTAAACGTCTTTAAACTAAAAGAATTAAAGTTTTTTATATTAAGAAGTTCACTATCTCTTCTTTATGATATATAGGCAGACAAAAGGTATTCCCACAGTTCTAAAAACAAGATTACACACTTCTTCGGATAATGAAAATAAATTACATGAAGTTCTTTATACAAATTCTTTGAAGAACTAACAATCAAATATAAAGAACTATTGAGAACTACAAATTCAACATTCGTCAATTCAAACCAGTTAGTAATTTTGATATTATGGACTATGCAATATGTATCTAACATCATGAAAACACTATTTCTTGTTACAAGAAGAGAACTACGAGTATATTTTTGACGTGGTAACGTCTTAAGGCCCGTCCTCACTACGCGGACTTAGAATCCACGCGCTTTTGGTCGTACGGCCAGCCAAAAGCGCGCGTGATCTTTTAATTTTCTGAATCATGAGTGAGAAAAAATCAATTCTCATTTGAAACGGCGTACGCGCTTTTGAAAAGCTCATAGTGTGTGGACGCACAATGTACCTTTTTAAGCACAGCCTTTTGTCCGCGTTGTTGTGCCGCACGACCTTTACCATGGACAAAGTCGTAAAAAAGTCGTAAAAAAGTCATAAAACTCTATATGAAAAAAAAGGCAAAAGCGCGTACGACCCAAGACCGCGTAGTGTGGTCCCACCATTATAAATCGATGCGGTTGGAAGGCATTCACGAAAAAGTTGTAACGAAGCCACTAACGTCCAGTAACGTTACGATGCTTGCGCAACATTCGAGAAAGAGGCTCACGTTCTTAGCGTCGGAGCAAAAGAAAGAAAGCGTCTCAATGGCGGTGCTACACACGAGACTAATTCGGACGGGTGAGGGTTCCAAATGACGAATTTGTGGTTAAAATTTGAAAATTCAAAATGGCGGACTAATTTTGGCAATTGTGTTCGGATTGGACTGAAAAACAGTATCGGGGGCTTTAAGGGTTCCAAATGACGAATTTGTGGTTAAAATTTGAAAATTCAAAATGGCCGACTAATTTTGGCAATTGTGTTCCGATTGGACTGCAAATCAGTATCGGGGGGCTTTAAGGGTTCCAAATGACGAATTTGTGGTTAAAATTTGAAAATTTAAAATGGCGGACTAATTTTGGCAATTGTGTTCCGATTGGCCTGAAAATCAGTATCGGGGGGCTTTAAGGGTTTCAAATGACGAATTTGTGGTTAAAATTTGAAAATTCAAAATGGCGGACTAATTTTGGCAATTGTGTTCCGATTGGACTGAAAATCAGTATCGGGGGGCTTTAAGGGTTCCAAATGACGAAATTGTGGTTAAAATTTGAAAATTCAAAATGGCGGACTAATTTTGGCAATTGTGTTCCGATTGGACTGAAAATCAGTATCGGGGGGGCTTTAAGGGTTCCAAATGACGAATTTGTGGTTAAAATTTGAAAATTCAAAATGGCGGACTAATTTTGGCAATTGTGTTTCGATTGGACTGAAAATCAGTATCGGGGGGCTTTAAGGGTTCCAAATGACGAATTTGTGGTTAAAATTTGAAAATTCAAAATGGCGGACTAATTTTGGCAATTGTGTTCCGATTGGACTGAAAATCAGTATCGGGGGGCTTTAAGGGTTCCAAATGACGAAATTGTGGTTAAAATTTGAAAATTCAAAATGGCGGACTAATTTTGGCAATTGTGTTCCGATTGGACTGAAAATCAGTATCGGGGGGGCTTTAAGGGTTCCAAATGACGAATTTGTGGTTAAAATTTGAAAATTCAAAATGGCGGACTAATTTTGGCAATTGTGTTCCGATTGGACTGAAAATCAGTATCGGGGGGGCTTTAAGGGTTCCAAATGACGAATTTGTGGTTAAAATTTGAAAATTCAAAATGGCGGACTAATTTTGGCAATTGTGTTCCGATTGGACTGAAAATCAGTATCGGGGGGCTTTAAGGGTTTCAAATGACGAAATTGTGGTTAAAATTTGAAAATTCAAAATGGCGGACTAATTTTGGCAATTGTGTTCCGATTGGACTGAAAATCAGTATCGGGGGGGCTTTAAGGGTTCCAAATGACGAATTTGTGGTTAAAATTTGAAAATTCAAAATGGCGGACTAATTTTGGCAATTGTGTTTCGATTGGACTGAAAATCAGTATCGGGGGGCTTTAAGGGTTCCAAATGACGAATTTGTGGTTAAAATTTGAAAATTTAAAATGGCGGACTAATTTTGGCAATTGTGTTCCGATTGGCCTGAAAATCAGTATCGGGGGGCTTTAAGGGTTTCAAATGACGAATTTGTGGTTAAAATTTGAAAATTCAAAATGGCGGACTAATTTTGGCAATTGTGTTCCGATTGGACTGAAAATCAGTATCGGGGGGCTTTAAGGGTTTCAAATGACGAATTTGTGGTTAAAATTTGAAAATTCAAACTGGCGGACTAATTTTGGCAATTGTGTTCCGATTGGACTGAAAATCAGTATCGGGGGGCTTTAAGGGTTTCAAATGACGAATTTGTGGTTAAAATTTGAAAATTCAAAATGGTGGACAACAGCGTAGACCGTAGAGAAAAACCGGCGAGAAAAATAAAACTGAAAAAATAAATAAAACGAAATATGTCAGTGATTTATGAATTTAAAAGTGTAATCTTCATTTAATCCTTTGTTCCAAAAAACTTATAACACAAAAAAGACGTTATCACGTAAAAACTTCGCTCGTATACGGTCTTTGCAGGAACCCATATTTTTTATAGAAGAAAATCTATCTAAACGGTTTAAATTAAAAAAAATATTTTAAATTTTACAAAGTTTGTATTCTAAGACTTGGAAAACATAATAAAATATTGAGAACTATTGAGAACTAGAGGTTTAAACTTTTTGAAACTAAAGAAATTACTGTTTTTTTATATTAAGAAGTTCTTTGTCTCTTTTTTTATGATATATAGGTACACAAAAAGCATTCACACTGTGAAAAAAAATAAGATTACATTTGCGTAGAACAGGTCTCGGTCAATAAAAAGAAATTACATGAAGTTCTTTATACTAATTCTTTGAAGAACTAGCAATCAAATATAAAGAACTATTGAGAACTACAAATTCAAAAATCGTCTATTCAAACCGGTTAGTTCTTCTGATATTATGGAGTATGCAATATGTATCTAACAACATGAAAACACTATGTTTTGTTACAAAAAAGGGAACTACGACTATATTTTTATAGAAGAAAATCTATCTACACGGTTTTTATTAAATAACTATTTTAAATTTTACAAAGTTTTGTATTCTAATACTTGAAAAACATAATAAAAGATTGAGAACTATTGAGAACTAGAGTATTTAACTTTTTTAAACTAAAGAAATTACTGTTTTTTATATTAAGAAGTTCTTTGTCTCTTTTTTATGATATATAGATACCCAAAAGGCATTCTCACTGTGAAAAAAAATAAGATTACATTTGCGTAGAACAGGTCTCGGTCAATAAAAATTAATTACATGAAGTTCTTTATGCTAATTCTTTGAAGAACTAATAATCAAATATAAAGAACTATTGAGAACTACAAATTCAAAATTCGTCAATTCAAACCCGTTAGTTCTTCTGATATTATGCATTATGTAATATGTATCTAACAACATGAAAACACTATGTTTTGTTACAAAAAAGAGAACTACATACGACTATATTTTTTTAGAAGAATATCTATCTACACGGTTTAAATTAAAAAAAATATTTAAAATTTTACAAAGTTTGTATTCTAAGACTTGAAAAACATAATAAAATATTGAGAACTAATGAGAACTAGAGGTTTAAACTTTTTGAAACTAAAGAAAATACGGTTTTTTTATATTAAGAAGTTCTCTGTTTCATTTTTATGATATATAGGTACACAAAAGGTATTCTGAGAGTTAAAAAAACAAGATTACACTTTCATAAAAGGGTTAATGAAAATAAATTACATGATATTTTCCAGAGAAGTTCAAAAGACTTTAAAATAACTTCCTATTCGTGGCAAATTAAACTTTTATTTTAGAGAATTACAGTAAATTCTAGATAACAAAATATTAATTTTAATATTTGTCAAACAAAAAAACAAATAATACAGATTCTTGTTATTCCTCACAGCTTACAATGGTTCTATAGAAGTTCTTCTAAAACTCTGTTCAAATACCACCACTTAATTTCAGTTTCTCAAGTTTTCTTTAATTAGAAAATCATAACAGAACCCAAACTCCTCCATGGGCTCGTCGTCAACTTATTTCAAGAACTCTCAATCCAAGTTCTTTAAAAGTATAAATTGTGCAAGAACTGTGAACACAAAACATTAAATTTATCGAGAAATCCATCAAAAGAATTAGAGAGCAACCATGGAAACAAAACAATCGTTGCCAAAGTTTATCAAAAAAAAAATTTTAAGTTCATTAATTAGGTTTAAAATTTTGAAAGAGAGAGAAATTTATAAAGAGAAGTTCAACTATTATTAACAAAAGCTAAAAATATACACCATTGGTATTATTGAGTTGAAGCATGAATAATAAAAGGAGAAGTTGAATGAAGGCTTAATGAATAAAATAAGAAAGAAAATTACGAGAAAATTTGAATAATCAGAGCAGGACTTGTTTAGGATTTTGGTGGTAAATTACGTTTATCGTGTTGTATAACCAAAAAGAAAAGAAAAAATCATTCTAATTTGAGAAACAGAGTTGGATTTAGTCATAAAATCAAAGTGTCAATGCAATATCTTTGAAATAAAATATAATTCGTTTCACCACAAAGTAGTTACCCATAAAAACATGCCATTTAAAAACTTTCTTCCATTCTCAAGCCTTGGAAGGCGAAATGAAGCGTTAAAAAACCCTTTTCCCCGTTTGAGGATAAAAAGCAAAACAAAAGCCCCAAAATCGCGCTCAGAGAAGTCCAAGGTCGGAAGAGTTTTCCCAACTCTACACAAAAGTCCCCAAAGTGCCGATATATATAGTGTATTTATATTGCGAAACTCGGCAGCTCTGAGACTCGCAACAGAAATTTCAATACCAGCTATTTGCCAACGACTTGTTTATCTACGCGGAGAGAAACCTTTTATTTTAGCAGAGAGAAGCGAGTTAATTAAAATCTTTTGAATTGGAGGCTAATTGTTTGCATAACCCATTATCAGCCTCGCGACACCTCCAATGTATGTGTGTGTGTTTGTTTGTTTGTTGGGGGGTCCCCCCCAACCAAGACCGCGGGGGTGCATGGTGGCTGGTAAGCAATTTTCTTTAAGACTTAAGACATTGCTTGAAGGCGGCGATTTTCAGCGACAATTGTTTGTTAATCTGGCATTCATTTAAGTGAACTGAGTTGGCGAGCTTGAGTGAACTCATCTATGGGAATTCATTTTGAAAAGAAGGAACAATAGAAGACCGGAGGTTTCAGCTTCCAATTCCCAGCGACAATTTCGTGTGAATTTGCAAATGAATACACCCCCCTCAGGCCAGACCAAAACCGGGGCTAGGCCCAGAACCAGCCATCATGATCATCAGCAACAGCAGCAGTACCAGCACCAACCAACCAGCAACAACATGGGCTGAAGCAATCAAAAAGCCTCGGCTCGACGTAATCCTTGAAAATGCCCCAGCAGCAGCCCCCAATGGACGATTATTTGAAATGACTGACTGGAAAATTCCCTCTTGTCATGAAAATGAAGTTAAGCTGCGGACGGAATATTTTTGGGGCCTAGTGTCAGTAACTTTGATATATCTAAAACTTTCTGGATGAAAGTAGTTTCTACCTTTACCAAGAACCAAGGTGATTTGCATATTAATCAATCGGACCCTTTTGTTTTCTGGAAAACGGGGGGCAGCACAAAGGGGAGGCTTAGGCCGGTATATATATACGTATGTGTATATGTATTATATACCGATGGAACTTGAAAGTGAAATAATTTTGATGACTTTTGTAATACTTCTGAGAATAGGGAAATAATCGATTTTTTCTTCTTGTTGTATTAGTTGAGATATCACAAAGTCGATGACTAAGAAATTTTCTTTTTACTATTAATCAAACTTCAGCCTATAAATCTTTGTAGAATATGTGTATCCGGAAATTTCAAAAATTGTGTGGAATTCATTTCCTTGAAAAGTGGCTTCTTGTGTTATGGAAATGTACAAATATTCCAAATCGTTTTCAAAATTCTTGATATGTTGTTAACCAGATTCATATTGTTGAACTTTTATTCGCTGAACCAATTTTCGTTGTAATTTCATAAAAACTTAAGTGAACCACACCCCATTTCTGAATTTAACTTTTTTTAGAATAATAATATCTTAAATTATTCATCAAAGTTAGCCCCTTTGGCGGAAAAATATATTATTGGTTACGTGCTTTTAATGGAAGTACAAAATGTTGAAGATATACGATTAATAATAGCCCTAAAGCTCCTGATGCGAAAAATACTTCTTGGCGCTTAAGTTGAGGAGTTTAAAACCCTAGTTCTCCATAGTTCTTTGATTAGAATGTCAAAGAATTTCAGAGTTTCTGATGTAAAACTCCATTTTGGCTTAAGTCGAAGAGTTTAAAACTCTAATTCTCAATAATTCTCTGGTCTTAAATTAAGTTTTACGAGAATATAGAAGTTCGTGATGTGAAAAGTACTTTTAGGCTTAAGTTAAAGAGTTTAAAACCCTAGTTCTCCATAGTTCTTTGATTAGAATGTCATAGAATTTAAGAGTTTCTGATGTAAAAGTCCATTTTGGCTTAAATTGAGGAGTTTAAAACCCTAGTTCTCCGTAGTTCTTTGATTAAAATGTCATAGAATTTCAGAGTTTCTGATGTAAAAGTCAATTTGGCTTAAGTTGAGGAGTTTAAAACCCTAGTTCTCCATAGTTCTAGATTAGAATGTCATAGAATTTAAAAGTTTCTTATGTAAAAGTCCATTTTGGCTTAAGTCGAAGAGTTTAAAACTCTAATTCTCCATAATTCTCTGATCTTAAATTAAGTTTTACGAGAATATAGAAGTTCGTGAGGTGAAAAGTACTTTTAGGCTTAAGTTAAAGAGTTTAAAACCCTAGTTCTCCATAGTTCTTTGATTAGAATGTCATAGAATTTAAGAGTTTTTGATGTAAAAGTCCATTTTGGCTTAAATTGAGGAGTTTAAAACCCTAGTTCTCCGTAGTTCTTTGATTAGAATGTCATAGAATTTCAGAGTTTCTGATGTAAAAGTCAATTTTGGCTTAAGTTGAGGAGTTTAAAACCGTAGTTCTCCATAGTTCTTTGATTAGAATGTCATAGAATTTAAAAGTTTCTGATGTAAAAGTCTATTTTGGCTTAAATTGAGGAGTTTAAAACCCTAGTTCTCCGTAGTTCTTTGATTAGAATGTCATAGAATTTAAGAGTTTATGATGTAAAAGTCCTTTTTGGCTTAAGTTGAGGAGTTTTAAACCCTAGTTCTCCATAGTTCTTTGATTAGAATGTCAAAGAATTTCAGAGTTTCTGATGTAAAAGTCTATTTTGGCTTAAATTTAGGAGTTTAAAACCCTAGTTCTCCGTAGTTCTTTGATTAGAATGTCATAGAATTTAAAAGTTTCAGCCCATTTTGGCTTAAGTCGAAGAGTTTAAAACTCTAATTCTCAATAATTCTCTGATCTTAAATTAAGTTTTACGAGAATATAGAAGTTCGTGATGTGAAAAGTACTTTTTGGCTTAAGTTAAAGAGTTTAAAACCCTATTTCTCTATAGTTCTCTGCTTTTTAATAAAATTTTACAAGGATTACAACAAAGAACAGAAATTCCTTATGTGAAACGTACTTTTCGGCCCTAGTTCTCTGATTTTTAATTAGGTTTTAATTTAATTAAGAAGTTCTTGACGTCAATTTGGCTTAAGTTGAAGAGTTTAAAACCCTAGTTCTCTGCTTTTTGATAAAGTTTTACGACAATTAGTGCCTATAACATAGAAATTACTGATGTGAAAATTACTTTTTGACTTAAGTTGAAGAGTTTAAAAGCCTAGTTCTCAATAGTTCTCTGCTTTTTAATTATGTTTTACAAGGATTAATACATAGAACATAAGAGTTTCTGTTGTGAAAAGTACTTTTTGGGTTAAATTGAAGAGTTTAAAACCTTAGTTCTCTGCTTTTTAATAAAATTTTACATGGATTACTACAAAGAACAGAAATTCCTTATGTGAAACGTACTTTTCGGCCCTAGTTCTCTGATTTTTAATTAAGTTTCACTTTTATTAAGAAGTTCCTGACGTCAAAAGTACTTTTTGGCTTGAGTTGAAGAGTTTAAAACCCTAGTTCTCTGCTTATGAATAAAGTTTTACGACAATTAGTACCTAGAACATAGAAATTTCTGATGTGAAAATTACTTTTTGATTTAAGTTAAGGAGTTTAAAAGCCTAGTTCCCAATAGTTCTCCGCCTTTTAATTATGTTTTACGAGGATTAATACATAGAACATAAGAGTTTCTGTTGTGAAAAGTACTTTTTGGGTTAAATTGAAGAGTTTAAAACCCTAATTCTCTATAGTTCTCCGCTTTTTTAATAAAGTTTAACGAGAATTAGTACATAAAACAGAAATTCTTGAACTGAAAAGTACTTTTTGGCTAAAGTTGAAGAGTTTTAAAGCCTAGTTCTCTATAGTTCTCTGCTTTTTAATAAAATTTTACGAGAATTAGTACATAAAACAGAAATTCTTGAAGTGAAACGTACTTTTTGGCTTAAGTTGAAGAGTTTTAAAGTCTACTTCTCTATAGTTCTCTGCATTTTAATTAGTTTGAAGATGATTAGTACAAAGATCTTTGAGAAGCATTATGTAAAAACCACATTTACTGTGAAAATTATAAACTGTAGTCCCTGTTTTTAATTGTTTTTCTTGTAGATATATTTTGAAGGAAACGAGTTTTTAACATTTTAATAAAAAAAATGCGTATAAGCTGAGCTCAAACATTTAAAATATGTAGTTCTCTATACTTCTCTACTTTAAAACTGCTAGTTCTCAATATATTCTTCAATAGTTATTGACGTTTAATTAAGATTTTCAAAGATAAGAGCACAGAAGTAAATTATTGTTGATGAAAGTTGTATTTTTTGAGATAGACTATATATATATAGATTTTCGAGGGATATCGAATCAGACCACTGTTTGCGGGTCCCTTTTCGTCCCTCTACCTAGAGTCATCTTATCGGGGTTGCAGTGGCTTGTCCCATTGCTCCCTTGCTTCGACTCCCCTAGTTATCGCGAGCAGCTGATTGAAGGGAATCTGCCTCATGTCCTCCATCCAATGGAGTCCAGTTATGGCAGCCCTTTTTCTCGCCAGCGCCGGACAGTGACACACTATGTGTGTGGCCGTCTCGGGTTCCTCCAGGCACATCCGACAGGTGTCGTCCTCCAGAATTCCCATTCTTTTTAGGTGATACCTGAAACATCCGTGTCCTGTAATCAATGCCACCAACCATCTGAGGGTTCTCCTTTGCATATGCAGGATCCTTCTTCTGGTTGCGGCAATCGGCAACGTAAGCACCTTCTTAGCCTGCTTGCACGTGGTCATAGCGTCCCACCGTCTCCGGTGTTCTTCAGCGACCCATTTCTCGATGCGGTTCCTTACCAACCCTCTGCCAATGGCAGAGTATGGCTCCGATCCCCAGAATTCCGAGGTTGACCCCTATTTTGCCAGGTTGTCAGCCTTTTCGTTCCCATCGATGCCTGAATGTCCTCTAACCCAAGCTAGCGTCACGTTGTTCCACACCTGTTCAGTTTTTGGACACATTCCAACGCCAGAGACGCATTTATCTCTGTCTGATTCATGCGCTTAATCACAGGCTGATTGTCCAGCGCTATGAGGATGCTCCTTCCCTGCACCTGACCATCATTTATGTGATCCAGCGCGTACAGCAGAGCAAGCATCTCCGCCTGGTAAACTGAGGTGTAATTCCCCAAAGCCAGCGAGCAGGTTAGGTTTAAGTCCTCTGAGAAGACTCCCGCACCTGCTCTGCCGTCAATCATGGATCCATCCGTGAAGATATATATGTCTTCCGGCCTCCTTTCCGGAAGCGCTCCATTTCCTATGAGGGTTTTGTGATACCTTTCGGTCACCCTCATTTTTGTGATCCCTTCCATGGGCATCATGAGCTCCCTAATCCCTTTGATACGATCTAGGATCTTCATGTGCCCATATAAGGTTCCTGACGTCTGCCATACGGCATCCCGTCTCATCCGGATCGCTGAGGCCGCCGCAGTCTTCACCACCTGGAGATCTAACGGCAGCAGACCTAACAGCGTCTCCAATGCCGCGGCGGGTGTGGTGCGGAAAGCACCGCTCACACCCACGCAGGCCATTCTTCGCACCTTGTCCAAATGCCTCTTGACGGTTTTCTGTGTGACTTTAGTCCACCAGATCACCGAGGCATATGTTATGATGGGTCTCACCATCATGGTATATGTCCAGTATTCTAACCTTGGTGAGATACCCCACCTTAGTCCACATACTCTTCTGCACTGGGGAAGCACCCTTTTCGCCTTCTTGATCTTCTCCTCAACGTGGTATTTCCAGGTTAGTCGTGAATCCAAGTATACACCCAGATACTTGACCTTCCCAGACACCTTGATCTCCGATCCAAAAAGCATGAGGGGCTGAAAATCCAGATCTTTAATCTTCCTAGTGAAGATTATAGCGTCTGTCTTGTTGGCGTTTATGGTGAGGCCTTGTTCCGTACACCACTTCTCAACCGAGATAGACTAAGTTTTAATTCACAAGCTACACCTTTGAGTAGTGTGTCTACTGCGATAGAACACTGATTTCGGCGATCAAACAAAAGATCCCTTGCTTCCTTGCTGGCAATGACAGAAGCGTGAGTAGAGAATTGCTCAAGAAGTGCAAAGACGAAAAATCATGACGATGTAAAAAATCGAACCCTAATCTCTGGGATAGTAGTCGAACGCCTTACCCTTAGCCTATTGAAGCTGAGAAGGTGAGAAGTTTTTAACGCCACTCTTTTGATCGCATTTTATTTCTTGACATAGCTATAACTACTAAATGCAAAAAGAAATGTTTTAAGATACGATAGGTCACGGTATTGATTTTTCTAAGTAAGCAAAAAATAACCCCAGAAGCATTTTAGAGCCAAGATGTTTTATTATGGAGGTATTTACTTTAGAGAGAGATAATAAAAAATCGATTCGTATTCAGAGAAATAAATTTTACTTTCCATTTATGCTACGGACAAAGAATTTGGAAGATCCCTACCCTTCAAAATTTTGATATTACAGCAACATCCCTTCACCGTTCTGTGATTTTGAATTATGACCAAAGGAATCATCCCTTTTCATCCAAAAACGATAGAGGAAACAATACAAAACGTGATTTAGTTTCATCTAAATGCTTATTTCCCCCAAGCTTATACTTATCTACGTTATCAGTTAGTTAGTTTAGAAATAATATAAATCTTAAGTGCTATTACTTTAACTGCGTGCAAAAGAACAAAAGTAATCGATAATTTGGAATGTTTCAAGCGATATCATTCTGACACACTCATAGAGTACTCAATGTACTGTGAAGTTTCTCTATGCCTAATGTTGCCAGGAACGTCATGTAGATTCCCTTTTACCCAGAAGGGTCTGTCCTCCGTCTGCAGAGATGGGGTAGAGCCAAGCGCAAAGACAAGAAACAGAAGCAAGCAAGCAAGCAAAAAAAAACAAAGTAACATTACAATGAAATATGACGCCGTGTATTATAAACAATTTCAGTGAAAACGATGTAATTTGCCAGAGTATTCACAAGAGAACACGAGCGTAACTCTCGACTCGTTTTGAGAGCTTTACGTAAGTGGTTCTTATTATGTCATTCTAAGGCACACCATAATAAGCAAAACAACTACAAATCACGTGGCAAATAAGCCATGGCATAGGGGATTCCCCCGGTTGTATATATGTAAAATTAATCAACTTGCCTCAGAACGACACAAGAAACTTGTGTCAGTTGAACCCGCGCTGTCGTCTTATTGTGCGGGGGTATGGGGGTTGGTGCCCCCGATCGATACTAGTCCAAATATTTTTTTTTCGTGTGTGTTCTGCTGCTTTCCCTCCGTTTCTGTTTTGTGTAAAATGTGGATACTGTTACCCTGTGTGTACCTTGCTGGTCTACGACTACCCCAATCATAATAAATGATGCAAATAGTAATTGAGGGAGATTTTTATGCAATAAAGAATGTCATTTTTCTCCCCCCCCCCACATTCTTTCTATACACGTTCTTGGGTTTTGTTGCCAGTAGACACGGAAATAGCCGGAATGGAATCGATACAATTCAGCAGAGTTCTCGAGCCTTACTTGTGCCCTAGTCTACTACTTAAAAGAACTAGGAAGAGAGCAACAAGTTACGATGTTGATGACAGGTTTGCGTGCAAATAAAATTTTACTGCAATTAGTGAGGAGGAAAAATCCTGATTCACAGGACGAAGAAATGTGTTACATAGTCATCAAAAATATGGCGATGGATAAAATAACGGAACTAAACTGAGCCATAAAAATCGGAAGTGCTGAAAACTACACCATTATGGTTATTGTTTGAGGTCGTTAATTTCTGTGTTTCTTTGGTTTCGTTTGTTACTTACTTTTCCTTATATTTTTTTTTGGGGGGTGTTCTATAATGTTTAGGAGTTCCGAAGTAGTTCCGAAAGTCTTTTAAAGAAAAATATCTTTTTAGCTTACGGGGGTGTCATTTTGAGAAATTGGATTGTTATGGCAGTAACGTGTTATAACAGTCAATTTGGTTGTTGAGATGAAATAGTAAGTGCTATTAATTTGGGTTTAGTGGGGGACTTGGGTGTTTGATAGAGTTTAAGCAATAATCAGAAATTATATGTACGCATAGACGAAAAAATCTTGTTTTCATCACTCAGAGAAGTCAAAACACATTAATGTTCTTCTAAGATCTTTAATCTTAATAGCAGAAACACAATACCAATAGCAACAATAAAGCTTACGAGTTTTTAAAATCATTTACTGAACATATTTTAGTAATTAAAACTATCAGACAGTCCAAATACCCAATGTTGACTTAGATGAAACCACTTCTAAAAAGCTTGGTTTGAAGAGGACAGTGTAGGTTAATAATAGTCTGGACAATGCTGAAGGAGGAGGCGATAGACCTGGCGGATACTGTAGGAGTTCACATCAAAGAGAATAAAAGACATAATAGTGAACTTTTTAAGAAGAAATTGTTCGAGAAATACAGATTAATTATGTT
This sequence comes from Thereva nobilitata, assembly GCA_963855945.1. NCBI lineage: Eukaryota > Metazoa > Arthropoda > Insecta > Diptera > Therevidae > Thereva > Thereva nobilitata. Next base: position 17,103,089 of record OY979698.1, read on the forward strand.
TATTTCGTAGTTCTTGTTAGGAATTCCAACGGTGTTTCTAATTACACCCTAATTCTCTTTGATATTTTTCACTAGCGTTATGTTCAATTTATACTATATTAAAGGAAACACTTTCTGGAGGTTTTTTAGTCATTATGTCAAAAAGAACTACATTGCATAGCCCAATCAGCTCTATAAGATATTTCTATATAACTATGAAATTAATAATTATCTAATTCTCTAGGAAAAAGTAGTAGTTCTTCGAATTCTCTTAGAAATAGTAGTTTTTCTTCTAACTCTCTTATAAATAGTGGTTCTTCTTCTAATTCTCTTAGAAATAATAGTTCTTTTTCTAATTCTCTTAAAAATAATAGTTCTTTTAATTCTCTTAGAAATAATGGTTCTTTTCTAATTCTCTTAAAAATAATAGTTCTTCTAATTCTCCTAGAAATAATAATTCTTTTTCTAATTCTCTTAGAAATAATAATTCTTTTTCTAATTCTCTTAGAAATAATAGTTGTAACTCTCTTAGAAATAGTGGTTCTTCTTCTAATTCTCTTAGAAATAATAGTTCTTTTTCTAATTCTCTTAAAAATAATAGTTCTTCTTCTAATTCTCTTAGAAATAATAGTTCTTCTTCTAATTCTCTTAGAAATAATAGTTCTTCTTCTAATTCTCTTTGAAAAAATAGTTGTAGCTCTCTTAGAAGTAGTAGTTCTTCTTCTATTTCTTTTAGAAATAATAGTTCTTTTTCTAATTCTTTTAAAAATAGTAGTTCTTCTTCCAATTCTCTTAGAAATAATAGTTATTTTTCTAATTCTCTTAGAAATAGTAGTTCTTTTTCTAATTCTCTTAGTTTTTTTAATCACATTCAAGCAAATAAATAAGAAAATGGGTACTAATGTTATATCCCGTCGAGGTCAGCATACTGTACATATACCATAATAGTTAAGCACATCATAAATATGCCTCGGTGATCTGTACGGAGAAATGACAACACTGCCTAGAGTCGATTGCACACTCTTAGATGCACTTTTTGTGTGGAATTACGACTGAGAGAATCATCAGTCTAGTCTCTTTTTTGTTGAAGATAACGACGAACAACCACCAACGATCTCTTGAACGTATACTAAACAATGATAGAGATTCTTTTACAGTTCTAAAAGCAGTTCTAAATAGTCTTGACATATGGTTTCAGCAGAATGGCGCAATAGTGCATGCTGTGAGGGCGACAATGAAGAATCTTTAAGAACAGAATTATATAGAAAACTACCATACTAAGATGATGAAGAGAGTATTGATATAGACGAGTTTATGGAATATCAATCTGAAGATCGAGAGAAGTTCGCAAGAATTGTGTTTTTTATGTGGTAATGCACTGTTTCTCCTCTGTTTCCACCTATGAAACTTCGGTGACCAAAAAATGCGTCAGAATACTGCGTTTTGCTTGTGTTGTAGTTGATTGGTCCAAAAAGGTCTAAAATACAAGAGGACGCATGGAACTGAAGCAAAAATCCTTATGTAACCAAGGGAGGAGTAAAAAAACAACAAAGCACAAAAGAACCCTAGCGAAATATAATATACCAACGTCATTTTGGCACTTCGAAACAAACCAACAAAAAGGATATCATCCTCTATGCCCAGGACAACCAAGGCAAGGCAACTTATATACAATTTCATACATATCAAAAGAAAATATCTCCATTTAGGTATAGCATAAAAGATGAGCCCAAGGAAACAGATTTGCAAGGACGAACGAGAAAAAAAAATAATATAATATAATAACAAAATATGACAGTGTTATTTCGAAGGATTTCCAGAATAAAAAAAAATCGATTTTTTTAGTTAGTTTTCGGGGCAGAATGTCACACCTTTATAAATGGTGAATGAAATATATTGAAGGGAAGAATATTTTCTAGGGAAAAATTTTAGTAAAAGAAAAACGATTTTTGTTGTTGTTATAAATAATTTGAAGAAATTGGGGTTAAATCGCATGGTGTCACCTGAGTGACAATTTAATGGATAAAAAAATTTGTGTGTGACACAATGATGTATGGGTTTCATATAAATGAAAAATTACGTTTTTTTTTCTTTGTTGTATTTTTATTATTAAAAGAGGGTTTTGTTATGTAAATGTAATATAGGAGTTATTTAATATTACAATGGAATAAGTGGCTTAATTGTTGGTAGAATAATAATTCTTTCATCAACATTATATTTTTTTGGGATAGGAATATCAATAACTCTTTATAAATGATAAAGAGTTTCGTGGAATCAAGAATTATTAGATTATGTGAAATCGATCTCTTGGTACGATAAAATCGATGATTTCAGGGAGCGCTTTACTATCATATGACGACCCCATGGAAAAAACGGGGTAAGACACATTTTGTAAAATTTTCAGGAGAACAAATTTACATTTTTAAGACTTAAAAAAATAGTTAAAACACCCTAATACCGTGTTACCAATCTAATTGTGATGCTAAATTGATTTCTTGTAAAGGAAGTACATTTTAAAAAATAGCAACTAAAGTTAAACTGTGAAAATCGAAAAAAAATGTCGCCCTAACCACTTGGTTTTGACGGTTATAATTTATTTTTCATATTCCCGGAAAAATAGTGGCAGAAAAAATTCGTGAGCCTTTTTAATACGCTTTTATTAGCTTCACTTGTAACTATGTAAACAAATCTTGGAAGTTAAATTTGACCCACTTCCCGGTTTCCGATTGCGCTGAAATTTTTCACATATGTATAGTTCTGGTGACAATGCAATCTGACCATTTTGTAAAAAAGTCCAGATGGCGGTTCCAAGATGGTGGCCGAATTTTGCATTTGTGCTCCGGACCCCCAACAAGGGTATCAAATGCAAGGGTATGACAAGAAGAATACAATTAGCTATGTGGCGTCATTCAAAATGGCGGCCAACACAAGAAGGCGGAAAACATAGTAGAGTAAAACATAGAAAATATGACCTATCAACTTGAAATTTTGCACATTTGTATGCATAGTTCGCGTGACAATGCAACCTGACGTTTTTGTAAAAAAAATCAATTTGGCGGTTCCAACATGGCGGACGAATTTTGCAATTGTGTTTCCCCGACCCCCGACATGGATATCAAATGAAAGGGTATATCAGGTAGACTGCAATTAGTTGTGTGGCGTAAAAAAGCGTGGGCGCTAACGAAGGCTTCCAGTATTAATAAAATAAGAATATAGGTAAAGAGCGCCCACGCTTTTTTACATTTAAGTAAGTTATATGTCAAATTTTTACCAATAACTTCATAAATTTAATTCTTAACTTGATTTCGAAAAATAGGTTGTTCCCATATACTGGTTGGAGCAATAAAAAGCTCACATTCAAAATTATTTTTTTACTTTTTAGTACATTTTAAAGTAAAAGCGTATTTGTTAGTTTTTTAAGCTACATATTTTCTGTGTGTGAATCAATAAAACTCCAAACGAAAAAAATTGGACCCTAACCGAATTTAACAAAATGAAATATTTTTTTTGTTCGACGTGTACATCGACGGAAAAATAGTGGCAGAAATTTCGGTCGGGCCTTTTTTTGAGTAATTCAACGTCAATTGGACCAAAAACATAAAAAATGGTTAAAATTGAAAAAAATCCTGCCGCTGCATATGTAGGTTCTGTTAGGTCTAAATAACCGTTAAATACTAGTGGCACAAATTTTTGACCATTTGCACCCTCCCCAAGCCACAGGGGTGTGTTTTCGAAATGGCAACTGGCGGTGAAGTATATACAAATAAACATTTCATTAGATAAGACTACCACTTGAGTCCATTGAAATTTGCTCTTCGATACCTTCAACTACATCCGCTCATTGCATCTAAAGACGACAAAAGTCACAGTGGTACTGATAAATAATATAATGAAGGAAAACCGTGCCTTTCGAATGAATTTTCATGATGGTTTCTTATTACCTTTTTATTACCGTTTTATTACCTCTGGACCTATGCTGTTTGAGTAGCTCATATTAAATTTAATTGGCCTGAGTACACAATTTCTCTAGAGAACGATCACAGAAGCCCTTGGATAACACGGTTGCATGCAGCTCTAATACGACCTTAAAAATTTAAAATGAATCTGGCGCATTGGAGTTTATTCTTTCATACAATCAAATACCGAGCAACAATCTCCAAATGGTAAAAAGTGTTAATGTCAATATGTGGCTATCATCCAATGCTACTGCGACAGAACGAAGTATTCGGTGTTTCAATAAGAGAGTTCTTCGTTTCTATTTCCAGGCATGATGGTGGGAAGGAAATTCATGTAGCAAAGGAAGATAATAAGTAGGGATCCATAAGAAGGCAGGAGAAGTGGAAAGGCGAAGTATCATATCCCTGGAAAGACTCGAACCCAGGCCTCTAGGATGATAGTCAGAAGCTCTAGCCTCTAGGCTACTGACGTCGTATTAGCAGTTTTCGTATTATATTGGATACATTACCGTTTCGAATTAAAGGGACTATCCAGTGATTTTTGGTCTAAAATCGAGTTTTTGACGATTTTTTTATTGCATATTCTGATGGACTGAAATGTCCACTATCATTTAGCGTTTTAAGATTTTAAAAAAACGACGTGTAACATGTTTTTTTCGTGTTTTTTCAATATCGTACACGGCGTCAAAAAGCGCTCGGCACTCAGAGTACGCCACTCGGCCTTTCGGGAAGGCTTTTGTTGTTTACTCGATAACAACAATGTACACACAAAATTTCATGTCGATTGGTTGAACCGATCAAATTCTAGCTATTCCAGGTAGAAACAACGGAACGTCACACTTCAAAGACAATTATCTCGAAAGTTTATTTTCAACTTTTATCAACTTCTAAGCGTAATAACAGCGCGAGTTTTTAACCGATTTTAATTTTATAAAGTGGAAAATTTTCGGAATTTACTATAGAGCAAATTTGTCTGGTGGATTTTTGATTTATGAAAAATTCACAAAGTTATAAACAAAAATTTAAAAAAAAAACTCGGAAAAACCACAATTTTTGGCCCATTTTTGACTTTTTGGCACATATTTGTGGATTGTTGATAAACAAAAGATGATATCAAAATTCTGCCAGACAAATTTGTTCATTATTAATTACCAATCATTTTGACGCCTTTGATAAAAATCCACGTACTTATTATTCGTTAAAGTTGACTTATTTTCCAATTGTTATTTAATAAAAAGTTGTTACAAATCGTAATTTTTTTTACAAACGACCACGATTTTGTTGTTTACTTGATAGCAGCTATATTCACACAAAATTTCATCAAAATCGGTCTATTAGATCAATTTTTAGCCATTTCACTGGATAGTAGATACCCTTTATCAAAGAAACCATAACGAGATTATGGAGATGGTTTCTGGAAAGTTTACGGGGTGGACCAACCGTTTTAGTTCTCTTAAAAATAATAGTTCTTCTTCTAATTCTTTTAGAAATAATAGTTCTTCTAATTCTTTTAGAAATAATGGTTATTTTTCTAATTCTCTTAGATATAATATGTAGTTCTTTTTCTCATTCTCTTAAAAATAATAGTTTTTCTTCTAATTCTCTTAGAAATAGTAGTTATTTTTCTAATTCTCTCAGAAATAATAGTTATTCTTCTAATTCTCTTAGAAGTAATAGTTATTCTTCTAATTCTCTTATAAATAATATGTAGTTCTTTTTCTCATTCTCTTAAAAATAATAGTTCTTCTTCTAATTCTCTTAGAAATAGCAGTTTTTCTTCTAATTCTTCTTAAAAATAATAGTTCTTCTTCTAATTCTTTTAGAAATAATAGTTCTTTTTCTAATTCTCTTAGAAATAGTAGTTTTTCTTCTAATTCTTCTTAAAAATAATAGTTCTTCTTCTAATTCTTTTAGAAATAAGAGTTATTTTTCTAATTCTCTTAGAAATAATAGTTATTCTTCTAATTCTCTTAGAAGTAATAGTTATTCTTCTAATTCTCTTATAAATAATATGTAGTTCTTTTTCTAATTCTCTTAAAAATAATAGTTCTTTTTGTAATTCTCTTAGAAATAGTAGTTTTTCTTCTAATTCTTTCTTAAAAATAATAGTTCTTAATAGTTTACGGATTGCATCAACCGTTTTAATTAACGTAATTCTCAATCTGATCTGTTCTTTAGGCAGCAGGCAACCTGCATGGCCCTGAGGCTACAAGAAGCGGCCTGTTGGGTGGAGAAGACATATGGACACAGCCAGATTGACTATTCCATAAATTCCCAAGTGCCGTAGATGTAGGGAGGAATAAGCCAGAGAGACTGCCGAACAATTTCTTTGAAATTGGTCGGCAGTGGCTAATATCGGGATTCGAGAGTCTCTGAAGCGGCTTAGGAGATTTCGAAGCTTATAATTCGAGATAGGATCCAAGCACAATGCCATTTGACAAGGATTATCAAGAGTGCTGAATATGTATGCCCTCGGCCTTCAACGGGGCTACCGTTATCTACCTTCTTAATAATGCATTACATGATCACCTATTTTTAAAAGGTGCCTTGAAAATTAGTTCAGAGCTAACCCAAAATCACGCTTCTTACATAAAAGGGCAAGCTTTAAAGATGTTATTTAAATACATTGAAACATTAGATTAATTACACATTTTATTACATTTACCTGATGCGGCGTTAAAGCAAGAAAAGCATTGTAGGTATTTTCAAAATTCACCGCATGCATTTGAATCACTTTAATTGCAATCTCCCCCCCCCCCCTCCTAAGCAGTGAACAGCATCGCCTTCAGCATCCTTCCAGTAGCATTTATCGATTACAAGAAACATTTTGGATAATTGATGGCTATGTAAAACACAACGCAATCATCCTGTCTCTGTCCTGTTCATCCGCCATTCAGCCACGGTAAACGACCATCGCCTCTGCCTATTCATAGGTCCCCGGTACACATACCTTATGTGGAGCTATTTCGAAATTCATTACCCATCCCCCGTGTCGCCGCCTGCCCAGGAAAGTTGCCTTGTAACCGGTGGCATTGAGAAATGCTGTAATGCAATCACAATGAGCCTCACACAGCCAACACCAGGCTAGGCTGCTGCTGCTGCTGGAGGACATCCCCAGCAACGTTGTAATGATGTTTCGGTCCTTCTCTTTCGCAGCATTTTACCCATCAGGCTCCAAGGGGTGCGCTGCTGTTTCGGGCTCTCATTCTATCAGCGGTTGGCTACTTCTAATTCCCCAAACCATGGGCTCCTGATTAATGCTCCCTTATCGGGGCGTCGTTGGCTGGCATATAATCAAAGTGAACAATGCTTCACATCCCAGGCATAATGTCTTCATTTATGCTCTTATTAAAATGCTAGTTGCTTGTCGTAAACTTTTTATTTTACCTGTGCTCCACCACCCCCCGACGTTTTGCGACACGCACCTCCTGGCTGATGACTTTACTAGACATAAACGCAAGTAGTATAATGTCCTATGGTAGTTGGCATATCCCCGCTTGGGTGGGGTCGTCTTCGATTTACTGTGCTCCTATCCTGTCGAACCTCTAATGGTGGAGTTGCCGTGGGGTGAACAATAATAATTTATAACACAGATTTTTTTTCGCAGTAAAACTTCATAATTTCGAGGATTCCTCCTTTGGAAACTTTTGGCTAATGGCGGTTATTAGTGTCAATTTTCATGGGAATATTTGCAGTTGTCGCAAATGAGAACTGAATTGGGTCACTAGTCACTTGCTGATTGGGAAATTGGATAAGTCACAGGATAATTGCGGCGTAATTTCTTTTGTTGGAGTTATTTTTCGTGATCCAGCAACAAGAGTGTAGAGATGTGGATAATGTTTTGGTAAACCACTTCGGAGAAAATCCAGTCGTGTTTGGTACAAAATTACTTCGTAAAAATCGATTTGGACAACAACAATATATAAAATTGGGCAGTCCAAACACCTGATGTTGGATACCGAACGATTTTAGTCTTTTTTTTGAGACTAAAAATATTTTGCTGAACAGACTTTAAAAATCGAGACTTGCTTGTGCATAAGTATTTCTGCCCATAGAATTCAGTGAGGTCGTTCACCCTATGTAAGGGTCGCTTTTGGGTCCTACATGAACTGAAAAGTATGCATGAAAATTCATTGACCTTTTCTAATTATATACACGACATAATGGAAGATGGAGGAGAAGTAGTATAATATTCTTGCATCAAATTTGTAAATTATAAAATAATTAGAGCTATGCGGCAAATGAAGGACCATGTTTCTCAGTACAACTCAAATCCACGATCTCTTGAAGGCAGCTGCACGTCCCAGCACCTAGTGTAACGAGTTGTTGCCTTGTTTGGCGTAATAATAAATAAATAAATAAATATTACAAAACAGATAGTCGAGAAGTTCAGATTTGTTCCTTCAACCAATGACAAAAATATTCATGCCATCAAAAAACTTGGCAAATCCGATCCATCGACAAGTTGGTGGGCCAAAAATTCAAGTCTGTGTTCTATTTTCAAGAGCTCGTCACAAAATCACTCTTCTTTATAGCAAAATGTCGGATTTTTACTGCCAGTTCACACAGAAGCCGACACCGACAATTTTTTTCTGTCGTCGAACTGTCGAAAAGAGCACAGTAATCTCTAAACCGACAACGACAATGACCACCGACTTAAAATAAGACCGACACCGACAATTTCTATATAAATTGTTGTTGTTCAGTCGGAGACGGTGAATTAAATTTCGATTTTAATTGTGTCGTTGTTGCCCCTTCGTGAACAAAAGCTCTCTCAATTTCGTTTATTTTCAATCGTTTATTTTCTGTATATTTATCAGCATTTAATCAAGTATTCTATTTTAAATAGTTTATATGTCGTTGATTTGATTTTTTGTTATATTGTAGTTATTTTGATAGAAATAATTGTCGGTGTCGTACGATAACACTGTGGATGCTCTCTACGACAGTTTAGGGAAAATTGTCGGTGTCGGCCAGTAACACCATGAATGCTCTTTCCGACAGTTTAGGATAAATTGTCGGTGTCGGCCAATAGAACTATGAATGCCCTCTCCGACAGTGTAGGATAAATTGTCGGTGTCGGCTAATAGCACTATGAATACTCTCTTCGTCAGTTTAGGGAAAATTGTCGGTGTCGGCCAATAGCACTATGAATGCTCCCTCCGACAGTTTAGGGAAAATTGTCGGTGTCGGCCAATAACACTATGAATGCTCTCTCCGACAGTTTAGGATAAATTGTCGGTGTCGGCCAATAACACTATGAATGCTCTCTCCGACAGTTTAGGATAAATTGTCGGTGTCGGCCAATGACCCTGGGAATGTTCTCTACGACATTTAAGGGAAAATGACTGGTATTGGCCAATAACATTATGAATGCTCTCTCCGACAGTTTAGAAGAAATTGTTTTTGTCGGCCAATAACACTGTGAATGGTCTCTCCGATAGTTGTCGGTGTCGGCCTGATTATGAACGTGGTGTAGCGACAAGACCGCTAGTTTTAAAGTTATTTTCTGAGGACCAAAAATTTCCGCATTTCTCACTTCAATAAAAAAAATATTACCTCCTCTTCCAAAAATCGTAAAAAACCCCCAATCTCAAGCAAACGATCATTATCACGTAATTACAAACAAAACCGCATTTCCTCCTCAAAATTAAAGTGTGTTCTTTTTTATAATTCAAATGAAAATGACTCCATCCAAATTTTATACCTTGCTACGACAGAAATTTCCAATACAAAATTAACGAAACATGCCATCTCAGAAGAACACATGCGTGTGCACATGAATATGGATTTTATTGTCGATAAAAATTAATTAAGAAAGTTCAAGAACATTTCACCTTTCCTTGACGAAAAACCGTCAGCACCCAATATACTGTGTGTGTCTTGCAAGCATCGCTGCTGCCGTTGTTGTCGTCGTCGTCTTCCATTTTTCTTCCCCATTTATATTCCTCCTGGAGGTGGTGTGCTGTGCTGTTGTCAGTTGTTGTTTTTTTTCTCCATCCAGGTGACGACGGGAGGAAATTTTCATACGACTATAGGTAGCTGGACGACGTCGTAAGTTGCGCCAGGTAATCGGACGACCTTTTATGATTTCATTCACCTGAGGAGTTCTTTTAATTAATCCTTTTTTCTTATGTGCACGTTGGGTTAAAATGTGTACATACATATATACACATGCCCCGCTTATTTACCTTTAATTCATGAACTGATATATACCTGCACAGGGAGGAGGAGTGCAGAGGGAGATTGGGTATGTATCCATAAAAATCACGTGTTCTTAAAGTCGATATTGATTTTTTTTTAAAGAATGTTGTGCCCAGGCAGTCTGTTCTTGTCTTCCGGCTGTGAGGAGGAGGAGTGTATCCAGTAATGACATAACAAAACGTTATTGAAGATGGGACAAAGGTAGTTGACATTCTTGTGGCTCTGACAGATGATATTCAGATCAGTTTGCTACAGAGCCGTTATCTATTGCATAACTACAGTTTAATAATGGTGAATTGCAAAGGTGAAATCTTTTTTAAATTAGATACTTTAAGGTGGGATTTACATGTGTAACGATGTACTCGATTCTGGACTCTGCATACGGCTTTAGGCGGAAATTGTTGATTTTGCAGTTGGAAGGTGAACGTTTTTGAGTGATTTTTTGTTGTAAAAGTGCCGGTTGAGATGTTCGGTATCGTAGAGAAGTAATGGACTTTCAAGGACGTTTGATTTGTAGTCGATATATGAAAGTTGACTACCTTAACTCGTTAAAACTTCAAAAAACTATCGCTCTTATAGTTCTCGGTTAGTATTACCAGAAACGTTTGTCGGATACCTTACTGGGTTCAACCAACAAAAATTTGACCGAACTCCTATAACAATTTGAGCAGTGACAAAAAGATCTGGAGAATAGTAGTCTCAGAGTTAGTAAAACTAAGACAGAGTATATGGCATACGTATTTTGGTTCAGTCTACAAAGATGCAAGAGCAGAAACTCCGCCAAAAATAGTTAGCATCTGGTCCGGTGGGGTAACGCGGTTGGACAAAGTAAGGAACAAGTTCATCTAGGTTTAGAGTTGCAAGCACTTTTCTTGATCGGAATAGTGTTCGAGTCAGTGCCAATCGCAATTACAAGATTATGGGACATTCACGATTAAATGGATAATGCCAGACCCCGGATTTAGGAAAATTCTGAAATTGTCAGCTTCATAGAAGAGATCCTTTCTTAAAAATGCTATCAGATCTCATACACTCGAAGATCTCTAAGTTTAGGGACCTTCGGTTAAGATACAAAGGAGTACTTCTTGGGTTTTTTGGGGAAATTGTCGGTGACGGACAATAACACTGTGAATGTTCTCTCCGACAGTTTAGGGAAAATCGGTCAATAACAATATGAATGCTCTCTCCGGCAGTTTAGGAGAAATTGTCGGTGACGGAAAATAACACTGTGAATGTTCTCTCCGACAGTTCGGGGAAAATTGTCGGTGTCGGCCAATAACAATGTGAATATTCTCTCTGACAGTTTAGGGAAAATTGTCGGTGTCGGCCAATAACAATATGAAACCTCTCTTCGGAAGTTTAGGAGAAATTGTCGCTGACGGACAATAACACCGTGAATGTTCTCTCCGACAGTTCGGGGAAAATTGTCGGTGTCGGTCAATACCAATATGAATGCTCTCTCCGCGAGTTTAGGAGAAATTGTCGGTGACGGACAATAACACTGTGAATGTTCTCTCCGACAGTTCGGGGAAAATTGTCGGTGTCGACCAATAACAATATGAATGCTCTCTCCGGGGGTTTATTAGAAATTGTCGGTGTCGGCCAATAACACTGTGAATGTTCTCTCCGAGAGTTTAGGGAAAATTGTCAGTGTCGGTTAATAACAATATGAATGTTCTCTTCGGCAGTCTAGGAGAAATTGTCGGTGACGGACAATAACACTGTGAATGTTCTCTCTGACAGTTTGGGGAAAATTGTCGGTGTGGGCCAATAACACTGTGAATTTTCTCCTCGACAGTTTAGGGAAAATTGTCGATGTGAATTGAATTGTGAATTTTCTTTTCGACAGTTTAGGGAAAAGTGTCGTTGTCGACCAATAACAATATGAATGCTCTCTCCGGGGGTTTATTAGAAATTGTCGGTGTCGGCCAATAACACTGTGAATGTTCTCTCCGAGAGTTTAGGGAAAATTGTCAGTGTCGGTCAATAACAATATGAATGCTCTCTTCGGCAGTCTAGGAGAAATTGTCGGTGACGGACAATAACACTGTGAATGTTCTCTCTGACAGTTTGGGGAAAATTGTCGGTGTCGGCCAATAACACTGTGAATGATCCCTCCGACAGTTTAAGGAAAAATTTTGATCAATAACAGTATGAATGCTCTCTCCAGCAGTTTAAGAGAAATTGTCGGTGTCGGCCAATGTTCTCTCCGACAGTTTGGGGAAAATTGTCGGTGTCGGCCAACAACATTATGAATGATTTCTCCGGGAATTTAGTCGAAATTGTCGGTGTCGGCCAATAACACTCTCTCCCACAGTCGGTGTCGGTATCATTGTGAAGATAGTGACAAGACCGCTCGTTTTATAGGTGTTTTTAAATAACCAAAAATTACCAATTTTTTCAATTCCATAAAAAAAATACTGCCTCTTCTTCCAAAAACGCAAAAAAACGATCCTTTCTTAAAAATGCTATCAGGACTCATACTCGCGAAGATCTCAAAATTTAAGCACTTTCCGTGAACATACAAAGGAGTACTTCTTGGGTTTTCTCTAAGATACCACTCGTATAGTACAGTGATGGCTCCAAGCGAAAGACAAGTGCAGGTGTCGGGATCTGGGGTAAAAATTCCAGGATTTAGTAGAGCATTCGGCTTCGATGCCGTAGTTAGTGTCTTTCAAGCCACGGTAGCATTCAGCATGTACCTAAGAAAACTCAAGAAGCGTCTATGCTAACAAGCGAATGCTCATCCAAACCGGCAGAACCAATCCAAATCAACTTAGTATTACCATTGTGACCTTGATGAGTTGGGTGATCCTCATCGGTATTGGATCATCAGGGCTTCATGAACTACGAAAAGGCCGACACCTTGAGCAGACAAGGTAACTGTTTTCATCGGACCGAAATTGGCCATTAGGCCACCTAACAGTTTGGTAAATGGGACCCAAGGTGGTCGAACTCCCACGAAATACACTTAACACTAGAGATCAACATCTGGTCAGGTGAACTTCGAGCAGTTCGTTCTTGGGCCATCAAGCAACGCGGACAGAGAATTGCAGGAACACAGCAAATAAAGGTCCGGACGAAAGTTGGCTTGGTCATCGGACACTGTACCCTAACTTACTAACTTTGGAGGGTCGGAAGAACTGAAGACTCCATCTGCAGGCTCTGCCTCGAGCAGGATGAGTTTGCTTCTCTTGTTCTCTGGCATTGTACAGCGTTAACGAGAAGTAGGATCTCGTTATTGGATGACGCCTTTCCTAACCAAGAAACTCTAAGTGGCAAACCTATAGGCAGACTGCTGAATAAATTTGAGGTATAGGCGCTACTAAGAGTACAATAGGTTAACGTTGTGGCTGCGGTACTCTTTGGACCCGTTACCTTACTTCAAGAAAAGAAAAGCTTAGGGACTAAGTGGCCTGATTACCATCTCAGAGGTCTGTGGTTCGACTGCATGCACCAGTATGCAGGCAGTATTCAGTCCGATGAACCAAATACCTTGCTAAATTACTCTTCGTAGGCAATAGTTACTGTGTAGTTGGTGCTGATCGGTGTATAATTGTTGGATGAATAATTCTTCAAATTAATAATACTGATTAGTGAACTTCTTTTCACCCTTCTTCAGGTTTGTTTAAAAGAATTAGTGTTTTTGATAAATGGTGAACGATTGTATCAAGCCTTCGAAGACTTGTTTAACATAATTCTTTTTACTAAATATTATCTTTTTCCATAAATTTATCGATAATTTTTTTTTATTTAATTAAATATCATAAATTCAGATACATACCCAAAATTTCAACAACTTTCAATGCCAATCCTCTCAATTCACGTTCACGTTATGCTTTATCATCACCTGAAAATAAAATAAAAACGCCGATTAGATCCCTTTCACACTTCTTTACACTTTTACTAAATAGTTTCATTATTTTCAAGCGAAATTTCATTTTTTCTTCTTCTTATTTTCTTTTATAAATCAACGGTTGCAAAAAGGTCCCTTAAGGTGGCGGTGCAAAGTCCTTGAAAAAACCCAAAAATATTTTAGAAATTATAGGCTAAATAAATGCTAATTAAGTGCCTTAATATCGAATTTGAGGCTCTTCTGTTTTTTTTAAATTATATGTTCCGCTGACAGAAGAAATACTTAGCGGAACTTAATATAAACTTTAATTAAAAAATTTGTATTTTGATGCGAATGTTTATTAAAAATTTTAGGCTAATTAAAGGCTTTTAAATAAAAGATACAGGATCGAATTTATCAGATAAGTTACATGTTTTCATATTCATTCTAATATGTTACGGCGTAAATCTGACCACCGAGTAGTTTTCCATTTTAAACCCAAAAATATTTTAGAAATAATAGGCTAAATAAATGCTAATTAAGTGCCTTAATATCGAATTTGAGGCTCTTTTGCTTTTTTTTTAAATTAAAGGTTCCGCTGACAGAAGAAATACTTAGCGGAACTTAATATAAACTTTAATTAAAACATATGTATTTTGATGCGAATGTTTATAAAAAATAGGCTAATTAAAGGCTTTTAAATAAAAGATACGTTACATGTTTTCATATTCATTCTAATATGTTACGTATTAATTTCGTACCAACTGCGTAAATCAACCACCTTCGCGAATAAATATTGAAAAAAGTGTATTTTATTGGATTATTTTTGATTATTATTGAAATTATCGAGTTTTTTGCATTTTTAAAGGTGACATCCATATTTTAGGACTGCGGGACCTCGATTTTCGTAATCAGCGACCCAAAAAACATATAGGGAACTATATTTTTCAATGGACTAAACGATTTGTTGTAAGTTAAAAAGTTTGTATTAATTGACCACCCCCCTTTGGTATTCTAAGCTAATCTGAAATAATTCACCTCTAATGGTGAATTTGTATTCGTAAAATGAGAAAGGCTGGGCGATAACTTAGCAAAATGCCAGACATTTTATGGACTACGCAGGGTGTAGGGGAACTGTTGCACACATAAACTTGAGTTTCTTCGCCTCGTGTGCCCTGTCCTCCCCGTTTTCAGCGTACCCGAAAAATCTGACGATTTCCTGCATCCACTTCCCATCATTCACCTCTAAGAAATGCCAACTGGATATTTTCCACCGGGATTCTCTTTATTTTATGGTCACACATAATTCGTCAAAAGTCCATAAAGCCAACTGACCGACTGCTCAAATTACGGAAGGCTAAAGGTCACAAAAATCAGTTTTTCTCGTAAATTATCTGTTTTACGTTACCATTTTGGCTAAATAACGTTTATTCGATGGACTTTTTTCATAGGTAAATGTTAAGTTCCGTTGTTATTTCAACGATCTACTAACAATAGGGGATCTTACGCAAAGGTAAGCTCAGATGGCACCGCAAACAACAACAACTAAAATATAATATTCATATACTGACCCCTCAAATCTTTCCTTAATATAATCTTCACATAAAGTGATCTGGACAAAGTCTTGAATGTTTTGTACCCTTAAACTTTTTGCGATGCAAATGATGCCCCAGTTTTCTTAGCCCCATATCTTGAAAACTATTGCTTCTGCGTAAATTTTATATAGGACATTTTTATGCAGATTTATCTCACGAACAAATTTTATTTAGCCAAAATTTACGTAAAACCGAGAATTTACGAGATATTTGAGAAAAATTGATTTTCGTGACCTTTGACCCTCCGTAACTCGAGTGGCCGGTCAGTTGGCTTTATGGACTTTTGGGAAATTATTTGTGACCCCAAAATAAAGAGAATCCCGCTGGAAAATCTCCAGGAGGATTTTTTTAGAAGTTCATGTATAAAGTGGCTGGGCGAATATGAATATGAAAACATGTAACTTATCTGATAAATTCGATCCTGTATCTTGTATTTAAAAGCCTTTAATTAGCCTAAAATTTTTAATAAACCTTCGCATCAAAATACATATTTTTTAATTAAAGTTTATATTAAGTTCCGCTAAGTATTTCTTCTGTCAGCGGAACCTTTAATTTAAAAAAAAGCAAAAGAGCCTCAAATTCGATATTAAGGCACTTAATTAGCATTTATTTAGCCTATAATTTCTAAAATATTTTTGGGTTTTTTCAAGGACTTGACACCGCCACCTTAAGGGACCTGTTGCAAAACAATCAATTCATTTTTTCAGTTATCAATATTTCCATCAAGAGCACAACAAAACATGTGTAAAAATGTCATAATCTTGATTCGACACTTTCCGTTTTTATTTTGGGAAGCGTTCATCCAAAAAAAAACCAAAAATCCCGTCGCGTCGCCGCCATTGAAGAAATGGAATGAAAAACAATTAAAGAAAAAGCGTAACGCAAATTGTGATCGAGTTTCGAGGTTTATCAGGAGAAGAGTAGTGTTGTAGTCACTCAGGTGTGAGATGATTTGTTATCGAATCCGTGTTCTATAGATCATGATGTGACGTTTCCTCGCTGCGATGGAAACCGTAAATATAGTAGTGATCGAGGGTGGTGAGATAGCGATTTTGAAGAAAGTGTTTGTGGAGTTCGTTAATGTTGGATATTATTGATAATCGGGAGTTTTTGGATTTGGCGTATGGCGGTTCCGGTTTGAATATTTAGGATTTTTAGATATTGAAGACTTCAGCAGCATATGAAATTTTAAAATGAGTTTTATTGTTATATTACGAGGCAACAAGTACTTCGGAAATGTTAGGACAAACTAGACAACAATTAGTATGGCCAGTCGAAGTGGTCAGCATTTTTTATAGGCCAAGGAACAGGATTCACAATTTGTACTACGAGTCATTTACGTCCTAGTACAAAGTTTAGTATGACCCGTTAGTTTTGCAGGATAGATGCATTTTTTCTTGAAAGGCGGCTCCAGACTCCCGGCGTGAATTCCCGGCGAAAATTCACGCCTTATCCACTCAGAACGAAAAAAAGGTGCGAACTTGGCGCGAAAACCATTCACACTCGCATTCACGCTTGATCGCGGGTGTTCACGGCGTGAATCTGGAGCCGGCTTTAAACATAAAATCGGATCTGTGAAACTTCTCATTTCAAAATTGATTTCAGTATACAGGAGTAGGTTTCTATTCAAGCAAAATTACGAGTTAGAATCGTGATACATGTATTTCCTGGCCACAAGGAATAATAACGAGTGGGACTCGTGCATTTGTTGCAATCACATTTTGGGCTTGTAGACTATTCTGGAGTTCTACCATATAAAGGCGATGGCCCAATGACGACGGCGCGTTATACGCTGCAGGTGCTTCATGCGTGTTGACGTCCGTTGAAGGTTGGCGTCCGGACGTCAAAAATGTTTCTTTGATTCATGTATGGATTTTTGTCTTTATAAAGTTTTAATTTCAACAGTTTGCCTGCCAACGCGCGAAAAACAAGAAGAAAAGTTGAAAGTTGGTCGACTTTTGCCGTCGCTTGACGCCGCAAAGTCGTGAATGGGACGGCTCGATTTGAATTACACACAATCAAATATCGACGTTAAAGCGCGTCAACACCTTGACGCGCGTAAACACGAATAAAGTCGTGGTTGGGCCATCGCCTTAAAGCCCGCTACACCCAATCGTCGTTTTATTCCGCGTTCGTCGCACAACGTTGCCCGAACGAACGACGTACGCCTCTATTCTATTCACATTACTCGTCATTTAGTTCGCATAGTACCATGGACGAAGATACTTTGTCGGCAGTAGCGGCGGTTCTTGCTGGAAAAAATTGTAGGAGAAAAAACGTGTATGGTGCAAACCCTTTTTTGTGCACATCAGGTACATACTTCACTGCTTAACGACGAACGACGACACACAGTGTTCATCCACACTATCGTCCGACAGCGGCGGCGTTCTCATCCACACTGCAATTTTCTATTGTCGTACGTCGTTCGGACAACGCTGTTAGACGAACGCGGAGTAAAACGACGGTAGTGTGTAGCGGGCTTAAGCAAGGATTCTACGCGAGATTTTCATCACCAATAGTTTTGTGCTGACCTATTATGTTCGATCGAAGGACGGCCACATTACACGCTAACCGCCCTCCGCGCATGCTGATGATGACGATGAGCCAAGTTCGACGTTGCTGATAGCGCGGATGAGGTCTATAGACATATTGGCGAAGGTATCTATGATCCTTTACGGCCCAGAATATATTACTGGGAGCGAAAAACCGCGCGGAGGCATATAGCACGCTGTAAATGGCTTTGTAAAATAGGTGGCGCGAGTCGATGGTTCCAAAGTTGTTATCCAAATGTCGGGAAATGGTATGAGAGAACGCGAGGAAGTGAACTACGGCCCCTCTGCTGAAAGTCGAGTCGTGTTTCGTGACAAGTCGTTTGAGTTGAAGAAAGTGACGTTTCAGTCGAATTGCGGCTTTCAGCAAGGGGACCTAGAGTGGAAATGCTAAGTTGAGTTTAGGCTCCTGTACTGAAAGTCGTGATTCGACTGAAACGTCACTTTCTTCAACTCAAACGACTTGTCGTGTCGTGACGACACGACTTTCAGCACAGGGCCTACCACTTTACAAACTTCCTGAATCGACATGGAGGGTATAGACGAATACTATCATTATTTCGGCCATAACGACTCACCAATCAAGTGACGAAAGTGACGATCGGAAAGTAGACGACAAGTTTTAATTTCAAATATTGTACTATCAACTTATCAATGTCGTAATGTCGTTTCTTACTTACTTTTGCTTCTTTAATGCCTCATGGGACATAGGGCGGAAATAGTTGCCCGACGTAATGTCGTTTACGAACTTGTAATACAACCGCTGAAAAGAGGTCGAACTGATTCCAGAGTAGGATTTGTACTAATTTGAAATCTTTAAGCGTAATGGATTCTATTCAAATCCTCAGACAAAGTAAAAATTTAAAAGAATTAAATATACATTATATCGACAAAAAATTTCAACAATGACATTTTTTTGGTCGCGTAAAACGCATCCGTGTTATGAAAGCACGTGCCATAAGGGATGTCATTTTATTAATTTACAACATCGCACAAGTTTGACCTACACAGAGTCATTCTTCTCGTATCAAAAGGCGCACTTTGCCTCCTCCATAGCGCGCTTCACACAATAAATTTCAAACAACTTTCAATAAAATATTTAATAAATTCACACGATCGTGACTTAAAATTCATGAAAAAATTGCCATTTTCCCCCTGGTAGCTGTTCTACAAGTTTTAAATTCACCCATAAAACCCATATTGATTATACTCTCTCTCCCCCCGCCCGCCCGCAAAAAAAACCGCGCTCACATCTTAATCAATACCGCACAAAGCCCGCCACAAAAGACGAAAACTATTGAACTAAACATGGTTTGAATAAAAACTGGAACTGCGACGACACATCGTTTTTGGAAATCACATACACAATTTTTTTGTCGCGCTTCAAAGTCACAATTTGAGAAAATATAAGCTTCAAAATTCGAGAGATGAGCACAAAGCGACAATCCGCGGCATAAATAACAAAAAGTTTTCGGCCTCAGATTTTATTTACGAGTGGCAGAATGAATAATTGTCAAATTTATGGGCTTTGATTAGGAGAAATTTCTCTTCCCAAAAAAAAAATTTGCATCAAAAAAAACGACGAAGAAATAAAAAAGTTCGCCGCTTCCCAAAAAAAAAAATAATATTTAATAAAAATGGTGGACAGCGGCAGAACGAGGAGTGTGGGTGTGTTCCACTTTTTATACGCGCTGAAAATGTGGATTTTGTAGAGAAGTTTTTTTTTGTGTAAAAAGGGCGATAAATAAAGATTTAACCAAAAATTGTAGCGTTAGTAACCTAGAATTTGGGCGTTGTTAGAGACTTATGGATGGAATTTTTGGTGGCAGTTTTAGCGATTCATATTTATGGGTGGAATACAGAAATTTGTCGAGTTTTGTCAGCTATATGAAAAGTGTAATCCATTAAAAATTTAAGAGATGTTTAATCATTGGTCGTTGGATCCCACTCATGTGTTGTTCGTCAGTAACAACGAGAGTGTACCTATTATTGCGCGAAATCATATAAACAGGAGTTATTTTTTTTAGTCAAGACTAGTTTCAAATTCATTGCAAATATTCTAACTTACTTTCGTTTCCCCGCCGTCAACCTCGCCTGGTTGGATCGACATCCTCCAGGATCGAATTTCTTGGTCGATTCTTGTAGCCCAATTAAAATTAAGTTCATGTGCTTTGATTGTGTCAGGGATAAGTCCGCGATGATCATAGAGACAAGTTTTGGCATGTGATTGGCTTACATTGTTTTAGGCAAGAGTAACGCAGATAACTGCCGAAGCTAGGAATTGGGATCGTATTAGAGCCGTGATAGTTTCAGGGATTTCTAGAGTTTCGGTATGAGTTGATAAAAAAACAATAAAAAAAACTTTTTAAAAACAAGCTTTTATTAGATAAACTAAAAAATATTAAATAATAAAAAAGTTTTTAAGGCATATTTGATAATGTAACTACAAATAAAACCTTGGGGGCGGTATATCAGATTGTATCCAATTAATTCTCGTATTTATTAGTTAAATCATAATATTTTTTTGCATTTTTGTTATAATATCTGAAACATTTGTAAACTGAGCGCCACAAGCTTTTACTTATATTTACATTATTAAATATGCCTTAAAAACTTTTTTATTATTTAATATGGTGGCCACCTTATTGGATTTAAAATACCGTCACATATCTTAATAACACAGCTAATTGTGATCTACTTATCACAACATTTCATTTGATACCCGTATCTAGGGGCTGTCGTGGTTGCCGCCATATTGGATTTAAAATGACGTCACATAGCTTACTGCATTCTACTCGTCATACTCTTTCATTTGATACCCATATCGGGGGTTGTAAAGAAAAAGATAATCCGCCATTTTGTGATGTCAGCCATATTGGATTTAAAATGACGTCAAATATCTTACTATATTCTACTCGTCATACTCTTTTATTTGATACCCATGTCGGGGGTGGTAAAGAAAAAGGTAATCCACCATTTTAAGGTGGCCGCCATATTGGAGGTACCATAAAATTTAATATATTATATTGCATTGTCTTCAGAACCAAAAGTGTGTGCCAAATTTGAGCATCACCGGATATCAGGAAGTAGTCGAAAAATCGATCGCAAGATTTGTCCCACAACAGAAAACGAAGTAAATACGAGTATAGAGCTTGTAAAAAGGGGAAATTTTCAAGAGTCCGAATAAACTCCGAAGAAGTAGAATAGGACAAAGAGTTTGCGCCAAGTTTTAGCTAAAGGTGAGGCGCATGTCTTTAGGACTATAGGAGGAACAGTACCAGGACTAGTGGATTTGCTGACATCAAGCTCTTTGATGTACTGATATATCTCGCGACCCCTGAAGAAAATGCTGTTCATTAAGCGAGAAGAATACTGGGGCAGGACAAGGTGACAAAATAGTGTCGCGAGAAGAATTCGACAGCAAATTTGCATTTTCTGTGCACATCGACTGCAATTATAATAAGATAGGAAGTCGTGCGACTTGGATATCATGGATATCGACTTTACGAAATCGAAGCCCCGTTACAAAATTTTTTGTTTTGATTTTTGCTACATTTGCTGGCTTCGTGCAAATTTCTTCCTTTTGGCGTGAACTCCTACAACATCATGATTTTAAACGTGAGGTCAATCGTCTCCTCCTTTAGCACCCTCTAGACTCTTATTAATCTATCCTGTTCTCTTTTCCTTCCTCCGAACGATCCTTACATACCTAAACGTTGCACAATGACGAGTACAACATGACGAACTGGCAGTACAAAAATAATGACTCCTAAGCTTGAACTTTCACATAAAAAAAGCATATCTCTGGAACTCACAGTTTTGTCGCGGTTGTATTTGATGACAGTCGATGGAAGAAAACCGCTTGTTGGCAGTTCTTTTAGTCCGGGAGAGGCAGCGGTACATTTTTGATGGTCATTTCAGGTCGCTTAATTTTTTTTCTTGTAATTGATAGCTTAGATAAAGCTAATAGTCGAAACAATAGTTAACCTCCCGAATCCTGGTCTTGTGGCGAGAAAATATACATTTTTTCACCATCAGCCTTACCACCAACGCAGCTGACGCTTATGATTTACATCAACTTAGGGGGCGTTCAAGTATTACGTAACGCAATTTTTGAAGATTTTTGAGCCCTGCCCCCATGTAACGCGCCGTAACGTTTTTCTGTACCCCCTCCCCCTCCATAAACGTTACATAACACCCAAGTGACCGTTTTTACCTAAAAGTCACAATTATGTTGCGCAAAGTACAACGAAATTTTGCGTGAAGGTGCGTCAGGGTCTCCCATGCATGACGCACCTCGAAGTCCGATTTGCAAAATTCAAAATGGCCGCCGAAATATGACCAAAATTCGAAAAGGCCACCCAAATATGAATTTGCCAATTTTCTTCCGATTTCCATGAAAATCGGTATCTGGGGGTTTTTAAGGTCGCTAATAAAGAATTTGTGGTCAAAACTTATAAATTCAAAATGGCCGCGCCAATATGGTCGACGAATTTGCCAATTGTGTTCCGATTCCAATGAAAATTGGTATCTGGGGTTTTTTGAGGTAACAAATAACGAATGTTTAGTCAGAACCTATAAATTCAAAATGGCCGCGCCAATATGGCGAACGAATTTTGTTAATTGTGTTCCGATTCCGATAAAATTCCCATTTTACCCATAATATTGCATGAAGGTCCGTGGAGGTCTCTCATGATGCACCTGGAGCACGGTTTTCGAAATTCAAAATGACCTGGTTTAATTTGCCAATTGTATTCCGATTCCAATGAAAATCGATATCTGGGGGTTTTCAAGGTAGCCAATAACGAATTTATGATCAAAACTTATAAATTCAAAATAACGGGGCCAATACCAGAAAGACCCATAGGTTTATCACGCGCAACGCCGTGTGGATCTTACTAGTAATAAACAAAACTCGCCAAATTTTTAACTCGCCAAGTTGGGAGATTTTAATTCCCTAGTTTTTTATTTAAATAAAAAAACAATGTTACGTAACGCGTTGTTCCACCCCCCCCCCCTTCCGCCCCTGTAACGCATCGTAACGTTTTACAACTCCCCCTCCCCCCAAATTGCGTTACGTAATACTTGAACGTCCCCTTATTACCGCAAATTTGATTCCGAAAGGAATCAATCGAGATGAAATGACCAGCTCGCCTGATACGCCGCCGCCCGAGGCTTCCCGGAGTATTTTACTATTTTCGAAATAGATAGGAATGAATCCACAGTATAGGTAGAAACAGAATGGCACGGCGACCGTGGCGGAGTCCGCCGCTCAGAGAGTTTCCCATACATTTAATTTCTCCCCAGGCGGCGCGGACAAATTAAATGTATGGGAAACTCTCTGAGCGGCGGACTCCGCCACGATCGCCGTGCCATTCTGTTTCTACCTTAAAGCGTTTGGTTTATGTCTCTCTCACACGAACTCAAAGCTTTTGCCTGAACCACCCTCCCTTTGGCCTATACTTCTCTCACTCGTTTTTGTTATATCATTCTCACTCGAACTCAAAGCTTTAGCCTATAGCTCGAGCCCAAAAGCTTTTGCCTGAACCTCTCTCACTAGAACTCCCAAGCAGGATAGGAGAGCTCAGGAACTACCTCCCAAAAGCCGATCTAGTCGTATAATAAGCCCGTTCCTCGCGTACTTTTTGGATGAGGGGAGAAGTGGGCCTTTCATCATTCCCACTTCCTCCTTCATCGACAAAGTTCGTGAGGAACGTTCCTGGAAGCGAATCGTCTAAACAGGCCCATATGCTAGCGAATACAGTCATACATATATACAGTTAACGAATAATTTAGTTTCGTTTAGAACTATTCTCAAGCTGCTTATCATCCATTCATATTTCCTCCCTATTATCAACGTATTCCTGCAACTGTTGACTTAAAAGCTTGATGAATTTTATATAATTTTTTTGTATGTATTTTTCACAAGGGTCGAGAACTAAAAGTACTTGCCGGACTAAAGTGGACCCCTATCTCGCTAGAGATGCAATAACGCCTGTGTACAACGTACCCATTCCCAGAAAGGGTTGAACTGTCGCTATACTTTGTAATAAATTCACGGTTGGTTACCATCACAAAATCCTTCTCTCAATTAAAGAATGAAATTAAATGAACAAAAAAACCATAAAGGATTTCGCTCCCCTTCCACATAATATCCTCGTACGTCAATTCAATGCTGGGCACTTGTGTGTATCAACAGTTATATTATTATGTTGGTTGCTTGTTGCGAATTTCGAACCTCCCTTCGAGCCAATATGTGTGCTTTATGCCTGTTACATATGAATAAGAGAAATAAAAAAAAACCATGAAAGAAACTGTAAAAAACTTACTGAACATAAAATTTAATAAACCATAAAAGAGTTGTTCATGTGAAAACAATGCGATTATGCTCCCCATCCTTCCACATGGCTTTTACATAACTCTTTGGGGGCTTATTCCCGCTGTCTCGCTCGCACTCACGTTCTTTTTCGGATTTATACCGCCGCTCCGTGTAATACCCGTGTATAGTCATGTCTGCTCGTCTCGCGCTATTCAAATGGAGTTACAATGGACGAAAAATTTACATTGTAAAGATCCTACCCCGCTTTGGTGTTCTCTACGTAAACATAGCCATTACCGCTGCTGGTGTAACCGCAGATTGTATAGAAGTGGAGTGGAGACCTACTGATGATTCCGTCCGCCTGTGCCTGGCCCCGGTACGAGAAAGTCAATGGCCGGCATATTATTACATGCTCCGGGTTTGATTTTGTATGCTGCATTTTCCAACAGGCCAAGGTGATTTA
Source organism: Thereva nobilitata (assembly GCA_963855945.1). NCBI lineage: Eukaryota > Metazoa > Arthropoda > Insecta > Diptera > Therevidae > Thereva > Thereva nobilitata. The sequence continues at coordinate 17,127,989 of OY979698.1, forward strand.
AAATTTATGATCGCACATTCTGCTCCTGTTTTATATGCCTTTATGCTGAGACTCTCCTTCGCTAACATTACATACAATTCATCAGTCTTTTTGCAGAGGCGAGTCGGCTATTTTCTGTGTTCTGTGCCCCCCAACCCCACCAACCCCCGGCCAGGCTGTTCAAACCAACCGCCCAGAGTCCGCCTCAGCTGGGTTGTCGTCTCGTCTCGCATGGCATCACAATGCGTAGAAATCGAGCTTAAAATCGAGGCAAAGTAAAGATTTTTACGAGGTCTTCTTGCACTTTCAATTTTTAATGAGGATTTCGCAGTAAAAATCGTTTTATCACTTTTTCCCCGTTCATATTTTTATGCTCTCGCTTCTGGGGCAACAAAAAGAAACAGAAAAATACACACACACATACATAAAAAAATTTCAAGCTGCCCCCAACAACAAGCCCCAAATTGTGAACCTCGGTTTTATGGGGATTTTGCCATATTTTTAGATTTTCTTTCTCTCGTTTCGTATATGTGTGTGTGTTAAATTACATGTAACTCTTGGGCTATGCCTTTCTTGGCATTTTCTTTGCTTTTCTTCTTACATATACTATACTCGGTATCATCTTTTTGCTGCCATTTAATATTCCTTTTGAGGAATTGCGCGATGGAAATTATATATGTATAGCGAAATATAAGAAGTTTTTTGGGAGATCCTTCTTCGAAAGGACGTCAATATGTTCCTTTTTTGCGCCTTTTGTTGTAAAAATGTGTCTGGTTGTAATAAAGTTATTTGTGGAATTTTCTGAATATTTCTCGGTTTTTACTTTTCTGCCAGAATATACATAAAAACATATGTACATACCTACATATGTATATATAAAAAAAAAAAACAGATTCTTTTGTAAGCCACAAAACAACAGTTTTATTTCGTCTCGCCATAATCTTATCGTTCTTATATATTACATGATTCACCAATTACCATATAAATTTTTTTTATAATAAAATTCGTTTTATGCCAACAAAATACAAATTCCGAGTAAAAATAATTGAGTTGATTAGCAACTAGCACGCATACCGAACAAATGCGCCTACCACACTGGTATGCACGCTCCCGCTACATGCATGATAATCCATAAATGCACCTGCATTCCAAGCGCAAGTTTCGTTTTCGCAAGCGGTCCCCCAACTAAGTACTAACCACGTCCAATGCTGCTTGACCTACGCAATCGAATGAACACCGGTATACTGAGTATGCTAACACATGCCAAGGTACTGCGTTTACGTTCGGCCAAAGAATGGATGACTCAAGGTTACCAAAAAAAGCCCTGTATTAACTACCAGGTGGGAAAAGATCAGTTGGCAAACCACGGTCAAGGTGGGAAGACAGCATTAAGGCTGATGCAGCGAAACTCCTCAACATCAGAAACTGGAGGATAACTGCGGAGCAAAGAGACGTCTGGAGGAAGAAGCTGATGAAGGCTCGAATTTGGCTGTACCTGTATGGCCATCGAAGAAGAAGAAGAGTATGCTAATGGCACTCTTTACAATCACCAAGATAATTGTCCGTTTTTTTTGTCCTATACAATTTCTTAAAGCTTCAATTTTACTCCCTTCGCAAGAACACCTAACATCGGTCCCACAATCAAGGTAGAAGAACACGAGTTAAGGCCGGGCCACACATATCCGCACCGCATGACGGCCGTGTGTTGGACAACACAAGGAGAAAAAGTAAACAAGTGAAATCTTACCAGTCAGTCCCCACTTTTCCGCGTCTCCGTGTCCGCACCGCGTCATATTTTACTTGTTTAATTTCTCTCCGTGTGTTGCCCAACACACGGCCGTCATGCGGTGCGGATATGTGTGGCCCGGGCTTTAGAAGTAGTAAAATCATTTACCTACCTTGGGTCAATAGTAGCAGCCGACAATAGCATGGAACTAAAAATACGCGCACGGCTGCTAAAGCCAACAAAGCCTACTATAGTCTGTCAAGGCTCTTCAAATCCAAGCATCTGACCATAACAACGTCTAAACTTTTACTATATAAGACGATGGTTTTTCCCGTACTCACATGTGCATCCGAAGCGTGGGTTCGTAGCAAAAAGTACTCTAACCTCTTGGCAGTGTTCGAGAAGGAAATACTTCGGAGAATTGTTGGACCTTTTTCTGGGCGTCTGGCACAAGAGGGCCTCGGCGCGGTACATAGTGAAACAGGTTTATTGTGTTAACAGTGACCTGGAATCATTTGAAATGGCTGCTGCAAACGAAAGTAAGTACTTTTAAACGTTATTTCATATTGACAATCAATTTTCTTAATTATTTTAGTAATGTACCATTCAAAACAGGTTTTTTATAACTTCCGGTTCTAAACGTCAATGTTTAAAAATTACATTACTCAAAAGTCCCACGACATCCCACTCTCTAACAAGTTTTGTCGCATTCTTGAGATCTTTCTCTATAATTTGGAAGTTTCAAGAGTTGCCCAAGTTTGTCCCGATTTGCTTAATTTAAATAGAATTTCATAAAATTCTGGTTATTTTATAAGAATTTTGTCCACCATATTGGGTCCGCCATTTTGTTTTTTAAATTTTGAGTAGCAATTCGTAATCAGCAGACTCCAAATACTCTTCATACCAAATTTCATAAAAATCTGACCACTTTATAAAAATTTTGTCCGCCATATTGGATCCGCCATTTTGTTTTTTTTATTTTGAGTGAAGATTCGTTATCAGTAGACTCCAAATACTCTTCTTACCAAATTTCATAAAAATCTGACCACTTTATAAAAATTTTGTCCGCCATATTGGATCCGCCATTTTGGCCACCTTTTCGGGATTTGGAACCACTGTGAGGCGTACCGTACCTATTTCGGGTGCCGTGCATGCCTGTTGCAGGATAGGAACAGGCAAGTTTTGTTTTTACTCGGGAACGACATGATAGACTGGTAGTACATAAAGAGAGCAGCGCAGTGAGTATTACAGAACTCCTACAAGATTGGAGATTTCAAAGGCAGTTCACTCATTACCGGCTCCTTCTGTTCTTCAAGCAAGATATTGCACTATGATGTGACCAACGACATGAGGGACTGCTAGTACAAAGCGTGATTTCTACGCCAAATGTCATTATTTTTTCTGACCCTTATCGAAGCGCACCCGAGTCGCCCACTCCTCTCACGCACAGCGTCAAATCGCCTGTATGGCACCCAAACGAGGCACATTACGCTCACATAGTCCGGGGAAATTAGCAAGAAAAACGCACGAAAGGAGACAAAATTCCAAAATGGCTGAAAATTGGATCACAGCTTCCTTGGGACTTTTTAAGAAAACAATTTCGGAATTACAAGAAAAACAACATCGCCGCCGGAGATATCACTTTTTGGCAAAAAAATCACTCGAAAACTGGTGTTTTCGAAAGGTTTTTTTTGGACAGTCAATACAAAACATTTTTTTGGACAGTCAATACAAAACATTATTGCCTACAAAATACCCCTCTTGATTTTTTTTCGAAAACCTTCATCTTTCCGAATTATTCAAAGTATTTTTTGACCAAAATTTGATTTTTGGAAACTTTGACCTTGAATAACTTCGAAAGGGTTAGGTTTTCGCAAAAATCACAAAAGGACTTTTTTGTAGGCAATAACGTTTCGTATTGACTGATCAAAAAAAAATTTCAAAAATCAGTTTTTGAATAATTTTTTTGCCAAAAAGTGATATCTCCGGCGGCCATGTTGCTTTTTTTGTAATTCCGAAATTGGTTTCTTAAAAAGCCCCAGGGAAGCTGCGGTCCAATTTTCAGCCATTTTGGAATTTTGTCTCCCTGCTAATTTCCCCGGACTAACACCTTTTCTAGACTAAAGGGAGAAAAATTGGGGGTTTTAAAAAATTCTATTGTACGAAAAAAACGGGCAATTATCCTCGTGACCAAAAAAGGGTGCCATTAGCATACTCAGAAGACAGATTCTCGTTCGATCGGGTAAGTCAAGCAGCATTGGACATGGATAGTACTTAGTTGGGGGACCGCTTGCGAAAAAGACACTCCTGTTTGGAATGGTGTATAGTATACCGATGCGGGCCCATTTTTAGATTTTCGTGTCTGCAGCGGGAGCATGGATACCTCTGGTGGGACCGTGCATAGCCGTGTAGAAAACGCATTTGTTCGCGTCGTATGCATGCCAGGGGTGAGCGCGTGCAAGCTTTTAAGAAAATTAAGCAACTAAATTATTTTGACTCGGGCCCCTACGAAAATGTGACCTCGGTTTTTACAACTACTGATGTACAAAATAAAGATTGGAGATCGTGATTCCCCAAAACAATCCCTTTGAAAAAAATTGGAGTATAAAAAAACCAAAAATCCTCTTGTCCAGAGGCCTTTCTTTTTCTGAAATTATTACTCTTGGGCGAAAAAAAAACTTGGGTACGCTGCACCAACCCTACTTGAGCTTGAAATTGCTTTATTCCTTCCATCCTTAAAACATTATAATTTAATCAAAGGAGTGGTAAATGAACGTGTCATACCAAAATTCCACAAATAAAATTCTCTAGGGTTCCGGAACAAAAAAAAAATTGGGTTTCTCCCTCAGGTACATTCAGATACAAAACTTCCTGGAAGACAATAAAACTCATATTATAAAGGACGACGGAAACTAATTTCGTTTACCTTTTTTTTAGAATCGTCTACCATCAATCATTGGGGCCAGAAACCTTCTACCGAAAAACTCGCAACTCTCCAAACTAATTATGTTGCCTACTCATAAATTATCCAATTACTAACCGCCACGTTTGTAGCATTTCTACACATCTAGAGAGAGAGGGAGAGTTCTGGGGTACCTGCGGTATGGTAGTAGGGTCCTTAGGTTGGAATGAGAATGGTTCTTGGGGCTGTGTAGATATTGGGGAGAAGGGGTGGGATGCTTTCGAATATGTTGCGGAATATAACTAATTAAAAAACCCCCTCGATGGTGGGGAAGGCATATTCATAGGAATTGGAGAGAAGTTGGTTGAAGAGAGTGAGAGTTCTGAAAGTCCCCTTTTGTTTTGCTACGGAAATTTTGGGACTGCCATTCTTGGTTTCTCAAAATGTGTACCAATCTGACCTCGATTCATGAAATGCGCAAACTTTCAGTGATAAAGGAAAAAGCCTTTCTGCAAATTTACTAAGTTTTTTTTTCTGGTTTTTGGGGATGAATTTTGAGTCTTTTAGTTTAATTTCATATCTTTTTTTGTGTATGTGTGTGTTGTGTTTGCCAGGAACTAATCTCGAAGATCTCCACTCGTATATCTACAGGAAATCCCTCTTTCCACCTATATTCAAAAGTCAAAACTTTCATTGAGGAAGTACTTTCGAGCGATATTTACTCGAGATTCTTATCACAAAAAGATGGAAACAAGTGTTATCAGTAAAAGAATTGTTAAAATATTTTAAACTGTTTTCGGGCATAAAACACATGTCGCAGTTTCTGCATAATATAACTTAATCATTCGTAGATAAAACACTTTCTTTTTTGATAGATATGAAAACTTTTTTTTTATTTTTTTTATTTCTCTTTTTTTTTAGCCGAGGAAAAGATAGAAGTTTTTTTTTCATGAATTAGTTATTAGGAGGCTAAAATTAACTACATTGGTCATATTATAGTGAGTCACTGAAAGACATGAACTGAAGTTTGGAATTCTGAATAATAAATTGGATTGCGTGTGATTTGCAAGAAGAATAATTGAGGATGGGTTATAAGGTCTTGAAGAAATTTTTTATACAGGGTGTTACGTCAGACGTTGTTCATCTGCGTTTATGGTAGATAGAATATAAAAAATTATCAACAGAAATCAGAAGGAATGAGGTTTCTCTATGCTTGTTTCTTTTTTTGTGTTAAAGGTAAAGCTTAAAGAATAGGATAGCCGCTGAACTTGTTAAAATAGGAGACGTGTTAGTAGTACAAAAATTATTTACATTGGCAGTGCCGGCGGATCGTGTTGGACCCGGGTGGGTAGTGTAGTCAGACAAACACACCCCCTCCTCCGGAACTGTTATTTGGTAACAACATTTCCTAAAAAGAAACGAAGAATCGGAAGATAATCCGACGGTGCACAGAACAACATGTGGTGTCCTGGGACCTCTCCTGTGGATCACAATGTACATATAATGATGTGTTGAGACTACGGCTCGTTGAGATCGAATTATGCGCGAACGAAGCTATCTGATCAATTAAACCGTGGCGCGAAAGCGCTGGTCTGCTATTTCTGAACACAAAACTGTAACTGTGCTGGTCAGCAACCTGGGAAACAAGTATCCGTAAGAAACAAGGTATGTGAACAGATCATTCACTCACAGCCCGCCTTAAGGTACCAGCAGTGACCAGGCAGTGATGATCGACTAGATCGCTTAATTTTAAAACACACTTGGAGGGCACGGCTGAAAAAGCTTCTGCTATTTGTGCAGTATTTCCAAAAATGCTGCCCAACGTAGGGGCCCAAACTGATCCGTCGCGTCCTGATGGCGGTGGTAGTTAGCTCAGTCTAGCTTTGAATAACAGCTGGCAGCGTTGAATAACAGGGCTAACAGCAGAAAATGGAGGGCCGCATACAGACTAAAGTTGAAACAGATACATGCGTGCATACAGTGCGTGCGGTATATGTGGTGAATTTTTGCTGACAGAGAGTTGCGTGCGTGGGTTCCGTTACAAATAACCAAAAAATCTAAGCGAGGAATAAATGTGTCTGTTGTGTGTGCTTGTGTTGGGGTATTTGAGACTATAGCGAATGCGGCAATGCTGCAAAGTTGGAAGTAAACTAACTTTCGCGATGCGTGCCTTCCGTTTACAACTATATGTCAGTTTGCATTTGAATGCACGCACCTTCTATTATATCAATCGCCGCACGTACCAACGTGTGTCTCCAGCTTAAGCGTCCTTCGCGCGTGCTACGCATACAGGACCATATCCAACGATGCGACGTCCATGATAGCGGGAATTATACCCCTGGCGAGAGAAGGTACGCGTCTCTATCATCCAGAATATATGTTAGAGAGGAAGACAAATTCCAAGCGTGCGTGCGTTGCATTCGGTGACAGATAATATAGAAGTGTGTTTATTCATATGCGACCTGACGGAATATTCCGCGAATGGAATGTATGCAACGCAAATGTCTGTCTACTTTCAACTTTTTCTGCATTTCCGCATTCGACATAGCACACACAAGCATAAATAACAAACACATGCACTCGTTACTCACTTATGTGTGAAATCAGGGACGGAACGCACCCACGCAATTATGTATCAGTGGAAACTCGCCGCATATCATGGAACTGCTAATTGCAACGCATGTACGCTTCTATATGCGTAGTGCGGCGGCAGATGATGCACTACGAGTCTGTAACGTAATGGTAAGCGCCAAGCGAGACGAGTCTGTTAAGAGTCGGTGGACCCTCAGACTTATCCCAAAAGTGGATAGATGGGTTTCGAAGGAGTGTGGCGAAGTGAGTTACGACGTCACGCAGTTCTTGACTGGAAATGGAGGATATGCAAATTACTTCATCGTTTCGAGCACGATGCCTCACCGCTGTGATTGGTTTGATTAGGTATCCAGGATAACGCAGAGCAAGTCTTCTTTTATTGTGTGAGATTCGGCGAATATGGCCCAGAAACTTCTTCATGTAACGCGCTCAGTTACTCTAAAATTCGGGGTGGGTATTTTACCCAGCCGGAATTTTCCGGGTGGGTACTGCTACCCACCATAACCACATTATCCGCCGGGTATGTGCATTTGTCAAGAAGATATGTGTGGAAGAATGTCTACCGAACGAATAGAAGGTATTCGTAATTTACCCTATCCATATGAAAGGGGAAAAGCTACTTTGCCTTCCGGAAAGAATGATCCATCCCTGACCAAATTTTCACACTAAAACAGCTTCTAGAAAAACGCTGGGATAAGTATATTACAAATTTTCGTAGACTTCAAGGGGGTATACGACTTCATCCAAAGAAAGAAGTTACGTCAAATCCTACACGAATTAGTTACGTCATTAAACTAGTACTTCTGATAGAGCTAATCCACCTTGACACAAAAAGAGTTGCGATACCTTCCAAAGATAGGCGTACCCAGGATTTTTTTTCGGAGGGGGTCCATCCAAAATTTTAAGAAAAACTCATTTGACAGCAGAAAGGAATTTTTGAACTTCGAACTTCGCTGAACTACTTTTGAACTAAGCTGTGTCTCGGATAGGCTTTTGCGCCAGGTCAGAAGCCAGGGGGGGAAGGGGAAGGGGGAGGGCGGGTCGAATTTTTAGTTGAACTTTGCTGTGCCTTCGGTGGGATTTTGTGGGAAATTTGATCCGGGCTCCAATTCTTGATAGTGATCGGTGCATTTGCTTCGACCGGATGACTTTTGGTTTGCGTCTTCGTTAAGCGTATATGCAATATAATTAAGTTAACGGTATCAATATTATTTTAGTGCCCATGGATTCTAGAAGGTGTTGGAGGGAAATATAAAAGTTGAAGGGAGCAAAATTTCACCAAAAATCGCGTACGGGCAACGGTTTCCGAGATATAAGCAATTTTATGTTTTAAGCAATATTAGCAATATTATTAAGTTAAGTTTTCAGCGGCTATGGATTCCACGGGTGTGGAATATGGATATGAAAAATTTCAGTAAAAATCGACCTACGAAAAACGAGCTGTTGGATGGCTTATTAGATGATCTACAAATGGGATAAAACAGTTGATTTTGTAGTGGCTTTGAACATGGGAGGCTTTCAGCGACTCACTTGTCTTCTTGCCATGCGAGGCATTTGTATGATATTTCCATTTCGTAACAAAGCATCAGAAGCTGCTTCGGAAGCAGTTTTGAACTCGTAATCGCCGTTATTTCTAATGCGATTCAAGGTAGCTTATACAACGCCAATGCAACTAAACGCTTTTATCACAGTCCACTGCCTGAAACTATGGTATAGCTCAGGATTTTCTCCAAGATAAACAAGAATATTTATGAAGTTGGTCGATCGCAATATTCTAACATTTGACATGCCTTCTGCTTCAATGATGTGGTTTTCTTGCAACTCTTCCAACGCTGGCACAATGGTACCGCGAATTACTGTATCAAATTTGTTCACCCATCGAGTTTCAAACATTGCCAGAACTGTTGGTTGAAAGAAGTTCTCGTATTTGTCCTTTCAGGACATCTGTACGCTGAACTGACGTGTGAAAGAAATTACCGATGGACTGCCCTACATCGACTCAATTGCGGATGTCAGCTTGAGAGCAAGTGAGTGTGCACTGCAGTGCACGTAGAGAGCTAAGGGGCATTCTTCATTACTGCTGCCGTCGTATCCTTGGCAAACTACATAGCTGTAGTCTATTTCGTTCTTCTTTAAACATTTTACAATAAGACTAGGCAAACCTCTCCCTGTCTCGTCAATAGTCGGAACAAACTCCAAAAATGCTCTTGTGACTACATACTTCTTTCATTGGGCTGTTCCATGACGTTATCTCGCTTGTCGCTCGGTGCGAAACTTTAGACAACGGACTGGCGTGCACGGATCATTACGTCAACACTAAAAAAACGATTTTTAGCAAAGAGGGGCAGCAAATGGAAGAGCGAAAGTATTTGTAACGTTTAAAACAAAAATTTTACGATTGAAAAATAACACGTGATGATCCGTGTACGCCAGCGCAATGACATAAGTGTTCACAATTTTCTTGCCTTTATTCCCCTGGGTACGCCTATGTTTCCAAGGCAATCAAGGGTTCAAGCAATGGGATGGAGGGGCGCCTATACTATTTAACGTAGAATTGGAAACAGTCATTAGATAGACATCAGTAGTTAAACAAAATTACCCCATAGTAAACAAATCCGCTCAGCTGATATCGGTTATACCGATGAGATCAACATAGTAGGCAGGTTCGACACAGCAGTTAAAGAATATTACGGTGAAGAAGAAGAAGCAGGTCTGGCAATCAATGAGAAGAATACCAAAGTAATACGGCAGAAACGAAAACTTAAAGAAGCATAATAGGCACAATTTCACAGTAAGGAACATGGGGAATTAGATTTAACAAGGACTTATATGAAATCTACGACGATATATACCAGGTAACTTTGGATACACGGCTACTGAGCTATGGTAAGAGAATTTCTGCAGTAAGGTGTATCCAGACACCTGATATTGATCTAAGTCTGCATCAGGCGAAATTTTGGTATCTCTTAGTATAATAATAGAGCGGCGTGTTAGAGTGGATGACACATAGTAAATTCGCCAGAACCCCAAGAATATTACAAAACTCAAAACAAAAGGTTTTATATTGCGTCAAGATTGATGTTCTCTTCAGTAAGAGCTTGCTGCATCGGTGACACAATTATCCAGGGTATAATGACTCCTGAAACGAGATTAATGCAGTCAAGCCGATCGATTAAGGTTTTTGATAGTACCACAAGCCGGTAGCTACTAAAATATTCAGCAGAGTTAAGCAATTTTTAGTAAATACTAAAAAAATTGTAGAAAAATTCTACCATATTTCGGCCTTTCAATCTACTTAAAATTTAAATTTTCAATTTTGTTTTTGATTCATTAAATTAAGTTTAAATAGTTTTACGATAAAAAAAAAATTGAGTTAAAGTTGAGTTACTGTGGTGATATTTTAAATGTATAAGAAAACTCGTTATACGTTTTTCTATAAAATACGTGACTCTATTGCATGCGTTATTAAAAAGTTCAAGTTGTGATGACAAGAGGCCAATTTTACTCAGGAAAAAAACAAAATTTAATTTTTCCACACTGAGTAACTTGTGTGTTATCGCCTCAAGGTGCAGCCTTTTCACTAAACTCGCAGAATAAATTGTTTTGTTTAACAAGGGTGTGTTCTTATGCATGTATATACTTGATTCTTCGTTCTGGTAATGATGATTTCTTAAGTGCGTTTCTGTTCTAGTATTTGTTCAGATAACAAAAGTTAGAAACGTAGAAGGTCACAGAAGTCGCATGGCTTGAACTTGAACAGAGTCAAATGCAGTAATGTAATTTCAAATCCTTATATTGTTCATGTGAAGTGCAGAGTTTGGCAACCGTGTTAACATGGGAAACATTTTTTAGATTAAAACGGCGAAAAATTGTGAGGAAAGATATATTTTATAACAAGTAAACGATTATACCCAAAGAGATTAAGACAATAGAGACTTGAAACTAATGTCAATCATTCGTTTGGTTGGAACTCGATTTTTTTTTTGGTTGGTAACACTTGAAAAACTGCAGTATTCCAAAAAAATATTGAAATAGGGCTCAGTTGTAGCTTAAGATCTGCCAGTAGTTAGTTATCTTTTAGTCCAGGGTACAGAGCAGCCAAAGCTCATCTCACTCCTTAAACATAGAAGCTTCCTCTAAAAAGTGATGATCGCAAACGTGGGCTCAGTCATCCCTTCCTAGCACCGAAATTTGTATCAAAATTTCAATACAGGCTCATCATAGGGTATACTTCTAAAGTCTTAATGTGACTAGGAATAGAACTAGAAAGGATAAAACAAAATAAACCTTGATGTTATCGACTCCTTGATGTTATCGATCTCTAGGCGAACCGTAATCGATCATAGTCAGATTTGCAGTTTTATTAGTGATTCTCACAAGTGCGCCGCACACTCAATAGTTAAAAAGATTGCCATCTGGCGAATTTGGAAAGCTCGTATCAGTTCAAGTGCATTGTCAATTTCTCCAATTCACTTCTGATTTTTCTCGATCCAATCCTCCAGGTTTTTCTGATCGTGTATGTTAAGATCGTTATAGATTCTTCTTTGGAGTATGTATGTCCTTCTTTCAAAAATTCTTTAGGCTTTGAGATAGAGCGCCTGCTTTCAATGCATATTTCAAATGCAATTATTAATCTTCGCTCTTTTTTTCTTGTATTTTTCTGCTACCCATGCACTTTATACATTTCCTTCTCCGTTTTCGAACTCTATGAATTGTCCTCTATGAAAACTGCAACATGTTTTCTATGTCGTTATTTATCATCCAGTCGTAGAAGGAGTAATAGACTTTCACTGATTTTCTTCGTTCCTTATATTACTCAGAAATGTAAGCCAGCGCTTGGTAGCCTAAAGGTTAAGGTATTGGCCGTCATTCCAGCAATGTCGATTCGGGTCCAAATTTCATATATGGTCCCTTTTCTGATGTCGCTCAGTGAACAGATATAGAGAGACATCGCATTTCTTTCGACTTCGTAATTAGATACTCTTAGTCTAAGCTCCCATGACAAAAAAGGTACTCCATCGAACACCTCAAAATTATAAAGTGAGAATGGCTGAAAAACATGTAAAAAACATGTTACGCCCGCCAGACTAGTAAAAATTTGTGAATTGTTATTTTTTATGAATTTTTGAATTTAGCTAAAAAAAGATTTTTCTTTCCAAAACACCTCTTTGAAATTTATGCAATTTGTAGTAAATAATGAACCATTTTTGAAAAAATTTGTCTGGCTAACAATTTTTGTTAATTAACTTCTGACAGACCTTTTGTTATAAATTATTTTTTTTTATAAAAATGCACTACATAACACCTTCTTAATTTTTTTTTAAAAAAAAGTTTAAGATCTCTTCTATTTACTACAACTTGTCTGGCTGACAATTTTTGTTAATAAACTTGTCAGACTGAATTTTGAATGCGCAGCATCAATGCATAGTAAAAAAATTTTTTTATGAAAAACGTATTTGAGTATATAAACGGGATCTACAATATTAATTTAGAATTGTAAAAAAAATTTTTTTTTAGTTAGCAACGATCATACCACATTTATTCATTAAAAAATGTCGTCGCTTTGAACGGGGTCTTCTGAAATGCCTGTGATTGATCTTGATGTATTGATGCTGGGCATTCATAACTCAGTCTGACAAATTTATTAAAGGTACCTTTACATTATATGATTTGTCATTTGACTTTACTGTCAATGAAGTCAAACCTAAACATAAAACATCAAATGACATTTGTTTTTGACATGTCATACGACTATCTGTCAAAATTTGCATTGAATATATCTGTTTTGACTTGTCAAAATTAAGTGTGAACACAATACGAAGTCAGATGGACTATCAAATCGTAATTTTGACAGTAAAGTCATATGACAAATCACATAATGTAAAGATACCTTAACAAAAATTGTTAGCCAGACAATTTGTAATAGATAGAAGAGATCTTAAACTTTATTTTAAAAAAAAAATCAAGGAGGTGTTAAGTAGTGCATTTTAATAAAAAAAATAATTTATAACAAAAGGTCTGTCTGAAGTTAATTAACAAAAATTGTCAGACAGACAAATTTTTTCAAAAATGGTTCATTATTTACTACAAATTGTATAAATTTCAAGGAGGTGTTTTGGAAAGAAAAATCTTTTTTTTAAGCTAAATTCAAAAATTTATAAAAAATAACAATTAACAAATTTTTACTAGTCTGGCGGGCGTAACATGTTTTTTACATGTTTTTCAGCCATTCTCACTTTATAATTTTGAGGTGTTCTATGGGGTAGCTTTTTTGTCATGGGAGCCTACACTATCTGTTTGTACCAAACTAGTGCACCGATTTAAGCTTTCTTTCTGGGTTATGTGTAGGTCCAACTTTTTAACAACATCTTATTTTTGGTACAAGATGTCGACGTCATCAAACGAAACTTGTCGATGCCACTTGCTGTATCGCAGTCTAGGCACAGATGATCGACAGTAATGTATTTTTATTTATCTAAGCATAATCTGATGGATACTACGGTGTTTACCTAGAAAAATTAGGCTTCTATTTATTACTTGCTATTCAGAAATGCTCTCCGAACATTATTCTTTACTTACACAACGTATACGATCTACGATCGTTTCTTCAACTACATACATATATTTCTAAGCATGATGGGTTCCTTTTTGACAACATTGCATTCTTTGTCGACAAGACCAGCGTCTTTACTTGGCCATCAGAATCTCAGACTTCAACGATGCATTACTCATACTACCAGTAAATGGTGATCACTTCCAATACCAGCTCCAAGCTACGATAAAATTTTATATATAGAAAAAATTTCTACTCAATTAACTCGGGGCAAAAATATCGCATAAACCTAACATAGAACGACATTGGCACTTCTCTTTCATGAGCCATCGCACTAATTCAATCGCAAACCCCCCGTCGTCGATTCCTTTTGCAATATGCTCCATCAACTTTCACTGATCTTTATTTGTTTCCGTCTACTTTTTGTTCTATATTTCTCCCTTTCAGGCATTGCGTGCTGTCAGATTAGATATGACATAACATGACATATAACATGACGCTCTGTCAGTATATAGGATGCCGTCTTGCACAAATAAGGAAGTCGTAATGCCCCCCAAAAAAAATATAAAAAGAAATCCTGCAAAAGAAATTAATGAATTTGCCCCCTTCCCCCTCCCCCACTGCTATTACAATGCAAGGAAATTTTCATAAATTCACATCAAATTAGGGAAGAATTAAAGGTGTTACAAATTAAAAATACCCTCATTAAGGGCTGAAAGACTTGAAAAGGACACAAAATCCGATTTCCAAAAAAAAAAAACTGAAGGTGATTAGGGAAACGTAAGTCAATGGAATTTTGGTGCCGCCTTGAAGCTGTGAGGAAGCTAAAATAGACGCTGTCGACCTTTTGATTGGAAAAAATCGATATTCGCTTGAATTCTAAGAAGGAATTACAGATTCGTGAAATCTCTCAAAAGGAGGACTCTCGTCGTCGTCCTGCTGAAAAAAAGGTCCTTTCGAATTATACAGAGCGATGCCGCCCACTCGGCCGGTCGACGACAATCTTACCAGATGCCAAAGAAGAAGCAACAAAAAAAAGAAGTTAATGTAGAAAATCGCTTGTAAAAAGATCCCAACTCCATCACCTTTGGACTTCGATAGGTTTTTTTTTTGGTTCTTCTCCCCCTCGATGTAAACCGCTCTACAGGGACCGCCTTGAAGACGTTTTGTGAAATTAAAGGAAAATTTCTGTGTGAAGATTGAGAAAAAAACTGAAAATGCCCGACAGGCGGAAAGTGGCTGGCAACAGATCGGAAATTTTTCTTGCATTAACTTTTTTCCCCTCTTCTTCTTTATTGGTGTTTCCCTTCAACCCCCTCCTCTGTTTCCACACGTTTCGATTTATTCAGGTGACAAGCGACTCAACTGATGTGGATCTGATGACGATTCACGATGATTGAACAAATAAATTTAAACAATTGATTTCCGGCTGATGTGCAGCAAGCACCGAAAGGTCGCCAAGCCCATAACTACCAGATCTGCAATTACATACATATATGTACGTTACCAGCTGCACTCTCATATTTATTTTCATTTTCATGACTATGCACAGTCCGCGCTAGTCCAGGTGAGCTGGGTATGCTGCTGCTGCACAGCACAAGCCTCAAGTCAGCAGAGTAGAGAAAACCCAGTCATGTGGGTTGGGCCCGTCGCCGTCCGTCCAGTTTCTGCTGGCTTTCTTCTACTACCATCCCAGGGGGGAACAAATTACATCGGTTCCACCCATCCGCGTGTTGAGGTTCACCTTCTATGCCCTTCACGTTGACTTCTCGGCTGGGTGTAGGGCGTGCAGTATTGCGTTTTTGATTGCTCTTGACATTTTGATAAATCACGCATGGATTATGCTAGGCACAAACACATTATAATGGCAAATAAATGTGAATCTACACAAGACCGACCATCACCGGGGAATCCGCCAACTAGGGCCTCACGAGCGCCTCTTTTCTGGACAAGAGGCATTCGACGACAACGACGTCGACTCTGAATCCGTTTTGTCCATTTAATCCGCGTGTCATTGTCATGCGAAGCGATTTGCTAAAAGCATTCTTCTATTTATTTTAATATTTTTTTTCTTCTATAGAGTCTTCTTCTTCTCCACATAGTACGTATACCAGCGGGAATCCTTCACTTCGCAGAGGGCATTCTATATACGATTGTGGTGGACTTCGAGGAAGTTCTCATTTACGAGAAAACATGCACACAATCGGATATGAGTGAAATTCCAAGCGAGAATATGGCACCGTTATTGCTTATTGTAATACAATCTTTTACCTGCAAGCGCATAATGGAGACAGAAACGAGACCTGCATTATAATTGTTGGGGCCAGTGACAATTGCCGCGGTGCCGCCATTCGACCAGGTATGGCCCTGGCGATAATAATGGGTGATTGTGAGTCAAGTTTTTTTTTTTACTTTGATGCAGTTGTTACCCATTTCAATATGTAGATTTTTTTAATACAATTTTTTAATTGTCATATTGTACTGTTAAATTTATTTTTTTTAAGGTTAACTAGTTAAATTTCAATTCATAAGAATTTCAAGTGCGGATTTCCATTCTTTCGTTCCTCATAATTCTACATTGTTGCACTTTTTAGTTCTTTACTTTATAAAACCCATTGAGAAATTCTTATGCGCAGTTACAATTAAAATTTTCACAATATTTTATTAAATATTTACACAATATCCTCCTACTTGAAAAATCGTAGAGCTTTTTTAAAAAAAATTGTTAATTTCCACTGTGAGTCATCATAGTCTGTTTTCAAGGAGACTAGCAAATGGACTGTAACTGACTGCAAGACGTTTTTTTGTTTTAATTAATGACTCAATTTCAATTTTATTTCATTTAATTTTGATATCAGAACAAAAAAATAATGCATATTACTAAATAGTCGCGATTTATCATTTAATTGCCAATTAGAAAGTTAATTGGCAATTATAATTGATAATACATGTAATATTTACTTATTGAACGGGTTTCATCGATAAAATCGAATTAATAAATATAATTTAATACTTGGATCGATAGGAATATATATTCTGAATATGTTTCAAAAGTACCAAAAGCCAAAATTCTTAAATAAATGAATTGCGACGTGCGAGTATTGCGACCAAATTTTGGAAGAAGTAAGAAACAATTTTTTTGTGAGCAAGATACAAAAGACGCTGCTGATTAAAATAAAAGTATTGAGCTAAGCTTAGACTTGAGTATCGCGCTCAAATTACTAAACGGCTGGCATTTTAAGGGGCCATGCCTCATGAGGCGTGCGGTCCCCATGTGGCAAATAGGGGTCATGTCGAAAGAAGGGTTTCCCATAAGATTCCGCATAAGCAGCGGAAAGGAAAATCTGCGATTATTGAGGTGAGGAATGCCCCAGTTTCTCATAAGGGCCCTATGAGGCACGCCTCATTACAAATGAAATGGGGCATATAAAGCTTCAGTTTTTGTTGTTGCCCTGCATCATATTTCAGGCAATTATGTTAGTCGCCGTGAAAGCTGTCATTTAGCATACTCAATACATCGATTTTCGTTAGATTGCGGAGGTCAAGCAGCATTGGACGTGATTAGTACTCAGTTGGGGGACCGCATGGAAAAACGACACTCGCGCTTAAAAATATAAAGTTTTCGCGCTGCAGTTATTACTCGCATAAGTATGCCGAAATACTCAAATTTTTTAATCTCTATTTCCCACTCAGGATGAAGCAAGGCGTTAATGCCCTTTGTGGGCCTTATAAGACAAGTTACACGGGGCCAACAAGAGGCAGGGGGCTAGCCTCATAGGTGCTCTATCTGCACCTCCTTTAAATGCTACGCGGGTATCGAAGTTTCAAGAAGGTCCATAGAACTTCAACCCACTCAAAGCGCTCGTTCTACGAATGAACCGACGAAAGAATTGACCAAGCCGAAAACCACGCGGCCAAACGAACGTGGTGCCGTTTAAATGCGTCACCGTTGATACCAGCAACTCAATAAATATGGTGTGCTGATACCGTAAAACACACCGCCTCGATGCGTTCTGTCGTGTAAACAAAAAGGCTTCCAACGCCACTAAAGCCTGAACCTAATATGACGTACCGTAACGTAACTATGCGTAACCTAAATTACGAACATGAGTGTTCATACGGTATCGACCTAAATTGACGTAATAAACTTGATGAATGTTCGTTAAAATTCTCGCATGTTACTTATGGTGCCGTAAGACGGGCACAAAACACAAGAAAACGTAAGTGGCATCAGTCTCCAAGCCATTTTTCGATTAAATTTTTTCCTTTTATTTTGCTGAGCACTTCTAAGCTGTTTATATTTCTTCCGCAACTTAATAAATCAATTAAGTCGCTTAAATCTGCATTTACGGAATCCATTTTACACTACTTGCCACTTTACGGTTTC
The DNA here is from genome assembly GCA_963855945.1 of Thereva nobilitata. NCBI lineage: Eukaryota > Metazoa > Arthropoda > Insecta > Diptera > Therevidae > Thereva > Thereva nobilitata. Next base: position 17,146,128 of record OY979698.1, read on the forward strand.
ATTTAGGGCCATGTGTCAAACTGCCGTAAGTAAGCTCAAATGCATTTTTCTTACGGTATAGTACGTCATATTAGGTTCAGGCTTAAGACGTAAAAAACTTGATCAAACGACCGTTCGTCTTGTCGGTGAGCGACTAAGTTCGCTTACATTGACTCTTCGTCCGCGTTTTTTACTTGAAACCAATACGGACGTATCAATTGTTCCTGCCTCGTTCTTTTCAGCACATATTGAATGTCCTAACTTACTTCTGTAGGTAGCGAACGGATCTGTGATCGGCACTTTCGGATAGACCTTACTCGATCTTCACCGACGATATGTTCACAACTTCAACGTCACCGACATTTTGAAAGCGTCACCGACATTTCGGTTTTCTTAATGAAGTTCGAATTTTCGTTCGACTTCATACATCGACATTTAAGTGATTTTCCGACCAGTACGTGTCCCCCAGCCGACTTGTTTCAGGAGACATATTACTCCGACGAGACGGTCTAACTCCGACGCTTGGGGCTCAGCCGGCTACTTAAAAAATGAATTCATACAACATCCAAGAGATTAAACGCGAGGCTTACTGCTTCCTCCTCATGCATCGTAGAGTTGAGCAGGACTTACACGAGGCAGTACATTTGTCCCTTACACGACGGTAAATTGTACCTTGGTATGAGCGTGTAAACCCGCACCCAAACTCAACGCACGAATCTCAAGGGACACAGGAACACATTCATTTTAACCCTTTCAGTCCATTTGCAACAATTTTCGTATGAATTGGTACCGATAGGGTAAAATAGATCGCATTGAGCCATAGTCAGGCCTACAGCAAAAACGCAAGAACGTCGGGCATTGTGGGTACATAGGTTTTTTATACCCTTGACAGGCGGCAGGGTTATCGATTGTAAATACGTAATGAATCTCCAGTACGTACCTACAATTGCACCTCGCCTTATTTGAAGTGGGACATTGTACTGGCTCAAAAGAAAAAAAGAGGTACCTCTTACAAACTCATTTTATAATCGTGTTCTACCCAACACCAGTCCAGAGTCCAGACTACCCTTAACCTATCATATCCTTTTTCTATCCTCGAGCTTAGTTTACTACTAGGTATTACACCATGACGTGAATGACATGACGGGCTGGTATGGTAGTATAAAGGATGACACCTAAGCTTAGACACTTTCTCATTAAAAAAAACTTTAGTATAAACCACAGAAAACCTTTACATATGGCATCATAGCTCTATCTCACATTGAAAAGACAGCATTTTTGCTTACACCCAACAAAAGCAAAACTTTTCGATACTATCAGTGCCATCTCTTGCCATTTTAAGGACTTTTGACCCTCGTGATTGAAGTGTAATTTTGTGAATGTAATATGATGTAAACAATATTCGATTGCATTGTGAAGACGTAGTTTTTATCAAACAATTATTACGTTTACATGTTTACATGAAGTATACTTGATGTAACTTTCATGTAAACAAATATGCATGTACTCGTCCGGAGTCAAGTAAATCACAAAAAAATTTCTGTTTGACTCGAAAAATGTCATGTAAACGTCGTCAACTTGAAATTCTTCATGTGTCTATTTTACATGGAGCAATAAGAAGATAAATCTAATAATTGATTTAGTGAATGTATACATTCGATACGATATTTTTATAATAATTTCATGTTATAATAGGAAAGGTCAGAAATTGTTAGTTCAAGTGAAATTCAAGACATTTTGAAGTTTAGTAAGTGCACCGAAAATTTCAAGTCAAGAACTCATGTAAACAAAATGTAAACATCATGTAAACATCTATATTAATAAAAGAAAGTTTCTGTATGTATGTATGTACGTATGTATGTATTGGTGCGCTATAGCTGCCGCACCAGTCATCGCAGAGCTTTGAAATTTTGCACGAAGGTCCGTGGAGGTCACCCATGAAACACCTCGAAGCCCGATTTTCGAAATTCAAAATGGCCGCTGAAAAATGACCGAAATTCAAAATGGCTACTCAAATGTGAATTTGCAAATTGTGTTCCGATTTCAATGAAATTGGGTATCTAGGGGTTTTTAAGATCGCTAATAACGAATTTGTGGTCAAAATTTATAAATTGAAAATGGCCGCGCCGATATGGCCGACGAATTTGTCAATTGTGTTCCGATTCCAATGAAAATCGGTATCTGGGGTTTTTTGAGGGAGTAAATAACGAATGTTTGATCAGAACTTATAAATTCAAAATGGCCGCCGAAATATGACCGAAATTCAAAATGGCAAAATTTGCCAATTGTGTTCCGATTTCCATGAAAATCGGTATCGGGGGGGTTTTAAGGCAGAAAATAACGAATTCATGATCTGAACTTATAAATTCAAAATGGCCGCGTCAATATGGCGGACGAATTTGCCAATGGCGTTCCGATTACAATGAAAATCGGTATCGCGGGTTTTTAAGGTAGCAAATAACGAATTTATGATCAGAACCTATAAATTCAAAATGGCCGCGGACGAAATTTTCTAATAATATTCCGATTCCTATAAAAGGGGTTTTTAAGGTTGCAAATAACGAATTTATGATTAAAACTTATAAATTCAAAATGGCCGCACCAATATGGCCGATCAGTTTGCCAATTGTATTCCGATTCGAATGAAAATCGGTATCTGGGGGTTTTTAAGGTGGCAAATAACGAATTTATGATCAAAACTAATAAATTTAAAATTTCGGGGCCAATATGGCGGACGAATTTTAGCAAATAAGTGTCATTTCCCTGTCAGCTGTATGTAAGATGTTCAAGAGTTGGAAAATCTGAATCTTCACATCCTAGCTCCAAATGGAAGAACATTGAACAGAGTGCATCTTGGTCATTTCCCCTATTGTCATGAAGTTTGCAACGCGATCGAGTGTACCTATAAAATCCTCGACTAATTAAAGGTTAATCGCCAAAATTACAAAGAAAATGGAAGGACCTTCCACTGCCATCACGAGATTAAACAATACCATCTATCTATCTATCTAGTAATGAATAAATTTAGAAACAGTTTTTGATGGAGAACTCTTTGTCGTATGTGCTTTTCTAAATTTGTTACCTCTTAAGATAAAAGTTCCAAATAATTTTTAGGATGATGGAATGGATTGAGGCACGTGCATACTGAAATTCGACCTTGTCGATCCGGTAGCAAACTAATTTTCTTTGGTGTCCAAAAAAAAATAAACTAACATCAAAGAAACTCACTCGATTGGTGAAAGAAAAAGAATTCATCTTAGTCCAGATTATTATTTTTGTTTTGTTCTTCACAAGTTTTTTTTTTAAATCCTTCAAGATTGATATGCTTGGTAACTTGATATTCTTAACCATGCATGCCACAAAACCACAGAAACCTCCAAAGGTGATTCCTAAAACATGTCACCATGTCTCTGGCAAATATGGTCTGGCAACAAATTCCAATATGCAAACAATGCAGCCTTCAAGTGTATATGTATATATTGAAGCAAAGGCCTGGTGCTGACCCGAGCCCAGCATTGAACTGGTGAGTACTGGTGGAACTCCATTTCATGGCCAAATCACGTCAGTCGGTCGGTCGGTCTCATTATAGAAACTCTGGGCACAAGCGCTCCTCTTATAGGGGAGCATTGTTTTTTTTTGCTTCGTATCCCTAATTAGGCAGCCGCATGGAAACCGCAACGATCAGAAATTGCTTCACCACCGCCAAGTTTTCACCACCATATCACTGGGCCGGCAGTGGTTAGAGTAGTTTCTAAAAGTGATGTGCACTATAGAGTCTCAGTCTCTAGAATATATAGAAAAGAACACTTCACTAGCAGCACAGCAGCAAAGTCTGCGCGTTCCTGATGTAGGGTAATCGCTAGAGCAAAAGCGGCCACACAAAATGAGCTTTTAATTAGTTTGAATGAAATCGAATGTTACGTAACGCCACGTAAAGTCGAAATGGAAACTTTGTCACGTTGTTTCTGGTTGTGGCTGGGATAAGGTTCGTCGATAGCGGAAAATTCTTCGCGCAGTGTTGTTGCTGCTATGTTTTTTGTTGTTGTTGTTGTTCTTCTAAATCCAAATCCAAATGAATGTGGAAACCATCTGACCATGAGAGTCTTATGAGGTGTTTTTGTGCGGTGTGAAGACTTTAGATTAGGATTAAGCGCTAGTGCTAAGCTATCCCGAAGGTCAGGCCACAATTAGATAGAACAGCAGCAGCACAACAATAGCGCAACAACAACAACAACAACAACAAAAAACCGACTCCGATTAATTTGATTAAGGCCTCTTTCGTTGTAGCGCTCCGATGATACTCTGCTGATGATGGCGGTGGGACGGCTTACACATGAACGCCTGCCTCAGAATGACTTAACTGAGTTAATGAGCCATCTTCAATTTGCATAATAGTAGAACTTTGCACAGTACAGCCGTGTGCTAGAGCTGGCCCAGAGCGCGCTAATGTGATAATGTTGTTGCGACATTGCGCTTCGCAAATTATAAAACTGCTGCCAGTTAAAATTTATCTTTTTTAATTCGCGGATAGGAGAGCGAGAGACCCAAAACGATAAAAAAGAAGAACTAAGGCATCCATAAAATATATATGCGCCTATTCCCCGTATCGTGGAAACGGTTATGCAATAGTCGTTAAAAATTATTCACAGTCCGTTGCTGATCTCATTTCATCTACTAACTCTCAATCTAGCCTGGGTGCAGATGATGGATCTCTATCTCTCTATCCCTCCCCGGTGATGCTTCGCCTGCTCGACTTTACTAGACCAAACAGCCGATATCATACACTAGGGATGAAACCATGAAACCGGGGAAGTTCTATTCCACGTGAACTGGCGAAAAGAACACAGCTCAACCACCCGTAGTAAAACCCATGAATACATTAGCAGAAACCCTTATAAAAAATTTTTGCTTGAATTGTTGAAACTTCCCCGAGTAGAGACGACGACAACGACGACGTCTATCAATCTTCCTGGTATCGGTACTGCGCGAAAAAAAAATAAATAACACGAAACAGAGTCTAAAAGGTTTCGTCAAATAAATGAGCTGCCAAACTAATAAAAATATTCATTACTCGGGTTTATGGCGGAGCCGCCGCCCCCCGTTCCCTTGGAGGAGGCTCAAATTGCCAGGAAATAAAAATAAAAATTCCTTTTTAGAAAAAAAAAAACAAAAAAAAAATTTCACCAGGAGACATGGAAATATGCACAAATTTATAGTCGAAGCGGCCATGGAGCATGCTGCGATGATATCCGAGAGCACATAGAATGCGATGATTTACAGCAATCAGCGTCGGATATAATTTTCGGCTCATCTTAATATCTTTGCTGTGATTATTATGGGGTGGCTGAGCATTGGGTTGCAGGTTCGCTGCCGGAGAGAGAGATTTGCGATTGTTATTTTTTTTTTGTTCGTTGGGGATTATAAATTAGGTCAAAAGGTCGCTGTTTGTGTAAAATGGGTACTTAAGAAGGTTTGTGTGTTGCGCAAAGTATTGTTAAAAAAATTTTTTTTGATTAAAAGTAACTCACCGAAAGTAAACAAGCGGTGAATGAATAGAGCTTTGTACTGACCTGAAAGAAATAAAATAAAAAAAAATTAGTTTTATAATAAATTGCTTTGTTAGACATATATTAAGAAAGTAGTATCAAGTATTCTTCGATTACAACTAGTTACATTAACGACTAAAAGGTCGATCCACACATATCCGTGACGTGACGGCGACTTCAGTGCCATACCGGGAGCAACAGTGAAAAAAAAATGTCGGAACTATGTAATTCCTTGGAAACAAATTAGGAAAGACGCAATATGTTCGCACAGAATCGACGCAGTGGGGCACCGACGTTCTCAGTAGCATTCAGGCGTCCGCGAAAAACAGAAAAAAATACTTTGACAAAAAAATGCGTTTTTTCATTTTTCCCGGACGTGAAACAAATATCGAAATCGGCTAAAAAATGACACAGTTACTCAATGTTGAAATACCGAAGGTATAGATGGCGCACCCTGTATATAACAATATTTCCCAACAAAGTATATCGTATGTATATAAAATAAGATTGCTTTGATGTAAGGTTGCTTGAATGCCCAAATGTATTTCATCTTCCTTCAACACTAAAAAGTAATCACAGATGCCATTGAACATTGAACAACGGAAAAAGCACTGTTGTGTGAATGTCAGTGAAAAATTCATCACGGAAGCCACTGACACGGAAAGCATCGGTGCCTTACCGTCACAGATGTGTGAGGATCGACCTTAAGGGAGCTGATATTGGCACTAATCACCATCTACTTCTATTGATATTGTCACTTCTGATATTATCAATGCCGTACACTATTAAAATAAACTTTAAAAGGAGTACTCGACAACATCCTCAAAAGTGAGACTTATATTTCGTTCGTTCGTTAAACCTTTAAGATTTTCGAATCAACAGCTTAAAAAATCATGCACGATCACTTTAGGATATCATTTCTTAGTCAATTGAAATTTAGTTCAAGCTTCATCCCAGAATGAAAATAGAGGAGAGGCTCTACTATAATCCAGCTTTTGCAAACTGAGAACGATTCGAAATTAACAGAAGTTAGATGTTAATTTCTATATCAGCTGTATCTTGAGAAGGCTACAGGAGTTGATGAAAGATCAATTACATTTGAGGCAGCCTATGCACCCTTTGCGCAGGGCAGACAGAATCTAAACCACGAGAGTTCCCAATAACATGGACGTGTCAATCAATATACACTAAAAATAAACACACGAACCTGCGGCGAAACCTACAAGAAATCCTGAATCTCGGTAACATATGCCACAGAAAGCGATAGAGACCGCTTTTCGGGAAATATGCCCTCCGAGACTGATCAAAGAGGTAAAAGAAGGGCCCGTCAGTTAAGTGCGACGATGAAAAGAGAAAACTCGACGACGACGAAAAAGCGAGTTGTGGACGAAATTCTCCCCCTACATGGGGTGTATACTAGAAATCTGCAGACTTCAGAAAATGATCTTCAGGAACCTAGTCTCCAAAGTAGGACACATTTGTGATTTAGCGGGGACGTTGGCGGAAGAGCGGAATGAAATTAATAAGATCCAGTTTTGAGCTCACTTTTCAAGCCCCAAACAGGACTTGGGATATTTGAAATCGGATGAAAACTGGGCTGAGAAATCTAGACAGAAGAGACGAAGCGTGCAATAGCGTTCCTGAAAGAGGGGTTTCTCAGAGGGGTGGAAACAACAGATACTCGTGCTCTTACCTAAGCCGCGCAAGCTTTAAGGAGACCTATCCTCCTATAGACCCATGTGTCTCCTAAGTTACATAAGGAGAATTTTATAGCGCGTGATATGTAACCCAACTAGTATTTTTAGAGGGTGCAGATGGACCCCCTATGAAGCTGCCTCATGTGGGTCTCATGTGGATTGCCCTATAAGGCCTACAAGGGGCATCTAACGCCTTGCCCCATCCCGTGTGAAAAAAAGAGACCAAAACATTTGAGAATTTCGGTTTTGATATAAGACTAATAACTGCGGCGATGTCGAAAACTTTATATTTTTAAACGTGAAAGTCTTTTTCCCAAGCGGGCTCCCAACTGAGTACTAAACACGTCCAATGCTGCTTGACGTACGCAATCGAACGAGAACCGGTATATTGAGTAGGTATGCTAAATTACAACTTTCACTGCCCTCGCCTAAAAACAAAAACTAAAGCTTTGTATAAGTAAAACTAAAGCTTAAGCTTAAAGCTTTTCAAAAAGCTTTCCGAATAGGTAGGGCAGATGGTGGGATTGCCCCATTTCATGTGTAATGAGGCTTACCTCGTAGGTCGTAGGGCCCCTATGAGAAACTGATAGGGCATACCTCACTTCAGTACCGCTGATTTTTTTTGTGGTGTTCATGAGGAGTCTAAGAGGAAAGCCCTCTTTCGGCACGCGTATTATTTACCACAGGGGGTCCTCATAGGTAACCTATAGGGAAATCCCTCTTTCGGCATGACCCATATTTGCTACATGCGGCCAAATACGCTGCATGAGGCATGTCCCCTTTAAATTCTAGCTGGGAACAGAATACTCCCAAGCGTCGAAATTGAATGAGACCTGTCGGAAAGCAATTCGTCTTTAGAAAGGCAAGGTTAACGACTGACGCAGTCAACAAGCAGGTGGTTATGGCAAGATCCGGCATATGGAAGAAGCTTTGTTGCGCATTGATTTCTCTCGACGACAAAAATGCTATCGTGAGATGGAGTCATATTGTCGAAGCGTTGATCAAACCAAGGTACACCAAAGTACCTAGAGCGAGTAGCAATCGGCTTACCTCAGATCGATCGCTTCACTGTGAATCGAAAGATGAGCCTCTCAAAAGGAGCAGTTGCGATCGGGTTCGCGGATGATATCGTGGTAGTGATCGTAGGACCACACCTGGATGAGATCGAATTGTGGGCGAACAAAGCGACCTAAAAGATTGATGGGCTGGTCTGACGCTTGCTGAGCACAAAACTGAACCTATACTGATCAGCAAATGGAGAAAACGTAAGAATTAACGTAGGGGAATAGATTATTCATTTACAGACCATCCTGAGATATATGGTAGAGATGATCGATCGGAGACTAAATTTTAAAGCGAATAAAGCGTCCGCTATTTGTGTGCAGCACTTACAAGAATGCTGCCAAACGTGCTCTGGCGAAATTCTACCGCATCTACCATAATGACAGGTTCCATCGAAATATAATAATCTTCTGCTCCACGGCAATGTTTTTTTTCCGCAACAAAATACTAACCCTCTCGGCTCATCCTCACTGTCTACAGCCTTTATTTTCACGCACACACCAGTCTTGAAATTTATTCTTACCAAAAACAACTCGACTGATGTGGAACAACCTCCCACAGTAAATATTCCCGAACTCATACAACATCCAGGAGTTCAAACGCCGGAGTTTATCGCCATTTTCTCATCCCCCCGCAGACTCCCCTTAAGCCGAAAACACACTTTTGTGTTGTGGTGTGTCGTGACGCTCTGTGCCCAATCAGAAACTCCAAATCGGGACGCGCCACACCACAACACACCATAATAATGTAGTCAGCCCTATATAAAATATATGAATTAGATCCACGACACAGAGCGCCACGACACATCACAACACAAAAGTGTGTTTTCGGCTTTAATCTGTCTTATACCCCGGCTTCGCCGGCCGAACTGAGCAAGGGTGAACTGAACTTTAAAATAACCTCAGTTTGCATAAAATTTTCACATATTAAACTGAGGAAAAAACAGACCTCAGTTCGCCCAACTGGAATCGAACTGAAGTTAAACATAAAAGCTCACTCAAAAGAGAATAATCAACTGGAATAGTGGAATGCCATTCCAGTGAGCTTTTGCATTTCTGACTTCTGGCAAAAAAGTAACAACAATTTCAAGCACGAACTGAACATGAACTGGACTTTAGCCGGTGAAGCCACTTATGTGGATTTGAGCTGAACATTATTGAACTGAGGTCGGTGAAGCCGGGCATTATCCTTTTTCTATCCTTCGAGCTAAGCTTACTACTTGACATTTGACCAGGACGTGAACGACATGACGAACATGTAATACAAAGGGGGCCACCTGAGCTTAGACTTCCACATAAAAAAAAATACCACAGTCAAATGGTGGTGAAAAATCATTACCATAATTTCTTCTCTAGATCTTTTTATTAATATTGATAAAGGTGTTTTAATATAGAGTATATCAAACATTTTCTATAATTCCTAAGCGATCTGTACATAAACTTTAGAGTATTTCATAAAGTTTGGAAAATACAATATTTGACAGTCTTATGCCAAACAAAACATGGCGGTATCCAGATGGCTAAAATCATCTGTCTAAATTATTATGAAAATTAACTAAAACTAATGTATATTAAAGAATGGCATACGGTACTGTCCCATAAAGTTTTTATCCTTTCTAGCCATGTTCACTCAACTCCATTTTCCGTCAGCTTAATATAAAAGCTGATTGACAAGTTGTTTGCCCCTAAAAAGATTTCTTCTATGAAATTTGGAAGCAATTTCCTCAATTGAATTCTAATTTCCACTATTAAAGAAAATTTAAACCTATCAACAACAAATAATTTTACGATAATAATTACAAATAATAATAAAAACTTAATTAAACAAAAATAACATTCATAAACACATTTTGCCTATAAATAAGTGCGAAATTCTCCCATAATTCTGTTTACATTACACCAAATCCGGCACTGCAAAATGCAATTTAATCACTCGTGGGAAAATGAATTCATTTTCCATTTATACATTCGTCGTACACCAACGAAAGCGTATTTTGTGTTCGCCGCGCCGCGTTCGTTCGCTGCATTCGGGGGTCTCTGTTTCAATTAAAATTAATGTTAAATCCATTTTACGTTTTAATTACACAAAAAAAAACACCAAGGCAAAAACACACATGCACATATGCACTCTGTTCATACAAAACACAAAAAACATCCCTCGATTAAATAAATGTGAAAGAAGAATGAACAAAAAAAAATGAATTTTTTTGTAACGAGGAAATAAATGATGAAAATTTTGTGAGTGAAAATGTGAATATTTTTCTGCAGTCAGCGGTAGAAAAATTCTTGGCGATTTTACCATGTTTTAAGTTTGGTTTGAAATCCTGTCGATTCACTCTGGAATTTATCGTGGTGAATCAGGATTTTTTTTATCTTTATTTTTTTTTTTAATTTTTATTTTTTTTAATTTTTTTTTATTTTTTTTTACTTTTTTTTGTGTGTGACTTGACTTTTGCAGAAAAAAAATAAAGTAACAAAATTTATAAGAAGAAGAGAAAAAGTCTCGCAAATATGTTTTTTTATTTCTTCTGCTTATCTTCTGTCCTAAATGGCTCCGTTCCAAAATGAACATTCATTTGCTTGCCTCTGCTTTGCCTGCCTGGTCCCATCGAAAGATCGAAAGGTGGTCTTTAAAGTCATTTAGTTAACGTCAATAATGAATTTTTCACCCAAGCCCGGGCTAATTTCGTTAGCAAAAAAAGAAAATAAATTCGAAAAATTCGTTTTTCTAGCAAACATATATCAACCGAACAACTACATATGTCCCAACATTTCACCAAACATCAGAAAGCAGAAGAAGAAGCAGAAAAAAAATACACCAAAAATCAAAACCAAAAAAAAAAAATATGAAAACTGTGACCCTGACCATAGAACGCTAAATTCAAGGACATCTGAGTAGGTTATTCGGCATTTGGCAAAACTCCCAGATATGGGATTGACGTTGAAAGTCGAATCTTTTACAAGTTTCCGTTCAGGAGTGGAGTCTTCTGCCAACGAAAAGCACGCTCCGATGAATATCCAACCACAACAACAACAAAACCAACAAAAACAACAACACATCGACGACGACGAGAACGGCACACTATCTTTCAGCTGTTCCTGATGTTTTATCCAAAAAAAATAAACTTTTCTACATTTGCATAGGTAAAAACTCACCTCCTTCCTCCACCTCCGCTTCAGGAAAGAAAAAAACTCTCAAACTAAACTAAACTAAACCAAAAAAAAAATACTAAAACACGATAAAAACTTGTAAAATTGTAACGAAAATAGATGGGGTCTCCCCGCTCACTGATATGCTACCCACCAGAGGAGCCATACATAGTTTTTCTGCGGATATCTCCTCGATGGAGCGATATCTGCGAGAGTTTATCACGAAACGTTCATCGGAATAAATCACGAGCTTCATTTTCGATGACAGTGCAGCTTTATTTTTTTTTCGTAGTTGTTGTTGTTCACCGAAAATGAAAATGAAGAACGAAGAAAAAAAAAACGAAGAAAAATTTTTGTGTAAATTGCATAAAATTCAAGATTGTGATTAATGGCGTGCCCTGTCTGATGTCACACTCTACTCGCGCCCGGGGTTAGTCATTTGTGTTTGCTTCAGTTTATTTTTTCGATTTTTGTTCTGTTTCATCACCATAAAAAAAAGAGGATTGTAGAAGGGTTTTTCATTTGATAGTTTCCGATAAGGGGTGGTTGTGGAAAGCAAATTGGGTGTGAGTTGGTTTATGTAATCGGAAATCGCTGCCTAAACTTTTAGCTGGAGTTGAGTCTAGAAAATTCAGCTGGAGCATCTCAAATGAGGAGTGGTGTGCAACCAGATGACGGAACCTTGGATATAACGCTTGCCATCTCTCACCCCATTTTCCTATTACGACCTTCAAATGGTGACGCTGTTAACTCCGATGCTAGAACGAATATGGTACATATAGGTGAGAAGGGCGCACCCTTCAAAGTCTACCAAGCCAAGAAGAGGAGAGCCAAGGCAAAGAGATAGTGGAAATGTGGACCCCAACGGAGCATATCCGAATCCCGCTTTCGCAGACTTCTTCCCAAAAGACCGAAGGCAGGACGGCGATGAAAAACCCATCTCAAAGAAGTAGACTCATTCAGCCAACGCTCTGTATGAAAGGTTCTCTAAAACCTCAGCTGAGAGTTTTGAAGAAATTACGGCACTAATGTGGTCTTCTCCGGAAGCTTTTAGGATGTTCAGCTTGCGAGTTTCTCTTATTATTATTCTTTTTAAAAGAAACAAGCCGAGTCTCTCAATTGTGTTCGTATTCAGCGCCGCTGAATTACTATTTGGAACATCTGCGCTATCATTTGACTCGCTCTGATTGTCAGTTGTCCTTGAATAACTTCTTTGTAAAGTAGCGTTACTATTCAGCGCAGCTGAATTCTTAAGCTGAATATTTTCTGAGCTCTTTGATAGTATTGCACACATTCCAATATCCGACCTTCTTCTTTCGCTTGTTTGGGTCAGATTAAGCTTGGATAGCACACTGTCAGAGCGTTCGATTGTGATGCATTAATTGCAAGTCGTCAACACCTAGTGACAAGACTAGTTGGCGTAGTCCCGTTATGTGTTAGAAGTACTATTTGGCACGTCTGTGATATTATTTGACTCACTGTGGTTACTTCGAGGATGTTAAGCTTACTATTTTCTTTTATTATTATTATTTTTGAAAGAAACAAATTATTGTACTTATGAACCTATTCAGCACGGCTGAATTACTATTTAGCACGTCTGTGTTATTATTTGTTACGCCCCGCTTGTTAGTTCCAGTCGAATAGCATCTTTATATATCAGGGTTGCTATTCAGCGCAGCTGAATTCTCAAGTTTGGTATCTAGTGTAGTTTTTAAAAGTATTCCACGCATTTCAAGATTTGTCCGTCTTCCTTCGTTATTAAATTTCCTTGTTTTTCACATATCTGTGCGTTTTTTTTTAACTTTAGGGCCATGTGTGGCTCAATTCGGTTGTATGCGCTTGGGCCAGAAGCATTAAGCACGATGAGCATGGCGTACACGTTGTATTTTTTGAAGTGTTGATTTTAAAATTTCTTGTCTTTCCAATAACGTGGGTTTTCGACCGGCCCGCCATCAACAAAGATGACCAACTTTCGTGTAGTGTGCGGTTCAGGCAGCAATATGTTAGCTTGCATTTGAATACATGCCTTTCTATACTATCTGTCAATGCCCGCAGCGCAAGCGCGCGTGTATCTGTTTCCAGTTTAAGAGTCCGATCGATAGGCTCTAGTAGTTCGATGCTATGTAGGACTCTCACAGATGCTATACTGGGTCTACATGGAGTCACGAAAAGAATACACACATTTACATAAAAAATGAGCCCACTTATGGCCGTGTTCTTTTAATGAACTGGGTTTTGAGAGCTTTTGAGTTCATTAAAAGAACGGCAAGGGAAATTTTATAAAGCGCCAACTGAATCTATCTTCAGGACATTTATAAAAAATTTAAACTGTCATCTACCATCTGAAACTGTCATCTGCTGTGGAAAAGCCAAGAAATTTTATAACAAAAAAGTCGTTGGCTATGGGTGTTGATGACTTGTCGGTACCATCATTGTTAGAAGAAATAATTGCAGAGACGCTAGAAGGACAAAATGCATGCATGAATCCTGAAATAAGGTATTCCTTAAATAATTGATAACAGTATACGGACAGGGAAGGAAATCTCTTAGAACCACCTTCGGAAGGCCAAAGGGAAGCCTTCCAACGATCACAGGAAATGTTAACAATAGAGCAGTTAGCATTTCAGTCTCACGATGGCGAAGTCATACTCCAACAGTTTCAACTTATTGGGTTTCCTTATTCCCAACAGAATGGGCCGGGAACAGCGGATTCTTTGTTGTTTGACTAACTGTTCATATTGCAACGGAATATTTTTTCCACATACATATAGGAACAGTATATGTTAAGTAATGCAATATTTTATTTATTTACTTATTAACAAAAAATAGTGGCTAATTGCAGATTTGGTTACCGTCTTCCAAAGCTGGCGATCGAGACATGCCGGTCACCGGCCGGAGTGTGAAAATTTGGTTGCAGTATTTAAGTATTGCGGTATTTAAGTGTAAAATAATCTTTTAAATATCAGAACATTAAAATTTTTGATTAAGAAGTAATTTTTGTTGTTGTGAAAAACCCAGCTTTTGGGAATAATTCTTTAATAACTATCAGCTCTGTCATGTTATTCAGGTCATGGTAGAAGTTGTTTGATAGCTTAGGGGTTTGGGGTTACTCAAGCGTATTCAAAAAAACACAAATATTTAACTTTCTTCGATCAATTTATTATCTGCTCCCGTCACTTCCATGTTGTTTTTATTTTTAAATGACTTTTCTCCTCCGGCTTGAAGTTGGCCGCATTCAAGAAAGCAGGGAAATTTTAAAATTTCCCAGTAACCCAGATAAAAGAACTAGAAAACCCAGATAAAAGCTGGGTTTTCGATTTTTGTATGGAAACTCAAAAGCTCTCAAAACCCAGTTCATTAAAAGAACACGGCCTATGTTGCTCTATCATAATCAGTTTAGGTGTTATTAAAGTTTAAGTAAATTAAAAAATTTTCCAAACATATTTTTGTAAACATCCGGCATCTCGGTGGACAGCGGCGATAGCACCTACCCTCGCTAGTAAAATTTTTTCCTCCAATAAATCCAGGATTCACCCCTTACACCTTACAGGATTAGCTTCATAGGAAAATTGTTTTTATTAAAAACCGAAAGGGATCTCTCTCTAGCTGCAAAATAATATACGCTAGAAAGGACTTAAGCATGCACAATCCATGTGTGTGTGTGAAACAAAAGCACACTGACAACATATCCCAGATTAATCTGACTAAGCCAAGCCTATCACAAAGCAATTACGTTAAGCAGAATTTAAACACGCCTAAAGAATCGTTAAATCCCGCTCCTGTAGCCAAGCATTTAGCATTTTATAAACTCAGCATATTAACCAACCAAAGCATAAATTACACACGCATCTCGTACATACACATACCGTGCGCGGCGGCGGTACATACTTATTCTCAGAATTCGAGAAGACTTAGAAATGGATTGAAGAAAAAAAAATGAAAATTTACACACAAAAAAAATATGCACATGACAAGATCTCAAGATAATTTCCTTTGTGGCAGCTTCTGTGGTAGCGCCTAATACTAGCATAGTACACCGATCTGTTGAGTAATCTGACATGGTAATCCGCAAGATAATTAAAAACTTCTCATTTATCCGTCAACAATGGAAATTCTTGAGATTATCTCCGATTTTATAACACCCACAACCTTTTCGAAATATTTGAGACATTTTAACGTAATTGGAATTACGCTCGGTGGCAGCAGTGGCAGCGTCGGCGATAGAGGTGATGTTGGTGTTGTTGTGTTGTTGTTGTTGCTACTGCTGCTACTGATGACAATAATTAACAAGGAGCAAAAATGAGAGAAAAACACTGAATGAATGCCTTTCGTCATAATCCTCTTTAGAAAACTTCAGCTTTTCTCTTCCTTGCTTGAGGCGAATTTTGCGATATTCTTTTTCTTAGAAAAATTATTTAAAAAAAAGAGTTTTTTTCTTCTTACTTTGTTCTTTCGTTGAAGATTGTGCAGAAGACATAGCCGGGGTGGGGTGGAGGTGGTATACAGAAAGCACAATTTTTTTTTAATTTAAATAAAGGAGGAAGAGTTTTGACGAGAAAAGAAATGTTGAGTCTTAAAGAAGGTGATTAAAGCAGGCAAAAATAGAAGTCCGCTGATGGATTTAGTTGAACGGATGTAATTGAAGGTTGGTCAATGTCCATTGAGGTCTAGGTTGTTTCTTTAAATAGATTTTAGATTCTGCACCAGTCCATACCAAAGTTGTAAGACTGCAATTACGGTCTGTAGGTATGGAGATCGAAAAGGTAGCAAAGAGCCGAAAAGGTAGCATAGAGCCGAAAAGGTAGCATACATTTTTGAGTATTGTTAGTCTTCTTTAAGTAATATTAAGTCTTCTTGGTCTTTCTTGCAGTAAAAAACATTTAACCTTTTTTTGCGCAGGTTTGGAGGAAGAAAGCTTCAACCATCTCTCTCCGGAGATTACTTTATTGTATTATGTCACGGTACTAAACGCCCCATCTTTAGGCGAATTCATCAATCGCCAACTCTCTTTAGTTGACTTTTATGACTATTTCTACACGTTCAAATTTTGGTTCAACACTTTTTTCTCTGTTGCTCGCATACAATTGTGAAAGGGGTAAGATTATCCCTTTCGCAAGTTGCATGCGAACGAAAAAGAAAAAAAGTTTTGAAAACGTCAAAGTGTTGATCGAAAAATTGAACGGTAGAACCAGTTTATAATAAATTCTTCCGACCGCACCATGTAGTCAAGGATTCACGATGCATCCGCCAAATCGATGAATCTAGACCACGAGTCCATCCGAGACTCCTCAGACAGGGCAAATTTTTGGCTTGGCCCGACGCCATTTGGATGGATACATTGCTCGCGTAGATTGCCCATGACCGCCATGAAGGTACAATGCGGACACTTGCTGCCAGAAAGGAAAACGAGCTTCTCTGTTTTTTGTGTGCCGCTGCGAAACATCGACCGAGGATACCGTTTCATATTGTTACTGCAAATGCGATGGAAACATAACAAACGATAGGCGGAGGCTTCAATGGCCGGTTTTACACGACCGGACACCGAACAGACAAAACGAACGAACAAACTAGCGTTTATGGGGAAGAGGGTGAGAGAGGACGATGGAAAACCGGCCCCTCTCTCACCCTCTTTCCCATAAACCCCAGTTTGTTCGTTCGTTTTGTCTATTCGGTGTCCGGTCGTGTAAAAGGGCCCAATAGAATCGTTCCGACCCAATACAGGAGAATGGTGGTCAAAATCTTCAAAAATTGCGTTACGTGTAGACTCAAAATGTATCGAACGTACACTTGAACCCTTCTGTTGTATCGATCTTGTCAGCCTTATTCCCGTTGAATTTCGTATAGGCCAAGACCTGTACGAGGTGTAACTGCTTCGAAAGTGGATTTATTGGATTTATTATATGCCTGCACCTTCTCAGCTTTCCTTCACAGTACATCATGAATAAATCCGATTTTTGAGGCTGGTTGCTGGAGATTAGAGTTGAGCCGGACTTACACGAGCCAGTACATTTGTCCCTTACGCGATGGTAAATTGTACTGAGGCCTCAATTTTTTTAAATGTCCCGCATCACTGCAGAATTCAGCAAGGAAAATGATCTGACCTGTATTTTGTGTGCAATTGGAAGTCTGTGCTGAATTCTGCAGTGATGCATTTTGAAATTCACCCATTCATATGCAAAAATGTGGGCAAAAATTCCGATATAAACCCCCATGATTTTCAAAAATATTAGAATAGAATTGCCAAGCTTGAAAATTCTCACATGTCCATACGACACAAGCTTGTTTGTGCCTGCAACTTGATTTTTTATGGCTTTTTCACTACCACAAAAAGCAGAGGTGTGATTTTTTCATTCGTGTGGACGCATTTCATACGTCACCCATACTTTTTTAGGAAGTGCTGCTGGTTCCGTCATTATGCTTGCTCCTGCAAAATTACATAAAATTCATATGGGAAAAAAGCACGTTCTACGCATGCTTGTGTCGTGTGGACGGGCCATTACATGATTTGGTGTTTAAGCATTTTAAACATACAACCGATTTTGGGTAAATGTAGTCCTTGACTTTGGGGTAAAAGTATACCTCGATGATGTTTACGGCTCTTGAGGATTACCTTTAACCTGGAATCAAGGATTATTCTTACCCGGATTCGGCGGAATGTTTAAAATGAAATTATAAAAAAAAAATATGAGAATTTTTAGGGTTGGCAATGCTTTTCGAACATTGCCGAAAATCATTTGATTGACATGTTGATCGGTTCAGATGTTGGCAGTAGTGCCTTCGGGTTTGATATTCGAATACCTTGGATTTTGGAATTTTACATGTCATTTACATGGCAAACGACGTGTAAAATCATTATGTTATCTTCAACCCAAAATTAAGGGTTAACTTTGTTTTGATGTATGTATATGGCCCTAAGTATCCGAGACGACGGATAGGAAGTAATAGACTAACCCACTGGCCTGTGAGATCGCCCGGTCTCACTGTTTTGGTTTTTTTTCTTATGTGGAGAAGAAAGAAGGAGTTCGTCTGCTGTATAGAATTAGTCACTCCACAGGATCTTAATGATCGCATCGATCGAGCAGCTATAAAAGCACAGGAAGAGTTAAGATAGATTAATGTTGCAAGACAAATCCAAAATCGAGAACTCGAGCTTTAGTCGAAAACACTCAGTATCAATTTCCTTGTCTTACCATAAATTCACCTAATAAATATGCCTCCTTTTTTATACCCACGTTACCATCAGTAATAACTTCCTAGAATCTTCCTATAAAAACGCCCATTCTCCAACTCCCCTAAAAAAAACTCCCGATAATTTTAAATCAATCAATTCAACTTCCGTAATAATTGAATATACAAAACTTGCGCAACCTTCATCGAACCCAGTAAACAGCCTTGTTTTATCACAAAAATTAACAGTTCTCTCCCAATTGCCAATTACGCAACATATATAGGAAATGGCGTGTATTTTTTTTTGTCAAATTTGCAAGTCAAAAACATCGCGGAATATAATCTTTGAACAATTACAAAACTTTGCGATGCACTTTTTAAATTAAAGTTGCAATCGCAGAGGAGAGGAAAAGACACGGAAGGGTGTTGGAAATAAGATTATTGATTGAAGAAACATTTTTGCATTTGTAAGAATAAAATAACGGTAATTTTCCTGGATTATATTGCATATTTAATTGGCAATTACGTGAATTTGATTAAGAAGATTTGCTTTTACGAAAAAGTCGTTGCCATTTTTATTAAATTTATTTTGATTGGAAATTTTTTATTTCTTTATATTTTGAGAAAAAGTTTTATTCGATGAAATTTGTATCGATGAAGGAATTTTTGTAATCAGTAATCTTATACGATAATTGGCAATTAAAATTTCTTCTTTTTAATGCATTTTCAGTTTTACGGAAAATTTTAAAATCAAACACTTGTGGCTTAAAAAATGTAAAGTAGTGACTCATAAAAAAAAATCGGTTTATTCATTCCTATACTTTTTACAAAATTCTGGTGAAGTGATTTGTTATGCATACCATATTTCCAGCGCCATTTTGAATATTCTAATTTTGACAACAAATTTATTATTTCCGACCTTAAACACCCCCAAATAGCTATTTTTTAGTGAAATCGAATCGTAATTGCCAAAATTGTACCGTCATATTGACGATGCCATTTTGATTTTTTTTTAAATTTTGCCGACAGATTCATCATTTGCGACCTTAAAAACTCCCCGATACCGATTTTCAATGGATTCGGAACACATATGCAAAATTCATCCGCCATTTTGAATTTTCAAATTTTGATTACAGAATTGTCATTTGTGGCCCTAAAAACCTCCCGATACCGATTTTCAATGGATTCAGAACACATCTGCCAAATTCATCCGCCATATTGGCGCCGCCTTTTTTAATTTTCAAATTTTGACCATAGAATCGTCATTTGTGGCTCTAAAACCCCCCAATACCGATTTTCAATGAATTGGAACACAATCCGCCATCTTGGAACCGCCATCTCGATTTTTTTACAAAATTGTCAGATTGCACTGACACGTTAGCTCAATGTGTGTGCAAAGTTTCATAAGAATCGGTTTAGTAGAAGTAGTTGAAAAGGCTGTCGCAAGATTTGAACCAAACAAATATACGAGGTCAAGCTAAATAAAATCAGTAATATCTTGTTCATTGTTTTATTTTCCCAAAGAATAACAGTAAATATTTTGTATTATATATTCAAACTAATTTCTGATTGAATAATTATATTAAGTTTTAACCATTCAAAATCATTAGTAAAACAGTAAATAATTATCGCTTGTTATTGTACAGTTGCCATATAGCATTATTATTATCTTGGCCAGTTTCACACGGGCAGACAAACAACCAAGAAAAATCTTCTGAAAAAATCGGCTGGTGCAAAACTGGCCCTTAGAAACTCGTGCTTAGGTGATAAATAGAACACGGATCGGATTTCCCTCCATAGCCTCGCGACAGAACCCCTCACCCAGCAACTACGAATCTTCTTATACCTACAAAAAGCCCAAACCTTCGCTTGGCTGATGAATCGTACATGAAATTTATTTCCCTCCATAGCCTCAGGATAAAAACTCCCTCACCAATCGACATCGTGAACAGACATCAGCTAAAGAATGGGAGTTGAAATGCTTGCCCTCCATACCCCTTCGCCTATATTTTCCGTCACCGTCTCGCATTGTAGGCTAGTGCCAAAGCGCATTTTCTGTAATTAATATTATATGACACTAAGTAATATTATATGACACTAAGTTGTGTCATTAAAATTTAATCCCTCATTAACAGAAAAAATTAAAAAATTTTAAAAAATCGAGAAATATGTACGTGATTCGAAAAATCAGGTGTTCGGTTTTTCTTAATTTTAAGCGGTTTAATGAAAATAAAGTTTCAAAATGTATAGACCATTTCAAACTAGACGTTTCAATGGTTAGATGAGCACTTATTGAATATCAAAATTCGAAAAAAACATCAATAAAGTTGTCCGTGCAAGATAAGGGTATTTTTTTCGAAAAATGTTAATTTCTGGGAAACTATCCGTTTTCCAAACAAAAAAAAAATCATGCTTATTTAACGCAACACAAGGTATACTCTTACAAATTTTCATGTAAATTGAATTATTTTTACGGGAGAAAAAAATTAAAAACTGAAAAATCGATTTTCCGCCGTTATCTTCGGAATTTGAGGTTATGTCAAAATATGTTAAATACAAAAGTTTTAGATCTTTTTATTATCTACAACTTTTGTATTAAACATTTTCCACTTGGAGGTCATGTTTCACTGCAAATCGCAAAAAATTGTTTTTAACCCCTAAATAGCATCCCCATTTTACCATTTCCCCTTTTTTCGAGTTTAAAATTTTTTTTTTCGTTTAGTTATGACCTTAACGACATTTCATTGCCTGGTCCCTCCCTGCTATTAATTTTTTTTTCCAAAAAACTATCGGCACTAGCCTATTGCGTCTCGCGTCTCAATAAAGGTTCACTCTCATAATATTTTCCAAACGTGCCTAAAGAAGTATAACTTCAAAAAATTGAGACTTCAGTACAATGTACCATCGTGTAAGGGACAAATGTACTGCCTCATGTAAGTCCGGCTCAACTCTAGATTTTAGTCCTTGTCGCATTCCGCTAAGCTCCGAACTTATTATATCCGCTTCTATCCTTCAAACTAAGCTTACAACTAGGCATTGCACTATGATCTGAACGTCATGACGGACACATTCATTTAATGTAAGTCCATATTTGTACAATGATTAAAAATGCATCAATTCCAAGCAACACAACGAGTATAAAATTATTGACAGCTGAAATTAAGCTCAAGGCAAATAAATTTTACGAAACAAATTGATTAGAAATGTTTGCACTGATAGCGATCATCCTCCGCTGTCTAATCGCAAATCTCCGCGCGCCGAAACGATGCAAATTATACACAGCTCAGTCAAGTTGGCTAATTTTTTTATTGACTTGTTAATTTGATAGCTAATCACTGCCTCAACAGCTTCGCAATAGTGTCGCTTCTCCGCTCAAGACGCCGCCGCGCCGCTAACCCACAAAATCAGTCGTCTACGAAAAATTTATTCAAACACTTTCCGCCTCTGTCCATTTCTCGGAGCTCCTCTCTCCCAGCCCAGCAGCAGCGCAGATTCATCCATACATTTCGTGCCTCTGCCAGAGCCAAACGGCAGCAGCGGCACAGCATAGAGGTCAGTTCCTAATTAAAATAATGTTTATTAGTAAGAAATCGTTAATTACCTTCTTTTAGGTGCTTATAATTCCGTATTTGATCTGTTCGAGTGTGTGCAGCATTTCTAGCATTGCCTCCGTCGTCGTCATTAATCACCTGCGGCGGCGACGGGGCGGCGGCTTGGCCCGCAGGTTAATGAACTTGTTAAAGTCCGACAGAATCAATTTTTTGGTATAAGGTGAAAAGAAAGCCACCGTCAATATCTTAATCGAGAGGAGGATTGGCCGCGACTAGCGCTTCGGTTAGGTCTTGCTATTGCCATTCATTCACCATGAAATTCCGGTTAAAAGACGTACGTACAAAGAGTCTCTGGGCGCGCAAAGTAATTAAGCTTGTTGCGGGCCCCGTGTGACAGTGATTAAAAAATGGCCACTTGCCGTCGCCTCAAGCTGTCCCAAAAGTTGCTGCTGCTGTTGTCGCTTCTTAAAGGCTGAATGAAGCTGATGCTGGTGGTGCTGGTGCTGGTGTTGTGGCTCAGCATTAAAATCTTTATGGTCATAATTTTGCGGGTTTTATTAGACAAGTGTCGCACACCGTTAAAAATGGACATAAAAGTTCGTTAGTCTCTCGCCTTTAATATATTTTTTGGCCTTTGTGATAAATTTTATTTGGTTTAAATTGGTAATCTTCAGACGCCAGAGTTCGCAAGTGCAAGTTGTGACAGAGCCGCGAGAGTGGGGATTATGATTTTTAAATATGGTCAGAAGATAATTCTCGCTTTGTGAGTGAAAGTTGAAGACTGCGGTGTAATTAGATCCACTTTCAGGCTTTTAGTCTTGACTCGTTTTTGTTGGAGGTGTAATCTAAAGCCAAGACCTATTAAGGCAGAAAATACTGAAAATCAGCGATAGAGAATTTAATACTTATTCATTAACAAAAATAAAGACCGTCATAACGACCTTAAAGCAGAATTTCCTTTTCAACGGCAATTTACAACAAAATAATTAAAAGATACTCCACAGTCCGACCAACGTAGGTAGCTTAGGGGTTAAAGCGTTAGACTACCATCCCAGAGGTCCATGGTTCGATTCCATGCATGAGTCCTTCGTATTTCCTTTTCTCCCCTAAAACATTCCTTCTTTCTTGTCTTCACTCTTTACAGCAATTCCTCCCCTTTTTCTTGTCATCACCTAAAGGCATAAGTGAGGAAGCCATCTCTTGGTTGATGACCGAAGTCAGCGTTCTATTGCGGTAGTATCGGATGGGAGTCAGTGGAAAAAACCGCGTGCTGTTATTGGCAGTTCTTTCACTATCATCTCTACTATATTTTCGACTAGAGCTTGCCTGCTTGAAACTGCATTCTATATAGAAGCGTTGACAACTCTAAGTGCACGGCCACAACGCAGCCTGCCTAGGCTAGCACTGCACCTAGCAAGAACAAAATTTGACCATCGCACACTAAACTTATATGGTGTTATGTGCAGTGCTAGGCTAGGCAGGCTGCATTGTGGCCGTGCACTAATATATTTTTGGGGAACGTCTCTGAAACAAAGATTTAATTTCACGAAAAAGCTGTAAGAACTTGTCCCAAAATATTTTTATGTGGAGACACGGGAGATTGTTCATAATTCTTTGAATTAATCGTATTGCCTCTAGGTAATATACATACGAAAAATAAAAAATCTATTTCGAGCTATAAAGATTGTCCCAAAACGTCTAAAAGGTGTCCCAAAAGTGTTCCAAAACGTCAAACAGTGTTCCAAAATCGTTTTTTTGATGTGTGCTATAAAGAGTGTCGCATTCAATGTCGATTTAAAGCTATAAACAGTGTCCCAAAACTTCAGAGTGTTCCAAAACGTCAAAGTGTCCCAAAATCGTTTTTTTGATGCGTGGTTGCTTTAGATCTATAAAGAGTGTCCCATTCGATATCGATTTAGAGCTATAAAAAGTGTCCCAAAATGTTAAAAAGTGTCCTAAAATCGTTTTTGTATGTATGTTTGCTTTATAGCAATAAAATGTGTCCCATAAGATGACGATTTATAACTATAAACAGCGTCACAAAAGGTCAAAAAGGTGTCCCAAAACTTCAAAAAAGTGTTCCAAACGTCAGTGTCCCAAAATCGTTCTTTTTATGTTGGGTTGATTTAGAGGTATAAAGAATGTCCCAGAAGATGTCGATTTAGAGCTATAAGGATTGCCACAAAACCCCAAAAATGTGTCCCAAAACTTCAGAAAACTTGTTCCAAAACGTCTAAAAGTGTCCAAAAATTGTTTTTGTATGTATGTTTGCTTTAGAGCTATAAAGAGTGTCGCATTCGATGTCGATTAAGACTAATAAAGAGTGTCCCAAAATGTCAAAAAGGTGTCCCAAAACTTCAGAAAGCGTTTCAAAACATCAAAAATCGTCCTAAAATTGTTTTTTTATGTGTGGTTACTATAGGCTCATGAAACACCCTTTGATTTAGCAGTCCGAGATTTCCTTGCCTATGCCATGGTGCACAATGTCCAGTATTAATCTTAGTTCAAGTGAATAGAATAGTTTTGATCTTAAGAAAGGTCAGAAGGTCGTTGAAAGAGATAACGATATACCTTTCGTATGAACTCTTATACCGGAGACAGACTAGAAACTTAATCTGGGTTATGACGTCAGAATGACATAGACCCATATAAAAGATATGGAAATAAAATGGAGTCTACGTCATTCTGACGTCATAATCCAGATTAAGTATGCTAGTCTGTCTAGGGTATTAGATGATGTCGGAGTATGAAAATATTAACTGTGAGCTGAGTGGGCCTGGAAGATTTTAAAAATGATGATTTAACTTTCATGATTACGAATTTCCAGAATTTATCAACATATTCTACACACAACGAAGTGACTCATTCCGGTAACATCTGTCTCTGTAGGTTGCTTCTTTAGTTTTAGTTGCGTGCAAATATTCTCATCTATACCATCTATTTGGCTTAGGCTTTAAAGACTTAATGAAATGAAGAATTATTACATAAAGAGCAACACAGTAGACGTTCGTACTAAGAAAACACAAATCCCAGACGGCGGTTTGGAAAAAAATGCGAATAAGTCTCAGCCAGTTTCTTTTCTTGTCAGTCGCGTCGTGCCAGATGCTTCTTCTCAGCAATAATTTCTCACTTTGGGTGAAAATAACAATAAATTCTAATATGGAAGCTTCGTTACTAATATTAAGACTTCTCTATTGAAAACAGACGAGTGGCCCCGAAAAAAATACTTTAACTCAGAGATGGTTAAAATGGAAAGATGTTCATCTGATGGAAAGCCACGTTGTAGTTAATATAAATGGAAATTCTCATATAGATAAAGACGTTGAGCACTAAGGTATATCCAGACACCTGACATCCCAATGGACCGAGCGACTTTTTCTGACCTAATATAATGCTCCAGTTCCTTGTTGTAATGATAATTTGTAACAAAAAAAAATACAAGGCATCAATCGCTGATAACGTGAACTACATTATGTCCCAAAATAAATCTGGACAATGTCTCTGAACCATAGATGGCATTTCACGAAAAAGCTTGAAGTACTTCGAAAAACTGAACAAAATTTTGTCCTACAATTTTTTTATGAGGAAAAAGAAGAGTTTGTCAATAATATTATAATTAATCATGGAGCTTCCAGATAGGATATAATAAATAAAAAAACCGATTCATAAAATGTGTCCCAAAGCTTCAGAAAGAGTGTCCCAAAATTCCTTTGCTATTATATCACTTGGTGATTAATCTGTCACATGCGCTTGTATCTATACATGAATCTAGATCCTATAATGACTTGTTCGACTCCGGTCGGTTTTATGGTGTTTAATTTAAAATAAAAAATGTTTTTAGCGTTTGTTGTGACAGTGAATAATTCAGAAATGTTTATACTGTCATCTCCGAAATTGAAGCACCATCATGAAAAGATTTTCCAAATGGTTTTTTCTTAGTATAGAACATCTGCACCTGATTTCGTGTATATATGTAGACTTCTGTCTCATTCGTAATTTCAGTGCTTCCCCAAAAAATGTGTCCCAAAACATTTTTCTTCTCTAAAATTTGTCCCAAAACTCTTTGATGAATCATTTTATAGGCTGTTTTCTGCTGTTTAATTAAACAAAACAATTCAGAGGCATTTGTTAAAACAAATTTTCAATGTAAAAATAAGGCTAGACTCGTATGATTCATCAAGTCCGAAAAAAAAAACAAAATTTGGAGTAAATTCGGAGTGCGTTAAATATATTGCATAGTAACAAATCGATATAGCCTGTGTATTACAAAAAATTCCTTCATTCGTTTACTCATCTCTACACTTTATTTTACGTGAAATAATGCGGCACACAAGCAAGTAATCACTTTGTCACATCACAAGACACGTCGGTGATAGCGTGAAATAATTTTTCATCACCTCACCTCTCTCACGAAATAACGACGTGAAATTCACACTTCTCTGCAAAATTAATCCGAATTTCAGTTATGAGATATAATTTATGACAAGACAAGACGAGAGACGCACATGAAACAATACCATTGCACCTGGTCTACCTTTACCATAGCTGCTATCGTCCATCTTCTACGGTGCATACGAATGAAAAAAAAAGGTTCGAATCGTTTTTAGCTTCTTTATACGTTCGAAAGTCCTACGACGACATTTCTTATATACAAATTGCGTTTTAATCAGCGGATTGAAATCTGCATCACAAATATAAGTCACCAAAAGCCATCAGAGATTTGTCATCCATCTTGATGTCATGTTGAGAAATTTTTTTAATTTTTTTGTGTTTTATTTTTGTGGTAGTTTTTTTTTAGTGTTTTTTTTTGTTTTTTGTATTTTGTGAAACAATTTCAGCTCCAGAATGGTGTGAGGCGATAAAAAACCGTCTTTCGGCCCAAGTCGACCCAATTGCCGATTTCTCAGCTTGTGCTGCTGCTGGAGAGGCTCTGGTAGTTCAAAGTTATGTCATGGAGGAACACGTCAAGCACTTTTTTTTCGCTGTGTGATTTGCCATATTCAGTCTCAGCCATCACAGATTTTAGGCAATTCATGTTTTTCACCAGATGAATATTCATGAGACGTGGATACGCGAGATACTCCACTAGCGCAAGAAATGGAATTTCGGAATGCATTTTTCGCGATGGTAATGCAGATTTTCATCCATATTTTTTTTTCTTATTTTTTTTCATTCTGCCAGCATTATTTTTCAATTGTGCTGGTACGTGATTGAGATGGGAAATATTCAAGTCGTCGACGACTACGGTCCAACTCGTCGGAGTCTGGGCACATAAGATGACGATGACGTCTCCTGCTGGATCGTTTCAGACGTAGTACTTGTTTCTTGCGGTTAGGGGGAGTCTCTCTTTTTCGTTCGTTTCAAAAGTTATTCCAAGGGTAATGTTGCAAGTGATGTGATGGTTGATTGCGCCATGATGTACGAGCACATAGTAGCAAGGCAGTCAGCTACACTTGTGGTATACAATCTTAAATATTCAAATTATCTAGAAGCACATAGTATGGAATTGTTTTTTGATAGTGTTCAAAAGACGTGGATACAAAAAAATATTATGCATTCTCTGAAGCACGTGACATTTGTCAGCGATAATTCCGTGTTTCACCCACGAATTCTTATTAACCAGAATTGATTGGGCTGTAAGAGAGTGAGCACTCTGTTTTTGGCTGAAATTTGTTGAATGATTTGAATATAAATTAAATTCTTCTTAACTAGTTTTTGGCTTTTAAAAGAGATAAGGAAGAAAATTTATTGAGTCGTGGACAATCCGCTGATAAATGGGCTCTTTTTGATGGTAGCGCTTAACTAATGCATAAAGTGAGTAATAACGGAATAAATTATATAAATGGACAATATTTTCAATATTTAACCAATTTCACGCTGAACTCCCACTAAATTCATAAGTTGAGCTCTGGGCTCAGCGATGATACACTCCAAGCTAGTATACCGATGTGAAGCTTGATAAAAGGCATAACGTGACTCTGACTATAAGAATATAGATAAGACCGAAAAAAACGACTACCTAGCCGACACGGGGATTGAGATGGTTAGCAGTACACTAGGTGGGATCAAAAAAGTTACTTATCCTTCTAGCTAGCCAAAGGTGGAGCACATTGGAGACTTTTATTATATCCCATACAACGTCTGTTCCTGCTTGTCTTGGATAAGACGCGATTAGAAAAAATGATTTTGTAAGAGGTGCCTCTTTTTTCTTTTGAGCCAGTACAATGTCATGGTTCAAATGAGGGGATGAGGCGAGGTGTTATTGTAATGCCAAATTGACAAAAACAAGCA
This sequence comes from Thereva nobilitata, assembly GCA_963855945.1. Lineage (NCBI taxonomy): Eukaryota > Metazoa > Arthropoda > Insecta > Diptera > Therevidae > Thereva > Thereva nobilitata. The sequence goes on from OY979698.1 coordinate 17,174,570, forward strand.
AATTAAAAAAAGAAAGAAAATACATAAATACAAATGAAGAGCTTTTTTTACGAGCTATGTCTCCAAAAAGTATATTTATATTTTACAATCTCACCTTGCCTCATTTCATGTTGGAAATTTCACTGTCTCAAAAAAACTAAGAAATGTCTCTCCGCTACGTATTTACAATCACACCTCGCCTCATTTATCTTGATACACGCTCATATACCAGTAGGACATTATTTTTGAACCGGGACATTTCAAAAAATTGAGACCCAGTACAATTTACCATCGTGTAAGGGACAAATGTACTGCCTGATGTAAGTCCGGATCAACTCTAGTACTTTCATCTTCGTGGAGACGAACAAGCGAGAAACACTCGTTGTCTTGATGCGTTGTCGACTCTAGACAAAGCCAACCAGCGCACATTAAGCAACTATACGTTCTGGAAGAAAATAGCTTTCCAAACTACGGGCCAGGGCACTGATAAGCTTCCTAAACTTCACAGTCGATTAAACAACCTTAGCTTACTAAGTGAGCCGGGTTTTGTTCAATTACCGAAGTCAAGCAGCATTGGCCCAGTTAATACTTAAATGGGGGACTGGGAATATCGTGTGCCCTCGACTCGCGAAGTGCGTACTGTGGATTCGCTTTTTCGTGCGCAAAAGATCATCAGGTGTCCATATTCATGGTGATATGAGTATTGTTTGTGGACCTACAATAAATGAGTCAAACACAGTCAAGGCAGTAAAGCCATTCAACATCAGCAAATCCAAAAAAAATTTAAAGCAATCTCCTTACACGAGTTGAAAAGTGATGTCTGATGTTTTCTGAGACCAAAAAGGATTATGGGTTGTGCAACAACAATTACAGCTGAAACGTGTACTGCCAAACGCTCACACCACACTGACTCGTGCAATTCAGAATCAATGGCGCTATCCAAAATTTTCGTCCAACATGATAACGTCGTCCTCATATCACTGGCCGAACCAATTAGAAGATTTGAGATTTTTGTTAGAAACTTTTTGATAACCCATCGTATCGTGCCAAACTTGAACCTAGCGACTATTTCGTCAGGTTTAATACCTCTGACCATACACGAGCAACCCAGTAGTCCAAATTGTCCGATCAAGCCTAAAACTTACCGTTTATGAGGAAACTCGGATCGACTCATGGTGTAGAGCAAAACGAGTTGGATTTTTAATAACTCCAAAATCCATGAGGCTGAGCTGAGCATCAAGCCATTTATTGGCTTGCTCTTATGTGAGGAAACCTGGAAGCGAATAGCGCCGGGCCATCTACTGAACTCGCCGTATGTATGCAATTACCGATCCAACTTTAAGCCTGAAGAATGAAAGTTTCAATAAAAGATCCACAATGAAAAAGCTGTATGCCCCGGCTTCACCGAGCTCAGTTCAATAATGTTTAGTTCAATCCACATAAGTGGCTTCCCCGGGTAAAGTCCAGTTCATGTTCAGCTCGTGCTTGAAATTGTTGTTGCTTTTTCGCCAGAAGTCAGAAATGCAAAAGCCCACTGGAATGGCATTCCACTATTCCAGATTTTTTACTCTCTTTTGAGCGAGCTTTTACGTCCAACTTCAGTTCGATGTTCAGTTGGGCGAACTGAGGTCTTATTTATCTTCAGTTCAATATGTGAAAATATATGGGAACTGAGGTCTGAACTGAAGTTCAGTTCGCCAATTTGCTCGAACTTGTGCAGTTCGGCCGGTGAAGCCGCGGCATTAAGCTGCAAGCTATCAAAATTAGGAACATAGAATTTATGTACAATCATTCACATACGTAAAGGGTGCAAGGTGCAGGCTTCAAATGAAGCTGAAGTTCATAAATGACACAGACCGACTGGAATAGACTGACTAGGCCAGTCAAATTAGATTTTTTCGTGCCAACCGAGCCATCCGAAAAGTAAAATATGGGTAAAATATGAAAAATTCCGTAGAATTTGATGAACTACTTTTGGCACTCGTAGGCCTTTGGGAAAGTTTCCAAAATGGCGTCAAAAGTGGGCCAAAAACAGATGTTCGCGCTTAAAAAAAAACTACACATTGTACAAAAAAAAGGTTTAAATAAAGTTTGTAGATATTTTTCATACTAATAAAATGACACCAGTTTGATGTCAATACACAAACAAATAAAGGAGTTATTGCAAAAAAACCGCTAAAAAACACGTTTTTTTTAAATTCTCATATCTTTTACCAAAAAAAAACGATTTTGTAATGAAACTCGTGGAAAGTGTAGCCCTTGGGGAGTGCAATAAAACGTTTTTGTAAATTTGCAAAATAATAAATAATTTTTCAAAATACGGGTTTTTCGAAAAAAAGACCTTTGTTGTCGAATTCGATTAGCTCATTGCCATCAACACCTACAGAAATGTTTTTGCGCTCAAAATGTTCTGGAAGAGTTGTGCTAATAGTTGTGTTTTGTGCGCACATTGCTACTTCATTGGAAACATGCGAAAAGATGGCCGGAAAAACGATAAAAACAATCTTGCCCACATAATTCGATTATTTGCTCACGAAATTCGATTAATTGCCTATCGATAGGCAAAACAAAAATATATATTTTACGACCATCATAGAAAACTAACCCCTATCGATAGGCAATTAATAGAATTTCGTGAGCAAAATAGTTTTTTTCATTTGGTGTCATTTTATTAGTATGAAAAATATCTACAAACTTTATTTAAACCTTTTTTTTGTACAATGTGTAGTTTTTTTTAAACGCGAAAATCTGTTTTTGGCCCCTCTTTTGACGCCATTTTGGAAACTTTCCCAAAGGCCTACGAGTGCCAAAAGTAGTTCATCAAATTCTACGGAATTTTTCATATTTTACCCATATTTTACTTTTCGGATGGCTCGGTTGGCAAAAAAACGAGGTTTTTTCGATATTTTGACTGGCCTAGACTGGGGCTTTAGGTTCGATCGTGAACGGCTCTCTAATTTTGAACTCGGGCCAATGGACTCGAGGTAAATAGTCTCAGCCCGTTTGGATCACTCGTGTATCCGAGGTCTTTTAGACTTCAGATATGCTTCGTACGATACTACTAGGTCGAGAAACACCTAAATACAAAATTCAACGTGAACGCGTTGCTCCACTCTTCAACCAGCTTGTTGCATTCATACCATCACTGCACTTCCTTCTTCGTTATTCAATGTTTGACCTAAAAATTATTCGACAGAAATTTCTCTCAACAAAAAACAAAATCCTCTTCTCTATGTGTTTGCATTCCATTACGTCAAACGATTCCAGAAACATCACTATTCGCTTAAATTCCCAATTCAAATACGAATGAACATATTTAAAAAAAATAAAATAAAAATAAAATAGAAGAAAAAAAGGAAAAAAAAGTTTAATCATTGCAAAGGATAATCAGGATGATGTTTAAAGGGAAAATCCCTTCAAGTGAAAGCCCTTCTCCTGCAGGCACAAGAGCCATAAAATCCCACTAGAATTCCAATTGAGATGCTCTTCACGGGGAGAAAATCAATAAACGAAAGATATCTCACCTAAACCAACATCTTAAGGATATCTCTCAGGAGATACCTTTTCAACATGTCGCATTTGTCTTGTCTCTCAGGACACTCTCGGGGTATACAGCTAGAGCTCCACACTGGAAAATCGAAAGGTAACCGAATGTGGCACGGCTGTGGGCTGGTTTGGTCCCCGAGTGTTGAGCTGCTGATGATGATTCCACACATATTCTCCTGGCTTCGTCCTTTTTTTTTTGTTGTTGTTGTATTATTATTGTTGCGATACATACCTACATACCTGCCCGGCTGCTGGCGCTGATGATGATGTTTTCAAGTGTACTATCACGATGAGTTCCATTATCAAGAACTACTTAGTGTGAAAATATGAACTGACAATAGAAATCCGGCATCTTTCCCGCAGAAGAATGTAATGATTGCTTCGTCCCTATGCCCGCCCGATGGCTGCCGGGGCTGCTGTTCTCGCCTCTGTCGACCATAAAACAACTATGAAAACTCCTTTTTTTGTTGCGGATAAGACAGGAGGTGGACGGTGGGAGGTGGAGCAACAGAAATTCCTCCCTTGAGGGAATCCACTTACGTACAATAAAGGCGCAAACACTATAGATGCCGGTTCGGGGGCGACTTACCCCTGTTACATAACTCGTTTTGTGTGCCATGGGTATTAGTCCCACATATTCGCATCCTCTTTAGACGACGACGCATACATCCCCGTGTATATCTACATACTTATAATTTTTTTTCCGTGCTGATATCATAACGAAATTTAACTCCCCAAACTTTTCTCAAATGTCGGGGAAGCTTTGATTGATGAAAGCAAATATCGCTGATGTTTTTTTTTCTGTGCTGTTCGTCTTTGTTCTCGCCCATACATCAAATTCTTGAAATTCAATTTCCTAGGGATGACAAAGGCGTTTTTTTTGTATGTACTTCTACTTCTTCTCTACATCAGAGCAGAGGCAGCCGAAGCACAGTCAAAAATTTTTGTGTGTGATTCTCTCTGTTGTGAATGGCGCATCTAATTTTAGAAAAGCTTTCAACGAAACGTTCTAGCCTTAAACAAAAACAAAAAGAGCAGAAGATCGCAGGCAAAAGGAGAGCTCCGCAGGAGAATGGATATCCTTTCTTCCGCTTCAATATATATAGAGCGAGAGACAAGGCGGTATATGGTGTGTGGTGGTCGGTCTATGATTGATAGAAGTTTGTCCATAAAACAAGAAACTGAGACTGAGTTTGAACGCTTGTTATGGCCTCAATTGCTAAAAGATTGATTATAGCGCTTCCAGGCTCCATTCTAAATTTTTCGGGGCCAAGAGAAAGTCGGGGGATGGATGACTTTTCTTTGCTTTGTTTTTTCATTCGATATCAAAAAAAAAGGGGAGAGCAAAGATTTAGTGGATGTCAAGTGTAAAAAGTCGTCTATGTTCAAGCTTTTTGTAATTATTGGTGTGATTTGAGTTTTTTTTGGAAGATGATTGCTCCGAAGTGTGCTACCCTTATATACCCTTGAAGGTAGAGTTGTAGAACACTGTACTTTCATATAACCGGAAGATCTCAGGTTTCAATTCACGGAGGTAATCTCAAATTTCAAGTATGCACCGGCGACATCTGAAATTGAATTTTTTGTTGTTTACATCTTGGTTGACTCAGCTGTCTTTTACTGCCAAGGATTTTTGATGAAAATCAATCACAACACAATGCTTGAGTAATATCGGCAGTCTGCCTACTGATTTTTGGATTACACTTTTCTGTTTGACCCGTGATTAACAACAAGAACCTACTCCTCGGCATGGTGGGTCAGTGAAAGAAAAACTGAAGAGGAGACTAGTTCTCCACTCTTCCGATCTTCTATAGGTGGTAGTAGTTTAGAGCGCAGTGTCTGCTAATTTAGCCAAATAATGTCCTGACATCCTTTCTTCTGAAGCATGTTTATCCTCGCCCCTCAGTGTTTTAAAAGTGTGCAAAATCTTCTTCACAAAAGAGTAAAGCAACAAAGAAATTAAAAAAAGGAACAATTCTGAATACTCTCAAGAAATATCATGACTGGGAAGCGATCCAGTCCGAAGAAAATAAAGATTTACGTGTCCCAAAAATATAATCATGACATTTGCGTTTAAAGTATTCGTATCATGGACAGTATTTTTTCTATTAAAATAGATAATAGAATTATTTCTATTAAAATAGATAATAGAAGATAAAGTAATTAATTACTTTATTAAAAAAAAGTGCGTGTCAGCTCCGACCGGAGACTGGAGTTTACTCCTTAAACGATTGACTTAAAATATATACAATAGGCAAAGGAAGTAAATGAACCCATATATTTATTTATATTGATTTGATAAAATGCATTACATCAATTTTATTTTCTACTTTTTAGACTATTATATGTCTTCCGCCATTTTTGTGGTGGCCGTCATATTAGATTTAAAAGCACGTCACAGAGATTACTGTATTATAATCGTCATGCCCATACTGAGGGGGTTGTCGAGAAAAAGGTAATCCACCATATTGAATTTGGAATGACGCCATACAACTAATTATATTCTACCTGTTATGCCCTGCCTTTTGTTACCCATGCCGGTGGCACGGGGAACACAATTGCAAAAATCGGCCGCCATTTTGGAACCGCCATCTTGATATTTTTACAAAATGGTCGGAGCGAACTATGCGTTTGTGCAAAATTTGAAGTTGATCGGTTATATACTCTGCTTTTTAGTCTAATATATGTAGATACTCTTTCGACATTTTGTCTTGGCCGCCATAAAGAATTTAATTGTTAATGCTAATTGTATTCTACCTGTCATACCCTTTCATTTGCTACCCATGTCGGGAGTCGGCGAACACAAATGCAAAAAACGGGCGCCATTTTGGAACCGCCATATTTATGTTTTTACGAAATGGTCACGTTGCATTTTCAAGCAAATTACCCATATGTGCAAAATTTGAACTTGATCGGTTAAATTTTCTATTTTTTAGTCTATTATATGTCTTCCTCCATTTTGTGTTGGCGCCATTTTGAATTTGGAATGACGCTACACCACTAATTGTATTCTACCTGCCATGCTCTTTCATTTGATACCTATGTCGGGGGTCGGGGAACACAAATGCAAAAATCGGCCGCCATTTTGGAACCGCCATCTTGATTTGTTTACAAAATGGCCAGATTGTTAAGCAAACTACGCATATGTGCAAAATTTGAACTTGATCGGTTAAATTTTCTACCTTTCAGTCTATTATATGTCTTCCGCCATTTTATGTTGGCGCCATTTTGAATTTGGAATGACGCTACACCACTAATTGTATTCTACCTGTCATGCCCTTTCCCCGGGTCGGCGAACACAAATGCAAAAACCGGCCGCCATTCTGGAACCGCCATCTTGATCTGTTTACAAAATGGCCAGATTGTAGTTCCACGCGAGCTTCACATATATGCAAAATTTGAAATTGATCGGTTATGTGGAAGTGGGTCAAGTAAATCAAGTAGAAGTTTTTTTTTGTTAACGGGTTTTTTTTGTTAACGCTTGATTTTTACTCCCCAACTATTTTTCATACCGTGCTCTATATATGAAACGTTTCTTAAGGAGTAAACTCCAAAAATGAACATTTCTAAAGATATTTACGCAAGAACGTTTCATGGAATTAGTGCAGTTCCCAATAGTAATAGTTTAAAAGTGTCCCAAATCATTCAATCTCCGTTTCAAGTGCTCAAAACTAAAGTTCAACAGTATTTTAGCTAGACACACTACTACAAAAAATTTGAATTCATTTTCAAACAGCAACATTTCTGGCTATTCTGGCGCAATTACATATTCCTAAAGCATTCCAATCAGTAGCAAATAGCGGTTTGAGTGTCCCAAAAATATAATTGTACAATTTCTACTTTATACACAAAAACAGAGAAGGTTTTAATCACAACATTTCAGACTAACTCTGGCAATTCTTTTTCGGAAATTATTATTGGATTTTAGGACTATTGTCCTGAGACATAGAACTAGAATGTTTTCGCTCACAGACGACAGAAGATCAATGACATAAGAAGCAAATTTTATGATTTTATTCTGGACAAAACTCAGAATTTAAAAGTTTTTCAGTTTCTATGTAGTATCTATCATTTCATGTAGCCTGATTTCTAGTGAAATCGATATAAAATGGCTGAAATGGTTGATGGCGTGAAGGGCATATACAAGACAAGGAGTAAGACCTTATTAAATCTATATTCCAAAATTCATTAACTCCTTGATCAAATTTAAACAAAAACACAGCGATCTCTAGTCCATCATTATCCCTAACAATCCTGATACTTCATTTCTTTTATCAAGAATCTCTGCTGCACGTTTTATAATCCCCTTTAAACACGTATTCCTCCTCTATCAGAAAGATCATTGCTACCGACTACATCACACCAAGCATTACTCCCCAACCCAATATCTCTTACATATATATACGTATATTCCCTTCCATACCATTCATTCTCAACTATATTTAATTTAATCCTCTTCAAGTTTTACATACGTTAAATATTTACACGTTGACATATTCCAATGAAATTCAATCTGCGTCCATTGATCTCAACTGATCATGGCAAAGACTGTGATTTCATAAGAAGCATCAAATATCCCCGCTGAGCGCAGGAAGCTTACAACGATCGACAGTACAACTCTAGCTTGGCTATAAAGGTAAAGGTTACGGAATACATTTCGCGGCTGATTTATATTTTATCACCAAATTTCCACAATTCGATCAGAGCGCATCGATCAATGACGACAGCAATGATCTTCTTCGAAAATCGCGATCGTTTTGGGTGAAAAATTGGAAAAGAAAAATTCCCTCTTTTTTTTATAGATCTTTTTTTGAAAAAAAAAAAAAAAAAAAAAAACTATTAGGAAACTATTTCGCAAATTTCAAACTAATCACGATCGCGTAATGCCCTCCGCTCTCTCTCTCGACTCGACAATCGACAAGAAGCCACATACTTGCTATAATACAAAAGTGATCGCATGGCTTGAGTCTTAAGTGCCATACTAACACTTTCGAGCACACAATTCTAGGTACCTGACGAGTCTGGGACTTAATTGATTACGCGCTGGTGCTACTGGCTGGGCTGCTACAGAGCCAGGTCAGGTGGCTACCAAGTGTCTGAACGACATTCCAGCGGTTAACTCGGTTGTTGCTAGGGCGACTCTTTAACTGGAGACACTATAGATGGGTGACCTCAGGAACCTCTCCATATTATCTAGATGCTAGCAGGCAATCGGTGTGCGGCGAACTTTTGAATCAAGTGTTGGTGGAAAAATCTCATTTTTTTTGTTGTTATTGAAACGCGATTTTGTTAAGAGTGATTAATACCCACATTTCAGTGTCATTATTTTTTTATAATATAAAAAAAAAATTATGTAAGAACGAGAATGTAAACAAACCGACACCGCGTCAGCTGAATTATATTTAACAAAAAAAAAGTCACCGTGATATTGGCGAAATGCCAAGAGGCACTTTTGATGATGTATAGTATCACAGAGACAGAATGTATACTGATGAACTAAGTTGCATCGGAAAAGCCATAATTTTTGATTCATTTAGCACCTTTTAAGCATTGATGTAGAGTGATCTTACACATGCTTGAGTTATTGCTTTTAGAAATATCGTAATTTTTAGAAAATATCGGAAATAAATTTATATTTCAAAGTTAACAATCAACAATCATTAAAAAAGTTTTCATTAAAAGTTTGTGAAAATATTGAATTTAGAATCGATCCGTACTTTCAGTTGTTTTTCGTAGCTCTCAATAAAGACAAATCAACGAAAAATCGCTTTAGTTTTTGGAAGGAAAAAACAGAGCACTGTACCCAAAAGTTCTGAATTGGATTTTAGCATGGAAATCTCAGCTCGTTGTCAAACGTTAACTAGGTAAATAACAAATCTGATGAAAGGTCCATGCAAAAACACCTCCTTAAATTAAGTTGATACCTTATATAGTCTATGGGTGAGAACATTCTAGTTTGCCATATCGTCGTGTTATCGTTCAATGTCTAGTAATACACTTTGTTCAAAGAATCTTGTTTTATTACCCTTTTATTACCTCTAGTAACAACCATGCGTTGTTCAGTGCATATAGATGGTCTAGAAAAGAGTTGTGTTATAAATTGGGCAATATGTAGATTCTCCCTTGATTTTTCATGGTCGACAGTTAAGGGCGTGTAGAAACCTTCAATGGACCTCTCAACTGAATTTTTATGACGTTTTGTTTTAGTACCCTTTTATTACCTCTACTAATAACTATGTGTTTTTCAATGAATATGTCAGGCCAAGAAAATAGTTGGGGCCTAAATCGGGTAATGCGTAGATTCTGTTTAGATATTTCCTGACCAGACGGGCAAATTTCAACAAACAAAGTGTAGACTGTGGTGGAATTGCTTTAAGAGACACCCAAAAGAATCGCCAGTGGATATTTTTTGTATAAACTCGTATCTGCATGTCATCTATATTAATAAAAGAAAGTTTCTGTATGTATGTATGTATGTGTGCGCTATAGCTGGCGCACCAGTCATTGCAGAGCTTCGAAATTTTGCATGAAGGTCCATGGGGGTCTTCCATGAAACACCGATTTTCGAAATTCAACATGGCCGCCGAAATATGACCGAAATTCAAAATGGCCACCCAAATATGAATTTGCAAATTGTGTTCCGATTCCAATGAAAGTGGATATCTAGGGGTTTTTAAGGTTGCAAATAACGAATGTATGATCAAAGCTTATAAATTCAAAATGGCCGCACCAATATGGCCAATGAGTTTGCCAAATGTATTTCGATTCCAATAAAAATCGATATCTGGGGGATTTTAAGGTAACACCCACAATTGTAGGGTAGAATCGAATACCGAGTACAATTTGCATTCGAGTCAGAATTCATGCTAACTGCAAGTTTATCTCAGTCGTGAATTCTTCTATGCATATAAACGCTTTACACATATTTATATTTTTCTGCCTAAATTAAGGAGAGTTTACCTAAAGGGTCGTTTACATTCCAAACGCTAAGTCGAAACGAAAATTGCAGCTCGTTTATCGCATAGAAGTTTGCGCTCTATTCACCAACGGGTGGAATCCATGTTCGTGTAACAAAGAGAGAATAGCATACAAATTGCTCTGCGATAAAAGAGCTCCAATTTCCTTTTCCACTTTGCGTTTGGAATGTAAATGGGCCTTTATAAATTGAATTTACATGCCATAAGTATTTGAAATCTATCCCAAGCGGAAATCGAGTAATGAAAACTAAGGCTAAGGCAGGTCGCAGGTGTAAGACAACCTTTGTAGAAAGTTATCAGTAATAACAAAGCAAGGATTGGCGAATTTGGTCAAATTTTTTATCATTCTCTTGGCAAAGCTTAGGCGAAATAAAGCCAATTTTAGCATTAAAATTGCTTATAACTCCAAAAATAAAAGCCGTAGGATAAAAATTGTTCAGACATTATTGATAGGAAATTGTCCAAGCTTTCCAATTTTGCAAAAAAAAAAAATTAGTTAACTAGGTATTTTATGAAAAGGTGGTTTTAGTTGAAATTTTAGTTAAAAAAACGAAATTTTGACTTTGACGGCTCATTGTTCCCATAGAAACATTGTTTTTACCATCGTAGATAGGTGGAGCAATTCTGCGTTCATTGGTACCTTATTCATGAAAATTGGTCTAAGGGTTACAAAAATACAGGGTGATATGTAAAACTCTACCAAAAAAAATCAAAACGCCCTAGTGGCTAAACCGTTACGATCCCCCCCCTCCCCCAGGGATACGATTTTTTGTTCGTCTATCCATAAGTGCCGCTTTGTCAGTCTTCGTAGTACGCCCTGTATATGTCAAAAGAACTACTCATCGATTCTCAAGCAATGGAGTACTTTTGAACGAGTAAAAAGTACTCATTGAGTAATTTTCTTTCGATTCTACTCACGAGTATTTACTCGAGTACTTTTTTCCGATTTCGTACCCCTACACTCCGTACTCAGGCATTGTGTCAGCGCAATTTAAGCTCTTAATGTCACTAAATCTATCTGCAAATCTTACCACTGTTTTTTTTTTTAGATTCAAGCTAGACCATCCAATATGCCAGTCACAATACACCATTCCTCTCTTCTAAAATTCATTCAAGATCTATCCTATACTGCAGCTAATTACTTTTAGTGGCACAAAACCATTCACTAAAATATGTGTTATTAGCAAAAAACTAAATTCTTATAAATTATGCAAAATTTTTAATTTTTTCTTTTAAAAATACATAGTTGATTAGGTTAAACTTAATAAATCTGAATGGATATATGCCCCGAAAATAGTGAATAGATGCGAAATTTCCAAAGCCGTGTATCACACACACATAATACTAGGAAGTAAAAAAAAACTAGCAAAACTACTTTAGAAGATTGTTTCCATAAAAATCGTGTAGCAACGCCAAGTTTAAAACATAATAAAAAGAGGAAAGAAATTTTTTACATTTCCCAAAAAAAAATGTGTCGATTCACTTTCAATTTTTCGAAATTGATAAAAAAAATATAAAAAAAAGCCCAAAAAAAAAATGCTCAAAATACTTTACGTATTAAATATAAATTTTTTTTTAAAAAAGAATCTAAATATAACTCCTCAAAATGCCGATAATTTTTGAAGTTTTTTTTTCCAACTCCATAAAGCATTCGCGTTGTGACAAAATTCGCATAAATTAAACAATAATCAACCAAAAAAAAAAACGAAACAACAACAAAAAATATTGCATTCACCCAAAACCAGAATCATCCAAATTTCAAAAACCGCTTTCATACATCACACAGAAAGAGTTGTCGCAGGCGCCTTATTCAGAAATAATAATGTTAAGTATTTTTTTTTTGTATTATTTATTATTAATATTTTTTTTTTCATTTTTTTTTACTAACTAGAGAAGTGTTTCGCTGTCGCCCCAATGCTCCTCCAACCCCGCGCCGAATTTGACAATATAAAACCAGTTTTGGGCAGCACAGCGGCTGTCGGTGGTTCACTTTGGTCCGCGATGTGTAAATAAATGCTAATCTCTCCATTCTCGTATTCCTAATGGGGTTATCGACGTTGATAAATTGTACGAATTACGATTTATTCTCAAGATAAAAAAAAACAAAAAAAATAAATAAATAGATAACAACAACAACACGAACGGCGAAACACTAAATTTTTGAAAAGTGACTTTTTATCATACTTTTGGTGGCTACCATCTAATCTTTTTATTATATTGGGCCCAGACCGGAATCGTAGCTACAATCGGGGTGTGATCAGTCGTTGTCGATCGTATATATCGTGGATATCTCCACATCAAAAACGTATTTAAGGCCTGTCAGTTTATCCTTTAAGTAGGGTCACTGATCCTCTGCTAATCGGTCGGACTTTTTGTCTATTTTTTTTATCTCTTTGTTTTTCTCGCTATTTCGGTGGTTGATCGATAGAGAGATAAAGAGAAGAGGGGGTTCAATGGCGCACGATAAGAATACGTTTTAGTACTAGTACAATTGAATTGATTTATCGCAGCGATAAGGTCTAGAGTGCATAGCTTAGGGCGCACATATGACTAATTTCGTTAGCTAGAAGCGCTCCCAACAATAATAAAACAAAAAAAAGCGGTTTTATCTAGAAAAGAGAATTTTATCTAGATTTTCGCACTAATAGCAAATTACAATGTGCGCGTTGTTTCACTCTTGTTAAAGCACAACTACTTACAAATTAAAAAAAAACACCAAGCGTTTTCAATGTCATAAAGTCATAATTACGTAATTTTTAATATCCGCAATTCATTCGTGTTTCAGAGACAGCACAAAAAAAATTAAATAAAAAAAAAACTTTAGTCAACCCAGAAAAAAATTGTAGCCAAAAGTTTCGGCGAAACTCTGAAGAGCCATCGTCGAATGGCGGCGAATTCTCTATGCTTGTTTTTTTTCGTGTCTAATTTTCTAAAAACATAGATAGATACCCCCGAAACACGAAAGACAGATGTTCCATTGCTTTGCCATATAATATTTTTTTTCCGTGGTATTTTTTTTTAAGTTTTTGCCATACAGACAATTTGACGCTGATTGGCATATTTATGTGAGACGTTCGTTTATTACTATTAGAGCTTCGAGGGTTTAGTGTGTTCGAGACATTCTGTGAAATAGAGGGCCTCTTCTCTACTATATGTAAAATGTACACTACATCACCACATTTCAACTTTTGTTTCTATGCAACAATACCAAAAAAAAAACTCAGTCATCGTTTTACATCCGTTTCATGAAATTATCAAAAAGTTCAGGTAAAAATTGCTTCTCCCGAATGGGGTCGTACCTGAGTCTAGTATAGTTGTTATCGTATGCTGCTGGTCGGACCAAACAAAAAAAACGCTACAAAATTGTATGATTTCAAGGTAAAAATTGTGTGATTTTTTGTTTTATTAATTTTTTTGTTCCCCCATCAAATCCGATGCGTTTTGCAATCATATACAAAATTTTAATTGGAAAATGTTTTATATACACACATACATATATACAAAGTTTGATAAAGCTCCTCTATTGTATATTTCATGATTATATTCTCTACTCCAAGTCGGAAACATATTTCAGTGCAAACTCAAACCCCTTTTTTTCATTTAGAAGACAAAGCTCAATTGTAGTTGTGTGTAGTTTTTGTTTTTGTTTGTGTGTGTGTCAGGCCAGATGCATTTAATTAGATGGAATTTGTGTTCTGGGCTCGTGTATATTTATTATTTGTATATGGTGTAAGTAATTAGATCTCGTGTACCAAGCGCCCGATGTAATATAACCAGAGGCACGTGCAGTAGTCGCACAGGTCATGGACGTAATCAGATTCACGTACAAAGGAAGATATGAGGAAGAGAGATAAAATCTGGTCTTTTTTTAGGGTAGAGGGTTTTTGGGATAAATAGAAACTAATTTGATTACTTTTCGTGATATTTCATGCAGAAGAGAAGTTTTAACGAAATAATTGAAAATATTCAAGGTTTCTTTAAAAAAACCATGAGAACAATTGAATTTTTTATATTGCATCTCCTAGAAATTATTCCCTTTCGGCCCGTAAACATCAACGGAGGTTTTCAATATTTCAAATTAAGGATTATCTTAAGCCTCAATCTACCAATCGGATTTTGGGATCGCTCTTTTTCTCATATGAATTTCTTGCTCCCATTTTTATTTTAATGTTTTCTTTTATGTGGAAAAACCAAGCTAAGGAAACAACCTTTTGTACTACCAGTCGGTCAAGACGTTCACGCCATATTGCAACGTCTCGAACGGAAATGGTTCGGAAATACTGACTGCGGAAGATTATTCCACAATCGACCCCAGTGAAAATGTGCCGTGCGCATTTGTTCGCTATGCGTGCTAGCTGCGGGCGCCGTGCATGCTAGTGCGTACCTGATGCATGCTAGCTGCGGGTGAGTTTTATTTTTACTCGGAGAGTTGCTCTATATATGAACGAACTTCTAGACCGAAGTGTTCGCGAAAAAGAGGGACTATAGACTTTCGAGAAATGAGCTGAGCGTGTTAGTTTTGAGTTATCCGGAAAGGGTACGTAGATTGCGGCGGCGGCGACGGGAAAAACGTTTAAAATACACGGACCACCATATGTGCTAACATAAACGGCAGGCGGCGCGGAGAAATTGTCCCAATCGGTTTGGACATTAATGTGAGCGTAGCGTGCATTTGGGTTCCTTTCCACTCGTGCATTTTTACATATCGTATCTATCTCTTCTCTTCTAATTCCCGCTGGAGCTGCAACCTGGAGTAAATTTCTACTGCAAATTAAAGCTTTTCGTTTATGGTTGATATATGTAGATATCATTCTCGATAGAATATAAACTATTCACAATTTAGTTTATTTATGTTATCTCTCATTAAAAATGCTTTCGATATTGTAAAATAATATTGCGATACTATTGGCTGATAGCAATAACACAAGCTTTGCAGTCAAAAATCAGTTGTTTGCTTCCTTCGCATTGAAAATAGTTAGTGCCAATTTGCGCTAAAGCTCAGCAAAAGCTCACATCAGTATTCGAAACGTACCCTTAAGCTCAATCTCGGCGTAAAACTCACTCCAACATTGTAAACGGTAAAAGCTTTTCAAGTCACATAAAAAACTATTTCCTCGCTTCGTATTGTTGTAATTTGAAGGAAAAATGTCTCAGATTTTACATTCCAAGTAAGTATCACAGATTTTGATGTTTTACACATGGCTAATGAAAATTACTCCCCAAATCTTAAATTTTATGGGGGATTAGTTAGGTTGGTATTAATGAGAAAATTACAATTCAGGATACAATTCGTTGGCGTGTGTGTTACAGCAAACTGTCCTGAAAAACATCTTTTTTTTTGTAGTGAGGTAGGTCCAAAATATCGCGGCCATTGGCTTGGCCTACTCTACTATAGTGTTGGGTAGGACACGATTATAAAATGAGTTTATAAGAGGTGCCTCTTTTTTTTTCTTTTGAGTCAGTACAATGTCATACTTCAAGTGAGGCGATGTGCTATTGAAATGCTAAAATGACGAAAACAAGCAAATTAAAGAAAGAACACAATCCCACTTCGCCTAATTTCAAGTTGGAAATTTTGCTGCCGCAACAGAAGTACAAAATGTCTCTCCACTACGTAATTTACAATCACACCTCGCTTAATTTATCTAGATACACGCTCATATACCAGTAGGACATTATTTTTGAACCGGGACATTTCAAAAAATTGAGGCCTCAGTACAATTTACCATCGGGTAAATGTACTACCTCGTGTAATACCGGGGACAGACTAGAAACTTAATCTAGATTATGACGTCAGAATGACGCAGAACCATCTAAAAGATATGGAAATTAAATGGAGTTTACGTCATTCTGATGTCATAATCTAGATTAAGGGTGCTAGTCTGTCGAGGGTATAAGTCCGGCTCAACTCTATTGTACTACACCCCTATACCTCATATTTGTAAGCCAGATCGCTGGAACAGATACAGCAGCCTGCGTAGTGGCTTGTCGGTTACACTTACGGTTGAAGCTTCTTGGGCTAACGACCGTAGTCCTGCCTTCGGTTTGTTCGGAAGGAGCTCACGAAAGCGAGCTCGGGCTTCCAATTCCTTGGCTTGGCCAGTGGGTTCAGAAACTTAGGACAGAGCGGCGGCTGTGTGGGTCTGCTTGTTGTCCGGGTAGGAGGGTAATTGCGGCTTTACCCTTTTTTCTTCTTCTGGGGTCCCTGCTCCGCTGGATGATTGGAATGTTCCCCCTAGATTATATGGGATCTGGTGGTGACAATTTTCTGGCGGGTCCTGAAACTTTGGGCAGAGCGACGGCTGTCTAGGACTGCTTCTTGACTTCCAGGCTTTAAGAATTCATTGTAAAACCATTGCTGTGAAGGGATGCATACATCATTACTTTCAGATACCAACTTGCGTATCTTTTTTACATTAATGTTCTAGGGAATAGTCCTTACTCTTACATCAGCACTACTAGTTATGGAAAAGCAATGATTTATCTTTTCTTTTAGTCGTAATTCTTAAGTTAGCAATCACCGCTTGGACTACCAGTCTGTCATATCGTTGGTAGCATGATGGTGCAATGTCTAGTAGTTAGCTTAGTTTGAAGAATCGAGTAGGTTTGAGGGCTGTAGGCATTGAGAATACCACGATCGATCCAATCTTTTGTGGTGAATATAAGATTACCGTGGAAGCATAGTTCGGCAATTTGATATATGTGTGCATTCTATCGCAAATCGTTGGTTAATCTGCACTGTATCCACTGACAAAGATGGAGAGGTGTGCAAAGTTTTATTGGAAATAACACCGAATTTCGTTTTGGAGGCATTGAATTCGATACGATTCTTGCGGTCCAAATATAGGATGAGTTCTTGTTGATCGAGTCGGACACAAGGCTGCGATCTTAGAGACAGGGTGTGGCATGCACTGGGGTGATAAACTTGACCCAGGGGTTTGGATTGCACGCCGTCCAATACAAAACATGAGTGAATGATCTTGATCCTTGTTCTTTAGAACTCAGTCAATACCAATAGATTCAAACTATAAGCCAACAAAGCAGGATGCCTACTCTAACAAAAGCCTTGGAGATGTGTAGAACAACCAGACCAAGGACACCAAATCGATGCATTCTCGTGTTCTTTTTTATCTAAAGCAGTATTGTTTGTCATTGGATTGGATTACGAACGACAGTATTTAAAGCCGTTGGTAGGATAGAGCAAAAAGTTTTGGCAGAGGCTTAGCCGAAGGTGAGACACAAATCGAATGTCCGAATTCGTGCGAATTCTGATTAAATTCCTACAATTTCATCAGAATTCGCACAAATTCTGATACAGTGTGCGAGCAGCCGAACACGTGGATTTTTTGACATCAACCTCTTTGAAGCATCTACATATACTTTTCGCCTCTCTTTCACCTCTTCCTTGTAGATCAAAGGAATTGTAGTGGATTTAGCAAAATTTTTTTTAATGAACGCTACCATGAACCAACATTTTTTGCTGCCAAAGATTGTACAGTTAACTTCTGAATCTGTTGTTAAATGAAGATTTGAGCTTCGTGATGGTGGATTTATAGGAATTTCGGGATACGTTGGATGGGATCGCTATAGAAGTACTACCCGTCGAGTTGCTCTTACGAAAGAGTTAATACATCTTCACTGAAATGGACAAAATCCATGTAATTTTCTCACAGGATCAATCGAGATCAGTTTTGTTCTTACTCTAAGGGCCTGTTTCACCACTTGCTGATTAAGCTCCTGATAGCCTATTCAGAACTTATCTGCAAGATAAACTACAAATTTTGGTTTCACAGGTCTTGGATAGAAATATCTTGCAGATAAAGTTGCTGGTAACTTATCAGCCGATTCTAGTGGCTGTTAAAAGTTTTATCTGGAAGATAGTAAAAAAATGTTGCAAGTAGGGGGAGTTTTAGAGCATTTTTTGGTATAATAATACTCCTCTTTAAGCATTTTACGTTAAAAATCGTAGACTGCGGTCACAAAAGGGTTCCAGACGGATTTATTTGAATTCTTAGAAGACGAATTTGATGAATATTACGAACATATTACGCGACCTCGTAGGAACCGAGTAATTTGCCCAAATTATTTTGAATCACTCGATTTTAGGATTTGATTCCGGCTTACCAATTTGGGGGGTGTGTTTTCGAAATGGCAAATTCAGCTATGGTTAGCTTGGGGAGGGTCCAAATATTCAAAAATTTCTGCCACTAGTATTTAACGGTTATTAGATTATTGGTATTTTTTTTTCAATTTTAACCCCTTTTTTACCCCCGCAACCCATCTATCTACAAAAGGGTCCATTCTCCGGGCTAGCGAGTGTGCATACGGGGCATTTTCATAAATGCAGGTTGCGTGCGCAACTGACTTATTCAGCAATGGAAGTGTGTTGCTGAATAAGTCAGTTGCGCACGCAACCTGCATTTATGAAAATGCCCACGTTCTTAACTGCGTATCACACTATGTATATACGAAATATCAGCTTTAACAAAATGACGTAGGTTTGGCGGGCCTGGGCTCTCGCGAACTATTACTCTACGACTATAGTGGAAATATTTGTTACTCCAACAATTTTTTGTGGTCATGAGAAGCATTTTTCTTAATAACGACAACTAAATATATTTATTTGATGCCGTATTTAACTAAAAAAATTTTGTAATATTGTGGTTGTGGTAACTAAAAATGTCTTTCAGTGATTTGATTTTCAGTAACTTTGCAATTCCACCTATGCAACGATTGCTTATAACTCTCTGATATTTTTTAACTGGGACTCCAAATTAAATCGTGGACATAGTTGCCAGATTGCCTTGATCATGTCATAAACAAACAATTTTTAATGACTCCCGTATTAAGCAAAGATTGAGTGACCCTGCTAAATTAAGTGGCAGATATATTTATTTGCCAGTTAGTTTATCAGGGAGTTTGATGGTGAAACTGAAAAAACATATCAGCAAGCTTTATCTGTTAGATACTGTTATAAGGCAGATAACTATCTGAAACTTTATCAGCAAGCGGTGAAACAGGCCCTAAGTGTAATATAGCACGATTTTGAAAAACATGGCCTTTTTGAGGTACCTTTCTACTATTATATTGCAGGAATACCTTTGTACCAATAAAATTTTTTGTTTTCGTGAAGCTCATTGAACATACAAACATTTTGGGAAAAGTAAAAAAAAACTCATCAATTTCATTTTATTATGTTTTAATCTCTAACTAAACTTCCATAATTTCTTAATATAAACTTTTCACAAAGAATAAAATGAAAGTTTTCAAATAAAATAAAGTGAAAAATGACTTCATACAGAAAAATTGTCCCCCATTTCGCTGCCATATCTCTATAAAGTTGTTAATTGCCAATTAAACTTGTTTTCCAATAGCCTCTACTAATCTACAATTATGTTGACTTCTCTTGATTGTTTTTTTTGTAAAAAGGTACTTGTATAAGACCCATTTCTCTTCAACAAATCTCTAAGAAGAAAAACTTTTCACTAAACCAAAAAAAAAAGAACTTGCATTACTCTGCACAAAATGGCCTTGTCCCCGATTATTAAATTTCACTTAAATTGCACAATTTTCCTGTTTTCAATTCTCAATCCTATTTCAAAACTGTGCGCGCGCACATTAAACCGATATTTATATGCCCACTTTTAATTTCATTTTAATTTCGAAAGGGCAGGAGTCCGTCCAAAGCAGGTGATATAATTTGTATTTTTTCAGTTATTTTTTTTTGTTGGGGAGGAGGTAGGGAGGGAGGTAGAGAGAATTAAAAAGATTAACTTGAACAGAAAAAAATTAAAAAAAAGAAAAACAGAAAAGAAGAAGTAAAGTAAGAAGAAAAGAGTTATGCATAAATTATGCAAGAGTATGGATATGTAGCCAACAAGTTGGTAGTATAAAAAAGCCATTATTAAGCGCACCTCCAAAGAGTGGTGAGCACACACCCAAAATCATAATGCTTTAATAATAATGATAACAACCAAAAAAAAAAATTGAGAAGAAGTAAAAAGCTAATGACATTATGTTGAGTTTTTAATCAGTAATTTTCAATTAAGCTGTCAGCCCCCGACTAGGGATAAGCTTATCAGGGAATATTTTGGGCTTGTGGATATATACTCTCCTCCATCAGCAGCAGCTACAGCAGAAATCGTTTGTCTGTAATATGATTAATTTTCCAGGTATAAAAGCGATTACCTGAGAGTTTCATTCGGGGCGAAAAAGCATCAGAGCGACAAAGCTTATATAACCATCTACCGGCATGGCACACACCAACTCTGTCTCCCCTTGGCCCTCCGCCACCCGTTTTTGCTGGAAGAAGAGGAGCATTTGGATGTTGGCCATGACCCATATGACCTCTCCACACCCTTGCACTCTCGTGTCTGACCAAAGTGCATCCACCCACACTTTCCACTTGGTGTAGTTATCAGCACAGAAAGCTGCCCATCCCAAAATAAAAAGAAAACCCAAAACGTATTCTATATAGTGCTGCTCTGCTCTGCTCTCTGTCCTCCTCCTGCTGCTGCACAGAGATAGGCACGGAAATTACTCGATGCAAATTGGTAACTGCACTACTGGAAAATGCAATTTTGTGTTCCCTCCCCCGCGCCGTTCGATTTTCCTCCCGTGGTTCGCTTTTCAGAGTTGTTCCCTCTCGCATATGGGGGGATTTGCATTTTTTCGAACTTTCATGAAGATTGTAGGTAACAGAAAAAAGGTGGTTGGTCGGTGGTGTGGTGGCTCTGACTGGCTTCTCTGGGCCTTTGTCCACACAAGGGCAAAAGCTCAGTTGAGAATGCAAAAATTCTAACCGCGAATTGAATTTGCGAATATGGCCGGGGTTAGGGGCAGGGTTTTCTTCTGGGCAGCAGTAGTAGTTGTGGTTAAACAGGGTGCTCTCTCAGAGCTCTACGTTTGGGCTGCATACTTTGAAAAATAAAAGCTATGAGCTAGCAAATGCAGCCAGGCTCTTGCAAGCTGCTGAGAAAGTCAGGCAGTAACATGCCATGAGGAGAATGAGGAGGAGGGCGAGGAGGAGGAGGATGAGGAGTAGAAGAACGAGGAGGAGGAGTATGAGGAGTAGAAGAACGAGGAGGAAAAGGCTGCGGAGGGCCGGTGTAGGGTGAGGAACGCGGTTAATATCATAATCGGCATTCACACTTACACGGGCACAGCGCCAATTCCAGTTTTGCATACGCCAGGTTAGACCTGAACCAAAAAGTAACAAACAAAAAAAACAACAGCAACAACTACCTCTAAACCCAGGTAGAAGTCAAGGCAGAAACGAAAAGAAGGCAATAAGATAAAAAAATTTATATATATATATATATATAATGGTACCCACCTTCGCGAGTGGCTCGCAAAACGCAAAAAGAAAAACTTCTTTTGCACCCAGTGTGTGCCTATGCTGTGCTGCCGTTGTGTTGGGATTCGGATCGGATGCAGATGGCGGCTGATGTCAAGGCTGTGCTGCAGCCAGCAAACTTCTTTTTAAAATATAATTTCTATGTCTTCTCTGTCCCAAAAGGTATAAGGAAACTGTATCAAAAAATCTCAAATTCACTTCTTCACTTTGTTGTAACTTTTCTTTCGTATTCTTTGGATCTTTTTAAACGACACTTTTCACACTTGTTTGGGTTTGGTAACACCAATCAGAATCTCGCACCATGTGTTATCGACTGGCGGCCGCGACTGCACTTTCTAGCATTTACTAACACCTGACCTGAGTCTACACGGGGGCACCAGGAATGTTTCCTCTTGCGCTTCTGTTTCGGTTTCGGCCGTTTTTCCTGAACAAAGCCAACCTCGATTTGCACTGATTGTATATTGGAGGAGAACGTCTGAATATTGCGAACAGGTATAGAGCGGCGCTGTAGAAGCGATATATTTTCTATCTATCCACCACTATTCCAAAAAAAAATGCAAACGAACAAAAAAAAACTGCACTCTACACTAGAAGACCGCGGTGCAGCTAACCCCGAAGCAAATCAGTTATTAACACGGAAGCAACTCGATTCCCTGTGATTCGAAATGCACACGCAACTGTCACACTGGTGGTCGGACTAAAGCTTAGTATGGAGTAATTACTAGGGAAAAAAAGTGCAGAGCCGAGCCGATCGAGAGTCTGTTGAAAACACAGCAGAACAGAACGGGTTTATCCCACCTCGCACACACCGCCACAGTGACTAATCCCACAGGAGGAGAACAGGAAAAAAAATATATAACACACAACTCACACGGGTTTACACGGAAATTCACCGGCCAAGAAGCGGCACGACTGTACTCAGGAATCGCTTAGCGTCGAGTGCAGCCGCTTCTGAGCGGCACCAAGAGCAGCACCGACAGAAGAAGGAAAACTTTGCGGGACACGGACGGGATTCAACAGCCCAACACGATACGCAACGCAACGGAAATCCACTCTTCTTTGTGTGCCGCGCCAAACCGCCGTTGACTTACATGTGGTGGAGCTTTTGCATCGTGTCTTTACATCGTCCAGGGAACACGGCGAGCAGCGAAAGCTTTAGCGCACACACAAGCCAACACACCTGCTGCCAGCGAGTCTGCATGAGAATCGCGCGAGCCGCTAGCCAGCAGCCGAGCGCACACAGCCACCGGCCGAGGGGTTCCCGTGCGAAATATCAGATTTGGATGCAGCTTTTTACAGCGAATTTCTTCAAGTGTTCGTGTAGTGGGGTCGGCCGCACTGACAAAGAACTTCGCCCGCTTTTTGCCCGACTTCCAAGTAATCCACTTTTGCACGACGACGTGTTCCGACGCGTTCTGACGTGCTGTAATGGGGTTGCATGTGGTTGTTGACGGCGGCGGCTCAGCTGGGAGGCAGTTCGCACAAGAGCTTTCCTGGTGCAGCTTGCTTTGCTTTTTGTGAGTGCGGCGAGGATGTGTGCGTGCGTCATCTGAGCGGCGGAAAAGCTTCGCAAATCTGGTCAAAACGGAATCCAATAAATCTCTGCCAAATGCAAAAATGCCAGCTTTGTGCAGTTGCAGTGCTGAGTAGTGTTGCCGCGCTGCTCGGAAAGTGAGTGTTGTGAAGTTAAAAGATTTTGATTCAGTGCTGGAGCTTCCGTGAAAGTTTTTATCTTAATTTCGAAATTTGGTGAAATACAACCTTTGAAAGTTTTCGGTAAATAAAACAGAATAATTAATAGTATAATTGTCGTTCACTCGAGGTGAAATATTACCAAGGTGTAGAGAAGACTGATTCAATTTCAATGGCCCAACAAATTCCAAGGAATTTGCTCTGTAACCAGGGATGCATCCGCAGCCTTCAATGAGCA
This sequence comes from Thereva nobilitata, assembly GCA_963855945.1. Classification (NCBI taxonomy): domain Eukaryota; kingdom Metazoa; phylum Arthropoda; class Insecta; order Diptera; family Therevidae; genus Thereva; species Thereva nobilitata. The sequence goes on from OY979698.1 coordinate 17,198,358, forward strand.
ACAACATGGTTGGCCATAACAAACTAATGTATAGGGTCGCGCATAAAACGTTATGATTTAATTAGTGAATAAATTTTTTGTTTACGTATTTTTTTTCTTTTTTTTTTCAGAATTAACTTTGAAAAATTTGGGAAATTTATGATGGAAAGACTCAGCACAGAACAAAGAACTAAAGTGGTTCAATTTTATTTTGAAAGTCAGCATTCGATTATTCAGACATAAAGATCGTATCGAAATTTCTTTCATATCGCGTTTTTCTGATGTTAACTGTCCGACGCGGTGTTCGCCTGATTTTTTTGCTTTGGGACTACCTAAAGGGTAAGGTGTATGCCAATAAGCCAAGAACCATCCCACAGCTTAAGGTCAATATCCGAGAAGAATTGAGGGCGCTGGGACCTGAAATTCTGGTAACCTTCTAAAGCTATCCTGCACGAACCTAGCTAGAGCTATAGCTATGTATACGGGACACTGGGCAATAGGAGACCATGCATCTAGAATGGGCATCCCATTCAACACATCACACCATAGCTGCAAGGATCCAGATGAAAAAGAAACTGTTATGCACTTCGTACGCAAATATCCGGAAGTAGCCAGGGCCAGGCACAATTCATTAACAGCCACGTGCTGAGTGAGGTTGAAGACCTAGCAACAGAACATCCAAAGAACTTGATACAGTTCTTGAATGCTACAAAGTGGATATTAAAAACGTAACAAGTCATGAGAATGAGTGGTATCAAAACGGCCTTAATTAGAGGTCAGCACAGAGTATCTGGGCCTCCTCACTTTAACCAACCAACCATGTTGTTTCTGACCAAAACATAGTACAGCAACTCTACGAGGGTGTAATGGTCGTTGGTGTATCAATTGAGGATTTATGCTGTAATATTGTCTATAAGTGCTGGAATCGTTGCTGGAGCATTGGTGTAGACTTTACCTTTAACGTAGCTCTAAAGAAAAAGTCGAATGGTGTTAGATCTCAAGATCTCTGCGCCCAATTGAAGTGTCAATTTCGAGAAATTACAAGTCCAGGAAATTTTTCGCAGAATAGAGTCATTGTTTCACAAGCTGTGTGACAGGTAGCGCTGACCTTCTGAAAATAGATATCGTCTACAGCCAAAGCATGAATTTCAGACCAATAGCAGTGCATCAATATCGTTCAGTAACGCAATTCATTCAGTGTAACGGTCGAGTCAGCAGCAAGATATGGTCCGAGCCTAAATACTGCACTAAACTGTTACTCGTTGTGATTGGAAGGGTTGTGCGACTATTTCTCTTGGGTCTTCGGTGCTACAGTTTTGCTTGTCTACGTACTCAGACAGATGAAAATTAGCCTTATAACGCTCAGAATAGTTTTGGCTAAATAGTCCTGACCTTGCTCATGTATCCCAATCAGAAAAATATATTGTCGACAGTTCAAAGGGCTTCCCCTGAGCTCTCAGTCTTTCACATAAAAAAACAAAAAAAAAAAAATGTACAGCGCTGTGCTGTGCGTGATCTTCTGGCTTCAATTCTAGTGTTAACTGCAACTTATGTACATAAGCATGCAGGCCGAGATCTTTATGCAAAAATGCGGTGTAAAGTGGCTTGTGATATCTCCAATTCCTTTGATCGTTTCGAAATGGACAAACCTCCGTTTCCAGTCCGAAAACGAAATCTTTTAGGGTTTTGAATCCATACTCGGAAGAACGCATTGTAATATCTTTGCAAAGGGAATTCAAACTAAACAAACACCCTACAAAACACATTTATTTCATTTGTCTAAATAAATATTCACAAAAAATCTGAGCATTTAATTCAAACCTTCATTACGGCATAAAAGTGTCAACGACAAAGCTGACAACACTAATCCAAAAAGATAAAAATAAAAAGCTTCACTTGGAATTGATTAAAATTCTGCCTCCGACATTCGCTGCGCTGCAAAACTTTAAATGCAGTTTCTGTAGAAAAAAAACACGCGATCTTCTTTCAGCGAATTAAGCGCAGCTTTATGGCCAACTGCAAATTGAAAGCTCCGAAGTTTCTCAGGTCAGCGACCGGCTTTTATGTTCTTCTCCGAAAATAGATTAACAAAAGTTCTGGCAAAGCGCATCCATTGAGCTTTTTGGTATAAGCTTTTTATAGTAGTGAAGATTTAAACCTTTTTAAGAAAGCTTTTGCTAGTTTTGTACAGTATACGCCGGATAAATTGGATGGACTTTGAAAAATTTGATATATTGGGTAAAGCTTTTGAATTAATGGTTTACCAAATTTGGCAAAAATATTATAAATCGTGCCGGAAAAATTTGTAATTTTCTCGAAAACGGTTGATTATTCGATAAAAAGTGTCATATACTAAATTATAGCTGAGGTAATTTGCTACCAAATGTGTATAGAAGTTTGTTTCGTTGGAGTCATCGTTTACGAAATATCAGTCATTAAAACTTATAGCGATTGCATTTTTTTTTGGTATAATCGCGTAAAATAACATCCGCGTTCTTTTGAAGCGTTCTATCTCCTGAACGGTGGGGTCTTACGAACCGATTTTGTCATAAAAAGGATCATTGTAATTCGTTGGAAGTCGATTGCTCCACAAATATCGAGCCCTTTTGGGGTAACGTAGACTAGTCATGATTACTATGTAGTAAAACCGATTTTTAAGAAGAGAGAGAGGGGGGGAGGGGGTGAGTATGTAGTAAAATCAGTCTTACTACATGTTGAAACATGACTAGTCTACGTCGCCCCTTTAGCTCTGAAATGTCTAGCTGTAAAGCGAAGGGCTGTCTGAGTAGACTTCTACGAGACATACTCATGTTCAGAAGAAAAGAAAAGCAAGCTTAGAAGATAAGTGCCGCTAATGTCCTTTCGGCATTTTTTTTCCAGGGGAAAGAGGAGCCATCATAACACCTGGAGATAAACAAGGACATATCAATGAAGTTCTGAAAAGCACGATAGCAAATCCTTCATAATAGGCAAATGGGCGCACGACTACTATGACAGAGGTCCGTGATTCACCCAGCGTCTTAGTTCTTTCTTTTGTCTATCAACTTTTTCAAGACCAATCAAACAAAAAGTTAATTGATTGATAAACCTTTAAATAACAGCATGTACTCCCATAAAAAGCAGAACATTTGCTCCACGGCATTAAAAATTTTCATTCCCCTCTCAAAATTTAATTACACGATGACGCTCGGCTCTACAAAATTTTTCAACTACGCGCATTATAGTCATGCTAAGGATCTATACACAATTCGGATAGCCATTGATTAATTATTAGTATGGCCACTTAAGCAGAATAACATGGCCATTAAAATTGGCAATCTCGTCAAGGGTTTTATTGCTCGTATTGCGAACATAAATGTTTTGAAAACCGACCAGCGACGAATCATCGTAAAAAAATTAAGGAATAAGGAGACCAGAAAAGACCTGGAAGTCGTTTTTATTGCCGGATCGGGGCGGGAGGGAAGGACAACGATTGTTGATAAACAGGAAGAACATAAAAAAAATATTCCTCGACCTTTTCCTTAATGTTACCAATACATAAAGCGATTGGGATCTGGAATAGCTTTGGTAGAAGACGGAGTCGTTTTATTGGGACAGGTTTAAGTGTAAGTGCATGAAAATTTCCTTGTGATTTTTATTATTTGTTTTGCAGATTTGGGTTTGTTTTAGGGAATTTAAATTTTTTTGTTTTAAAACTAAGAAAATAAAAAAATAAATTAATTAAACTTACAAAAAAGTCTCCGGACGATGGAAAAGAAGAATTCTTGGAAGTAGTTGAACGGGAACTAGAGCAATACAGTAGGCCTGGAGCATGATGAATTTTCGTCATAATTACGTGAATGTTTCGAGGCTATTATAGAGATGGCAGCGGGTAAGAACTTGGTCGTTGCAAGTACATACTAGATTTGCACGTAAAGAAATCTACTAAGCCACCTGGATATCTCCTGATGCAGCCACTCGGAATCAAATAGACCATGTGTTGATAGACCGCCGCCATCTTGCGGGGGTGCTAATGGTTCGAACGTACTACTGTGCCAATATCGACTCGGATCACTATCTTGTTAGTATGGTGCTTTCAGAGCGCATTGTAACGTAGAAAAGCTTAGTATCAGCGAATTAGGCTCGAATCCGCGTAGCTACACTACGCAATGAAAAGGCCAGAAACACCTACGGCAAAGGCTAAGTGAGCTAAGAGTAACTTCTGGAGACGAGAAGTTGGACACGCGTTAAAAATACTGTCATTAGTACTGCTGACTGCATTTTAGGCTGAAGTCGTAGAGATTGGATTGGTTCGATGATGAATGCCAGCTGGCGATTGAACGTAAGAATCATGGAGAATATACAAGGAGACAAAACTCTTATGGGGAAAATGACAGGAAATGGATGGGTAGAAGAAACTAAACTTCTAGTTCATTTTTGGCCACAGATGTCACCTTTGTCCGATGTACCCCACATGAATTTGATAAAAATTCATTGGAAACATCAAAAATTGATTAATTACGAATAATCGCATTGATATAAAATCGAATTTAGAAGCTGGTAAACAGCTGTAAGCTGCTAAACGTAAAATATATTAGTAATAAACGAACTTTACCATGAACCGGATAAATACAATCGGCCATGTTTTTTGGGGTGCATTTGACTGCAGCGCCACCAATAAACAAACGAAAATTGACAACACGGAGTTTTGTCTCCTTGTATAGCCTCCATGGTAAGAATGCTGCATACCGAGCAATAAAGCAGTTTCAGAGGACAGGGGCACGCGAAGAGCTCAGAAGAGAAGAAAAGAGAGTTCATAGAAGGAAAAACGAAGCCTGGGAGAAAAATCGCCTTTCTGGACTAGAACAGTACAGAGGGTGAAAACCACACCAGGCGCGGTTGTTCTACTGAAGAGTTCGCGGTATGATGCAATCCACATCACGCCGCACATACTGCAAGGATAAAGAGGTTAGGTAACCTGATCAGGCCGACGGGTCCCCAGGGGGCTTACCTGGCTTCGGAATAAGAACAAGCTTTTGAAGCTTCCATTGTTCATGGAACACTCCTTCCGTCAGGCACGCTGTGAATACTTGGGCGAACTCACCTGGTGCCACATTGGCTGCCAGCTTCACTGCTTTGTTCGGTATATTGTCCAGCCCAGGGGCTTTTCCAACGGCAATCCTCTTTGCGGCTTTTACAATTTCTTCCTCCGTTACGTCTGGGATGTCTGCGTCATCCACGTTTACTGCAAGGCAGGAATGGACCCCATTCGGTGGAAACAGGGTCCGTACTATGTCTTGCAGTATTACAGGACAAGCAATGACTAAGGAACGCTTACCCTTAATCGATGACATGACTACCCTGTCAGCACTTCGCCCTCACAAGGACTACTATGTATCTGCTTCCTTGCACAGATTCTTAAAGTGCTCCGTTTTACTCCTTCGGATGGCATTTTTAAGCCCACTGCTAGCCTTCCTGTATTCCATATGGAGTTCCTCGAATTCTGGCCGTTGCCGCATTTTAGACATAGCTCTTTCCTGTCCTTGGTGCTGGTGCAATTCTTTGCTATATGCCCGAACTCCTAGCACTTGTAGCATCTCCTCGGTGCTGTCCGCTCCCTCTTTCGATAGACAACCGATCCTTTGGGGACCTGTTCCCCTCTTAGCACTTTTTTCGCTAGTTTTACCGTCATATTTATGGTGGCCGTTTGGGCGTCTCGGCCCCCATATGCTTTCTTCAGTCCGATGCTGAGCTCCTGCACTTGCAGCAGCCCTAGCTGATTCAGCACCTCCTCTTTGGAAGTGATCTCGCCCAGGTCCCTGATCTCGATCGCTACCCGGTTGCTGCTTGCCCTTACCTGCGCTGTCTCTCCTAGCGAGGATTTATTCTTCTGTTGGAGATCAACCGTTTTGACTTCTCTCTTATTCAGCTCCCTTTTGTGTCCGCCTGATGCGTATGACCTCTTCCCCAAGGTTAGTTAAGGAAGTGTCCGTTGTGACCTACCTCAGGCTCTCCGCGTAGGATATCTCGCTTGCCTTGGTTGCAGATGGAGTCTCCGCGGAGCGGCTTTAATAAGGAGGGCCTACACTACACCAAGCGATTCATGAATTAATTTTACAAGTTGGGAAGCAGTATTGGCGCAAAATTGGATCATCGCCTCCTCGTAGTGCCCCCCGCATAACCAACTAACTACGGTTGTACTGAGCACACTCTTCAAAGCCTAAGAAGCCAAGATGTAAAGCCAGCGGGTCGAGGGATGCTTGGCAGTGGCTAGTTTTTTGCACTGTCGTTTAACTATCTCCTCTGGGCATTGGGCGCACCCGGTCAGTCTTATTCTGATATGGAGGCTTTGTCAGAATGGACCTATCCTTTCCTAGCGTACTCATGGGACTTTTATGACCCAATTACATTGCATACATAGGACCACAACCGGCTATTGGGGCAATCACCAGTTTGATGAAGGGGCCTTGACGATCGGACCTGGATGAACACACCGAAATCTGATGATTCGTGTGTGCATTGGCCAACTCTAAGCGAGTAGGTATTGGGCGGTTTAGCGTGGGAAAAAAACCTGTCTGAAGTTCCTGTGAACGTGAAGTCACTTAACCCAGCTAAAGAATTGTTGGGGTGCAGTAGAAAGGATGTCAGGTCACTTATTGATTTGACGTCAGGACATATGGTAAGATCTATAGGGTGTGCTAGCGAGGGAGATCCAAACTCCGCTGGGCGGATGGTGTATACTAGGATACCCAGAGCTTAAGGATGACAATCTGTATGACATCGGCTTTGAATCAGAATCGGCTAGGTGAACGAGAGGCCAGGACTGTATCCCGGTTGTAGAGCCGTTGTTAAAGTAAATAAAAAAATTAAAATTTATTAAAAAAAATTTCCACTCTTATGGATCCAGGAGCAACTTTTGCGATCACAGTCTGGTGCTAATGAACTGGAAACTTTTGTTTATCGCTTCCATGTTTAAGGATAAGAAATATTTTTCCCTATACAGGAAGGAACAACAAAAAAAACTGGGGAAAAAGGATTTTCAAGGCTCTCACACAGGCACGAAACCATGATATCGGGAGTTTATTTAAAAAAAGAAAAATCTTAAATAAAAAAAAAACTCTGCTCCATTTGCTGTGCCCGAAAAGGGATTTTTGCTTGAATAAAAAAAAATCGATTCAAATTTTTTTTTTACATCCCAGAGCAAAAGCATCCTTTTCTGACTGAGATGATATTTTTAAAGGGAAGACAAAAAGCAGAAAGGAGAAAGAGACTCCTTTTATATATGAACTTTTATTTTATAATAGGAAATTTGAAATTCGTTTTTTTTCTCTCTCTCTTTCTCTCTCTGAATTTGTTTTTTTTTTAAATTGGAGAGATGTTTGAGTTATGGAGGAAGGATACGTGAATATATCGAGAGGTTGGATATCGGATTTTTGTTTATGTCGAATTCTTTCCACACACAAAAAAAAACACTTTTTTTTATGATGGTGTAATGGTGCAGTAATATCGAAACGATATATAGATGGATGAGACTTTCATTTCCAAACGGTACGAACAGGATTTGATGGGTAAAGATATTGTGGATATTTTTCGGGAAGCTCTTATAAAGTGTAGGAAGCATGTGGGTTTAGTATCGTATTACTTTTAGAAATCCATTTTTTTTTGTTTTTGGGAGTTTATAAAAACAGGAGTTTGTCTCCATCTTTAAAATCTTTTAAAACAGTCGCATCCTTTTGCTAGTTCAGTAATGTGAACTATAAATATTCCAGATAAGGCAAAAGATTGGTCTGAATTTAAATAATCTAGAAGTTATGAAATCCTTTTTGTGTGCAAGATGTAATACATACAGTTCAGAAGATGCCTCTTTCATAGAGTAAAATGTTGAGCAGAAAGATCTAGTGAGGAGGTCTGTGATGTATATGGGAGAAGTCGCAAGACGATGAAGAATCATGTCGCTTATAAGTATCGAACCCCACAACCTTTGAGACGGTAGTCGGACGAAAGTCAATGTTCATAATGTAAATCGCCTGAGTTACTCAAATGGCACCAATGTCAATGGCACAGACTTCTTTGCAGCCCGAGTAAAAATAAAACTCGCCAGCACCTAGCATGCAACAGGCACGGACTAGCCTGAATGGCGCCCGCAACTAGCACGTATGGCGAACAAATGCGCATGGCACATTTTTACTCAGGAGACACCAATAATCTATAATTATAGACCATCCTAAAAGAGTCCCCGATGGTGCAGGACAGCGAGCTTACCGCCTTGTCCTATTTATTACTTCTCATCCAACGCGATACTCCGTCGAAGCGAATTTCTTCTTCTTCTTTACAGAGATATTTTTAAGAAATTTTCAGAACTGCACAAAATTATGTATAATGCGTTTTGCTCAAAAGCCATAAGCCCGCATTACTTTTTTTTAATATTTCTTAATTATCAGATATTTATTTATTTTTTTTTCAGTTTTACATTTTTTTTATTTCTTTTTTCTTCAATTTTATTATTTGTTTTTATTTAAAAGTTTTTTTTTCACTGTTTTGATTTGATTTGTTTGTTCCTGATTACCACTTTCTTCTTGGTTTTGAAGCATATTAAAACACTTTTCTTTTTTAAACTCACACACTTTAAGATTAAGTTGAAAATCGAAAAATCGAGAAAAATATCTTTTGAATAACGATCCTATTACTAACTTATTTAAAAATGCACTGGTGCATGGTGGTCTCCCGCACTGGCACCAGCAAATTACTTTGCTTAGGCATGGGGAAAGGGAAAATTTGTGAGTCGCGCAGAGAAAGGCAGACATAAGCTGGCGCCAACGAATTTTATTGCTCTCCTGTACACAAACAAGGAAGTTGCGTACACCGTATACGTATATAATACAGATAATTACAGCCATCCCAGTAGGAAAAAATCGCTTCGAAAAGTCTTTTACAGCGCTTTATTGAAGCAATAAAGCGCTTACACTCCATAAGAAGCTTCATGTTATTTTAACATTGCATGTCCGCAGAGCTCAGCACTTTATTATGTTTCGTAAAAAAGCTTTTAAAGTGATCTGCTGCGATTGTGCTGAGGTACCCCTGTTGTAGGAAGCAGCAGAAAGCTCTTACTGCTTTATATTTGCTCCGCAGCAAAGCACTTGCATTTTTTCCTACTGGGATGGTACAATAATACACGGTAGGGTCATAAGGAAAAGCTCTGTTTCCATCTTGGAAAGCTTTTACACTTTTTACATTAGAAAAGATCTGAGTAATGTCACGGGAAAGCTTTTTTCCTTTGTCAGAAAAGATATCTGAGTGACGTCACGGCGCCCTTTTGAGCTTACCCTGTAATTATTATACCATGGATACAGTGATATATCGTATACCCACGGTATACAGAAACAAAGGTAATGTAAAAGAGACGAAAGCTTCGAAAGCTTTACAAAACGTCTGACGTCACTTGCAGCACTACAAATGGACAGGCGGGTCACCCAGTGACGTCAGCACAAAAGCCCTCGAAGCTTTCATCTTTTACATTACCTTATATCTGTATACCGTGGCGTATACCTATAATACAAATAGATACAGGAATACAGAGGAAGTGTTCGGTATCTATGATATATTTAAATTAGAGTGGAAAAATTTTAGTCATCATCAATTTCAACTGCACAGACTATGGTTTCAGAACTGCACAAGTTGCTTTTCGAACTGCACAACTTGTGTAGAGCTGCACGTTAAAAATATATCTGCTTCTTTAACGGCTCTACAACCGGGGTCCGGTCCTGGCCTCTCGCAACTGTTCTCTCCACTGGTCCCGATTCTGAGCCGATGTCATCCAGTTTGGCATACCTATGCTTTGAGCGTCCTGGTCTACGCCATCCTTCCAGCGGAGGTTGGGTCTCCCTCGCTGTTGCACTCCATAAGTCTTGCCTCTCGGAAATTCGGACCACTGTTTAGTCAGGGCTTACTTCCTATGTCAATTTCCTACCCCAAGACAAACCAGTAAAGAGAACTGTCTGGCATTATGAAAGGGCATTTGCCTGGGGTTTATCCGTTTTTTTCCATTCGTCTGACTGGGACTTGTGTTTCCGTAGCAAAAACGTCACCTCTGGCGTTGTGCGTGTGAGGGAAGTCAAACCATTTGATAGCAAGTTGAGAAGTAAAGTCATTATGACAACCGCTGCCAGAAAAAAACATCTGGTGCTTGATAACGTCCATGGAGAAGAATTTTACCTCATTCACTCCCCATTCCCTTATGCCCAAAGGGGAAGTGATAACAGACAGCATATCTAAGGCCGAATTACTGGCATCTCTGTTTTCATAAGAATTCACTGGCGACCTTTTAGTGTGAATTAATGCCCCCATTCACACACAGGCCGCCGGCAGGCCCTGACCTGAAGGATTCTCGCCTTGAGGGCAAGTATCACCACACACTCATCGGCCGCACGCAGGCCGTGGCCTGCAGTCTACGAAAACTGACAAAAATCTTTATGTGTGTGGGCATTTATCGTCAGTCCGTGCCTTAAGATCTGAACTTCTATTCAGTCTGAAGTTTTCTTTGAGGCCAGGAGTGAAAAAAGTGCAATCAGCCGGAATTTATTTCTGGTTTGATAGATGTGCATAGAAATAATTCCTGTTCGCCTGTGTCTCTGTGGGGAATCATAAAGATGGCCTGCACGTCACGGCCTGTCAGGCAGTTGCCTCAAGTCGTCTTCCTCGTTTAGACTAAGTAATGTGTGGCCTTCTTCGGGCCGTGCCTGCCGGCGGCCTATGTGTAAATGGAGCCTTTACAGACCAAAGTTTGCATCGATTTGGTGAGTCTGGTTTGGTTATCCTAGATATCTCTAGAGCTTTTGACAAAGCATGGCATTCAGCTGTTTTAACTAAACTCCAAGTTGTTGGTATTGACTGACTTCTACAGAACTTTATTGAGAGTTTTCTATATATCTACCGGTGTCCCCCAGGAGTCATGTCTGTCACCTGCTCTACTCCTAATTTTTATAAACGATCTAGTCGCAATCCCCGTCAACCCACTTTATTACAGCTTTGCTCTTTTTATGTGAAATTTCAAGCTTAGGAGTAACCCTTTATGCTACACGTCCGTACTCGACATTGTGCAATGTCGAGCAGTAACCTGGGCTCAAAGGAAGGAACAGGGGCCAGGAAAGTTTAATAAGAGTATGGATGATGCTAAACGAGGAGGCGATGGACCAAAGTTATGAAAATTGCATAACTGTAACAAAAATCAAAACAACAAAATTTGTAACGGGGCTTCGATTTCGCAACGTCGATATCCTCAATAGCAACGGGCCGTGCCAGAGACGGAACCGTAAAGTGAGTAAAGTCGGCGAGATGCGACTTCTCGAATGCTGATGACGGTACCCTGCACTACTCCGACGCCTTCGCTGGATATAATGCAAAACAAACACGTGCCAGATCTTATCTTGCCGATCGTGGACTTATGTCAGACTCAACAGGGACATTTATTTATTTATTTTGGTAAGTTTACACATTGAACTCATTTAAATGCAGGTTTCACAGTGACCAACGACATGACGGACCAGTAGTAGAAAGAGAGATTCCTGAGCTTAGAACTGTCGAGAAAAAAACTCAAGTCGATGGAATCGTGTCGCCTAGGTGGAGTCACTCGAGCCAGTTCTGCCTTAGCAATGGTTCTCGTTCGATTAACGAAGTCAAGCAGCATTGTGTACGATTAGTACTTAGATGGGGGACCGCTTGCAAAACACCGCGAGCCGTCGGAACTTTTGTATAGTATAGGAGGAAAGGGGATTCGTAAAAGTATGGTTCTATTTAGAGCCCCTCGAAAGACTTTATTTTTATTATTGGTATTGGTGTAGAAGATACAGGGTGGCTTATAATATTGAATTAACTCAGAAAAGTAGTCTAATCGCTAAGCTTCTTTGAAACACATTAAAACTGAATAAGTCCTACAACAAAAATCGATTAGAAAAGATTCAGTCCACCAAACCTGACCTTGACCATGCACATAGAATCCACTTCAGCCCAAACTAAGCAACTTAACACCACCACCCACAATTCAAAATGATAAATGAATGCCCCATAATTCTCTCAACCAAAGCCGCAAAGATAAATTTTTTATCCCCACAAAATTAATGGCCACAATTTCGGTTAAAAAAAAATTCAATCCTTGGCCAAAAAATCGCCACTTTCCACTCTGTTCCTCGTTTTTTAATAATCACAGCCAATTCTAATCTTTCACAGTTGATCACACTAATCGGAAGGGATAAGCTCTATCTATATATTTCCCCACATCCAAGGACAGTGGCCAGCAGTAGTAGTAGTCTCCCGTTTGGTCCTTTCCAGAAACACTGAAAAACAAAAAAATATCGTCTATTTTTTTTTTTGATTCTATCAGTATCCATAACCAAAACCGTCCACAGTTTTTGGGGCTCTGGGAAAAAGGGGGGACTTTTACAAGGATATGCCATAAACTCAATTTTTTTTCGGTTGATTTATAGCGGAAAGGAGCCTTAAATGCAACACTTGAAGGAGATAAAACGAGTGGTCCTGGCTGCTCATAACATTTTATTAACGCTTCAACAGGGGTTCAGCAGGATTTCACAGGGATGAAGGAGAGGACTAAAGAATAATGTCTTCGTGGGCCCAGCTCCTTCCCTCAACTTGTAAATTGTACAACTCCCCGCACACACACAGGGGAGACGCAAAAAAAATTGTTTTTAAATTTTTATTTTAGAAGTTAAAACAGCAAAAAAAAGTTCCTTGGGAATTTAAATAGAGCCAGGACCTGCGGGCTGAGATGTGATTCATATCCTCACATCCGTTGGCAAATTCAGTTTAAAAAAAGCTAAATTGGAATTTATTAGTCCAGGACACTCCGCACCTTCCCCTGGCCAAAAGGGAAACTTTTATTTTTATCTTTTTTATTTTTTTTATTTTTTTTTTTGTAAATCCTTATCAGTGGACGAGTTCATGGGGGACGTCGGAACTTTTGTAATAATATGAATTTATGATGGCCTATGGGAAAAGTTTGACATGATTTTTCCTCCTTGTTAAGTTGTGACAGTTGTTTAGGAACACTTCAAAATTGATAATGCTTGATTTTTTTTTGTTCGCTGGGGTTAATGTGTACTTCACTTTATAATTTTGTTCAGCTGTGGGCGAGTGAGAATTAGAAGCTTGAATAATTTGGCAATGAATGGCCTAGTCTCAGACTATATGTGCTGGACACTGAACGGCGTAAATGAGTCAGAAATTTTGGACCTAGAAATTGCACACCCATGTCTTATTCAAATCACAACGCTTAGCTATCCTACTAAGAATACTGCGTGGGATGCCACAAGGCTGTCGCTTGTTACCCTTACTATTCTTAATTATTATCAATAAGAGCTGAAGCAGAAATTCAAAGGGGTTTATTCAAATAATTATTCAGAAAGGACCTAAGAGCACTGGAAGCCTGCTTCTGAAGGATAGCCTTGGAAAGTGAAAAGAGTCGAGATTCTTATGCTTCTGCTTTTGAACTGGAGAGCTCCTTCCGCGGATTAGGAACTAGTTGCGGGTTCTCCTATCAATTTTGCATGCAAATTGATAACGTGATAACAAGACTAATTAGAAAAGTTTGTAATTGATGATCTGTAGAATATCCAAAAAGGCCTTCGTTCAAATCGGGTGTAAGGATTAGTAGTATAGCTATAGGGGTATGGGGTCACGTATTTAACAATATTGCGCAATCGAGCTTTTTGTTGGTGCACCGGTGTTGATGTGACGCCAATGTTGGTGTACCAGTGTTGGTGTTGCTGTAACACCAATGTTGGTGCACCGGTGTTGGTGTGACGCCAGTGTTGGTGCACCAGTTACATGACACCCAACACCGGTGCACCAACATTGGAATGACACCCAAACCGGTCCCCCAAAATTGGCGTCACACCAACACCGGTGCACCATCATTGGCGTCACACTAACACCGGTGCACCAACATTGGTTTCACACCAACACCGGTGCACCAACATTGGCGTCACACCAACACCGGTGCACCAACATTGGCATGACACCCAAACCAACATTGACGTCATACCAACACCAACACCGGTGCACCAACATTGGCATGACACCCAAACCGGTCCCCCAAAATTGGCGTCACACCAACACCGGTGAACCATCATTGGCGTCACACTAACACCGGTGCACCAACATTGGTTTCACACCAACACCGGTGCACCAACATTGGCGTCACTCCAACACCGGTGCACCAACATTGGCATGACACCCAAACCGGTGCACCAACATTGGCGTTACACCAACACCGGTGCACCAACAAAAAGCTCGATTACGCAATATTGTGAAATAGTGGCCCCATACTCTTATAGATATACTACTAGTATTATGCAGTTTTAGAACAGACCGTAATGCCGTCCGTTAGTTTGTTCGGAGTAATTTTAGATGCCATGGTGATCATTCGTTGGCTGTCCTACACATTTCACTCACTTTGTTGATTTTGTTAATAAAATTGTTTAGTTGTTGGCTCTCCTAGTCTGTAATTCCCCTGAAGAGGTGAAGTAAAATTAGTTTCAAATGAAGATATTATTTATTACCAAACATTTTATTCTATTGAGGCATAGAACCCCACTTTTACTTTTTTTCCATTAACAACCTGTAGAAATCCCTTCGTGATTATATCAAATCCCACCTTACTAATAGAGACTAATGCTCCGACAACCTACACACGACTAACTACTAACCTATTTCATTGCTTAATACACCCTAACTATATAACAAAATGTCCCTTCTATTACCACCCTTCTCAGAGAAAGAGAGAGAGAGAAAATAAAAGAACATCCCCCAAAATACACTACCTACAATAACTCCTCTCATTATAAATCAATTTTTATTTTCGAAATCTCATCTAAATTCCCAAAAGTTTATAGACTAAACATTTTTTTCTAGCCACATACACCGCCCCACCCCCGCCCCACTTACACAAAAGAAATGATAACAAATCTGTGTGAGGGCGAGTGCAAACCCCTTTTTCCCTGTGTGGTATAGTATCATAATGGTTTTGCTATAAAACTTTTCTCTCCAAGTTGACTACAGGTGGTTTTTGTGGCACAAAAGTGTTAAAGAGAGTGATTTAACACCCGAACGATAACGAATTTCAGATTTTTAACTTAAGATAAGGAGCAACAAGGGTTCATTCTTTTGGCTCCTTAAGGCAATTTTTCCTTTTGGATTTTTTCTTCTATTTTATGATTTTTTTTTCGGTAAAAATATACACAAAGAATTCATTCGGAAATTATATGGATTAGGAGTGGGATAGAAGTGTATGTATGTATGTAAAATTTATGGTCAAGAAATTGTGTGCTGCATGAAAAGGCTCAAGAGATTGTATCAAATTTTGCATAATTTTTCGCTTTTCTAAAAGGTACTATAACCAATAAAACCTATTCCACACAAAACTAATTAAAACTACCTTTTCAATTGAATTTCTCATATCACAAAATACGTTCAAGAATTTCACAGTTAGAACCTCTTTTATTAGGTATGTTATCACATGATTAGTTTAGTTTCTCTCTCACATACATTCCCTACAAAGGAAACATCATCAACTACCCTGAATTGTAGGGGATGCAATCTGGAAATTTTTTTGGGAAAAATTCCGTTCCGCGGATGCACGTTATATATTCAAAAGGTGCATTAAGATTATCTATATTATCCTGAATAGATAAAATAAGTCTTCCATTGAAATTGCAGCGAGTGTGAGCTACTTTTGGAAGTTTTTGCTTTAAAAAGAAGTCGAGAAAAGCGGTTTGTTTAGTTGAGTGACTAAAGAAACTTGAAAAACCTGTGATTGACTGAAAGAAGATTCGGCGCTCACGAATCTTGTCACATGATTTCGATAAAACAATATTTAAGCGATGGGCAAAGCAGTGTACAAAAAGAGCATTTGGAAGTTTCTTTAACTCCAGCTTCACCCGCCTTAATTGAAGCTCCGTCATAGCAATTGTAACTTGGAACCACATGCGAAATTCTGCATAACATGAACTACATGTTCATGCAAACGAGCTGCTCTTCTATCATCGGAAATATTTTTAAAACTAATGAATGTTTCTTTCGTGTCACACCAGAGGAAGAAATGTATCTCAGAGTGGTTGACAACATACATCGACAGGAAATATCCGTGGTTTCATCACAAATAATTGCAAGAAACTCAAAATTTTGGATTTAAGAAGTAATTTTAATTTTTAGTAAGAATGCAGGAAATTTTTTGCTTATTTTGACAACAGGTAAGCCAATTCGCGCTATTGTATAATTTAATAGAAAAATGCCTAGTGCATGTTTTATTTTCACTTAAAATATGTAATATTGGTTTCGGTCTACCATTTTCAATTATGGATTTCTTTTCCATAAATGAACGCGAGCCAAAGGATTGCTGCAAAAAAATAGCCCATTATGCAAAAATGCTAACCATAAACATAAACATCACCATTTAATAAAGTAAAAACAAACTAAAAAAAATTAACATAAATAATATATAAATATTTTTCAGTTTATCCAATTTTATTTTAAACTTACTTTTTAAAACTACTTGCACTATTTTTATACGCTTTATATTAGCTTCACCTGTATGTATGTATGTATGTATGTATGTATGTGTGTATGTATGTATGTAGACAAATCTTGCAACTTGATTTTGACCCACTTCCATATAACCGATCAACTTCAAATTTTGCCCATATGTAAAGCTGGCGTGACAATGCAATCTGACCATTTTTTAAAAAAATCAAGACGGCGGTTCCAAGATGGCGGCCGAATTTTGCAATTGTGCTCCCCGACCCCCGACATGGGTATCAAATGAAAGAGTATTACAAGTACAATACAATTAGCTATGTGGCGTTATTCAAAATTCAAAATGGCGGACAACAAAAAATGGCGGACTACCATTTTCTTTACAACCCACTCGATATGGGTATCAAATGAAAGGAAATGACAAGTAGAATTCTGTTAGCTCTGTGGCGTCATTCAAAATTCAAAATGGCCGCCAACACAAAATGGCGGAATACCTTTTTCTTTACAACGCCCTCGGTATGGGTATCAAATGAAAGTGTACGACGAGTATAGTATAGTAAACTGTGTGACGTTCTTTTAAATCCAATATGGCGGTCACTACAAAATGGCGGAGGACATATAATAGACTAAAAAATAGAAAATAAAAAATATATAGTTTAAAAAAACTAAAAAATACGCTTTGATTTTAAAATGAACTAAAAAGTAAAAAATAATTTTGAATGTAAAGCGAAAATTTCCCGTAGGAAGAGAGTCCCACGCTGTTTTACATTTCGAAAGGTAGGTTGTTTCCATATTCTGGCTGGAGCAATAAAAACTTTACATTCAAAATTATTTTTTACTTTTTAGTTCATTTTAAAATCAAAGCGTATTTTTTAGTTTTTTTAAACTATATATTTTTAACTCACAAAACAAATCGCACCAACTCAATTGCAAGCAAAACAATTTTTTATTTATGTTAATTAATTAATTAATTACTCTAAAAATACTGCTTTTTACTATTTTCTACAATTAAGGCCGCGTTCCCATGGGCTGCATGCCGCACGGTAAAAGCTCGACTTCGGCTTGCCTCCGTGTAGTATTCGGAAATTTTCGTGAGGCTGCAAAAAGCTTGCCGCATGCCTGCATCTCCTCGTTCACATGGGTGCGTCTGCTGGTTGTCAAAAATCAGCTGTTTTGTGATTTTGAAAAAGTGAAAAAGTGAAATGGATTACTTTAAAATTAGAAAACAAATTTTGTTAATTAAATATAAAGAAAGACAAAGTGACAAAAAAAGAAAATATAGAAAATATGTCGCTAGAATTGTCAACTTGAAAGTTCGGTGATTTTGCAGCACGTTCACATGGGCTGCATGCAGCACGGCAAAAGCTCGAACTTGACAGTTCCGTGATTTTGCCGCATGGATAAGAGATTTTCTCTTTGCATGATTTTTGCAGCAATGCTGTGCAAGAGAGAGAACATGTGCCGAGACAGATATTTTTTCCTGGCCAATCAGAGAACATTAAGAGTTTTTGCCGTGCGGCATGCAGCCCATGTGAACGTGGCCTAAGTCATTAATTTCAAACCACATTGTACAAAATCATTTCCAGTTAGATTGCTCATAGAAATGAATTCCCTCCAATCTTATTAGAAAACTTCTCTCCGCTCTCACCCAACAAAAAATATACTCAAAACTTCGTATGGATGCAAAATCTGAATTTCTTCCCACATTGTTTCCTGCTTGGTCACAGGAACAAACGTTCGTTGTGTCTTCCATCTCCACTTCCTGTTGTAAACATGCTAAGGGCGACGGCGAAACTATTTTTCTCGGCCACGGCGAATGGCCCGACGAAATTAGTTGTGTGCACACTCTATGAGCGACGGCGACACAAATTAAAAACACACACCGGAATAATCATCTTGGACAGACGCATATACTACACACGCCCACAGGAACACACGAGAATAGCAACACAAATCCATGCCACAGCACTTATGCAACTTTGACAGGCGACGGCTACGAAATAGAAATTAGATTGATTCGGTAGCCACGCTCGGCGGCGTCGCCGTCGCAGTCGTCTGCAGATTGTGCGCCTTCATATATAAGCCGTGTGTTCTCTTCGTTTTTGACAGTCGCCGAGGAAAATAGTTTCGCCGTCGCCCTTAGCATGTTTACAGCATCCCTCTTCATCCACAAGCTCCCACCGAAGTGCGTTCCAACGGACAGTCAAGGGAAGCAATTCAAATTCTGCTTCTCGAAGTCCGCTGGCATGTTTCTTTGCGTTTTCGTATACGAATTCAGAGAGAAGAAGGAAAGAACTTTCGCTCATGGACATATTTTATGCTTCCATTTAATTGGTCATTTGGAGGCAATGAATTTATATCTAACAGTGGAGGCTAGAAAAAGCTGCAATAATACAAAGTTAATCTCAGAATGATAAAATAAAAAACGAAAGTTTTGTAAAAGAAAAGAATAATTTATTGATAAAATTTGAATTTTTATTTTTATTTCCTAAGAAATTGTAAGGGATGCAATGTATCCCTTGCTTCCAAAGACGCCACGCCACTGGTCATCGTTTCTTCCATCTTATGTCGACAGAGAACCTAGGGCATCGAGAAAGAACGTATGTCGATCTCCTCTGTCATCGACTGACTGATCATGCCTGCTCAGAAACTGGTTAAAACCATAGTTTATTTTGCTGCGATCCCAATCGAACCTTCGCACTGCATTTGGAATGGGTCTGTGTATATTCAGCGGGCAGCATCAAGCTGATGGTGACCTTAGTTGTCGTTACAGTCCTTCTTTCTTAACGGGACTTCTTTGCAGACACTGCGACCTATTTGGTGTACCTGTGCTAACCCTGTCATTAAAAACCTTCGAGGTTAAGGCTTTTGAAGTCGAAAATTCGATTAAGGATTCATAGCCCAAAATCTACTTGGGATTCAATTTTCTCCTCGCTTTAGCCTTACAATCGCACAGCAAGTGCTCCGCGCTATTTCGGGAGTTGGTCCGCAGAATTGACAGCTACAATCAACTACCAGACCTATTCTTCTTAAATATTGCAGTCCCTGTAGATCTGACAGGGAGACAGGCAAAAAGTGTAAGTAGTGGATTGGGTTCACTGTAACTTCCACCGGAATATGCTTGTCTAAAACCTTTCCCATAGTTTTCAGAAAGGAAGAGAGACGGTCGAGTGGATTGGATTTTGCGTCCTTGTATGACCTTCTCTCCGCTCTGGGAATAAAGATCACCCTAGCTTCTTTCCAACACCTCAGAATATGGATCAATATTGATCCCACGAGTTGCACGAGAAAGAACGGTCACCCATGGCTGAACTCTGCATTACCATGGGAAGGCTAAGTTAAACCGGAGGTCGCCTGGTATCCGGAGTCCATCGTTGGTAACACATTAACGCAGTACCATTCATCCCTTTATCGAGTATGTCCTTTCTAGATCCGAAATACTCAAATAAAAGACACACGGAATAGTCCCAACGAAGTACGGTACGCTCACACTCTTTTAGACTAAAGGGAGCAAAAGTAGACCTTTAAAAATTGAATAGGACTAAGAAAACGAAAGAAACCCATAAAGGGTTCCATTAGCATACTAAGTAGACCGGTTGTCATCCGATTACGTAAGTCAAGCAGCATTGGAAGTGGTTAGTACTTAGATGGGGGACCGCTGAGTTAAACGACACTCTCGTTTGGGATGGTCTATGCCGATGCGGGTGCATTTATAGATGCTCGTGCCTGTAGCGGGAGCGTGCATACCAATGTGGCAAGCGCATTTGCTGGCTATGCACGATAGTTGCGAGCGCGTATATGCTTTTCAAACAATTAACCAAATAAATTATTTTTACTCGGGAGAGGCAGCTTGATGACCCCTTACCTAATCACGCAGCAGTGCAGGGGTATCTTGAGCAGTGGCCCTCAGGCCACGTACGATCGGCCGTAGTGCGAGGGTGTCGTGTTCGGGTGATATTCGGACACAGCACAACCACTCCACCAGCTTCGTAAATAATACCTCGCGTCCTACCATTACAGGTATTATCCAAGCTGTTCCGTACAATTTAGTTCAGTAGATGCAGCACGATCGGATGACATTTTTCTGTATGCAGCTCCATTTTTTCTCCTGTTAGAAGTCTCGAGTAGTGCCGTTGTCCTTACTGTAGTGACATAGAAAGGCTGACCTAATCATTGTCGAGCTAAAAAGATCTTGTTTTGGGCCTCCCTACGATTGACGGCGATCGCCGCCTCAATGAAAGACGATCTGTTGGCTGTTTTCTCTAGATGTAATTTAAAAAATGATCGTTCTGGCGATCACACACAGAAACACTTGAATGGCGCCATTTCTTACTGATCAACACCACTGATCTTTCTTATGTTAGACGAGGTTTTGTCCTGCATCGGCACTTTCCTACGATCACCACTTATTGCCCGTTAAACCACTAGCGGACGCTTTGCCTGAAGGCGCAAGTTACACATCGGTCGACCAGAATGGGCTAAATCAATTACCATTTGCTGACCATCTATGAGTGCTTTATACAAAGTTAGAAATTACTCAAAAGCTTAACTATAAGTAACTTGATGACAATATCAAACATCTCCATAGAACTCTTCTGCATTTTCTTGTAGTGCCTTAAAAATGTAAGACAAAACATAATGAAATTGCATACATTTCATATTTATATTGTTTGGTTTGGCTAATCCTACACCGCGCTGCTATCCTATTCAAAAATTTCCACCGTAACAAAAAGTAAAGACAGGAAAGCAAAGGAAAACTAAAAATCATGCAATATTCATCTGCAGGAGCTTCCTTCCAAATATGCAGTCACGTCTTCGTACTTAACAACTACATACATGTGGGATTTAAAAATTAATTTAGACAAATTGATTTAATCGACTTTAAAATTCTTTATTGGAAAAAGACACGATTTAGAAAATTCAACTTCACGGTACTACAGTTCAGAGAAGAGTGAGTTATTACATCGCGATTCTATTCTTTTAGAAAAATAACTGTCATCGTTGCTGTATTAATCCAGAGCAACGATGACACTTTTACAAAAATGCACATTATTCGAGACTACTAGTTGGACTACTATTTTCTACATTATTGTGTGGGGAAGGATAGTGTTCCCACAGATCGGCCACGCTACGGGTCATCGGCCCCCGATGACTCCTCGTCGTCTGGTCCCCATTCTCTCCACGGCTTCATATGGTCAGCAGACGATGTAGTTACGTTTGGGCCATCTTGGTGCCCCACCTTCTTCAGCTGATACCTATCGTTACCTATCTGCTTCACTACTTCATACGGACCCATAAACTTCGGAAAAAGCTTGGAGTTCGTGCTAAATTGCGTCTTCTTAACTGCTACAAGATCCTTTAACCTGTATTGATGAGCTGCCTTCCTACGTCTCAGCGAATAACGACGATTTTCATTTTGGATTTTGGCGATTTCCTGCTTAGCTTCATGACGAATCTGGTTTCGCTCCGTTAGGAAGTTGTCTACAATCGCGTCCTCTATGTGTCTTGCGAGTTCTACATCTTCAGGCTTACGCATGCGAACTCCTATGAGTAATTCGAAGGGTGTTTTGTTCGTGGCTCGACTGAGTGTTGAATTTAAAAACTGTTGTAGTTTATCGACGTGTTTATACCACTTTGTTGGGTCTTCACTTGCTAACTTTGATAGGGCGGCGATGATGGTTTGATTGAGCCGCTCTACTTGGCCATTACCGCGTGGCACTCCGGTTGTAACTAGGACATGGTGAATATTTCTCTCCGTACAATATACCTTGAAGGCCCCCGAGGTGAAAGCAGTTCCACGATCTGTAATAAACCTATGCGGGTTGCCAAACGTCGCACTTAGTGACTCTAACCTCCTCAATACTTCTTCGCTGGTTGTATCCTTGACTGGGAATAGCCAACAAAACTTACTGAATGCATCAATAGTTACGAGCAAATACTTATAATTCCTGGCGGTGGAAGCTAGTGGACCCAG
The DNA here is from genome assembly GCA_963855945.1 of Thereva nobilitata. NCBI lineage: Eukaryota > Metazoa > Arthropoda > Insecta > Diptera > Therevidae > Thereva > Thereva nobilitata. Next base: position 17,220,832 of record OY979698.1, read on the forward strand.
ATGATCGAGATGGAGAGTGTGTAGAGGTATGTCCAATTTTTCAATGGGGTTTAGAACGCCTTCCGCTTTTCCTGCCTTACGCGAGACTAAGATGCAGGGAACGCAATTCGCCAATACCTTATCAACCTGCTGCGCCATTTTTGGGAAGTAGTAATCCTGCTTCAACGTATGTACCACCTTCCGAGCGTTAACGTGTCCTTGATCGTGAACTGACTTGATCAAATCCCTTTGCAATCCTTTTGGAACCACCAACAAGAAATTCCCCTCCTCGAAGCGATACAGCATATCGTCGCGTAGGACGAATCCTTCGTACTGTTGACCAGATCTCAATATTTGTAGCAGCAATCGGCAATATTCGTCTTCATTTTGAACTGTTTTAATGCGGTGGATGAAGTCCTTTTCAACGATCTGTACAACTGGAAATCTGCTTAATGCATCTGCGTGAGCCATTCGCGCTCCTGTGCGATGATGTATCGTGCAATTGTACTCCTCTAAAACTAATGCCCATCTAGCGATCCTGGCACACAACTCCTTCTTCTTCATTGATTGTTGAAAAGCTTGGCAGTCCGTAAAGATTTTAAAGTTGATGCCTAACAAATAGTACCTTAGCCTAGACAAAGCCTTGACGATCGCGAGACACTCCAGCTCGTAGCTCGTGTAATTTTCCTCACAGGGCGTTGTTTTGAAACTCAGGAAAAAGACTGGGTGAAAATGAGCATCGGTATGTTTTTGAAGTAGAACAGCTCCGAGACCTTGCTTGCTGGCATCAGTATGTAGCTCGGTGATCAATTCCGGATTGAATAGTTTCAATACTGGTTCGTGGCAAAGGCAATTTTTTAGTTTTTCAAAGGCTTCGCGCTCAAGAGGGCTAAAGTTAAAGCGCTTATCTTTCTTTGTTAAGTTGCTTAACGGTCGGGCAATAGTGGCGTAGTTAGGAATAAACTTCCTGAAGAAACCTGTAAGTCCCAAGAAACTCCTTACGTCTTTCACTGACCTCGGCTCTGGAAATCTTGCTACAGCTTTCGTTTTGTCTTGAGAGGGCTTCACACTTCCGTTCTCTATGACGTGCCCTAAAAATTCGACCCTTCGTTTAAAGAGCTTGCATTTAGGCCATTTGATAACTAAACCATTCTTTTCAGCGACTTCTAACACTTCTCGTAGCTTATTCAGGTTTTCGACTTCATTTTCGGAAGGTATTATCAAATCGTCCATATAAACTAGCAGCACTTTCTCCCGAATCAACTTCTGGAACACGGTGTTGATAAATCTCTGGAACACGGCTGGAGAATTGCAGAGCCCAAATGGTGCTTTCAAAAATTCATACTGACCTTCCCACGTAATAAACGACGTATATTTTCGACTACCTTCAGCAACATCTACATGAAAAAATCCATTCTTTAAATCAAGAGTCGTAAAAACTTTCGCCTTATATAAGTCTTCAATAACTTCCTCTATTATAGGCAATGGATACCGATCTTTTATTACTTTCTGATTCAATTTCCGGAAATCCACGCAAAGACGGGGAGAACCATCTGCCTTCTTGACAAGAACAATAGGGCTTGTGAAATCGGATCTACTATGCTGGATAATGCCTTCTTTCAGCCATAGATTTACCTGGTCCTGCACAATCTGTCTCTCAACAGGGGGAATTCGTCTTGGCTTTTGATAGATAGGCGTCTCATCTTCCAAATGGATGGTCATTTCGATAGCCGACTTTTCAGTTTTCTGCGGTTTATAATTATCGATGATAGCTTTAACTTCTCCTTTCAGACTTGGGCTTGAAATTTCTTCTAGACTAGGACATTCAGTTTCTACAGTCAAAGCCATGACATCCATCTTGGAGATGAAACAATCTTCGACGTCCTCGTCGACCTTCTTTGTAATCTTAACTCCGTTCGAGGTTATAGTAACTGACGCGTCGCGAAGAATATCTCTACCAACTAAGAAGCTCCACCGAAGCAATCTATCAGGAACGACATGCATCCTGAGCCTAAACCTTTCACCGTCCAATTCAATTTCGGCCGAAGCAGAACGCATAGAGCGTTGTGTACTTTTCCCAAATCCTACCAAAGTTATACCAGGACCTTTGTCGGTAAACGATTCCTTAGCGGTTCTATACACCGACTCCTTGACGAGGGTTACTTCGCTACCCGTATCAAACAATCCAAGAAATTCCTGGTTTCCAACAGTTACATTTACCAATGGAGTTTCGATGAGATTAACCTCCGCACCTTTCTTGATTTCGTTGGAACCTCCGGGCTTAGGACAATTGGTCCTTATGTGGCCAAAGTCACCACATCGAAAACATCGCGATCCTTTTGCTTTATGTGGACAGGCCTGTGATGTGTGTGAAAGGGCACCGCAATTGGAACATCTTCCGGTTGACTTCTTACTAGACGGGGCCTTAGTCTGAAATGATCTGAACTTTTCTGGAGATTTAGAGGTAGCTTGTCCTTTCATTGTTTCATACGCTTTCAATTTGTTTTTCAAATCTGCGATGGTCGTGGCTTCGTACAAAAGTGCTTTATTATGACTGTTGTCTTGTATGCCGCGTATAATATACGCTACGATCGAAGCTTCGTCTAGCTTTCCCCTAGATGCCAATTGCTTCATGGCGTAGACGTATTCCAGGTAAGTCTCCTGTGGCGATTTTCGTCTCTCTTCTAATGCTTTGTGTAAGTCTAGAGCTGTAGTAACGGGAACGAATTCCTTTTTCAAAACCTCTTGCAGCTTGTCCCAACTATCACAATCGTCGTCACTCTCAATTGCCAGACGAGCAGCACCTTTCAAAAGCTTTCGAGCATACAAGTATTTTTGTATGGGGTTCCATTTGCACATAGTTGCAACTTGTCCGAATTCCTTTAACCACGTGACGACATCCTTTCCTCCTTCTCCATTGAATGTGACTAATGCTTCCTCGATGTCCTTAAACGAAAATGCGTTGTATTCCGTCGCCATACTTAGATGTCTTGCACTACCTGTATTGTTCTCGCTAACTTCAGACGAATTGGACGTTGCTCTTCCAATATCACCTTGCTCTATTTCAACTTCACTTGGCTTAGCCCCTTCGGAATTCGTATGACCTGGCTCAGTGCTATCGCTGTTGGGAGTATCGAAATCGTCGCCACTTTCACCTTCTCCTAACGTGTTATCTTCTAAACTTGTATCGTACCCTAACGCCTCATGCAACCGCTGAACAAGGTCAACTTTGGTTCGATAAGAAACGGATAACCCTCTCTCTTTCAGCAAATTTTGGAGTTGTTTTACAGTAAGTTGTCCCAATAGATCCATACGATCACATAAAATTTACGCCCACCTCTTCGAGGTTCCCAATAATTATATTTTTACGTTTATCCGTAACATTTAATTAAAACAAAGAAAAATTTTATAAATCCCAAAAATTAATAAGAAGAAAAATTTTTTTTTTTTTTTTTTTTATTTATTTTATTTCCTACTTCCTTTAATTATTATCAGCGCCCATTGTTTCATTCAAATAATTCGATAATAATTCATCACCTTAAATAAAATTTCTCAGACCATCAATAAATAATTACTATTCAATTCAAAATGATTATAGCCCTTATTTGCTCTACAATTAAATCCAAATTAAACTCTTGCCTTTAAATATGCTACTCTTTAACCAATAATAAAAATCTTACATGTGGTTTTCAACCATTCCATGTTACTGTTAGTTAACGGGACCTTTAACTGGTCAATGCGGGATTCCGTTTTTCATTCGCTATTAGCTAAAATTTTCTTTAAATCTTCCTTCCTTTTATTAATTCAAATTAATTTGGTATTTTAAATTCTAAAAATATAATGTTCTTTTTCCAAAGCCCTTTTACTTAATTTTTGTTTAATGTGACAAAAATTTTTTTTTTTTTTTTTAAATATTCTAACGGTTCCGTGGTTCTTTATGTTAAAATTTTATCGTAATTTAGAAATAAAAATAGAAAAATACGGTATCTTTGTTTCCTTTCTTCCGAATACTTTTTATTAATATTGTATTAAAAAAAGAAAAAAAAATTTCTCCAACCTTATGTTCCTTCCTTTGACTCTTCTCTATGTGCTTTGTGTGCGCTTTGGCTTGCCTTTGCTTTACCTGTCTTCCTTCTTTACTTTTATCCACGCCTTGCCCTTGCCTTCGCTTTTCTTTCTTCCTGGATCCCTTTTCACCTTAATTAATCCTTGCCCTGCCTTTCGCCTTGCTTTTCACCTTTTCACTTGACTGTTTATTTCGCAAATTACCCGCACACGTGCACGCGATCACTATCAATAAGCTAATAAATTCAAAAAGATCCGAATAAATTAATCGAATCTGATATCTGATACAAAATCCCGGTTGAGCCCCCAAATTTGTGGGATTTAAAAATTAATTTAGACAAATTGATTTAATCGACTTTAAAATTCTTTATTGGAAAAAGACACGATTTAGAAAATTCAACTTCACGGTACTACAGTTCAGAGAAGAGTGAGTTATTACATCGCGATTCTATTCTTTTAGAAAAATAACTGTCATCGTTGCTGTATTAATCCAGAGCAACGATGACACTTTTACAAAAATGCACATTATTCGAGACTACTAGTTGGACTACTATTTTCTACATTATTGTGTGGGGAAGGATAGTGTTCCCACATACATACAAATGTATATACACGTAGTCGACAGAAAACATCTGTACAGAATGGTCTCAGTAAGTCTGTGCATAATAAAACATCCTGAATTTTTACATTGATGAAAAAATGAAAGTCAATTTCCAGTTAATAATTTTTTATGCAAAAAAACAATAGAACAAATTTTTAAAATTCATCGCGATATTTCCACCATCAGCACAGCTGTACTTATTGAGCAAAACTAATAGCGGAAATGGAAATATGAATTTTTAATAGTCCAAAGAGGGTCGACCATTTCAGAGATATGTGCTGCTCGGCTTTGGTATGAACCGGGAATTTACACTGGAAGTGAAGGAGTGTTTCCCTCTCGTTCGTCCCTGAAGGCAATAGACGTAGTGCCGGATGCCCAGCTTAGCAGCTTAGTTCCGTATCGCCCAATGTCCCGCGATGATTGCCGTAATTCTGGCAATATCTTTTCGTGGTCTGTTTACGAGGCCTAATGTTCTTTCTTTGTTGTAAGTGAGCCAAGTCGTCCTAGAGATAAAACAGGTCTCCAGTGCTTTCCAAAAATGGTTGGCTAGCAGTAGTTGGGAGTCGTTTTTTACTTCGTTTGTTGGGTGCCTAACCATTTCGATCTCCGAGTCCCGGAGAGGTGGTCTATGGTTAGTTAGGTTGTCGGGTTTCTCGTACCCATCTACTCTCCTTTGTCCGTGAACCCAGATGAGAGTAACTTTATGCTTTCTACCGAGCTTATCTAGCTCAGCTCTGCATCGATGCACATATTCATTGTCTGGTTGGCCTTCAGGATTTTCATGACCTCCGCTTGAAAGATACTAGCGTGCACTGGGAGGTGCCAGGACAGTGAACTGTTAGTGGTTTCTAGATAGACCCTTGCCCTGTCGCCCTCTAATCTTTTGGAGCAGTCCATAGATCAAACTTCTTCAGAACGTCTTCTTGAGGGTATTTCGACGACATCCTGAAGGTCAACATAGAGGGAAGATAGTCTGAATGTGCGAACATACGCTCAGATTGCCAATCCAAGATGTTATGACAGTAGGGTTTTGTGGTCCAGACTTCAGATCACCTAAGTCTCATGGCACTGCGCAAGGTTAGGTGCTTTATGTGAAAGTCGGGAGAGAGTAGGTGTAAGAGAGCATCTTGCGCGTTCGTGGAGTATGTCTGAACTTTATGTCATTGAAGGTCCTAGTCAGCGCTGGTCACCACATCTGCAAGCCGTTTGGGAGGATTGGAAGTACCACTGCTGGGAATCAGTTTATTGATATCGAATCGACAATTATCGAGGTGAAGACGCCTATAAAATCGCTGAAAAATGGAAAAGCGCCGGGAATAGATCCAGTAACTGCTGAGATGATCAAAGCCGAAGGTGATGTCTTATCAGAACAACTGCTCATAACACACATATGGCATTCGGATCGTGTTCCGTCGGCGTGGAAGAAATCGATCGTTGTGCCAATTTTGAAGAAAAGCGACAGTCGGGAATGCAAGGTTTATCGCGGTATTAGCCTCCTTTCGATCGTCGTCGGCAAAGTATTAACGAAAATCATACAATCGAGGCTACAGAAACATCGAGAGCAAACGAGCGGGAAAGAACAAGCGGGATTTAGACCACATCGAGGATGCATTGATCAAATATTCGCTCTCGCTCAGCTAATGGAAGAAAGACTTCGTTGCGGCAAACGAACTGTCGTCGTTTTCATCGATTTCAAATCCGCTTTCGATTGCATCGATTGGAGCAGCTTGTGGAGAGTCTTTGAAACCGAACACGTGCCATTGAAAATCATCCAACTTCTACGTACGATGGCTCAACCAGCAGCGTTCGTATTGGAAGTGACTTATCCGAAGAATTCCCGATTCAAACAGGTGCCCGACAAGGAGACGTCGCTTCGCCACTTCACCTCAAGGTTGTGATCGACGCGATTATGCGTGAAGCATTCGCTGAACGACGCAGAGTTCGATACGACGATAACAAATTCGTAACCGACTTGATGTTCGCTCAAGTGGTGCATATGGAAACAAACAAATATTACCAACAAAAAGAAAGTATGCCTTTACTGAACGTTGATCCTTCCGATTCTTCTTTATGGATCGGAGACGTGGACACGGCTCAAGCCGGACGTCAACAAGCTCTAGGTCTTCCAAATACGATCTTGAGGCAGATTCTCTGTGTCTTACTCCGCGATCGCCTTCAAAACGAGACGGTTAGACAAAGATGCGATCAATTGACACTGATCGAAGAAGAAATACAAAAACGTTGACTACGATGGTTTGGAAATGTTTGCCGAATGGATAATAACCGCTTGCCATGTAAACTTCTCGGGCGAGACCGTACGGCATACTGGAGAATTCAGCGATCGGCATCGAAGAAAACGTGGCTGAGGAATATCGAGGGCGACTTCAATAATCAACGATTATCAGTTATCGAGGCTCAAGACGTCGCCAAAAATCGTCAAGAATGGAAACGAATCGTGAATGGATTTCGAGACCCAGTGGTACCGACAGCAGCGTATCCGTTGCGGGGACGTTCCGCTCGGACCGCCAGCTAACGGATCAAAGAGAGAAGATCGCTGGGTGCATTCATAGGACCATCATTGGTTTGAGACCCCATATCTTGCCGAAAGTCTTTTTACAGGCGTAGGTAGCTATGCAGGGCTTATTTACCCTTCTCTTCCAGGATTGTCTCCACTTATTCCCTGAGGTTCCTACAGGGCTACCAAAACCATTGTTTATAACAACTATTGAAGATCTCCCTTGTTAACTTCCGGAGTTACGAGAAATTTTTATTACACCATGGAGGACATTTTTTTGTTCCGCCTTACTGGGCAAGATAATACCATATGCTGTGTGGAAAACAATTTCGAAAGTGTTGACCCTAACTTCGATTATCTCTATCCTTTCCTGTGGCCGTTCTCTAGGTCTAGAGAATCTCGTCTCAGGACCTGACCAGACTTCTTCCAGTAAATTCTTCTTTGGTTTCTATAGGGTTGAGGAGTTTCAATCTGTAGGTTTACCTTGAAGCGTATCAATCGGTGATCCGAGAAGGACTCTTGATCTGATACTCTTCAGTTTTCTATTTTGAATGTTTCAGTGTTCGTGGACAGTGCGATGTTTAAGACCCCTCGTAACGTTGGAAATTTTCCTAGAAAACGAAGGTTGGGGTATTGCTCAGGTTAATTTGTCGTAGGTACTCCTTTACTCGATTTTTAAACTATCAAAATTGAAAAGAGAAAAATATTATTATTTTTTTCTAAATCTTACTTAGCCGCAGTCGACAGGGTTTTCGTCCCCAGTCTCCTTGGCTAAGTAACACCGGAAGTAGTAGAACGATGTCCCTACAAATGAATATTAAATCACACCAATAAAAGCTTTTTACCAATCTATCAAATTTAGTCGCGATTATACACTCAAACCAAACTTTTTAGCAAAACGGAAATTCTAATTGAATATAACTCATTCTTAGTTTCTATAGTGGTCTTCCTTTGATCCTTTAATTAGGAACACACAAAACGTGATTCGTGAATTTTTTTTGTGAATTTAAATTTTAGTTAAAAAAATTTGTTTTAACGCGATTAACTCAGGCGACACTTTACCCGCTGACAAATCAGGTCACGCTTCTTAATGTCACAATAGCACCCGGGGAATGGCTGAACATCACTAATACTAATAACCACAACAATAGAAAAAAAACGGAAGCTGATTTTAAAATTTGTGTTTGTGCAGATTTTTATTTACTATAAAAGTAGTTCTATTCAACTCAATCCAGTCATGCTTAAGAACGCATCTAAAAGCTCTTTTTAAAAGCTTTTACCAGAATTTGATGGAATAAAGAGAAATCTGCGATGTTTTCCCCGTTTCATACAGCGGTTTTTTTCATTTCTCTTAGAAATTCCCCTAAAAAGAGAAACGTCATTCTCTTAAACCAGTTCGATGATATTGTTGCGATCTTCATCGTGAATGCATGAACAAAAACCAATTCGTACTTAAACTTTCAAAACCGATAAAGCTCCAGAGATGGATTTATATCCCCACGATAATCCGATTGGCACCACATGCGTAGGATTAAATCAGATGGAATATCCACTGCCAGCTGAGAAATCTCGGCTCGTCACATACGGAGTGGAGTATATATAGAACGAACGATAGGAAACCGTTTTTGATCCACTCCTAATGCAAAAGTTCTAAAGGAGGCATTAATTTTAGATTAGAAAGTGTTGACGTTGTGTTTGCTGCTGCTGTTTTCGGTGTTGTTTCTGTTGTTATTGTTGTTTACATTGTTTTGAGGTTGTTTTACTTCAGAACTTAGTAATAACATGACAAAACATTGATAACACAAAAGGCATGCGGCAACTGAAAATACAGTAATATTTATTAAGTTACATACAGAATTGTGTTTTAATCTATGGAGATTAGCGTGGGATCTTCAAATCTTAAGTACTAATTGAAGTTAAAAGAAATTTGATTTTGTATTTTTGGGTTACTGTTTATTTTGTAGTTAAAGGAATGCATTTTGGCACGGTTCCTGCATGGATTTGAATTTAAGTTAATTGGAATTTTTTAGTGGAAAAAGTCTATAAAATTAGTGGATTTGGTTCAACATTAGTTAGCATACCTAAAGTTCGTTTGGAGTGTGTTGTAAGACTGTCGCTGTGTACCTAAATTGATTCAGTACTTTTCTAGCTAGGCGATAAATACAATTCAGCTCCAATTCAGCTCTCCTTTTTTGAGCAACAGAGGTCCAAAAGTCAGCATATTAGTAAGAAGACATATATTTTGTTTTGTTGTTGGATTGTCATTGAATGATCCAGAGGATAAGTGCACATAAATTGATTCAGTATTCTCCTAATTATGCGAGAAATACAATTCAGCCACAATTCAGCTCTGCTTTTTTGAGTAATATAGGCCTATAAGTCAATAAATTATTGAGAGTGTAGTTCAGTACACTTCTAACTATGCTAGAAATGCAATTCAGCTCCAATTCAGCTCTCCTTTTTTGAGCAACAGAGGTCTAACAGTTAGCATATTAGTAAGCAGACATACATTTCATAGTTTTTATTGTAGGATTACCGTTGTATGATCCAGAGAATAAGTGCACCTAAATTGATTCAGTATTCTCCTAACTATGAGAGAAATACAATTCAGCCACAATTCAGCTCTGCTTTTTTGAGTAACATACGCCTATAAGTCAATAAATTATTGAGAGTGTAGTTCAGTACACTTCTAACTATGCTAGAAATGCAATTCAGCTCGAATTAAGCATTCCTTTTTTGAGCAAAAATGTTATATTAAAGAGGATTGTACAGATAATGAGCTTGTTTTATTTTATTTTACAGAAAACAATCTAAACCTGGTCTTGTAGGGCCCTGTTGCTCAAAAAAGAAGAGCTGAATTGTAGCTGAATTGTATTTCTGGGAGTGCTAGAGGAACCAAAATTCAATGTCCACACTCAAAAAAGTCTTAATTCATATACAATATTATACATAATACATTTTTCACATAACTTTTGATGTAATACATATTTCCATCGAAAAATGCTTAAAAGTTTCGCTTCTGTCGGTAGTTCCGCGATTCCACTAATTTTTTTCGTTAGTCCACGGTCCAAAATTCTTGAAGATTGTGACTACTAACCAATTGTACCCACATCGTGTCGAAAGTATTGAAACTTAGACCGTCTTGTTCTAATTCTTAATAAGAGTCTGTTTTGGGTTTATTATAAATAGATTTAGGACAAAACTTCGCGCGAGCACATTTGGCAAAGAATTATGAGAACCAGAACAAGTTTCTTAGTTTACTCCAGAGTGGCTTATATGCGCTGAAAATTCTAGTTTTGAATATTCTGCGGTGAAAACTTGCATCTCTTGTTAGGCATCTCTAATTTTCAAAAACAGACTCCAGCCCATAATTGATAACTCTCACTAACTTTTAATCCAATAACTCTGATTTTATACCGCGACAGAGTCCTTTCTCTGCCGCCTTGATTTGTTATTTGGTAAGCCTCCGAGCAAAGGTACAGTACCTTTACTTGGAACAAAAAAGGTGTTCTAGTGCTTTACTAGAACACTTGATGCAAGCAGAGGTTCAGTACCTTTACTTGTTATTTGGATTACCTTCTGGTACAGCACCAGAAAGTAGCGATTTGAAAGTGAAAAATCTGATTGACTAAGACTGATCGACTGACTCTTTATTTTAACTAAATATTTCTTATATACTAACATTTATTAGATCTAAATATCCTAATGTACCTATCATAGAAGAGAACGATTTTTATCTCTTTCTATTGTCTGGTGCATCCCACTGCATTTGGAGAAACTCCGACGTTGCACATTCCTTCTTGTTTGTGTCTTGCGATGCATCATGTTACATTTTAAGAGCGATAATTTGGTGCTGGTGTGGATGCAACATGATGCACCGCGATGTGTTTTTTTTTTTTGTTGTTGCTGATGATGGGAAATTTTAGTATCTGGGTTTTAATTTTTATTCTTGGATTTAATTTTGTTGTGTCTTTCTAATCTGTTTTTATTTGCCTTTTTGGAAAGGAATTTTCTCTTATTCCTGAACATCCTCCCCCCTTGAACGGTCCGTTCAAAGGTTGATTTCGGGATCTATCCTGAAGACCTGGTCGTTTATATGACGCGGTGCTGGTACGGGTCGAATTCTCTTGCGCGTGGTGTAATATTTCCACATTAAATACGATGACATGATGACGATAAGAGTAAGGCTGATGTATCCGAGGCTATAATGATGGATGTGACGGTTTGCTTCGATTTTAAATTTGGATTCTGCATCGTGTAACCTTTTGATGTCTTGTTGTATTGCTTCTAGGTTGGTGGTAAGATTTTGCGGAATTCGTGAATGATACCAGGTGTTGGAAGTGTTGACTGGTTCGATAACGTCAGCGATATCTCTTACTGGGATGATGGAAGCCTTTGCTTTGCTGGAATAGATGTTGTTGGCTTGCAGGATAATTGAATCGTCTTTGATGTTGCACCCTTTTGTGATGTTGAGGAGACCTATTCCAAGTAGTGTTTTTACAAACACTGAGTTTCCGCATACTATGTTGATGCTGGTTTTGGTCAACATTGCATAAATCCAATGATTTGCGTGGGACAATTGGATCCACCTAGGCGATTCATTGGATGTGACAAACAGGCATGAGGACAGAGAACCCTGTTCTCTTAAAATAGATAATTCGCATGTACTGATGCGTGCGCCTTTCCGGTAGATTGGATGCTGCTGTTTACATATGAATTCCGAGGAATCTGTGGTAACGCATCGTGCTACTTCTGCTTCTGATATTGGGTAATATAAATCTCGATGGAGGTTGACGATTATGTAGGGGGTTGATGGCGCTATCGTAAAGAGCCTGTTGTCTTTCCATATCGGTACTGGTATTACCTTTAACATTTCAAAGTGGTCATGGGAGAACAATGGTAGTTTCAGTCGGAAAATTATTTGGTTGTCTAAGACCCGGCCTTCTGTTGTCATAAGTCCATATAGTTTCAGAAGCTCTCGCTGTCCGCCTGGTAATTGCAACGTGGATGGTAGATGCTCCTTTATCAGGATCATTTGTTGTCGCAATTGATCTGGCGTTAGTATCTGCGGGTTGAATTTTCCATGATGTGTATCAATGATGGCGTCTAGAAGTGCCGATTGCACCCTTTGATAGTTGGTGATCATTAAGAGCAGTCGCATCAACATGGTGTTGAAGTACTGCGAATAATGCTGCTCGTGGAGCTCAACCTTTATTTGATGAAGTTCTGTGATCGTCTTGTTGAGATAATCATCGAATTCCTGAAGTTGTCTTTCGATCGCTGCCTGTGATTTTTTCATAATATTCACGGTGGAATCAATGATGGACGTTTGGTTTTGCAGCAGTTGAAGCAAGCGTTGGTCATTTCCTTCCAAACCTTTGATGGTATCGGCCATTTCTGCTGCATATGATTCGTCCAGGACTCCAAAAAGAGAACTGGCTATGTTGCCAATTATGTTTAGTGGTGCTCTCCGTTGTCTAGTATTGACTAGAGGACGTAGTAGCACATTGTTGCTGTCCAATTCTTTTTCTAAATTGGAGAATTGGGAAAGGGTTGATACACAGGACTTGTCGTGAAGGATTTGGGTGCAAATGTAATTAAGGTTGCTCACTCCCCTTTTTATGGTCCTTAGTTCCTTCCAGTAGTTTACCATGTTATAGTGGACTACTATATTCCATTCGTCTGATGAAAGGCGTGTGATGCCTAGCCGTTCAAAATATAATCCTGGACTTGTTTTGAATGGTGTAATATTAATATTGTCTTCACCTCGAGTTGGTAATGCAAAGCAGACTGCGATTAGTCCAGCTAAGAGTGAATAACCCTTCCGTGCCTTTTTTGAGCTGGAAGGACCTTCGTTCCGTTCTCGATTCCTCGGAGGAGCATCTTTCTGAATTTTGTTTGAGGACCTGGTATTTATTGCTGGACTGGATTGAGGGCCGTCGTCTTCAGTTGGCTGATCTGCTTCTGTCTTGGAGTTTCCGATTCCTGAGTCGACTGGTAGCGGTGCGAGGTTGTGGATAGGTCTTCTCAATATTCCGGATGCGGTTCTGATATCAGCAACCCGAACTAACCCGTCACTTCCTTTAATAGTTTTAACGATGCGCCCTAGTGGCCACTTGAGTGGTGGCAGATTGTTGTCCTTGATGATGACCATCGCACCTGGTTCTACGTTTTGGCAACGTTGTTTCCACTTATTTCTGTGCTGCAACTCGGCTAGATATTCCTTGTTCCATCGTTGCCAGAACTGATTTTTCACGTGTAATATGCGTTTCCAATGCTGATGTAGGTTCTCCTGCCTTGAGGTTTCGGTGGGTTCCGCTACACTGGTAAGGGGCTCGCCTATTAAAAAATGACCCGGCGTCAACGCTGTGAAATCGTTAGGGTCCGACGACATGGGTGTTAAAGGTCTAGAGTTGAGGATGGCCTCCACTTCCAAAACGACCGTCTCGAGTTCTTCATAAGTGAGGGTGCTGTTGTTAACACTATTGGGCAACAGATTCTTGGCCGATTTTACGGCGGCCTCCCATAGTCCGCCGAAATGAGGTGCCCTGGGAGGGATGAAGTGGAAATCCATCCCCCTAGATGTGCAAAAACTGGTAATTTGGTCTTGAGCTGCATCGGAGTGTATTGCTGGCTTGAGTTCCGCCAACTGATTTCGGGCTCCTACGAAATTCGTGGCGTTATCGCAATATAAATGGCGGCAGTTTCCTCTTCTGCTTACAAATCGCTTCAGCGCTCCTATGAATGCGTTGGTTGTTAAATCATTAACTACCTCCAAGTGAATCGCCTTTGTAACAAAGCATACGAAGACGGCCACATACGTTTTTTGAGGTCGTTTCCCGCGAAGCTTGAAGTGGGTCCAGAATGGACCGCAGAAGTCAACTCCGGATGTTGCGAATGGTCGAGCAGGTTGTATTCTTCTCTCGGGTAAATTTCCCATCAATTGCGATAGTAGTTTTGGTTTAGCTCGGCTGCAATGGATGCAGCTTAAGACGATGGATCGGGCCATAGTTTTTCCTTTGATTGGCCAGAATCTTTGTCGTGTAATTGCTAGAAGGCCTTGTGGCCCAATGTGCGAGTTCCGAATATGTAGATCAGTCATTATTAAACGAGCGATTGTATGATTATATGCTAACAGCATGGGGTGCTTGGCATCATACGCAATATCTGCTTCTTCAAGGCGACCTCCTACTCTTATTATGCCTCGCTCGTCCAGGAAAGGAGTGAGAGACGCGAGGTCACTTTGCGCATCTACACTGCCGCTCCTTTGTAGCAATTTTAAATCTTGTGGAAAGCCTTGGGACTGGCACTCCTGAATAAGCAGTCTCAATGCGGCTTCTAATTCCTCAACAGTTAAGTGCAATGCGGCTTTGGTTTTTCTTTTCTTTGTTCTGCAAAGCCCAATAAATCGCAGAATGTAAGCTGTTATTCTTTGTAACCGTTGAAATGAGTTTTGATGATTTACCATTGAAAGAATCTCATGATTTGAAGGGGTGGCAGCCAATGCAGTCTTTGGTCGCTTCCTCTCTAACGTTGTTGGTTCGAATTTTGGGTTTTGTGGCCAGGCACGTTCTGGTCCGTGTAAGTATAATGGTCCGTAGAACCAAAACGTGTTGGTTTTGAGCTTGGATGGACTGATTCCTCTTGACACCAGATCAGCCGGATTGTCTTTAGATGGTACGTGCCGCCATTGGCTGACTGATGTGCTTTCTTGTATTGCAGCGACTCGATTCGCAACAAATGTTTGATATGATGATGAGGGGTTTCGTAACCAACTAAGGACGATTTCTGAATCGGTCCAATACGTGGACTGAAGATCTTTCCAGTGCAGGTCTTCCTTCACGCGCGTCGCTAGTTTGGCGGCGAGGGCCGCACCTTGAAGTTCTAATCGTGGTAGAGACGTCTTCTTCATTGGGGCTACCTTGGACTTGGCACACAGTAGCCTCACTATGACTGTTCCATTTGCCTGTTCTGACCGGACGTATATCGCAGCTCCGTATGCTGTTTCTGATGCGTCGCTAAACGTGTGTAATTGAATATTACGTGGTGATCCACTGGAGAATACGTGTCTGGAGAACGTGATGTCTTCTAACGTTTGAAATTCCGTGCGGAATTTCACCCAACTGGAATGCATTTCCATTGGCACTGCCGCGTCCCAATCGAGGTTGAGGGCCCAGAGTGACTGCAGGAAGATTTTTGCCTTTATAATAACAGGGCTTATTATTCCCAATGGGTCAAACAGATGTGCTATGTCGGAGGATACCGTCCTCTTGGTAACCCTCGTTTCAGTTGCTTGAAATGTCCTGATATGGAAACTGTCGGACGTTGGTAACCACGTTAGTCCTAAGGTCTTAATATGATAGTTTTTTTTTTCGTCTTGTACATTGAAGTTCGCTGCTTGGTCATCGGGTGAAATGCTTCGGAGGATTTGTGGGTGGTTTGCACACCACTTCCTTAATTTGAAGCTACCGAGTTTTAAGATTTCATTAATCTCTGTTTGCATTGCGATGCATTCGGGTAAACTATTTGAGCCGGCCATTACATCGTCGACGTACATGTGCCTCCTTATGGCTGTTGCTCCTAAAGGATGTGACCCTTCCGTTTCCGATGCTAATTGCCTTAAACACTTTATAGCCAAGTATGGCGCAGTTGTGACACCATACGTGACTGTAGAGAGTTGGTAGTATTTGATGGGTTGGTCCGGATTATCTCTCCATAAAATGAGCTGAAACTTTCTGTCCTCCGCTCTTACCACTATCTGCCGGTACATTTTCTCGACGTCTGCCGTAAAGACGAATTTCGGCAGACGAAAACGAAGAAGCACCGTGAACACGTCATCTTGCAGCGAAGGGCCAGTGTGAAGAACTTCATTAAGCGAAAAGTTTGTGGAAGTCTTAGCCGAGGCATCGAACACAACCCGCAATTTAGTAGTGGTACTATCGGGTCTAAGTATTCCATGGTGGGGCATAAAGTAGTATGGCTTGGTAACGCTTAGGATGTTTATCTCCTCCATGTGACCCAATTGAAGGTATTCTTTCATGAAGTCGTTGTATAACTGCTTTAAATCTGCGTCCTTATTTAGTTTTCGTTCTAACGCAAGGAATCGTTGAAACGCAACATCTCCTGACTGACCTAGCAAGTTTGGTTCCTTTGAGAACGGCAAGCTTACTATAAAGCGCCCGGTCTTGTCTCGCGTTGTAGTTTGAGTAAAGAGCTCCTCGCATATTCTTTCCTGGTTGGTAAGCGTTGAACTGATTTCTATCTCATCCATTTGCCAGAAATTTTGCACCTTTTCGGTGAGATCACTGCTGTCGTGACTACATATACCGCAGCTTAATTCGGATGGGTTGATGTTTGCTACGCGTCCGCCGACGATCCATCCCAATACCGTGTTCTGCAACGTTGGTAAGTCTTCTCCTAGTTGAATCTGCCCGACGGCTAGCAATTGTAAACAGTGCTCCGCTCCGATGAGTAGGTCGATTTGGTTTGGGTGATTGAAATCTGGATCAGCCAGTTTTATGTTCTTGGGAATCGGCCACGATGAGACGTCTAGAAATTGGCAAGGCTGTGCACTGGTAATTTGTGGTAGGACGAAAGCCTCTATTCTGATCGAGAAGCCAGAGGTCCTAGATTGTACTGCCATGTTTACTCTGGATTGGGATTTTTGTTTGACTTCTCCAATTCCATCGATGCTTAATGCTTCTGATATTGTATTAAGACCAAGACGTTTAATTAATCTTTCTGTGGCGAAATTTAACTGAGAGCCGGAATCTAACACTGCTCGGCACTCTAGTAATTCTCCGTCTTCGGTCTCTACGTTTACAAGGACAGTGCTTAGTAAGACGCACTTCCTTTGACCCTTGTTTGTTCGAGCTGCTAATGTGGTTGGACTCGTGGTTGATGTGGTTGGAGAAAATGTCACTGTTGACTTTCGTGACTGTGGTGGTGGTTCCTTGATGGAATCCTTTTGATGAAGAAGCGTGTTGTGCTTGTTTTGGCATATAGTGCAGCCTCGTAGGTTACATTGATTGGTAGTATGCCCGCCTTTGAGGCAGTTGGGGCATAGATTATGTTTCTTGACCGTCTGGATTCGTGTCTTTGGTGTTTGTGCGAGGAATGCTTTGCAGAAATACAGCGGGTGAGCTTCGCCGCACACGATACACCTGGTTGCTGGTGTGATGACGAGGGATGAAGGCTTAACTGATCTCGGCAATGGTGCATTCTTAGTGCCAAGAGATTCCAAACTTTGAAACCGATGTTCCAAAAAGGATAAAAATATTTTTATCGTACTTATCTCCTTCGGTGATTCCAATGATTGCTCGTATAGAGTGTGAGTGGTTCGGTCCATCTTCTTTACTAACAAGTGAAGTAATATGGGATCCCAGGAGTCGATAGCAATCCCCAGGTTCTTTAATCCCATCAAGCACTCGTTGGTCGTGTCGTGCAGTGATCTGATTGCACTAGATGATTCTAATGTGCTTGCTGGCTGCGACAGAAGTTTGTTGAGTAGGTGCGTAACCAGTAATTTCTTGTTGTCATACCGGTCCTTGATGATGGTCCAAGCGTCATTGTAGTTTTCGTTGCAGATGGGCAGGTGTTGTACCAACCGTTTTGCTTCACCCGATAGATTGTTTACCAAGTAGTACATCTTCTGTGCGTCTCCGATAGGCCTACTGTGAATCAGCTGGTTATATAGATCATGGAACTGTGTCCACTTCAAATAGTTCCCATCAAAAGCCGGCAACGTAATTTTTGGTAGTTTGATTTCTGCTGAGTTACCTTGGCTGCTTTCGATGGTGGTGGATGACAAATGTTGTCGTAGTGTAATTATGGTGTCTTGTAACCAATTCTTCAATTCGTTGTAATGATCAAAGGTGTAACCCTGTGGCGGATCACTCTCTGCAATTTCCCAGATCAGCAGGTCAGTTTCGGCCATCTGTCGGTCATATTCCTGTAAGGCGGTTGCCTTAAATTTATAATACTCTTGAGAGTGCTGCATGTTTGCCTTGCTCTCAATGTCTTTGATTAGTGCTACTGTGTTCTTCATTAAAGCCGTCTGTTTGCGCACAAGTTTTGTTAACTCGATATTTTCTTCCAATGTATCGAATACTACCTGGAACTTTTTTGGATCTACCTCCATTGAGAGGCGTTTCTTGTCGTGCTGCTGTGAGCCTCCTGGCTGTGGTCCTCCTGGCTGTGAGCCTCCTGGGTGTGGGCCTCCTGTTGAATCCTCATTGTGGTCATTTGATTCCTGTATGCTTTCCTCGCCTAATTTTTCTTCAGCCTTTTTTATCCACGTCTGCACATTTTGGCGGATAATACTAATTGACTCAAAGTATTGCCGCTCAAAATATGGATGGGATGCGTGGCTGTGTTCGAGAGGCGCAAGTTGTTCATTATTTTTCTGGAACTGCTCAAATAGAGTATCTAGGTCCACCGTCATTGTGTCTAAATACGCTCTCGTCTTTCTGGCATATGCATCCTTGGTGATGCGTTTGTACAAAGTTTGGATCTTCGATCCTATGGTTGCCTGGTTGGCGGCTAATTCGTCCATGTTGCTCATGGTTCCTGATTCTGGCTGATATTCTGCAACGGCTGATGTCTTCCTGCTTTTGGAGCTCAAATCTGCTGTTGTTTCTTGCTCCCCCCGTTTGACGTGACGTGATTGGAATCACGTCGGGGTCACCAATGATTTTATACCGCGACAGAGTCCTTTCTCTGCCGCCTTGATTTGTTATTTGGTAAGCCTCCGAGCAAAGGTACAGTACCTTTACTTGGAACAAAAAAGGTGTTCTAGTGCTTTACTAGAACACTTGATGCAAGCAGAGGTTCAGTACCTTTACTTGTTATTTGGATTACCTTCTGGTACAGCACCAGAAAGTAGCGATTTGAAAGTGAAAAATCTGATTGACTAAGACTGATCGACTGACTCTTTATTTTAACTAAATATTTCTTATATACTAACATTTATTAGATCTAAATATCCTAATGTACCTATCATAGAAGAGAACGATTTTTATCTCTTTCTATTGTCTGGTGCATCCCACTGCATTTGGAGAAACTCCGACGTTGCACATTCCTTCTTGTTTGTGTCTTGCGATGCATCATGTTACATTTTAAGAGCGATAATTTGGTGCTGGTGTGGATGCAACATGATGCACCGCGATGTGTTTTTTTTTTTTGTTGTTGCTGATGATGGGAAATTTTAGTATCTGGGTTTTAATTTTTATTCTTGGATTTAATTTTGTTGTGTCTTTCTAATCTGTTTTTATTTGCCTTTTTGGAAAGGAATTTTCTCTTATTCCTGAACAAACTCTATTAGCACATGGTGAGACTAAAACTTTCGCATATTCAATTTCAACATGCACACACATACTTACTTCATTGAAAAACTTTTTCAATTACAATTTCCATTCCTGAATTTTATGTTTTTCAACAATTTCCTACAAGGCAATTCCATTAACAAGTGAACTCCTGCACAGTCACCCTATTCTAGGTTCATCATAACCAAAAATTGTGCTTGCATGCATTTTGCACCTCATTGAATTTGAGTTTTAAACAATTTAAGAAACTTTTTAGTTCCGTTCCCGACTCTCACCCACATACACACTCTCCCTTGTCCTGGATATGACCTATACTTTTCCGGAGAGTTTTGCCTTCAAAATTTAATTCAATAAAGTCGCAAAATTTTAGTCAACTTTGAAATGTTCTCTCTCAACTTCCTGCTCAAAGGACGTAATCTTCTTCGTCGGGTTTTTGGAAAATGTAAAGGATTTGATAAAATTTACTTGAAGGATGTCATTTGAAACTGAGGAAACTATTTTATGTGTGTGTGTCTTTAGTCTGGTCATGGTTCTGTTGCAGACATTTTTGGGGAAGCTTAAATGTTATATAGTATTAGGAAATTTAGTGGTTGGGAAATTTTTTGAAAGGGAAATGGAAGTGCTTTGATAGGTCTGCTTTTAAAGTGATGACATTTAGAAACACAATTTAAAACTAAAACTGAGCTATTTAATATCTTTTTAAATAAAGTCACAACGTGGCTACAAATTGTAATAAAAACAGAATCATTTCAAATGAAAATCTGGTTGGAAGAGATTCAAGAGATGGGGCTTGAAGTGAAACATTATGTGCTAACTCTACACACATCGCACATCGCACACCGCACATCGCACATCGCACATCGCACATCGCACACCGCACATCGCACACCGCACACCGCACACCGCACATCGCACACCGCACACCGCACATCGCACACCGCACACCGCACACCGCACACCGCACACCGCACATCGCACACCGCACATCGCACATCGCACACCGCACATCGCACACCGCACTTCGCACACCGCACACCGCACATCGCACATCGCACATCGCACACCGCACATCGCACACCGCACACCGCACATCGCACATCGCACATCGCACACCGCACATCGCACATCGCACATCGCACACCGCACATCGCACACCGCACACCGCACATCGCACATCGCACATCGCACACCGCACATCGCACATCGCACACCGCACACCGCACACCGCACATCGCACATCGCACACCGCACACCGCACACCGCACATCGCACACCGCACACCGCACATCGCACATCGCACATCGCACATCGCACATCGCACATCGCACTTCGCACACCGCACATCGCACATCGCACATCGCACACCGCACATCGCACATCGCACATCGCACATCGCACACCGCACATCGCACATCGCACATCGCACACCGCACATCGCACATCGCACACCGCACATCGCACACCGCACTTCGCACACCGCACACCGCACATCGCACATCGCACATCGCACACCGCACATCGCACACCGCACACCGCACATCGCACATCGCACATCGCACACCGCACATCGCACATAGCACATCGCACACCGCACATCGCACACCGCACACCGCACATCGCACATCGCACATCGCACACCGCACATCGCACATCGCACACCGCACATCGCACATCGCACACCGCACATCGCACATCGCACATCGCACATCGCACACCGCACACCGCACATCGCACATCGCACACCGCACATCGCACATCGCACATCGCACATCGCACATCGCACACCGCACATCGCACATCGCACACCGCACATCGCACACCGCACACCGCACATCGCACATCGCACACAGCACTTCGCACACCGCACACCGCACATCGCACACCGCACACCGCACATCGCACACCGCACATCGCACATCGCACACCGCACACCGCACATCGCACATCGCACATCGCACACCGCACATCGCACATCGCACATCGCACACCGCACATCGCACATCACACATCGCACACCGCACTTCGCACACCGCACACCGCACACCGCACTTCGCACACCGCACACCGCACATCGCACATCGCACACCGCACATCGCACATCGCACATCGCACATCGCACACCGCACACCGCACACCGCACACCGCACATCGCACATCGCACTTCGCACACCGCACACCGCACATCGCACATCGCACATCGCACACCGCACATCGCACACCGCACATCGCACATCGCACATCGCACACCGCACATCGCACATCGCACATCGCACATCGCACATCGCACATCGCACATTGCACATCGCACACCGCACACCGCACATCGCACACCGCACAGCGCACATCGCACATCGCACACCGCACATCGTACATCGCACACCGCACATCGCACATCGCACATCGCACATCGCACACCGCACACCGCACACCGCACATCGCACATCGCACATCGCACTTCGCACACCGCACACCGCACATCGCACATCGCACATCGCACACCGCACATCGCACATCGCACACCGCACATCGCACATCGCACATCGCACACCGCACATCGCACATCGCACATCGCACATCGCACATCGCACATTGCACATCGCACACCGCACACCGCACATCGCACACCGCACACCGCACATCGCACACCGCACATCGTACATCGCACATCGCACATCGCACACCGCACACCGCACATCGCACATCGCACATCGCACATCGCACATCGCACACCGCACATCGCACATCGCACATCGCACACCGCACACCGCACACCGCACACCGCACACCGCACATCGCACACCGCACATCGCACACCGCGCATCGCACATCGCACACCGCACACCGCACATCGCACATCGCACACCGCACATCGCACATCGCACATCGCACACCACACATCGCACATCGCACATCGCACATCGCACATCGCACATCGCACATCGCACATCGCACATCGCACATCGCACATCGCACACCGCACATCGCACACCGCACATCGCACATCGCACATCGCACATCGCACATCGCACATCGCACACCGCACATCGCACACCGCACATCGCACATCGCACATCGCACACCGCAAACCGCACATCGCACATCGCACATCGCACACCGCACATCGCACATCGCACACCGCACATCGCACATCGCACATCGCACACCGCACATCGCACATCGCACATCGCACATCGCATATCGCACATCGCACACCACACATCGCACATCGCACATCGCACATCGCACATCGCACATCGCACATCGCACATCGCACATCGCCCACCGCACATCGCACATCGCACATCGCACACCGCACATCGCACATCGCACACCGCACATCGCACATCGCACATCGCACACCGCACATCGCACACCGCACATCGCACATCGCACATCGCACATCGCACACCGCACATCGCACACCGAACATCGCACACCGCACACCGCACATCGCACATCGCACATCGCACATCGCACATCGCACATCGCACATCGCACACCGCACATCGCACATCGCACACCGCACATCGCACACCGCACATCGCACACCGCACATCGCATATCGCACATCGCACATCGCACACCGCACACCGCACATCGCACACCGCACACCGCACACCGCACAACGCACATCGCACATTGCACATCGCACACCGCACACCGCACATCGCACACCGCACACCGCACATCGCACATCGCACACCGCACATCGTACATCGCACATCGCACATCGCACACCGCACACCGCACACCGCACATCGCACATCGCACATCGCACATCGCACATCGCACATCGCACATCGCACACCGCACATCGCACACCGCACATCGCACATCGCACACCGCACATCGCACACCGCACACCGCACACCGCACTTCGCACACCGCACACCGCACATCGCACACCGCACACCGCACATCGCACACCGCACATCGCACATCGCACATCGCACACCGCACACCGCACACCGCACACCGCACATCGCACATCGCACACCGCACATCGCACATCGCACATCGCACACCGCACATCGCACATCACACATCGCACACCGCACTTCGCACACCGCACACCGCACACCGCACTTCGCACACCGCACACCGCACATCGCACATCGCACACCGCACATCGCACATCGCACATCGCACATCGCACACCGCACACCGCACACCGCACATTGCACATCGCACATCGCACTTCGCACACCGCACACCGCACATCGCACATCGCACATCGCACACCGCACATCGCACATCGCACACCGCACATCGCACATCGCACACCGAACATCGCACACCGCACACCGCACATCGCACACCGAACATCGCACACCGCACACCGCACATCGCACATCGCACATCGCACATCGCACATCGCACATCGCACACCGCACATCGCACACCGCACATCGCACATCGCACACCGCACATCGCACATCGCACATCGCACACCGCACATCGCACACCGCACATCGCACATCGCACACCGCACATCGCACACCGCACATCGCATATCGCACACCGCACATCGCACACCGCACATCGCACACCGCACATCGCATATCGCACACCGCACATCGCACACCGCACATCGCACACCGCACACCGCACATCGCACATCGCACATCGCACATCGCACATCGCACATCGCACACCGCACATCGCACATCGCACACCGCACATCGCACACCGCACATCGCACATCGCACATCGCACATCGCACACCGCACATCGCACACCGCACATCGCACATCGCACACCGCACATCGCACATCGCACATCGCACATCGCACATTGCACATCGCACACCGCACACCGCACACCGCACACCGCACACCGCACATCGCACATCGCACATCGCACATCGCACACCGCACATCGCACACCGCACACCGCACACCGCACACCGCACACCGCACATCGCACACCGCACATCGCACATCGCACACCGCACATCGCACATCGCACACCGCACACCGCACATCGCACACCGCACACCGCACTTCGCACACCGCACACCGCACACCGCACATCGCACATCGCACATCGCACATCGCACATCGCACATCGCACATCGCACATCGCACATCGCACACCGCACATCGCACATCGCACACCGCACATCGCACATCGCACTCCGCACATCGCACATCGCACATCGCACATCGCACATCGCACATCGCACATCGCACACCGCACATCGCACACCGCAAATCGCACACCGCACACCGCACATCGCACATCGCACATCGCACATCGCACATCGCACATCGCACATCGCCCACCGCACATCGCACATCGCACACCGCACATCGCACATCGCACACCGCACATCGCATATCGCACATCGCACATCGCACACCGCACACCGCACATCGCACACCGCACACCGCACATCGCACACCGCACACCGCACATCGCACACCGCACATCGCACATCGCACACCGCACATCGCACATCGCACACCGCACATCGCACACCGCACATCGCACATCGCACATCGCACATCGCACACCGCACATCGCACACCGCACATCGCACATCGCACATCGCACACCGCACACCGCACATCGCACACCGCACACCGCACATCGCACACCGCACACCGCACATCGCACACCGCACATCGCACATCGCACACCGCACATCGCACACCGCACACCGCACATCGCACATCGCACATCGCACATCGCACACCGCACACCGCACATCGCACACCGCACACCGCACACCGCACATCGCACACCGCACATCGCACATCGCACACCGCACACCGCACATCGCACATCGCACACCGCACACCGAACATCGCACATCGCACATCGCACATCGCACATCGCACATCGCACATCGCACACCGCACATCGCACATCGCACATCGCACATCGCACACCGCACACCGCACATCGCACACCGCACACCGCACAACGCACACCGCACATCGCACATCGCACATCGCACATCGCACATCGCACATCGCACATCGCACATCGCACACCGCACATCGCACACCGCACATCGCACATCGCACACCGCTCATCGCACACCGCACACCGCACACCGCACTTCGCACACCGCACACCGCACATCGCACACCGCACACCGCACATCGCACATCGCACATCGCACACCGCACACCGCACACCGCACATCGCACATCGCACACCGCACATCGCACATCGCACATCGCACACCGCACATCGCACATCACACATCGCACACCGCACTTCGCACACCGCACACCGCACACCGCACTTCGCACACCGCACACCGCACATCGCACATCGCACACCGCACATCGCACATCGCACATCGCACATCGCACACCGCACACCGCACACCGCACATCGCACATCGCACATCGCACTTCGCACACCGCACACCGCACATCGCACATCGCACATCGCACACCGCACATCGCACATCGCACACCGCACATCGCACATCGCACACCGAACATCGCACACCGCACACCGCACATCGCACACCGAACATCGCACACCGCACACCGCACATCGCACATCGCACATCGCACATCGCACATCGCACATCGCACACCGCACATCGCACACCGCACATCGCACATCGCACACCGCACATCGCACACCGCACATCGCATATCGCACATCGCACATCGCACACCGCACACCGCACATCGCACACCGCACACCGCACATCGCACACCGCACACCGCACATCGCACACCGCACATCGCACATCGCACACCGCACATCGCACACCGCACACCGCACATCGCACATCGCACATCGCACATCGCACACCGCACACCGCACATCGCACACCGCACACCGCACACCGCACACCGCACATCGCACATCGCACACCGCACACCGCACACCGCACATCGCACATCGCACATCGCACATCGCACACCGCACACCGAACATCGCACATCGCACATCGCACATCGCACATCGCACATCGCACACCGCACATCGCACATCGCACATCGCACATCGCACATCGCACACCGCACATCGCACACCGCACATCGCACACCGCACATCGCACATCGCACATCGCACACCGCACATCGCACATCGCACATCGCACATCGCACATCGCACATTGCACATCGCACACCGCACACCGCACATCGCACACCGCACATCGCACATCGCACACCGCACATCGTACATCGCACATCGCACATCGCACACCGCACACCGCACACCGCACATCGCACATCGCACATCGCACATCGCACACCGCACACCGCACATCGCACACCGCACATCGCACACCGCACACCGCACATCGCACACCGCACATCGCACATCGCACATCGCACATCGCACATCGCACATCGCACACCGCACATCGCACATCGCACATCGCACACCGCACATCGCACACCGCACATCGCACATCGCACATCGCACATCGCACACCGCACATCGCACACCGCACATCGCACATCGCACACCGCACATCGCACATCGCACATCGCACATCGCACATTGCACATCGCACACCGCACACCGCACATCGCACACCGCACACCGCACATCGCACATCGCACATCGCACATCGCACACCGCACATCGCACACCGCACACAGCACACCGCACACCGCACACCGCACATCGCACACCGCACATCGCACATCGCACACCGCACACCGCACATCGCACACCGCACACCGCACATCGCACATCGCACATCGCACACCGCACATCGCACATCGCACACCGCACACCGCACATCGCACACCGCACACCGCACACCGCACATCGCACATCGCACATCGCACATCGCACACCGCACATCGCACATCGCACACCGCACATCGCACATCGCACATCGCACACCGCACATCGCACATCGCACATCGCACATCGCACACCGCACATCGCACACCGCACATCGCACATCGCACATCGCACACCGCACATCGCACATCGCACATCGCACATCGCACATCGCACATTGCACATCGCACACCGCACACCGCACACCGCACATCGCACATCGCACATCGCACATCGCACACCGCACATCGCACACCGCACATCGCACATCGCACACCGCACATCGCACATCGCACACCGCACATCGCACATCGCACATCGCACATCGCACATCGCACACCGCACATCGCACACCGCACATCGCACATCGCACATCGCTCATCGCACATCGCACATCGCACACCGCACATCGCACACCGAACATCGCACACCGCACATCGCACATCGCACACCGCACATCGCACATCGCACATCGCACATTGCACATCGCACACCGCACACCGCACATCGCACACCGCACACCGCACATCGCACATCGCACATCGCACATCGCACACCGCACATCGCACACCGCACACCGCACACCGCACACCGCACACCGCACATCGCACACCGCACATCGCACATCGCACACCGCACATCGCACATCGCACACCGCACACCGCACATCGCACACCGCACACCGCACATCGCACATCGCACATCGCACACCGCACATCGCACATCGCACACCGCACACCGCACACCGCACATCGCACATCGCACACCGCACATCGCACATCGCACATCGCACACCGCACACCGCACATCGCACATCGCACATCGCACACCGCACATCGCACACCGCACATCGCACATCGCACATCGCACATCGCACACCGCACATCGCACACCGCACATCGCACATCGCACATCGCACACCGCACATCGCACATCGCACATCGCACATCGCACATCGCACATTGCACACCGCACACCGCACATCGCACATCGCACATCGCACATCGCACACCGCACATCGCACACCGCACATCGCACATCGCACACCGCACATCGCACATCGCACACCGCACATCGCACATCGCACATCGCACATCGCACACCGCACATCGCACACCGCACATCGCACATCGCACATCGCTCATCGCACATCGCACATCGCACACCGCACATCGCACACCGAACATCGCACACCGCACACCGCACATCGCACATCGCACATCGCACATCGCACATCGCACATCGCACACCGCACATCGCACATCGCACACCGCACATCGCACACCGCACATCGCATATCGCACATCGCACATCGCACACCGCACACCGCACATCGCACACCGCACACCGCACACCGCACAACGCACATCGCACATTGCACATCGCACACCGCACACCGCACATCGCACACCGCACACCGCACATCGCACATCGCACACCGCACATCGTACATCGCACATCGCACATCGCACACCGCACACCGCACACCGCACATCGCACATCGCACATCGCACATCGCACATCGCACATCGCACATCGCACACCGCACATCGCACACCGCACATCGCACATCGCACACCGCACATCGCACACCGCACACCGCACACCGCACTTCGCACACCGCACACCGCACATCGCACACCGCACACCGCACATCGCACACCGCACATCGCACTTCGCACATCGCACACCGCACACCGCACACCGCACATCGCACATCGCACACCGCACATCGCACATCGCACATCGCACACCGCACATCGCACATCACACATCGCACACCGCACTTCGCACACCGCACACCGCACACCGCACTTCGCACACCGCACACCGCACATCGCACATCGCACACCGCACATCGCACATCGCACATCGCACATCGCACACCGCACACCGCACACCGCACATCGCACACCGCACATCGCACATCGCACATCGCACATCGCACATCGCACATCGCACATCGCACATCGCACACCGCACATCGCACATCGCACACCGCACATCGCACATCGCACATCGCACATCGCACATCGCACATTGCACATCGCACACCGCACACCGCACACCGCACATCGCACATCGCACATCGCACATCGCACACCGCACATCGCACACCGCACATCGCACATCGCACACCGCACATCGCACATCGCACACCGCACATCGCACATCGCACATCGCACATCGCACATCGCACACCGCACATCGCACACCGCACATCGCACATCGCACATCGCTCATCGCACATCGCACATCGCACACCGCACATCGCACACCGAACATCGCACACCGCACATCGCACATCGCACATCGCACATCGCACATCGCACACCGCACATCGCACATCGCACATCGCACATCGCACACCGCACATCGCACATCGCACATATATATATATATATATATATATATATATATATATATATATATATATATATATATATATATATATATATATATATATATATATATATATATATATATATATATATATATATATATATATATATATATATATATATATATATATATATATATATATATATATATATATATATATATATATACAGGGTGTAACGCATAAGATTGTACACCGGGCGGGTATGAATAGGTTTTGGATAGACGAACAAAAAATCGTTCCTGAGGGGGTGGGGTAATCTTAACGGTTTAGCCGCTAGGGCGTTTTGAAGTTTTTTTGCTAGAGTTTTACATATCACCCTGTATTTTTGTAACCCTATGACCTATTTTCATAAATAAGGTATCAGTGTACGCAGAATACTCCCACCTATCTAAAGCTGTAAAAATGAAGGTTCTACCGTACCAGGTTCCAGAGCAATGAGTCAACAAAGTGAAAATTTTGGTTTTTTTTTACTAAAATTTCAACTAAAACCACCATTTTCTCCAAAAAATACGTAATTAACTGATATTTTTTTTTACAAAATTGGAAAGCTTGAACAATTTCCTATGAATAATGTCCTGACAATTTTTATGCTACGGCCTTTACTTTTGAAGTTATTAGCAAGTTTGATGTTGAAATTGACCTTATTTGGTGCTTATTTGGTACTTTTTAGCAAAGCTTAGGTGAAAAAGTACTAAAAAAAACCAATTTTAGCATTAAAATTGCTTTTAACTCCAAAAGTAGAAGTCGTAGGAAAAAAATTCTCTAGACATTTTTCATAGGGAATTGTCCAAGATTTCTAATTTTGCAAAAAAAAGTTTAGGTTTATCACGTATTTTTTGGAGAAAATGGTGGTTTTAGTTGAAATTTTAGTAAAAAAAAACCAAAATTTTCACTTTGTTGACTCATTGCTCTTGAACCTGGTACGGTAGAACCTTCATTTTTACAGCTTTAGATAGGTGGGAGTATTCTGCGTACACTGATACCTTATTTATGAAAATAGGTCATAGGGTTACAAAAATACAGGGTGATATGTAAAACTCTAGCAAAAAAAACTTCAAAACGCCCTAGCGGCTAAACCGTTAAGATTACCCCACCCCCTCCGGAACGATTTTTTGTTCGTCTATCCAAAACCTATTCATACCCGCCCGGTGTATAATCTTATGCGTTACACCCTGTATATATATATATATATATATATATATATATATATATATATATATATCATTCTCAGTTCCCATGGAAATGCGTTTTTTACGCCATACCAATTTAACTTGTTTATTTTCATAAGCAATCCGAACCTCTTACTGTGTATTCTAGGTGGATTTGGTGATGTTTGGTTTTATTACCCTTTTATTACCTCTGGTAATATCTACTTTTTGTATTACAAATATATCTTCCCATAGCATTTATCCACGACAAGAATCACAGTGGCACTGATTGAGAATATTATAAGAGCAAAAAGTTATTCCTTTATTTTTTTGGTATTTGTTTTCTTAATATGCCTAGCTTCGTTTGCCTTCTCTATTTTTTTAAAATATTTATTAAGCGCAAACCCAACTTCTTAACGATTTTTATTATACTTTGTTTTATTCCCCCTTTATTACCTCGTATATTACCATTTTTAACGCCATTATACTTCCCCACAACATCTAACCACGACAAAATTAAATTTTTATATCAACTGTTTATGACATTAACTGCTTTCGTAGAGGTGATATATCATTTTCAGTTCCTATGGAAATGCGTTTTTTTACGCCATACCAGTTTAACTTGTTTATTTCCCTAAGCAATCCTAACCTCTTACTGTGTATTCCAGGTGGATTTGGTGATGTTTGGTTTTATTACCCTTTTATTACCTCTGATTATAACTACCTACTGCCTCGCCCCATGGTAACTATTTTGAATCTTAATTTTGTTTCTCCTAAAAAATTATTGGACTCAAGGTCAGGTCCTCTGTATGCTATGATTTTTATTTATCAAAACTTAATAAATTCCTTTTGAGAGTTTATAGGTCTGATGATATTAAAAATAGTATGTTCTTAAAAGATACTTCATTCACTATCTTCGGATTTAGGTCACTTGCGATAATTTTGACATCATGCTGTGGCAGCATGTCTTGTGATTAAACCTGAAGCATATCAAACTACAAAACAATTATAATTGATCGATGTATTCAAATTCTCAAGGCGCCTATCATTAGTATCCATAAAAGTAACCATACCATACGATTTCCTCAAGCACTTTAAAAAAAACATAACAATGTAAAAAGGATCATATTTCAAGCAAAATCCCCAGGATTATTTTTTTCTTGTGTGTCTGCTTTGTAGTGAAATGACAACGAAGGATCAAAATTGTAAAACACACAAAACCCTGCTGTACCACCATAGTTACAATAACAACAAGCATCTTGGCTTAAGTTGATGATCCGTCGTTTTCTATTGCATGACTTTCGTCTTCCGCTCCCCTAATAAAAGGATAATACCTTGCTACGGTAACCGTCGAAGATATATACCTTTTCTATTAGCAACAATGAAAACGGAAGATTTGCAATTCTTCTGCTTACTTTGCCCGCAGCGCTGTCTCATATCCTCTCTTCTTCCCCCAAACGAGAGATGAGTCCTAAAGATTTATCGATGGGAATTAACCTCGAAAATGGTAAACACGCGCTGAAATGTTTGTCATCTCGTTCAAATCCTGCAGAATTTATGTAGGTGTATATCGCCATCTTAACAGAGCAATTTGCCAAATATGATGAGGCCACCAGATGCAGATTCCACACAGTCCATTTTCATGGCAATAAACATAGGATATGTTAATGGTATGTCCAATCGGTCGGCGGTGGCTGTTCTGGCGATGTAGTAACTCTGCAAACTATACGCTACATGATGAAATATTGATATGAATGTCAACATGTCAATCTGATTATCAATAGGGTTAATGTAAACAATAAATTGGAAGGTTTAACCCACGGGGGGTTTGGGTATTATAAATTATTCAAGGGGACTGGGAGGACATGGATTTATTTAATGTGGACAACATATTACAGGTTAAAGGCCACAGAAAGGTTGTTTCGTGAATGTTGCCAAGATGAATGTCATGTTTAGTTATTGATTGGTTATACTGTTTAGGGAAATTAATCGATTACAGCTTGGTTAGTTAGATGCCGTATTAGATGGGGGAAATCGCTGGAGGGTAACCTTATGAGTTCATATACTGGAAAACTGGTTTTGTAGTTTACAAGAGAAGCAAATTTTTATTATTGAATTGATTTAATCGAAGATATGTGTGTTATAGACCTCTGTTGCTACAAAAAACAGAGAGCTGAATTGGAGCTGAATTGTATTTTCTGCATTGCTAGAGGGGTTTTGTACTTATATATTGATTTCCATAGAAACAACCTTTTAACATGAATAAAAAAAATCCTGGATACGCTGATGGCTATCCTCGTATCGAAATGTTCTTTTTATACACTTTAACTACCTAAATATCCCAATACTAAATAATTTTCCGGCAGAATAAACTGTACAAAACAAATCTAAAATAGTTTTGCGAGCATTTGTTACTAGACAAATGTGCTGAATTGGAGCTGAATTCAATTTCGCACATAGCTGGGAGTGCTCTGATACAACCTATCCATACTCGTGTACTGGATACTATAAAAATTCATCAAACATGTTCTAACATAGTCTCAGACATCTTATCTGTCATCATAAAGCAAAATATTACACAAACAGACACTAAAAGTAATGGAAGAGAAAATACATTATGTGGCTAATTCCGTAGGGTTTCAGAAAGCAATGGATATTTTTATTCATTCTCAGCTATAGACTTCCAAATGCTAAATACTGCTGAATGACCGCAGTTCTGCGCTTATGAAAATGCCGAATATAAGAGAATACAATGATGGAATCCAAAAAAATTAACCGAGAACAAGTTCTTATTGAAGTAATTTTATCTAAACGAACCGATTTGACGTTTTATAGATTCATCTTACTCCAAAAAAAAGAGCTGAATTTGAGCTGAATTGTATTTCTCGCATAGTTAAAAGAGTGCTGAATCAATTTGTGTACCTTTATAGTCTGGATTATACAGCGAGAGTGTTACAACAAACTCCAAAAAAAGTGCGAAATCGAAAATGCAGGACTGCAGTCATTCTGCCGTATTCAGCAATTGGAAGTCTGTAGCTGAATATTGCAGAATGACTGCAGTCCTGGGTTTCCGGACTCGCACGAAATTTACGTATGCTGACTAATACGCTGACTTATAGACTTCTGTGCTCAAAAAAGGAGAGCTGAATTGGAGCTGAATTGTATTTCTCGCATGGTTAGAAGAGTGCTGAATCAATTTATGTACCCTTATACTCTCGATTATACAGCGACAATCCTACAGCAAACTCCAAACGAACTTTAAGTATGCTGATTAATATGCTGACTTACAAACCTTTGTCGCTCAAAGGAGAGCTGAATTAGAGCTGAATTGTATTTCTCTCATGGTTAGAAGAGTGCTGAATCAATTTATGTACCCTTATACTCTGGATGATACAGTGCCAATCCTACAACAAACTCCAAACGAATGTCTACATGGGTATGCTGACTAATATGCTAACTTATAGACCCTTGTTGCTAAAGAAGGTGAGCTGAATTGGAGCTGAATTGTATTTCTCGTATGGTTAGAAGAGCATTGAATCTTCGTATTCACTCTGGTGGTGTGCTCTGGGTCATGAAGTCGAATTGCGCTTTCATATAGTCAGGTGGCCCTTCTTTTTTGCCTTTCTCTGTGGTAGAGAACAAAGTACATATATTGCTGTTTTCATACGCCTTCTGCGCCATTTAGAAATCCGTTTCAGGAAGCCTTAAGGCCATGCAAGCTGCCGATTGCTTGATGTGTAATCAGGTGGTAGGATATCCAGAATTACATTCAGTGCTTTAGTAGGGTTTGTACGCAAGGTTCGCGTTACTCCGAGATTTGTCAATTTTTGGACTTGGCTTAATATGAGCGAAACTAAACACCTTTATACATCCGTCGACAACTTGGCAGAAACGTAGCCTGGAGAATCTGCAGATAAGCTAAGACTCTTTTTACCGTGGTTGGGTTGGGTTTATCTCGAACAGCAAGCTCGTATTGAAAAGAAAAAAAGGCCAAAAACAACATGGTGTTTTAATTCTCCCACTTCGTCCAATACTACCGCGATAGTAAGCTGGCTTCGTCAATAGAATAAGAGGTGCCCTCCAGATGCACTACATACCAGAAAATTTGCAAGAATTCAAACAAAATTTTTTGTAACGGGCTTCACAGATGCCCGCATTCAATCGGCAGTGTAACAGTCGACAAAGGCGTTGTCCTAATTATGAGAAGATGCAATTTGGCTGCCGATGATGAAGATAGGATTGGACAAAAAGTTGGATTGGATTAATAGCACTTTTTGTAATATTGGTGGAATTGCTTATAAGGTCTGTAAAATTTTTTAAGATTCTCAGTAAGGTAGAACACTGGTTGATAGCTTTGAAAAATTGGTGCATAGTCTAAACACGACAGACAATTCCATAATTTACATTAATATTTCAGAAAGGATTGAACAAAAGTGCTTTAATGTTTTGAAAAAAAAAATGCAGAGTGGTTTGCATACCACAAATGTAATATAATATATGACTGACAACTAACTAAATATAACTTGCCCAACTATGGTCAACCTATTCAGCACTTAATCGAAACCCAAATAATCTACCAACATACCTCCTGCTCCTCAAAACCAATTGAGTCCTAATAAGTCCCAATATTATCACAATAGAATCCAATTGTGTGCAAGGAACCTGATAATCCTGTAGCTTGTACGCACCGACAATACCAAGTCTTAGTTGATAATAATTATTCTGGTATGTTCCCAGTCATCGATGCCCCCACAGATATAGGCTCCACACTCGTAGCAGTATCTTATCAGCTTCATTGGTCAAATTGGCAGTGGTCGAACTAGAATGGGATTGAGGTTAAAAACCGTTCATGTTTTCAGGCTTTTATCCTTACCTTTCTCTTTTATGTACTCGTCCTCTGTCATTATATGGCAATTCTAATAATTTCATTCGCCCTTTTCAGGTTTATTTATTTTTTTTCTTCCCTCGTTACCATATTATACGTCCATTCTTCTGAGTAGGGTAAATTTGTTTTGTTTGGCATATTCTCCTTTTGAGGCTTTCAAAAGGGATACAATGAGAGAAACACGGTCAGAATTTTTTAAAAAAAAGGATAAGCATTTCAAAAGTTCGATTCGACATAAGCACGGCATTCACCTGTCCTGGATTGTTTCGCTCACACTCTCCAAAAGTGTTTTGGGTCTCAACCCCTTATAGCATCAAGATCGTTAGGTAAGCGACAATGACAGCGATAATGTAATCGTCTTGAACTTTTATACATCCACAAAACAAAACAAAAAATGAAGGGATGAAAACCTGTTGAAACGTACGAGTATTATATGAACTAATTGCATGCCCCGTGTGCTTTATGTTGTGGAAATTAGGGTAGTCGCACACACACAGTAGCTCCTTCATGCCCATTTAGGATGCTCTATATATTCCCAAGGACTACTAAAAACAATTGACAACAGCTTTATCCTCCCGGAAAAAGCGCTCCCAATTCCAGCACATCACACATAGGCTGCGGGGGTTAGACCCACGTGGGTTGCCTGCAAAATACAATTTTCGAAGTTTTTCGGTTCCTTGGCTGCGGCAGCATTGTGCCGACCACACAAACACCGTATGGTGAGGATTAAAGTGACAAACATCACATGAACAAAACATGTCTGCTTCGGGGGAGTAGAACGTGACGAAGTCCTTTATCACGTACAATCAAGGATGTTGGCTCGACTTGACTGTTAATTTAACGACACTGGGAGATCTTGACTGCCTAATGATGGTTCATTTCTGCATAAACCATTCCATAGCATAAAAACTGTTTATTTATCTAACTTAAGGTCCGTAGCCGTGGCAAGGAGACAACAGTTTTGCTTTTTAGTATCGCTGTAGCCTTTCGGTTTTTTTTTTAAAAGGATTTGCGATAATAGAGGTTAAGGGAGATTAGTGCGCATAAAATTTACTCAGGTTATGACTATAAAGTTTTTAGTATTATACTTAAGATATGTCAGAAATGTTAATTAAAACTTAGGGAATTTTAAGATAATTTACTTTAGAAGTTAAAGTGCAGTCCCTGACAATTGAATTAGACGAAAGTCTTACTTAATAGTCTTTTCAATTTCTTTATTTTCGATAAGCTTTATCTACGGTGTACAAGAAAAATGCAGTTGTTCAGATGTCCACAATATTCTCTTTTCGGACATTGACATTTGGATTAGCTCTTCCGTGTAAACTTTTGCTTTTACATAAACCCAGAAAATCTCAATCCGCTTTAGTCCCTAAAATTTCCAAGAAAAGGAAGTACATCCAAATTTTCTTCTTCGAGGAACTTTGCTCCATTTTGTATAAAGTTATAAGAAGATCGATCTTAGGGAGTTAATAGCTCCCGATAACCGCATTACTTTCCATTTACAACATCTTTTAACTTTTTATTTGTATACAAATGAAATAACATCAAAAATGTTAGGTTAGGTATTACTCAAATCAACAAATTTTGTGTTCCTTTTCTGCTCACAAGTACTAAAAAGTAGAAAAGAAACGCAGCTAATAGCTGTTTTCGATTTGCCACATTTATCTGATATGCCTCACATTTTCCTCAGTTTCACTGAAAATGGCTGTTCGATTTGGCGGTTCAGTTCCTATTTTACAACAGATGGCGACAGCTTCCAACTGATACAAAACCAAGTGATGTGATAAAAATATTTTTTCATCACATCAGTTGAGTAAGTGATTTTGAAGTTATGCACTGATGTATTTATTGTGGTTGAATATCTTATTTTGTAATAATTTCATATTCAGCAGCGGAAGTATTATGAAGAGACATTTTCTTTGATCTCGGTGTATGGAAAATTAATTTATAAAATTTTTATTGTTTATCACATAAGTGACTGTTCGATTTGCTTTTTGCAATCAGTTACAATTTGACAGAACAAAAGTGAGGCAAAAGTGAGTACGAGATTTGACATGTGAGGAATATGTGATGAATATCAGATAAATGTGGCAAATCGAAAACAGCTAATATATGCATGATGATTTATGCAGTAATGTTGCGCCATCTATATAGAACTAGTTTAACATTGGATAAATGGCAAAAACTTTCAAATGTCAGCGAAGCTTTTGAAGTTTCCAGATCGTGTGGAACGGATGTTTGAGAAACTTGAATAGTGTAGAAAAGCTTTCGAAGATTCCAGAAAAATATGGAACGAGAAAGATCAAGAAAATAACAGTCTAGAAATTGAGGAAAAAAGGAATTTTGAGATATAAAATATAGTTTAAAAAAAATAAAAAATACGTTTTTATTTTAAAATGAACTAAATTAAACTAAATTAGAACTAAAAAATTATTGTGAATGTAAGGTTTTTATTGCTCCAGCCTCTATTGCTCCAGACCTTTCGAAATATAAAGCAGCGTGGGAATCTTTACCTAAATTCTTAACACCGAAACTTTTCGCTAGCGCCCCACGCTTTTTTACATTTCGAAAGGTAGGTTGTTTCCATATTCTGGCTGGAGCAATAAAAACCTTACATTCACAATAATTTTTTAGTTCTAATTTAGTTCATTTTAAAATAAAAGCGTATTTTTTAG
The DNA here is from genome assembly GCA_963855945.1 of Thereva nobilitata. Taxonomy (NCBI): domain Eukaryota; kingdom Metazoa; phylum Arthropoda; class Insecta; order Diptera; family Therevidae; genus Thereva; species Thereva nobilitata. The sequence goes on from OY979698.1 coordinate 17,259,200, forward strand.
TTTTTTTAAACTATATTTTTTATTTTCTACTTTTTAGTCTATTATGAGTATGTCTTCCGCCATTTTGTATTGACCGCCATATCAGATTTAAAATGACGTCACACAGCTTAGTGTACTATACTGTGCGATATACCCATACCGAGACGTTGTAAATAAAAAGGCAAACCGCCATTTTTTTTGGCCGCCATTTTGAATTTTGAATGACGCCACATAGCTAATTGTATTGTACTTGTCGTACCCTTTCATTTGATACCCATTTCGGGGAGCTCAATTGCAAAATTCGGCCGCCATCTTGGAACCGCCATCTTGATTTTTTTTATAAAATGGTCAGATTGCATTGTCACGTGAACTATAAATATGTGCAAAATTTGAAGTTGATCGGTTAAGTGGAAGTGCGTCAAAATCAAGTTGCAAGATTTGTTTACATCCCAGCGGGAAAAGTGGAAGCAGCTTCCTCTGGAATCAAATTGGAAGGGCTTCCTAGTTGCGCTTCAGAAGCATTTTGGAAGATTTTCCTATGCATGTGCATACAAATAGGTCATTTTCAACTTTGTTGGTTTATAATTTCCTAGCGGGAAATGGAATCATACCAAGAAGCATGACGCCTACCTGGAAGTCGAAAATTCCTTCCTTTTTGTATAGCCAAATCATTAGAAGGAATGAGTCGAAAAGCTCTAAAAGCTCATTCACCTTCCCCACGCATTCTCGGTGAGGTGTTTGTGATAAGTCTTTTTTTATTTCTTCCAAGGAAGTACAATTTCTTACACCTTCTAAATATATTTCCGGTGAGATCCTTGGAAGATATTGCTTTAATTGCGGAAGCAGTTACGGAAGAAACACTGCTGCAATTTTAATTACCCTTTTTGTTATTGAAATAAAAATATTTATTTTTGAAATTTATTTGGGTTCTTATTATTCAAAAGCGAAGAGCGAAACCTTTTTCCCTGCTCCCAAAAACGCAAAAATGAAAGCTTTGCTACTTGCAAAACTTAAATCTTCAAAATAGCTTCCCAGGAAGCCAATTAGAAGAAAATCGAACAAACTGCCTCTTGCTAATGACATGCAATAGTAAAAAAGATATGGGTAGGGATACGGAAGTGATGGCTTCTATTTCCCGCTGGGATACTACATACAACATACAAGATACAGGTGAAGCTAATATAAAGCGTATAAAATAAAGTCGCAGCGATAGTTAGATAGTGAGTTTTGATTAGAACCAAGGCCGGCGCTTGGTTTTTTTGCGCCTGGTGCAGTACCACAATTTTTTTTATAGTTGCAACTTTTTTTTTTAAATTTTATTTTTTAAAATATTTCGCCCCGTCCAATTGCACCATTTGCATCCATGAAAGCGCCGCCCTGCCTGCGTCCAATCAGGATTTTGTTTCGCGATCTTGCTGCTGTGCTGGGTTTGCTTACGCTTTAACGTCACAAAACTCTCCCTCTAATGTTGTTTCTTTGAGCTTCGTACTGCTTAAGCTTCTGGTAGATGGCCTTCAGTGCCACTGCCACCATTCTAAACACATCCCCCAACCTCGTCATCTGCTCCAGGATGTTTTTCATTGAACTTGCCTAGCCGTTTCCAGCACAGCCCTGGACTCCGCCGATTTCAAGTGTCTCTCATCGAATTATTGTTCTATAATAGTACGACTAGTATCAACTACAAATCAAGAACTATGGCACCGTGCCGGCCAAGAAAGGATAGACGACGAAATCATGCGAATCGGATTGGTCACACCTTGCGAAGGACAACACTTTGTGCAGTTCCTTTAATATATGAAAATGAAGGCACGGGAATACTTTTGAAATTTTTTTTCGAAATTTTAAATTTTTTTTAATCTTAATTTCTGAAATTGCGCCCGGTGCAAATGCACCATTTGCACCTATGAAAGCGCCGCCCCTGATTAAAACGGCGATAACAGTGTTCTAGGCGAGAAAAATGTTCCCAGCGATAAATACGAGTTATTAGATATCATAGTCGACGAATAATGTGGGTATGTTGGGTAGCAGTACTCACCCAGAAAAGAGTAACTGAGCGTGGGACATGATCTTTGCATGCCGATTATGTGGGACTCGAACCTACTAAAAAGGTCGGTCTCTACTCTCCCCGCGTGATTGGCGTAGCGTCGCAATGGTGGATCAGTTTTTATCTAACTCTTGGCGTTTCTTGCCTTTCTCACTTTCCTACGTCGCTTCCACTTTCCTCCATCCATCGGAACGGATCACATACCCTTGGTGTTTAGGTTGGGAGCCCAGCTTTCACTGATTCAAAGCTTTGCTTTTAAATTCGTTCCACAATTTGTACTCAACTTTATCTAACCATTTCCGATTTACTTAAAAAGGGTTCAGAAATCCAGTGTGGTAGTCAGCAACAATTATGCCTTCAATTCAGCTTAAAGACATTTTATTTTTGGCAACAATTGTGTTTTTCAAGCAAACATGACATAGACATGACAATTTTTCTCATTACCCTGAAACTGTAGCGTTATAAACTCTTAATTAATTCGATTTTTTTCTATAATATTTAAAAAAAATTAAAACATCTATTAAAATTAAAAATTGGGTACAGCAAGCCCTACCCCACCTCATATTTAAGAAGATTTCGTGTGTTTTTATTTAAATGCAAATCTCTTCACAGTAATTCCAATTTTATGTAACAAGCAAAAAAGGAACAAAACAATTCTGATTAAAATTCAGGGGAAGATGTATCGGCAGACATTCAACAAAGCACAAGACCTCGAGTTTTGTATAGGGGATGAAAAATCGACAGACAGGGTAATGGGGGTTGAATTTGCAAATAAAAAGTCGAGACAAAATACTGGAGACAAATAATTGAAGAAGAAGAGAAAAAAATGTACAAAGAAAAGTGGGCGACCTGGAAAGGTTGGTCCTTGATTAGGAAAATCAAACAGGTAGTAACAGGTGAAGTGTTCTTATTAATGAAGGAATTGTTGTTGGAATTGTAATGTTTATTTTAAGAACATGTTGAGTGGGTAAGTAATTTGTAATGACGAGTTTTTATGTAATTTATATTTTCGTTCGGAACTTGTATTAAAGGTGAAACATACCTTGTCGTTAAGGCCATTAAATCTAATACAACTGGAATCGATATCCTTTTCATTTCAATAAAATCCTTAAAATCCTCTAATCGCATTTGCTTTAAGGCATATCTTTAACTCTTGCATAATGTAATCTACATTTCTATCCTTATGCAAAAAGATCGTTATTACTACTGTTCCTGAAATCCTGTATTCTGTTCATGCCGATAATTTTCGTCCTATTAGCATTTTACCATTTAAAACCTGAGACCTGAGAAAATCTTATTTGGTTAATTATAGTTTTATTTTACTGTCGAAAATCCGATGAATCCTTTTTAATCCGGTCTCAAAAAATTTCATAGATGTGATGGGAGTCCTGAAATTGGGCTAAATATTTCATGCTCCTAGATGATGTGAAATACCTGCAGCTGGAGGGCTATTAAAACGAAGTGAATGATAATCCCTTGTCATAACACACAGCGGTTTCTGTACGTTCTAAACAAAGAGTATTTACGAGATCCGTCCACACTCTGGTCGGGCCAATTCATATAGTATGTTTCTCGTTGTCCTCGATCTTCGTAAAGAGCCCACTGAATAGGTGATCCTGTACTTCTTAGTTCTTTTAACAAGTTTCGAGAAGCTTGGATGTTGATAAGATCGTGCCTAGTTCATTGATAGCCGACCTAATATCGCACTATTTTTTATTAGCAGGTACTCTGTATTTCCCCGACGCCATGTACGACATCGAACGAGTACTAAGTTCACATAGGCTTATTTACCGCGATCCTCTAGCCGTTGCTCGTGAGGAATGCTTGGATAGCCGATTACCCTGACCTTAACCTTTAGTTAGCCTATATTCTTGGGGGAAGACTTTAAAGATTCCCATCAGTTCTGTCTAGAAAATACTAGCAGAATTAGCCAGGCGGTATTTTTGGAAGTAACGCCAGGGGAAGAAAATTCCAGAAATGTCATAGTAATGGAAATCTGGACATCGAAACCTGGGGCCAGACTGAAAGTCAGCGTAGCACTACTTTGTAAAACCAGCGCCCTTAGTGACATTGGAAGCTATGCTGTCTTTCTTGTCTCTTTTTACGATGCTTAATGATTTAGCATAAATCTTCCAATCAGCCTTGGATTCAAAATAAAACCCAAGTACTCTTCTATGTCCAGAAGGGCTGCCAAGATGATCTTTTTCGATTCGAAGTTTTCAACGGTATACACTACTTTATGCAGTGCGGTGTCCGACGTTTTCCCCTTAAAATATGCATGCTAGGTACTTCTGCTACATAGTTTCGGAAGTAGAGGTTTAGTAGTCGACAAAACAAACGATGACAAGATTAGCGGCATATTATGCTTTCCCGTTTCGCGTCCGCATCTACCTGCCTTCGAAATGAATGAATGAGAGAAGCGTTAAATAACTCACAACGGCAATTCACGGTTTTTCCCACCAGCTTCCGTCCATTAACGACTGCGACAGAACGCTGACTTTGATGATCCCACAGGAGATGGCTTGGGAGCGATGGCAGGAGAAAGGGCAGTGAATTGTTTGTAAAGACGGAAGAAAAGAAAGAATAAAAAATATAATTTAAAAAAACTAAAAAATACGCTTTTATTTTAAAATGAACTAAAAAGTAAACAATAATTTTGAATGTAAAGTTTGTATTTCTCCAGTCAGAATATGGAAACAACCTACCTTTCGGAATGTAAAACAGCGCGGGACTATTTTCCTATATTCTTACTTTATTAACACCGGAAATTTTCGCTATCGCCGGTTTTTTACATTTCGAAAGGTAGCTTGTTTCCATATTCTGACTGGAGAAATACAAACTTTACATTCAAAATTATTGTTTACTTTTTAGTTCGTATTAAAATAAAAGCGTATTTTTTAGTTTTTTTAAACTATATTTTTTATTTTCTACTTTTTCGTCTATTATTATGTCTTCCGCCATTTTGTAGTCATATTAGATTTAAAATGACGTCACACAGCTTACTGTACTACACTTGTCATACGTTTTCATTTGATACCCATGCCGAGGGCGTTGTAAATTAAAAGGTAAACCGCCATTTTGTGTTGACGGCCATTTTGAATTTGGAATCACGCCACACAGTCAATAGTATTCTAATTGTCACACCCTTTCATTTGATACCCATACCGAGGGTGTTGTAAGGAAAAAAGAAGTCCACCATTTTGTGTTGGCCGCCATTTTGAATTTTGAATGACGCCACATACCTAATTGTATTGTACTTGCCGTACCCTTTCATTTGAGACCCATGTCGGGGGTCGGGGAGCAAAATTTCAAAATTCAGCCGCCATCTTGGAACCGCCATCTTGATTTTTTTACAAAATGGTCAGATTGCATTGTCACGCGAGCTTTACATGTGGGCAAAATTTGAAGTTGATCGGTTATATGTAAATGGGTCAAAATCAAGTTGCAAGATTTGTTTACATGAAACATACAACATACAGGTCAAGCTAATATAAAGCGTATAAAAATTATCTAGGTCGGAAAAATGGGAAGGCGAAGGACCATCTTGCGGAGTGGATTCGAACCACAGACCTCTGGGATGGTAGTCGGGTGCCTTGACACCTACGCTACCAAGGCCTTGTACAGCTTTATGCAGTCCTTATGGAACTTTCAATACTTATGTTTATAACACCTATTGAAAACCTCTTTAACCTAGTTATCTAATACCCTGGACAGACTAGGACCCTTAATCCGGATTATGACGTCAGAATGACGTAGATTCCATTTTATTGCCATATCTTTTATTTGAGTCTACGTCATTCTGACGTCATAATCTAGATTAAGTTTCTAGTATGTCTCCGGTATAAGGTCGGATACCTCTTTGTTACACTACGGTCAAAACTGGTATTCAGGACATACTCTGTACTATTTTATACCATATCATCTGTTGCTCATTCGTAAACAATGCGAATTGAAATTAACTAATTAAAATCAACTTAAAAATTTTGTGCACACAAACAAACCAATTTAGGACTTAATATCTCCCACATACCCTGACCTGTAATTTAAAATTTAATTCCGACTTCATATTTTGTGCAAGCATTTCCACTCCACTTCAAAACCCTTTCTCTCTCATATGCACAAACAAACTTCAGCCACGAATTAATAATTATTCCCCACATTTTTTTTTAAAAAAAAACCCTTTATGCATCGACATTAAAGCAGTATTGCCCGCCAACCATGCCGTTTTACAAAAAGGACTCTCGAAGTGAAACTCTCGTGTTGGGATCCACAAAAAAATCGACGGTATTTGCTGAAATTAATTAAAAATGTCTTAACCATGCAGAAATGGAGAGAATGACTTTAATAGAATTTATTTTTGTAGTTTTATTTTATTAAAAGGTATTTTTTGTGCAAGGGACAAACTGTACAGTAGCGAGCTTCGTGCCGGCCAACGCGAGAGATCAATAACCTCAGCTGTGTGTGCAAGAGGAGATAGTCGGACAGGCAGACAGGCGAACAGGAGCAGCAGCATTTATCTCCTTGCATATTTTGCCTTGATTCCTTCCGGTCTCCTCGCATCCTTCGGGATCGACCGCATTCACCAGCTTCCGCTCACAATATTATGGAAATGTAATAAGCAGCTGCTCCCGCTGCTGATGGTGGCACAAAGAAGAGTCCTGCTGGAAAAACGGATCCCAGGCAATTTTCAATGCGCATGAATGTCACTGGGCTCTTGTATAAAGAATACTCTATACACACATTATAGCAGCACAAAACTCTCTTCTGGCAGGATTTGTTCGTTTTTGGCACACACTGTGGAATAATAGAAAACGTTTCCTGAAAAGTGGAAAAACCTTTTCACCTGGAAAATGCAGGAAAAGGAAATTAGCTTTCAGATTCTTTTCTTTTTTTTGTTAAGTAGTAGAAGCTTCATTGTTTTTTTATTATCTCAAAGGATGTCGTCCTATCAAAACACTACTTAACTTCTGGCTGTCTTCTTGCTATCTCTATTTTTTGCCTAGGGTATACAGTTTTTAAAGGTATACAGACACGTGCATAAATTATTAATCGTTTACATTCCAGGTATTTGCTGTTGTTAATTCGTTTTATCTGATAAGGAAGTCCTTATCTGATTTTTCTTGGAAATAGAATTAAGTCAGTTCATTAACTACACTTTCTAGAAACTTTAAGACGTTTGAATCCAGTCTATTATTCACTACAGATGGGAAAACGATTTTTTGTGCTGAATGCATAAAATATAAATTCTGGTTTGTGTTGCATCTCACCTTTTACTCTCATCTGAACACCAGCAATATTTCTTTTTAGACAGGTACACACTGCCCCTTAAGCTATGTATATTAAAGGACTCTGGATCGTATGTATACTACAAAATTTCATCGCAGCACATTCTCCGTATGAACTAAAGCATTCTGAGTATTAACAAAAATATTTGCAATATACGAAGTGCAGACTACACACATCTTAGAACTATTAGCTATTATTTAAAGGAACAAATCTACTTACACCATAGATTGACCTTCAAGAAAGACTTCGGCGCCTAAATAGAGTGAAGAGCTTCGACTCAAGAAGAGAGTGGAGAAACAGAGACGTCCTGAAGAAGTTTGATTTGCGGATATTCACCGTCCACTCTACAACATCCCGAGAAAAATAATTTAGTTGGTTAAATAAAAATAAACACGCACGCGTCCGCACCTAGCACGCATAACGAACAAATAGGCATACCACAAAAGTATGACGCTTCCGCCACAGGCACCAAAATTTAAAAATGTGCCCACTAGAGGCATGAAGAAGCCCGCCACAGGTATGCACGCTCCCGCTACAGTCATGAACATTTATAAATGCATCCGAATCGTCATAAACCATTTCAAACGCGAGTGTTGTTTTACCAATCAGTCCCCCAACTAAGCACTAAACACGTCCAATACTGCTTGACCTACGCAATCGAACGAGAACCGCTCTACTGAGTATGCTACTGGCACCCTTTATGGTCACCAAGATAATTGCCCGTTTTCTTCGTCTCATATAATATTTTTTGAAGACCCAATTTTGATCCCTTTAGTCTAGAAAAAGTCTGAATGTACCCTGTCTTGCTCCTGTGCCATACAGGCGATTTCTGTGCCCGCTGCATGCTAGGTGCGGCCGAGGGAAGAGATGGCTTCTGGGGCAGAGGTTTATCTAAAGACCGTTAACAGTTCATTGTCCTGGCACCTGCCAGCGCACACTAGTATCTTTCAGACGGGGGTACAGACGATCGTGGCATTGGACTACAGGAGCCGCGCTTACAAGCTGAGTATCCCACACAATGTTTGCTGCCGTAGCTGCGGGGAGACGAACGTTATAGTTTTGTTTTAGATTCTTGAAGAATTTTGCGTTTAGTTCTTACTAGCATAAAACCCGCGTGCGTTGCAACGCCTTTAAATAAAAAAAGTTTGTGTGTGCACTGTCCGCGGTAGGAAAAAAGTATAATGAAAACAACAAAAAATTGGAAAAATTGGATACCATATAAAAGTTTAGAGTTACCCATAAAAAATATTGTAATATTTCTTCTCGAGCGTTCTCGGAATCGTCAGGGATTAATATAATTTAAGAAATTTCCTACATTTCAGAATGTGGCAAACTTCACGACAATAGAGGAAATGACCAGGATACACTATGGTCAATGTTCTTCCATTTGGAGCTAGGATGTGAAGATTTTTCGATACCCCAACTCCTCAACAACCTACATACAGCTGACCAGGAAATGACACTTTTTGGCAAAATTTATATCCTATATTGGCCCAGAAATTTAAAATTTATAAATTTTGATCATAAATTCTTTATTTGCTACCTTAAAAACACCCAGATACCGATTTTCATTCGAATCGGAATACAATTGGCAAACTCAACGGCCATATTGGTGCGGCCATTTTGAATTTCTAAGTTTTGATCATAAATTCGTTATTTGCAACCTTAAAAACCCCTAGATATCCACTTTCATTGCAATTGGAATACAATTGAAAAAATTTGTCCGCCATATTGTCGGGGCCATTTTAAATTTATAAGTTCTAATCATAAATTCATAATTTGCTACCTTAAAACCCACTAGATATCCACTTTCATTGGAATCGGAATACAATTGGAAAAATTCGGCCATATTGGTGCGGCCATTTTGAATTTATAAGTTTTGATCATAAATTCGTTATTTGCTACCTCAAAAAACCCCAGATACCGATTTTCATTGGAATCGGACCACAATTAACAAATTCGTCCGCCATATTGGCGCGGTCATTTTGAATTTATAAGTTCTGATCAAACATTCGCTATTTACTACCTTAAAAACCCCCAGATACCGATTTTCATGGAAATCGGAACACAATTGGCAAATTTGGGTGGCCATTTTGAATTTCGGTCATATTTCGGCGGCCATTTTGAATTTCAAAAATCGGGCTTCGAGGTGCATCATGGGAGGCCCCCGCGGACCTTCGTGCAAAATTTCGAAGCTCTACGATCACTGGTGCGCCCGCTATAGCGCACATATCGCACATACACGCATCCATACACGCATACAGAAACTTTCTTTTATTAATATAGATATAGATTTGCTTTTTACCTAGAAATTCCTACTCTATTAAATATTTTAAGTCAAGAATTAGTTTGAATCAAACCCCGTGTTCTTTTAATGAACTGGCTTTTGAGAGCTTTTGAGTTCCCATACAAAATCGAAAACCCAGGTTTTATCTGGGTCTTCTGGTTCTTCGATTTTGTATGGGAACTCAAAAGCTCCTCAAAAGCTCTCAAAACCCAGTTTATTAAAAGAACACGGGGAAAGTCACGTAACAATAATTAATATTTTCCCCGTGTTGTTTTAATGAACTGGGTTTTGAGAGCTTTTGAGGAGCTTTTGAGTTCCCATACAAAATCGAAGAACCAGAAGACCCAGATAAAACCTGGGTTTTCGATTTTGTATGGGAACTCAAAAGCTCTCAAAAAACCTTAGGTAAAAAACCTGCAATCCGATTCGAAAGTCATGAAATTCGGAAATAAGAAAATGGTATCCTCCACCAATGCGAATTCGTCCGCCTATTATCGGATTTCAGTCCGCGAGTAAAGCCATTGCCGCATGCGCTGCATTTATTTGTTTGTTTTAAAATATTCTAAAAACTCTTTAAATATTCTTGAAACAATTTATTGTTCCCATCAAAATGTCAAATTGAGTTAATAAATGAAGTTGGTTGGCTGAACATAATTTCTTTTCCAAGACTTATCAGGCATCGCTACTAGCTTCCGTTTGCTTCCTACTTTCGTATCGCCTTAGAAAAGCGGAGTCTGAAGTCACAGCCAGCTTTTCAAATTGACGTTTGAGCCGCCTGTACATCAGGATACAGATTCAAGAAGTGCGGATCTGTTAGACTTCCATTCTTCACAACTCTCGATAATGATAACAAAAGGTTTTCAAAATCTATCTTGGCCTCTAGTAGGTATGTCAGAGCAGATGGTCGTCGATTCAAAATTCCAATCCTGTAATTTGCTTAGATGACTAATTATGTCGCCTGGTGTAAATGTCTGCTTTTTGTAGCGACAATGCACCGCAGATAGCATGTGTTCTAATTGATGTGAGCCGATTCTTAATATAATCTCTATGATTGCAGTAGGATTGGGTACATTATGCACTTGAGATTCTTAGGAGCGCATTAGGTTCCAGGTTTTTCAATTGGGCTTCTAGGCCTTTCTGTTTTGTTTAAGCTTAGACCCCCACACTAGTTCATCGTAGGGTCGCAATCTGTCCAAAAATGGTGGTATAAGTCAATGCATACATTACTTTCGCATTTTTTCCCAGACCATTGTATAAAAAGATAAGAATTTTTCATCACGTCTTCATTCCCAGATATTTAAATTATTTTCTTTACTTTTTTTGGATGTTCCAGTTGGATGGTATTTGAAACAGTGAACAAATACAGTGTAAACGGCAGTGCAAAATTTTTATACCCAATTGCTATTGAGTCGAAATATAGTAATAGTATCACGTATACTTTTGATTCATTATTCCTTCTCTATTTGCAATATGTTTTGATAAAACCTTTCACCATGTTCATCTGATACTGCACCAAGATTTTCGTGAATGAAATCTAAGTGCGGGTCCGAAAAGACGATTTTAAAGATTTTCTCATTTACAGATATTGCACTTAAAATTGAAAAAAACAAAAAGATATTAAGAAATATTCCAAAAAAATTACAGAAAAAGAAGGGCTAAAACCCCCTAAAAAGTGGACTTCTCGGAGTAGAAAATCGGTAGATAAGACTTTATAACCCCTTATTAAAAAGCATAAAAAGAAGCGCTCTGCCAATTTTCAGCCTGTACCTAATTATTTCCGCTATATTGCTTTTTTCGGCTTAATTTACCTGTACTATTAATTTAACCCAGTTTTCTCGCGATTTTACACTGTTTCTTGCGGAAAAAAATTACGTGAGATTTGCGGAGACCCTCCCCCTCCCCCACGTGAGATTTGGTGAGATTCGGCTCGACCCCCTCCCCCCCCTAAACACCTCACGTAATTTATGGACGCCCCCAAATAAAACATTGATTTTGGATGCAATCGAGTCTTGTCCTCCTCTAGGGCATTCTTCCGTGTTTGACGGTCCTTGCAGCATGTCTTCATTTCCGGATGCTCAGCATTGCGTCAGCATCAGCCGTCACAGAGTCTATCCATCTCTTCTTGGGACTGCCTACTGGTTTATTTATCGAAAAATCCGTTACCATAAGCCGTTTTGGGTTACGGTTGTCGTCCATTCTGATTACGTTGCAGGATAATTTTAGTCTGTTAATTTTTACAAAAAAATTAAGAGTTCTGAGTCGTTAAAATCTCATAAAAGAATTACAAACGCATATTTTCCCAAATTTAAAGCTTTTGATTTTGAGCTTTCTTAAACTTTTATCAAGCCTTTTTAACGAAAGCTTTGCATATCGTAAATTTGTGAGCTTTTTTTTTATAGTAAATTGCCCTTCGATGAGCTTTTAACGAAAAATAAGGAAATGTCCTTTTTGTCTTCGAAATAATCAAATTTTCCAAAGATCCTTTTAATTTTTGGGAAGAAACTGTTTCAACTATTGCTAAATAGAGGGCAACAGCAGCAGTAAAGGGCGTATTTTAATTGAATTTTAAGCGAATTATCAACAGATTTATTTCAAGGTCGCGATGATAGTGTAAAATTGGAATAAATATTATGCGATAAGCACCGATTGTTAAAGAAAGTCAAAGTGAAATTAAAGTTATTAAAAACAGAAACACCTGTTAAGTCTTTAGTCGATAAAAACAAAATAACTAAATTATTTACGTGGCCGATTTAGGATTTGAACTTCCAATATTTGTAAGGCAGTTGGGCTGAGGAGCTGGCGTGGTATGTAAGTACTTCGTATTTTTTCAATCAAAACCCACAGAAGTTCTTCACCGAAAGCGTCATGGCTGTACCCGAAAAAAGGTGGTGATACATTTTCTGTACACGGAATAAACTGACTTCTTAGAAAATAGTAATACGTTTAGCACTACTGGGAAATTGACTAGTACCAGAACTGCTGCTAAAGTAATCCTGAGAGAAGCTAATTCAAATAACGATAGATAATAGTGGTAAATCCACAAGTAATCCTGAGAGAAGCTATAGTTCAAATAACTATAATAGTGGTAAATCCATAAGATTTTTGTTTTTCCTGAAAGTTAGTCATTTCCTTCGTACTTGGTTCGCTACACTAGAGCGCGTGGTCGAATACGTATTGAGTGTGTTGAAGCGCCAGGATATAAACAGGGAAGCAAATGACTTCATTTGGAAATTCGAATGATTTCAGGAGATATTAGCAAAACTAATCAGGACTTGTCAGACTTGACCGAAAGGACCAAATGTTACGTACTTACTGGAAATTCCGAGATGAACTTCAATTTCCAGAAACTGTAGGACGTGGAAAACAATTCCCCCGTGGAAAAAGTGCTGATCTAAGGTTTGAAAAATTCGTGATGTTTGTAAAGAGGGTAACGTAATTCTTGCACGGTTTTTAAAGAGTGCTTGGATTTTGACAAGTGATGTCTTTTTGGGAACCTATCAGTCTGCTGAATCTAGAAAAGGTAACTTCACTTCACAGATATTAGAACTAATCAATTTAAGGTGCTTGTGACCCGTAGCCGAAGTCTTTTCATTTAAAAAATATCTAAAAAATTCAAAATGTCAACGAAACGACGAAGAGAATTAAAAAACAAGAATTTTTAAATGCTTAGTATAAAAATTGTCCGGACATTATTCATAGGAAATATTCCAAGCTTTCTAATTTTGGAAAAAAAGGTATAGGTTAACTACGTAATTTTTGGAGAAAAAAGTAGTGAAAGTTGAAATTGTAGTTAAAAAAATCAAAATTTTGACTTTGACGACTCATAACTCTGAAAGTTGGTAGGGTTGGTAGTACCAAAACTGATGCTTAAGGAGAGGAGCTAGTTCAAATAACGATAATAGGTTCTATTAACGATAATAGGTTCAAATAAAGATAAAGGACTCGTCAGACTTGACCGAAAAGGCCAATTTCTTTTACAGTAAATGTAGGACGTGGAAATCCCCGTAAAAAAAGTGGTGATTTAAGATTTGAAAAAAATAGTGATGTTGGAAAAGGGTAACGTAACGTTTGTACGGGTTTTAAAGAATGCTCGGTGTAGTGTATATAAGAGCACACCATGGAAAACACTGTAATACAAGTTAATTATGACAGTTCTAATAGACAAATAACGACTACTGTATTACAAGTGGATTCCATAGGGGAATAGATTATATAAAGTAAATTTATTAAGCTAAGTAACATAAGTAGGGGAATTAGGTAGTATAAATAGTTGTAAGGATTTTGTGAATAATCATTGATTCCCAGAACTCAGTCCCTCGGTAAGAGTGGCAATAACTTGCCCTGCGGGAATAGGTATTTTGGTATGAATAAATGTTGCATTATTTAAAAGCAATTATATTTATTCCACACACTAAATAAGGCGGCACTAGACGCCACAAGCAAAAGCTGGTTCACTAGCTTGGTCCACAACACCCAAACATTACATCGGATTTTGTTGACAAGTGATGTTTATGGGGAAGCTATCGGAAGCTGAATCCAGAAAAATTAATTTCATTTAGAACCGGTTTCATTCCATCGAGTTTATTAGATGGTACTTGTGGCTCTTGGCCGAAGTCTTGTCAAAAAAGGGCTTGACCGAATGTTATGAAATTACAAAAATCACGTACGTCGTTTAAACAAAAAAACGGCTCAAACGAATTTTATGAAAATCATTTCAGATCTTGCTTTAGTTTATACGCTTCGATCGGCACATCAACGAAGACGATATCTTTTTTGGTTCGCCCAATATCGTGAAGGAAAAAATTACTACGGACGTACGCACAAACACACCTACACATATACACATAGTTCTTCTCATAATTATGCCTAAAGAAAAACTTTTGAAAGCAAAAAAGAACTTTACTTGATTGTTAAAACAAAATGTATTGAAATGAGCCGAAATTTTTGAATTTCCCGGTCCTAAATTCATTCTCAGTCCAGCCCTGCCTGTGACTGACGCTTCCAACCGATTTGACAACTCATGTCACAGTTATTGCGTAGTTCGACGGGTCACATAAAGATGGCCCACCCTGTATATTTTATAAGTAGCTTTGCGCCTCTATAAACTACTAGAAAATAGTTATAATGTGAAAAAATCAACAGCAAAAATGCTAATGCTTCAGAGCAGCTTCGTGAAAGTATCACTGATGGAAAGCCATGCTATTTGTTTCAGCGTACTTGGTACTAAAAACCTTCAAAAACGAGTTTTCGAATCATTTTATATTATAGGAGTATAAATGGAAAACCGTCGTTTTCCAACAGATGGCGCTAGCAGTAAAATGCGGGGGTATAATGTCAGAGCAGAAACATCAAATGATAAACTAAGCATCTGTCAACAACTCCTTATCATTACATTTGTGAATTTTGCCGGCGTCATTATATTTTTGATTGCGTGAAAATGACGCACTTTCAACCAAATATGCGTCATTTGCGGAAAGTTTTGCAAGGGTTTTTTAGCATCGTGTTTTGACTGACACAAAATCGTTGCATGATGCTAATTCCGTTAAAACCTACCTAGGCACACTGAATTAAGACATCGTACCACACCCACCGTATTCTCCAGCCATCAACCCTTCCAACTACCACCTGTTGCGATCGATGACGCATGGTCTGGGGCCGTATTTGGTTTCTCGAGTAAATATTGATTTCTGTCGATAAATAAAAATTGGCTTTTGGCAACACGATATCGACAACGTTATCGTCTCTTTACGTGTCAATAATTAAGGATGTTTGACGTTTATTAAAAAGCTAAAGGAGAATGCAAATTTTGGTACCCACTCCAATAGCTATGTGTAATACGACGTTGGAAAGGTTTTTTTGAGCTGAATATAAGTTACTTTGGCGCCTAGTTCGAAATCTTTGTCCGTTATGAGTAATACGGTCGAAACTGTACCAAGATTGATTTTTACATATCAGCCCGTATTTTTGTAACCATGTAACTTATTTCCATGAATAAGGTACCAATGAATGCAGAATTCCTCCACCTATCTATGATGGTTCTATTTTACCAACTTTTTTAGTTATGAGTCGCCAAAATCGAAATTTTGCTTTTTTAACATAAAACCAACTTCAATTTACTTTTTGTCCAAAAAAAACCTAATAAATCTATACTTTTTTTCCAAAAGCTAAAATTGACGACTCATAGCTACAAAAGTTGGTAAGCTACAACCATTACTTTTACCATCATATATAGGTAGAGGATCGACTCGAGAAACCAAATACGGAGCCTGGCTGAGCAGTACTTCCGTTCTTACGGAGAGTTCAAAAATTGGGTCGATTTGTGGATCGTTTCAAAAGATGATCTGTTTTCAACTTCCCAGAATTGGTCCGAAAATCGCAATCGCCATTTTCAACGTATTTTTATTTTTCAAGGTCCCAATAGCATTTTAAGCATTAATTTGACAAGAAGTACCTATGTGTGTGTGCGTGCGTATGTAGTTTGTTTTTGCGTGAACCAAAAAAGATATAGACTTCGTTCGGTATCGTTCGAAACGTATTAACGAAAATATGATCTGAAAAGATTTTCATAAAATTCGGTCGAGCCCTTTTTTTTTGTTTAAATTCCACACAATCCTTATTAAATAACTGTCTTCAACAAAGTAATTGGCAATTTCGTAGGACACCGCGAGATTTGTGTTCTTTAAAGGAATTGTGATACGCTTGAAATTTGAAATTTTTTTAAATTTTTGTGGGAAAATTTTTTTTTTTTTAAAAAAAAATTATTTAGAGGAAACATTTTTGATTTAACATTCGGCACGGCCCACCCGGAAACTCCCGGTAGCTTGGTAGGCCAGTCCAGCTCTTATCTGGTCACAGGAGATATTCACCAGTCTCCGACGTATAATTCGTGATGATTTGGACTTTTCCCGTACAAAATTCAAGTGACAAGGAAAATGGAGCCAGTTGATAAACCGTGACGCTTGGCTTATGCCAATTTTTCCCTTTATATGGCTAGAAATGATGGTAATTTTTAGCGTGAAATTATCATGAGCAACGAAGGTCATTTCTCTAAGCAAAATTGTTGGTATTATTCCACTGAATTGAAGAAGTTCCTCTCTTTATTAATTGAAGAAGTTCCTCTCCACGATCAAAGAGTGACAGTTTGGTGCGGTGATACTACGAGAAAGATGATTGGACCGTTCTTTATCAAAGATGAGCTCCGATGGTATCCGTCAATGGCGAGCGTTATCGAGCCATGATAACCGATTTTTTGATGCCAATCGTTCGTGAAAATCGTATGCGTAACTTAGGGTTTCAACAAGATGCATGAGTGAAATCCACCCCTAGGATGGAGTTCTCACACTAAAAGAATGATACTAAATCTTCTCAAAATCTTCATGGTTAAATATTACTGTGCAAGATGAACATTTCACCGGAACAAGCCATACAATAATTACAGAATTAGCACTAATAACTAAACCACTCTTCTATAGTTTGACTATCTTTGATATATAATTAATATCTCATTGCATCATTCCGAGCCTGTTTCTAGCACAACAGACCCCCTAATAGATAGCTGTCGATTAATGAAAATTGTTTTCAATCAAGCCCCCACGAAACTCTCGTACCACCATTCCACTCCCACGTAGAGAACATATTATCAAATATTTAAAGAGCTCACCGTTTCCCCATAAATCTATGAAAAATGAGCACATGAAAGCAATCTATAATAATAAAAATAAAAAAAAAAATAAATACCGAACAGATAAAAGCTGTCGTGTGCTTTTAGAAGGGAAAGCCTCATCCCAATTTCTATACAAGCAAGAGAAACTAAACATTTCCAGGCACCTCTATTGGTGCTTAAAAGCATTCAGTAGAATAAATAAATCTCCAAGAGTCGGAATGTTTTCCTGATTAATTTTCGCTAAAATGTGCAAAGCTTTTCGCCAAGTGTGTACCCTGTGGTACACCAACCCGGATTCTGAGGCTCTAATAAGTTTTTTATACGCTCCGTTCTATCTGGCTCAAGCGCCTCACACCCACTTTTGTTTGATTTGCTTTTTTCTATCTCTCATTTCCACACACCCCCGAAAAAAAAAACCTCACCGCAAAGGGCTGTCAACCTTCCTCAGGCATTTGACGTTTCTTTCCTCCTCCACCCAGCAGCAGCGACCCACCCACCCCCTTACCCACCCACCCAAAAAAACAGAGAAAGACCCGACTCATTTTGGCTCCAGAACTCCGGCACTCGGGCTCCACTACTATGGTTTCCTCTACAGAAGTCCGTTCGTTCGTTCGTTGGTTCGTTGGTTCGTTCGTTCGTTGCTTCATTCATTCCCCAAAAACCCACACAGTCCATTGGTCTCGTCGAAGGAATAGGAAAAAAGTTCAAAACTTGCTCCGTTCTGTGTGGGGTGGCTTTATCAGAAAAGTCGGGTATAGCAGGGCATACTGTAGGTGTAGGTCGGAGCTATATGGGCCTTACATTGATCCCCACCCCAAACCCAGCGTCTCATTCTCTGTCTTTCTGGATTCCTACTTCCTAACAGTCAAACGGGTGCAACCACTCAACTGATTCTAGATTCAAGGAACGAGAAACCAGTATAGGGTCTGCAGTACACCCTAATCTTGTCCTTCTGGCAGAGGAAGGCCCGGCACTTTCCCCGTCCCCTTTTATGTTCCAGAAGCTCAGGATATCCCAACGTACATAATTTTTTGTGTATTTATAGCTAGGGCTGTGTACATCTATGTAGGGCCTTAGGACGCTCTGTACGAAATGGAGAACACCCACAGAGATATATAGATATAAATTTGGTGAGCCAGTGCCAGTATCCAAGTACAACGAGGCAAGAATCTTCTTGGTATCTTACGGTTTTTGTTGTTTCGGTCTCCCGGAGCTTCCCATCTTACAAAAAATTGCTTGGACTATGTCTAACCCCTAAGGAGTCGTCGTTACTTGGTACCAAAGTAGAAGGCAGCTCAAGGAATGATAAAAACTCTGTTCTCTCTGTTCCGAAGGGAAGAAAATAGGTCAAAATGAACAGGTATAAACCGCGTTACTGTAGCACAGCACGGTTCACATCGCAGGACTTGACATTACCCCCGAAGCAGGGAAATATTATATTTCCACCTTCAGGGCGGGCTCTCCTCTATTTCGTTCAAGTTTTCAACCTTAAAAATAGTGTCAAAAATCCTACATCGGTTAGATTACTTTTGATATACAAAAAAAAAATACAGGCAGCAGCCAAGAAATGAAGTGTGACAGTAGTGATACAGCTCGAAGCCATCCTTCAATGGAGCTGCGAATCGGTGTAAAGGTAATTTGTTTCGTAAATTGATATCCATGCATGGAAATTGAGGTGGTGCCCTCCTTATAGGAGGAGGAAGAAGGGAGAAATATTCATTTGTGAAGTGACCTTTCAGAAACTACCTTGGATATCGTTCTAGTATTGGGTCCTGTATGGGCGCTATAGAGGCACAGCCTTGGAGCTGGTCTCAAATCAAGGAGGTTGGTACCTTGATGTTATTTGTTGGCCTGCATCCAGGTTCCTTGGGCCTTGAATCCTGGAATTGGTGAATAATTAATTCACAAAAAATGCGGCAGGAGATGAATTTTCGTTTAGTGACTTTCTCTGTATCTTTCTAGTGTACAAATGCTTAAAGATTCTTGATTCGTTACTTGAGATTTTGGACTCTTAGTTTTCGATTAAGTAATTCAATGCCTAAATGCTCCTTAAAGAGGTATTTATGTGTTATTTGATTAGAGGTACACAGTCAGACAAAGTAACAATGTAATATTGGCATTTGAAGTCGTTCTACTAAGTATAGATCAAGGAGTATCTGATAGAAAGACCAACTTCTAAAATCTGGGAGTATTGACTATAGTCCGGGGAAATTAGCAAAAATAACGCACGAAAGGAGACAAAATTCGGAAATGGCTGAAAATTGGACCACAGCTTCCTTGGGACTTTTTAAGAAAACAATTTCGGAATCACAAAAAAAACAAAATGGCCGCCGGAAATATAGCGGTTTTCCGGTGTTTTCCTTGTATCTCGGTTTCTATAGGTAGTACAACCCCGTACAAAGGCCCTAAATGTTGACAATGAAATTCTCTACAACTTTAGTTCTTACAAAGATGTTGACCCGATTAACCCTTTCAAAGTTTTCAAGGTCAAAGTTTCCAAAAATCACTTTTTGGCGAAAACATCACTCAAAAGCTGGTGTTTTCGAATAATTTTTTTGATCAGTCAATACGAAACGTTATTGGCTACAAAAAAGCCTCTTGTCATTCTTTCGAAAACTTAACCCTTTCGAAGTTATTCAAGGTCAAAGTTTCAAAAAATCAGTTTTTGGTCAAAAAATGACTCCAAAACTGATTATTGAGAAAATTTTTTTTGTTCTATTTATACAAAAGATTATTGCCTTCCCTAATGACTTCCTTGCCATTTTTTCGAAAACTGTTTGAAAAATTTTGCAAAAATCAATAGCTAGTGATTTTTTGGCCGAAAAGTGATTTTTGGAAAATTTGACCTTGAATAACTTCGAAGGGGTTAAGTTTTCGTAAAAATGACAAAAGGCTTTTTTGTAGGCAATAACGTTTCGTATTGACTGATCAAAAAAAAATTTCAAAAAAACCAAATTTTGAGTGATGTTTTCGCCAAAAAGTGATTTTTGGAAACTTTGACCTTGAATAACTTTGAAAGGGTTAATTGGGTCAACATCTTTGTAAGAACTAAAGTTGTAGAGAATTTCATTGTCAACATTTAGGGCCTTTGTACGGGGTTGTACGACCTATAGAAACCGAGATACAAGGAAAACACCGGAAAACCGCTATATTTCCGGGGGTCATTTTGTTTTTTTTGTGATTCCGAAATTGCTTTCTTAAAAAGTCCCAAGGAAGCTGTGGACCAATTTTCAGCCATTTCCGAATTTTGTCTCCTTTAAATGCTAATTTCCCCGGACTATACTTCGATATTTCTTTATTTATATTCCATGAAAATCACGAAAATATATCCTTATCTTTCCTAAATTTCAGGACGAAACCGATGCCTGCGATTCAATCTAGACGACCTTTCGAAACCTAGAAGACCCTTTCAACAACGTCAGCAGCGAGGCCATCCATAATGGTTTCAATCAGTCGATCTTCCCCAAGCTGAAAACTAGAACCGTCCAAAGAAGCTTACGTAGCAGCATAATGGCAAAGATGACGTAAAGGTGGTACCCCCCAAAAGAGGAGTCCTCTCGCCGATTCTAAAAACTTTAAAGAACGATAAAGTTAGACGACATGGTGATCCAATGCGAACGTCATAATGATCTGCGGGCTGATGGGTGGAGAAGACGTATAGACACCTCTATGCCTCTATCATTGCGCATGGTAGAAAGGACTAGTTGACTACAGGACATCGATACTCAATCTCAAAACAGATTTAGATGTCAAGATCCCTACCAGAGATGAATGGAAAAGGGATGACAATAGCTATGACGTAATTCTAAGCACTGATGGCTTCAAATCAGAGTCGGATGAAGGCGATGGAATTTTCTCCTTTTTTTAAACCTCCAAAAATAACACCGCCTACATAATACTACCAGTGTCCTCCAGGAGGTATTGTTGGCAGCATACCTACCTAGTAATACAGACGAACCCAAGATCCGGAGCCAGGGTAATACTGTCAGCGGCGTTTATTGCAGTCTATATAACGTCCAAGCTGATCTAAATCAGTTAAAAGGCGCTTTTTTGGCTTAGAAGTACAGGCTCACTCCTCATAGTTGGCTCCGGGTCACAGAAACACCAAGGTTAACCATGAACTGACCAAACGTAAACATAAAAAATGGCCTTACAACGGGCGAACACCGGCCGTTTGGCTTTTTAAAGGACATATGATGGCTGTAGAGTTTTGAAACATTTTTAATGGAAGCACATACGGTCCCAAAACGGCCAAAACTTGACCAACAGATTTAAATGCCCGAGTACTGAGCTTTACACACGGGCATACGACGGGCATATAAAGGCCAAGTACATAACATTTTCCTTATGTACAATCGGCCTTTGGATTATCATACTTGAGGACTACCGATGCACAAGAGATACAAGCTCGCCAGGAGTCGGTTTGTTGTATGGTGCTTATTTTAGTGGGAAATTTTGTTATTTTAGTGGGAATTTTTTTTACATTTTCTTTTCATTTCTAACAAAAATTATTTATTCACTTTTGAAGTCTGGCAAAAATATAACAAAATCGACCATTTTATCATGTGAACAGCCATCGTATGCCCGTTATTGCAACTGTAAGGCGATCGTACCGCCGTAATATAGCCGTCATATACGGCTGTACAGTCCGACAAATGCCCGGCACATGCCCGAAGAATATGTTTCAGTTACGGCTGGTGTTCGCCCGTTGTAAAGCCATTTTTTATTTTTACTCTGGCAATTTAGGAGCAAATCTTGCAAATGCACCGTAGAGAATGAACAGAAGTCGGTGTGTGGGATGAAGAAAGATATCATCATGCACTGCCTTTCAATGGAAAACTCCAGGTGGAGAAGTTTAACAGCGGCGTGCGTAATAGCAAGGATGATACACATAGACACACTGCTAAATGAAGGCATGTGTATTTATGGCCCAGTGATTGTTCCACAGAAATAAGCCATATTCTGCCTCTATGGCAAAGCTATTCCCGCAAGACCAGATAAGCCCACTAGGCTAACTCTCACAGCCTTTTAACGCGCACTTCAGTCTAAAAATTCGTACATAAATAAAACAACTCCCAAGCAGGGAGTCTCTCTCCGGGGCTCGGAGACATAGATGGTCGGCAGCCCAATAGGTGGAGTCAAAAACGCTATTTTTGTCTACCACCTGCTGCTAGCCAGCCAAAAGTGGAGAGCACTGTAAACTTGCACTATCCCTAGGGCGACTTGGCCGACTTATAACAAAGAAAAAACAATGGGCCTCCAACGCTCAATAGATTATACCAATGTTTGCGGAGCAGAAGGCTAAGCAAGAAGTGTCACCGAAACGAAAGGCAGTGGCACAGCAAGAAGTCGAAGAGAAGTCGCCATCGGTTTTGAGCTTGTCATCGCGGGTCTTATCAGCGAAAGCGAAGATATGAAATTAAATGAATTAATAGAATGGTGAATGAAATAAGAGAATAATAAAACTAGTTCGGTCCGCACGATACATGAATGCTGAATAAAGGGCTCGACCGTATGTGATGAAATTTTTTTCAGAGCATGTTTTCGTTAACATGCTTCGATCGGCGCCTAGAAAAAGGTGATATCATTTTTGATTTGCACGATATCGTGCAGGTACAAAAATCACGTACGCCGTTTAACCAAAAAAAACGGCTCGACCGAATTTTATGAAAATCTTTTCAGATCATATTTCCGTTAATACGCTGCGAACGACACCTAAACGAAGTCGATATCTTTTTTGGTTTGCGCGATATCGTGCAGGAAAAAATTACTACATACGTACGCGCACACACACACATACTTCTTCTCAAATTTATGCTTAAAATGGTATGTGGACATTGAAAAATGAAAATACGTTGAAAATTACGATTTCGATTTTCGGACCGATTACAATAACTTCGCTATAAACTGTGAAGTTAATAAAATGAACAATTGTAGAATTTCGTTGGCATCGGCGGATGTGCACAGGACGGCAAATTGTCTAGGCGCGGCTCTGAGTACATAGAACATACGTCCATCGTTTCGGACTGGATGACTTGCCTTACTGCTCCAGATGTGAGTTTTAGAGGGGGATCAGAAGAATGTTCTCGTGCAATGTCTGATATTTGTTGCGCATAGGAACTCGCTGGAACCATATGTTGAGGGCGAAGGATATCAATATATTAACGACGTAACGTCTCTATAGTCCGATTATAAGTGTGTTCGCGTACTTGCCTGCGGGATCCCTCGGGCGCCAGAAATCGCCCGAAAACGCCAGATTTCTGTTCGTTTACTTTTTCGGGCTACAAAAAGCGGGGAAATTTTTACTTCTCCTACAGCCAGAAAGTGCCAGAGGTTTTTTTTTAACTCGGGCGATTGCTGGCGATGTGTCAGAATCTATTTTCAGTTGTCATTATTCCGTTGTGTATTTAAGAAGGTGCAATATAAACGGTAAATTTTCGAAATAAAACATTAATATTGAAAATGGCAGAGGTAAATTTAAAAATAACCTGCTCTTCTTGAAAATTTTCGAGAATTCAACTTCTTGTTGGCCAGAAATCGCCCGAGAAGCGTTTTTTTACTTTTCATATTTTAATACAATTTCCCCCACTCTTGACGTAATTTTGAGCCAGAAAACTCGTAGCCAGAAAAGTACACGAACAGAGCTTATCTTTTTCGTCGTAGTGTGCTTCTCTGTGGACCGGTTATGTTTTTCTGCATACTTTTGGGAGCAACTATTATTTTAAAATTCTCTCCTCTTTAAATTTAATTATTTTGCATACTTTTAGGATTTCTTTTATAAATATTTTCAAATGATGGGAAATTCATCACGGAAAGTTTGGTCTTACATCATCCTTCCGGTGGACGGGCTATTTGCAGGTATGGAAGATAGTGGAAAAACTATGAACGGTAAATTTGGAGTAAGATAGAAAGGATAAATCAAATTTTGCAACTTAGCGCTTATATTGTTGTTCGATTAATACTAAAAGCTTCTATAAAGGACGATCCATTAGTCCAAATAGACCGGAGCCGAACAAACAGCTCAGTGCACACACACACTCGGGAACCTCGGGTTTTGAGCTGGTCTTGATCTTACAGCAGCTTGAAGCTTTGAATGTGAATCATTGTACATAAATCCTATAATCCTAAATTTTTGAAGCTTGAAGCTTGAGGCTTGAAGCGTTCATTATGAATCGGCCCTAACTTATTCCCTTTTAATCCCTCATGGGACATAGAGCGGAAAATTGCCGTTCAGTGGACTATGTTTTGCGCGATAGCTGTCAGCTCCGTCCAGGATCTCCCACTTGCTGCGGCCTATGTTAATAGGGTTCTCCTCCCCGTTGTTCTCGGTCTTCCAGCTCGACGGGTTCCTTGTGAGTTCCAGTCAAAGGGCTCTTTGGCTAGATCCTCGTTTTCACGTCGCAAGGTGTGGCCAATCCAACTTCATTTCCTTCGCTTGATTTCGTCGTCTATTCTTTTTTGGGCGGCACGGCGCCATAATTCTTCATTTGTAATTCTATCTTGCCAACGGATTTTTAGGATTCGTCGTAGGCAACTGTTGGTGAAAACTAGTTCTTGATCTGCCCAGTTGAATTTTCAATCGCTCCAAAAATCCACGAGGCTGAGCCATCGAAATATTTATTGCTTGGTCGTGTGTGGGAGACCGGTTTGGGGCTGGACTGGCCGTGTGTGTAATCCTTAATCCAAACAAATTCAAGGCCAATCGCGAATGGGATCTTTAGACAATCCTGGGAGGAGATACGAAGTAGATTTAGTGGCTAGGAATCCCAGATATCGCAGTGATATTGAAGCAACAGAACTGTGAATTTTTAGTGAACAGTCTCGCGTAGCCCAAGCTAAACGCTATTTAAAAAGTAATCAAATAGTGGGGCTTATCGTGGTAAACGTGCGTTTAACGAAACGTACCGTCTGCGCGTTACACTTCACCTTAAAAGCGAATCGTGGAAAACGCGTGAATGTAGTCATGTTCGAAACGTTTTGAAATCAGCTGACATTTGTCAAAAATTACAATCTAATCAAGTTAGATTTTTATTTGAGTATTAAGGCCGTTTGCCAACATTCCATTTCGAATTTTTCTCATTTCCCAGGGCACTTCGATATTCTAAAGTGTGCCAAAATACCAATTCACACATTTCAATGACAGTTACAGTTTTTGAGTAAAAATGGACGATAAATATTTGTGCTGGATTTTATAAAATATTTTTAAAATTTTATTATCTTATAAATGATTGAGCTTTATCCTTGATTTCATTATTTTTTTAGTTCAATAATAATTTACTCGTTTCCATAGACGCAAACCGTCGAAAATCAAATTAGTAGCTTGAAATGAGTTTTCCATTCAAATTGACGTCTGAATTGCTATTTTGGCACAGACCCTAAATTCAAAATTTTGTGTGTTTTTAATAAAAGTCCGGGGAAATTAGCAAAAAAACGAACGAAAGGAGACAAAATTCCAAAATGGCTGAAAATTGGACCACAGCTTCCTTTGGACTTTTTAAGAAAACAATTTCGGAATCACAAAAAAAAACAAGATGGCCGCCGGAGATATCACTTTTTAGCAAAAAAATCTCTCAAAAACTGGTTTTTTCGAAAAAAAAATTTAATCAGTCGATACAAAACATTATTGCCTACAAAATATCCCTCTTGAATTTTTTTCGAAAACCTTGACCTTTCCGAATTAAGTATTCAAAGTATTTTTTGGCCGAAGTGTGATTTTTGGAAACTTTGACCTTGAATAACGTCGAAAGGGTTAGGTTTTCGCAAAAATGACAGCAGGGTTTTTTTTGTAGGCAATAACTTTTCGAATTGACTGATAAAAAAAATTCGAAAAAATCAGTTTTGAGTGATTTTTTTGCCAAAAAGTGATATCTCCGGCGGCCATCTTGTTTTTTTTGTGATTCCGAAATTGTTTTCTTAAAAAGTGCCAAGGAAGCTGTGGGCCAATTTTCAGCCATTTTGGAATTTTGTCTCCTTTAAATGCTAATTTCCCCAGACTATAAATTTTGTTGTGCTTAGAAATTAAAATTATAAATTATGGATACCGTGGCTCTATATATGTTAGAAAACCAAGCTCAAGAGGACAAAAGAATTGTCAGGCAAAATTTTAGAGGTACTGGATATTTATGAAATGGATGAAAGAGTGCTCTAAATTACGTTCCATCAAAGGTTGTGCAGATATGCTGTGCTCTGCGCAATATTTGTCTTCATTATGGCATCTCAACCATAGATTTCGTCCCAGAAGAAAGTTATTCATCATTAACAGAAGAATCAAATTATGAGCCTAGAAATTCTCATTAACACGAAGAAGCTGTGGAAATAAGAAAACGTATTGGTCATTCTTTTCAGTGATTTGTGTTATTTTATAAGTTTATTTGAAAAAAATAGAAAGTTTTCAAAAAAATAAACTTTGGCCTTTAATAACAAAATACATGCCTTTATGGCGAAATTAAAATAAATAGACTAAAAATGAAACTATTTAAGATATATTTGCAAATTTAAGTCAAAAGACGCTAAGAAACGTACATCTGCCGCCAACAAAACTTACGTATCACAAACACACGGGAACTACCACCGCACGTTTTGCACGATACCGAAAAAACAATTTCGAAATTAACGTTTAACGTTTTCATCTGCTGCGTTTACTACGATACCAAAATTGAACGTCTGACGTTTCGTTCGCGTTTACGTTTTGGGCGATAAGCTCCACTAGTTTCTGTTCGAAGGTCTTATTTTTGACAAATGAAATGATTAACTAAATTAAACCAAATCCTGACTATCCGAGAACCTTTTTTTTGGTACGTATTAACTTCTATGCAAATCTAAATTAAACAATATTGTATAGTATACTTACCTTTTTTTAGGTGGTCTACATATCCAAAAAAGGGTCTACCTTTGAAACACAATCGATTCGCTTAAACAGCAAAATATTGTATCCATCGCTGGAGTTTCACAAAAAAAAAACAATTATAACCTTTTATGCAGAATGAAACTTGTGTTTCAAAGCTTCTGTGAAATATATCCCTTCGCTGGAATTGGCGCTAGAATATCAATACTAGATATTTTCCCTGTAATACTATGTTTTTATAGAAAAATGGGAGGTTTTTTTCAGGGCAGACATCCGCCACCATAGAGAATTAAACATAAAATAAAAATTGTGTTGGCAAATTTAAAGTTTTTTTTTTATTGACTTGTTTTGATTACAATTTAAATTTGTATTTTTCTATATCAATTTTTTGTTCATTTTTCATTTTAAATCCCTTAATAACTAAAAAAAAAATTCCCTTAAAAATACACTAAGTCAACTGAATACATTATTAAAATGTGCCCTGAATTTTAATATTGTTAAGGTTTTTTTTTTCATTTATTTTTTATTTTTTTTATAATTATTTTTCCAAGTTTTAATGTAAAACAAAATATACTCGTACCACATCTTCTTAACATCAATATTTATATTATTTAAAATTTCTAAAATATTTTAACAGAAAAATAAAAATAAATAATTAAATTAAAAAATATAAATTGTTTTTTCATATTCATCTTGAAAGCTTTGGTTCAATATAACAAGTTTATTTTTATTTTATTTTTTCGACCATCTTTAATTAATCATCACGTAGTTTTTTTTTTTATTGTAATTTTTACACACAAAGTTTTTGCGATTTTTTGTTTTGTGAAATTAATAATTTTTTTTTGAAAAAAAAATACGTAGAGTAAGAAAATGTTTTGTTTTTTTTTAAATATTCCATTTATTACGGCAGACGAAAAAAATAGCTTGAGGAAATTCCAAAAATTTGTTTCATTTTTTTTTGTTTTTTTTTCACTAATCCGTTTACTATTTTCTTTTTTTTTTAAATATACTTTAATATATTATTACACTTTTACGTTTAGAATAGTTAATAACTAGTTTTTTTTAGTTTAAATTTAAAATTTGGTTTTTTTTCTTCATATTTATTATTTTTTTATTTTTTTTTTGTTTTCAATTTATCACCCTGTGTTTTAGTTATTTTAAATTTTATAACAAATAAATAACTTCTTCGCTTCTGTCTTTCTCTTCTCTAGTTTCATTTTTGTTTTTTTTAGTTAGTATAGCGGCATTTTCTAATAGTAGGTAATTCAAGTGTTTTTTTTGTTTTCATCATCTTCACTTCAATGTTTTTTGTCTCATCACCCTATTGTGCTTTTTTTTGTTTGTTTTTTGGGTTTAGGTTTTAGGAACGCCCTGTATATAGTGTATTTTTTTTTTGATGTGCTTACTGCTGCTGTAGTAGAAGCTGTTCTACTTGATCGGCAGTTCGCAGTAGAAATGCTGCACTCTCTCGATAGGCTGTTATTACTTGCCGGGCAGCTGTTATCTCGTTTGCACTTAGCTTATGGGTAACAATTGGCGGACGATTATTTGGGCTGATACCTGACGATGAAAGGCTTTGTGGTGGCTGCTGTGATTGATGCTGTTTCATCGAAAGATCTGTTGGGGTAGCTGGAAGTAAATTTTTAGAGTGGAAAAGATTAGTTTTTAAAGTAATGCACATTATTTTAGGTAATTTATAATTATTTTCACAGATTCATATAGACATGTTTACGTTTTATCCTAAGTTTTTCCTTTACCCCATAATTTAGGTTAGTTCTAGAAAGCCCCTTTGTACATAATTTTTACACCAGCATCAAAAGTAATATACTTTTTCCTCAAACTTTGCACTGCTCCGAAGATCAGGACCAATACCAATGTATAAATGAACGTACCATAAAAGCTTTATACATTTTAGCATAAACACAAATCAAACAAAAATGTGCGATATGATTTAGGAAAGCTACATTAAAGCTGAGCTTTATTAAAGCTTTCAAAGTAAGAGCTTTCATGACGTAAGCAACATTTTACAAATTGAAATGAAATGAATAGAAAAGCGTTTCAAAATAAATAAAAGTCTCAAAAAGTGATGAATTAGTATATAACAAGTTTTAAAGTGGAAAACACTACCTATATGAAAATATTATTATTACGACGGATCGTCAGTGTATCAAAGTCTCCTAAATAATGGTTTCTCTGGTTTATAGCTATGCATAGCCCATTCTGTAGAGCGGTTTTAATAGTAGTTAACGTTTCAGTACAAAATGGAAAGTCTTTTTGAAATTACTGGGTCTTTTTGAACCGTAAATAGAGCGCTAAGAAAAAGCAATCATTTTAAAAAAGGTCTAAGTAAGGTAAGGTTCATCGACATTTCCTTGAGCAACTCCCCCAACCCTCTAACCTTTCCTATTCCCCTCTATTCTTCAGACTAAGCTTACTGGTACACATTACACTATGACCTTAACGACATAACAGACTGGTAGTACAAAGGGTGACTCCTACGCTTGTTTTTTTCACGAACGGGGAGCGACGTGCAACCTGATGGGGGATTCTCGGATATGACGCCTCCGACCTCTTTCTCCCAAACTCTTACTACGACTTTCATGTGGATAAAACGAAGGAGAAGATATTTCGTCCTAATTACGCAGGAACCCGTGCAACCGTCATAAGTCGGCTTTTCGACTAGTTTGTTTAAAACACACGGATACTGTATGGCAATTTTGGTATGGCTATACGATGTAATTTTTTGGGTTTGTTTTTCTGTCAAGTCAGGATTTGATGTGAACCCACAAAAATATTTCATTGAAAAGTCAAATACACTTAGACCCATTAAAAAAGTGTTTACAATGCCGTAGTGAGCTTTACCCTAAGCTTCAGCTTTAAACCCGATTTACATCCCAAAGTCAAAGTGGAAGTGCAGGTCTGGAGCTCTTTCATGGCACAGAAATTTGTGTACTTTTCTCTATGTTGAACGAACCGACCGAATCGGGCTTTACACTGAAGCTGAAGTAGGAGTTTTCGAAAAAAGCTCCATACTTTCCTCCCACTCTGCTCCCACCCTGAAATTTCTTACTCCAAGCTGACATCGCAAAGGCTTCTATATCGGCGAGGATGATTAGGCGATCTGAGAGGTGAACTAATATTGGTCACACAATCAAGGTAGTGAAGCATGATTTTGAAGTAATGCTATTCCACACTTCTTTGTTTGAATTGATAATATCAACGACAACATGCAACCAGAAAAATCCGCCAACAACTCTAATTATAGGCTCTTCAAATCCAAACAACTAATCACGACACCCAAACTGTTGCTACTTATTATAGACAAGGATGTATGCATGCAGGCGTAAAAGCGTATGTTTTAAAAGTTGAGTCAAAATCTAGAGGGAGCAAACTTCGCATGCAAATAAAGCAGCTTTTGTGTAGCTCCACGATGTTACGTTTGCGAGTAGTATTGCAACAGGGCTCCTGGCGCAGTGACGTCATCGGTTGTGGGCTCGGGTGTCAAACTAATGCAGCTTCGCTGAGGTGTTAGTGTGTGGTGGGCATTCATGCTGGAGGCCTTCTACGGGCTTTGATTTAACTAGACAATTATATAGATCAGGTAGACCAGATAGCCCAGACAGACCAGATAAGCCAGCCAGACAGATAGACCACACAGATAGAAATCTGCACATCCATACAGTTGTACAAGTAGATCGCTATAAAGGAGGCGGAGGTATTCCTGGTCTATCTAGTCTGCCTGGTCTATCTGGTCTACCTGGTCTATCTGGTCTGCCTAGTTTTTCTGGTCAGCCTGGTTCATTTGGTGCCCCCCCCAGCATGGAAGTACACCCAAGGCACACTAACCCAAGTCAGCGCAGTTGAACTAGTTTCACACAGGTGGCGTTCACATCTAAAATTCACCACACAAAGCTCACCACGACGGTTATTGTCCCGAATAAAGCTCGCACCCGACCCCACAACCAATGACGTCACTGCGCCAGGAGCCCTGTTGCTATACTATTTTTGCGCTTGTGACAATATTTCTTCAGCCCACATAATAGAGCTTTTTAATTTTTTATGTGAGTGCGATCTTTTTTCGCGCCGGTTGAAAAGTAGAAGTAAATAAAATCTCCTCGAATGCACGAACCTCTAGTTTTTCCCACATTTGCACGCTATTCTTGTTCGGAAGAGCTTTTGTTTCTAGATGTGTACGTCCTCGTCTACAACGAGCTTTCAGGCATATAAAAGCTTTCAAAACAAACTAGTCAATACAACCACCACTAAGTCGAAACTAATAAATGAAATCGCAGTCGTTACAGCTTTTTATATATCAGTACCGTGTTGAGCTTGAGATAATTTAATATTAATTAAAAGTATGGGCAAAGTCAAGAATGTTTTGCCAAAAGCTCTTGATTCTGGTACTGAATGATATTGATTGTTGGTTGAAAGGTCAAAAGTAGGTCTGCAGGTAATTTTTTGTTTTAAACTTTCGAATTCTTTGTGTAATAATACCAAAATTTCATTAATCCAATTTCAATAGATTTTGTGTATGTGATAAGAAAGTGCTCTTTGAAAGTTTTAACGATATTTATTCTATTCTAGTCCTATTTCTATTCTACTCAAGCTCATCAAGCAATCATTTATTCAGACAAAAATCTCATCGGAATGGACGTGATAAACCTCCTATAAAATGTTCTTGTAATGAAAAGGGTGCCATTTAGCATACTGAATAAATCGCTTCTATGTCGATTATCGAAGTCAAGCAGCATTGGACACAGTTAGTATTTGGTTGGGGCACCAATGTTTAGAGAGACGAAAAGGGACCCAAAAAAGGTGGCTTGATATTGGTACCCCTCAAAACAGGAATTATTATTATTATTATTACTAAATCTTCACTTACCATTCACAGTTCCAGTAGTTGAAAAAAATGGTGGGTATGTCTGTGGCCTTGATGAATATGGCGACGATGTTGACGATGGTGAAGTAAAATCAGCCGGACGATAAAGTGGGCTAGATACTTGACTATTAGTTGTTGTGCTAGCTGCAACAACAGTTAATGGCTTAGCTTCATTCCCAGTTACGCTTAAACTAAGCGGTGAATTACGCGATGGATTTGCCGATTGAGCTGTAGTCGATGGTGTAGTACCTTCTGGTTCGCTTGTACTAACGGTTGTGTTCGGTGTTGTTCGAAAGCCGGGATATTGTGTTGATGGTGCTATCGTTTCAATTGAATTTGTTGAACCGCTTGGTAATGGCATAGCTTGACTAATTGGATCTAGCCCGACACGCATTCGTTTAGCGTTCATGCTTTCATTTTCACAGGCAATTGCAAGTATTTGTTCGGCTTGAACGGATGTTAAGTGGGCTGGTGTTGGTCGGGACTATTTGTGAAAAAAAAAAAAATAAAAAAAAAATAAGTAAATAGGAAATAATTTTTCTGAGAATTTTAATTTTTTTTTTGAAATTACTTACCGCATTATCCCAACCCTCTCTGGCCTTCTTGTTACGTCGACACGACTTCAAGTATGTCCGGATACGCTTTCGCGATCGCTCACAAAATTCAGGAAATTGCCGCGCACACGAATCGATTATCGCTTGGATTTTTTCCTTTGGTTGTTTTGAAATTGGTATCATTCTATCCAAGTTTTCATCAACGAATAGCCTCACAAACATCTAATACAACAAAAAAAACACACAAATTAAATATTTCACTTTAAACATAAACCAATTAAAGCAACTTACATTAAACGCCTTCAATCTTTCAGGATCTTGAGCATTTTGGTCCAATTTATCATCGGAATCATCCTCGGAACCATCATCCTCATCTTTCTGACCTGATGAATTTGTCTCATCCTGATTTTCAATTGGGGATGATTGCTCTGGTCTATGAACTGGTGATACTGATGGTTGTTTTGTGTTTAGGGCCAAAGCATTCTGGTATTGTGCCCATAGGCCACCGACAACTCCTAAATCTGGCGCCTCTGCTCCATTTCGTACTGCATTAGAATTCTGATAGTTCCATGCTAATAGCATTAATTTGAGTTTGTCTGCATCTTTCATTAGACCAGCATAAGCTTCTTCGGAATTTTGATCTGGTACTGTGTCTGATGCTGGTGTTGGTAGTGTTTCCTGTACAAATAGAACAAAACATAAAATATGGTAATGTTTTTGATTAGATTTGGTTATGATAAGTTTCTTTTATATGGTTTAGGTTTTGGTGTAGTTAATAAAAATATATATGGATATGGATGACCACAAAAGAAGCATTAACACCGGTGCGTGTTGTGATGGACACATTTTTCCCCGTCCATTCAAATTGAAATTATTTCCCTTTTGAAGGTTGACTTTTAATTAATTCCTTTATGGATTACCGAGTTCCTTTCGCCCGTCGATCCCTGTCCCAAACAAAAATAAAAAAAAATAAATGTGTAGATTCAATCAGTTGCCCACCCACCGAACACAATGTGTACTTCATTTTATATGCTTTTCTCTCCGTATAGTGGTACTGTCAAATGACTTACCCATATCAAACTCAACTCTAGACCTAACTCCTCGTGACGCATATTTTTTTTTCTTGTGGGTGAATCTTCCTTCGGACATGAATTGGTCTCAGGGCTTTCAGTACTTTCCTGCAGAGGGCACAAAACTTTCTTAGACACGCATCCTTCTACCCATCCAAAAACCACCACCACCACCCAGCAACAACAACAACAACAAAACTCAGTATTTCAGCCAAACGAAGAAGGCGACGATGGTGCTCTTTCTCTCTGTACATATGCACCAACACAAAGCGTTGCCTTTTTATCATCTTATACCCTCTTAGGAAAGGACTTAAGCCTCATTCCACCATTCTGGCTTCATCCATGCAAAAAGAGAATCCCTCACCCCACACATATATTCACATTGAAGATGAGTACACTTTGGCAAAAACCCCAACATTTCCAAAGAAGTTTCGCTACTGGTTATAGCTTAAATGTTATAGGTACGTGTAGAGAGGAGACGTTAGGTTTATAACTAGAATACCCGAAGTTAGGAAACACCAAAGGAACGAGACCCTTGTCAATTGATTTACACACACACAAGACGTTTGAGGTTAGAATTGAGTCCTGCCAGAAAGGCTGTTAGGGTAAGACGTTGTACATAAGGACAAACTGTATGGCAGCAGCAGAAGAGGTGGTATAGAGTAGTGAAAACCTAGGGGGAAAGCGGGGGTGGTGGGGCTAGGGGTAAGGTGGCAGCTCTCGTACTAAAATCCAAACAGATGATGAGCACCGCAACCCGAAGCTTGTCGCAATCAACTACTATATAACATCGCAACCCTTCTTCTCCCCAAGTGCAGGTGGCTCAGCTTAAGATTGTACTAGCAACAGCAGCAGGAAGGATGAAGGAGATGCCATAAAGAACAAGGTCCTGTGTGCCACACTGCAACCACCCCACCTACCCACCCCCATAATCATCTAACAGCCTCATGGCTCGGTAATAATTTCCCAATGATCCTTTGAAAGGAGCAATGGGTGTATTAATTAGCCTCTCCGAAAAAGTGGTAATATATAACGGATTGTATAATAGACCCATAAAGAACGTCCCACCAAACCCTTTCCGTGATGATTTGTCATTACAAGGTTGTGCACAGCCCCCAATCTCGCTCCTTCTCCTCCTCCCATCCCCCGTCCACCACCTTCTGGTTCTGGCCCACACCCATCCCACATCCGAGATATATACGGCCTACTTATCCTCATTATGGAGAATCTGGGCGTGTGAGAGGATCCCGCGATAGTGAAACACAAATGTGCCCAATGACGTTGACTACGAAATTTAAAAAGTTATACCATCAGAGCTTACTACAGTTGACTGGCAGACATAATGATATATAGTTACACCCTGTTGGACGATGTACACTAATTGTCCTATATTATTGTAGAGGCCCTGGCTAACAGTTCAACCTACTCAAAAAGGACGAAAAGTGTGATACACCCACATATGTTGGCGTGTTGCCTCCAATATAAACCAACGAACACTGTTAATGCATCCCGTAGTGTACATTCGTATATACATATATTTATATCTATACACATATATATATACGAGAAACAATGGGTTTTTTAGCTTTATGTATGCGTCAATGATGGGGAAGCCCCGGGGCTACAACGAAAATTTTCAATAGAATTTAACTCATCGAAAATAAAATGAAAATCTCCTGCTGATGTTGGTTCATTAACGTAAATAAAACTGGGTAAAAGCCCGTTTTGGCTAAAGAGCTTCATTTTATCTTTGCTTTCCCTCTACACTATATCATTTTATCAATACCGATGCGATACGATACTGATGGAAAGCTGAATACACATGTTTCATGTTACCAAAAACGAAAGACAAAAAAAAAATACACAAAACTCTGACGATACTTGTGCTCCGATGTCCTTCCGTCCCTTTTTTGGTAGAGCTGTATTATTTCTTACTGACACGATATCTCCGTGTCATAGTCATGAAAATTTGTTGCAGTATATCCATTTAAGATGTGGGTCTTGATCCGGTTAAATTTTTTTTGTAGGGGTGCTTCTATGGGGAAGATTTATTCGAAAATCACCACTTTTAAAAAAAATGCATTTCTATGTATTGAACAGAGCAATCCTGTCTATAATTTGGTAAATGAGTGGTCTGATAACATCGAGGTGGTGTTATTGAAAAATCAAAAAAATTTTCATGCACTCAAAACTCATAAAAAATCATATTTTCGAAATTTTCATTAAAATTTTTTTTTTATATTAGGGGACATCCATAAATTACGTGAGGCGTTTTTGGCGATTTTTCGAACCCCCTCCCCCCTTGGTGAGATGTCGTGAGATTTGGCTCGACCCCTCTCTCACGTGAGATTTTTCAAATTTTAAAAAAATTCCAAGATTTACACTATTATGCGTATTTGTAGTGTAAATACGTTAATCTGTGCTTGTAGCCCAGTTGTCAGAGACTTGGACCTCGCACAATATGTGATCTCGCTGAAAATTGGGATTTAGGTACTTTTTTGGATGTAGAAAACGATAAAAAAATCTTTGCTAAAGTGTATGCTAGGTTCACAATATCGAAAACAATTACGAAAATTTGGTTCTTGCGTTATATATCAAAAAATAAAAAAATTTCGAAAAACTAATAGCGCCACGTGAAAGAGCGGAAAATTTTACTAAAATTTATATTATAATTTATTTTAAAAAAAATTGTTTTATTATTATAAAAAATTATTAAAAAATAAGAAGCAAATTCGAAAAATCTAAGCGCCCCAAAAAGTTGAGTTTAAATATTCTATCGAAGTGTTCGGGGAAAAACTAAAGTATTTTTGCTTAAAATGTGCCCAAAAATAAAAATAAAAAAAGCATTTTAAAGAGGAGACTCTAAGCTTTCTAAGGAAGCCATTAGTTTTTAACTTTTTGTTTTTTTTTCTCTTAGAAAATTTGACTGGAAGCTATAATTTGTAAAATTCTCACTGATGCTTATAAAATTGAAGATATATATTAATAGAGGCGTACGAAAAAAAATCCTTGTACATTTATCATCATTAGACAATTACTTTTAATGTAAAAATAATTGAAATGATAAACATTGTCTGTGTTTAATAAAATTTATGTTTTAAAATATTCATTTTTTCTTACAGCATACATTCGACGCCATTTTTATTTTCAAAAACAGCCGCCGCCAGACGAGATAAGTGAAAGACTGACGGCGGCCACGGCGCGTCTTTCTTCTTCATCATATGTAGAAAACCGGTAGACTTTATAACCCCTTATTAATAACCCTAAAAGTAAGCTATCTGTCAATTTTCACCCTGTACCTAATTATTTCCGCTATATCGCTTTTTTCGGCTTAGTTTACCTGTACTATTAATTTAACCCAGTTTTCTCGCAATTTTACACTGTTTCTTGCGGGAAAAAAAATTTCGTGATATTTGCCGAGAAACCCTACCTCCCCACGTGGGATTTGGTAAGATTCGGCTCGCCCCCTCCCCGCCCCCCCCCTAAACGCCTCACGTAATTTATGGATATAAATAAACTTATAAATAAATTTTTTAGTGTAAAATCTCGATTTTATAAGCATACGAAGTCCCATAGAGTTTTAAATTAATAAAATCTTCCTAACTCTTCCAGTGGAAGGTATTTAGAAGCATAACCACCAAAAATTGCTTCCGAAATAGTCTCGTAGAAGGTCTTTGTAAGCAAAGGCATTACCTTGTTTAAAAATTGCGATTTTTAATTCTTTTTAGAAAAATCTTGTTCAAACAATTTGTTTTTAATTAATTTTTTCTTGGTGTTTTGTAATGTATAACAATATGTCTTAAGTGACACCTACCAATACGTTATTGACTATGTAAGTGTCTGACGGGTTTTTGAGCAGCCGTTGTACACAGACATATTCATTTTAGGGTGGGTGAATTTTTAAACATGATAAGATCATATAAAAACCTAGCTAAACAGACTTCAGTTCACGGGATACAAAAATTCTCAACGGACTATCCAAGTTAAAATCTGCCAGAAGGGAGATTTTAAAAGCTCCCAAGAGAAGTGGGAACTGGGAAAGATACCTAACCTTACTATCTACCTATTCGTTAAATAACTATGCCTATCTAGAAGCGAATGTTGCATTCACGCAAAAATCTATTTGGCAGGCGATTCTCTCTTTTATACCATGTAATTCCTCTGAATCAGATGGCTTGTATCTCTTATTGCTGAAGCAGAGGTAGAACCTAATTATTCCCGTACACTGCAAAATTTTTTGTGTTTCCTTTGCACATGATTGGTGGAGGAATGTCTGGTTAAATCTTTCAGCCAGATTAGCCTCTCGTCCTTTGGCTTGGGTCAGAAGGTAAGATTATCGACAAGGAGATAAAAGGCACTTAACTTCCGCAGGACCCGCTCTGTTTCTCTCAGCACGTGTACCAGAGAGAAAGCCTACTAAAACATTATAGCAAGCACTTTATACGAAGACGAGATCTTGACAACAGTGGTTTCTATAACTGAATCGACTCTATGTTGAGAGCTCGCAAATTAACTGTCGTTCACCTTTAGAGAAATTTCTGAAGGTCACTATAGCAAAAGGTTGTCCGCAGGGAAGAGTCTGGGCATTGCGACCTATTTTATCAGGTCTATTGTGCCTTGTGTCTATCGTTAAAAATCTTCCACGTTAAGGCTTTTGATCTCAACTCAATATCCTCCTCGCTGTAGCCGTCTCACAGTAGCACAGTTAGTGATCCATGGTTTTATAATGGCCCGTCGAGCAGAGGCCCGCCAGCAGCTCTGTCATTCTTTTTAGTTCCCACCTCTTGAATGAATCTTTTAGCTTGACGAGCGCCTTGGGTCTTGGTCCAGCAATGACGAAATAGCCGGTCGAGCCAATTCTTGATGGCCGATCCTACGTGGCAACTGTCTGTCTATCTGCAGAAAGGTACTGGACCAACAGATGATCAGTTTTCCTACTCTAGTCAGGTCATCGTTAATTTCATTACCAATCTTCGTGGCCTGGAATCCACATCAGGGGAACATTTCTATTCTTGCTGAGAGATTTCAGAGATAGGAGTAAATCCTATGCAGTCTTTGATGACACCCCGTGGGATTTAATGGGCAACAAGGCAGGTTGACTATCCGAAAAAATAACGATGTTAGAGCTCTATTAATTCAAGTCTGGGCACATACCTGGATGAAGAGTACCTCAGCTTGAAAGATAGTGGGGGTAGTACCAAGGGTCATGGATATTTTGCACCTTGGGGTATATACGCCTACCCTTACCGCTTTATCGGGTTTAGAACCGTCCGTATACAAAAAGACAGTGTTTCCTCTAAAAAAAGGTCCCTGCCAGGATTGACGTAATAAGAAATTGCAGCAAAAACTTCAGGCTTGTCACAATCTGATGAGCATCCACCGAAGTTACCTCTATTTGGAATTGCGCCGAGTCTATGGATACACATTTGGCCCTCACCATACATACCACGGCACACAGAACCGGGGTGTAATGGCATAAAACCAGCTTGATTAGCTCCAGTATTAGCAAGATTCTAAGAATGACCTGCCTATTAAACCCTGGCCAACGGCAGCACTGGACGCTGTTTTCAGCCTGGTAACACTCCAGGTAGTAGAGAGACCCGACATAAAAGCTACACTGAGATTGAAAACGAATGGGCCCATGGGCGATGGTCTTCAATGGGGGCATTTTGCAGTCGTATCAAAGAAGCGATTGCGGTAGCGAGTGTGCAGTCGAATTTCATGCCCGAGATAATCTCATGTTTTAAGCTCCCTTCCGTGAATATTGTGATGATTTATGCAGTAATGGTGCGCGCCATCTATTGGAATTTTGCACAAACTGAAATTGAGAACTTAGAACAGCTTCGAGTTTCCAGATAGTGTAGAACCATTTTACAATAATTACAAGGGTCCCGTGACGTCACTCAGATCGTTTCTAATGTAAAAGGCGTAAAAGCTTTTCAAGATGGAAACAGAGCTTTTCCTTATGAGCCTACCTTGAATTATTGTACCTTGGTGTAGAACGTAGGTTCTAGAAAAAGGATCAGTATGGAATGTAACTCCAAAGTTACCGAATGGTGTAGAAAGATTTGGAAATTGAATTAGAAAGGGGCCTTTTTCTTGTGAAAGACTAAAGATCAGAGGTAATCGCCTTTGTACTGTCGACGGTTCTACATATCACTTCAAAGAGTGCAATGTCGAGCAGCAAGCATTAGTTCGAAAGATAGTCGAGAGATAAATGAAAAAGTTTCCAAAACTAACATGCTGTTTTGTCAATTCGGTCCTATCGAATAATACCGCAACAGTACGCTTACCATTCAGTCGATGGATTATTTATTGTGCTTATTAGCGATGGTACATACAAGAGGAGGCAGGGAATTGTTGTAAAGAAGGAAAACAGGAAAGAAGGAATAATAGGTAGGTGGGAGTATTGGGAAGACGACAGTTCATAGTGCTGCGTGGATTCGAACCGTAGACCTCTGGGATGGCAGTCCGCGGGGGGTTTACCAATGCAAGTCCCTAAGCCTTTGGTTTAGCAGAGTGCTATTCTTGGACACCTTGTCTTTTAAGCAGAGATATAAGTTATAATATCATAAAGGGCTAACTGTTACAAGCTGATTTTTATCCTCTATGGCAGTCGTTAGGGTATCAGAGCATAAATTTCGGTAGAACCAAATCCAAACTAGTTTTGAACTCACAACGTTCTTTTGGTTGAGAGTAGCGAATTCTCAATAGGATTACTTTGTTTTGAATCCTGAGACAACAGACTTCGAAAGCAATGAAAAAGAGCTTGCCCTGATCATTACAGAGCGCTGACACAGATATTCACTGGTTTGCTTTGTTTATGGGTAGAACAACTTGACTGTGAAACTCTCTACGGCGCGGCAGTTTGTATTTCCGAACTCGTACAAAATCAACATGTGGTCCATATCTTCCCTAACCTATCATAACATATTTTATCCTTCAAACTTAAAGCTTACCATCATTGGACATTGCCCCATTACTTGAACGACATGACGGACTGGTAGAGTCCACACCATAAAAGAAGGGAAATGAGCGTGCATGTTGAGAATATAAATAATTCGCGCTTTTTAACAAACAGAGAGACTTTGCTTGCTTGTGTGGGACTTGAGACTCTCACTGCGCATGCAAAACAGCGATTTTGAGATTCCCTTCATTTATTGTGCGGGCTATAGTTCAAATGATAATCCCTAAGCTTCATCTTTCCACATAAAAAATTAAGAGAATTTTAGATGAAATAATAACTCCATTTCTTTTAAATTTATTTCCATAAAATCTTAAAATTTAAAAGCCATTATCCCCTGTTTTATGACACATTTTCGGTGGCAATTAGCTTATAAATTTTAAAAAGTACATACCTACTAAATTTCACTTATTCAGCTGCAACAATCAGAGGCCGGAAAATGCGTAACCGTGTGATTGCTTTTTCATAAATGTGCAATGACGAGGGTGCATTTATTACAGTAAAACGAGTGTGAACAACCCTCATTTCAGCCATCAAAAAAATGTAAGATTATAAAAATATGCAAAAACAATTATGACTAAACAAGCGCAAAACTAATCAATCATGGGAGAGTGAAGATTACTGCCTTTGAAATTGTACAGTCTTTATAAAAAACCAAAAAAAAACAAAAATTAAAAATAAAAATAAATATCATAAAAAAAATATAACAAAAAAATTTAATTTTAATAAATACAATCACCAAAAATGCATTGGGCACAATTATCAAAAATAAAAATAATATCGGAGTCAAAATCGATCCCTGTGGTACTCCAGTATCAAAATAAAATTGTCGGGACCCTTGATTTCGAGGAAGAGAAAAGTATTTGAGGCATGACCAGAAATTTTTTTTTCTTTTGCACCAAGTAAATTCGTGTCCGTCGTCCTTCGAAAATGTCAAGTGGTTCTGGGTATGCCTGGGAAAGAATTCAGAAAAGGGGGAGACATTTGGAAGTGTTTTTTTTTGCTTGGTTCGTGCGTGGCACGTGTGAAGGATTTGCATAAGAAATTACTTCAAGAACCTTTCATACCCTTTTTTTTATTTAAGAAAGGAAAAATCGAAATTATTAGACCCTTTTTATAATTAGTAATTTTTCGTTATCGGAGTGCATTTTTTCTGTTGGTGTTTTTTTTTTGTGAGAATGAAAAATTGTTGTAATTTGTGTTGTAGAGACTCCATACTTTATCCAGAGTAGGATAGCATAGCAACTTAGTAACCTACCAAAAAAAAATAATTATCATTGCGTTTTTCGCCGCGATTTTCGTTTGGTAAATTAACAAAATTAAAGTAAAACAGAATAATTTCCCTCATCCCTTCAACAACACACGAAAAAAGAAAAAAAATAACTATCAATTCGTAATGGTGATGCCCTTCCTGGCCGGGAGATGCGTGCATACATTTGAACATGTGGGTCATATTATATCCTTGGGTCTATAATATCCCACCTAGTCCCGTGCATACGAGGTAAATCCTCCCTTTGGCGTTGTTATGCGTTTAATGTATAGAATATTCGCATGACAGGATACTACCCCCGACCCCCTATGAATTCATCAACCCAAAAAAAAAAAGAATTTTCCTTCACTATATCCGAACCAGCAAGCCAGCCATATATACCTGTGTATAAGTGCGTGCCATAGGGTGCAGCTTGGGGTTTTGCTACTGAAGCGTATACGCACATTTACAGTGTGCGGCATTTGTACATGATGATATGTTGGACGGGGGTTGAAATGTTGGAGGGGGCGCCAGGAGGGTGGTGGGCTTGATAAGGGGGCGAGAATGGGTTGTGGAATGGGTAAGAGAGTAGAGTAGGTGAACGATGACGACGACGAGGCACAGGGGGGTGGGGGGTAACGGTGTATAGTATAGACAGTTCTAGGTTGTTATAGCAAAGGTTTAGGCGTAAGTGTAGGCTTATGGGCAAACTTCAGTTAACCAAATGCGAGAAGGCAGAATATATTCCAGCATAAAATGGGGTGGGAGTAGAGAGAGAGAGAGTGAGGGTGGTTGGGGTGTGGGTATGGCGAATGAACCATGGGGTACACGAAAGGGTATAGCTGCACCCCTTTCCATATAATGTGTGCTACCGGGGCGCTTTTTGGTCTCGTCCCGTTGTTCCCGTTGTTCGTGTTTTGGATGGGGTATGGGACTGTGATGACGCACCCTGATTTTCGCTACTTTTTTTTTCCATCCTTTTTTGTCGGTACATTACTCCTACTTCATGATAAAACATAAAGCCAGAGAGGGCGCAGCATGTGTGTGCTGATGTGTGTTGTGCTGTGTGCGCCTCGGCTCTCTACACCCTATACCCGGTGTGTGTCATTATGGGAAAAGCTCGTAATGGTAAAATAAACTGGGTGCACAGGACCCCCCCTCCGTCTCTCTGTGGCAGAGCACCAGCAGCTATACCCTGTAGGGAGGGCGGACATTAAAATATATATATTTATACATATATATCTATATACATATAAAAAATATACTTTAGAGCTACACTGGTGCTCCTCTTACACTTTCGAACTAATTACCCATCATTCGGATATCTATACAGGAAATAAAATATACCATTGCGTGCTTTTGTGGGTCGCATTGTGGATTTTCTCCAGTATTTTTTTTTTTCATTTATTTCATCGTTGTTGTTGTTCTTGGGATTTTCATTTTGCCATGTGAAGTCTGTATTACACACAGTTCTCTCTCTGCAGCAGGAACAGCTAACCAACCCCCAGTTTTCAATCAGAAGTGGTCTTCATTGAATTGCGTTAATAGCTAAATTAAGCATTTTTCATGTGAATCTGCGAACAAGCTTCCCAGAATTGCGTTGGTATTTAATTAATAACCTTTAGAGACCAATCACTAATTTACGACCATTGGCATGAACGATATTAATAATTGTATAAAGGTACTTGGTCCACAACCCTTAACCTGAATCTTAGCACTTAGTTGATTTGACAATATCCAGTTCTTTTGTTGTTGTAATTGTTGTTGTTGATAAATTCGTGTTGTTGTTGTTGTTTTTGTGTGAGGATTTAAGGGTGGCTTACATTTCAAATAATTATACATAAATAACAATACTGCGACCATTGACCTTAAGTGGTGGTATCGATCTTAATACTAGTGTACATATAGTATATATGCTCGTAATTTTCATCCCTTTCAGATATATAATTACCGATGGATCAAACACATGCACCTTACTTCTCCTTCACCCGCCACCATCATTACCATCACCTCAGCCCTATATACCCTTTCTTAAATCCTAGACATCAAAGCAGATGACTCTCCTTATATGAGGTGTACCCATAGGCGGTAAGATCTAATACGGGGCGGAGGGGGGTTGGTTAAAAGGGTTGTGTACAAGGACGGATCCTCTATGAGAATATACCCCCTATAAGCAAAACCGAGACGAGAGGAGGATTTTCAAATGGTTTAACATTCTTTGGGATGAATTACGAAGCAGGGGTGATGTTTGAGGGGTATATGT
The DNA here is from genome assembly GCA_963855945.1 of Thereva nobilitata. Lineage (NCBI taxonomy): Eukaryota > Metazoa > Arthropoda > Insecta > Diptera > Therevidae > Thereva > Thereva nobilitata. The sequence goes on from OY979698.1 coordinate 17,303,282, forward strand.
TCTAGAGAATAGTTAGAGGGTCGTGGAAGGTGGGGTAGGGTCAAGGAAGGAAAACAGCAACTGACCATCCCAATGTGAATATTAATGATGACGCCCTAAAATTGCGTGCAACTTCCTTATTTAGATGAGTTTAAGTACAAAATTGTTGAAATTAATTGGTACTATTAGGATGGGTCTATAAACTGCTCGTCGTCGTACACACACACCAGGTACGATGGCGGAATCGCTTAAGAATCGTTATAGCATATGTATCAATTTATCGCTAGCTATTTTTCATGGCTAAATAAAAGTTTGGATGTGTTGATGAAAACAGAAAAAAAAACTAAATCTGATTTAATGCACGAATTATGTTGTGTTAATTTTTTTAAGCGATTTTTTTTGATGGATATTTTATAAGGAGACGAGAAAGTGTGAGATTTGAAACGTTTTGAAGTATTATTTTAATGTCATTATTTATTTAGTTCGAATTAACACAAAATTGCATTAACTAACGGGTGCGCCATTTAGACCTTCGGTATTTCAACATTGAATAACTCTGACATTTTTTAGCCGATTTTGACAAATGAGCAAGATTCATTTAGGATATTCTCTACCATTTGTTTCAAATCAGTTTTTGAATACGATGTTGATTAAATTACCATCTTCATTCGCAGGGGCGGCGCTTTCATAGATGCAAATGGCGCATTTGCACCGGGCGCAATTGGACGAGGGCGCAATTTCAGAAATTAATATTATAAAAAAATTTAATACTTTGAAAAAAAAAATTTAAGAGTGACGTCGAAGAGTTCTCCCATCCACCGAATGAATTTTTCCATTGTCCTTCGCTGCAATCAAAAAATTAACCCTTATGGGGCGCAATATGGCATACTGCACCGGCCGCAAGAAACCCAAGCGCCCCGGGCCTGTCCATTCGATACGCAAAAACAAAATCTTTTTCGGGCTTCCTGAGCATTGGCCAGCATTTCGGGCGTTATAGCAGCGATTTCGGTTCGTAAGCTAGCTTTGAGTTCGTCAATGGTTTTCGGCTTGCTGGCAAAAACTTTACACTGATAAAAAAAAATTTCTTGGCTTAAAGCACTTTTTCTTGAACCAAGCAACTCATGTTTTGGATATAACGAAAACAAAATTGTCTCGGGATAAGCAATACTCATAGTCTTGGTCTTATTGTCTTGGATGAAGACAAAAGTTGACTTGAAGTTAAAAAAAATTACGAAACCGATGATATTATAATTGAAAAAAATTCAAGTTCTAAAATCGGTCTTAATAGTTGTGATACATTTTTAGAGAGTGAAAGTCCGGTAACCGAAAAAAGTCCCATGAATTAAGAATTTAGTTTCTTGAATAAAAAATTAAACAATCTTATTTCGAGAAAAATATATCTTGGTCGAAAAATATAAGTATTGAGCGAAGAAATACTTTTGCTTGGCTCAAGAATTTCCAGTGTCTTACTCTGAGACAGCATTCTCACGTTAAGACTGAAAAATTTTTCTACTCAAGACAGCGAAACGAAAACTATCGAATTGCTGGAATCAAGACAATTTTTTTATCAGTGTACTTTTTAAATAACCCCACAGAATAAAGTCTGGTGCCGTTAAATAGGGAGAACGAGGAGGCCACTCCAAATCACAATTTTTCGATACAACGTGTCTCGGGAACTTGTGCTGCAAGAACTTCATCGTAGCGATTGTTATCAATATAAAGCGTTCTTTCGGTGTGTATCGACTCATAGCTAAAATGGAACTGAATGACGTTTCAGAATCGTGTACAATTGTCGAAATCGGATAAAAAATGTCAGAGTTAATCAATGTTGAAACACCGAAGGTCTAGATGGCGCACCATATTCAATTGGATCAAGAGTATTATGAACTGAAAATGACTGTTAAAAACACTTAAAAATTAAAGAAAAATTCTAAATATAAGTTGATAACGATATTATCATTACAATAATTGCGGTTGCATTATTCCACTATCATTAATAAACACCCTATGGAAATTGATCATCGTTTAGGACCTAAAATCGCCCATGGATCAGATATTCGTTGCAAATACATAATGCTTGTTTAAAGTGCCACTATATTCTTATTTAAAGGTGCTACCAACTCATCGGACAGGTGTTTTGAACAGGTAATAACTACATATTAACACTCCCAAAATTTTACCTTTGTTAATCTATAATTACAGGCCGGAAAGTCCATTGAGACATCCCTTCATAATCTGGTGCTCAGGCTGGAAAGTGCAGGACTAAACAGAGGAGTTGCGCTTCGACAATATATCCTTTGGCACTATAGGTAGGGCTCTAAGGGGGCGTCCATTAATTATGTGAGGCGTTTAGGTGGGGGGGGGGAGGAGGTCGAGCAGAATCTAACTCAAACTCACGTGGGAGAGGTGGGGGCATATATTACGTAATTTTTTTTTCCGCAAGAAAAACAGTGTAAAATTACGAGAAAACTGGGTTAAATTAAGTAAAACATATTTCTCCAATAATATTGGGTCCACACGACACAGGCTTTTGTTCGTCGTGCTTTCCGTGTCGGCTTCTGTACAGACTGTGAAGTTTGAATGAAACGGCTGAAGTAACGTCTGTGCGGACAATGTCAACGGAATGTTTGTGCGCACTTTTTTCAGCGTCTTTCCTTTCTTTCACAAATAAAATTCTATGGACAATAAATTTCGCGCGAACAAAGTTTGTGTCATGTGAAAGGGCCAAATCCTACGCAAAAACATTTATCGCGGATATGGGAACACCACAAAGTAGCACAGTAGCCCATCGATTGTTAAGTCGCCACGCATGGCTCGACGAACGCTGCGGCGTACGAACCGGGTGGCAGAGACCCGCGGAAAGGACCGACTTGTCGGGCTTACGCCCGTAAAGTGGTTTTTAGTGTTGGGGGGGGGGGGGGTTGGTTTATGTACGGGGACATCTCACCAAAGGGGGGGGGGGCTCGAAAAACTGCCTCATTCTACAACCACTTCACGCATCTCAGGCGCAGTTTTTTTCGAATTGACGCTTATTTGCTCAAACTTCGACATTTTCACGCACAAAAACGTCCACGCTGACAAAAAATTCACAAATATAATAGCCCAGCTAGCATTTAAAGGAGGTGTAGATAGGGCCCTTATGAGGCAAGCCCCACTGCCTTATGTTATCCCTGTCTGTTATCCCTAGCCCTATAAGGCCCTTAAGGGCTATCTAACACCTTGCCCCATTTCGACTCGTAAACGAATTCGAAGGCAATAAAAGCGGAGCAAGGGATCGAGCGGAGCATTTTCATGCTCGTATCGATAGCAAATCGCTTCTGCGCCGAAAATCACTCCGCCGAGAAAAACAAGTCAAAAGCTCAAACTTTCCAAACAAATCGTTGAAGAGAAACCAAAGGCTCTCAAAATTTCCTCTCAATAGGACTTCAAATCGGTGAAATGACGTTATGTTGCTAGTGTAATTTAAAGATTTCAAGTCCCATTCAGGGGAAATCGGCTCTCAATATTTTTCTATAACATAAAGGCTTTGGGAGAAACAAATCAACCAGGAAAGCTTTCATTTTGCGTTTTGAATCTTTTTCTCGTACCCATCGCAAGCATTTTTCGAATCGAGAATGGTCCGAGAAAGCGAGCCTCCGAGAAATTGTTTGCAGGGCTATTGAGTATGCTAAAGACAGCTTTTACGCCCATCAACATAATTGTCTGAAATATGAACAACAGATATTAAAGCTTTATGAGTAAAATTAAAGCTTAAGCTTAAAGCTTTTTTAAAAAGTTTTCCGAATGCATGAGGCAGATATTGGGATTGCTCCATTTCATTTGTAATGAGGTTTGCCTCATGGGGCCCTTATGAGAAAGTTATAGGACATACCTCACTTCAATATCGCAGATATTTTCTTTGTGTGGTGGTCATGAGGAATCTAAGGTGAAAGCCTTTTTTCGGCATGCCCCTCATTTGTCACATGGGGCCCACACGCTGCATAAGGCATGCCCCCTTTAAATGCTAGCCGGGAAGAAGCTGTTGACAAATGCCTAGCTTAACATTTGACGTTTCTGATCTGACATTTTCCCCAGAATTTTACTACTGGCGCCATCTATTGATAAACGGTGGATTTCCATTTATATTCTTATAACAAATTTAAAAAAAAAAAATTCATAACGGGGCTTTGATTTATTAAAGTTTGTGAGTCAGAGACGCCAACTTCGTGGTTAGCGATAAAGCTCGACATTTAGTGCGACATTACTTATTTTCCCGCTTGAAGCACCTTTTCACAAAGTTCACGGCATCTGCATATCCAAGTTTTTGAACAGATTGTGGTGCTGTGTTGGCACTGACATTTTTTTGGACTGACATTTTTCATATCACCCGTTGTTCTAGGGCGAGGTTGAAGAGTATTGGGACCAGTCCATCCTCTTGTCTACGACCTTGTCGTACTTCGAATTCTTGTGATACTGTATTTTGGATCTTGCACTCTCTTGCAATCTCTAGTCTTTTAGTATGGAACATCATGAACTGCTTTTCTAGTCAGTCCTATACGATCGATTGGTGTTTCAAACAAATTTACAAATCGTTTGCGACTACCATCACAAAGTTTGGGGCTCGATCTTTCGACACGATCAATGATCGTCTTTCCAATTTTTTCAATGAAACTTATTACCCACTTTTCTACCATCGCCTGTAGGCATAAAAAAGAAAACCATCTTATCTCGGAAGGCCAAAGTCAGTACTAGTATTGAATGAGAATCGATCAGATAAAACCGCGCTTTGACGTTGACAAGTCTTCATTCCCTTTTAACCAGAGCTTACAGTTCGACATTGGCTTAGAATAGATCTGCGATACTAAAATGCCAATCAGCATAATAAATTTTCCGGTTATCGTTCGATCAACGAAGTCAAGCAGCAGTAGACCCGGTTAGTATTTTGATGGGGGACCCGAAAATAGAAGCCGTTCGATCTGGACAACGTGGTCTAATTCGGTATTCCTTGAATCAGTTTGTCATTATATTTGAGTTCTAGTCTTCCACATAAAAAAAGGACAATCTACTATGACTATTTAACTGATGTCTAGAGCAGGCCTAACAATGTCTCAATAAAAAAGCAATATTTAAACGTCAGCGTGATATACTACCAACTTGTATATCACCAGACAGTATCTCCTTTGCATATCACCAAACTATATTTCAATAATTCATCTACTAGCGGGGAATAACTCCAATAAAAATTGCTGACTTCCCCTAATATTCAAATTACATACGACACGCATAATCCTGACATGTCACGCATTTAAAAAGAGCAAAAAAAAATAGACCACAAGAAAAATTTTTTATTAGTGAAATTTCATTCCAAAATGGTAATGTGAGATATATTCTAATAACCCTTATACCCAATCCAGAACTAATCATATTTCGATCCTAACCACCAAAAAGTACTAACTCTTAAAACCAATGATTCGAGCGAAAGTCCTGGACAATTTCAATTTTTCTCCTTAAAAAAAAGACATAAAATTGAAGATCCTGTTTCATATCTAATCATTATCCACCCCCTCCCCACAAAAATCATGCATTCTTTCTAAGGCTCGACCTTCTTCCTTTTTTATCCCTTTTTTCGGGTTGTTGTTGTTGCTTAGTTGGTGTGTTGTATGAACGTAGCAAATTAAAACACCCTTCCAATATGTATAGACTATGGCACATCTATACTTTTACCATTTCTAAGTATTCTTTTTTTTTCGTTGGATAAGGCGGCGTGGTGGGGGGGGGGGGGGTTTGGAAGCTCAGCCTAATTAGAATGATTGGACTAATTGAGCTAAAAACCGGCAACAGAGCTTCTTGTATAGTAGTAGAATAAGGTATGTACTATAGTCCAGTAAGGTTACCCAAAAAAAAACAAGAAGAAGAGAAGAGCACAACAACAACAATAATATAAGAAAAAAATAATACACAACCTCCCCCCCCCCCCTGCGTCCCCCACAAACAGTCGAAAATTTACCCTGTTTTCTCATGCCATATACCGATCCCCAAAAAGAAGTAACCATTGGACTATACCAATAACAGCAGGCAGCAACAACAATTTTAAGCACGAGAAATAGACCCACCACCACCACATCAATTTAAGAAACCATGGCCAAAATTATAGCGGCAACAAAGGGAACGGAAAAAAGCAAGAAAAACGAAGAAGAAGAAGAATCAGAGGGAATAAGGACGACGGACCAACCAAACCACTCAGTTATATAGAGACCAAAATGGAATGAGAAAATGAGGGCGACCAGTGGACTTTTTGGAAGAAAACCCTCGCACAGTTGGACAGCGGATGATCCCTCAAAAGGACGAATTGGAACCACCACCAGCACCACCACCGCCAACAACAACAACAAAAATAACCGAAGCAACAACAACACACGCCTGCACAACTCCTCAGAGCACCCATATAAAAACGAAACAACAATGACAGGGGGCGAAAAAAAAAATAAATAAAAGAATGGAAAGGGAAAGAAATTAAGGCGCCTTGACTCATCCTCCCCCCTGCCCACCCCCTTGTGCCCTGCCAAAAAGGCGACCGAAATGCTTGCTACTCTTCCAAAAAGGATCTCCCACCTTTTCATCTCTGTGAGCATTTTCTGGAAGGCACCACCAGCAGTAGCAGCAGCGCCAGCACACAGCCCCCAACGCCAATTTTCTGGGTTTCGGCACTCTGTGTGGTTCCGAAGACTGTTAAGCTAAGGAATGGTGGCGTTGGCATTAGGTTATCCTTCAGTTCCATCACCCCCACCCACTAGCCATGCTATCACCATCGTGCCTCGAATAAGTCGGAGCGAATGAACAGAGCAGCAGCAGCAGCATATAGCAAGCAGCACCAGCAACAACAACACGCCCGAATGAAAAAAAAATCTCAAGGAAAGCAGCACAAAACAACAACAACAACAGCACCCGAAGGAGCAGGAGGAATTTCCTTTTCGGGCAAAGTGATCTTTCTTCGAGACTTTCGTCTTGTTATCCTCTTGGAGCTTCGCTTTTTTTTCCCTTCTTTATATTTCTTCGTTTTTTTTTTCTGTGCTCTGTTACCGCTTCTCCCCCGTGGGCAGACATTACCGTTGAGCTCTGTTGTGTACCAAATCGACGGTCTTGTCTGCTCCTTTTGCCCACGTGCTCTTCCCTTTGGGGATGAATGCCCAAAAGAAATGAATTTCACTCTAGGACGACGACGGTTGGCCTGTCTTAGTTTATCAAACTCCAGCACCTCCATTACTGCTTCTGCTGGTTGCTGGTGGTGCTGCTGCTGCTTACCCATCGGACCAGATGATATGTGGTGGGTACCCCCAAGAAAGGATTTTTTCCCATTTCCGGGGGAGAAAGCCTTACCCTAAATGCTCCGCTCGCTCCTTGCATGTGCCAATGCCTTTGGTCCTTGGTCCTTGGCTGGTGTATGCCCTTCTCCACATCGTTTTTACTGTGTTCTTCATCAACTTAGACGTAGATTAAGGAATGGCCACGACCAGGTCAGACAATAAAGGAGAGTTTTCGGTCAAATTGATATAGGCACCGTAAGTTATTTGCCAAACCAACAGAATCTATTAGGCATGTTCCGAAAAGTTTTGCGTGTTTTACACGTATTGAGACGTTTTTATACTATATATGCCGACTTCTCTATAACTTGGCCAGTGGACGATGGTCTTTGTCAACAGGACGCCTTTTGAGAAAAATATATAGTTGAAAATATGAAGGAGATAAATTCTTTGTTACGTTCAATGGCTGAGATTAGAGGAGACGAGTGTGAGGGGAAAAAATATGGTTTATTTTGTATAACTTTAATAGAGTGAAAGCTATGAGGTGCTGGGACAAGTTTATAACGTTATTGTTGTGCTAAAGCCATGTCAAGCTGCATTCAAGAAAGCCATTTTTAAATTATATATTGTCGAGGAAAACTAGGTCAGAAAAACACGTTCTTTCACCAACGCACATTGAATATATTAGACATCGACGAGTCTTTCAAATACATCAGAGAAAAAACTTATGACGAACTAAAGAAACAAAAAGACCACACCAAAAAAGCTGTTTTCTTCTACTTCTTAGCCTTTCGTCAAGTCGTCTCAACGTGTTGCTAGTTCTCTCCAGCTTGTTCTAAAACGTCGTTCGACTATTCTATTTCCTGTTGGTCTACCATTGAAAATTCTGGTCACCATTCTTTATTCAGAAGTTCGTACAACATGACCAAACCATCGTAATCTGCCCAATTTTATGTGTTCAACTATATTCATTTCGTCATACATTTCCTCAAGCTCTTCGATTGTTCTAATACGACATTCGTTTTGGTTAGTTCGTCTAGGCCCAAATATTATTTTTAGAATTTTCGTTAAACGGATTTGAGCTGATAGTCTATTTCCTTAGTCAATGACCCAGTTTCAGACCAGTAGATTGATGTTTTGTAAATTCACACTGCCTGGAAATTTCTTGGTTTTTTTTAAATTGGACTAGTGCCAAATACATACTTCACTAAAATATATAAATCTATGAACAATTTCAATTCTATCTTTCTTTGTTTCTCTCAATGTCATATTGGGTTTATGGAGTACCACGACCGCGGCGTAGACCTATTGTACCATAACAAGCTTCAATACCTCAGGTTTGTAGGCCAGACCACTTGAACAGGCTCAGAAGTCAACCTTGGGTTTTATTTACTTAGACTTGTTTGATGAAGAAAGGTCGCTGACGAACGATACCCCACACCTCGCTATCGCGAGACATTGACAGAGAACATGAATGGCCGACTCGTTCTCCTCGAGGCACAGCATGCAAACCCTTCCAATCCTCGATAGGTGGTAAATTTGGGGGCAATGTCGAATGACAAAACCAATTAGTGTCTTGATATCTTTCGTACTGAACTGTTTGGAGTTCACCAGACCAAACTTCTAATGTTCGATGTATTTCATCATCGTCCAATAGTCTAGGGTTTTTTTTACTAAACTTGTGGGTGCTTCAATAGCCGTTTCAGAATCGATGAAAACCTGTTTGTAGCCCTCGAGGCCCTGATGGTCCGAGTACCACATAAGGTTGGCCCGATGGATAGTACTTACATAGTTCATTGAGGTCACCTTGGAATTCCCAAATTAATTTGGACTTGGTCCTACGGGTACTTATCACTCTGATTGCCTCTTTTTTTACGTGAAATTCCAAGCTTAGGAGTCACCCTTTGTACTACCAGTTCGTCATATCGTAGTCATCATTGTGGCAGATCTAATAGTTAGTTTGATTCAAAAGAAGGAATCGAGGACAGGATCGATTAATATGGGTCTGATTGGCGTCAAAGGAAGAGGTGCTGGATTTTGAATTTGAACTCCTGGATGTCGTAGGAGGTCACAACAAAGAGAAGAAATTTTCAGGAAGCCTATTGTAACAAAAATCAAAACAAAACATTTTGGTAACAGGGCTTCGATTTTGCAAAGTGGATTTCCTTAATAGCAGCCCTGGCTGAGCCAAAGATACAACTGTCGAGGTTATCGTGGAAGACAAACGGAGTGTAATGCCGCCTTAAACAAGGGAATCTCACTAAACAGCTGACAAAGCCTAAGTTGCCGGTAGTACCAAAGTACCAGATGAAGAAGAAGAGAAAACCGATCCGCTAGCTGAAGACTCAACCTAACCGAAACTTTGGTACCCTATTATTAACCGGTTAAGCTGGCGAGATGCCTCTTGCGCCATACAGGATAAAGATCTGCTTCTCAGTATAAGCCCTTTTTAAGTTTTCCTAGGTGCATGCCAATATATTGTAAACCCCTTTTGAAAGACAGTCTATCTAAGCCCAGCGGGAAAATTTGGGATCGCCGCTCAGGGGAGCTAATTTTGAGCGCTGCCAAATACGCTCCCAAGGTAGTATTACTGGAGTTTTCAGAAATTTTATAGAACGAAGAAAACGGGCGATGTTTTTCCATTTGGAGCTAGGATGTGAAGATTTTTCGATACCCCAACTCCTCAACAACCTACATACAGCTGACCAGGAAATGACACTTTTTGGAAAAATTTGTCTCCTATATTGGCCCCGAAATTTAAAATTTATAAGTTTTGATCATAAATTCTTTATTTGCTACCTTAAAAACACACAGATACCGATTTTCATTGGAATCGGAATACAATTGGCAAACACAACGGCCATATTGGTGCGGCCATTTTGAATTTATAAGTTTTGATCATAAATTCGTTATTTGCAACCTTAAAAACCCCTAGATATCCAAATTCATTGCAATCGGAATACAATTGGAAAAATTCGTCCGCCATATTGGCGCGGCCATTTTGAATTTATAAGTTCTAATCATAAATTCATAATTTGCTACCTTAAAAACCCCTAGATATCCACTTTCATTGGAATCGGAAAACAATTGGAAAAATTCGCCCATATTGGTGCGGCCATTTTGAATTTATAAGTTTTGATCATAAATTCGTTATTTGCAACCTTAAAAACCCCTAGATATCCAAATTCATTGCAATCGGAATACAATTGGAAAAATTCGTCCGCCATATTGGCGCGGCCATTTTGAATTTATAAGTTCTAATCATAAATTCATAATTTGCTACCTTAAAAACCCCTAGATATCCACTTTCATTGGAATCGGAAAACAATTGGAAAAATTCGCCCATATTGGTGCGGCCATTTTGAATTTATAAGTTTTGATCATAAATTCGTCATTTGCAACCTTAAAAACACCTAGACATCCAAATTCATTGCAATCGGAATATAATTGAAAAAATTCGTCCGCCATATTGTCACATTTGAATTTAAAGTTCTGATCATAAATTCGTTATTTGCTACCTTAAAAATTCCCAGATACTGATTTGCATTGGAATCGGACCACAATTGGCAAATTCGTCGGCCATATTGGCGCGGCCATTTTGAATTTATAAGTTCTGATCAAACATTCGTTATTTACTACCTTAAAAACTTCCAGATACCGACTTTCATGGAAATCGGAACACAATTGGCAAATTTGGGTGGCCATTTTGAATTTCTCGGATCTTCGTGCAAAATTTCGAAGCTCTACGATCACTGGTGCGCCCGCTATAGCGCACACATCGCACATACACGCATACATACACGCATACAGAACCTTTCTTTTATTAATATAGATTTAATAAGCTTTTTTATAATGCTTCTAAAGAAATGCTCCGTTGCAATGACATGCAATGTTAAAAAGTATATTGAACTGGTATGGGAACGGGAGCGCTGTAAGCTTTTTAAGTAGTGCTCAAAGATGACTATTGCAGCACTCCATTTCTCGCTGGGAGGTGCCTAACCTGAATGTTCTACTAAAACTGGGGCTTTCACTCCAAATCCAGCCACTGACGCCTGTCTCTGGCTTGGAGTGATCCGAGTTTATCATACGAGCTTATCTTATGATATCCAAGGGAAACCCAGGATAGACTCTCTTGTATGCTCACAGAAAGGCGTTCAAACTTTAAAGTTCGCGCGGGCATATTGTCTGATAGTCTCCCCTCTTCAAGGATCTCTTCCATAACGTTGACAATTGCAGAATGTCCTCGCTGAAGATAATCGCCCAGCTGGCGATTAGATCCAAACCGTTGTGCAGCATTTATAACCGCTTTCTCTACTTCAGCTGCAGTGGTAACAAATTGAGCGCTACCGTGGACGATGTGTGAATAGCTTCGATGAGGAAAAGGTAGGCCCTTCTTTGAATATTTCGTATTTCTGTACCAAAGCTTTGGTTCTCTGCCACCAATCTAATGCTTCATATGCTATCATAGGTCTTATGATGGTAGTATATATGTAGTCATTGGTTTTTGATTGTAGGACCGATTGTTGACCGACAACCTCTGTAGCAGCCACACAAAAATCTGCGGGGTCTGTTAATCATGTGCTGGTACCAATTCAGTTTGGTCCTAACTGTTTGGCTTATGATGAGAAGTCTAAAACTGTACCTGCAAGGACTGGGCCAATCATATAATCAGAACCGATTTGTCGGAACAGACACTCAGTCCTACACTAGTGCCTCTTTCAACCAACAACTTGGTAGTAATCGCGGTATCCACATTTGCTCCTCGGTAACTCCTGACATTCATTGACTAATGTTAAGTAGAACATTGTCGATTTGGTTATGTTGTTTGCCATTTGGTGAGGTCCATCCCATATGGTTAATAATTAACCTTCTTACGATTGCAAAATTCATCCATTCTGTTTCCGTTATCGTTTAATTCTTTGTGCAGCGAAGTCTTGCCAACACGGGGTATTAATATGCCTCCTTACCCTTACTTTTGCGTTAAAGCCGCCCAATACGACTTTCACGTCGCAGAAAGATACCTTATACCACTATTCTAATTGCACCAAAAAAGCCATCAAACCAACCTATGACCACTAACAATGTTTTAAAACGCAAAATAAAACCACCTCAAAAATGTTGCCGAAATTGAACCAACTTGAATTTAGTACTGGCGGCACTATTCTAAACAACAAAATCTAAACTCCTCCACCGAAGGACGTCCATCAATGCCGGCAGTCCTGCAACTTCGCCATTATGTTTTATAAAGAGATCTGATTGCGGCAATTATTTTTATTCTCATTCCCCTGGACCAAGTGATGAGTTTTCTGAAAATTAGGGACACATTACACAACTTTGGATTTGGATAGTGGATGTCGTTAAAATTTTGTCGACCCTTGTGGATTGTGTGTATGGTACCGAGACCTGAATGTATGGTTGGGTGTATGTGTGGCACCCAACTGGCGAAGTAATCATATAATGGTTTTGGTTTGTTTGTTATTTAGTTTGGCATAGGAGAAATATTTTGTTTTTATGATGATGTAAATGAATGGGTCGAATTCTTTACGTATGTACGAGTATATAGAGAGAGTATAGTTGTTTCTCGTCGGGGATATAGTTTTAGAATGTATTAAAAACGAATTTCATTGATTGAGGTACTGTTGAAGGAAAATTAGGTTGAGATGAATAAAAAACCAACATCAAATTATATCACTTAACATATTTGTTTATAACTTAAGTGTATACTGAATAGTGTCAATAAATATTCCAGAGTTTACTAGGTGAATAATGATAATAATGGAGTGTTTCGAGAGATACCTAATGAATCATTTTGCTGGTTTAATTTGTCCTTCTAAACAGGGGTGTCGATAGCATACGGTGTTCCAAAGCTACTAACCAAACCGGTATATACATAATCCGGGGAAATTAGCATTTTAAAGAGACAAATGGTTGGCGATAGAAATGGTTGGGGTTAGGTGGTTGTGGCAGTTCCTTCCTACTTCTCTCTTCCCCTTCACTATCTATCGACTAGAGCTTGCTGTTCGACATTGCACTCTATACGAAGAAAATATGTAGATTGTCGACAGTACAAAGGGCCTTCCCTGAGCTCTAGTCTTCCACATAAAAAAAAAAATTCCAAAATGGCGGAAAATTGGACCACAGCTTCCTTGGGACTTTTTAAGAAAACAATTTCGGAATCACAAAAAAAACATGGCCGCCGGAGATATCACTATTTGACAAAAAAATCACTCAAAAACTGGTTTTCTCGAAATTTTTTTTTGATCGGTCAATACAAAACGTTATTGCCTACAAAAAAGCCCTTTTGTCATTTTTGCGAAAACCTAACCCTTTCGAAGTTACTCAAGGTCAAAGTTTCCAAAAATCACAATTCGGCCAAAAAATACTTGAATAATTCGGAAAGGTCAAGGCTTTCGAAAAAAATTCAAGAGGGGTATTTTGTAGGCAATAATGTTTTGTATTGACTGATCAAAATTTTTTTTCGAAAAAACCAGTTTTCGAGTGATTTTTTTGCCAAAAAGTGATATCTCCGGCGGCCATGTTGTTTTTTTTTGTGATTCCGAAATTGTTTTCTTAAAAAGTCCCAAGGAAACTGTTGTCCAATTTTCAGCCATTTTGGAATTTTGTCTCCTTTCGCGCGTTTTTTTGCTAATTTCCCCGGACTAACAGTATTATAATTGTCATCCATTCTCGTGAAAGAGTTCACTTTCGAAGTGGTCAGAATGTTCACATCAGCTGAATGATGTGTCCAATGATCATGTAGATCCTCGTGACGTTGAATTTTGTTGTCATCAATAGATTTGACCTGTTTACACTAAAGAAGTTTTATGATCTCTGTTTCGAATTAAGATAATAGCATCCATCGCTTTGGTGGTCAGGTCGCTCTAGATATCTCCAAGGCTTTTCAAAGAATATGCCATCCTGCTCTCTTGACCAAAGTTCAACCTATTGGTATCGACTAAGTTCTAACGAACTGGTTTTAGATTTTTTATTTTTACCCATTAAATCAAAGTAGTATTAGATGGCGTCGAGTCTAAGCGCAACACCATGTCGGCCGGAGTTTTCAGAATTCAATTCAATCTCCTTCAACCTAATTCAAAGCTTCGCTGATGACGAGACTCTTGATTCCCAGCGGGAAATATTAGACGTGCTGCCAACCGAAGCACAAAAGAATCGCTTTTATGCCACTGCCAAAGGAATCTCTTCATAAGCACACGTTGTCTCAGAGAGAGTGTCAATATTTTTTAAAGTAATTTCATCAATGAACTGGGATGGATGTCAACGCGAAATAAAATTTATAAAGACTCTTAACTATAACAGTAGGAAATCAAATCTAAAAAAAGCTTTTTCCCAACTGGCATAAGGCAACCGAGCCAATTGTGCTTCCTTCTGCATTCCTATGAATCGCTTTCGAATCGTTCCAAATGAACTTAATTGAAGTCTCCGCTAGGACATGCAATGTTAAAAAAGAAATGTAAGGCAAGGCTAAGAGAAGCACTCCTCTGCTTCAAAAGAAGCGATTCAGTACCTTTTCTGAATCGCTTCATTTCCCGGTGGGTTATTACTGCCCTTTCAGTGTGTGCCAGACTTTGTATTTTTAATCGAAACTCATGTTTAAAAGAGATATCGAACTGATTTTTGACTACAGAACAGAATCGTATCGAATTCAACTCCTTCAAAACGAAGTACTGTCCCATATCAAATAAAACATCCACCGATCTACTTTTTGTCTCAGCGAATCATGTCCAAATCGCCAAACAAGCATCACAATTCCTGAGATTTCTGAAGGGATGCAATTTCCTCTTCCTCCGCCTTGTTTATCTAGGGTAACGTATTTTAAACCACATTAGCTGGTTTTTTTTTTTTTTTTTTTTTTTTTTTTTTATGTGGAAGACTAGAGCTCAGGGAAAGCCCTTTGTACTGAGTTGGAAAGGTATAGAATATCTAAAGGGCAGCACAGAGTATGCTGAAGTAAAAACACAACAAAACCAATTGTTTCAATGATTTACGATCTTGGAAATATGGATTATGAAAGTTTGTCCCACAATCATATGGTATTATATATTAATGAACGAACTTCTTGAAAGTAGAGGGCACGAAAAAGGGCTGCAGCTGGTGTGTATAATTCCATTGAACTACTCGACTCCTTGGGTCTGATTCACAAGTCATGTCTTTCACGTCATGCTGCAATGTCTAGTAACAAGCTTAGCTCGAAGGTTAGAAAAGGATAGTATAGGTTAAAGGGAGTTTAGGTCCTGCATTAGGAGAAGTCGGTGAACCAAAGAATTTAAGCGGAACAATTTGAATGTACTGTGTGTTTCATAAGCTCGGCACAGTATTTCAAGTTTGCGCCATTTTAGAAGAACTTAGACAGCTGAAATTTGACAGATGTCATATGGATACAGATGTTATAAGGATATACATGTAAAATTAATCACTAAGTATGTCCCAAAAGCTCAAAGAAATCGTGTAAATTTTTTTGCGAACACATGTTGAAAATTACATAGGCAATTCGTTTGGAAATCACATGCCATATGAGATAACAATTCGTGACTTAATCGCTAATTTTGGTGAGGCTGATTCCAGGTTATGGTCGAAAGAGAAGAGAAGTCCATCTACAAGTTATTTCACTGAGAATAGCGCCAAACTTTTCAAAGAATGTTTTGAAAGACGAAAACATCGATTCGTGGCTGATCTCAACAATTGGTCTTCAATAGAACCGTCGTCGGTCGCAGGTAGCGAATTTCGACCAAAGACTTACATTTAGATCAAATAAAGTTCAATTTTCCCCAAGAGGACAAGCAAAGCGATCATCTACAGAGTCGAAGGTTTTCTGATTGATTGTTGGAAATGATCGAGTCAGATGCTCTTTTTTGCCATAAAACGCTCACATTTTTTCTAGAGACCAAAGCGAGCAAAATTGGGACTTTAAAAAATTGTATAAGACGAAGCAAGTGCGCAATTATCTTGGTGACCATAAAGGTTCTCATTAGCATACTGTTTAGACCGGTTCTTGTTAGATTGCGTAGGTTAAGCAGCATTCGACTTGGTTAGTACTTAGTTGGGGGACCGCTGAGGAAAACGACACTAGCGTCTGGAATAGTCTATGCCGATGCAGAGTTATGGATGAAAGATTTAAAATGGGAAGAAATATAACTGTCGATGAACACACGTTTTAATGGAAGGTTGTCAAAATTTGAATGGAATATGGCGAAGGATATATAGCAGTGAGTTGTGTGCAATTTTTAGCGACCCAGAACTCTTAACCTTTATAAAAATCAACAGACTAAGACTAACCGACTACGTCATCAGGATGGAGGACAGCCCAAACGGGTCATGGTAGTAGACATTTTAGAAAATAGACCAGTAGGATGACGCAGGAAGTGATGGATATATTCTGTGACGGCTGACGCAGAAGTAATGCTTAATATTCGAAATTGGAGGCATACTGCAGGATATCATCAAATTTGGAGAAATGTCCTAGAGGAGGCCAAGGCTTGATTTGGGCTGTAGCGCTATTGGATGAATGGGAAAGATGAAGAGTGCTTCAAGAAAAGCTAATACATCCTCAACTTGTACCGATTTGGTGCGAATTTCTTTTTTAGTCCTTTTTTCTTTGAAAATAATTAAGAAGGGATCCTCGTCGACAATGAAGAACACTATCGAGCCATGATTTTTTTTATGGAGTGAACTGGACGATATTGACTTGAACATTTGGTTTCAGCGTGATATTGGCACTTTGTACACAACAACTTAAACAATGGATTTACTACAACAAAAACTTTCCAAGTCTCAAAATATCTTAAGAGGTTATGTGATCTTGCATTAAATCGCCATTGGGCTTATTCCTTTAAGGTAACATGAAGTGATCGTCAATGATTCACAAAATATTAACGACATGAGACAGTATCCATGAATGTATTTGTAAAAAACAATGTGAAATATGTACCTACAAATGTCATAGAAAATTTTACCAAAAGGACTTCTAGTGCAACCAAAGACGTTTCACTTTAATCACCAAGATTATTTCAGTAAGATCGTTACGCTACGTTACATTTTCGTTACATCGGTGTTACTCTACTTACTTTTTAGAGTTACGCGAGGCATTACGTTTGTTACTTACACGATAATAAATTGTACTGAGGCCTCAATTTTTTTTAAATGTCCCGGTTCAAAAATAATGTCTTAATGGTATATGAGCGTGTATCGAGATAAATGAGGTGTGATTGTAAATTACATAGTGGAGAGACATTTCTAACTTGAAATTAGGCAAAATATAAATATACATTGTGGAGGCATAGATTTCTTACTTACTCTAAAGCAGTTTAATGCATATTAGAATTAAACTCGTAAAAAGCTCTTCATTGGTTTTTATTTTCTTTCTTTTTTTTAATTTGTTTTTTTGTCATTTTGACGTTACAGTAGCATCTCGCGTCATTTAAAGTATGACATTGTACTGGCTCAAAGACAAAAAGAGGCACCTCTAACAAACTCATTTTATAATCGTGTCCCACCCAACACTATACTTTCTAAATTGCTGTATACGCGGCTATAGAAGTTTAACTTTAATAAATTCTCCACCGATATTTTGCTTATGAAAACACATGTACTTTGGTATTTTTTTGTAATAAATAAACACATCCTTTATCATTAAAACTAAACCATATAAATATATTTTCCGAACTCTTTTAAAACTTTTTAAAAGTGATTTCTACCAAAATTGTGGTTAATAAAAAAATGAAGTCATAAAGAACATACTTAAAGCTAATAAAGAACCAAATTTTGAATATTTATTTTATAGCAACGCCACTGTGGTAAATTAAGGAACTAAGAATTTTTAAATAACTGATTTTTCATTCTTTTACAGTTTTTGAAACAGAATACCATTATTTTTCTTAAGTAATTCAATTTTAATTTTACTTCAATTTTCATATTAAGAAGAGTAGAGTTTTATTACTAGTGGTTACTACGAGAAATAGTAGAGAAGTTATGTGTATATTTTGGGAAAATTACAAAAAAATAGAAATATTAGAATTTATACCAAAAAAAATTGTAGTTTCAAGTCTTTTTGTTTGAATTAAGAAAAATCCTTAATTTTTAGTTATTATTTTTAGTTTAGATAAATTGTTTCGCTATCTTACGACAAAAACCCTGAAGTAAGAAACGTCCTTGCAACAGATGAATTTAAAAAAAATTATTCTCAATTCTTTAGTATTAAAAATTTTCTGTTTTATCGAATTTAAAAAATTAAAAGAAAATATTTTTGAAAAGTTTGTTTAAGTTTAAAATTTACAAAAAAAATTCTTTTTTTTCTATAAAAAAATGTTTAACGATTTTTTTTTTAAAAAAAGTTCAGTTATATTTTTCTAATGATATTGCAAATTTTTTTTAAAAAAAAAATTAATTTTCTAATATTCTTTAATCCTTGATTTTTTATACTATTTCAAAAATTAATCTATGTCAAAAAAAAATCATAATTTCAAAACATTTCAACCCCAAAACCTAGTTTCAAAGAAAGAACTTGAACTTCAAAAATTGAGACACTTTGACACTTATTTATTGCCACTTTAACATTGAGAAAATTTTCGTTTATTTTTTTTATTGTTGTGTGTGTGCGTTTTTTTAAAAGGATTAAGGATAAACATAAATACCTTATGTAGTAGCACGGATGCTTTCCTTTTTGCAGCCATTTTTAAAATTAATTTCTTAATTTTACTGGATTTTAAAAAAGTTCACAAAACAATTTTTTTTTTCAGTTTTTTTTTATATTTATCAAAAAAATTGTAAAATTGAAAAAAATGTCACAAACTGATAACAATTGATAGAACACACCACCATAAGCACATAAAAAAGGATTTTTTTTGAATATAGTTATTAAACCGCCAAAATGCAAGAGCCACTCTACACCCGCGATGTTCAGCTGTCACACTGTCACTTTAATAACGTATTGTAACTGCACTTTGTACCAGGACACTAGCCTGACTAACTACAAGGATATCCACTATAGAGTATCGTCCTTTTTTGAAAAAAAAAATCTACTATGCGATGGGAGGCGGAAGGATATCCTTAGAACGTTTATAGTTTAGCACTAAATGAAGGCAAAAGGGCAGTTTCTCTCCTCAGTGCTCTGTGTCTATATAGATGGGAGCTCCTTTTCTGCCGATGGAAGATGCTACTGGCACAAGAATCAACTTTTGACTGACCAAAACAGAAACGTGCCCCGCTGTATTTAATCAAACGACTCGAATCCTCCGACGCACACACAGATATATACTTGGGTCCCAGAGATTACAGGGGTTGATATTTTCTGGCACAGGGGTGGTTTTTTCGGGCGCTCTGTGTTAGTGTGTCTGTCTAGCATTGAGTGAACTTTCTAGGGGAGAAAAGCAAAAAGGGACAACACCGAGCACCGATCCCACACACACACACATACATCTAGCACAAAAACACACAGAGGGCGCCTTTCGCCGACATAGCCGAGCGCCAAGTACACGATGACGACGACGACGACGAGAGAGAGGATACGGCGGTGTAGCAGCAGCAGTACTACAGCACCCATCACAAAGAGGCGAAAAGGTACACACAAGGCAGGAGCCAATATATTGATGGTATGGGGCGTTAGGGGGGCTGTTGATATCTTTGGATCACTTTAGAAAAAGGGGGCCCGTTACATGCTTGGCTGAAGCGCGGCGGGGGTGGTCGGTGGCTTAGTAGCGTGGAGAAAAAGAATTCGTGTGACACTTTTCGTAGTTTGATGGCAACCGATGAAAGGAACTTTGTGCCGCCTGCCCGGGGGGTAAGGGTTGCGCCTATGCTCGGTATATGCCCGAATTGGAGTCTGGGGGTGCAAGATGAATCGAATTTCTTGTACCGTTCGTGGGGAGACATATGAAGAGCTCTGTGTCAAGCTGAGATGGGCGGCCTGGTCAAGGCATAGTTAGTGCTGCTGTTCGGACGACGGTGGTGGCTCCAGTTGTAATTTTTGGTGTTTCCTACCCAATATATATTCCAATGTGGAATACACATAAGTCTATATATGGTGGAACATAGTGAGCCATTCGTACACTCAGTTGAGCACACACGATTTTTCTATTTTCGCCTTTCGTGTCCTTTACCAGTGACTACTTTTTTTTGCTCTTCTTCTTCTGGGATATACCCATGCTTAGTGTATGCCTTTGTCCAGTTAAGTGTATTCGCTGAACTGTAGAACTGTGCACATGGCTATACAAGGCAAAAATATTCAGATTAAGAGGGTAATCAGTAATCAAGGAATGTTTTCCTCACCATAGAAGCCGGCAAAAGGATATGGAACTTGTTTAATTACAGATGAAATATCATTGACAGGAGAAAAAGGACATGCGAAAAAAATTTATTTTTGGAATATTTTTATGGCTGAAACCTCGTGGTTGAGGATTGCAGCCCGAGAAAGAATAATTTAGTTGGTTGATTTTTTGAAAAGCATATAGCGAACAATTGCGTCTGTCACAGGTATGCAGGCTCCTGCTACTTGCATTAAAATCTAAAAATGCGCCCGCCAGAGGGATGCACGCTCCCGCTGCCAGCATGAACATCTATAAATGCACCCGCAATGGCATAGACCATTCCAAACGCGAGTGTCGTTTTTTCAAGCGGTCCCCCAACTAAGTACTAACCCCGTTCAATGCTGCTTGACCTACACAATCGAACGAGAATCGGTCTAGTGAGTACGCTAATAACCTCTCGTTTTTTACTTTGAAGTCCATGGAGAAAGTTGTCGACAAGGAGATAAGAGGTGCTTTTCCTTTGCAGTAATCACTCTGCTCTTCTCAGCACTTGAACCAAAAGAGTAAATCTATTGGAACGACCCTTCATAATGCGTTGCTGATGCTGGAAAATGCAGTGCTAAATAAACGAATTGTGTTGGAGGCGTTCCTCGATATTGGGAGAGTCTTCGACAATACACCAAAACTAGGGCTCAAAGTAGAAAAGTTCTAACCTGGACTTTTTGTAGTTGGATTGACTCGAAACTGAGAATTCAAGAACTTATGGCTTCTCAACATGAGGAGTCGCTGGAATGCAATAGAGCAAAAGGATGTTCACAGGGAGGTAGTTATAGAGCTACTCAATAGTCAAAACGATTTCACAGTGTCGTGTCGTTCAAACAGTGGTCTTATCAGTCAAAATGGGTCTGGTGCCATACTGATTCTGAACCGATTCTTGTAGTCAGAGCTCTAGACTTTCGAAACCAAGCCAAATACTCATTGGTCATAGTAGATGCCAAAATTCATTGCAACCATCACTGCGACAATCTGATGATCCATATGGTTTTGTACAGCAGAAGGCCAAGCTTTGGATACATATCACCACCATAAGGCCTAAGGCAACTTTCGAGGCCTTAGTGTGTTGAACCATAGCGAATCGTTTCATAACCAAATTAAGTAAGATTTAAATCATGGCCTGCCTTTTCAGCACTGGAGCTATTCAGACTTCGCCGACTGCAGCGCTAGAGACTTAGCTGTATTTGGTAATGTTTCATCTTGAGGTACGAACAACTGCTATAAGTGCTTTGCTGAGGCTGACATAGTTACCATGGCGATGGTATTCAATGGTAACATTCTACAATTATTAGTGGTGTAGAGAAGATTTCAGCCTTAACGAAGATAGAAGGTAGATAGGTTTCTCTAAGGTGCTACAGAGTTTTTCTGTTTGGTAGACAAGTGTTGCCCAAGTATCATTAGATGTTTCAGCTTGAGTACCATACCTACTTCTTTTCAAATATACGTATACGCAATACTGACATGAACCTACGAATATTTTAGAAGGGTCTACACTAGCAAGCGGATTTTTATTTTCTCTGAGAACCAAAAATCAATCAGAGAGATATGGTTCTATAAGACCAAATGTGAACTAGTCTGGGAATGTCAAGCTGGCGTTGGTGAGCTAGCTATTCTTAAGTTATCATTGTTCAGGTCGCGAGTCATCGGGTCTTCGAAAGCTACGAATATGTGAACAGCCTGACTAGATAGAACTTTGAAACAGAATTCATTGGTCTAGAGCAGACCAATGGAGCAACACCCTGCTTGATGAAAAGAAAGTTTTACGTTTGGAACCTAAGGCCGGGCACCCACTAAAGTAGTGTGGCGTGGTTTTGGCCTGCCATGTCGAAACAAAGTGGAGCGGCAGTTGAATGGTGGTAGAGTGGTATTAAATTCGCTAAGCGCGCATCGAAATGGCAAGCAGCGTATCGCGTAAGTGATTCAACATCATTTTATTACTAACGAGAAGTGGCATCCACTGCCACTTACCACTGAACAATTAAACCTGTCGGAGCGACTAGTCAAGTGATGCCACGCCACTTGCCAGATGTCACACCATCGCCACTCCACTTCAATGTGCGCTACTTCATTTGATTATACGGGAATTCCTTTTTGCCACTTGCCATTAGACCGCCACGATCCTGCCACGTCACTGCCACACCACTTTAGTGGGCGCCCGACCTAATAAAATGTACCGATCGTCTGACTTGGCCTCAACTCGGTAGTCTCGGTAGTCTAGGGAGTAAGGCGCCTGGCTACTATCCCAGAGGTCCCGGGTTCGAGTCCCGGCAGAGCCCCACGGTCCTTCGCCTTTCCCACCTTCCCTCCTGTCATAGCCTTCCGCTAGTACTGCGCCGCTCCACCAAGCGCATGTCATCAGTTGGTTGATGGGATTCAACTTGTTTCAGGAGGCATAACACTCCAGCGAGTTGTTTCTCATTGCCCCGATGCCAGAGTCGCGATAGAAATGGTTGGGGTTAGGTGGTTGTGGCAATTCCTTCCTACTTCTCTCTTCCCACTATCTATCGACTAGAGCTTGCTGTTCGACATTGCACTCTATACGAAGAAAATAGAGTGTCGACAGTACAAAGGGCTTTCCCTGAGCTCTAATCTTCCACATAAAAAAAAAAAAAAAACTGCGGTTTCTTCGTACAATGTTTACGACACGGCCAGAACACTGTTGGGAGCGAGAAGAAAGAATGACAGGACCACTAGTGGACTTGATTGGTTAACACTGCACCCTGTATTAAATATTTTCGAGGATAGGAAGGCCAGACAACTCCACCGATATGCTTTGACTTTTTGGAGGATGAATTTGCCCTTCATATTTTCTGAAACTGTTTCGCGATAGCAAGGAATTTGATATCGTTATTTAAATTGGTCTGGTTAGAACAGACAAGTGCCTAAGCGACTCTAGTGTCTAATTTCTAGAAATACTACTAGGCTTGTTCAATCGGTCTGGGCTATAAATCGTAGGTTTAGAGGTGTAGCACAATAGTCCAAACGGCCGCTGCGAAACTTTTGGACCTGGTACTTCATCGAACGAAAATGAATGAGGAATAGTCACAGACCAATTTCTAGAAGATAAAGAGTTCACACCTTTGATATCTTCGTACGTACAAGATTTGCTGTAAGTTTTGTTCGGTCTGGGCAGACCAAACTATGACGAAACGAGTTTGGTCTGTCCTGAGGATTTCTTAGCAATTTGGGACAGTGTTTCCAGCCTATTAGCATTGATCGTACCGTTCCAAATCAGTTTTATA
This sequence comes from Thereva nobilitata, assembly GCA_963855945.1. NCBI lineage: Eukaryota > Metazoa > Arthropoda > Insecta > Diptera > Therevidae > Thereva > Thereva nobilitata. The sequence continues at coordinate 17,327,096 of OY979698.1, forward strand.
AAACCACCAATGTAAATACGCTATTTCGAACATATCGTAACGTTTTAACGACCTCATTAGATAGCACATACACCACTCTGTTCATTTTCAGTTCTATTTGATTTGATATTGCAACACTAGTTCGACAACTTCATGGTAAGGCATGTGCCGAACTTTAGAAAACGTCCAAATTATTGATGTCGAATATGCATTAAACTTGTGTCGAATTTTGGAGGTTTGGTAAATTATTGCCATTGCTATTGTCAAAACTTAAATGACAGAATTGAAATACTTTTTACAGTCTTTCGTTAACCGTTGTCCATGTCGAATTTTTCTACTTTGATGTTAATTTGAAGTGTACCATAGTCTATATTAATAAAAGAAAGTTTCTGTATGTATGTATGAATGTATGTTTGTTTGTATGTATGTATGTTTGTATGTATGTATGCGTGCGCTATAGCGGGCGCACCAGTCATAGCAGAGCTTCGAAATTTTGCACGAATTATATTTTATTGAATTATATAGAGATGTTCTTCATATTAATTTGAAAACGTCCCTGAAACACCTCGAAGCCCGATTTTCGAAATTCAATATGGCCGCCGAAAAATGACCGAAATTCAAAATGGCCACCCAAATATGTATTTGCAAATTGTGTTCCGATTTCAATGAAAATGGGTATCTAGGGGTTTTTAAGGTCGCTAATAACGAATTTGTGGTCAAAACTTATAAATTCAAAATGGCCGCGATAATATGGCCGTCCAATTTGCCAATTGTGTTCCGATTCCAATGAAAATCGGTATCTGGGGTTTTTTAAGGTAACAAATAACGAATTTATGATCAGAACTTATGAATTCAAAATAGCCGCGCCAATATGGCCGATGAATTTGCCAATTGTCTTCCGATTCCAATGAAAATCGGTATCTGGGGTTTTTTAAGGTAACAAATCACGAATTTATGATCAAAACTTATAAATTCAAAATGACCGCAATGAAAATCGGTATCCGGGGGATTTTAAGGTAAAAAATAAAGAATTTATGATGAAAACTTATAAATTTTAAGTTTCGGTGCCAATCTGGAGACGAATTTTGCCAAATAAGTGTCATTTCCCGGTCAGCTGTATGTAGGTTGTTCAAGAGTTGGGAAATCGAAAAATCTTCACATCCTAGCTCCAAATGGAAGAACATTGACCATAGTCTATCCGGGTCATTTCCACTATTGTCGTGAAGTTTGCCACATTCTTAAATGGAAATACCAGTATAGAAACAGTAAACGCGGTAGAAATACGTTTTCAAATTAATATGAAGAACATCTCTATATAATTCAATAAAAAAATGCTGTACAGGACAAATATTCATAGTTCAATCGGTCAGACGCCCCCGTCAGACGATTTTCGGAAAACAGATTACGCTGCCAAGTGATTATATGGTATCCAAAATAATTTTTTCCAGATTTTTTGTTGTTTTCATTAAACTGTTTTGCTACCGCGGACAGTGCATACATAAACTTTTTTTATTTAAAGGCGTTGCAACGCACGCGGGTTTAATGCTAGTTAAAAATATAAGGAGATGACCAAACTTCGATGTGGAACCATTAACGAGGTTGATTGGTAAAAATTTGGAGATGAGGCAAAGTTCGTTGAGGAAATTCTAGATCCAGGGAAGGAGTACGTTGTTATTTTTTTATGGGATTGAAATTTTCAATGTCAGAAAGTTTTAATTTGGAAATAATTCTTCAAGATTCTCATAATGATGGAAGACACCTCAACATATTCATAAAATGTTAAACAATTTCCAGTATGTATCCTCAAAAAATCTAAAAAAATGACATTTTCTCTATTTTTTAATATTTTAATTATTTTATCCATTTAGCTTATTAATTTGCTCGGATATGAAGCGGCAATAGAAGGAGGACCGATCCCTGTGCGCGCTAAAAACTGTCCCGCTGATTAAAAGCGTTTTCCATGTAAACTCGTTAACCATAACTGGCAGTCTTTTGGGAGTCAGAATGCCGAAAATAACTGGCACCCAAGGCCTGAGTGAGTCCTTTGCTAGTAATTGCAATAAAAGAATAAATAAGTCCCCCATGAAGTCAGAGGCTTCCACCCTCGATTTTCATTGTCCACAGCTCGTACGTCAACGTTCACATATTCACCCTCTTGTCAGCCCATCCTCGTGACAGCACAGAAAGGATCAAGCCAAGGGGCTGGGGAAATATCTGGAGTATGGGCCAGAGAGTCCTGCTTCTCAGGGTGGCAAAGAAGTGAAGTAGTTTTCCTCCCGAAAAAGGACAAAGGCAAAAGCACACAGCCGAATGCGTTCCCAACTCTTCCCTTGTTTGGAGGTTTTCTTTTTTCTTTATTTTATTTTTTTTTTTTTTTGGGCGCAGATAACGGATATAAGGGAACATTGTGCCCACATAAGCCCTCACACATATACACACTCTTCGAGGACATGTGCTTGAAGAACCTTTTTTGTTGCTGGCACCGCTGGGTGCTTTTCCTTTTCGGGGGTACTGTGTAGTGTGGGAGACGTAAGAGCCTTACGTAGCACTCTGTTGAAGGATACGGAACGGCTTTTGGGGTACTTCTTCCCTCTTCGATGTGATATCATCGTTCGTATAGCTTCCTGTCCATATAGTACTGTGTGGTGTGATGTGTTGTCTCCGCAGTATAGAAGCCGCCCCGATTCCCTTCTACATCGGAATCGACGCATCAGCCGAGGCACAGAGCTGAATGTAGGTGGTGGTCGGTCATATACCCAGCAGCTCTCATATGTGCCTTCCACCCATGTACGGTACATACATCCTTATATATATCCATGTGGTGCGCTTAACTAAAGTGTCCTATCTCGGGTGCCTTGGCGAACCGAGCACAAATCGCACAACGTGGTGAACTATTAAGCGCCTCTTTATACTTCTGGCTCTCTGTGTGTGCCGAGGTTACTTTAATATACACCCCAAAGGGCTTGGTGCTGCTCCACTGTCTTTCGGGCTCCTCCGTGCCTTCGAAATGCCTGAAGTAATCAAACCTTGTGGAAACCATTCACGGGGGGCAGTAAGAGAATATCAGGCCCAATACGGTGGGGGTGGGGGTGGGGGGACGGTGTGGGTGAGGAAACTTTTAGTTTATCTCTGGTGCCTTCAAAGTTGGCCCCGGCACTTTCAAGTGGTGCCACATTTCAAGAAATTTCCAAGCTTGGTGAATCTTTTTTTTTTTTAATATATTTTGAAAGTCTTAAGTAGTCTCTAAGATCTTGATTAGGTATATCCCCACCACTTGGACGAAAGAGAATAAAAAAATTATTCCTGGACACTTGCAGAAGCTGTTTAGGACCATTTATGTGTCCTCCCTCGCTGTGCAGAGTCGCTGGCGCTGGATCCGCTTCCTTTGGTTATTAAGAAGCCAGTAAAACTGTGCCTAACCAAGCCAAAAGGGTATCTCCTGAGGTTTATGAGTATCCTTGGCACAAAAACTCCCAAAAGGAAAATGATGTCCCCCTCCCCTGCTCGCTCGTTTTGGGCGGGGTGGGGGTCCATCCACTGCTGCTTCAGAAACAGCTTGACCCCGTACTCCCAACGATGGAGCATTTTTCTCCGCAGTTATCGAACGTTGGCTAAAACTACCATCCATCTCCTTGGTAATAATTTTTTTCTTCCACATCCCGCACCTGCCCCTCCCCATTCCTCGTAGTTTCCCTCATTTCACATAATTTGGAGCCTGAACTGCACCCGTTGCTGATTAGAAGAAGAGTGGGGTAGAAAAACACGAACGGGGGGGGGGGGTGGGGAGAATCGAGGGCTGGCGTAACTCGAGTCTTCTCTGAAATGGTGGAGGTACAGTTTCGGTCTGCCAGATCATGGGGAGCGAAGGCATAAGCACTTTATGGGGAGTGGTAAACGGACTTATGCCCAAGGATTGCAAGTAACAAATAACAACCCAACCCACCTCGATTCCTCCCTCCCCCCGAGCTAGCCGAGTGGTGACTACGTCTACCAACGCAGCGATATACAGACTTTAGGGGATGTAGATAAATATATCTGAAAATCTTCTTTTTATTTGGAACATTTTTTCCTCCTTGGGGGGTTCCCAGATAAATTGGAGATGGGAGCGCCGGGCTTGGTCCTTTTTTCGTCCTTTCCTAGATCTGTACTATACACAGTGTTATGCTCGAGCTCTCGGCTCTCGTTGTCGTCATCCTCCTCCTTGTTGTCGTTGATGCTGCTGCTGCTGTTGTTGTTGTTGCTGTTGCTGTTGTTGCCGTTGCCGCTATGCTCCTAGATTTTTCTGAAGCTTTCATTTCGGTGTGGGTGTATGGGGTGAGGGGGGGGGGGGAATTTCGGTGGCAGAACTGAGCCCCATGCCATCAACAGGATATTCAGTAGGGCAGAGAGATACGCTTTGTCATTTTGGTACATGGAACAGGAAGACGGTATAGTAATATCACCCTTGTATATCAAATGGGTGATGAGGTGATGGGTGGTGGATGGCCGGGCACATGGTCGATAATTTCGTTGAGTATCCTAAGGGCATGGGGTGCCAACTGATAAAAGCGATAGCAACAACTATACTATATGTATTGCTCAGGCAAGGAAACATGCGGACATTTTATGCACGGACCACACAATTTCATATTGATGCCGATGTTGGTGAGATTGGTGACGTCTTAATTAAACCTACCCATGATCCCTTTCCGAAACGAATCATCAACCGCTCATGTACAACTTTAGTTGCGTGTAAAAAAATTTTTTTTTATATTGCATAAAAGGAGCCGACAACGCTTAGAGGTACTGAGGTCGACCGTAAATATACTGAAGATATCACCACTAACAATGCTAAATGTAATTAAATCTTTTCGGTGTCCTTCTCTAATAGAATAACGCGTTAACACACTAATCTCACATCTTTTCTACTTCGGTTATAAAATCGTGCAGATAGGGTCGAGAGAGGGTGGAATACATCAGAAAATGTGTTTTTTTCCTTTCACCAAGATTAGCACCGAAGTACAGAAATTAAAACAGGCAACTTGATGCCATGGGTTGGGTTTCTAATATGAGACCCATTCATCATCAGTTTAAAGCCTCTATTAAATGATTTCAATAAAATGAGGATTTAAATTTTGGGGATTTTGATATTCGGTATTTAAAGAATGGGGATTTTGAAATGGGATTCTGCAGAGGGGAGTTTTTGCATTGAAGCTGGTCCGATTTGTATTTTTTAGTGGGAGTATCTTTCGTGGAGAGACCAATTGTTGAAGCTGGTTGAGAATTGATCAATGAAATATTTGCGAAAGAGCGTCAAGATTTTTGTAATAATTTGGAAATTCACGTTTTTGTTCAAATATACCAAGGTTTTAGGTTTTTTCATTCCAATATACATCGCTTTCTTTATGGCAGTTGATTTGCTTGTGTCATAGGACTTATCTATTAAGTGTCACATGAAAATTTGGCTGTCTCAAAAACTTATATACTACACATTTCAATATCTAATAACTATCAAACCTAGCTGATTTAAAAAAAATGCAGGAATTGTATTAACCGTGAAGTAAGGAAATTGTGTCCCAAAATTTTGGGACATCTATATTTCTTTTAAGACACCTTCTAGAGAACTTTGCTAACAGGTAAAAACACTTCTTCACTCGTTTAGGACAGGTTATACATTTACCCAAAAATTTACTTAATGATCATGGATGATAAATGGAGATTTGTATTTGAGAGATTGTATTTGGTGAGGGTGGACCTGAATATTCATAATCATGTTGTTTCGTTAAAATTCTTCTAATTTTACATTCAAAAATCCCATTTATGCTTTATGTGTTAATTTCACAAAAATTTAGTAGCTGATTGTCGTGTATTAACTGTCAGTCGTCATATTGGTCTAAAAATTTCTTATAAAGTAGAAGCTACCAATATATCGATTCTTCAAATATACATAGTCATTGATTCATTTGAAACTATGTTGAGGAAATACTAAAAATTTCTAACTAAATCCAAAACTATGTCTCAATTCTAGTCTGAATTTTTTTTATTTCTTTCAGCAAAAGTAAAGCTTCTAGATAACTTCAGAAGGTACTGTGCCTAAAAAAGAATATTTGACCATTATACAACTAATTTTGAGGCAAAGAAACTCCTTCTTTTTTAATCAATAGTGGATGGGTTGTGTTTTTTTACACTTGAGATCACTTCACTTCAAGTTGAAGATCACTCTGTACCGTAGCATCTCTGTGGGCCGGTTATTTTTTTTCGAATTTCTCTATTACTTTAATTTGCATACTTATAGGGTTAAATTTAAAAACAATCTAAATTATATATAATTTTGCATATTTTCAGGATCATTTTAAAAATCTATAATTTTGCATACTTTCAGGATATTTTTTTTATAATCTCGAAATTTGCATAATTTTAGGGTGTTATTTTTTAATTAATATTTTTAAAGGATGGTCAATTTGGAGTAAGTTTTTTAGTATTAAACTCGTAGAAAGGGCTTTTAGCTAGTTTCTATAAGAATATGAAGCTAAGAATTGTGTGATTAACGCATGATAAATTTTTCTAAACAAAGGATACTTGCTAATTTTTCTATTTGCATTATTCGAAGTCCATTATACACATTGAACGAGACCGTTATTCTTTATGTTGCAGAACACTGTACTGGGAATTTTCGTGTAATTTTTCAATGTGTATATCTAAGTTAATTCGATAACTTCCAAAAATCGAGAGGTCAAAACATAGTAGAACCATTTACTTTTATAAATTCGTCTATCTGAGATATTTCCAAACAATTTTGCTATAAAACATCATTCCGAAATTCTTGATCTTAGTTGATATGCTTATTTATACGACTCCGAAAATTTCAGAATGTGTTATTTCTTCGTAAACATGATACCAGAAGCTATAAAATAAATTCTTTAAAAACTATATTTAATTGGGTTTGTCCATCAGGAAAATCAGAGAGCTAGGCTTTGACGGATAAAAAGAAAATCTGATCCCTTCGGGAATGTGTGAATTGGACTTATGAGATTTATGCATTAGGCACTTAGTTACTTCCGGTCTATACACTTTAAATGGACTCAAGTATCGGGCTACCTTTTTCTATACCATAGATAAATGATTATAGGAAGGCTTCTACCGACATTTGAATATCTGAAATGTAGTAGAAACACATCTACTGAGACATTCTTCGGGGCTTAACAATCGCTACTACCGTCCTCTTTAGTCACGCAGTAAAAACTCTCAAGGTTCAAAGCGCCGTATTGCAAAAGGTTACCATCCTCCTGGCTACCACCACGTCTCATCGATATCATCGTTGGCGCGGTCCTTAACAAAAATTATTTTCCATTTTGGAAACTAGAGTTCAGATGCAATCGTCATTGTACTGACGAAGGTTCCATCGTAGAGTGCAATGTCTAACGTTTCACGGCTCCCATTCAATACTGGTTCGACAAGAGCGCTGACTCTGGTGGAACCCTTTTTTGTCAGAAGCCAGAAGTTAAACGAATTCCAAGACAAGTAAGAAGAATGACATCCACTAAAGATGAGGACCAGGTCGCTACGATAAACTCGAACCTTGGGAACGAATCGCGCGCTCGAGATTTCGGATGATAAAAGTTGTCTTTGCCCAAAACGTTCAACTGGATCTCATCCGGATACTTGTCCGGCATATACAATGTTGTCGTAGACTACTTATCCTGCACTATATTGACCGACAATGGTGACCTTTTTGCCTTCAATCTGCCTAAGTTTGTACAGGTTCAAAATTGCGACACAAAGTTAAAAGCATAGAGTATAGAGCCTTGGTGTCGCCTTTTGTGTAAAACTTATCGTTACGCCGATACTATTTCGTTCTGGTCGCAAACAAGATTGTGGTCTTGCTTTTAGCTTTGAGACACACTAAGTTACTTACGAAGCTTTTAACAAATAACAGATTTCACCATATTCATATGCATGTATCGGAAACTCTGCCATCATTGTGTGCATACTTATTGACCTCGTCATTGGATAACTTGAAGCCTCTACCATTAGACATATTTCTGCTTTGACAGTGGCAAAATATTTTGTCAATGAATAGGCCTCTTCGGTGCAGTACTTAAGCTCACGGTAGATGACTCTACGGAATTCGTATCTTAACTTCTCATCGAAGTTATCAAACGTCGAATTGAAACGACCGCTTACCATCCTCAATCAAACAAGATAGTCAAACCGTTCCATTGGCAACTTAAAATCGCTTTAATGGCAAGAGACATGAATATTTCCTTTAGTAAAGACTTGGTCTTTGTTCTACTAGGCATACTCAAGGCAACCAAAACCAACCTATAATAACCCCGCGGCTAGCTGAATAAGATACAGAACTTCAAGACAACGCATTCTCAGAAACAACCAAAAAGCGATGTTTCAGACCTTGATGATGCCGACTAGAGAGCTTACGGAAAAACTTTACCATTTCATATATCTATTGACAGCCTTAAGCTAGTCTTCTTTTCTAACCATGGTGACGAACCAGAGCCTGAACTCATTCCTTCTACAAACATACGAAACATGCAAAAAAGCAACCGAAAACTTGTACTCAAAAAAATAAAACTTGATCGAAAGGAGAACTTATTCTTGAATGTCGCACGCAAACGCAGTTATCTAAAGAGGATTGTCCACATTATTTAAGATCAATGCATCTGTATACCTGTATATCAACTAGTAAATTCATGCAAAACTTTATTTCTTAAAGCTCATTTTTTTAATATTAATTTTCCTAAGTTGTCATGAGTACGGCCAACTATCGTGACGCCTAGACAAGAAGATTACTACACCCATTTATCCAATCTATTAACGACGTAGCTTCTCTGTGGGCCGGTTATTTTCTTTCTTCAGATTAATTTAATTTGCTTACTTATTGGGATAAATTTAAAAAATCGGTATTTTACATAATTTTGCATACTTTCAGGATCATTATAAAAATCTATAATTCTGCATACTTACAGGTTCAATTTTTTTAAATCTTTTTCGCAAATACTTGTAGGTTCAAATTTACAAAAAAATCTATATTATAATATGTTTGCATACTTTCAGGATCAATTTTTTAAATCCTTAATTTTGCATACTTTCAGGATCACTTTTTTTTATAAAATCGAATTTTGCATACTTTTAGGATCATTTTCTTATTTATATTTTTCAAGGATGGAAAATTCGGGTTAAGTTTTTATTATTAGACTACTAATCAGTAGAAAGGGCCTTTAGCTAGTGTCTATAAGAAGAAGAAGCTAAAAAAATCAAAAGATACTTGCTGTTGTTGTATTTGCAGTAATAGAAGTGCGTTATACACATTGAACTAGATCCCTATATGGCTCAACACATGCCATATTGAAACACGAGAATTACGCTATTCTACTTTCTAAATACATGCCTATTATCCTGTTTACTACGTCCCAATTGTTGTTCGCATACTATTCAAGGACATACTCATCACTTAATATTTAAAAAAACCGCAAAGGAACGCACGTGCGGCATGTAAACATTTATCCCTGACAAGAAGCAAACAACACTTTCTTTGCTGTAATGCAGAATAAAAAATATGCAAAGTCCATAATCATAACATTTCCTTATTGTTTCGAAAACAATGAAAAATTGTTGAGTTCCATAAGCGTCATTAATCACCACTGGTGGATCTCCTCTGAAACGGGAGAGAGCGCCAGAAGAAGAAGAAAATAGAAACTACTTCGCACTCAATTTTCCATTCAGAGACCACCTGTTGAATTGTGTATAAGCTTTTCGGGGTGACACATCCAAATACCGGAAAACACTTAAACATTCGCAAATTGAGAACTGCATGTACTCCGAAAACTTAAAAGCGTTCTCCGCTGCGCGCTTATACATTCCAATACCGTGTAGTCTACTTGACGTACAGATTATATTGTGACGTGTATGTGGTGTGGCCATGCCTGGAGTTTTCTATCTCTGGGATTTCTGGATTTTCTCTCCTCGGGGGCCTCATAGTCGTATATCACTTTGCTGAAGTCACCCCTCGGATGTGTGTGATTGTGTGTGACTTGGAAAATTCCGAATGTTTTTCCATAACACACTTGCAGCAGTCAAGGGTTCGCTTTCTGGTGAAAGGAAAAATATAAAAACAACAACAATAACGGCAACAAAACAAAAAATGAATGACGTGAATAACGACTTGCGTACACCTCCTACACCAGTCGCTGCCGTCGAAGACAGTGCGCCTCTGTTCTGTCCTTTATTGTAAGGATATTGAATTTCCTTGCATTTTCCGCGGGCTCCTCGTCGACCTTGTTGAAAAAGTATCGCTGCTGCTGTTGTTGGTGAACCGCCGCCGCTAGTTGGATGGGCCACGACAAATTGCGGATGATTGCTTGTTTGCAACTAACTCAACTCAAAAGTGCACCGTGAATGATTCCATTCTAGTTTCCATTCTTTCCCCGTGCTCGTTTGCAACGTGTGAAAGTCGGGGGTCGGACGTCCTAGTGTTGTTGCTGTCGCCGTTGTTTTGCGCCGCGGCGGTAGCAGCGACAACAGCGACGGCATTTTCCGACTTGGACAACTTTTGCCGGCTTTTATGTGTCATACGCTTTCCTTGCGATTTTTCCTTTTTTTACGGTTCGCTTAAGTAATTTGATTTAAACAGGGTTTTTCCTTTTTACGAATCTCGAGGTGGAAAACCACTTGTGGAGTCTACAAATTGTTTTTGGGTTTTCCGAATTACCAAATTGAATTGAAATGATTTACGGCTTTGTCGGGCTGGAAAAGTTTTGAATAAATTTTCAATTCTTTTTTTGTGTTTGATGCTGTAAAGGAGGAATTACAACACTTTAATAGTGTTTATTTAGCGATGGAATGTAAGGGGAAAACGATTTGATATTCATTAAACATTTGAACGGATGTAATGCGATCGACAGCCTATAAATATGCAATTTTTATGTTAAAAGCAGATTGTGTAGTTTTATTAGGAAAAACTCATGATTAGGAATAAGCAGGCAAATTAAAATATGATGACTAGAGAAAGGATGAAACCTGTGGATGATAACATTCTCCTTGTCCTTTGTAATTCTATATTTGCTATCACCTGATCTATACGTTAGGCATCAGACAGCTGCACGACCGAGTTGCTGGGTGGAAAAGACGTATGGACACAGCACTATTCTGCTCCTTATGGCACAGGCAGCTTGATCCGAGGTTTTTATATGAGAGACTAGAGCTCAGAGGTAAGCTTATTTGTACTGTCGACGATTCTTTATAGAATGCAAGAATAAAGAACACCTCCAGAACGGGCATTCATTCCACCGATTCCTATCAATTTTGCCACGACAGATCGCTAACATATTTTAATTTGCATACTTATAGGGTCAAATTTAAAAAAAAGTTATACATAAATTTGCATACTTTCAGGATAATTTTTTAAACCTATAATTTTGCATACTTTCATGTTCAGTAAAAAAATCTATAATCTTGCATACTTTTAGGGTCATTGCTAACTTCGAACAGGAGATGGCTCTCTTGCTTATTATGCTAACAGACCACGACCGAAAACGTAAAGAAATTGCTGTAAGGGAGGTAGTCAAGACTAAAGGAAGATTATCTCTGTGGAAGAAGTGGAATAAACTATCAACACATGCGTTTACTTTGGGCCGGCCATTTTTAAAGAACGGATGACTCATGTATGTGGAAAGTACAGTTGGCAAACGACGCTCATAGTAGGGTGACGGTTTTAACTAGAGCATCACGAGACCGAGACAAGACGAGATTTTTAAGACTCTCGCCTCGATCTCAGTAAGTCTCGAACATTTCGAGTGTCGTCTCGACTCTTGTCCTCATCTCGCCTCGTCTCGTCTCCTCTCGTCTCGTCTCTCGGGGCGAATATAATTTTATAAGCTGATGCTTATAGACTCAACCTATACGCAACTGGCGAGAGAAAACAAGAGGCAATGTGCATGTGCATGAGTACCACATCCCAGATTTGAAAATAGGGCCGTGCGCGCTTCATCAGATACTTTATTTTACCAGACTTGTTTGCTATTATTTTGCCGACGATATCTCGAGCGACCGAGGAGATCTCGAGCGAATAATCTCGTCGCGACGAGAATATGTTTGTCGAGACCGAACTTTACTCTTGTCTCGTTTCTCGAGTCGAGACCAAGACGAGACTCACGAGTTTGTCGAGATTTCGTGATGCTCCAGCTTTAAGGTTGTTGCAGCAAAACTCCTTAACACAATAACTGGAAGCAAGCTGATTAGTAAAGAGACGTCTGAAGAAATGATCTGAAGTGGGCTGTAGAGCCTTCGAAGCAGAAGGAGAAAGAAGTGGAAAGATGAAGGATCTTGCCGCGGACAATCGATCCACCGATCTCTGCGATGGTAGTCGGTCGCCTTAATCCGTAGGCGAGCTGGAAGATTGGCAGAATTAGGTATTCTTTAATAGTTTTCATAGTTAAGAGAGAGGGAGAAAACTCCAGGCCCTACACCCTGCCCTGATCATCTGTGTATATAAAACTATAAAAGTTATAGTCCTTCTCCGTCTGAAAGAATCAAAGAAGCTCTTATTCGATGAGGAATGTTCTTCGTTGGTTGTCGAACCCGTTTTTTTGGTGTGCTTTCAGAAATCACCTCCATTTTATCACACGGTCGCCTTTCGGACTATCAAGTTGAGACGAGTATGATGGGTGTGACAATACATCTCATCCAAGCTCCCACTATTATTGACGAGTGATCAAACTTTTATGTAGTATCGCATTGTCATGATGACTAACAAAGTTTGGACGTTTCTCTCCGGGGCTCGGAAATCAAGATGATTGGCAGCCGAATAGGCGAGAACAATTTACGCAAAACTTTATTTCTTAAAAGTTCGTAAAGATTAATTTTTAATACTAATTTCACTCAGTTGACATAAGTATGGCCAACTATAGTCACAGTCATACCACAACTTACGTCAATTTATTAACGACGTAGCGTCTCTGTGGACCATATATTTTTTTCTCCGTAGCGAATTTCTTTATGAGTAGATTATTTTGATTTGCATACTTATAGGGTCATATTTAAAAGAAATCTCCTATTTTATATATAAATTTGCATACTTCCAGGATAAATTTTTTAAATCTATAATTTTGCATACTTTCAGGATGTGTTCCTTTAAATCTATAGCTCTGCATACTTTTAGGGGTAGTTTTTATTTATATTTTTCAAGGATGGAAAATTCAAAAACCCAATTTTTGGAACCGTGCTGCTAGCCAGGCAGAAGTAGAGAGCACTGGAGACCTGCACTAAGGTGACTTGACCCACTTACAACAAAGAAAATAAAAATAGGCTTCCTAAACCGGCCCCGACAAAATATTGCCAGAATCACGGCAACAATCACGGCACATTCGAGAAGTATCGTTGAAATCTAATATAGCGTCATCATTGATGGGAATGACTCTAGTAGCTAAAAAATGAACCAGCGCCGTCTACCTCTCAAAATTCGACATGGCTTTTCTGAGAACATCATATCTTTCCTTAAGTGAAGTGTTATAGGGCCACTAAACGTTGGCTACATCTCTTATTTGCCAACGTTTGAAGAAACTATTGTTACTCCAATTGCCGAAAATACTGGATTCACGGTTACCGGGGATAATAACACTGGATTAACTGAATAGCAGCAAGCTTCTATCTCCTTCCAGTCCTCAAGGTAGTATTGACCTATTTGTGCAATTTTAGCCTTGTACCGAACAAAGCAATAGAAAGATGATGGAAAAATTCGAGAAAAGAGTACTTCGTGGTATAGTAGATGCTTCTGACAACCTCCATAAAAAACTATCAATAACGTCATCCAAAAATTTACTAAGCAAAGAATAACGTTATCGCAGGGTTTCTCAAACCGAATAACTCGGAATCGGATTCGGCGAATCTTTCACCTGGGATTCGGAATCGGGATCTTTTTCTGAAATTCGCCGAATCCCGATTCCCCGATTGCTCGATATGATATTCACTATTAAAATAAATATTCTTGATTATAACAAAAAATAAAATTAGTTGTTCCATCTGTTAGAAACCTATGCAATTAAAAGTAACAACTTGACTCAAAATTTCAAAATTTGAAAAAAAAAAATCTTGGTATGTTCTTGGTCTTTGGATTTTATGTCATGGTGAAGAAAATTATATTGACATTTTAGGATTCTCGATTGTTTTAGTTTCAGTTTAATTTTTCAAATTCAAAAATTGGCTTAAAAAAATGACATACAAGTACCTATAAATAATAATACCTTTTAATTTAAAGTACATATTCTAAAATTAATATGACCTTAGCTATGGCAACTAAAAGATCTAAAGTTTGGAATTATTTTTTATCGTGGAACCAGCAACTAGCAATTTAAAACAAGAAAAAGTAATTAGTACATTTTTGTTGTGTTTTTTTTATATTTTTATTGGCAAAAGTAGAACTATACAGGGTGTTCCAAATCACCTGTGCCACCCAATTATATAGGAAAGTTTCGAAAGAAAAAAAATCACCTTTTTCTCCAAAAAATACGTAGTTAACTAATTTTTGTTCCCCAAAATTGGAAAACTTGAACAATTTCCTATGAATAAGGTCTGAACATTTGTTATGTTAAGGCCTTTACTTTTGAGGTTATAAGCAGAAAGTCTTTTCCACAGCCCTCCCGGAACAAAAAAGGTGGGCAATGAAATTGCGCATGAAAAGCGTTATAATCAGTTTTGCAATAAAACGTGTAATTAAAAATATATTGGCATAATACTACTTTTGAATTTATGTTTTTCGACACTTAAAGTGCTGTAATTCGTGTAATATTAGCCTTACGTAAAAAATGCTAATAACAAAAATTATAGATAATCGCGTTTTCTATAAGTATTACGCAGGAGTTTTTCATATAGAATTAACCATTAACGAAATATAGTGCAAAGAGAGTGATATATGAAGTTTGAAGCACTATATCTCCGTACATATAGACTTTACAAAAAAAAATTCTGAACAAGAAAGTTAAATCACTTATTTATCTACAAAAAAGATTAAATCAATTTTTGTCGTAAAATGCATAGTTTCTGAGATATAGAATTAAACGTGTTTCCCTTCACTATAAGTTTAGCATTTTGAATTTAAGCTCATAAAAATATATAAAATCATTTGGTAAAAAAAATCGCGTGCGGTATTTTTCGCGAAGGATTTTTTACGACCTATTTATGGGACTAGATTAATACAATATATATTTTTTGTAAATTAAAATTGTGAATTTTTACTTGGAATCGGAATCGGAACCGGCGGTTCTTAGTTTTAAGGATTCGGATTCGGCGAATCCAAAAAAGACCGGGTTTTGAGAAACCCTACGTTATCGCCGCATCAACATTGTTCCACACAGGTTTGCAGTTCCCAGAGAGCCTTGGAGCAGAGCATTATCATGTGTAGAATGAGGTGTCGACCTAAACTCGATCAACTGGGACTGGGATTGGGCATGTTTCTGTTCAGTTTTTGAATGAATTCTCTCTAATACACAGACATGGCACTGTGCCAAGGCAATTTTGTGGAGACCGTAAGTAAATATCATCTTTGGATTGAGCTTGTCGAATTTTTGTTAGTAATGGAGAACGTTAATCTCTCCACCACCAGTTGGGCGATGAATTCAACTATGGCTCAAAATGTCGAACCCTAGTTTCATCAATAGCGAAAATTTGATATGCATATATCCTCGCTGCTTCGGAACCCATTCTAAGGTCCACGGTTCGATTCCGCGCAATGCCATGGTCCTTCGTTTAGGCACTTCTTTCACGCTGCTTACATTCCTTCGTTCTTGTCATCGCACTTTATGGCAATTCAATTTGTGAACCCTATCTCATCACTAAATTAACTCAAACTAAAATAACCACCCTAAACCACCCTTACATTCCACCATTGTATCCTTCTTCAAAAAAAAAGGATTGTTGCCAAGCGTAGCATGACATGACAGATTTTTACATGAAAGGCATCCCAACAATTAAGGGTATCCTTGCTGATTTTTTTTATACGAAAAAAAACGAAGTGGCGTCTGTTAGGTATTTAAATATGCAAGACCACTCTAAAACCGGATAACGGATGTGTCCTTAATAGAGTTTAAGTGTCCCAAAAGTAAGAGACTAGACGTTCGTATTAATTCAATCATCTTCAGATTTATCCTAAATTATCGTTTCCGTTTCAGAAAGATTTTAGGCATATTTTTTTTCTCAGAAAAATTCCTTACGCCTGACTAATTTTCTAAATTTAATCATAAAATGTTTTTTGATTTAAACAGGACAAACATTATTACAAAAACATGAGCTTGAAAAATTTAGAAAAAAATGATACAAAGTCCATCCTACAATCTGTGAAATGGATTTATATTTAAAAAATTTGTGCATTAATTTTTTTTTAAAAAAGGCTACAAAATATCTTGGGTCTAGCAATTTAACATTTTACTAGCAAAATATAAAAATTCTCTCTTCCCCGGAAATTTCTTAACCATTAGAAATAAAAATAATCAAATTTATCCTAAAAGTATGCAAAATTAAATATAAGCAAAACAATTTTTTTGCTCATATAAGTATGCAAAAAAATAACCAGTACACAGAGACGCTACGTCGTTGTTAAATTAGATTGATTCTTCATACTAGCACCAATTTTAAAGTCTTTAACAGTGTTTTTTCAAAAATTTCTGGTTTTTTTTTGTGAAAACCAATCATCATCATTTTCCACACTCATTTTAAATGGCTTAACTTTTGCATGAGTTATTTTGATTGCAGTACAAAAATAAGTTTCACCTCCTTTTATGGCACAAACCCAAACACGAAACCGAAAGAAATCAAGTTTTTTTTATATTCAAGCAACTTACACCACCTTCAACATCGTTCCGGACAACGCAAGTGCAGCGCCTCCACCCTTTGATTATAAAAAACAAAATTGTTAATAATTGAAAAGATGGGGACTGACATTTGAGCTACTTCATCTTACCCCTATTTCAATAAAAGCTTAAATAGGGACTCCTCAACAAAAAAAAAAGCGTCCAATAACAAAAAAAAAAAATACGAATTTTCTTGAGTTGACACAAGTCCTTTATTAGCAATTCCTGTTCGACATCGTCGCTATCTTGAAATTAGGACAGGGTGTGGGTGTGTGCTCTCTGTATTCCGTTCGCCGTTGTTATGACGCAGCGCATTCCTCATTTTCTGTCGCTTATAGAAATCTTCATTAGGGGATTGGTGCCTAGTCCCTTTCGGAAAACCCTGGCCTATACCCACGCTTGTTTTACCTCTACCTTTTGGGCCCTGGGTCGTGAGCAAAAAAGGGTTAGTCTTGGGTCTAATAAACCTTTGAACGGAAAAATGGGGAACAGAATAAAAAAAAGTTTATTTTGTTCCCTAAAATACCCAAGAAGGGTTTCATTCGAGCGTGTTCCTCAGAGTAGTTAAATAGCAAGATATCCCTTCACACCCAGTTTACTGAAACTTTTCAAGAGGTTGTAGTCCTAGAACTCGGGGCCTGGGTGTATACGCAACAGAACAGAGCAGGATTACACCCTTATCACAGACAAAACGCACACAGCAACACACAAAAATGGATTGAAACCTTCAACCCTTCAAATCCTTTTCAAGGAACGTACGAAAGGAAAGTCGTCGCATGACTATGGGGGTACAAAACATCCTTAAACCAAGGATATTGAATGAATGGGATGTTAGTAACCCCTTGGCCTGACACGAAAATAGAAACAAAAACAAATTGGGAGGCCACCACCGCCACCGTGTCCCCACCGCCGCCGCCAAACAACATTCATCCTACTCTCCTGCTTCTGATCCTTTTCCTTTAACTCCAAGCAAACTCACATGTGTATGCCTTCGGGTCGCTTACAAGGGACCCGGAGCCAGAGCTGGGACTATTGGGAAGGGTCGTTTACCACGTTGACGAGGGCTTCACGGCCTGCCCGGGTGTGGGAAGAAGCCCAAAGTGTTTGTCAGTTCTGGTTCTGGTGCAAAGGCCTTGTCAGAATACGGCTGTGTATTTATACGTATACCCGAACGAGCATTTATATATATAAGTAGACATGTATATATATATTTCCATGTGTTTCCATCGTGGGTGGCAGGATAGACTGGCGCCTTTACCCTCTTCTTAGAATTCATTTTCGTTTCAAGTCGGATACCCCACCGGTTCTTGCTTTCTGTTCCCTTAGGGGGTGAATGCTAAGAAATTTTCTTGATCATTTTCCTCCCATCCATTTCGCTTCTATAGATTTACCGTCGTCGTCTCTGCTGCTCGGTGGTAGTGTGTTGGTTGGAATGTTGGTTCAGGGCGACCATCAACCCCGACTACCATTATTTCCCACCACCGTTGCCGCCATCGCCCAACCCCCCCACCCCCCGTTAGCAAATCCACCCCAAAAACCCTGCCCCATCCCCCATCTGCCATTCGGTCCTCTCTTACAAAGCACAACGGTAGCAAAAATTTTTCTTGTGAACTTCTGTGCTGCCGGAGCTGGGAGCCAGAACCAGAGCCTTTCATTCTGCTCAACGCCCTATACACCTTATGGCTTTTGAAGGCCCAACATTGACGAACCCTATTTAGCTTTAGCTCCTACCTTGGTAGCTGTCACCAAAACGTGCTCGTTTTTATATTTCGTGGAAGCGGTAAGAGTTGAAAATAGATCAGCTCCTTTCTGCTCCCAACGCTTATGAATTTAATAGCGGTGTTTTTCCTTCTTCTGCAGTACTTCAAAAAAAGGAAAGATTTTTTATATTGCGGATGCGTTAATGTATTCTTGACAATTTTTTTTTTAACTTGTCAATATATGCACAGCAAGAAAACGAAGAGCACCTATTTTTGTTGTTGTCAGTCGTGTTTTTTTTTGGACTGGGTTTTTCAGATATTGCGGTTTTTTTGTGCAAGGTGTGCAAGTATATGAAGGACTGACATGTAAACTCTGCACAGAAACACCACTCAACTCCAGAAACCCACAAAACTTACACCGCTCTGACAAATCCCTTTACAAGAGTGACTCTCTAAGTACCATTGGTCGACTGTTGCAGCAATTTCTTACTAAAGTTTATTACACAAAATAGTCTCAAAATTTGGCAGGAACAAATATTTAATGGTGTGAGTTTGTTGGATACGAATTTTGTGTGGAATGGGTCTTACCTTTTTAGGGGCGGCGGTGGGTGGGATTTTATGCCCTTTATCATTGGTAATAATTTCGTTTCATTAAATTACTTTTGGGAGAAGTTGTTATTATCAACAGTTTGAATCTGAAAAGTTTCTTATAACGAAATTTCTATAAGTTTCCTTTGTGTACTTAACGAATTTCGAATAGCGTGACGTGAAACCTGAGAAACAAAAGTTTTGTTGTGTTTTTTTTATTTGATTTTTAGGTTTAACAATAAGATGAGAAAGAGCGGAACGAATTTGCGTAAAAATTTAGACGATTATTTTCGATTGAAGTTTTACTGTCCCAAAAAAAACGCAATTCCTTTATCGATATTTTTATGGTATATTCGGTAGAAGCCTTGTAATAGAAATATTTATGATTTTTTAAAATTTTAGATTGTTCTGATTTTTATATTATTGTAACGCTTATATATAAAAGGTTCCATTTCATTCCTGCAATATTTGAATTTGGCGCCATTTGCGCGGTAAAGGGTTGCCAACAAAAAAAAAGACAGCGTGACAGCTGACAGTTATAGTGCAATAGGCCAAACGAGTGACCGCGGTACTTTTGGGCTTGATACTTCACCATAAGAAGAAGAAGAAGAGAAAACAGCTGACAGTTGACAGTTCAGGGTTATGAAAGTTCGGGTGCTATACGAAAGAACAACGCGTTTTCATTGTTGAGAAATATTTTAAAAATAATGAAGCAGCACGGACACGAACACGGACTGTCAAATTTTTTTAGATCCTCCTGGATGAAAACGATTTGTTTTGCATATGTGATAAAGCTGCTCTAGGCTTGATTTCGTTAATTTTTTTATTTTTGAATTCCTTTACAAATTCACTTGCTTTGATATTCTTCGGCGTGCTCGTATGCCTGGCTTAATTACTGTCCGCAATCCTAAAGCTGGAGGCAAATACATGCATGCGTGCGGTGCGTGCGACGATAGATATTATAGAAATGCATGCATTCAAATGCGATCTGACATACAGGTGCGTGAACGGAACGCACACAATGCAAAATTTAGTCTACTTTCAACTTTTTCCGCATTGTCATATTCGATATAGCATGAAATGCCCAAACACAAGCCCACATATAATAAACTACTAACTACTAACTAATTGCTCCTTTAATCCCTCATGGGACATAGGGCGGAAACATATAATAAACACATGCACTAATCGCTTAAATATTTTTTTTGTTATATGTGAAAGATGAGACAGAACGCAAGCACGCAAAGATCTGTAAGCAAAAACTTGCCGCATACTGCGGATCGCCCGCACGCACCGCACGCGTATCTGGTTCCAGCTTAAAGTATTAATGACTGAACTGGTAGCGTAACAGCCTTTTGTTTGGTAGCGTATGGTCGCTGCCTTTAGAGGAGTTCTGTGGACACTTTTAATCATTCAGTTTCTTATTAACCTCATTGTTGTCTTTACCCCCGGATATGCCAGACAGTGTATTTTTTTTATGACTAATTGTCAAAGTGGTTCAGGAACGTAATGTCGAATTTTGTTTTTTCTTGTGACGAGGCAGTCCAACAGGGATCGTAGCGAAGTAAACTATAATATTACAGAACGAAGTTTGTAAGAGGACATATAGGCTACAGAGCATACCTCCACCAATTCGGCTATGACAAGTCAATGTACTGTTTGGGAATTTCTGATGTACGAGGTTCGCTTTAAAAAGGGTTGAACTAAAAGCGGTATACGGAAAGTAGCTAGGTACAGAGAGTATGCAGAGGTGCATATTCTGAAGTCAGGGGAGATGAGTAATAAGGTGAAAAAGACCATAAGAACCATTCAGAGAAAATTAACGGTGGACCAATCCAACTGAAATGAAGGAGTTGAAACAACTGATACAACTCCGTGATGCCGTCCCATAATCCATTGTCGCAAGGAAATTGTAAATCAATGAGGTGGTTTTAGTCAAGTTTCACGTTCTACAGAACTTGTAAATATCGTTTAAGTTTCTATTTAGAAAACCTATATTTCATTGACGGCGCGGCGATTCAATTTGAACGTTACTGCAGTGGCAATAAGAAAACGAATCGATCTGTATCTGATCCCAGATGCAATGGTTGCTTCAAGGGCAATACCATGTACGCTTGGTTTTAAACACCTATTTACTTTACATGGAATCTTGCTTGACGTACGCTTGTTAAATTTCAACATCACCAACATAAACATAACTTATTGGGACTATAACCTGTTGGGAATGCTATAATACGGAGAAAACGAATAAAATATTTAAAACATAGCACCAAAAGCTCCGAATCGACTGAACATTAAACATGTTCAATTCTCTGTTAAAAAATATAAACGCATTTCAGAGATGGTTAAAAAATTTGACAGGTGTCAAAAGCAGATGTATGTATGTATGCCGTAAGTTATTTAAAAATATTATTTTACCAAGTTTCGTATGCTTACGACTTTCAAACAAACGTAAAAATTTAAGAATAGAAGTGAGTGGTGATTTCACATAAACTGAGCGACGAAATTTTGACATCTGCTGGTCGAAAAATTGGAAATAAAGGAGGTAGGGTTATTTTTACTAATTGGTCTAAGATTCAAGCACAACATAGTTAAAAAAGAGTCTTAAATAGCTGTGACAAAAGTTTGACTTCACCTGTTTTTTAACTCATTTCTAAGCTCAGACATAGCCTTTGTATTATTAGTCCGTCATGTCGTTTGTCACGTTATGGTGCAATGTCAAGTAATAATCCTAGTTCGACAAAAAGAATCGGTTTGAGGTTACCAGAAGTCAGGAGGGTAAAAAAGGAGTTGGCGATGCGTTAGAGCTCTTCGATGTTGTAGGAGTTTTGGAGAATATTGATTGTGAAAGATTGTCGAGTTTAGAAACGAATCCCTATCATCTTGCACTATTTTGTCTTCTTCTTCTTCTTTAGTGAGGCATAGGGTCCAGAAGTTTCGCGGCCATTCACTTGACTTATTGTACTACACTTCTATACCTTATATTTGTAGTTCAAACCGCTGGAAAAGGTTCAGCAATCTAATATTTTTTCGCTTAGACTTGACTATTGACTATTGGAATCTGCTCTTCCTATCCTCTGTAAATGGAAATATAGAGCGCAGTGTCTGGTAATCATGCCAATAAGTGTTCTGACTTCAAGCCAACAACCGTAACCAACAAGTGAAGGCCGTTTTTTACTACTATTACTTTATCTACTACTACTACTACTTTATCTACTACTACTACTTTATCTACTACTACTACTACTTTATCTACTACTACTATTAATACTTTATCCAACCACGCCACGGTGGTTTTCAAAGCCCCGCTCCAAATAAGTGAAGTGGAGAGGTCAAATATAGGATTACAGCACCGCCCGATTGCTGGATTTGGAATTCGAATCTCTTAACAAATCCTAGGCATTTTTGGCAGGTTTGGCGATTTGGAATATGTGCTCATATCATCGAAGGTCTTTGAGTCGAACAACATCAATTGACACGTATGTTGCAACGTTTTATTGGACATAAGACAATATTTCATTTTGGCGGCAATTATAATTCAAGTCAACACGATTCTGACAGATCTATTCTAGAATGAGTTCAGTTTTCCTGTTGGACATAAGTTCGCGTACAAAGAGGTAAGCTCTGGCATGTTTTTGTCTTGCATTTTCGAAGGCGTATGAGTAACGCAAGGAACCGTCATCATCGAAGCTGTAAAGTGGATTGGAAGGGACTGAGAGTAAATCATTTATAAAGATTGGAAAGAGTGCGGGTGTTAAAATTGAGCCCTGTGGTACCCCGATAGTAAGCTTCGCTTGAAGGATAGAAAAAGGATAAAATTGTTTAAGAGGAGTCTGGGGGATTTATGTGGAAGAGGAGATATGGACTGCTTTTGCACTTTTGGGTGTTATATAATTTCGGGAATACTGACTGTGAAAGATTGTTCCATAGTCGAGTTATTCTGGTGAAAAACGATTCCTAGACCGAAGTCTGTGAGAAAGGTGCGGGTGAGTCGAGCGTGCTAATGCGGGAAAAACATAGCCGTGAAGGCAGAAGAT
This sequence comes from Thereva nobilitata, assembly GCA_963855945.1. NCBI lineage: Eukaryota > Metazoa > Arthropoda > Insecta > Diptera > Therevidae > Thereva > Thereva nobilitata. The sequence goes on from OY979698.1 coordinate 17,350,235, forward strand.
TGTTTATTTTAGTGAAACAGTAATTGTGGTTAAAGAGATAAAATTATGCATGCAGCAGTCCACACCACTAGATTGGCTTAATGCCTATAACACAATGGAGCTGGAGCTGCCATCGATGCCTCAAGACCTTTACATTATAGAGACCTTAAGTTCCTAAGTTCCAAAACTTGAAGGTGACGTCAACTTTTTCCTGCGACGATATACTCCCATTTTTATACGCTTTATATTAGCTTGACCTGTATGCTGTATGTTGTATGTTTCATGTAAACAAATCTTGCAACTTGATTTTGACCCACTTCCGTATAACCGATCAACTTCAAATTTTGCACATATGTATAGTTCGCGTGACAATGCAATCTGACCATTTTGTAAGAAAATCAAAATGGTGGTGCCAAGATGGCGGGTGAATTTTGAAATTGGGTTCTCCAACATCTGTATCAAATGAAAGGGTATGACAAGTGCAATACAATTAGCTATGTGGCGACATTCAAAATGGCGGCCAACATAAAATGGCGGATTACCGTTTTTCTTTACAACCCACTCGATATGGGTACCAAATGAAAGGCTATGACAAGTAAAATACTATTAGCTATGTGGTGTCATTGTAAATTAAAAATGGCGGCCAACACAAAATGGCGGATTACCTTTTCTGTACAACCCACTCGGTATGGGTATCAAATGAAAGGGTGTGACAATTAGAATATTATGAATTGTGTGGCGTTATTCCAAATTTAAAATTTCGGCCAACACAAAATGGCGGTTTATCTTTTTCTTTACAACGCCCTCGGTATGAGTATTAAATGAAAGTGTATGACGAGTATAGTACAGTAAGGTGTGTGACGTCATTTTAAATCTAATATAGCTGTCATTACAAAATGGCGGAAGACATATAATAGAGTAAAAACTAGAAAATAAAAAATATAGTTTAAAAAAACTAAAAAATACGCTTTTATTTTAAAATGAACTAAAAAGTAAAAAATAATTTTGAATGTAAAGTTTTTATTGCTCTAGCCAGTGTATGGGAACTACCTACCTTTCGAAATGTAAAAAAGCGTGGGACTCTTTACCTATATACTTAGCGCCCACGCTTTTTTACATTTCGAAAGGTAGCTACTTCCCATATACTGGCTAGAGCAATAAAAACTTTACATTCAAAACTATTTTTTACTTTTTAGTTCATTTTAAAATAAAAGCGTATTTTTTAGTTTTTTTAAACTATATTTTTTTTAAACACAAATTTCCCTGCTTTTTTGAATTTTTAGTAAAGTCAATAAACAAGACACAAATATCGCGTTAAATCGATCCGGAATTCAGTGGAACAAATTGCATTGCGGTCAGTACACCACACCTTATCTGCTTCCAATTTTTTGTACCTGAAGTCAAACTTTTGTTTCGCAGTGGATGACAGTATGAACACTATCCAAAATTGGGGAGGGCCAAGTTATGAGGAATTTCTTGCACATATTTTTCTAAGTCTCAAGGAAGCGGAACTATACCACACACAATATGAAGTCTATTATTCTCTACAAACGCAAGCCAATTTCCTCGACAATCCAATTTTAGACCTTACTAAAAAAAAATACCCTAGATAACCCAAAACTTTAGTTCCTCCACTTTCCGTATGAGAACACCTTAAGTATGCAGATGCATAAAATTTTCCCTACGTTTATGATGAAGAAAATATTTCAATTTATGCAAGACCAAAAAGAAAAAAGTCATAATCTTTATTTTATCCAAAAAAGAAAGTAAGGCCATGTCGCACCTGCACGCTGAGAGGTGTGGAGCCCGCGAGAAGCCCTAAAATAATGATCCTGGGCCCATCGCTCTCCGCCAAAATAGTTTCCCCGAGCGCGCCACATGTGAGTCTGGAAGTATCAATCTCGAAAAATGTTGGCGGCGGTGGAAACCCATTAACGTGTTTATATGCACATGAGAATGACTAAGCACCGAGCGGCGGGAGCGGCCGAGGACAGATGAGCCCTGGTATGGGGTAGTCGTCGCGCTAAGAGAGTATCTTTCATCTACCTTTATAGAACGGTACACAGGCAACTCCACCCAACTGCCGGAGCGCACCAAGAATATATCCCAGGGTGGTTGGTGGTGGAACATTTCATGTCAGGAATATACGAGGAAGGAAGATGGTTGATGACAGCTTTTGCGAAATTCAAACGCCGCCCCGAGAAATACAGTGTGGGCCGTGGTGGGTTGGTTGGCTTGGTTGGTTCTGGGGGTAGAAAATGGGGGGGGGAGTGTATATCCTCTACTTTACCATCCTGAGGAGCTTGGAAGGTTTTCATCACATCCTTGCGAGCCGTGTACCCTTGCAAACACCCAAAAACGATGCTTCGTTTAGATTTGCAGTAGGGATAGAAGGTAGTTTGGGACGTTCCTGGTGCCTTTAGTAAGACCAGAGAGTTAGGTCGCCGTTCCCTTAAAGTCAAAGTGCTTCATGCCAGAGATGGTGTTCCTGGCTATGCCGTTACCTTACCTAAAGCACTCAAAAGCCCCGGATTTATGTTTGTACGGATGTGTTTGAAGCCGTTTCTCTTCAGTATACCCCTGCCATCATACTACCACTTGTACATTTCCCTTTTGTACGTCAGTATAGCCCACATAGCTTTAATAGAAGCGCAGATCATTTCGGGAATGGTATACACAGCGCCAACCTTATATATATATACCTTTATACATATATATAAAGGGAAAGGTTCTCGTTGCCGCTTACCCAACCGAGCCACCCGAACCACCCCCACCCCCAGCCAAGCCCCGGCCACCCAACCTACCCGAGCTCCCCTTTTATTTCCAATTTTTTCCTCTTCGTGTCCATTTTCCCGTAGACTTAAGATGATGTCTTCAGGGTAACCGGATGAAGGAGTGGGTTTTTGGACTGTTCCATGAGGTGACTTGCCATAAGGTCGCCTGAATTTTCTGAGGATTGCAGTGTAGTAAAGTGGATGCGGTGAGGGGTTGATGGGTAGAAAGAATGATGGTATCTTAACGTGAGGGGTGCCTTTTACTACTATTTCCCTTAATTCCCAAGTATGCTGGAGCCAGGCTCATGTTTTCGGGTTTAATGTTTTTCCCTCGTCCGTGCTCCTGACATCCTTTATGGAAATGTATTTTTTACGAGGAGTTTATGTGCAATGTGGGAAGATTATGGTTTACTAATGCTTTACAGGTTTGTCAATTTGATACTGATTTAAGCAAAGGGCTGTGCTATCTTATATTACATAACAATTATTTTAAGTAACATATTCATTATTATCAATTTCATAATTGCTTGTATTGTGGTGGTTTGTATTTTTTTGGCTTTTTTCGGGGATTTTTTCGCAATTTTTCTCCACTGGTGCTACTGGGAGTTGACAATCTTAGTATAGATTACATATAAGAACACGTTTTCTAGAAAATTCAATGGTCATAATCATCATTTCATTATTTTTTCTTGCAGTTGCAGGCTAGGAAAAAAGGCGCCCGACTACAATTCCAGAGGTTCATGGTTCGATTCCGCGCCATATATTATGTAAAATACTTGCGCTCAGAGATAAGTCCTCTGGTGCTTTCAATGGGCCTATCACTGAGTGCAATGTCAAAACAGAAACGTCCAGTCAGAAAGATAAATAAGAGAGAAGGATGAAAGCAATTTAAAGTTTTATTCCACTGGCTTACCCATCGAACAAACCGCGGCACAGAATGGTGACTTCGGTGATCAAATAGAAGATGGCAGAAGGAAGGATGTAAAAATCAAAGACAAGAAAGAAAGAATGTTTTGACGACCCGACATTTGAAAAAATTAAGGACCATGACGAAGAGCGAAATCGAACCACAGACCTCTGCAGTGGTATTCGGGCGCATTAAGCAACCTCTGCATTACCAAGGCCATCATGGATCTTCTATCATAAAAATTAATGTAGTTACAAATATATTTCAAACGTTCTTATCTAAACTGAATTAAATTCAACAAAAAAAAATTGATTAACGTGTTTTTTCTTTGTATACTGAGTGTCCCAAAGTGTCCTAAAAATTTATTTAATTTTTCAAATCCATCAAAAAGTTTATTTTAGATTTTTTAGTAGTAGGTTTAAATAAAAATAAATCTGTACTGTGCGACATTTGAAAAAATTAAGGACCATAACACAGAGCGATATCGAACCACAGTCCTCTGGAGTGGTAGTCGTGCGCGTCAACCAGGCCCTGGTTAACCAAGGCCATTTGGATATTCTATGATAGAAATCAATGTAGTTACAAATATATCTCAAACGTTCTTATCTAAACCGAATTAAATTCAACAAAAAAAATTTGATTAAGGTGTTTTTTCTTTGTATACTGAGTGTCCCAAAGTGTCCTAAAAATTTATTTAATTTGTCAAATTCATCAAAAAGTGTATTTTAAATTTTTTAGTAGTAACTGAAGTTAAACAAGGTTTAAATAAAAATAAATCTGTACTGTGTGACATTTGAAAAAATTAAGGACCATGGCGAAGAGCGAAATCGAACCACAGACCTCTGGAGTGGTAGTCGGGCGCGTTAATCAACCCCTCGGTAACCAAGGCCATCATGGATCTTCTATCATAAAAATCAATGTAGTTAGAAATATATCTCAAACGTTCTTATCTAAACCGAATTAAATTCAACAAAAAAAATTTGATTAAGGTGTTTTTTCTTTGTATACTGAGTGTCCCAAAGTGTCCTAAAAATTTATTTAATTTGTCAAATCCATGAAAAAGTTTATTTTAGATTTTTTAGTAGTAACTGAAGTTAAAAAAGGTTTAAATAAAAAAAAATTTGTTCTGAAACTTTCTGGAATATTTAATATTTGCTATTTTAAGTTTTACATAATATTTGTGGGATACTTTTGGGACATTTTTTTCGTATTTAGTATGGAATATAATTTTCCTGGATTTTTATGGGTGTCATTTTCCTGGAAGTATCTACTTTTGTCACAGCTTTTAATTTCGCTTTCTGAAAGGTAACACTAACAGCTGCCGTGCTAGAGATCATGGGTTCGAATTCTAGTTAGATATATTAGGTATGTTCGGCGAGCTGCTATATTAGGTATGTTCAACCTGGAGCAGAAGGGTGATGAAACACGGCTCAACGCATTGACTCAATTCCCCAATTTTAATTATTAATTAGATAATGCTTAAATTTTTACATAACACCGCTTTACAGTAGAGTTGAGCCTCAATTCTATTAAATATCCCTGTTCAAAAATAATGTCCTACTTGTATATGAGCGTGTCTCGCGACAAGTGAGGCGAGGTGACATTGTGAATTCGAACTGGAGAAACATGGAACTGGAGCGACAGTGAAATTTCGTACTGAAGAGGCATGTTTTTACTTCTCATGTTGGCATAACAATAGTCTTCTTCTTATTCTTCACCGATTCCGAGCCGATATCAGCCAGTTTGGCATGCCTAAGCTCTGAGCGTCCTGGGCTACGCCATTCTTCCTGCGGAGATTAGGTTTCCTTCGCTGTCGCACCCCATAGATCTTACCGTAGAGAGGCATTACAATAGTACCTCGCCTCAATTGAAGTATGACATTGTACTGGCTCAAAAGAAAAAAGAGGCACCTCTTACAAACTCATTTTATAATCGTGTCCTACCCAACACTACTTTACAGTTCCGATGATGGCGGGTGTTCTGAATTTCTCCCATGTCTTCGATAAGGCAAAATACTTACGTTGTACCAGAGTTTTTGGCTTTGATATCGACGCAATCATGGCCATTACATTCAACAATATGGCTATCGAGTTCATTTCTGAGTAGATCCGCAAGAATCGTGTCAGATTCAACGCTCCCAAAACGAAAAAACTATCTCTAATAAAACCAGCACTAATATATCTTCTTTTTCACTAGACGACATGGAACTATTGTCTGGTCCATCTCTTAACATCAGGTATAGCACTCAGACTTGTATTTTATTAATCCTACATTGCACCATATACGACATGACAACTTAGTATAACTAAGCATTATTCCTAAGCTAAGTTCTTATACATAAATAAAGACTACTGATAGTTGATCTCGTATACATGAGCCGACCAAGCACAGACCCAGTTCAGCAGACGCACAAGTTGTACGGTCAACATAACCTAAGAAGGTTCTTTTCTTCATGTGAAAGTCCTTAGGAGTCACCCACTGTACCACCAGTCTACTAACGGCGTAATCGTTATAGTGCAATGTCTCGTACTAATCTTGGTTCGAATGAAGGACGGAGGATAAGTTAATAAGAGTCTACAGGTTGCTGACGAGGGAAGCGATGGCACTTGTGTTTGAGCTCGTGGATGATGTAGAATTTCACACCAAAGAGCAGACATTCTGAGGCTACGTCGAATGCGGCAAAGTTGAAAGTAGACTTAATTTAAATTTTGCGTTGCTGACCCGGGAAAAAGCGCTTTTAAAGGAAGCGAATTTGGACTGCTGTCAAAACTCTCCTAAAAGTGCAAAATTATGAAATTGTATAAGAAGAAGAAAAGTAGCAATTATCATAAGCACCGTAAAAGGTGCCATTAGCTAGCATATTCATTCTCGTTCAATTACGGAGATCAAGCAGCATTGGACGTGATTAGTACTTAGTTGGGGGACCGTTTGGTAAAACCGTAAAAAAATTGTAAAATGTAAACTAAAATTAAAGCTTTCATATATCCGCAGGCCGCCATGAACTTTTTCTGTTTTTGTGACTATTTTATGGTCGATCCACACATATCCGTGACGTGACGGCGACTTTAGTACAGTACCAGGGCATCCGTGAAAAAAAAATATCGGCAAGAAGTAATTCCATCGAAACAAATTGGAAAGGAGAGACATGTTCTCACACATCCGACGCAGTGGGGCACCGACGACGTTCCGTGTACCTTTCAAGCGTCCGTGAAAAACACTAAGAATACGTTGCCATCGATATTTTTTTTACTTATCCCAGACAGGAAACAAATGATTTTTAAATTTGATTTTAAATGGAAAATTCAACAGAAATTTAGGTTATTTGAAATACATTCAAATCTGTTTCCTGATGTCTTTTTTTGTGTAATTTTTTAATGGATTTTTTTTAATGCGAAATATAAGAATATTTCCCAACAAACTACATTATGTCTTTTTTCTGGATCAACTTCTCGACTTTTTTTTAGCAAATCATAAAATGCGTTTTGGCTCATTCTAAAATATTCGTAGAATTCAGTTTCGTGGTCCACGAACGACTTCACATGGAATAAACCCGCTATATTTTTTTATTTTTTTCTCCTCGTCTAAGAGCAATGCTATTGCAGCAAGATATTCCGCACCAAATTGCATCATGCATCATTGAGATCACTGTCCCAATTTCAAAACTAAAATGTAATCATAGTTTTCAGTGAACATTGAACACTGATACGGAAAAGACGGTACTGTGTGAATGTCAGTGACAAATTTATCACGGAAGCCACTGACACGGAAAGCATAGATGGCGGGCCGTTACGCCGTTACGAATATGTGTGGATCGACTTTTAAAAACACTTCTAAAGGAGCAGTAAAAGGAGTGCTCTCCTCTGCGGACATGCAATCTTAAAAAAGATAAAGAGCTGGTATTGGAAGGAGAGAGCTCCAAGCTTTTTAAGGAGCGCTTTCCCGCTGGGACGTTTGGTTCATACTACAATGCATATGTCAGGTCGCACTCAAGTATACACACTTCTATACTATCTGTCACCGCATGCAACGCTCGCTACGCATGAATCTGTTTCCAGCTGTAGCTTAAAGCTTACGTTCAAATTACAATCCTTGAGACAGGCTTTGTGAATGTGAATTTTATCATATCTTAAGAAATTTAGTTTTTGACGACAGAAAACTGAGAGAGGGAAGAATGAAAAATCCTAAACCATCTAATGTGGTTTTAGAAATCACCCAAGCACAACCACGAAAAACTGAAATGAGTTTCGTTGCTACAGGGCCGGCGCTTGGTTTTTTTTGCGCCCGGTGCAGTATGCCATACTGCGCCCCCATAAGCTGTTCATTTTTTGATCGCAGTGAAAGCAATTGAAAAAGACGCAAACACTCTGTGTTTCTTTTTTCAAAGTTTAAATTTTTTTTCAGTTTTAATTTCTGAAATTGCGCCCGATGCAAATGCACCATTTGCACCTATGAAAGCCTGTGTGCAATCAGGATTTGGTTCGCGATCTTGCTTTTATGCTGGGTTTGCTTGCGCTTTAACTTCACAAAACTATCCCGCTAATGCTGTTTCTTTAAGCTTCGTACTGCTTAAGCTTCTGGTAGATGGCCTTCAGCGCCACTGCCACCATTCTCGACAAATCCCCAACCTCCTGATCTGCTCCAGGATGTGTTTCGGTGTTTTCTCTAGCACAATCCTGGGCTCAGTAAATCTATAGACCTGTACACTCGAATCTCCACAATAGAGGTCTTTTTGTCATTCTCCGAGCCTTCATATTTCAAGAGATAATAGGTTGTCACTGCACTGCATGTATTAGTTCCACTGTAGAACTCTGCATAGAATAAAAACAGTTCATCTTGGCAGCCTTCCTGAACATAGAAGGCGCTTTCAACAACTTCAGATTGCGCCTCGTCCAATTGCGCCCGGTGCAAGTGCACCATTCGCACCTATGGAAGCGCCGCCCCTGCGTTGCTATACTTCAGGCCACCACAAAGAAGAGAAGTAATAATAATAATTTCGGTAAAAAGAGAGATCAAAATTATGAAGAAATAATAATTCGACAGAGAAATCAATCAAAGTTTCTAAATTATCTAAAATTACTGAATCATCGTTTATTTCGTAGGAAAACTGTATATAATTTTGGTTTAAATTAAAAAAGTTCACTTAACAAATTATTTCCTCTCATTTATTAAGATGGTGAGAGCAAATGTGACAACCTAACAAAATTTTACATATCTGAAGGCATATAGAAGACTAAAATCCAAGTTGCCAAAGTATAACCAAAGTAAACTGTTCCAATTGACTAACCTTAAAAGAAAATAAATTTTGAAAAAATATTGTCCTTGTGAATACTCCATAAAAATACTTATCTAAATTTTTCAATGTTACAATCAGAGAATTTTTTTTTTCTGAAATAATATAAACAAATTAGTAAAGTGAACTAAAATTAATCTAATCTATTTTATTTTTAGAAAAATAATAATAATAGTTAATAGTATGCAAATGAAAATGTCTAAGAAAATAAACTAAATTAATAAACAAAATCAGGACTGACTTTTTTCTTATTTTAAACAAAACTTTATTTAAGCTTACTTGAAATATAATACTTTGATAAATAATAGGATACAGTACAAACTAGGTCTAGACTAGAAAAAAGAAAGGCCTGTCTAGATTTAGGACAAAGTTAAGACCCTACTAAATTTTTTTTATCATTTTATTATTGACATTAAAACTTTTTGTGTTTGTCTATTTTCATCGAGTCATTTAAGAACATAAAATTTATCCAAAAATCAGAGATGTGCATAATATTCAACTTTATAACCCAAAACATAAATTTGAATAGACTAAACGTAATGCCGCAACGGACGTCGTAAATTCGTAGTTATTATGTTCGCCGAAAGCAAATCCTTAAAAGATAAAGACTATAGAAAATATATAATTTTTTTTCTCGTTCATATAAACTTTACTAGTTTCCTTGCATTTAAATAACACCACCCCCCTTCTCTCCACAGACAACAAAAAAAAACATTCTATTCATAAATTACTGAAATCATTAATCAAAAAAAAAGGGGAAAACGAGAGAAAAAAAATTGTGAAGTTACCCTTATTCCACGCACAATTATCGCATTTTCTAAAACGAGGACATTGCGGTAATAAAAAAGTAGCACAAATTAACTGTGACACAACCACCAGACAAAATTAATTTTTCTAAATTTCGCCACCCCCCGGCGCCCCAACCCTAAAAACACAAAACTCCATGCCACCCGAAAAAAAACCGAAATCCTCACACTTGGTAGCTCTGAACGCTAGTTGGCAAGGCCCCACTACCCGATGCCGCCGCCCCCCCCCCCCGGCACACAATTCCATCGTCGCCCCATCGCTGCCACGGCAGCCCCCGCTCAGCTTGCCAAGGACCCAAGTGTGTTTAATTTGAAGATCCCTTCTCAAGATGTTAGTTGAATATGGCAAGCACACAGCACAACCAGAGGCAAGAATAAAGGTTCAAGACAAGGCAGCCCAGGACTCGGAGCCAAGTACCCAGAATTCAGGATCCGGAGACCAGATACACAAGCTATACAAACGCGCACAAACTGTGTATCCTGGCCGTAAGGACAAGAAGGAGGAAAACGGGCCGCCATTATCATCTTTCTGCTTTCCTGCAAGCACTACCCCCACCATCTCGACCACCCTCCAAAAATCCCCATCCCATCCCCTGGCGTCTGGGGTACCCGTCTTTATGCTAGCCGTTTTACTTCACTGGTGGTACATGCCGAGAGAAAGAGCCTGGGGGTGGTGGGGGTAGGGGTATGATGCTACTACAGAGTGGAGCGGGTATAAATGGGGGGTGGAAATGTCTTCTTCCATTTAGAATGCCATGAGAGTGATGGTGTATCTGGATATACGGGCGGGTTCCGATCCCTGTCCCGACCCATGCCCATACCCTTTCCCTGCTTTAAACTTATCCAAAACTTCACCAAAAGACTTCTTAAAGGGAAAGGTATTCCCTGGCTTTTACCCGTGGCTGGAAATTATTTCCTCGTTTTGCTAATTCGTTACAGCATACCCAAGTGCGCAAGGGGATGACAGTGGAGCTTCACTTAGACTATATTAGGGATAGCCTTGCTAAGCTCCAAAAAGTTGGGATTTTCGGGTAACCGTACACCTCTACCACTCCTATTTGACAGGAATCGGAAGTGTTTAAATATAGATTGTTCACACTAACCTAAGCGAGCTTAAAACATTTTCTCCTCGTTTTTTTTGTTTTTTTTTTTGAAAATTTTAAAATACTTTATTTAAGTGTTCCGCGCTAATCGGCGACATGGAATAAAGTCATGATATCATTGGAAGCAAAAAAAGGACACGTCAATACCAAAAGCCGGACAGGATGGGGCGCAATCTTATATACGACTAGGTACGAACATCAAAAAAAATTGCTGTGGGGGTGTCAACGCCGCATTACAAACCATTAATTTCCTTTTTTTAAGAACTGATAAACCCTGGAAACTTTTGCTCATGACCCTGAAAAGTTTTTAACGGGCCTAGAGTATTTAAATGTTTTAATTAAATAAGAAAATATAAAAAAAAATATATCGAGGAAAGTACTTCAAAGTGTGCGAAATCGTGTAGATGTCGAAGCTGACTCAGACCCTATCAGTTGGTAATAAAAGTGGGTCAAAAGTGAGACTCACCTACATAAATAATAGGTGAACCACAAACCCGAGAAAAAATAATTTAGTTGGTTAATTTTTTGAAAAGCGTATTTGCGCCTGCAATTAGCACGCATAGCGAACAAATGCGCCTGCCACACCCTGGTATGCACGCTCCTGTAACAGGAATGAAAATCTAAAAATGCTCCCGCCAGAGGTAAGCACGCTCTAACATGAACATCCATAAATCCACTCGCATCGGCATAGATATTTTCAAACGCGAGTCCCCCAACTAAGTACTAACCACGTCCAAAGCTGCTTGACTTACGCAATCGAACCAGAACCGTTTTTCTTCGTTCTATACAATTTTTTAAAGCCCCAATTTTGCTCCCTGTAGTCTAAAAAAGTGTGAGCGTACCATGCTTCTTTTGGACTATTCCGTACGTCTTTTATTGGTACGTGCCTGTTGCGGGCAGTAGAATTTATACTTAGGCGTACCGTGCCTATTTAATCCCAGTGGGGAAAATCGGGAGCGCTGTTCAGGGTAGCTTACTTTACTTACTTAATATGCTCCCCAGGGAGCATTACCGGAGCTTTTATTAATTTTATAGAACGAAAAAAATGTGCGATTACCTCGATGACCATAAAGGGTGGCATTAGCATATTCAATAGTCCGGCTCTCGTTCGATATGAAGGACAAGCAGCTTTTAAAAGTGGTTAGAATTTAGTTGGGGGACTGCTTTCGCACACGCTTTACCACACTCGCGCTTGGAAAGGAAAAGGCAATTGCAAAAGATAAACAAAATATAAGCTTTTCGATACCCGGATCACATATCAACAGGCGTCCATGAAAATTCTTTATTTAAAAGCTTTTTTATAATGCTTCTAGAAAGCTTTTGAAGGAGCATAAAAACGTGTGCTCCCCTGCATTGAAATGCAATGTTAAAAAGTATATGGGCTGTAAGCTTTTTAAGGAGTGCTCAAACAGCGCTATTGGAACACTCCATTTCCCGCTGGGATGCTATCTGCGGGCGAGTCTTATTTTTACTCAGTCGTACCGTGCCTGTTTCGGGTGTCTTGAAGGTGTTAGGACGGGGCGAGTTTTATTATTACTTGGGGATATTATTACCACTAAATCATTGCTTGTCCAAATATTTTTAATTTTGTTGAAGCTCACCTTAGTAACTTAAAGGCGATAAGACGACCGACTACCATCTTAGAGGTCCGTGGTTCGAATCCACTACGCGGCATGGTCGTTCGTCTTTCCAGTTTCTCCCACGTAGATAACTTTTCTTATTTCTCTTCCCTCTTTACAAAAACAAACCCCTGCCCTTTCTGCTGCCATCTCTTCCATCTCCGAAGTCAACATATTCTGTCGCAGTAGTATTGATTGCTTGAGAGCCCGGGGGAAAAAAAATTTATGGATCTGTCCACTACTGTTTTAGATGAATTCATAGAGTTACTCGATGTTCACAAGTTTTTCGATCAAGGCTACTAATAGGGGAGCTGGCACTTGAAAAAATCGTGTCGTCCCAACCTTCTGCCCTTTGGTATATAAGCTTTTGAAGTAATTTTAAGCATTTTTTATAATATGACATTTTTGCGGGAAGTGGACCCATTTCGAGTTAGGGGTTTTGGGGCGTAAAAAGGGGGTTAAAATTGAAAAAAATTTCTGCCGCTTCGTATGTAGGTTCTTTTAGGGCTAAATAACCGTTAAATACTAGTGGCAGAAATTTTTGACTATTTGCTAGGGTGTGGGGAGAAAAATGGCAACTTCAGCTAGGGGTGGCTCAAAAAAATGGTCAAAAATGTCTGCCACTAGTATTTAACGGTTATTTAGCCCTAAAATTTTTTTTCAATTTTAACCCCCTTTTTACCCCCCAAACCCCTAACTCGAAATGGGTCCACTAATTAGTCTTAGTAATTGATTTGGTCTTCAGCTGATGTCCTAGAGAAGGATTTTAGTATCAAAATTTTCTGATACCATTTAGTAGAAAACGACCACTGCCGGAATTGATGGGACTGGTTCTTGCTGGCAAAGTCTTCTCATAACAAGCCAAGTACTTAGGAATAGGACGCGCAGACTCTGTAAGCCTGTGGAGTGGATTCATATGGGATGTACACCCAATACTCCATCATTTGATATACATATACCGCCATCATAAGACCTATGAAAAGGTGTGAAGGTACAGAACCACACTTTAGTGCTTTGTTATCAAATTAAGCTCCGTGACATACCTCCAGCCACCAAGAGCTCACCACACCACGGACATAAACCCCATTGCATACCTCCAGGAACCAAAAGCTCACCACACCACGGAGATAAACGCTGTTACATACTTTCAGGCACCAAAAGCTCACCGCGCCAAGGACATGCCCCTCCCCCTTCCCCTTCTCATTGGCAAGGTGGCAAGGGGGACGCCGGACCTCTCTAGATATACTACTTAAAAGAATGGTCTGCCTTTTCATCACTGTGTCAATTTGCACATCGTCGACTGCGACTAAGATTCTGACAGAAGCAGGATTGTGTACCGTAATCTGGGGTGAAAGTTCCAGATTTTATACGGATTCCTCTATTAAAGCGTTTGGGGTTGCCAGAAAGGTATTTTCATTCTGGTAAGCCTTTCTTTGGGTCTAGGGTCATCGGAGCTTCGAACGCAATGAAATGGTGGACGGTCTGGCTAAACAACAACGCTCAGGGACTGCATTTATCGACAAAAACTTGGCTCATGACACCCATCAGCTTTGTGAAGAAAACTTTAAACTTTCGGACGATAAAAATATATGTACATATATCGAACGCTCCAGATCCGCCCCTGATATGGTGAACTCCAAATTGTTTCTACTTTTCGGCCTACACGACTCGCTTATCCGAAAGAACTTGCATCTGGATACAGACTTTCATTTACTATTTATAAACACTTCAAACAAGCTTTGACAGAATTCGGCGTACTAAACTACAAGAAGAATCAAGCTCTGTGGATTCACGGTCCTAATGTTAACGAGACCGTCCTGATATACTCGTATCTCAGTGTAGCACGATCATTCAAAGGTTACCTATCGTTTCGGTTCTGCTGCAACATCACGATTACAAAATATATACCACCCAGGGGTGGTGTTTTCATAGGTGCGAATGGTGCACTTGCATGGGGCGCAATTGGACGAAAGCGCAATTTCGGAAATTCAGATTTTTTTAAAAAAAGTTAAAATCATTGAAAAAAAATAATTGAAAAAGTGTTTTTGTGTTTTTTTCATTGTCCTTCACTACGATCAATAAATGAACAGCTGATGGGGCGCAATATGGCATACTGCACCGGGCGCAAAAAAAACCAGCGCCGGCCCTGATACCATCAATATAAGGTCGAAGATGATAGAGCTGACTTTGTCGATCGTTAAAGAAGAAAGCCGGTAGTCCAGTTTTGTGGTTAGTATAAAACATAGAATCAAGTTTTTGCGATAAATTGTAGATTACTTTTGTTTCCCAGGTGATCGTGTTTTGGAATAAAAATTAAATGTGTGAAACCGATTAATCGTTAAATTGTCGCAATAACTCGGTGATTGCGTAGTCAGAGTCGTCAGTCGGCAGTCAGTACATGGCATCTTCGAGTTGATGGCTCAATAAAGAAACTTTACTTCTGCAGAACTCCTATCGATCATCACAAGATCGGTGGCTAAATGAGAATATCGTCTACCACCCTCTGCCCAGCTTTGGGAGAGGAACAAGCCGAAGGGACCTGCGCACATTTTCCTGTATGTGCCCGGCTTAATACTGGATTCGACACTGCACATTTTTTTAAATTCTCTTGCAAGTCTTGGAGGAGGTTTCGAAGCTTAGACTATGTGCTATGATTCAGTATCTGAAAATAGGTTGGACAGTCTGGATCCAAATTCAATTATGCAAACGGGGTTTGCACTAGTACGTTTTCAAAACGATACTCTTACAGTGCCAATTGGGTCCATCGATCCTTGAACGGGGTTGCTACCTTTACCTATCTATTTAACCAAATATTGAAACGACAAATTTTTCACAGGTGTAGATGTAGAAAATTATGAAAATCCCTATGCGGTTTGGCCGATCTCAAAACTCCAATAAGATTTAAAAATATCGATTTCTACTTCACTTATTTCAAGATACGCCACCAATCGATTATTTTCGGTGTTGGTTATGAAAGAATGCATTTTTTGAGAGGATAAATATTGATTTGAATAAAGGTTATTAAATTTCAAATTTGTAGTAAATTTATAAAAAAAATTAATTTTGTGTTTTTAAATTGTTTTTATATTTTTTAAAGCTGTGTTTTGTAGTTTCACTAAAAATTTGTGAGCTTTAACTTTTGTGGTATTTTGAAAGTTCATATAACAAACTTTAAACAAATTAATAAAAAAGTTTGAAAATCATTTTTAAACATTTTTAAGTTCAAGAGTAACATTTTAAAATTATATTGTACAAACTTTTTTTTAAAATTTAAGTTCATTCAAAAAAATTAAAAACAAATTTGCTTTATTGAAAGTATAAAAATTTAATAAAACTCAAGAAAATACCTAGAAAAAAATAATAAAACAATTTATTTACCGGGGTTACCTTCAAAAAAAACAGCACAATAACCCAAAACAAAGCTGGATAAAAACTCATAAACATAAAACAAAAACATAAGCAAATGATGATCTTCAACCGGCGCTTGTGAAGCATGCAAAAAAAAGGACAAAAATTAGTAATAACAAAAAAAAGGTAATTAAAAGGTAATAAAAAGGTAATTAAAATTTATACTTAAAATCTTTACTCACCAAATCATCAATTTGCAGTGCATCAGCATCACTAAGGCCCATACTGCGGGTCCACTTGAGATATGTTGATGTGATGGGCTTTACTCTGTCCAAATCGACCCTGATGCTGTTGTCCTGTGTATCCTTATTCCCGGGAGGACTTTCGGTTCTTATTACCTCCTTCGTAAGATCACATTTCGTTGAATGCCTGTCCATTTTCTTGCTCAGGTTAATTGCACACTGGTGATTGTCACTATCCGACTGTGGAGTCGGCTTGTAAATGCTATAACGTTTCTTTGGTGGTGTTGTCTTGCAGGATATTTTTAGCTGGTCAATGTTGTGACTAGTCATGTTTATGGAAACGTCCACAGATTTTATAAACAAATTACTTTCCGACTGAGGCTTGAATGCCGGACAGGTGCCTCTCGCACTCGAGTCTGTCGACTCTTCAATGTTGATGTTTATGCTCTGCGGGAATTTGTTATCAGGTGAATTTTTTGTTTGGACTATGTTGAAATCTATTCGCGGTTCATTTGGGCAATCTTTGACCAAAGGGGAGGTGGGAGGTGTGAAGATATTTAATTGCTGTTTTTGTACATTACTAATAGGTTTAAAACGACTTAAATCTTCTAGTGGTGATTTTCTACTTGAAATTGAATCATTGACAGTGTTTTTCGCAACAGACGAACTACACAAGGATATTGGTGGCGACTGCCGTGAAAGTGGCGAAGGTATAGCGCTATATTTTTTAAGATATTGATAATAATTCAAAATATTATCATGTCGAATATCACCCAAATTCGGATAGCCGCCATAATTTTTATAATAATTACAAAATTTCGCTGAAATATCTTCAAAATATGAAATTTGTTCAGATTTATGAAATGGCTCTACAACAGCACAAAGTGTATGCAATTTTTCACGAAAACAAACATTCTTATCATCTTTTTCGTCCTGCTTGAAATTAGCCGGAGATACTACAGAATATCGAATATCTTTTTGTGTGTTTAATAATATTTTAGCTGAACCAATACTATCAATAGAACTGTCATTTTGTGATGAATAATTTAACACGTCAAATTCGGATGAACTTTCAGTGAAATTATCATCGAATTTACTTGGTGAAAATGGTCGAAGATTTTTCTTACAAGCCGGACAACCAGATAGGAATTTAGTGACAGCTTCACGTGGCAAGAAGGCATATGTTTCGGTGATCTGGAAGGTATAGTGTAATTAATTAGTGTGATTTAAAAGGATTTTTGATTTGAAGTGTGGACTTACAATTCGATAGGTTCGTTTTTGTCCTGCATGTCGTCCGTTGCGTCCGCCAAAATCTACATGAACATTGTAGATTATATTGAAAAATTCTTCAACGACTGCAACTTTTTTAAATGTTCTTTCACCGAAGTCCTAAAAGGATATAAAATGTTTTTATGATTATTTATTTTTGTTTTTTTGTAATTGTTAAAATATTAGTAAATAAATAACATCAAAAATAAAGAAGCGCAGAATTTTGTATGTTTTTTCAAGTTGAGCACTGGTAGTCCTAAAAATGCATCACGCCGGCTTAGCCAGTTAATAATAGGGTACCAAAGTTTCGCTTAGGTCAGGTCTACACCTAACGGACGGTCCACCCAGCAGCGGTGCTTTCATAGGTGCAAATGGTGCACTTGCACCGGGCGCAATTGGACGGGGCGCAATTCCTTTAACCTATCCTATCTTTTTCATCCTTTTAGCTCTATCTTACTACTTCTTGTGTCTCTTGCCATAATTTTCGTGCCAACTCTTCTATCACCGCCTGTAAGTGTAAGCGACGAAATCGTCACTGTTCGATCATCGGAGCCAACATTATATAGTGTGAATACTTGCTAGAGCAAAGCTACGTGTTGGCAATTCTTTTCGACTAGAACGTGCCAGTCTTCTACCTAGAAGAGTCGACAGCTCAAAAGGGCTTACCTCTGCTCTCTAGTTTCTCGTATAAAAAATAAACCCTAAAAACCTACACATGAGTTCTGAGTCAATTAAGGTTGATCAGTATTACGGGTATACAAATACAATATCGGTATCGTAATGGGTACGGCTCCAGGAAACGATCATGACAGTCTTTGAAAGCAGCTGTCCTGCGAAACCACGAAGCAGCAGTCGAAAGGATGTGTGGTGGAACAATGATATCTGCAGACAACGAAGAGAAGTTAGGAAACTCTGGGTCTGCGCTTTTGCAGATATCGAGGGTGCGTTTGACAACGTCACCTTTGATACGATCAATGAGGCGGCAGGGTATAAACCCATAGAAAAACTGTCATAAGAAGTAAGCTAAATTTAAAACCTCCCTCTCTAGAGGGTAAAAAATGGTTTTCTAAAAGGAGGCTAAATATCTAGGTATAAGCCTGAATCAAAAGCTCTCCTGGATACCCCATATTGAGAGAGAAACTTCCTAGGCAATTACATTTCTCTATATCTGTGGTGAATTTGTAGGCAAAACTTGGGCCCTCAAACCGAGGTTAATGTTTAGGCTATATGCGACGGTCATGAGGGCCATGTTACGTATGCATTCATTGCATGGTGAGTCCAGACCAAACAAAATGGTGCTGTGATTAAGCTGGCCAAGCTGCAGACCCTGGCCTCTCTTGGTATCACGGGAGCTGAAAGAACCTGTCCGGTTGAGGCTGTAGTGGTCCTAATATTGAAAAAGGAGGCTCTGGCAAGGGCGCGTCTAAGGGGAGCGGGGGAGGGCTATTCTCTTTTAACCTAGCAAACCTTCTGGACCACTTATCGATTCTCAAGGAGCTAAACCTTGAGTCAAACCTATCATTGTCCGATACCATTCCTGCTATTTTCGACTTAGACAAAACCTTTACGACAATTTTCTAAAGTAGGCCAGAATGGCAGCACGGCAGGGTCCTTTTCAGAGGAAGCACGGCCTCTTGGTATACGGACGGTTCTAAAACTGGTAGGTGTATATGGCCCAAGAAGCAAAATTTCCATGGTTCTGCGCACTACCTTAAATGTTTTTCAAGCTGAGCTACTCGCCATCGAGGTGTCTGCCCAGACTTGTATTAACAGAGCTCCAAATAGCTCTAAAAGATCGTCCTTTTTTCGGACTGTCAAGCTGCCTGTTGGCTAGTAAATCCCACAGCGTTTCATCAAAGACGTCCAGAATTCTCTTCTACACTCTGAAATTCCTCAGTAGGAACAACAATGTTACGCTGATGTGGATTCCAGACCACATTGGTAATGAAATTTTCGATGACCTGGCTAGAGTAGGAGCCAACTTATCATATGTTGGACCGGAATCTTTCTGCAGATTAGTAAGCTGCCACGTAAGATCGGCCATTAAGAATTTGAACGACCGATTATTTCCTCATATCCGGATAAAGCCCGAGAGTGCTCGTCATACTAAAAGATTCATTTACAGTTCGACAAAGGTAAAGCGTGGCCATATTGATTATCAAGAATTTTATCCGAGCTGCTACAATTGGGTTGTCAGGAATTCATACGTTGGTTCGAAGGCTCGATTTGTTTATATCACCCCACTACCGATTTGACTGGGTGCAAATGAGCCCCCTATTGCTACCTTACTACCAGATCCCGAGTGGAACAAAGAGACTGAAAAATTTGAGAATTTCGGCGGCGGTGTCGAAAGCTTTATATATAAAGGCGCGTGCCATTTTTCTAAACGGTCCCCCAACTATGTACTAACCACGTCCAAAGCTGCTCGACCTCGGAAATCGAAAGGAAACCGGTCTACTGAGTATTCTAAATGACAGCCTTCGCGGTTATCAACATAATTGTCTGAAATATAGAACAAGGCAGCAACAGACAATAAAGTTTTGTATGTGTAAAGCTAAAGCTTAAACTAAAAACTTTTTAAAAAGCTTTCCGAATTCGTAAGGCAGATGTTGGGATTGTCCCATTTCATGTGTAATAAGGTAACAGGGAATACCTAAGGAATCTAATGGGAAATCCCTCTTTCGACATGCCCCTCATTTGCTACATGCCGCCCACACGCTGCATGAGGCATGACCGCTTTGAATGGTTAATGTCACTCCTAAGATGTTAACGAATGGGTCAATAATTCGTTCTGCACCATCCCCTGACATTGATGGGTAATTGTTGCAGTTTTATTACAGAGGCATTGAATTCGACTCGATTCAGGCGGCCCCAGTCTAGAATAACTTCAATGTGCCTGTTGATTGAGTCGGACATAAGTCAGCGATCCTCAAGGCAGGATATGGCATGGTATTGTCTTGCGTTGTCTTGTATAAGTTCCACAGAATATCGTCATCAGCGAAGCTGTGAAGTGGGTGAGAAGGTACAAAGGTATTTGTGATTATTAGAAACTTAGAAGAACAGGTGATAAAATTGACCCCTGCGGGACACCGGCAGCGATGATTTGGGCTAAGATTTGACGTCATCTAATACTACATTGATTGAATGGCTGGAAATAAAACTGTCAAATCTCAAACTTTCAGAACTGAGTCAAAATCAATCAGGGGCGACGGAGCGCGTGGGGATGGAAGGAAAAGTGCACACGCAGTTTCGCTTTGGGTGGGGATATCCACACCCAAAATATATTATGTACACCTAATAACCCAGAACATGGAGAACCATCTCAGTCGTTGGCGACGAAGTAAGATGGTCGAAGCTACTAAGAACTTATAACTATATAGCCTAAGCTTTTTAAACCCCATCCGACTAGAAGGGATTTCTCTATAGGTTCCTCATGAGGACCCCTTTTGGCATGAGGGGCATACCGTAAGAGGGCTTCCCTTTTAGTTTCCTCATGAGAACCACAAGCGATACTGAAGTGAGTTATGCTTTATCAATTTCTCAAAAAGGCATTGTTTCATATTTCAGTCTTGTTAGTGATCGTGAAGGTTGTCATTTAGCCTACTCAATAGACTGATTATGGTTTGATTAAAGAGGTCAAGCAGCATTGGACGGGAATAGTACTTGGTTGGGGGACCGCATTGGTATAACGACACTCGCGTTCAAAAATATAAAGTCAATTCAATAATTAAATTTTTCAGCCTTTTTTCCTCTCAGGAGTCGGGTAGCAATGATTTTCCTCAAGGGGGACAAATGGGGCTTTCCTTATGACGAGGCGAGAATGAGGCAAGGCGTTAAATGCCCTGTGTGGGGAGTGGGCCCTGTAGAGCAATCCACACAGGGTCCACATGAGGCAGTGGAGCTAACCTCATAGGGTCCTAGCTGCACCCCCCCCCCCCCTTCCGCTAAAAATGCTAGCCGGGCATAACCCCACAACCAAAGAATTTAAAACCATATAGAGTAACTCAACAGGTAAATAAATTGGCCGAAATTTTCACATTTTAACGATTACCTGTTCACGTGCTCCCCCCATCCACAATGATTATGCTCCGCTGCCCCTGATATCAATAGCTTGGAGTTTAATTGACAAAGCAGGGTGAAACTCTATTGAAAGCCTTGGAGATATCCAGAGCAACCAAACTGGACTCACCAAATTGATGCATACTTTGGTTGAGGTCCCAAAGAGAGAAACAATAATTCCTGTAAATAAAGTCTTAAATATCAACTTCAAGGAAGTTATGTCCTTGTAAAAATCCTACTACTAAATTTTTAAGTCACGTGATATTATTAATAGACCATTATTTTAATAGACCCATTTTTTGTTTGTTTTGAAAAACTCCACAATATTTTAAGCTGTTTTCAAAATCGTTTATGGTAAATTCTGACATACATATATACGAGAACGATAACAACACTATTTTCGCCAAAAACCATCCAAGCCTGAATTTTAAAGTTCAAAACACAAATTGGAGTGTTTTGACTTTGTGAATCTTAAATCAAGAGCATCATGACATAGAAGCACTTAAGCAAATGAGACAATTTAAAACACATGAAACATGATCATGATTGTATAGAGGTAGAGAAGAGGACGTGCTGTAAGCTGTAGGTATAGTGATAATTTTACAGGAGTTTTTAGTTATGTACGTTCAAAACCCACCCAGTTACATTTATCCAAAAATTATAAGAATTTTACTAAAGGTTTTTTCTGATGATTTTTTATTAATAATTAAAATATTAAATGTAAAAACGTACCAAGATCTTCTGAATAGAATATTACATCAAATCCAAAGTTTGTTAACTAATCTATAATTTCAAATTACTTGATGAAAGCTTGGAACAGGCACACAAAATCCCTGCTGTTTTGTTTATAGCCATGCCGTGTAACTACCATCACTATTATCTATTCAAGAAAATCCCTCCTAAATTTCTTATAATGTACAATTTCCTGTTCAAATCCGTAAATCCCCCCACTAACACCAGCCGCAAAAAAAACAAGAGCGGCAATTTCTCCTTGTAATAAATAAAATCGATAAAATAAAAAGAAATTATGCCACGACCTGCCCAACACCAACCTAATTTGCAAGGACCTCATATCAATACGAAAAAAAAATCGATGTCAATTCGTCTGAATTTTCTGCGCCACTGGCGGCTGGGGGGAGCCACAAATTAATTGATGCAAATTAAACAAAACAACTTAAAAACGTCACGAGGAAAAATAATGGAGGAAAAAAAAGTACAAGAACACACGTTTGAATATTTTACCTTTGTCATTGAGGCAACATACAAATCGATCAGATCCTCCCGAGTCCCGTCTGCATCCTGACTGGCGTTGCTGCTGCTGCTGTTGCCGCTTATCCTGTAGCTGTCGGGCCTTTGAGTAGTGAATCCTGTGAAAAACGAAGAATGGTTGAAAACTTTTCCTACTTTCACTTTGATGTCATTTTCTCTCTTTCTAAAAAAAAAACCTTTAGACTTCACCCAGAATCGAAACTTGGAACTGTCAGGATTGTTGTGCTCCTTTCCATTCAGGGCCTTCAGGATACGAGACTTCTTCTTCAAAGTAATTGTTTTTGTCTTAGCTTGATCTCCGTAAGTCTTCAGGGCCCAAGGCTGGAATAGCTGCAAAAGCACACAAGAAACGAGCAAAAGTCAGTAAAAGGAAATTCTTCCTTGATGATGGGTAGATGGCGGCAAAGAACAACCTCGAACATTTGATCCTTTTCATCGTTTCCCTTTAGCTTCTTTGTTGGATTTTCTTGCTCTGATTCGGCTCCGGTTGCTGGTCGGGAATCGGGCCTCTTCTGTTCGCTGTGCTGCTGCTGCTGCTGTTCGTTGTCCTGGCGGCGCTCCCGCCGCTCCTGCTGCTCATAGAGGGATGTTGTTGTCGATGTGGGTGAGAACTTTCGTTTGCCGCCGCTCTCCTCCACTTCTTCACTCTCGTAACTTTCACTTTTTACAAGCTGCACGTGTTCCGATAGAACATCATCTCTCTTCGCTGCAATTTCGTCCTTCGATTTCGAGTGTTTTTCTTCTTCTTCGAGTGTTTTGTTTAAAAATCTCTTTTTCGGGGAATCCCGTTTTTTAGTCCGGGACTTGCTATTCATATTCACTTGATCCACGTCGAAGTACATGGTGTAGTGTTTGTTTGTGTTGTTATATCGTGGGTATCGGCTGCTTCTTAAACTATCGACCATATTCCGCCCTATATCAACACCCACACATCCTCCCCCGAAAAAAAAGCGCCAATATCGTCAAAGCTTCCTCCACCAAGTGTGGGTCGGTCGTGTGCAAGTTTTTCACTAGTTGCTTTCTAGGGTGTAATTGGGAATTATTTCGAAATTGAAATCCTTTTTTTTTGTTCTTTTGAAAATATAAAGAAAAGTTCAAACTCCGAAGGATTTTAACACCGCAATGTCAGAAACAGAACTAAAACTGAAAAATATTTTTCATCCCCGACATTGCTTCCTATCCAAGGAAGAAACTGGAGGGAATCTTCCACTCCTTAGTCCTTGGTGCCGGTAAAGCAGCACATATATATATACATAAAAATATATACACTACAAAAGCCCCAAAGCTGAGTCCTACCTCAACATCGTTTTTAACATTCACTTCGAAATGGCATCGGCTAGAGCAAGACAACCATATATCGCCTTCTGCTCAGACGCATTTTAAACTTTCTGGTATTTCTCCATATTCCCGCTGCGTATCCTTTCTGATAATTCCTGTGTAGAAACCACGTGAGTTGAAGCTTTCTTCTTCTTTTTTGCTTTCATTTTTTTTTAAATCGCCGGCACGTGGTTTTTCCAGGATTTATCCTTGCTCGGATGAGACACCAAAACAACAGACACACATAGACCGAAGGAATTCAAAACGGCAACGCTGGAGGGGAGGAAAAATTTGTGTTTTTATGGGGGAAAGTGTGTGCGTGACTGACACACATATTTTTTTTTTTATTTTTTTTTTGATAGAATAGGGATGAGTACGTGCAAGGACATTTCAAGTTTCACTTATTTGCATTTGTATATATAAGATAGATATGTATTTATATATAGAGAGAGAGATATGAGAGAGGACGGTACAAGGATATGAAATGAATGAATATATGCGAAAAGGGAAAAACTTGCTTATTTTGTTTTTATTTTTTTTTTATTTTTTTTTATTTTGGTGTGCGGACTTTAGATTCTGGCTTTTTATGGGGTGAGTCTGCCGCCGTAATAAAAATGACTTCATAGTACATATTAAGAAGGGAGGAGTGTCCCTTTTATGACCGGCTCAGCGAATCATATTGATATGAATGCTTTTTTTTTCGGTTGACTTTATTTTTTTGGGAATATTGTTTATAATTTTTATTTAAGTGATTTTAAAGCAGTGTTAATTGTGTGGAGTTAGGAGTTGGTTATATAGATCATTAATTTTTTCCATGTAATAGACAAGCAACACTTATTTGGTTGTAATTTTTAGAATATTTATCAATGAAAAGTATGCGAAAGGCAATTTTCGTTTGCAGACAATATTCCAGAAAATTCCCTCTATTAATAAAAACATCACAATCGCGCCAGTCTTATTTTTTGTATTGCAAAAATTGTTCATTTTGCTATTTGTCCTAGTACTGTAATTATTACCTTCATAAAAAGTAATCTGGCTTCTTTTTTTTAGTGGTTGAAGAGTTTCGAATTACGCATTGAGTAATGGAATGTCCTACTTTAACTGACAAGGCGATTATCCTCGAAGTTGAACCGTCGGATTAAGAACGTGAAGGCCAAGATCTAAGAAAAGGAAGCCATCCACATTTTCTGCAAATTCCACATGAACCACCCGTTTCACAGTGACCACTAGTGTTTATAAAATGAGTTTGTAAGAGGTGCCTCATTTTTCTTTTGAGCCAGTACAATGTCATACTTAAAATGAGGCAAGGTGCTAATTGTAAGAGAGTATGCCTCCACCATGTATATTTATATTTTACAATCACACCTCGCCTCATTCCAAATTTGACACTTTACTGCCGCAAAAGAAGTAAAAGAGAAGAAACTCACCACTACGTATTTACAATCACACCTCGCCTCATTTTTTCTCGATACACACCAGTAGGACATTATTTTTGAACCGGGACATTTCAAAAAGTTGAGGCCTCTGTACAATCGTGTAAGGGACAAATGTACTGACTCGTGTAAGTCCGGCTCAACTCTAGTAACCACATGCCTAGTCCGAAATACCTCCAAGAACTTATGAACCGCCCTTTAAGGACTTAGTCCGCATGGCGCACCAATATCTCATGCACTCTTCCACGGCCGTGTCGGCAGCACCCACAAAGTATACTACTTAAGTAGGCCGGAAATATTTCTCTGCTTACTTCAAGTAGGCTACGAAATAATTCCAACCTCTGTAAACCGTGTAAGTGGTGTTAAACTTAGTCACATCGTGTAAGTTTGATTTGACTACTTGTTTTGGGATTTTAATAGAAACTATGGGATTTATAAATGCGTCGTCCTTAGGTCAGGAATAAGGTTGCTTGGTTTTTGCGAAGCAGTAACAATGAAATGACGCTCGTACTATTTCAGTATTGAATGGGAGGACGGTGTTGACGTTACCAGTTCTTCACCCTATCTTTACTATTTTTCTGTCTGAAGCTTGCTGTCAACAGTCGGCAGTACAAAAGGATTAGCAGACCAGAAAGGGAACTTGTTCAAATTACTTCCTCTTCTTCAATGGCACTACAGCCCTTGTCGGACTTGGGCCTCTTGAAGTCTTTTTTTCCCAGTCACCTTCACGTCTCGCAAAATCTACTCCTTGCCCAGCTCGGCTTGTTAGGCTTTGAAGGGTGTGCTTCTACTGCATTCGTTCTCCTCCTCTCCACTGTCGTTGGCCAGCATTCTTTCAGAGTAACTAGTGCCATCACTTGAAGGAGCTAGTACGACATTGGGAGTAAGAGGTTGCGGACGTCATATTCGAGGAGCCGTCTTCAGGTTACTCATCACTCATACTCACCTCCATACTCACTCACCATAAGGCGGACATTCTTACAAGACCAAATTTTCTTCTTTTGAAGGTTTTGAGCTGATAGTCAATTGTCTTGATCAATGAAGATACTATTTTCTCCTGCTGCTTTCCTCATTACAGCTGTATTAAAAAATATTGGTGAGATCGGAAGTATTTGTATCATTAATAAAATCTGGTCTGTTGTCGATCTATTCTTTCGAAATCCTGCTTGGTAATCACACCTATTTTGTCTTCCATATATGGTTTCACTCTACTTTATAAAAGGGGGCCACGGTAGTCTAAGGAGTAAGGCGCTTGCTTACCATCCCAGAGGTCCCGGGTTCGATTCCCGGCAGCACCACGGTCCTTCGCCTTTCCCACATTCCCCACCTACATAACTTTCCTCTTTTCTTCTACCCGCTTTACATTCCTGATTCCTCCTGTCATAGCCTTCCGCTAGCCCTTCCCCGTTCCATCAGCGCATGTCATCGGTCGGTTGAAAGGATTCAACTCGTTTCAGGAGGCATAACCCTCCAGCGAGTTGTTTCTCGATGCCCCGATGCAAGAGTCACGGTCGTAGTGGTTGGGAATATGTGGAACGTGGGTATGTGGGCGGCTTGGTTGTGGCAGTTCCTTCCTTCACTTCTCTCCCTCCCCTCACTATCTTCCGACTAGAGCTTGCTGTTCGACATTGCACTCTATACAAAAAAATAGATTGTCGACAGTACAAAGGGCTTTTCCCTGAGCTCTCTAGTTTTTCACATAAAAAAAATATTTAACAATGCAATGGTCTGTAGTAGTTTACGCAGTTGATCAATTCACCTTTTTATGTACTGGGACGATTTTGCCCCGACTAGCATTGGATAGCAGAGGAGGTGCAGATGGCGCCCCTATGAGGCTAGCCACACTGCCTCATGTGGGCTCCATGTGGATTGCCCTATAGGACCCACAAAGGGCATCTGAAGCCTTGCCCCATTAAGGAATCCCGAGTGGAAAAAAGAGACTGAAAAATTTTAGTATTTCGGCATATGAATAATAACTGCGAGGGTGCTTTATATTTCTAAACGCGAGTGTCGTTTTTTCGTTTGGTCCCCCAACCTAGTACTAATTACGTCCAATGATGCTTGACCTTTGCAATTGAACGAGCACTGGTCTACTGACTGAGTATGCTAAATGACAACTTTCACGGTCACAACATAAGGCGAGAAACACAATTGGAGCTTTTCTGCCAGCTTATGCTTTTGGCATATGGAAAACCATGCATCTGGTCACAATAACAGCTTCAGATTTTCGGTCAGCGTGAGCTTTAAAAAATTCTAAATTTTCAGCTGGCTACTGTCATTATTTTTTTGTTGATCTGTGCTTCGCTAAATTGGGGAGAATGTCGTCGAGTTTTGTCTGCAAAATTTTATTTTATTTACAAGCCAGCCGAAAAGCTGACAGAAAAGCTCCTATTGTGTTTCTCGCTTATACCCCGGCTTCACCGGCCGAACTGCGCAAGTTCGAGAAAATTAGTCTATTGAGCTTCATTTTTGCTTGATTTCCCATACATTTTCACATTTCGAAGTCAGGAAAAATAAAGTCTGATTTCGCCCAACAGAACCTGAAATCAAGCTTAAAAGTAAAAGCTCGCTCAAAAGAGAGTAATCAACTGGAATCGTGGAATGCCATTCCAGGGAGCTTTTGCATTTCTGACTTCCGGCGAAAAAGCAACAACAATTTCAAGTACTGAACTCGACTTTAGCCGGTGAAGCCACTTATGCTGATTGAAGTGAACTTGATTAAACTGAGGCCGGTGAAGCCGGGGTATTAAATGCCTGAAACTAAAGCTTTGTATGAGTAAAACTAAAGCTGAAGCTTAAAGCTTTTTAAAAAGCTTTTCGAATACGTAAGGCAGATGCTGTCCCATTTCATTTGTAATTAATCTAATCTAATGGCCATTCCTACCCGAGGGACCCGGCTCTAGAAGCACGAGTTTTTTTCCGGCAAGGGAGGCTCTTTTAGGGGTAAATAACCGTTAAATACTAGTGGCAGACATTTTTGACCATTTGGACCCTCCCCAAGCCACCCCTAGCTGAAGTTGCCATTTTTCTCCCCACACCCTAGCAAATAGTCAAAAATTTCTGCCACTAGTATTTAACGGTTATTTAGCCCTAAAAGAACCTACATACGAAGCGGCAGAAATTTTTTTCAATTTTAACCCCCTTTTTACCCCCCAAAACCCCTAACTCGAAATGGGTCCACTTCCCGCAAAAATGTCATATTATAAAAAATGCTTAAAATTACTTCAAAAGCTTATATACCAAACGGCAGAAGGTTGGGACGACACGATTTTTTCAAGTGCCAGCTCCCCTACTATGACAGGGCATACTTCACTTCAGTATCGCTGATTTCTCTTTGTGCGCGGTACTCATGAGGAATCGAATCTAAGGGAAAGCCCTCTTTCGGCATGCCCTTATTTAGCACATGGGGTCCTCATAGGGAGCCTACGGGGAAAGCCCTCTTTCGTCATACCCCGCATTTGCCACATGGGGCCCACACGCTGCATGAGGCATGCCTCTTTCAAAAGCTAGTCGGGACCTACAATCCACGGATCCCGCATCTTTCTACTTCACTTCATAGTGTGCAGATGAGACTATGTAAGGCAACAGTGTTTCTCTTCAGCATTTTTTAAGGTTTCTGCGGGTAATACTATCTGGACCTGCAGCATTCTGTGCTTTTGAATTTTGCCAGAGCTTTTGCAACTTCTTCTATTTTGGGCTCTGGCGCATCGTTTTCTGGGTCATCTGTACTTCGGTTGTCTACTTCTTCCTGTGTTAGGATTATGTTTTCATTAAAGAATTATCTAAAGAACTTCTCCTTCACTAAAGTATGTCATCGATACTACCAGCTATGGTACCATCCTTCCTTTTTACCATTGCTGGTGGGGTTGTATCATATTGACTTCTATTTAGAAACTCCTCACCACTCTATTATTCTAGTTTTGCTTAATTGCACTAATTCTATTGCTGAAGTAGTCTCGTTTTTTCCTTAATAAATTGTTCTTGTTCCTTCGGTTGCTACATACTTTTCGCGTTTTCGTTATGTTCTTCTTGTTAAGTACAATTGCCCAACCTGATTTTTTATTTCAATGCTTTTTTTACATCGATTGTTTTCTGGAAACAACAAATTGTAGAAGATTCGGGGAATTACGTCAAAAAAAAATTTCCAACAATTCATAAATGTTTTCATAGAGTTATATTTTCATAAATTTAACAATTTGTTCCCTTAATAAATAATCTCCCCTCAAACTCCAAACTGTTAACTCCGAATAAAAAATACATATTTTTGCGCACAGCATTAACGAACTTTTTGCGCCCCAAAAATAAACCCTTTAAGTATCATTTCTGTTTTCAACACATCCCAAGCCACCGCACAATATACCAAAAAAAGGTAATCATTTCCATTACCCTTCTCTGGAATTATTGAAAAGTACACAGGCATTGATTCAAATTTACTACACTGAATGCCTGAATGTGAAATAAAAGCCCCAAAATCGAGAAGTCCCTTTCCCAAAAATAAAATCTGTCAAGGATAATCATGTATCCTGCCATCACCCCGAACCCTGTCAAAAATTTGGGTATCATCTTTTCATCACTGGCAAAGAAAGGCTTTATCCACGTTTTCTATGCTATTCCCGAATTACCTTCATTCGTCATGGCAGTATACAGCAGGACTATAACAATAGTTCCGTACTCCATCCCTAAGCTTTAATATCCTGATTGCTTCGTGCCATACGCCCACCGCCCCCAGGACAACCAACACGGTAGCACACCCAGGTTCAGGTTCGGTGGTAACTAGGAAGGTAAGAAATTCTTGTGATTCTGGGGAATGGCGTGAGCAGCAGTATTGTCGGAACGCATCGGTAATGCCAAAGCTTCCAATGGATGCCGTCGTCTTTACAAGAAGATCAACCCGAAGCACTCAGGGTCCCGTAAGGTAGAGCCATTCACAAATCAACAAGGAAACGCCACTGCTACTGCCACTGCCGTCGCCGCCGCCGCGCTGGTGCTGGGGGTGCTCTGGTGTATCTTTTCAGGGTACTTTCCCGGAGTGAGCAAGGATAAATCTTTCCTACGTAAATGCGAGGATAGTTTCCGAGGAGAAGGAGACTGGATCCTTGCCCAAAACAAAGCGAGATTCCCTCCTGCTCTCTACGCCCTGCCTTCTGGGTTGCCTGCCTGGCTGAGGATGGTGTATATATATACATAGAAAGTCCAAGAAGATGTTGAGCCCAATTACACCAAATCCCTTTTGGTAGGGATAACATTCTTTCTTCCATGACAAGCCTATATAAGGACTATATAAATCCTGAATTTTTTCGTCCTAGTCCTAGCCCCAGTAAATGTGTGGATTAAACAAAAAGTATGGGAGTGTGCCTTTCTGCTGATGCTGTGCTTTTCGATACACAATTTTCCTTGGTTTGAGTTACACAAGTTAAGAAATTTCAAAAAATCAGATTAAATTTCGATATAAAAATTAATATTAAAGCTGTGTGGATTTGGTTCGGTTCAAGGTTGATTCATGTTTCAATGGACCAATGTTTTCGGCGGCATCTCACCTTGACAAGGACGGGCTGTTTTTGCCGTTGGGAGAATTGAAACTCGATATGCGCTCGTACGCTACTACCCACGCTCGGAAACTTGATAGTTAACATGGGTAAGGGTCCAATCTTCTAAAGAGAAGATACATTCTGGGTTTGGTGATTTTCAAAATTTTATCCCTGCTAGACATCGTCGAAACCATATGCTCGAATTCGTAATTGATACAAGGGGACGAGATGGGGTCGATATGTTATAGTAGCTGGATCAGGATGCAGGTGGTTTCAATACTGGAGGGAGTTGTTGTGGGAAATAATCTTGATTTGAGTAAGTAAGTGTATAATAAGCTGCTTCTGGGTTTTAAGACTTGTTTGTACCAACCCGAATTTGTTTTTGGACATTTTCCAAACCGGGAAAGTAAAAAAATCAAGCTTAGGAATCGGCCTATGTACTGTCACTCTATTGAGTCATTCGGGTCATTGTGAAATGTGTAGTAGTTCGAAGGATATAATAGGTTAGGAAGAGCCTGGTGGCTGCTCTAGCTGATATCGATGATCGGTATAGGTCGATGTCCGAGTTCGGAAATCCTGACTGTAAGAGATTGTTCCACAGTCGAATTGTTCCATTTGAAAAACGAACTTCTAGACCCGTACTATGAGCGAAAAGAAGGACAGGATGATATGGGAGGGAGCCGACAGGGATAGTTCTGTATTGCAGGAAAAATATTGTAAGCAGGAGAACGGTAATTGCTGAGAAATAGTCATTATGGTAATACTGATACAATTTTGGCACGGCTATTACATACCATCGGAGACTCAATGAGTCTATGAAGGAGCAAAAGGGGTCACAATCGATGAAATCCATAGCGTCCTTGGCGGCATTTTTCGAGGGCCCAGCGTATTCAAGTGGAGGCCTAATGTTAGACTTGTTAGTACGGCCTGCTGGCTGAACTAGAGTCCGAGGAAATCTCAGGCATAGGGATGCTTTGTTTATTGACTTGGAATTTGTGACAATTCTATCGCAGATTCTTAGTGACGATGTGAAGAGATGGACCAGCTGTTTGTCGTAGAGCCTCTTACTGAGATAGGAAGAAGGTCAGTGCAGTCTTTATTAGAGATCAGACAGTATTTCGTTTTGTATGGATTGCATTCGACACGACGCTTGCGGTACTAGTACAGGATAAGTTCGATGTCGCAGTTCGATGGATTTGGCATTAGTTTTTTATCATGAAGACAACGTGATGTGTTTGTCTTATATTGTTGAAACCGCGAGATCAACACAAAGTATCGTTTATTTGATTGGTTTGGTTTTACAGGTCCCATATTCTTTCAAAAGTCTTGGAAATGTCTAGAAGAGCAACCAAATGCGACTTACCAAAGCGAACTGCTTGTCGTTTAGTATTTGGTTGGTTTCAATATACCATAAACATTTTTCTTGATTAGCTTCCACATTTTTGTGGAGGGAATAGTAGGAATTGCTATTTACAGTGCTTGGAGTGACTTGTTTCGATATGGGCTTGAACATGAGCTTGTTTTCAATAGTCCGGAGAAATAAAGCAGGTCTAATGGGTTTAGCCGTTTTTTTGGACGCCCGGGTGCTATTGTCAGGGCTTGTGGATTTATTAAATCACCTAAAAACCTCGAGACTCCAGAATAACACTACATTCGCTAAGTGCGCCGTACACTCGAAGGGCATAGCAGCGTCGTGTAAAGTGAAACGCGAGTGGAGGGAAATATTACTAAATCAGCCTTAGATTTGTTTTCTGGTATGACGTCTAACGTTGCAAACGAAGTGAAATTCTTCTTGGTGGTACTCACGACAAAATGACTCATTCGAGGATTTTTTGTCTGATCTATATCCGGTATCTCTATATTCGATTGAAATGATATATTCCTAATAAAATCATATCGTTAAAGTCTTGTAAGATTGAGGAATAAACAAATGCATTGCCTTCCATACAAGTTTGGTGACAACGAGATTCGACACAGTTTGGGTTAGCACTATGGAAACACAAATCCCAGTGAGTAATCTGTCAGAAAAATAACCTCTAGTAAGTTAATTTTTTTTATGTGAGAAAATCGAGCTTACGAATCACCCTTTTGTACTACCAGTTTATCATGTCATTCAGGTTATGGTGAAATGTCTAGTAATAAGTTGAATATGTTAAGTTAGTCTCTACTAGCAGGGGTCCAGATTTTCGAGCGGTGAGTCATCTTTATCACCATGATGTGCAGATAGAAATTTATAAGAAATAGGAGCTCCTTCGACATTTTCTTAAGACCTTATATGCTCAAAAAGAACAGAAAAATGATAAACAATCAATCAAGGGAAGAATCCAGTCAATTTTTATATGCTAAGTGCAAAATTTGGAATTCCGAATTTTTCGGAGAAAATTCGGAGTCGGTATTTTCATGAAATATCGATAAAATTTTATCGTTTAAACAATCTGAAACACAATAAAAACATTTTCTAAAATTTTCAGGGGTTATTTCATTTCTAAAAGCAATTAGAATCGCAAATCATGACTATTGCCTACTAGTATCAATTTTTTATAAATCTTTATCAAACCAAAATTTTCTTAACACTCCACCTACCTGTAAATATATTGCTTTTTTTGTTGTACTACATGTTCCTAATCTGATAGTATCGTTTTGAGTTACTGTGGGTAAAGTCACAGTAAATAATAGACAGGTGCCTCTTCAGTTGTCGCATGGTGTTAGCTACCTCTTTTTTAGTATTTTCACTACGATCCTATCCGTCAAACCCTTCGGATTTGTAAAGCTATTCCATACTATTTCCAGTATTAGATGTATTCATCCTGTTTTTAATTTTCATGCTCAAAATATTGACAAAAAATACATATAATCCCATTCACACAATTAATAATTTTCCCTTTCTACAACCAGTTGCTTTTACTAATTTAATTGGCAATTATCTACTTAAATCACAACAATATCTACCATATGTCTACTAAATGTTACCATTATCGAATTTCACTTCCATAATACAAATAATTTTCTTGCTTGAAATAATCGAGTTTCAATTACAAATAATAATTGTAATGTTAGAAAAATCCACAGAAACCCCTTTTCACAATAGATAATTGCCAATTATCTCATAAGCGCAATGAAGAATGAACTAATAATTAAACCGATTGGTCTTCTAAATTTTGTAAAACCATATGTTTGTCAAATGTGAATTGATTCAAGGATATTCCTCCCGTGTTTTAATTTTTATGACTAAAACAAAAAAAAAATTCTGAATTTTACAAAACTCAAAGTGCAAGTTTTAATTTTGGGTCAATTCACATTTGTTCCACTATCACACTTATTCGTTTACCATAATTTTTGTCCAAAAAATAGTATTTTGGCAACTTTTAGAAATTTCAGGAATTCCATGAATGAAAATAAAATTTCCATCGACAGTCTGTAACATCAAAGGATACAAAACAAATCTGTCCCAGCGGTAACCACCCTGACTCACCCCTAACTCAACTTCCTGTTACAAATTGAGCAGTTTAAATATTTTTACACCAACCCTGTCCCAAAATTAGTTTAACTCAAAATTTGACCAAAAATTTGACAGTTATTGAAATGGCAGTAAAATCCACCCCCTCTTGACGACAAAGCAACGATCAAGGGTAGATTGAATCATGAAATCACTTTTCTTGAAACAATCGAACCATTAAGAATTACTGGCAACCCCCCTCCGGTTTTAGAGCGTCGTAACTGAATCATCCATCGGTGGACTGGCAAATATTGTGCAAATACGGATTTCGCAGGATTTTAGGGAGCTACAAAAAAGGATCGACAAAGGCAGAAGGGCTAAATGTCCCCTTGCATACTTGTACCTGTTAAATAACTAAGTCTGAAGCCTTGTACTCAATCAACATACATCGAATCCCTTCCGGCTTCTCTCATCGAAATTGCAACGTCGCAAATTCGTAATTACGATTTCCAAATTGTTCCGAAAATTTTTTGGGCTTATGGAATGGATAAGGAAGGGCGCTCTGGTAGCGGAGGGGTGATTTCGCAGGCAGGCAGGCACACAGAATTCATAAGCACACGGGCCCCCGTTGGTGGCAATACCGACCGCTACTTAATTCGTGCACCCTTAATGCCAGCCAGGTCCTGGGCTGTGAGCCGTGTTGTATAGCTGCAGCTGCAAGGGCATTAGATCCCACTAGAGTGCACCGTTCTTCCAGCTGAGAAGGGGGATGAGCCGGTGTACACAGTTGTCTGCCACCCCGGCTCTGTCCTCATTTAGGGATTCTAAGAACCAAAGAACTTCGCCGCTGCTGCTGCTGCTATCCAAGGGAGGTATACTATACACCGAGCACAAAAAATAAATGAGTCTTACTGTGGGGGTGGGCAGGAGTGTGTTCAACGGCAGTTTTGATGTGTCACGTGTACTCATTCAACCCTCTAAGGGACCTACCGTCATGCCTCGCTGTCATTCTCTCCGCAACCCCTAGAGTCGTTCTGCCTGCCCGTGAGACTCCATCTAGTCGCATCCAAAGGCAAGCGCGCCATACAATATCCCTGGGCGTCCCTCTGCCCAAAACGTAATGAGGGACTCTTTCACACAGGCAACCCTCCGGCCTCTGGCAACCAAGCCGAGCACTGCTGGTAGCAACGACGACAATGGCACCCGCCACCATAAACCCCCCCCCCGACGTTTCAGAAAACCATCCCCCATTTGCCAGCCGACCGAGCCCCCATCCCATCGGGCCTTTCCGATCCAATTTTTTTGCACCCACGGGTGTGCCCCACTGACATGCAATCCCACTATGCCGGGTCGTTAGAGCCCCGGGAGGTGTGGGCGGCAGATGAAATGGGTTTGAAACTCGGGAGCGGTACCTTTTTTCTGTTCTGCGCTTTTGGCTCGATTCGCAGTGATGGCTGAGGCCTTGGGGTTTGGGCGGTGGTTGGGGGTTTCGGGCGGGCGTTGGTGCTTGGATGGGCTCGGGTCTGTGGGTCGCATTTTCATGAGTTACTTTCGTTGTTGTTGGTGTTTTTGTAGAGTAGTTGTTGTTGTTGCTGTTGTTGTTGCTGCTGTATCTGCCGGGTCTGTGACTGTCCCACCCGCCTTCATCCTCACCACTACCCCCACCGACCCCTCTGTATTTTGATATCTATGTTCGGGACTCGGGAAAAGTGGTTGCGCCTGGAAAAGTTCAAGCTAGGGGTGGCGGTCGGGGATTAATTTTTTATGCGTGAATATTCATGTGCGGATTAATTTAGTAAATTTTAGGGTTGAGGAAATCCCTTGCTGTTGCTGCCGGTGTTTTTTGGACGGAGGGGGTGTTCTTTTTTTTCATGTATACGCGCTAGCCCTGGAAGAGTATGCCTTTTTTCTCGTACAATTTCAGCACTTCAAAGTGACTGTTTCGGGGCTAATTGGGCGATTCGGTTGTTGGCCGCGCTTTAAAAACGTAAATAAATAAACCGGTTGTCGAGCGAGGTGGGAACTGCGAGGCTTCAGTGCATGTTGCTGCTGCTTTTTAACCACCCCCCCCCCCCCAAAAAAAAAAAAAAATAGAGGAAAAACATTTTTACTAGGAGGAAAGTTAGTTGTTTCCGTTCTAGTTTCGAGCAGGTTAATTGGTTGAGTTTGCCGTGTTCAGCCTTAAAATATTTTATTATTTGCCGTATAAAAAAAAATACCAAAATAGGTACAAAGGGCCGTTTTATAATTGCAAGGACTTCAACTTAATTATTGAATAAAAAAAATACAAAAAAGGAAAAATGTAATGCCTCTTACCTATAGACTCATCCCCGAAAGCGAAATGTTTTTTTTTCGAATTTTTCTTTCGTTTTTTTTGGATTACTGAATTGCTTGAAGGGCAATAAGCATTGGTGGCCTTCAGTTGCTAGCTAGAAACTGTTGTCACCCTGTGTTTGGGAGGATTTATCTGAAAATAAGTGAAAGTCCCATTTTGTGAGTATCCTGTTGTGATCCTGATTCCTACCCTTCGTAAATTCAATGAATGTCCTGTCTACCCTTCTCAATGCTTGTTCTTGTAACAGACCCATACATGGGGCCTACAAACATTCACTCGGGGGGCCAAAAGGAAGTTCTTCATCCATTTTTGTGCTCCTCTCCGTGTGCTATCCTCTGCCACCCTGAAACCCTCGGCTTGTATCCCATCCCATACCACCATCACCACCACCACCCACAAATACGTTCCCAGCGTTCGTTTTGGGTTTCATTCCACAGTTACGCCCGATTTTATGTTGCCTGTCTCGTAACTCCCTATATTCTCTCCTCCATCCTCAATTCACAGTCACAAAAGATCCTTGCCGTACATCTTGGAACTGAACTGTATAGAAAAAGCCCTAAGTTTTTGGAATTCAGAGATGAGGGAAACATGCTTCAGGGCTTATCGTGCAATAAAACGTAAGTGCTGTTGGGGAGTTTTGACGATTCTTGTGGCTCCAGTCTTGTTAGCATGATGACATCTCTCGATATTTTTTTTTCTTTTCTTCTATATATATATTTTTTTTCTGCAAGGAGGTTTCTTCCATTCTTTTATCAAATTTTATACAGAGTTTAAATTTTAACATTGAAGTCTATTTGGAAGTGTATTGAAAAGGAATTTGAAGGTCAATTATTGTGCGTCTTGTAATTATTCGTTAACGCTCCAAAATAACTCGATGTCGAAAAGAACTCGATTGAAGGAATATTGGACGGTCATGTATTCCTATCCAAGTTCAAGGCTTTCAAGTACTTGTTTAACATCTCAATATTATTGGCGGAATAGAATAATAAGAGTGTAATTATATAAAATACTTAATGAGAATTTATTCAACTATTAAATCAAGTCATAAGAGTTGTGCTCACATAAAGCTGAATTGTATACGCGTTAAACAAATAAACACTTTTATGTTTGATTTTATTTAGGAACTAAATGAGCTATAATAAAGTCCATAAAATTTTATTCAGCACGAACTTTTGGCAGTTATGTATTAATTTTTTAGTAGAAGAAGTGTTAACTTTACGATTTTGGATCTGTTTTCGTTCTTTTACACTTTTTTAAGTCGTATATTTTTTTTCAAACGCTAATCTATTTTTATTTTTCAAATTAGTGAAATACCAAAATAAGTATGGATAGCAGATATTAGCAGGTATCGATGGGAACAAGAATGGTAACAACCTGTCTTAACAGTTTCGTCATCTTTAGAGTTCTGTGATCTGAAGACTCTAAAATTTTTAGCGCATTGGTAAAAGACTATATCGTTAAATAAAAGAAACGTCTGAATGCTTTGACATGTGTAAACTATCAAGTGCCGAAGTTAGAAGTGCAGTGGGTATCCTTCAAATGGCTTGCGGCACTAACCGCAGGTATCAACTAAAAATAAAGAGAATTCTTGTCATGTTCTTGCTTATGGACTGGGCCTAAAAGAATCCTAGATGACCACAAACTCCCCGGCGCCGGCGCGGAGGAGGACTGCATTCACGAAACTTTATTGTTTTGAATGGCATAAGGCAAGTTCCCCTCATATAGTTTTTTTTATTTGCAAAAAACAAGCTTAGAAAACGCACCTTTGAAAGCCAACCTCTCAGGTCGTTCAGGTCATGATGCAATTTCTAGTAGTAAGCTTAGTTTGAAGTATAGAAGAGAATGCGATTAGCTAAAGTGTGGCTGCTGGAGCAGATGGCGAAGAACCTTACGTTTGAACATTAATCACACTATCAGTCCCAAGTTTCGGCACCCAATATAAACATTGTGAAGCATAAATATTATATAAAAATTACAGGAAAATGATAAATCATCGATAAAGATAAAAATCTAGTCATTTTTTGTAAGTTAAGTGCAAAATTTCGAACTCCGAATTTTTCGGAGTAAATTCGGAGTTAGTATTTTTATGAAATAACGATAAAATTTTATTGTTTAAACAGTCTTGTGACTAGCAAGTGCAAATCAGAGTGTTATTTTTTCTTGCAGTATCGGCTATAGTAAGGTCTGAAGCCTTTGCTAAATCTAAAGTAAGCTTCTGTGGATTTTATTTTTAAATCAAACTAAACACAACAATTGTATTGTTATTACTTTATTTTTTTTTGAATAATATTTCAAAACATAAACTCTGTCCTCTTATTCTGAAATATATTCGACATATTATTCACCTAATCTAGTACCATGCGTACAAAACCACTCACATCTTACCAGGTTGACAGTAAATACAAAATTTATAGATTTCCTTCTTATATCAGACGTGTCCATCAGTCATTCTAATTGCTTTTAACTCACTAATATGAAATGTCTTGCTGTGCGTTTCAATTTTCATTCTTGTTAATATTTATTACATCACATACAATTCATTCAGCACACTGCTGAATATGACACGCTAATAAACGAACAGGTAGTTGGTAGGTGTTGAAAAATTCTCCCATCCATGCAATACCCTACACGCAAATTATCAATTACAAAGGAAGTACCTGCATAGTCCTAATTTTACTGTCAAGAGGTCTTTACTCATCCATTCATTTCGTTCCTACATTTGTAGCTATCCAGTTCTATCGATTTCCGTGTTCTTATCTTGAATTGTTCAAGCAAAATGTTGAAGATCTTTAGTTAAGTGTGGTAAAAGTTAGGTTTAGGGTTTTTTTAGGTAATATACTGGTAACATGTCTGATTGATTATAGAAGTACTAAACATTACGGTTGGGTATTTGAATGAAGTAAGGACAACGAAGGGTTTTTGTAAAGATTTAAATGGTTTTAATTTAATAAAAACAACGCCTTACAAAACTCCAACATTTTTATCTTAATCATGATTTTTACTAATTTTCATTTTTACTTTAATTTGTGTGGGAATTTTTAAACTCTCATCGCACGATGTATACGAAATATCACTCTTAAAGCATTATCTTCATAAAATATTTAAAGATTTTAAGTATCTTTTTTCCAAATATTAAGACAAAATAAAAATGGTTCAGGATTTTATGGCCAGATTTTCATAAATTTTATTCAATCTGTAAAATGTGTTTCGGTATCCAAGATAACAGCATTGTGACGAATAAATATGCTATAAAAAGAACAAAAAAATGATAAACAATCGATGAAGATAAAAATCCAGTCAATTTTTGTATGGTAAATGCAAAATTACGAATTCCGAATATTTCGGAGTAAATTCGGAGTCGGTATTATCATGAAATATTGATGAAATTTTATTGTTTAAACAACCTAAAATACAATTAAAACATTTTTTTTACAATATCCAGGGGCTATTTCAGTTGTTCAAGCAATTAGAATCGCAAATTATTACTATTGCGTACTAGTACCAATTTTTTTTATAGATTTTCATCAATCCCTACCCTTAACAGAAAAAATAATCCATTAACAAGTCATAAAAATTATTACTTAATTGATACAACGTACATTTTGCGGGAGATTTCCAGCGATTTCCTAATCCCTTGTGTATATTATACAATACCTCAGGAATATTTTATTACAATCAACTATGGGCGCGCGATATACCCCTATATACACAGCCACGACCTTTAGCGATTCGCTAGTATTCTGTTCGGGACAACTTGAAATATATTTTTTTTTCACTTGTCAAGACGCATTACCCTTCTTCACGTCATGTACATAATTTCATCTTTCGCATATATTGTATAGAAGAGAGAGACCACGTGAGATGGAAGCCCCTGTGCCACGTGCTACATACATGTTGAATGCTTTCCCTTTTTTTTGCCCCTTGTTAGATTTATATCTGGGTTGACCGGTGGTGCAGGGAAGAGTCCTGGGATGGGACAATTTGCTGGTAAACAAAAAAACATAGCACAGACCCTACCCCTACCATATTTGGGAACTTCTTTCATGGTTTGAGAATGTCTTTTGGGTTTTTTCGTTGATGTTTTTTTTCTGTTCTCTTGTTGTGTTGCGATCTAAATCGCAATTGGTAAGATTATCCTGAAATAGTCCGGGCTTGTCCTTGTATGTCGCAAGGGGATTGAAGTATTCATAGGCGTTTTGTACTGAAGCTGGGAGGTTCTTGCTTAATTGAAAGAAACGAAAAAAAAACTCCCTCGATTTTTTTCTTCGTATTTACTCCGAAATCTTGTTTACAAAAACAAAACAAAAATGGTGCCAACGATTAAACAATTTCGAACAGTTATTATATGATTGAAGAAAAAAAATCACCTTGGCAAATTTCCCACAATATTCAAATTATGCAAGATTTAAAATCCTGTTAAAATCCGGTTTTATCCGAATTCCAGTTTTAACCCTTTTTCTCTTACCCAAACAATTTTACTCCTGCTGGACCGAAAAATATCTTGTCCTGGACCAGAATCTCGACAATAGTAAAAAAGCTGCTATAATATTTTTGGCTGTTGACTGACTGATATATGCTTTTGGGGAGAAAAAAAGTAGGAACCAGTTTCTAAGATAATTTCGGACGTTAGGTGAGGATTTTATTAAGGGAGAACTCTGCCAGATGCTGTCCAAGATGCCATATCCAAGTTCGTGATCTTTGGTCCAGCCAAAGATTTTTCTACAGATGGGATGGGAAAGACATGGTTACGGGAAAATGTCGAAAGGTCAACGTCTAACGAATTTTATTTCTTTGGTTCTCTAGCAGCAACCAAAAAATAAAGTTGCTATTCCTGATTTTTTGGTTTATGGATTTTTATCATCTATGAGAATGAATTTTTTTTGGGGGTAATCGGGAATGGGTTTTAATATTTGCCGGGAATTATTTTCGTTATAGCTTCTATTTTTGCGTATAGGACTACGAATTTTGCTTTTAATTATCACAAGATCGATTAATTTGTAAAATATGAACGATTTTCTGGTCATTTACAGTAAAGGATTCTAATTTAATCGAAGAACAAGGAAAAAATCATAAAACACAAGAAGTCCAAATGCCGAATGGATCTATGTCAAATCCAGCTATTGTCGAGCTGCTGAAGAAGTATTAGGATTAAAAAAACAACATCAGAGTTTGTGCAAGTTCGGAAAAGTAGGACTGCAGTCATTCTGCAGTATTCAGCTACTGACTTGCAATTGCTGAATACTGCAGAATGACTTCAGTCCTGCGTTTCCAAACTCGCACTTTGACTAAAGGCCAAGGTATGATTTAATCACTCCCCAACCCGCTAATCCAGAACAAAGAAGGAAATTTAATATCGCAGGAAGAAGAACATATAATACACACTAATATTGGAGTATTCAGCAGCGCTGAATACTAACCGCAATGTTCTAAAAAATTCGTCGATATCAAATAACAATTTGGCTGGGTTAAATAACAACACAGACCTGTCAAATAGTAATTCAGCGGCGCTGAACAGAATACAAGTGCAAGGTTAGGCAGAATTTCACCAAAATTAGAAATAATAACAATCGAGTGGAAATGTATACAAGTGACAATCTGCTCACTCTACAACCAGTGACAAAAAGCAACAGATGAATATGCGGTCTCGTGTGACAAGACCTAGCCTCTCTCCAACACCTCAGAATATTGATCAATATTGATCCTACGAGTTGGAAAAGACAGTGACACATGGCAGAGCTCCGCATTACCATTTTTTTGTTTTTTTTCTTTACATATGATAAGATAAA
Organism: Thereva nobilitata; assembly: GCA_963855945.1. NCBI lineage: Eukaryota > Metazoa > Arthropoda > Insecta > Diptera > Therevidae > Thereva > Thereva nobilitata. Next base: position 17,392,735 of record OY979698.1, read on the forward strand.
GCGAAAAAAAAAATTTCTGCAAAATCGGTCCTGTGCTGCACGAGAAAATTGCATAAATGTCCATTTTTTTTCATAGTTGGCAAAAGGCAAAAAATTGAAAATTGAGATTTTTTACTTCTTTCAAAGTCTTAAAATCAACATTTTAAATAAACTATCGAAGTATTGCGTATGCTCACAAGAAAGTACATAAAAAACCAACAATTTAAAAAAAAAATTTTACCGTACGATGATTTGGCATAAAATGGCGGCAATTTTAATTTTTTTTCGAAAACTGCCAATTGTTGCCGTAAAAATCGAAAGTTTTTTTTGAAATTTCAACCACGTATTTATAGCATCAAATTACATATTTTATCCAATTTTTATCATAATCCGACCATTTTCCCGTTATTTATTTCATTTTTAGTAAAATAAAACAAAATTTCATACATTTTGGTTTTTTGAGGTTAGGATTCATTTTTAAAGTATTTATACCGAATCAGTTCGATAGTCTATTCATTCACGAGTATTTTTCAATTTTTTTTATTTTTGTACGACCAACAGAACAGGAGAAATTAAAAAAATAGTGTAGCATTGCACTCAAAATGCATCAAAAATGGACATTTATGCAATTTTCTCGTACATCGCAGGACCGATTTTGCAGAAATTTTTTTTTTCGCTTTATCTTAAGATATGTAAAGAGAAAAAACGAAAAAATCCAACTTCCCAACTACATCATAACTTGGCTTTTTTTGTTTAATTTCTCTCTACTATTATGGGGATATGGAGCAACTTGTGGGTTTGTGTCTTAGCTAGAGCTTTTTTGAAACTATAGTGGCTATACTACTAGCCGCATTTTTTGACACCCCAAAACTAACGTCACAAAATAAGCACTTGATTGGAATCTCCAAGAACCAACAAGAGAAGTTCGACCAAGAGAGACATGGAGAAGACCAATTAAATCAAAATTAAATCAAATCAGTAAAACCTGGGGTGGAATGTTCAAAATGAAATCAGATTGTCATGCATATGCTCCCACGAAGAGTCACGCTGATCATCATCACCCCTTAGAATTGAAAGACCTTTCAGACTGGATTTAAATAAAACTCAAACCACTAATTACGCTCAAAACTATTATGGATAAAACTTAGAATGGTTTTGCATACATATAACATTATTTTATTTAAGTATTTTAACAACATTTTGAGCTGCAATACTCCACTTTTTAGTTTACGCGTCTACGTCCTTATTAAACCAAAGAAATCTGTTAAAAAAATTCGATTAAAATTCAATAAAAAATACATATTGTTACGTGAATACAAAAAACACACTTCATAAAATCACAGATCAAAGAAAGTCCCCGCAAAAAAAAATTAAAAGAAAGGGGTGACATTTGTCATTTTAGCTTTTCAGTTGGTGGAGCGTTATTAAATGCATCAATCGTTTTTGCATAAGTTGGTTATGGTTTTCAGGGGGTTGATAAATCCCAAGTCAAATATTGCAGCCCTATCAATCGCCGTATTCAAATTTTATTTATCTTCGAATTTACCCAGTCCAACCAGGAAAATTAAAATAACGCTGTGCCCCAGAAGAGGAGAGAGTAGTGCGGTCGGTTGCTGGTTGAAATTAAAGCACAAAGGAAGATTTTCCGATAAGTCAAATTCGATTAATATCAGGGATGAAAGATTGCTGCTGCATTTGGCGGGGTGTGTTTTACCCGAACGCGGAGGAATACCACAGTGAATGTGGCTTTATTCCTGCAGAAGCATTAATATACGTGGATTTAAAATAAAAATTGATACAGGATGGACGGGGCTAACTTTTTTTTATCGTATCCACCGTATGTGATAAGCGAGTCATTATTAGTGATGAAGGTATAGGGATACTTTGAGATCTCCACACGGATCTCAGAGAGAAAGAGATAGACACAAGCAAGTTACATCTAAAACCAGTACTTTTTATTGATACTTGGAGCCTTTACCACTTCAGGATGTCTACCCTTTCCAAAATTATAATAAGGGACAGTTTGGCTTCCATGTTAGTTTTAATGGTAAGGGCTAAGGGTTTTGATAGTATCTACCTCCAATTTTTACTTTAGTAAAAACTTTAGATTTAAACAATGTTACGCTTTTACTACGAGCTTTTAATGTTTTCCTTAACTCGAGTTCGCCTGGACTGGAGTCATACGATTGTTCCTCTAGTATAGTATTTAGCTAAAACGGACCCTCTTAGATCGAAGAAAATGAACAATAATCAATGTTCTTCTTCTTCATTGGGTGATAGATCAAGCCCAAAACAAACCCCGTTCATCGCTTGACCTATTGCACTAAAGCGGACTTATAGCCCAGATCTCTTCAACAGAATCAGCAGTCTTTTTGTGGTTTTCAGCTTAAACTTGACTCTTTGTGCAAGGTTGCGTAAAACAATGACATATTGCCCTTCGCTATCGCAGAGCAGTAACCTGGAACATGAAAAGGGCAAACTCATTGTCCTCGACGTAGAGTGCAGGTGCAGTTCTCTGTCCTTCCGATCATTCATATCTGGTAATTTATGGAGTAATTAACCAAACCAACCAGTGTATCGACATGCTTTCTACACTGGTTCTCAAAAATTCTCCAGAAGAAACCACTAGATCTCCTATCTTTGTTATTTTTACGTGTTTACGGCTTAATGGATTCGTAGGCTTAATTAAGGAATACAATTTTTAAATGCTCACACAAAACTTATTTATTAACACAATTCAGTGTTACAGACACAATTCTTAAAGTTCCCTAATTTTCACCCGCAGTTCAATAACTCTCACTAATAACTCCTATTTATCGAGTTTTAATTCACTATTTACACCCACTATTTCGCTTTAGGTCACTTTTATCACTTAAACCAGTTTTATTGCTTTTCAAATCAAAACTGACTCTTAATGCCGCTGCCACTGCATTTATATATCTAAGCTGCCCCTTATCCATGTTCTAGATCTTTCCACCACAGTCTGGAGTCCTTCTATTAACGGAATATTCGAGACTTTTCTTTTCGCACTCTCTAGGAACTTTGAGAAGCTTAATGTCTTCAATCACCGTGCGTTCAAAATCTGACTAATAGATGGCGTGATGTTAACTGTCTGCGTAAACCGTTACAAATAGTTCGTTCAAATTCTAACTAAACCGTTACAAATAACAGTTCGTTCCAACTTCTAATAGATGGCGCACAAATCATCACAGTAAGTTTATAGACTCCTTATGGATGCACGGGGAATCTCCCGCAGATCCATCGATACCCTGTGAATCCTTCTCATCAGATTATCCATGTGTTGGCTCCAATCGAGCCTGAAATCTAATTTTACCCCAAGAATTTGGGCTGTTGCGAAAAAAATTATGTTTCTGCCTGCAAGGGCCAATTCCCGGCTATCTCTGTTCCCTAGTTTATGATATCAAAACCGTTTTGTGTGTTTGAAATTTAATCCAACGCTACCGCACTAGCTGGGGTCAAATTAAGTGATCGTTGCAGACGTCTTGACGTAGTTTTCCTTGTTTTCCCTTTTGTTTCGCCCGGTGAAATGTCTAGTAGTAAGCTTACCTCGAAGGATATTTGAAAAAAAGGTTAAGGGGAGTCTAAGGGATGCATGAAGAGGAGATGATAAACCCTGCGTTTGAGCTATTGGATGATTTATGAGTTCGGGAATATTGATTGCAAAAAGTTGTTCCACAGTTCAGTTGTTCTTGTAATAAACGAATTTCTAAGCCGAGGTATTCGCGAAAAAAAGATTTGTAGACTGAGAGTGAGCCGAGCAGCCTAGTCTTGTGTTGCAGGAAAAACATTGCCATGGACGCAGAGAGTTACTTATTTCAGTCGAACAATCATTGTAGTAAAAGCGATAATATTTTGACAGAGCTGTAATATTCCTGCCCTGTCTCAATGAGTCAATTGGCGCCTAATTGATGATATTATGAAGCTACCATATACCATATACAGAAGAAGTCGTGAGGGAATAATCATTAACTTCATTCATTACAAGATTATACAACATATTAAACATTTTATTTTTTTGACCGTGGAAAACTCGAAGTCTCTTGTTGGAAATCAAACCAATGATTTCTAAAAAAAAACAGGTAAGACACGAAACTTTTGGGAAACTAGTCAATTTATCTAAGCATCTTTCACATTTTTTAACAAGGCAAATGCTAGCTTCCTAAATACCTTCTAATCACCAATTCAACTATGCTTTCCTCCAGTCTATATCGACAATAAATTAATCATTGCTTATATGAATTTCTCACAAAGCAACAACTAAATATTCTATAAGAATATTCTAACGCCATCTAATATACAATAGTTAATTCCCTTTTTTCTTTTTCTAAAAACTCCTTGCAAAGGACATTCATAAATTCCTAAAACTTAGGACTGAGCTTCAAACCTCGAAAAATAAGTTACTTTCTGGCTAAATACGATAATCAAAAGCTTTAAGGACCCTTGCAAAAGCTTTAGTTCGTCCTTCGTTAAATGTAGTCGTTGTAAATAAATTGGTTCATGTACCGGATACACATTTACGGGATTCAAAATTTCCTTAGGTGTTGTTGGATAACATTCCGGGTTGAATCTTTGAAAAAGTTTTCAAGAGCTTTTAATAGAACTTGTGCCAAATTTGGTAAATTTACGTCAGGATTCAAATTTTTACTAAAATTAAAATGATAATCTATTTTAAGGGAATATGAATGGATTGAAAAAACGCTACAACACAAAATTCAGTAGAAGACTGATTGATGAAGAGTAATGAAACAGAATAATGATACGCTGACTTTTGTTCTGGTAATTTTGATGTGAAATATGAGTTACGCTCTGGTTCGTTTAATCACTGAAAAAGCTGATGAACTTCTTAAAAAAGTCAAGTAATGGTGGGACCACACTACGCGGACTTGGGTCGTACGCGCTTTTGCCTTTTTTTTTCATATAGAGTTTTATGACTTTTTTACGACTTTTTTACGACTTTGTCCATGGTAAAGGTCGTGCGGCACAACAACGCGGACAAAAGGCTGTGCTTAAAAAGGTACATTGTGCGTCCACACACTATGAGCTTTTGAAAAGCGCGTACGCCGTTTCAAATGAGAATTGATTTTTTCTCACTCATGATTCAGAAAATTAAAAGATCACGCGAGTTATAGTACCAAATACAAAAGTTCAAGGTGATGGTAACATGACCTGTAAAGACAACGTGACTTGCCATGAACATAAAAATCCTAGTTGGCAAGAGTTAATGAAAAATTATAATTTAACAACATAAAAATCTGCGGCAGGAAACGTCGTCTATTGAGATCATGTTACCAGTCAACCAAAAATGATTTTGTAAAACTAAATTCCCAGACGAAATGTGAAGCTTCACTTCACTGAGAAAATTAGAATCTCAACGAGTTGGTGAGAACCAACTCGTCAGCAAAAATAAATGTTAGAAGTAAAAATTATAATATCAAAAAGTTAGTCTTAAGATTTAATTCGTTAAATAAAGAAGTACTCCGAAGAGTACAATTTTTATAGTAAAGATCGTTTTTTATTTGTTTTATCCGAAGATACTAACTAACTAAAAAAAAAACGTAACTGGCGCAGTCGCAGTCGAAACGAACCTAAAACTTATCTGAAGATAAGTTCGTGAATCGTGAACCGTGAGTCGTACTTAAAAATAATTTTTACTGTCCGCTTGAAAAGTTCGTGAATATTACCGTACATAAATATAAATTTTAACCATCCGCTTAACCCCAACCTCCACCCAATAGTGTGTATAAAAATATTTTTTTATCTCGGTCGGCGGGTAATTAATAATTAAGTGAAAAGTGAAAGAATAAAAAAATATTTTACTGAGAGGCGGAATAATAAGCATAATCCGGCTTAAAACACACTCTTATGCTGGAGTGGAATCTCAGTATTTATTTTTGCATAAAAAAAAAAGTGAACTTGAAGTTTTTGCATAAGAAAAAGTGAACTTGAAGTTTATGAATAGAAATTTTATGAGCAAAAGTAGACAAGTGATTTTCGATTTAAATCGTAAATTCAATAGTGGAAATATGGCTCAACAAGAAATCGAAGCTTTAAAGCAAGCCTTACAACAACTGCAGCAACAACAACTGCAATTTCCTACATTAACTGAAGTTGAAGCTTTAAGACAATCCGTTCAACAATCTCAGCAGCAATACCAACACGAGATAGCAACACTTAGGCAGGGATTGACAGCACAACCAAATTTAATGTTTCAATTGTCACCAGATAAAATCTTGAGCAAATTTCAACGGATTAAGACATTCTATGGAACAGATGACTACCCTTTACGTGAATTTATCAGCGCTGTGGAAAACATTGCAGAACTATGCGGCAATAATCAGCAGTTATTACAATATGGACTATCGATGGTTTTTAAGGAAAAAATTCAAGGCGAGGCAAAAAGGTGCGTTGAAAGACTAGGAGATACACCAACGTGGGAAAGTGTGAAACAGGAGTTGAAAATCCATTTTAGACCAAGGAAGAGTTACAGGAAGTTATTAGACGAAGGACGTAATGTTAAGGTTAGTAATTTAAGAGAACTTTTTAGTATAATTAAATCGATTAATTTTCAATTAAACGAACTTTATGAATTTGATGATACTAAGCCCAGTAATTATAGTCCAGATAACAATGACAAAAATTTAGTCGATTTAATTAAGGACATGATAAATGGTAGTTATAGAACAAATATATCTAGAGGTATGACATTAATTCAGGTTTATAATATTTTTGATGAACTAGAACTACTAGATGAGTACGATGTAATACATAGCAAATACAGAAAAAATTATAATAATAAAGAAATGAAACACAATGGTGCATTTAGAAAGGAAAAGGATAGAAATCAAATAATGCGAAACAATAATTCAAATTATCGGGAAAATAATAATCGTTCAAGCCAATTTAAGAGTTCTGATTATAGAAATGATAGAATAAATTCGGGACAAGTTAGAAATTATGGAAATTCGGGACAAGCCAGAAATTTTAATTATAATAACAATAACTCAGCACAATCTAGAAATCCCAATTATAATAACAATAATTCAGGACAATTTAGACAAAACGGACACTCAGGACAATACAGAAATAGTTACAACTCTTCACAAACCAGACAAAGACAATATAATTACAATAATCAATCTCAACCCATGGAAATTGACAATGTTCAAGAACAAGACGTAAATTTTGCAAAAGAGCCTCGGTATGTTGACAATGTTCAAGAGCAAGACGTAAATTTTACAAACGAGCCTCGGGATGTAAACTATTACCAATAATAACTTTAACCATTGATAACCAAAAAATTAAATGCCTCATAGATACTGGGTCGGTTACAAGCATTATTAAACCAAATTACTTAAGAAATTTCCGTGAAGAACCATTAGTGGAACCTCGATTGTTTATTACTATAAACGGAGTGAGTAAAGTAACCACTAAAATAACGACTCCTATACCTAGAGAATTTAATATCTCAGGTACCTTCTGTTGGAAGGTTTCGAGTCTTGAGAATCGCAGATACGACGCCATCATAGGCCAAAATTTTCTAATCCCTTTGAAAGCAAAGGTTGATGATGAAAATAACTACTTACATGTAAACGGAATTAAAATACTCTTCGAAAATAATGATTACCCTTTCATAATAAATGAAATATGTAGTTTAGAAACCCAAAAAATCGAAAGTATAAATTTAGACCATTTAAATTACGAGGAAAAACGAGCGACTACTAAACTCTTAGAACAATATAAAGGTTTATTCTTCAAAGAGGGAGATAAACTTACTTGTACCCACGAGATCCAGCACGAAATAATTACAACGACAAATAGCCCTATATACTCGAAAGTATATAGATATCCACAAGTCCACGAAAAAGAAATTCAAAGACAGATAACAGAGATGCTAGAGCAAGGAATTATTAAAGAAAGTAATTCCCCATACAATAGTGCTCTCTGGGTAGTCCCTAAAAAGATAGACAATTCGGGGCAAAGAAAGTGGAGAATCGTCATTGATTACAGAAAGTTAAACGAGGTAACTATCAATGATAAATTTCCGATACCTAATATTGAGTCCATTCTAGATAAATTGGGCAAAGCCCAATATTTTACAACATTAGACTTAGCGAAGGGATTTCACCAAATTTTGGTTAAAGAAGAGGACCGAAAAAAAACAGCATTTTCAACACCCTTTGGACATTACGAATATATTCGAATGCCATTCGGCTTGAAAAATGCCCCTTCGACGTTCCAACGTCTAATGAACTCTGTACTTCATAACCTAATCAACAAAATTTGTGTCGTCTACTTGGATGACATCCTAATTTTTAGTACTTCTCTAGAAGAACACACTTCCAGTATTAAAAAAGTATTCGATAAATTAAAAGAGGCTGGTCTAAAGATTCAAGCCGACAAGTGTAACTTTTTTAAAAAGGAAACAGAATACTTGGGACATATATTAACGCCTGACGGTGTCAAACCGAATCCTCATAAAATAAAAGTTATTCAAGACTTAAAACTGCCTTCCACACAAAAACAAATTAAATCCTTTCTTGGTATAACGGGGTATTACAGAAAATTTATTAAGGATTACGCTAAAGTCGCTCATCCTATTACAAAATACCTAAAGAAAGACGCTAGAGTCAACACTAATGATCCAAACTATATAGCAGCCTTCGAAAAATTGAAGCAAATCATAACGGATCATCCAATATTAAAGTACCCGAACTTTAATAAAAAATTCAAACTAATAACTGATGCGAGCAATTTCGCCCTTGGAGCAGTACTAACACAGGAAGGACATCCGGTCTGTTATGCATCAAGAACCCTAAACGATCACGAGAAAAATTATCCTACGATAGAAAAAGAGCTTTTAGCTATTGTTTGGGGAACCAAATATTTCAGACCTTACCTGTTTGGCAATGAGTTCGATCTTCAAACTGACCATCAGCCTATTAAATGGTTACAAACAAAATATACAGGCAAAGATATCAACCCAAGGCTACAGAGGTGGCTAGTATCATTAGGCGAGTATAACATAAAAATAGACTATATAAAGGGTAAAGACAATAAAGTTGCCGACTTCTTAAGTCGAATTAACAAAGACACAAATGAAATAAACACATATACTGAGGAAACCTCATTAAATCATAAATCAAAAAAAATTCTTGACACTGAAAATTTGAGCGTCGATTTAAGAAACATGTTCCAAGACAATGTTGAAAATTTGAACATTCGAGAATATGAAGTGAATGCAGGAAACAATGACTCAATTGAAGTGCAAACCATTCATTCCCAAGAAGAGAATGGTAATGACCACATTCCAATTTTGGACACAGTAGTAAATCGCTTCAAAACTCAAATAATATTAAAGGAATTTAAAGAAAAAGAATCCGAAGAATCTTTCAAAAACAGGAGAATATTTATTGAAAAACGAGATTTAGATAATGAAAATGTTAACAATATAATTCGTAAATATGTAGGAAAAGGTAAAACAGGAATATATTCCGAACTCAATGATCACGAATATAACAGATTACAGCAAATTTTAATAAATACATTCTCGGGAAATAAAGATATTAAATTCGTGAAATGTAGTAAACTTGCAGTAGATATTAAAGACGAAAATGAACTTAATAAACAGATATCTCTCTTTCATAAAAATGAATTAGGACATGCAGGAATTATAGCAACATACGAAGGAATTAAAAGTAAAATTTATCATCCCGATTTAAAACTAGCTATTCATAAAATAATTAATAACTGTGATATCTGCTCATCAGCAAAGTACGACCGAAACCCAATTAGAAAGAAGTTTCAATTAACCGAGACTCCCTCAACAACTAACGAAATCATTCACGTTGACATTTATGTAAATAATAAACATTCCTTTATAAATTTCATCGACAAGTTCTCCAAGCATGCAGTTACCTTTTATTTAGAGGATAGGAACAATCAAACTATCATCGAAAAGCTTAGACAATTTCTAGCAATTAAAGGAAAAATAAAAAAATTTATCTTTGACAATGAATTCAATTCCAAGAATATAAGAGAGTTTTTTACAGAAGAAAAAATAGAATACCATATAACAAAGCCCAATAGTCATACCGGGAATTCAGATATTGAGAGATTTAACAACACAATAACTGAACGCATCAGAGTTTTAAACTTAGAAGAAAAACTCCCTATACGGACACAAATATTCAAGGCGATCAAATTTTATAATAATACGTATCATTCCACTATTAAAGCAACCCCTCTCGAAGTTCAAGAAAAAAGAATAGATCACGAAATTATCAAGGAAAGGTTAGGATTAAAGAAACAAAAAGTGTTAGAAAAACGCAATGAGAATAGGGAAAACTACGAAGAACAAAGAAAAGAAGGCTTTATCAAAAACTATAAGTCGCTTAGACATAAGTACGAGCCGAAGTTCAGAAAATACAACCTTAAAAATGTCCATGAAAGTAATATTAAAAGACCTTTAAAATTTTCAGATTACAACACTCATCTTTTACACATTGATCCTGATAATCCCAACCAGTCAACAAACCATGATAATTGAAAGAGTGGACTCTGAGTTAGGATATGCCGAAATCAAAACTGACGAAGTTGAAGTAGTAAATAAGTTTGATATAATTTTACATATGATTTACCCTAATGAAATATTAGAAATGGTTAATAATTTAGAGATTACCGCCCAGTCTCTTAATCTAGGAAACAACAAAAATATTGCAATCAGTCAAATCAATAACATTAAAAGTAAAATTAAAACAATAATACCTCATAGGTCCAGAAGAGGTTTATTGAATATTGTTGGAAACGCAATGAACTGGCTTTATGGAACCATGGACAATGATGATAGACAAGACATACAAAATCACTTTACTATTATTGATCAGAATAACCATAACTCGATTAAAAACATTAATCAGCAAATTAAAATAAATAATAATTTCAATGAAACTCTTAAATTCATTAAAACTGTCATAGAATCAGATAGAAAGAAAATTTTAGATAGATTGAATAGAATTAGTATAACAGAAAAGAAAGTTTTAGATGAAGATACGTTCTTAGAATTAATGTTTAAACTAAGTTTAATCAAGGAACATGTAGAGCATATTCAAGAGAATATTGCTTCGGCAAGAATAGGGATACTTCATCCAAACATATTAACTGACGACGAAATTAATAGTTATAATATTGATTTCAAAAAACTTTCAAACATAAGGTTAGGAGTAGCTAAGTATCTAAACGACACAATAATTTTCGCAATTAAAATTCCAACAAATACTCTAACATTTAATAAAAAGCTTTTGATACCAATAGTAAATCAGCAACACAAACAAATTGATGAAGAATTTGAATATACGATCGAAATAGAAAATAAAACCTATACATTTCAAGAAGGTAAATCATTAAAGGAATTAAAATTAAGCAAGAATTGTGTAGTTAGGAATAATTGTAAAATGGTTAATAAAGATGATGAAGAGTTTATAGAATTAGAAAACAACATTATAGTTTTAAACAATGTAAAGCAAAGAAAATTAAATAGCAGTTGCGATGAAAGAAACCTAATTCTCAATAGAAATTATTTTATCACGTTCAGTAATTGCACCATCCAGATTGACAATAGAAAATATAACAGTAAAATAAATAAATTCATTGATAGATTCGTAATCCCAAACAACAAAAATGTAACCTTTGTAAAAGATAAAATAACTTTTGAAGAAATTATATTCAAACAAGAAGATAATTTAAAGGCCATAAAAGAATTAGAATACCATAAATATGTTAATTATGGGTTAGGAACCTTTTCAACAATAATAATAATAGCCATTGTCGTCAAAAGAAAGTTAAAGTTAGTATAATTAATAAGATTCAGGAGAATCAAAAGACTAATGGCGGAGGAGTTATAGTACCAAATACAAAAGTTCAAGGTGATGGTAACATGACCTGTAAAGACAACGTGACTTGCCATGAACATAAAAATCCTAGTTGGCAAGAGTTAATGAAAAATTATAATTTAACAACATAAAAATCTGCGGCAGGAAACGTCGTCTATTGAGATCATGTTACCAGTCAACCAAAAATGATTTTGTAAAACTAAATTCCCAGACGAAATGTGAAGCTTCACTTCACTGAGAAAATTAGAATCTCAACGAGTTGGTGAGAACCAACTCGTCAGCAAAAATAAATGTTAGAAGTAAAAATTATAATATCAAAAAGTTAGTCTTAAGATTTAATTCGTTAAATAAAGAAGTACTCCGAAGAGTACAATTTTTATAGTAAAGATCGTTTTTTATTTGTTTTATCCGAAGATACTAACTAACTAAAAAAAAAACGTAACTCGCGCGCTTTTGGCTGGCCGTACGACCAAAAGCGCGTGGATTCTAAGTCCGCGTAGTGAGGACGGGCCTTAAGATAGGCATATCAGCAGTGTTGATACTGGTATGGAGCTAGGCATTGACCACAAAGCTGTTTAAAAAAAACGGTTACTTTTCCAAGTATTACAATCATTTTCTAACGTGTCCGATTATTTGTTTGAGTTAAAAATTGAGTTATTTTGATTATGTTATATTTTTTGGATTAAAGTTTTTTTTAAAAATTATGCAACTTGTAAATATTTAAATAAAATAAAGAAAGGTAAAAAATAAAGCTTAGGAGTCACCCTTTGTACTACCAGTCTAGTAGCAAGCTTGGTTTGAAGAATAGAGAAGAATAGGAAAGGTTATGGGGATTCATTTCGCACAATTACTTCCCTTTGAGCCACTGTACGTACCTTTCTCTATTTGACAACTGACTTCATCAACGTTCTTCTTCGTTGAGTAACTGTAATTCAACACTAGATAACGCACTAAGACTCTAGTTTTCTCAACTTTCTTAACAATTTAAACGATTAAATCCCTTTATTTTGTTTGTACGAACACTTTTACTTCACATTTCAATAAATTAATGTTAAAACTGCACAGAAACGTCAAACAAAAGTAGAAACGTCAATTTTGAATGAATTTCACACTTATAGAAATTTCACAGGTGTGCAAGTGAACTACAAAATCGATAGAAACAGTGAGCGACGATTTTTAAGTATGTTCATGCGTGTGTGGCTTTTTATTAAATTTTCATGGGTGTTTTAATTTTTTTTAAATTTTAATGTTATTTCTTTCGATTACAAAATACAATATTATTATAGGTAAGTGACTTTGATTGAAGCTAATTCTTGGCTTCAAATATGTAAGAATTTTTTAGGTACAACCAAGCAATAAAAAATAAACTCTAAATACCTAAAAAAACTATAACAATTCCCTGGTAAAGGATCCTTAAGTTTACGTGAATTAGAAACTGACAATCATGATTTATCGACCAATCATCTTAACGGGCATTAAATTCTCCTTTCGAAAGGGATAAAATTTAATTAAATAGAAAACAAGATGACAGGACAATTAATTATTCGGATAAGTTCTACGGTCAATTGGAGGTCCTTGCTGGAGGTTAATGATTCTCATCTTTACGTTAAAACGGACTCATTTGTATAGTTTACCAATTTTTGAAAGAATTCGTTATGTTTAAATATAGAAGATATGACCTAATAATATATTTGATATAGGACGGTTTTTTAGGGAGGATTTGATTGGAAAAAAATAGATTATTGCAAAATTATTGAAGCATCATTAGGATTGCCCTTCGATTAGTCATTTTAGTTAATTATAAAAGCAATAATGGAATATGGCAGTGACAAAGGAGCAAGTATGGCCGATTTTGTTTTGTGAGTTCGATACAGGCAATAACGCAACGGGAAGTGCAAAGAATTATAATGCAGTATAATGAGGATCGAACAATAAGCATGAATCAGTATCAATGTTGGTTCTCAGGAATTCCAACCATGTAATAATGGTCCAGAGAGCTTGTAGAGTTTGTCGAGGACATCCTGCAAAACCTGGTGGAACAAAATTTCTTTTTAACTGATCAGCAAAGTGAGAAGTCATCAATTTAAACCTCACAATAAACCTAATCGAGCGCAAAGGCTGCTCTCATGGCAATAGAATGGAGATTTCTTGGACCGAATAGTGATTGGTGACGAGAAATGGATGAATAGATGTATAGCACAGAATGCGATTACAATGTGTAATCACGTGTTAAAGCTATAACTCCCTAAAGGACCGTATTTGTATTTCCGGAAGAGTACGGCAACCAGAAAACTTCATTACCATATTTGGTTCAAACACTAAAGTGACCCAGTACCTACTGGGTGGTGTGAATAAAATCTTAGTGCAAGTGTTCACTCCATTTTTTGGAGTGAACACTTATTTTGGCGTGAATAAAAATAACCTTCGTTAGGTTTCGTTAAGTACTTCACTCTGTCATTTCTCCATCAAGAGTGAACACTTCATTTTGATGTGAATAAAACAAAGTTTTAACGTTTGCCTGTGAGTGAACACTTGTAAAATTTGAGGCTGGTTGCGAGGACCTTTTTCATTCATTTTAATAAAATAAATTAAAAAACCTTTTAAAATAAATAACTTTTAAAAAATGAAATGCACTAAAAAGTAAAAAATAATTTTTTCTTTGGCAGTGATAGGTATACACAAGAAAAGTTTCATTGCAAAATAAGAAATTCTAGAACTCAGGCTTATCTTAAAGTTTAATATGTATTAACAATTTTAAAATTATATTCTCGTTTGACTTTAAATGTGAACTCTTATCAATGAATTGTGTAAATTTACAGCATATCAAGTGCATTATTAAAAGTTTGGGCATGAGTTGCAGTTAGACAATTGTAATTATAGTTATGGATGTCCAAACTTTTATTAATGCATTTGAAAATTCATTGATAAGAGATCAAACATTTAAAGTCAAACGAGAATATAATTTTAAAATTGTTAATACATATTAAACTTTAAGATAAGCCAGTTCTAGAATTTCTTATTTTGCAATGAAACTTTTCTTGTGTATACCTATCACTGCCAAAGAAAAAATTATTTTTTACTTTTTAGTCAAAACTATAAATAACTAAAAAAATAATTGTGTATTAAAGAACACAAAGCAGAAGTGAAACTTCGCGTACATATTTATGTCTATATGATCTTTATTATTGTATTTTTTTCTTCATTTGCTCGTGTATTTTGTTATAATCTAAAATATGAATGAAGCAGGGAATAGGAAGTAAGAACCATAATATTTTAACTCAATTGATAAATCATAGTATAATGAATATTTTGAAAGTAATGCAGTACAGTGTATAAAATCAAAAACATTTCGCTGCTTTTACAAAAACTTTATCTTTAATAAACAATCTTAATTTTTTAAATAACCGACTACTCATTTTTACTTTAGCGATGCCTGCGCCATCTATGTACGAATTTAAATAAATTGTAAATATTTTCCTGCTGGTTTGGTAGAATTTGTTTATATGGCATCACTTAATTGCTATCATGGCTGTCGCTGTCACTTACTTGGTGATCTTCGCGAAATTCATCAGTTTAAGTTATTAAAAACCAAAATGTTAAACGAGATAGAGTAAAAACTAAATTGTTAGTTTAGTTGTGCATTCATTGAATTGTGAAATTTGTTTGTGTTTTGTTGTTTGCTGCTCTTTTGGCGGTGATATTCATCAGCTTGGTTGTTTAAATCCAAAATGTTTAAGGAAATACAGTGGAAACTAAATATTTAGTATGTATACTTGTGCATTCATTGCATTTTTGTTTTTTTGTTGTACATATTTAATTTGTTTCAAGATTTTTGTTTTTTCTCATTATTTTGTAAACGATTGGGAAGGCAACTTCCGTTTCATACGGCAGTCCATGTTTTTCTTGCCGATTCTGAATTGTGACAGTTGTAAATGAGTGAGAAGGCAACTTCCGTTTCGTACAACTGTCCTTGTTTTCGTTTCTGTTTTCTGAATTCACTCGTACTTGCTCGAGTCACTTCAAAATCCCCGGAACGAGAGCAAGGAAGTTTCACTTCAAAAATTTTAAATTAATCCATTTTAAAAAGCAGCAGGTAAGTTTCACATGCGCTCCATTTCGTCAAGAGCATCAGTATTGCATGGTTTTTAGCCTGTTAATTGTACTGATTTTATATTTTCAATTTTCAATCCGTTTAAAGATCTTAATCTACTCAGCATTAGACCTCCATTACACCTTTTGCCCAAAATAAATCCCGCAAAGGTAAATTTTTCCCATAGAACCTCATTTAGCCCTAAATAAATTTTCCCAAAGTAAAACTCCATATAAATACATCCATGTTTACTAGCCTACTAATTCCACAAAAATGACGTTTCCCTTTAGTTCCAAAATTTCCCACGAGTGAACTAAAATTTCCCATGAGTGAATAGTATTTGAATGAGAGAATTTTTATTCACACTAAATTGAGTGTTCACTTTTAACGAATCACTCCACTCAGGAGTGTTCCCTTTAAGTGTACACTTAGTTTTTATTCACTCCACCCACTGACTTGTTATTGTTTTTTTCTGTGTATCCCCTTCAAAACGTTGTTTATTCAAAATCTAGACTTCGGCTACTGATCATCCTTAACATGCTCTGCCCCGAGTAGAAGATCTCTAGATAGCATGGAGCATGGTCTGGCTGCTTTATTTTGCTTGGCTCCAACAATCAAATATGAGAGATAAGTCTCCAACTAATTTCATTGATCTTGACACAATATTGACATGATTGGCCGATACAGACTTATAATTGGGTTCTTCCTATGTAACATGCCTCAATAATCATCATGAAACTGTCTAAATTCCTGCTGCTCCATTATTACTCCGAATTCATAAAACAACTTGACTTTGTTCCACATTCCTTTTGACGCCAAAAATTAGACACCATCATAATATCCAATTCGGACGTGCCAAAAGCACTCAAAATGCCAAACAATACTTGTGCCATATAAATCCTCGAAATGTCCACAATTCGCAGAATTCATTAGATAATAATTAATTGCAAATCATGCTTCAGTATTTGTACATCCTTTCGCTAGCAGCCGATTCGAGCCAAATACGCAACTGGCACATCTATAAATATACATAGATCAATATATGTGTGTGTTATCAATGGCAAACAACGAAACTGCTCTTTTGCTCCTTTTCCCTGAGGCCAAATACATTTCTTGCGGATTATTGCTCCACAATGACGACGCTATTAAGTGTCATAATGATTTATGAATGTGATCCACGGCATCATGGGATTAATAATTTAGCGAAAAGTTTTACTTATTTCCTTTGACAGTATCCCATCTGTCAATCCTTATTATGTCCTTAAAGGCTTATGGATGCTTTCATTTTATTGACAGTCGCTTGTTGTTCAATATGCAAAATATTAACGGGTGTCCCTTTTTTATACATACTTACATATGGGTGGCATTTTGGTTTTAAATAGAAATCGACTTTATTCAATACTTATACATCATAATGTGACAGGATAATAAATGTGTGGAAGTAGAGAAAATTGTGCTGGTTTGACAGGTTTTTTGTGGTGAGTATTGTGGGTGTCAAATTAAAATTTTGCTAATTTCAAGACCTGAAAGAAATAAGTAGAAGAATTATACTGGGAAACAACAACTTTTTCGCACTTAACTTAACAGACTTCGCTGGGCTAGACACGTTAAGCCTATGCTAGAAAGAAGAGTAGCAAAGCAAATCGTCACTAGAAGAAAGACCCATATACAGATTAGTGCTGCACACGAGATGAGACTTGTCTCGAAATCGTCTCGTCTCGTCTCGATTTTCGAGACGAGATCGACACGAGACCTCCACATTAAAAAACGATACGAGACCGAGACTACCATTCGAGATCTTGCGAGACATCTCGAGGTCTCGAAATCAAATCGTTATTTTGAAATCATATCGACACCAACTATTTCAGTATCTTCACGCTGCGCTCTTTGACGAGCGCAACATTCGGCACCGATACATGACTTGAGCAGGCTGCGGAGACAAGGCCAAGAGTACGCATTCCATAAGCATTTAAATACAGAGTCCATTCCAAAACAGAAGCGGTATTTTACTGTCATTTCATTTCATTTCAACGCTTTTAAAATGAAATGCGTTGAAATGAAATGAAATGACTGTAAAATACCTCTTCTCTTTTGGAACGAACTCTACGTAAATGTAACTCTACACAAATTAGAAATTAACTTTCGCTTCATTGATCCCCTCTACACCGCCCTGGTGCCACTGCAAAAGGCAGATTTACGTGTCTACGTCTGGGAAGGGACTAGCATGGAAATATAAGGAATATTTGTATACAATTTCATTAATATGGCATATATTGATATTTCTCGAAATACAGAAGACTGAGCAATTTATAATATTGACAGTGAAATTCGAGACTTTTCGAGACGAGACGAGACGAGACTTTTCGAGACGAGACGAGACGAGATCGAGACGAGACCTGCAAATACCCATTTTTTCGAGGCCGAGACGAGACTGGCCCAAATCTCGTCTCGTGTGCAGCACTAATACAGATTGAGAAAAGTGGGTTCTCCTGGTAAACGGCTTTTCCCCTGGTAAATTCCTTGCCTGCAGCGTGATCGACGAGAGGAGACCTGGGTGAACGTGGAAGCCAAACTATCAGAGATGGTTTTGGACCACATCCCATCAGGCAACAGCCCCTACTATGACTTCTCGCAGGGAATCCGAGGCTGCAGGATGATCAGATGATAATACCAGGCCTCAAAGAACTTCCTAGGTGAATGCGTCACTAAGATCAGTGACGCATGCGAAGGGAAGAGCTCTAAGCTCATCCCAGCTTAGGATATCACAAAGAGGCCCAGGGCCCGCATTTGATTGCCGAAGGTAAAGCTTGACACCCGGATGCTTATCCAGTGGCTCCAGGCTCATAATCCTGCGGTTGCAATGGATGTGACTGGGAGGTGATCGAAGCAGAGGAGCTGTAGAAGAAGAGCACTTCATTCTCTCTGCTTATCAACGAGGAATTCCTCGAGATATTTGGAGAGGAATGAAAGCGTTACCTTAGCCTTACCTAAATATTTTAAAAACTCCAGCACCTGAACGAACTGGTGGAGGGATTGAAGTTTGAGGAGAATAGCGCCCAGAGAACATCTGATTGATATCGTGCAGTGTGCAGATCAACCTCAAACACTCCAAGATTGCCACAGAAATCCTTCGGATCTTCCTAAAGGACGAAAATCTGGATATCGCCTTACTACAAGGACGGAACATAAAACGGCTTTGGAACAGGCAGTACAAGACCTTCTACTACCACTCGGATCAAAGTAAACCAAGATCTTGTATTGTGTTTAAAATGGACGTTAAAGCTTTCTTCTGCCCAAACTTCAGTTCATCGGACGGACGCACGGATTGGAGTTCGGAAGATGGAAGGGAAGGGCCTTTATTTATTCTCATCCTACATAGCTCATTACCAGCCTGTACCTTTGGATGATTTCAGGCAGATGATAACAGGTCTCAAATCAAATAGAGCCACCCTACGGGGCCAACGCTAGACATAGGATTCTGGGAAGCACCGAGATTAATGAGCGGGGAGTTACTATATGATTTTACCATGACTTAGTAGTGTCTAATATGTCCAAGATCCCATGCTTCATATTTCCTATTACGGAGAATTTCCATAGTTGAGAATAAGCCTTGGACGTCACGTTGTCTGCAGATACTGCAATATTCAAAGTAGAAAATTGCAGAGTATCAGATCGAATGTTTTTCTCGGATAACCGCTGGATACGCTTCAGGGCCGAGTAAAAATAATTTAGTTTGTTTAATCTTTTGAAAAGCATATACGCGCCCGCAACTAGTACGCATAGCGAGCAAATGCGCCTACTTCACTAGTATGCACATTCCCGCTACAGGCATGAAAAGCTAAAATTCGGTCGCATCGACATAGACCAACGCTAGTGTAATTTTACCAAACGGTCCCCCAACTAAGTACTGACCACTTCCAATGCTGCTTGATCTACGCAATCGAACGAGAATCGGTCCACTGAGTATTGCCGGGAGGGGTATTGCCAATCTCTTGAAAGCTAAAGATGGTCATGTGGATGTTCATAGCCGTGGTTCGTCCAATTCTCAAGTACCGTTCTCTGGTATGGTGGCCAGAATTAAGCAGGACTTACAATGTCGTGTAAAATCCAGAGGACAGCTACAACAAACTCCACACAGGAGGGCTTTAGACATCCGCCACAGTCAATCTAACAGCCATCCAATTCTAGTTAAACGAGGACGTTGCATCAAAACGCGGGACAAAGCGCTAATTGGAAACAGCCCTACACCTAACCTAACCTAACCTAACCCAACCTAACCTAACCTAACCTAACCTAACCTAACCCAACCTAACCTAACCTAACCTAACCCAACCTAACCTAACCTAACCTAACCTAACGTAACCTAACCTAACCCAACCTAACCTAACCTAACCTAACCTAACCCAACCTAACCTAACCTAACTATATATTGAGTTTCGTTCTTTTTGTTCTTTCATCTGAAGCAAATCCTGGCGGCGCGGCGGTGATCGTTTTCAAAGTCTTTAACCACCAAAAACTTTTGCAATTGCTTCTCCTACGAAATCCTCAAAATCTTTTAGAGGAGAAAAAGTCATTTCCGGTGTAGTGTAAATATGATTTTATTTCATCAAACAAAAAAACTTTCAAAATTTAATTTCACAAAATTTCTAGTGCGAAAGGATGCAACCTTCCCCCGGTAAATATCAAACAAAAAACTACAGTGCAAAGGGGGAAATTGGGGGCTGCTTGTTAACTCACTGGAAACTTCAAAGCAAACCCTCTTAGTACTTGCTTTCGACATTTAAGCTACTTGCTCCACTACTGAAGGGAAAGTTAACTTATTAACTGTCAAGTGCAGCAGTTTCTGGTAGTTTGAATCCACTTGACTCCTCCCGGAACTTTTCGTGCCCCAAACGCGATTTTAAAGTTTCCGCAAAAAGGAGTAACTTGAATTGTTGTTGTTGGACGACTTCTCTCTCCATCTCCATACACATCCGTACAGTCTGGGCCCAAAGGCTTAGGAGAGACTTCACTTTCCTCAGTTTATGCTCAACAGCCCCAATAAACTTTTATAGCAGAAAGTGAAAAAAAAAGTTTTTATTGCCGTAACCTTTTTTTTGCTACATATATACAACGGTGGAGTGTTTGGAGAGAGAAAGCTAAATCCTTAAGGGTTTCCGGGAAATGCACAATCGGATCAGGCTGGAAAGCCTGGGCTAACATAGATATGTCATTTAAAATAGGAAAAATAAACAGCGGAACTGTATTGAAACGTTCCGTTCGTTACCCAAGGATATATATATACAGATTCATCGGATATGTGATGATACATTAAATTCCCAGAAAAGAGATGAAAAAAACACCTCAGGACTGCGGAAAGTACTTCCTGAAAGAGTTTTTATATTCACATATATATGAGGCTTAGTACAACAGAGGATAAAACCGAAATTGTGCCGGTGCTTTTCCGCCTCAACATCATAGAAGAATACATATATACAATACACACATATATATGTATAAAGCATAAAGGGATATTCTTCTACTTTGGCAAGGACTCGTCGCTGTTTTAGATACATATCACGCTTCGTCGAGGGTTAAAGGATGGGCGGGTTGACATGGCAAATAAATTAAAATCGGCATAGCACGCGCTATCACCCTAACCAGATGAGGACCAAGCGAAGAGAGAGTGTCTCCTTTTACCATAAAAGGTGACGACAGGAAAAGGTGTCTAATTGGGAGGCTTAATCTGACCTAAATAAACGTCAAGGTAGACTATAAATCTTTATTAAATATGAACAATAAATGGGCACAACACCGGAGAGATTTGCACGTACAGCCGCAGCCTCTCGCACACGCATTATAGAATTAATGCTTGACGGTTTTTACGGGTACAATTAAATTTTTGGGTGTTTTATTTTCTTTGTTTTGTTTTTTTTTTGATTTTTAAATTTTTGTATGCATTTAAATTTAATCTTTTATTTTTCAAGTGGTTTTGTTTTTTCTTTTTTCATACTCGGTTAGTTGTTATTGGCCCAATAAAATGTAACTATTACTTACTTAGCTATTTTATTTTAAACCCCGGATCAGGTCCTGGTGACTCATCAACGCTCCCTCCATGCATTACTACTGCACTTGGCATCCTGTTCTAGGTTATATTATGTCATCTTTCCAATGGAGCTTTGGCCTACTTCGCTGTTCAATCACATAAAACCTACCGCAAAAACTTTCGGAGCAGCCCACCTTACCAGGCAGTATTATATTCTGTACGACATCTATATATCGGAATAGGTCTCTGATATCTTGAGATCTACGATAGAGTCTCCACAATAAACCTCCTCGCTCTTACATTATAATCTCTTAAGTTTCTTTAAATCTAACACTCAAACCAAAACATCAAAATTGCTGCTCCATGGACCATTATAGACGAAGACGTATGCATCCAGACGCAAAAGCTTTTTAGAAAACCAAGTGAAAAATAAGAAGGGAAATATTTTCCAGGTTTTGTATAGCTATGTGATGTGATGTGATGCATATTCTAAAGAAGGTATACTCTAAGCCTTCAATGAAAGTTATCACTAATGCAAAAATTAACGATGGGCAAATGGCGGGTGAATGGAAGTTTGGGAAGGCGTTGAGTTGGAGATATTAACGTTCAGTTCTGTGCTTTGGGGGGAATGGAAGTAAAAAACAAATTTTTTCACTTTTTAGAGCTTTTTTATTCGAAAAGTTTCAAAGCTTTTATTTTCACAAAGTATAACAAAGCTTCTCTAAAAGCTTTTATAACCTCTTTTTTATTACTTCAGCAGAAAGATTAATCTAAAGGTGCAACCTCAATGTACGCTTTGCTTGCTTGAATTTGGTGAGCTTTTCAGAGCTTTTCAGAATTTAAAGGGTGATTTTTTAAGCTTTTGGTTTTTAATTTTCAAAAAAACACAGAAAAATTGGAAAAAAAGGTATAAAATTTTTATTGGAGATTAAAAATCAACAATTGCCATTTACTTTTCAAAGATTATTTCATGTAAATGTTGGCCACGACTACGGTTCAAGTGGTCCATAGGCCATTCATACACGAGGGACCATGGTTCTACAACCAAAAGCTTTGCTGCAAGTTTTCTGAAAACACACGTAGCAACAGCGATGGAAGCAGCTTTTGTGTTCCTACGTGATATTTGTTCGTATTAGTGAGATGTCAAATTTATTATTAAAAACAAAACTGAGGGTTTTTCGCTGTTATGAAATAATTTATTTAAAAAAATTCACTCACTCACTTTGAATTCTCAATAATTTTACTGTTTGAAGGTTTTTTTTATCGCCCAAGCATTGATTTCTCATTGGTGTGAGTGCATGCTTTCGTGTACGCAGGCCAAAGGCAGGAGCACAAAAGCCTCCACTTGAGCACGAAACTCTCCACTTATTGCATCTCCGCACACCTCTATTGCCCGAAAAAAGCTTTTGCTCCGGAACCATGGTCCCTCGTGTATGAATGGCCATACGAGTAGTCCAATTTTGAGTGACTTTTTCGAGCATAGCCGCTGATATCTCACCAATAAAACGTGTGATGCTGTCTTCTAGTGCTTGGAATCGATGTTGGTTTTTCGGCATAAGCTATAGATTTGACGTATCCCACAAAAAGTAGTCCAATTGTGTCAAATTGCACGATCTAGGCGGGCAATGCACTGATCCAAAACGACTGATGAATTGCTCACCAAATTCATTTCGCAATAGGTCTATCGTTTCGCGTGCTGAGTGGCATGTTATACGATGTGGCAGATCGCCCGGCTTCGGTTCTTGAACGAGCTGTATTTTAAACGCCTTCAAACCAAGATCCATGTGTAAAATCTTTCCTATAGTGGAATAACACAATTCCAGCTGCTGCGAACGGCGACGATTGGACACATCCGGATCTTCACCAATCCTGGCGGCTACTGCAGCAATATTTTTTACTGTACGCACTGTACGCACACGGGTGGGTGACTTGATGTCCAATAACGTGAAATTGGTGCGAAATTTCGTCACTATGGCTTGAATAGACTGCTCAGTAGGGCTATTATGATGACCATAAAATGGTGGAAGTGCGCGAAACACATTTTTCACAGAGCACGAATTTTGATAATAAAATTCAATAATTTGTAAGCAGTGTTCGGGTGTAAGTTTTCCATGATAACTTTGACTTTGACAAATGCCACGAGTCTCGGGTGAGCTGTCAAAAACAGAGCGCTGATATATGTGAAAGCTCTGCCTTAGTGGTTTTGGCATTTGGTTTTACCTCATAACAAAGCATTGGTTTATTTTATATGCCAAAGGAAAGCAAAGCTTCGAAGCGAATATTGGGGTCGCACCTTAACTTTTTTTTGCGTTATTAGTAATTCGTTCAAAGTGGGTATCTAAAAGTATTCATTCCGCAATGTGTTTCTGAATTAATTTCTTATTTAGGTAAATTCAAGCCTTCGTTCAGACAAGTTGAAAAAAGCAAAAATAAAAAGCTCCGCACGTGTCCGATAGAGCTTTGGCGTCTGGATGCATAGTTACCCGTCTATAATGGACCTATATCTTATCAGTGTTCATATATATGTAGATCCGAGGATTAGAGGTTCAGCAAAAAGCACTATAACAACAACGACCAAACGATTCTGGTTCCGTATACTATAACCTGCCATTTAAGAAAATCGAAGTCTTAAGAACCCAGAGGTTAAACTGAGCTCCCATTTCATTTCCATTTCTCCCAAATAACGCCATAGCTATAATAGAAGAAATATGACCGCATTTTCATGCTCTAATCGATAACTGTCATTCCTTAACAACTTACTCGCACAATGGCATCCAAATTAAACCCTATTTTATAATGCAATCAAACCGACATTGTAAAATTACCACACAAACAAAAAAAAAATACCATGGCGCACAATTTTTCTCTGGTACATAAAACTTTTTTTTTTCTAAATGACTTTTCTTTCTTTAAAAACTTCATCGCACAAAATTGCCGCCGTGCATACTTTAAAAGTTATTCGCCATTTTCGAAATGAATTCTGACAACTAGAGGGACATAAAATAATTTTCTGCTCTTTAAGTGCAGTAAGTTATGGCGGAAGTCATATTAGCTCACGTAGAGATGGTCGTCCTCGGGTAAATTTTATCGCTGCACATGCCATCTCCCTCTCTCCTCTCCCTCCAGTCGCCGCTTCTCCCGTTACTTGTACACCAGATAACGAGTGTTGAACAGGAAGTTGGAGCAGTCATTACCAGGTTTTATGGGTATTGAATTAAATTTTGTATGGGTAAGGTGAATGTTGTTAGTCCTATACAGAAACTCCATCTAGAGGAGTCAAGCGGAAGTGAATGGCTTTTTAAATGTTCAAAATTCAATGGGGTACAAAATGTCGAGGAATCTTGTTTTTTTGTTGGTGTTGTTGTTGATGTTGAGGGAGAATGTGATGTTAAAGTTATAATGAAGGGGAATGTCCGTGGATGTTTGAGGATTCAGGCTAAAGATTGAAATTTTTTAGTGTTTCCTCTTTATAGGCACGAATGTGATGTTATTTTGGAGCTTAAGGAATTTTCATTGCAAATATCTTACTGACAGCATTAATTTTTGAAAGAGGTATTCAACACGTTATTAAGATTTTGATTATAATGTTATCTTTAATGCAGACAATCGGATACAGGGTGCTTGAGAAATCCAAAAACAAGAAAAGCTGTACAAAAGGAAAATGGCTGAAACCAAAAGTGCTATGAACCCAAATTTTAGAATGGGTTTGGGATTATGAGGAGTCGAAACGATGTTGAAGGAGATCCTTGGATGCTGGATGACATTTCTTCTACTCTGCGTGACTACACAATTAGTGTCAAGGCTACATAGATTGCATTCAAGGTAGAGCTCTGTTCACGTTGCTTTGGCTAGTAGTTGTCGACCAAACTACACGAATCTGGTTTCGATGGCACTGGGTATGGAGATGGTTTTGTCATCATTGTCTCGTGAAATTTTGATTTGACCATTACAGAGGGCACGAGATCAGCACCGCGAGATGTTCAAAAATGGCTTACAATGGAGGACCTATCAATCAATCCAAATAAGGTCCTCATGGTTACTCTTTCCAAAGGTTACAAATTGGACCTAGATCCTATTTGTATCCAGGGTACAACAGTTAAGTACTCTGACTCGGTCAAATATCTGGGAGTAAGAGACTTAACTGGAACGATCAACTAGGCTACGCTGGACAGTAAAGCCACTAGGGCTATATGGGCCTGAAAAAGTTTTTTGGGCAAGATACGGAGTCTTACACCACCAATGATGTAATGGCTGTCCCAGTATAGTGTGGTGACCCAAGACCAAACAGGTCACGGCGATAATCAAGTGCAGCAGACTACAACGGCTCGCTTGCCTCTCCATTTATGAAGCTATGCGGGCCTGACACATAGTTGCGGCGGAGGCCGGAATGGGTCAAAGATAGTGGTGTCGCAGGATCCAAATCCAAGGTCTCGATTGCAGTAGGTACATACATAGAATAAAACCCTTTGAGACCTGCGTTAGACTCAACCTTAAGAAAGGTTCGAAAAGTGCCAAAATTATATTTTTTATGTGAAACATCTAATTTCACGCCTTGAGGGTAAGACCGACTCGTATGCCGTGACGCCAAATTGTATGACGCCTTGACGGCATGTCGTAATATTTGTTTTGAGTTAAGTTAAGTTGAGTTGAGTAGCTTAATTGGTTTAAGAGTTACGTTAAGGGTTGAGTTTAGTTGAGTTACGAGATTAGTTGAGTTGGGTTGAATTAAGTTGAGTTAAGAGATTGATTAAACATTCAGTTAAAAGTTGAGTTGAATTCTGCTAAATTGATTTTTAAGAGTTGGGTTAAGACTGGAGTTAAGGGTTTAGCTTAGTTAAGCTGAGTTAAATTGAGTTGAATTGAAATAAGAAGTGAGGTGAGTTAAGAATTGAGTTCAAAGTTGACTGGAGTTAAGATTTGATTAACTTAAGAAATCAATTTAGAGTATAGAGTTGAATTTAATTTGAGTTAAGAATTAAGAGTACAGTGAAGAGTTAAGTTCTGAGTTTAGAGTTTACATGTTAAGATTTTAGATTTTGATGCGAAACCTCTATTGGCGCGCCTTGGGAGTAAAACGGACTCATATGCAATTACGCAAACGGCATGGCGCCATGACGGCAAGTTAAATTAAGTTGAGTTAACTTGAGTTGAGTAACGAGATGGCTTAAGAATGAGTTAAGATTTGAGCTGAGTTTTGACAAATTGAGTTTAGTTAACTTGGTTGGAATTTATTTGAATGGCGTTGAGTTAAATTGAGTTAAGAGAGAGTTTAGAAATACACTTAAGAATTGAGTTCGAAAAGTTTAGTAGAGCTGAGGTGAGTTAAGTTCAATAGTTTCACATTTGCCGGGCGCCCCGTGGCGGCCATATATTTTTTGTTGGAGAGTCAAGCTGCCATCAAGACACTCCCATCGTCGAAACTTTCCTGCAAAATGGTTTTAGGGTGCTTGGACCTACTCCAGCGCCTGGCCAGGAAAAATATAGTCTTGCTCTGCTAAGTATCGGACCCTGGGGTATCGAAGGCAATGAGGCTGCGGACAAGCTTGCGAGGAAGGGGTTTGAGACGCTGGTCCATGACCCAGAACAGTTTTGTAGATCTCATGGTTTCCCTTTAAGTAGCTGATAGAGGACTGGGTTAAGGGACTGAACCTAGCCTATTGGGAATCGGTCGCATGTTTTATAGTCTAACCTCCCATCGCAAAAAAGCTACCCCATTGAACACCTCAAAATATTAAAGTAAGAATAGCTGAAAACATGTAAAAAACATGTTACGCCCGTCAGACTAGTAAAAATTTGTTAATTGTTATTTTTTATGAATTTTTGAATTTAGCTAAAAAAATGATTTGTTTTTCCAAAACACCTGCTTGAAATTTATACAATTTGTAGTAAATAATGAACCATTTTTGAAAAAATTTGTCTGGCTGACAATTTTTGTTAATTAACTTCTGACAGACTTTATGTTAAAAATTTTTTTTTTTATAAAAATGCACTACATAACACCGCCTTGATTTTCTTTTTAAAATAAAGTTTTAGATCTCTTCTATCTATTACAACTTGTCTGGCTGACAATTTTTGTTAATAAATTTGTCAGCCTGAATTTTGAATGCCCAGCATCAATGCATAGTAAAAAAAACAATTTTTTGATGAAAAACGTATTTGAGTTAATTAGTCCAGTCAAATTAGTCGAAAAAAGAGGATGAAATTGAAATATCTTTCCAACGAGGTATTGGTCGAAACTCCATGTCGTTTCATGTCCGCGACGTTTATCAGAGAAGATGGACCTTCTTACCTTCCATCAGTGCGGCACGTTCACAATAAGCCTACCTTGGCTGCGATGTTCACCAAATTGGTTCAAGGTTCCAGAATTGAAACCTAAAAAGGTGATGTTGTCTGTATGGTAGGGCTGAAAGGGAATCGTCGACTTTGTAATTCCAGTGAGTCAGCCGATTGATTCTCAATCCTTCTGTGGACAACTAGAGAGTTCACGCTAGACAATTGAACAAAAACGTGCCGAATTCAATAATAAGAAAGGTGTTTGTAACGAAACAGAACGCCGCCGTGTAAACATAAAACGAAGCAGTACGCCACCGCTGTAAAACAGCGATACTAAACAGAATAGCAACTCGCAGCAAGCCAACCAGAACGCCACAGATATAAAAGGCCGGTGTCTTCCTGCTAAGGTCAGTTGAAATCAGACAGTGGAAGCGTTGATTCCTAAACCTGATGACTGAACAGAGCTATAGGAGAGTTGATCCAATGGTACACAGACAAACCGACAAAACAACAAGCCACGGAGAGTTGAACTGGTGGCAAATTGACAGACCGAGACAGGCGCGGATCTAGAATTTTGTTTTGGGGGGGTCACGGAATTAAAAGTGGCAGAAAAAATTTCTACTCCTAAAAAACAAAATTAACAAAACGAACAAAACTAAACAATTTTCTGGTGGATTAAAGGGTCTTTTCGGTTACAAATTTTCAAAAAATCGAAAAAAAAATTTACGGATTTTACTAATAGTGGAGTCAGATAAGCATCAAATTTTAGTGAAAAGGGAATTGTTTCCACTCTCAAATATGTTAGTTACATCGAATACTATACGAAATGGACTTTTTCTCTTGCAACCGCTACGTAAATTATGGGCCGTTTTGTGAAAAATCTACCATTTTAGTCGTTCTTTCTAAATATAGATGAGAATTTATCGGTATGTGTAGGTCCAAAGAAAGCGACAAAAATTGAGGCTGTTCTTTATGACATTACCTATCAGCTGTTATAAAATCAAATTTTCATCTGCACACATAACCTCAAAGAAAATTGAAAACTGAAGAAACTGCTAAATTTTGGTTTTTTGGTTACAACTTTGGATGTTTTAAGTAAAAATTGATGAAATTTTCAGAAATTTTACTTTATAATGTGGACAATAACTCGTAATAATTTTAAGTCAAAATATCGACCACAAGTCTCAAAAATTAACCTCAAATCTGAAAATTGATTGGCCAATAACTTTTGTGCATTGCATCGTATGAGATTCCTTTTTAATTTAAGTGTGAGCTTTTTATGCACTTTATGATGGTGAACAAGAAAAAATGTTTAAACTTGAAAAAAGTGGAAAAAATCGAATCGAAAATCATGAATTTTTGTATTTTTTCGTCAAATTTCTTCAAAACTTCCACTTTTTTAAGTTTTGAAGAAATTTGACAAATCAAACGAAATTTAGTTTTATCAAAAAAAAGTGGAATTTTTAAAGAAAATTGACGAAAAATTACACGGTACATTTTTAGCAGATTCACCGTGTCTAGAAACACCGTATTTTTGCCCTTGCAGCACGGTAACGCTCGATTTACATATGGAGACACTGCACCCGACTCCCCCTAATCTATCCTATCTCTCTCTCTATCCTTCGAGCTAAGCTTACTACTCGACATTGCACTATGACGTGTGCGACATGACATGACGGACTAGTAGTGCAAAGGGCCTGATCATGGTTGGCGCTTGAAGTGAGAAATGGCGCAGCGACTGTAAAACGGAATCATAGTTTTCGAAAAAACTGACATTTGTCGGGAAAAACGCCTTCAGGCGTATCACAGTTGGCGTTTGAAGAGACAAAGCTGCGTTTTTCACGACTCACAGTGGGGCCAAATCCAAAAAAGCTGGCCAAAAGTCGAAAAAAAATGTTTTAGCTTGACTTTTTTCTATATTGGGTTGGCTACAGTAATACCCTAAGTGTCAGAAAATACATACAGAAGAATCGTAAACCTATTATCTGCTCTGAAATTTCAGTTGCAATACACCTCTGCTTAAGGTGCATTTCTTTGTTCGTTTAATTGAAAAAAAGGTATATTGCAAAAAAAGGCGTGGAAGTCTGAAAACATTACCGATTGAGATCAGACAAAATGGAATCAACTCCTGGAGGTGAGTGCAATACAACCATGGTTATCAAAGATAAATTTCATGAATGAATTATTGTTAAAAAATCATGGATTGTTCTTGATTTTTAAAAATTAAATAACAAAAAAAGAGGGTTTATAATAAAAAAGTTATGGTGTTCTGTCGTGTTCGATGATTTAACGCATATCAGGTGTTAGGTAAACATGTAAGCTGCCCATAGCTGCCCCTAGCCTTTTTTTACTAATTTTTTTAAATAAAATTGGTTTGATCGTTATAAGAGACCAGAACCCAATGAAATAAAAACAACGTATTTTGTCAATTCGTTTGCTTATATTGAACTGTGAAGGCACGTATACTTTAGCTAGCTCTATATACGCATACATTGAAGATCAATATATGTATAGATATGTGTGTATGTACTGACATATTTTGTATTGAAAAAATTTATATTTCTAGAAAGTCGAATCCTAACGACTGACTTAACTTTTTTTGTGAGAATTGAATTTGTTCGTATTTTATGTACATACATTATTTCGATGATTTTTATGCCGGATCCACACGTTTGTCAAGGCTTAGCAAGCATTCGCAAATTCAAACGTGTTGAGAAGGCGTTTGGCTTGGCTTGTGTAAGCTTGGCGACACTTGTGGCCGATCCGGTCGAGTGTGGATGCTCCCCAAACCAAAGCAAACGTTTTCAATTTGCGAATGCTTGCAAAGGAAGTTTGTGGCAAGCGTTTGTGATGCGTCCACACGTTTGTTTTAAGCAAGCGTTTTTAATTTTCGAACGCTTGCCAAGCCTTGACAAACGTGTGGATCCGGCATTAGAGGTTTAACGTATCTTATACTTTCTTCAACTGGTTCATTTAAATTTGTATTATTCCCATGACAGTTTTTTTTTGTATCTGTGGCCATTTTCTTCATTTAGAAAGAAATCTAGATATTATCATTAAATCTTTACATCATTTTTTTAATTTACGTTTCAAATAATATTAATAACATTTTAGATACAAAACAATGACAACATTATAAGGAAATCATATTTTAGTCCTTTTTGAAGCCTTCCAAACTTCTCATGTAGCCATATTAACTCCGCAATTTTTAAATTGAAATTCTGATAACCAATCGTAATCAGCGGCCAAGATTTTGACTTTTTGGGGAGGTAATGTTCACCATGATGAAACCGCCATTTTGAAAATCTCAATTCCGATATTGGATTCGTAATCAGCGACCCGAAATACCCCCATTAATATGTTTGGGTATTATTTACTAAAGTTTTCGACTTCTTGGGGAGGTTATGTCCACCATATTGAGTCCGCCATTTTTAAAATGTCAATTCTGATAACGGATTCGTAGTCAGCGACCCCGAAAACCCCCAAGTAAAGAATTTGAAATAATTTAGAACACTTTTCGACTTTTGGCCAGTTTTTGGGGTTTGGCCCCACTGTGCGAATCAAATGACTAGATTGAATAAATTTTTTTAAATAGATTGAATAAATGATGTAATTTTATAAATTTTTTAATTATTAGAAATGTCTAAAAACTTTCAAGCGACAACAATGATAAGGTTTTGTCGAAAACGGTCATGTCGCTGCATTCGCCAATTATGGTACGAAAAATGAGAACGATAAACGGCGCTGTCATTTTTTCAACTCGCCAACCATGATAACGCCAAAAGGGTGACACCTGAGCTTACACTATCAGATAAAAAAAGGGTCGTTTTTTTAATTTGCAAAAAAGTTCGGTCGGTTTTGGTCGTTTGGTTATTTTTTGTTTTTGTTTTTTTAGTTGGGTCAATTTTGTTTTTTAAACAGCGAGTACTTTGGGGGGGGGGTCATGACCCCCGTGACCCCCCTTAAATCCGCGCCTGGACCGAGAACGGAGAAGCCAGTAAGAGTTGGTCCGGCGGGACCCCGACAAATATAGACAAGAGTTTTGAGACATCCGCCGTATAGCACCCTCTGACTATCACTTGCTCCGATCTCTTCAAAACACCCTCAATGGAATGAAGCTGACGTCAAAAGAAGCCTGTGGAAACTACTTGATTCAGGTTTTGAACCAGAACCCACACAAGCTCTTCACCTATGGAATCATGACTCTACCCGAAAAATTGTCGATAATAATGGAGAATATTTAGTTGAAATAAATTCATAACTTTTTCCCCAGATCTAATATTAAAATTCATCATTTTTTCTATACCTTTCAAAAGTAACATTTCATAAGCAAATGTAACCTAACCTAACCCTAGACCCTATTAGTGCAGTAAAAAAAGGCCAAAAAAATGAAAAGATAGGTATAGTTTTGTAACAGCAAAATTATGATTTAATCCTGTTTGGGATATCACCAGGAGTATATTGGTAAGTTTTGGACCACGAAAAACTTGTGCTACTTTTGTTATAAACAATTAAAGTTTTTTTACCACGTTTTTAGAGCTTAAAATGTGAATTACTCCGGTTCTATAAGTCGGATCGGGGCAAAATAAATACCAGTCTCTTCGTAATAAAATTTCCAATAAATCCTCGTTGGTTTCAAGTTTCTGAAGTACATACATAACCTACAAAACTGAAAAAACAAGAAAAATACAGTATTTTTTTCAATTTAATGCCCAAGACAGTCAACTGCACCAATTTGCATCAAACTTTCAAAAAATATACTTTTTGATGTTACAAAAAGACTCTGAAAAATTGGTGCCAAAATACTGAACCCGTTGGCCAAAATTGCTATTGTTATCTAAAATTTGAAATGCCCGCCATTTTATGCCATTAAGTTCAAAATGAAAATTTCTTTTTTCAAAATGTAGCTCTCCATGCCACCTTTCGAATGCAATTAAAAAAAAAATTTTTAATGTAATTTTGGTTACTTTTTTTTCATTTGTTTATAACTCAAATATTAACAATTGCATTTTTCGGCCATTTTGAAAAAAAATTTAAATTTTTTTATCAGATCTGGTAGAGCATTTTGGGACCTTTAGTTTAAAAAAAACAAGGTTCATTTTGGTTAACATGAACTTGAGATATTTAATTTTTTGCATTGGCATTTTTTGGAATTTTTTGCATTGCGAAATATTATAATCACGTGTTGTTGCACTCGGCTTCGCATAGTGAAGCATTTTTCACAGATTATTTTGCTTGTAAATAAGTTATAATGCTTGTAAAAAATGTAAATAAAACTTAAATTTTTTTCGAATTGATCACATGAAATTAATAGGTTTTAAAATGATGCGGTCCAAATTGTAGCTCAAAATATGGATTTGTTAATTAACAATTGGCCAAAACGCAAAAAGTTAAATATCTCGGGTTTACGTTAACAAAAATAACCTTTCGTTTTTCTAAATTAAAGGTCCCAAGATTTTCTACCAGATCTGATAAAAAATTTTAATTTTTTTTTCAAAATGGCAGAAAAAATGCAATTGTTATTAATTGAGTTATAAACAAATAAAAAAACAGTTACCAAAATTACATTAAAAAAATTTTTTTTTAATTGCATTCGAAAGATGGCATGGAGAGCTACATTTTGAAAAAAGAAATTTTCATTTTGGACTTAATGGCATAAAATGACGGGCATTTAAAATTTTAGATAACAATAGCAATTTTGGCCAACGGGTTCAGTATTTTGACACCAATTTTTCAGAGTCTTTTTGTAACATCAAAAAGTATATTTTTTGAAAGTTTGATGCAAATTGGTGCAGTTGACTGTCTTGGGCATTAAATTGAAAAAAATACTGTATTTTTCTTGTTTTTTCAGTTTTGTAGGTTATGTATGTACTTCAGAAACTTGAAACCAACGAGGATTTATTGGAAATTTTATTACGAAGAGACTGGTATTTATTTTGCCCCGATCCGACTTATAGAACCGGAGTAATTCACATTTTAAGCTCGAAAAACGTGGTAAAAAAACTTTAATTGTTTATAACAAAAGTAGCACAAGTTTTTCGAGGTCCAAAACTTACCAATATACTCCTGGTGATATCCCAAACAGGATTAAATCATAATTTTGCTGTTACCAGACTGTGCAAATAAAAATGCTTTTTTTACTGCACTATATATAAAATCCTTATGAGACCGCAGAATTGATTCATAATTTATACTCATTGTAAACTACTACAACGGGATAAACCAGACCCAGCAACGTACAAAGCCCTTTCCTCCTAGAAAAAGAATTGCAAATTATATCCTGAAGGGAATTTCCATTACGATGAAATGCTAGAGAAAAGGACTGTATACTCTATCAGGACATGAGCGGGCGGTGGGGGGCGCAGGTGGTTGGTTCAGAGTCAACGGAGTGAAAATGGAGAAGTAGTGAAAATGCAGACAATTGCTGTGCAACAGTAATTTTGATTTGTCAATACCATAAAAAAGAAACGTACAATCTCCACTTCCCAGAGGTCGATAAAGCGCACTGTAACTGGTACAAGATGAAGCTGCCTAGCACCTGAGAGCCAGATTTCTCGAGGTATTATGAAAGTATATATTGTTCTATATCCGGTGCTGGAGCTTCCGTACCTAGCAGGGCCTAAAACTGGAATTTATCTACTCCTGCAGTGATATTATGGTGAACTTAAATTACGTTTATTTTTAAAAGAGCTTTTTTTCTTGGTTAGAGCTTTCAGGAATTCTCTTTGAAAAAAACGATGTGTTTACAGTGGTATTTTTAAAAAGAGAGATTTTAGTGAGAGAGTGATTAAGAGTTTGAGTTAAGCGATTTTTGACAGCTCAAAGAGAATAACACGAATTTGATGATGCTGCTTTGCCACTGGGTTATTGTTTTTATCCAAATAGGGTTTTTAAAAATTCAACACAAAAAAAGGTTGCCGATTGTACTATGCTCGGATGCCAGACTGATGAATTTTTAAAACAGAACCCACACTTCTTAAATTGTACCAATATTCTTCTACAAAACAAGATTTTCTTCTTACGCTAAAATCTGCAAAATATTCATTCAGTAACGTTCTTGAGTAACTCCGACGATTTGGAATCTGCCGTTGTTCCAACTTCCTTAAATTTTTGGGGATTTAAAATAAAATCGATTGTTTGATTCGGTTTTTAGTGATTGTAGAAAGTGGATTTTAAAAATTCAATCATTTATCCTTTTCATTTAATCTGCATACATACATAATGTAGATTTCCTTTGACGACTACATTTTTATTTCGTTATGATTTATCCCATGACGAATAAAATACGGAGCTTTGGACTACTTTTAATGGCAATTTTTCAATGAAGAAAGATGAGTAGAAGTAAACTTCCCTTTACACGATGGTAGTTTAATTTTAGGTGATTTTGCTGCAGACTTTGTAAAGTACTTTTTTTATGTGGAAGATTAGAGCTTAGGGAAAACCCTTTGTACTGTCGACAATCTAAATGGAAATAGAGTGCCAATTGAGCTTGGTATAGTTCATCTCAGTAATACCATCGCTTTTTCGTCACTGTTAACCGTTTAGAGTCAGGTCAGAGTTTGACATATCGACTGATTGGTTCACAGGCCGAAATCACCAATACCCATCATTTGCAATTTAGCTTATTCTGTTCCAGAGACAAATTCGTTAAAAGTTTTAAGACTGGAATACAGGAAAAGGACAAATTTAGTTGTGCTACTTCTCTGGATTTCTGAAGGATTTACACCTTTCCCATAAAAAAATCCAGCTAGCCCCAACCTAATCTTTGGACTACGCATTGGAATAGGGTAATGGAATTTTAAATTTCAACAGTAGTTTAAGTGGCAACCAAAAGCCTTAACTCATAGGCCATAGAAACCTTCAACTAAAATGACCTGAAATGTTTCGAAGGCATTGATTTCA
The DNA here is from genome assembly GCA_963855945.1 of Thereva nobilitata. NCBI lineage: Eukaryota > Metazoa > Arthropoda > Insecta > Diptera > Therevidae > Thereva > Thereva nobilitata. The sequence goes on from OY979698.1 coordinate 17,428,913, forward strand.
AGAGAGACACTAACAAAACAACTTAAGCCTCCCAGTACGAGTACCAGTAGAGGATATCCACTGAGACGTTCCTTCACTATTTTGTCGCAAAACTGGAAAGTGCTTGCTGAGTGAATGCGTTGCTTCCTCGATATCGATATAGCCTTCGAGAATTAGAGGAAGGAATTTACAAAAACGAGTTATAGGCAACACTTGCCGTGACTAGATCGACTCTATGTGGAGAACTTTCAAAATAACGGTTTTTTTCTTAGAGGAGTGTCTGGACGGCACTTTACTTTAGCAAAACGATGCTGGCAGATAGGAGTTATTTCTCCGCTCTTGTGATCTCCTGATGTAGATTAACTTGTAGAGTTGCTCGGTGTCGAAAACTTTAGGGTCAAAGCTCCCAGTTTTTTTCCGAGGGAGTGATGAGAATCTTACATCGGTCTAGCACCAGGGAATCTGTGCGACCGCCTGTCTAAAGCTTCCATGCCTACAACAGGAGAGACCGTTAGGGGGCGTCAGGTAAGCTACACTTCAGCAACTGCTTTCAACACAGCCCCGTCCTTCGCAAAACCTCAGGCATTTAAAGAGGACATTCTCCGCGTCCCCTTGATTGTCCGAGCATTCCGGGCAGAACGGTGAATCGTCCAACCTCAAGCGGTGAAGGTATTCCCTATAACCTCCATGCCCACTCAGGGTCTGCGTGAGGTAGTAACTCACTTCCCCATATTTGGTATGAGTCTATAGGAAAATCGGCCCTTAGTAGACTCATCCCACCACCTCTGCCATGTTGCGATGGACTGGCTGCGCGCCAGGTTCCGTCGCACTTTCTTGGACTCCCCTCTTGTATATTTCCGGTCGTCCAACCTCTTCCCCATCATTCCTGCTATCATGCATGGTGCTTCGTCGGACGTATTACGGTATGCACAGCATGCCCGAAGGGCACTTAACCGATACGTAGATTGTATTTTCTTCCTATTCGCCGTTCTGTCCAATGCTGCCGCCCACACTGGCTCTCCATACAATAGGACCGAGCTAACCACTCTTGTGATGAGGAGGCGTTGGCTTAGCATCCTTGCGAGTGCTGCCTTGATTACGGAAGCTTTTTCCGTTGCGTCCGCCGAGTGCTCCCCTAAATAGAGCCTTCGGTCAATCATCACTCCCAAATACCAAAGTGCGGGCTGGGAACGGACGGCCTATTCACATACATTCAGCGCTATGGTCTCCACCTTTTTCCGTTTGCTGATTAGCACTACTTCCGTTTTGTGCTTAGCTAGCATTAGATCAGCGTTCTGAAGCCAGGTTTTTATCTCCCATATCGCTTCGTTCGCGAATATCTCGATTTCATCGGCGAACCCAATAGCGACGGCTTCTCGCGGGAGGCGAAACGCCCGTACTTCATCATACTTGATGATGCGCTGGAGAGGACCTAGGGCGGAGCCTTGGGGACTCCGCAAGTTGTCCTGTACTCCCTTACTTCCTCGTCTGACTCGAAGTCCTACCTACAAGGAATTCTATCACAATGCCCACTAGATACTTCGGTGTAACAAGCTTAATCAACGCCTCGACGATCTTGCTCGCGTTGTTGAAAGCATTTTTCACGTCAAGGGTTATCAATGCGCAACTCTTATTCACATCCATTGCTACCCTTGCAAGGCTATGCACCATTTCCGACAAACCGCCTTCGCCCTCGGCGCTTGGGAGTAGTCTGTTGTATATCACCCTTTCGAAAAGCTTGCCCATAGTGTTGCGAAGACATATCTGTTGGCCGACGGACCCCCCGGAGGCTTACCTGGCTTCGGGATGAGCACAAGCTTTCGGCGCTTCTATTGCTCAGAGAACACTTCTTCCCTCAGGCACGCTGTGAATACTTTGGCGAACTCACCTGGTACCACATTGGCAAAGCTTCCAGTTTATTGGCGCGTCAATTTTGGATGCCTAGCTACTACCTTTCAAGCAAAGGTGTACCCTATATTGGCCAATTTATTCTTCCACCAGCAGCCAGAGATATTATCTGTATGTCCTACATTCGCCCCTGCCTTGAGTACAACTCATTTATCTAGGCTGGTGCCTCGAAAACCGCTGCTAGAAGTTCGTTTATAAATAGAAAAATTTGGCTGTGGTACTATCCCCCACAACCAGTTTTCCCGCACTCGTACAACATCCAAGGCCTCAAACCTACCCTACACATTTTACTAGACAAGTCGTTCTTATTTAATTATACCGTCGTTATACAGGTTTTTATGCATTTTACTTTTTACAAAATTCTGGTGAAGTGATTTGTTATGCATACCATATTGCCAGCGCATTTTGAATTTTCTAATATTGACAAGAAATTCATTATTTAAACCTTAAACACCTCCAAATAGCGATTTTCGGTGAAATCGAATCGTAATTGCCAAAATCGTACCGCCATATTGGCGCCGCCATTTTGAATTTTTAAATTTTGACCACAGATTCGCCATTTGTGACCTTGAAAACCCCCGATACTGATTTTCAGAGGATTCAGAACACATTTGCAAAATTTATCCGCCATATTGGCGCTGCCATTTTTAATTTTCAAATTTTAAGCACAGAATCGTCATTTGTGGCCCTAAAAACCCCCGACACCGATTTTCAATGGATTCAGAACGCATTTGCCAAAATAATCCGACATATTGGCGCCGCCATTTTGAATTTTAAAATTTTGACGACAGATTCGTCATTCGCGCTCATAAAAATCTCTCGATACCGATTTCCAATATAATCGGAACACAATTGCAAAATTCGTCCGCCATCTTGAAACCGCCATTTTGATTTTTTTTACAAAGTTGTCAGATTGCAACTCAATGTGTGTGCAAAGTTTCATACAAATCGGTTTAGTAGAAGTAGTTAAAAAAGTTGTCGAAAGATTTGAACCAAAGAACAAGAGGTCAAGCTAAATTAAACCATTAAAAAATACATACACATACATAGATTCATAGCAGTTGTTGTCAAGGTTCAAAAAAACGTAGGTTAAAATCGATTTCAACTATTACCCAATGAGTAAACCACAAAAATACTCAGTACGACACTTAGTCGACATGAACTAAAATGAGCAAACACAAGCTGAACATTAAAAGTTGTTGTACGAAAACTTCTTCTATGCCAATTTATTCTAATCACGATAGCATGACTTTCACGTGCGTTCACTATCAGTGGAAATGTGGAAACGAGAGCACACACACCAAACAAAATAAAAAGAGTTGTTGGCTAAAAGGTAGCAATAAATTAAAACAACTTTCTACCATTATGTCTCCCGCCTCGTTAAAATTAAGAGAAATGTCGAAACAGTGTAAAATCTACAAAATTTACATTCACCTCAAGCTTCCTTCCAAGCAGCCAGTGCCAAACAAAAACATTGAAAATCTTTAGGATTCACCTGTACCAAAAGCATAGAGCCAAAAATAGGAAAAACGCTGATCTGTTAGATGCCATGGTGCCATGGTTGTTTCTCATATACTCTTCTACTATATAAACTTAGTCTGGGTGCCAGAAGTCGTAAAGATTAAAGTTCAAAGATCCGCACAAGGACAGAATTTCAGATTCCGTAGGCAAATCCAAATCGTCCTTCTACGGGGCAAGGAACACGCAACGTAGCCAAGTCTCGCGCAAGGATAACTCCTTGAATTTCAATAGTTGCGAATGTTGTTGGCGAAATTGTTGAAAAACCTGTTTCTATGCTGGAACACGTTCATTCCATTAATGTCCTTAACACTTTTCTCGTTCCTTTATAGTTCAGTGCTATTTTCTGTTCTTTTTACTAAAGGCACCAAGCAAAGGAGGAGCGAATTTGGCCTACTTAGTGCCGAATTAAAGACGCCTTTTTTAGTGTCGATTTAATGTCGCACGCAGAGAACAGGTATGACCTCGTGACATTGCTTTTAATTACTTGTGGTTACTTTTCTTGGCAGTAATCTCGTGCTGTGAAGCCAGAGAGAAGTGCAAACATCAAAGAAAAAAAAGTTTTGTTATCACATAGAAGACGGGTTTTTGTTGGGGACACCTTCTCTCAGGTACTGTGGATTCTGTCATTAAAAGCGCGTTATCGGGAACTAAGCCAGGTATTCCAGTTGCTCCATGCCTGGCTCTGTGTGGTTCGATTAGATAATGGCTGTTGCTGTTATGTGGTGCTAACGATGGCCATTAGGGGAGTCACAAATGTGCATAAAACTTTTATGCTTCATAGTAAAAAATTGGAACTTTGGGGAAAGTGCAGTGCATTGTACGCAGCTGGAAGGAGTTTTTTTGTGCAAGGAGATGCTATCTGGAAAAGGAGTCTTTGGAGCTGGATTATGGGAACTGAAAACGGTGATCAATATGAAATCTATTATAAAACCGAAAATGCTGACAAAGTACTCTATTTGATGATGTTAGAGTGGCTTTAATTCACTGTTTGTCTACAAAATAATTAACTAATGGACATGAAGTATAAAACATATGGCTACTAATCGACATTGTATTCAGTAGATTTACTTTAGACGAATAGAAAAAAATTCATTTCCCGAACAAAATTTCGGCCCAGATAGGTGACCACAAAACACGCCTGATTCTATTCTTACTGCTTCGACACTGTTTTTCTTTTAATAAGTACCGAGGATGCCTCTTGAACCAATTGGACTTTTGACAGCCACCATACCATCCATGTGTACAGGGGCGGCGCTTTCATAGGTGCAAATGGTGCACTTGCACCGGGCGCAATTTCAGAAACTCATTAAAAAATATTTCCCGTGACTTCATTTTCATCTATTAAAGGAACTGTGTCTTTTTCCATTTTCCTTCACTGCGATTAAAAAATGAAGAGCTGATGGGGCGCAATATGGCATACTGCACCGGGCGCAAAAGACTCAAGCGCCGCACAGTGGGCCAACTCGCTTCAAAACCTGGACATTAGGAAAAAAAGGTGCGCGTTCGGACTTTAGTTCCATGAAATCGTGTGTAGATGGCGACTAGTATGCACAACGCTGCAGTGGCATTCCATTAACGAATCTCTGTGATACGTGTCGTGACAGTTGCCGGAAAGCACACGCTCGAAAAAACGGCGCGTTTTTAATCATTTATATCCCGTAATTTTTAATGAGTGACAGTGATCCGACTCAGTTCACACAGATTTTACGTGTAAATATTCCCGGGAAAAACGATGCACGACGTGTTCCATCGGCTTCTGGCATCTTCGGATCCACTAATATCGAGCTTCCAGCAGATGGCAATCGCAGAAGAAAAAAACAGATTCCACCGAAGGTGAAAGATGTGCTCGTTGACCCATCTCGCAGCGGACAACCCGATAGCGACCCTTATGACAGCGAAATAGGTGTAAGCGCCGAATGGGATTAGGAATTTAATTAACCCTTGTAAATAATCTCAATAAAACGTCCTTATACGGCAATTCCGACCTCTAATTCATAATCAGTGACCTTAAAATACCTTAAATCTTTAAGTTTTACACGAATTCGCTCAATGTATATTTTATCCGCCATATTGGATCCGCCATTTTGAATTTTACAATTCCGACCTCTAATTCGAAATCTTATTCTTCTTCTTCTTGAATGGCGCTACAGTCCTTGCAGGACTCGGGCCTCTCGAAGTCTCCTCTTCCAGTCGTCTCTACGTCTTGCTAGCTCTCTCCAATTTGTTAAACGAATTTTCCGTATATCTGCTAGCACGTCATCCATCCACCTATTTCTTGGTCGTCCTACTCTTCTTCTTCCTGATGGGCTTCCATTAAAAATCCTGGCTAGCGTTCTATCTTCTGAAGCTCGTACAACGTGTCCGAGCCATCGCAGTCTATTCAGTCTTATGTATGAAGCTATATTAATTTCGTCATACATTTCTTGAAGTTCTTCGTTTGTCCTAATGCGCCATTCGTTCTGGTTAAGCAGTAGCATAGAACTGGGCGGATTAATGTTGTAATGACTTTGCATTGTCTTGAAATTTCTTTGTTTTTTAGGACCGGGACTAGTGCGAAATAGGTTTTATTTGCGGATACGATGCGTCTATGGATGTCGTCCTTTATCTTATTTTCTGCAGTAAGCATTGTCCCTAAATAGATAAAATTTTCTACAATTTCCACACTACGATCGTCAAGGCAGATACTTCGCCCTAATCGTTGTCCTCGTTTTGATTCGATCATATACTTTGTTTTTGTGTCATTTACTCGTAGATTGAACTTTGCTGAATTTCTACAATTTTGGTAAAGGTTTCCTTTACATCTTGCGCTTTACGTCCAATTATGACAATGTCGAATTCGAAATCAGTGACCTCAAAATATAATATATCCAAAGTTTTACCCGAATCCGCTAAATTTATATTTTTTGATGCACCATTTTGGATCCGCCATTTTGAATTTTATAATTCTGACATCTAATTCGTAATCAGTGACCTCAAAATACCTTATATCCAAAGTAATACGCGAATCCGCTAACTTTACATTTTTTGATGCGCCATTTTGGATCCGCCATTTTGAATTTTACAATTCTGACATCTAATTCGTAATCAGTGACCTCAAAATACAATATATCCAAAGTTTTACAAGAATTCGCTAAATTTATATTTTTTGATCCGCCATTTTGGATCCGCCATTTTGAATTTTACAATTCTGACATCTAATTCGTAATCAGTGACCTCAAGATACCTTATATCCAAAGTATCACGCGAATCCGGTAAATTTATATTTTTTGATGCGCCATTTTGAATCCGCCATTTTGAATTTTGAATTTTCGATATAAAATTCGTAATCAGCGACCCAAAAAAACTATAAGGACACAGTTTTGTAGGTTTTTGTATTGATTTTCTGTCTATGTCCAGGTTTCGAAGAGGCTTGGCCCACTGTGCGCCGGCCTTGCATGTGTAAGTCAGCGCACTTCAGCAAACTCAGCAGTCTATCTAGAAATTTGTCGCTTAGACTGGCTTATTCAAGAAAGGTGGCACCATAAAACAGCGATCGTGGCTGTCAGCCACCAGCGAGATAGGAACCCAAAAAGCAGACCTAGTCAGCCGCCGCTCTGCCCAAAGTTTCAGGACCCGCCAGAAAATCGGCAGCACCAGCTCTTACATAATACGAGGGGAGCATTTCCATCATCCAGGGAAGCAGGGACCGCAGAAGAGGATGAATTGGGACAAAAAGCAGACCCAGACCACCGCCGCCACTCTGGACCCAAAAGGCCAAGGCAGAATGGAATTGGGGAGCCTCTCCTCTTCCTTCCGAAAATACCGAAGGCAGGATTGCGGTTCTCAAATATTATGGCATCATCATTGCTATTTTCAACATTTAGAATCAGTTTTTTAGTGTTTTATAATTATTTCGTGTTATCTTAGTTAGAAATCCAAAAGGCAGATTAATTTTGAGTAATTGTGGTCCACTTGGTCTTAATAGCCAGAAAAGTACCCTCAAATTCCCCTAAATCTATGAATATGCATTAAAGCAGTTAAAGAATCCTTCACTCCTTAACAAAAAAAAGAGTACAAAATCAAGCATGATATAAATTTCTTCATCAACCACCATAAAGCAAAATCCTTTTAAAACACTCCCCTCGAAAAAGGAGGAATTATGTCCCCACTCCTCGCCCTAATTTTCTAATAAATCCTATTAGGCACTCAATGATGAAAAGTGCCTTCTTGAACGAATAATCTTAACCTTGAACTTAACCAGGCCACGTCCATTGCCACCACCATTCCATCAGCGGGCATATTGTTAGGAAGGAATTCAATTCAATTCACCAGAACCACCAGCAGCAGGCAGCAGTAGCAGGCATCATAGACCACCACCAACTTTTAATATTCTTATCATAATCAGCGTTAAAATTATAACCTTTAACCTTTTTCCTTAAGCTCTTTACTAGGCGATATCGCGCTGCCATACCCCACTGTTTTATCCCAACGATGTTGATGATGATGATGATGACGATTATGATGAAAAGGTCCAACGCGAAATAAAATCCAATTTCTCGGACAATGAAAAGGTTTCGCACCAAATCTCTCTCTCCTTCGTCCTGCGTTTTTTTTTCAGTTAATCTTCTTCAACATTTTTCGTAATTTGAATGAAGAAAAAATAAAATGGGAAATGTTAGCGAAACCTGATGTACAAGAAGACTACGTTTAATTGGGTCCTTTTTACACCCCCTTGTCCCTGATAGTAAGACAAGGAAAAAATCCATCGAGGGGAAATTCTCGCTTAATTTCACTTTGTTAATTTATTTTTATTCTAGACAAGATAAACGGTCCACAAATGATCCTAAGTTGAGATGGAACTTTTTCAATCAATTAAATAAGTGGAAATTAACATTGGACAGGATTCAGGTAGGGCGATTGGTGGGGGAGATAAGATGTCGTGTTGGGAGGTGGTTATTTTGTTTGTGATTGTAAAAGAAAACGAAATTGTTGATAATGGGAGTCATTGACGTTAATTCTAGAATTTTTTTTTGAGATTAAACACTTTAAAAAAGATAACACAAAAAGTTGCAGTAGAAAAATCTGTGTTAGCAAGAATTCACGGCATTGAAGTATTAACCATCTTATAGTATACATATCTCTCCATGGAAGCTACTAAATCACTAGGAGATTACGTATATCTTCTTTTGGGTTCCAAAATCTTTTTCTGCTGTGACAACTCACAACCTAAGGAGATTTGGGACACAAAAACTACCTATCATCAAATATATAACGAACAGATAATGAGCCAAAGAAATCCGACAAAAATTCGACACTCAAGAAGTAGCTCAAACAAGGACTTAAAAGCCAATTTAACGGTGGGATCTGGTACACTAGGTATGTATTTTGGATTTAAGAACATCCCAGTAATATTCTAAAGGGTTTAGGCCAGGAAAATTGTCAGGGAAAGAAATGACATTCAATTCATTCAACATTCAGCATTGAAGAAGTTCTGAATTGATTTTGAGGTGTGTCAAGTTGCTTCATTTTGCATGAAGATATACGCGGAACGAAAATAGTTAGTCGAACACGTAAAACTTCCCAAAGCTCAAACGTAAGATTATTCGGCATCTACTCAAGCACACCCCAGACTCCTAACCTATCGTATTCCCTAATATCCTGGAAATTGAGCTTAATACTAGACCTGAAAGACATGTCATGGAAGAAAAAATTTCCAGACCGGATTTTCAAGGGTAGAATTACTACACAATAAGTGGATGGATGATGTTGTCGAGAGAACTTGAAAAACTTAACGATGACTAGAAGAAGAAACTTTACTAGGCCCTAGTCCGGCAAGTCCTGTGGTATCATTTGATAGGAAGTTCAAAATTTTTTATCATTAGCAAATCTGGGACCAAATAACCACCTATCCATTAGGATATAACGTGCAAGTAAGAAAATATTGAAATTCGACAAAAAATCGACACTCAATAACTATAACTAGAAGGAGTTAAAAATTCTTTATCTTTAGCAAATCTGGGAACCAATTACCACCTATCCATCAGCATATAATGAGCAGGTAAGAAACTATTAAAATTCGTCAAAAAGTCGACACTCAATAACTATAACAGGAAGAAGTTTAAAATTCTTTATCCTTAGCAAATCTGGGACCCAATAATCACCTATCCATTAGCATATAACGTGCAGGTAAGAAACTATTGAAATTCGACAAAAGGTGGACACTCAATAACTAAAACTAGAAGAAGTTTAAAATTCTTTATCTTTAGCAAATCTGGGACCCAATTACCACCTATCCATTAGCATATAACGAGCAGGTAAGAAACTATTCAAATTCGACAAAAAGTCGACACGCAATAACTATAACTAGAAGGAGTTCAAAATTCTTTATCTTTAGAAAATCTGGGAACCAATTACCACCTATCCATCAGCATATAATGAGCAGGTAAGAAACTATTACAATTCGTCAAAAAGTCGACACTCAATAACTATAACAGGAAGAAGTTTAAAATTCTTTATCTTTAGAAAATCTAGGAACCAATAACCACCTATCCATTAGCATATGATGAGCAGGTAAGAAAATGTTGAAATTCGACAAAAAGTCGACACTCAATAACTATAATTATAAGAAGTTCAAAATTCTTTATCTTTAGGAAATCTGGGAACCAATAACCACCTATCCATTAGCGTATAATGAGCAGGTAAGAAAATATTGAAATTCGACAAAAAGTCGACACTCAATAACTATAACTAGAAGAAGTTCAAAATTCTTTATCTTTAGGAAATCTGGGAACCAATAACCACCTATCCATTAGCATATGAGCAGGTAAGAAAATATTGAAATTCGACAAAAAGTCGACACTCAATAACTACAACTAGCAGAAGCTTAAAATTCTTTATATTTAGAAAATCTGGGACCCAATAACCGCCTATCCATTAACGTGCAGGTAAAAAACTATTGAAATTCGACAAAAAGTCGACACTCAATAACTATAACTAGAAGAAGTTCAAAATTCTTTATCTTTTGCAAATCTGGGAACCAATTACCACCTTTCTATCAACATATAACGAGGAGGTAAGAAACTATTAAAATTAGACAAAAGGTCGACACTCAATAACTACAACTAGAAGAAGTTTAAAAATCTTTATCTTTAACAAATCTGGGACCCAATTACCACCTTTTCATCAGCATATAACGATCAGGTAAGAAACTATTAAAATTCGACAAAAAGTCGACACTCAAAAACTAGATTAAACAGCAACTCAAAAAATCCGATCGGTACTAAAAAATAATTTAAATGCTATGCTTTTAATTTGTATGCAAAGATGTTAGCTTTAGTCGGTGGACTATATCCTTTGGCTCGAAGACAAAGAAAAGGCAGTGACAGAAGAGCTCATACTGGCTCGCAGCGCTCGTCATTTTTCAGAAAGATTACGGTCTTGATACCAACGCCAAATGCTAGCGAAAAATACGAAGGGCTACTAGAAATAAAGCTACCACGTTTATCATCGTGGAACATTGATTTTCTGATCGGACATAACCAAGAATTGGCATAAGTGCTCCAAAGGCCTAGAAATAATCGATCTGTGTAACCCAGGGCTCAACTCTATCACCTGTTCTTTTCCTAATCTTCATAAACTACCTTCCCTAAACCCTTCTAAGCTTTTTCTTTCTGATTTCTTTCTTTCAGTGAGGTATTGAGTCCAATCAGCAGTCCAACCGAAATCTATTTTACCATAAGCAGCCCCAATGACATAATAGTAAGACAAGTCTCTTAAATATGTACGGCAGTCTTCCTAAAAAAATTATCTTTCAGAATAGATTGGCCAAGCTAAGTCACGACAGACAAGGAGACTCTTCTTCCCGCTTTCGCAGGACAGTTACAGAAAACGTAACGGACAGACTCATTCTCCTCGTGGCATTTATTTGATCTTCCGATCCGTAATTTGTAATTTAGAGTCCAGTGATCGAACCAACTAGTGTCCTCACATCGTTGAAACCCCTGATTGTGTCGAAGCCGAATCCCGACAAGTTCCTCAAGTCCAAGAAGGGGGGGGGGTCCCTCAAGGGTCAATACTTAGGCCGCTACTATTTAACATTGCTGTTTTAACTACAAAGAAAATGTAACTTATCTAGATCCAGTGTTGCAACGAAGGCCCGTGTTGATATACTACCCTCTTTATAGAAGTTCACTAGTTCAAATACATAGGCGCGGTAATAGCATTAGAAGAAGTTAATAAGGACATCAAAACCAGGATAAACACTGGATGACTAAAATTGAGTGATACAAACATGGATAAGTAGAGCTCGAAAAATGGTATTAATAATGGAAGAAGAACTTTTTAATGCAACAAGCTCGACATCACGACACTTTTTCGACAACCAGTTAAAACACTTCTGGCAAAGTTAGAACTTTAATTGGAAATATTTTGGGTTCCCAACACATTCGTAGATCTCTTTTTCAACTTGTAGCAATTATTGGAAGGGGTTGACGTCCAGTAAATTTAGGGTACTTGTGGCATAACTAATGATACTAAAAGTATACTCCGTAAAGACCAATGACGTCCATAAAAACTTCTTTGTTGCTTTAATAAGATCCCAAAACCCAATTTTTTTTTGTAATAACAAAAAACTTTTCAACATAAAACCAAATATGCAAATCATATTAGGGACAACAATTCTTCCACCCACACATAAATTCCCTTTTTTTGTGGTCAATTATTTACCAAATGTCGAGGCGCACTTATGCCACAATTTCTACCTAATAAATGTCATATATTACCTCCTGGCCAGGCACGTACTCGTCAACCAGCAACTAATATTGCTGCATTATTACCAGGTACATAAAATTAGTGCCCTGTCAATCTGTCTGTCTATGTATGTTCTGTACTGATTTTGACATGACGTGGGATTCACCACACCAGAGTGATTTGTGGCATATGTCAATATTAACTGACAGTAGATTTGAAATATGGCAGCTTTTAAAGGGTATTTGCTTTGTTTTTTTTTTGTTGATTGTTAATCTTTTTTTTTCAGGCGGACGCGACGGGAAAAAATAGAGTTTCGTGTGGGTTTTGTGATTGTTTATTAAAAATTAAAATGAATTTTTTCGTGTTTTGTAATCGGTGATTTTATTTGTTTGATTGCTTATTATAGTCCAGTCGCCAACCGATATCACGTCTACTTTTTTTCGGAGGCGACCGATTTACATGAAATTTTAACAGTAGATAGGGAATGACTCAAAAATCAAAGTCTACTATATGCCAATGTGCGCTTTTTCTTTGGGGGTAGTTCCCGCCCCAACTCGGGGGTGGAAATATTTTTGGTCAAAATAATCCCCGTTAACCGATAGAGAGGTTAATTTTAAGCAAAAAATGTGGTATAAACTTTTTTTGTAAAATTGCTATTTTTTTAGTTATAAGCGTTTGAAAAGTTGCAATTTTCACTAAAAAAACCCCACGTTTTCGAACAGTTTTTGGTCAAGAAGTCCAAAAATAAGCGTTTTATCAAAATTTTTGTTAGGACTAAAAATAAAGCTTATAAAAAAACGAAGAAAATGCTTTTTAAATGAATGCTCTAGGTATAAAACAAAGCGAGTAATGATTGATCAAAGGAAACCTATTTCAAACCATATACTCAAACCGTTGCATTTAACGTCGAATAACGGAAAATCGATGCATTTTTCGAGGATAACTTATATTACATTTTTTAAAGTGCTTGAAAAAACCTTTAAAATAAACAATGATAAAAGTCATTTGCATGTGTAGACAAAAAGAAAGTGTTGCGTTCAAATTTTTTTTAAAAAAATTATCAATTAAACTAATACCAACTTCCACCCAAATTCAAATTTATCATGTTCCACGTAGGATTCACTTTATTTTAGAGATATCTATCGGATCTATATGGTTTGAGCGATTTTCAGAGTGTATTTTTCGAAATGGGTACGATCAAAATGAAAAGGAGATTTTACGAATTTTACAGATTTCTGCGTTTATTTCAAAAAAACTCAAAAACTATTGAAGATACGTAAAAAACTGTTAAGTAACAAAATTTAGATTTTTCTTCAACAACAATTTTGGATTTTTATGTATTGCTGTAGCTTAAAAACTGACGGAGATATAGCGGATTGAAGGTTGCTTTATAGTGTAAGTACCAACTTTGCTTAGCCCTTTGACCCTTCACGTTTTGAAAATTAAGGGTTCTAATGTAATACAATTAACACAGGTTCATATCCAGCGAAATTACCTACAAAATGGTTTTTGAATGGACACTGTAGCTTGAAAATTGACCCCGCTACAGTAAAAAAAACCGAACGACTTTTTTTTAAATTTTCGGAGCAAATGATGTTCGGAGCTCTTATGAGCACATTACGGTATTTCACGTATACATAAAGGCTACATTTGGTATACAGGTTTAATATACATTTTACAGCAGTACCTCCAAAATAGAAGATAATCTAAGAGCTGGAAGGTATTGCGCAATACTTTTGTACGCAGCTGCTAAAGATGTGCAATTAAAAAAATTAAAAAAATTGACGGTTTGCAATCTTTTTCAGAGCATAGGTGAATTGATTGTTCGGGGGTCGGTACCCCGCCCGATTTTGTGTCTCAAAAAGGGTAGACTTTGAAAAGGGTGGTAAGAAGAGCCAGAATCCAAAATTTCATCAAAATCGGTGGCCGCCGAAAAAAAGTAGAGGTAATACCCCATTTTTACGTTTGGGGACTGGACTATTTCTCTAAGGGTAGTTTTTAGGGGTTGAAAAATTTTCTTAAAAAATTATTTCAATAGTACATAGGTCTAAGAGGTGATATGTAGATCTACTAAGCGTTTTTATTACCCATTTATTGAGTTTTATTATTTTTTTACGATAAGGGGTAGTTTTCACCCCTAAACATAAAAAGCGCACATCAGAACAGGGCAGACTTTTAAAAGGGTGGTAAGTAGTGCCTAAATCCAAAATTTCATCAAAATCGGTGGCCGCCGAAAAAAAGTAGAGGTAATTACAATTGGGGACTGGACTATTTCTCTAAGGGTAGTTTTTAGGGGTTGAAAAATTTCTTAAAAACTTATTTCAATAGTACATTGGTCTAAGAGGTGATATGTAGGTCTACTAAGCGTTTTGATTACCCATTTATTGAGTTTTATTAATTTTTTACGATAAGGGGTAGTTTTCACCCCTAAAAATAAAAAGCGCACCTCGGAACAGGGTAGACTTTGAAAATGGTGGTAAGTAGAGCCTAAATCCAAAATTTCATCAAAATCGGTGGCCGCCGAAAAAAAGTAGAGGTAATACCCCATTTTTACGGTTGGGGACTGGGCTCAGGGCCGGCGGTTGATGTGGGTTGAGTGGGTAGTTCTACCCGCTCGAAAAATTCCGAGTGGGTAAAATACCCACTCGAACTTTGAAGGTACATGGAAAAAAATTTGAGCTAAGAGTTCAAATATACATGCTTGTCCAGTTCAATTTAGCGTTGAATTCCTAGAGCCCAACTTTCGGGCTCTCAGAGCGCAAACTCTGGGCTCGCAGTTCATAGCTCAGTTTCACCGAGATAGTCCCTGTTTGTAAACCAAAATATATACCTTGAGCCATGGGAGAGCGATTGCCATTAAGTGTTGCGACAGTTTCAGAACAGAATAGGTATATATCTGTGGTGAAGAAAGATGGATAGATTAGGGATAAGGTTGAAAAGAAAAAACGAGGAGAGTGTGGATGATTCCATCAGGCAGCAGAATAATGAAGATGAGTCTACTACTGCCACTGCTGCTGGAGCCGTCGATGGAAGTAATAAATTAGTTTATCCAGCTAATACAGAAGGTGCGGGACCAATAAACACCGCGCTTCCTACGATTGCCGTGCTTTCCCTTACAAATAGCAGTAATCGCGGCGACCATAGCTAAGCAAAGCCCAATGGATGCTTTGACCTCTGATAGTTTTTGAAATTAAGTTCAATTTTTAAAAAAACACAATCATAATTCATACTTTTCCGTTTAAATATCAAGTAACTGTAAATTAAAAAATTTCAAAGCATTACAGCGGCGTTCGGAAATGAACACTCATGCATGCTGTGATTCGCATTGCTCGCTTACTGCCGTACTGAAACACAAAGTTCATTTGATCTGGCGAAGCGAGCACTGCATGCGTAGCGTAGCAACCACCGCGTTCATTGGGCCCGCACCTTAAAAAACGTTGCATTTTTGCAAAATTTGCTTTTTTTTCCTTTTTAGTTATAAGTAATTGTAAAGAGTATAAAAAATCAAATAAATTACCAGAAACGATAGTCCTATGAGATTTTGAGAATACTTAGTAATAAGTATATGTCGCTTTTTGTTATTGTATATGTAAGGAAGTTGCGACAGATATTCTTGTTACTAAGTGTACATTATTAGGCCTGGGTTGATGATGGGTTTTTCAACTGGAAACATGGAGCTTTCATTGCCAGGGTCTTCATGTCCTAATGAAAGAGGTTTTTCTTTTTTATGTCGATTTAAGAGTTATCGATGGCCCTATTACACCTTTAGTCTGTCATCACTGATAAGTTTGATGTAGAAAGACTATTAAATAAGTTTATTTCGGCCCATACAAAGCGCAGTACCGTCTGCGTTACGCAAATAAAGGCGATGGCCCAATCACGACTTTATTCGCGTTTACGCGCGTCAAAGCGTTCACACGCTTTGTCGTCGATATTTGATTGTATGTAATTCAAATCGAGCTATCCCATTCACGACTTTGCGTCGTTAGCGGCGTCAAGCGACGGCAAAAGCCGACCAACTTTCAACTTTTCGCGCGTTGGCAGGCGTTGAAAATTGCCAAACTGTCAAACTGTCGAATTATCAAGATTGAGATTTGAAAGTTTGCATTTTTAAATTAATTTCGCAGTGCATACATAAATTTCAATCAAAGCAACACTTTTGAAGTCCTGACCTGTCCTGACTGAATGAACCTTCAACGGACGTCAACGTGCATGAAGCGCCTGCCGCGTATAACGCGCCGTCGGCATTGGGCCTTCGCCTTAAGGGTTTTTTTCATATTTTTAATTAAATATAAATAGTTTTACCGCTTTTATTTCGAAGTTAAAATTTTTTTATTAATTTTTAAATCTTACCCGTTTTTCTTATATATACTAGGGATGGTCAATATTCATCGATGTTATCGAAACATCGATGTTGAGCGTGAAAACATCGATATTTTAACATCGATATCGAGTCCTCTAAAACATCGATCCATCGATGATGGGAACAAGAACATCGAAAATCGATGTTTCGAAATTTGTTTGTTGTAAAAATTAAATTGAGCGTATGCAAGCCTTCATTAAAGTAAAATTTCCAAACGACTTTTAAAATGTTAAAGCTTAGTACGGTGATCAGGCAAAATTTTGTTGTTGTTGTCGTCTTGAATTTACTAGTTCAAGACTAGCGAACTTTATAAGGTTACTTCTGGTCCCGGCCTTGCAGCCATATGGACCACGCTCCAAAGGCAAAATTTTGCAATCCCTTTAAAATGCATGTAAAAAACCTTGGCAAAATTTTGCCTCAAGCACGGCAAAATTTTGACAGCGCAAAGCAGTACGCCGTTCGGGCAAAAATTTTGCCACAATAAGCATACTTTCAAGATTTTCTAGTAGATGGATTTTCTAATTGTGGAGACTTTTACTTGTCAAATTTTTGCCTCCAGAAATTATCTGGTCATTTTTTATTGGCAAAAAGTTGGACCGTTGGATTAAAAAGTCGAATGAAGCAGTTAAAATTTGTTTAAAATGGAAAAGACAAATTAGGTAAAGAAAAAACTTTCCACTATTCTCCACCACTTTACACTTGGGCAAAATTTTGCCTAAAAAATGATAAAAATGATGAGGCAAAATTTTGCCCGATCACCGTACTAGGCTTAACCTATCAATGCACATTTCGAACTTGGCGAAGTAGTTCTTAATTTTTATGCCAGATGTCACTAATATATATTTTTGATTCAAGGTTATAAAAGAAAACAAACTTGCTACCGTTCTGTTTATCTGTAGTCTATGCTTAAATACGTTTTTTTTATTCATACTTACCCCGTTTATGACTAGGTCCAACCCAGGTTCAACATAGTCATAAACGGGGGTCGAGTTGAAACTGGGTCCACTCCATAGAGAATTTTAAAAATGTTTGATTTTAGCACCAAAACTTCGATGTTTTCAAACATCGATGTTTTTTTATTGATGTTTATCGGACATCGATGTTTACTTACCGATGTTGACATCGATGTCAATATCGATGTTTTTCTAATATCGTCCATCCCTAATATATACCCCTTCGGGCCAACTATATACATATATCCCTCAACCGGCCAACTACCCACTCGGACTGAACTCCAACCGCCGGCCCTGACTGGACTATTAGTGATGTAAAGGTCTGATAGAAAACTCGTGGCATATTCCGAGAGGATGGCGCCAATTGCAAATAAATCTCCCAAGCTAGATTGTAAGGTGACAGTTCGAGTGTTACTTTGAGTGTAGAAACATCAAAATTTGTGATTGGAAAGTTGTTTTCGTTTGAAAATGGAGAAAAAAATGAAAAGTTGCGGTATATTCAACTAAAGCGGTGTCTAGGACAACAGTTTATGGGTATGAGGACGACTTTTCTTCGTCGTCCTTGAATACAATTTGCGAATCCCACCGCTTCCACCAATTTTTTACCAAGCAATCTAAAGTCTGAAACAGAATCAACGCAGTGCAGTGTACTGCACCGCCTGTCAAAGTTTGGTTTCTTGCTTTTCTACTACCCGGAACACAATTGCATGCAGGGCAGTGAGCAGCAGAATACTGCACTGCAGGTTTAGGCTAATTTCTAAATTTACTGTGCAGTGTGTGATTTGAAGTTTAATTTTCTAACCTCACAAATATTTATAAAAGTGATATTAAGTCGCAGTAATTTTTCATGACATAAATTAAGAATTGCACATGAGTGAAATGATTTATGTACTGTTTTAGTTAACAATAGTTTATAGTTTCACATGTTTGTTAAATGGAATTGTTCTGTTTTTTTTATTTATTTTTATAATGAAGTAATTTTTTTACACTATTTTTATAATAATGATAATTTTCTTAACATAGAAAATATAAGAAGTATATAAAACTGTTTCTTTTTTTCATAAAATTTAGTTTTAATTTTTTGACGTTTAAGCTTTGACAACACTGCACTGGGTTGATTTCGTTATAAGACGCAGTGCTGTAATTTTTGACAATCAGTAAACAACACTGCATACTGCACACTGCATTGATTCTGTTTCAGGCTTAAATCAGCGATTGCAAGAAGAAACAGGGATCCCCCGCTGCCACCAATTTTTTAACACATAATATGAATGGGCGATTGTGGATGATACATCTTGATTACGAGGAGATGTTGATTCTTTGTTTGCAGTAATTGATTCCTCATGACTCCTCGAGCCTACTTAGGAGCATGTGGTGCTTGTAGGAACAATATTGAAATCCACGGCAGTTTTTGATTATTTGCCCCACATTTAAGCAATTAAGGCACAAATTCACATAAACCGCTTTCCGCCTTTCAACACAAAAACACAGTTCCACAGTTTCGTTGTGTAAAAAAAAGGTATTTTTTTCAATGTTTGCTCACATTTTGTTTGGGAAGTAATTTAGTTTTTACTTAAGTGCACTTAAAGACCACTTACCATAGAATTAAAATGACCCTTTCCACATAGTTAACCTGAAAAACCATTTTCCCAGATCTCAAGCCATACATAATCTCCCAACATAAATTAAATGTATAATCCATGAACAAACTGCTTCCATTCAAAAAAAAATCTCACATACCTCTACTGCGGATAACCTTTGAAGTGAACTTTAATCTCTAAAGTTATCTTCCACTTAAGAAAATACCTTACACTTCTGAAAGTGCCATTGAAGCCTCCCCCACAAGTGTATAAAATCCACCAACAAATTTTCACTAATTGTGAAGTAACAGTAAATTTGTGTATTATTTTCCGAAAAGAAAGTGTATTGAAAGAGAGACAAGAGAAAGAGAGAGAGCACGTAACATTTAAGCGGCCTAGAAACAGGCATCGCTCCGCAGCCTACTTTACAGGGTAACCACCGATTTATCACATGCACAACCTTCATTTTGGGGCTCTGCTCTGCTGTTAGGAGCCCTTTTATTCAGGTGCTGGAAAATTCAGCAAAATTATCTTTAACCTTTTCAGAATCAGGTGCGGAATTTATTTCATTGCGGGTGGATGATAATTACCATAAAACTAATTGCGAAATGCTTTAATTAAATCAGAGACCGGTAAAAAAATGTTCTTGTCCCGCTCCAATTGGGTGGAAGATAAGTGTAGCACCAAATGGCAGAAAGCAGACTGTGCTGGTTGGTGGAGGGTAAGGCTTAACAGGTCTTTTGTTCAAGGATCCTCAATTACTCTCCCCCTTGGCTATAAAGGACATCCCTGTTATCTAACTGTATTGATTGCGGCATCTCCAACCCTCTGCCGACTCAGAATTGGCAATATATCAATAGTGTTCAATAACAGTAAATCAACAAGCTTAGATGTCATAGCCCCAGCACATTGGCCACATCACAAAGATACACACACGTATATACTCGTAGTTTCTGAATATCCTGCACGAATCTGTGTTTTTGTTATCCTGTGCTACAACGGAGGAGCGGTTAACAGCTCCCTGGCAGGATGCATCTGGGCTGTCGATGGGAATGGAGCAACTAAAAGGCTCCTCTATTTCGAGTGAGTATAGAGCATAGTATCTTTTTTTTATGGCGTCCAAATCCAGAGAAACTTTTGACTTCGCCCATAATAAATGGCAGAAGAACCGATGCCGAAGGACGAAGGACGTGAATGAGGAACGAAATGTTTTGGAAAAATAAAATTAAATTTTAACAAAGGGCTGTGTGATGTTCTGTGCACGGAAGGTTTCCATCGAAATTGCTTCATGCAGCACTCCAGTTTTCTTGATAGCGAATTCGGTTTTGGAGCGGTGATGAAAGAAAAATACAGAATGAAAGTTTTGGGGGTGGTTTTGACGTCCGTTTTCAGCGTTATTAAAAAATTAATAAAGGAACAATTCATTGAAAGAAAAAGCTTCAATTTATTTCATTATTTTCGGTTTTCAACTAATTTGAAATATTTTTAAAACCGATGTATGAAAAATTTCGATTTTCTGATTGCCAAGTCAGCAAAGACAAGACGTGCAGCGATGCATTTATGCCCTAGCAAAAATGTGATCATTGCATTTCCTTTCATTGTAAAGAACCTTGCAAAAAATTTCAACGCTAGTGAATAAGTAAAGTGCATTTTTTATTTACACTAATGCAATTTCTTCCCTGTAAAAAAACAACCCATTCCAAAATCGATTGATTGCTTTCTGTCAGCACGTCGTCTTCTGGGAAAATTCAAGGTATTTTTCAGGGCAATTTGTAAATAACTAGCTTGACACTATCAGAATTGGATTGGTAGATTGCTTGTGTGGAGTAGACAACAATTGATTGGTAACAAATCTGTGGGATATATAGCCTAAAGTAAAACTGCACAATCAGTGAAGCAAGAGTTCAGGCAGTTCAGATAAACGAATTGTATTCATGTTATGATGTCGTCTTGATCCACAAGAAACATTGAAACTAAAGTTGAGTCGAAATGACCACCGAACTCCTGCAACAGAGGTGCTACAGTTGTTGGGTAGCATATACCCTGTTGGGGATTCTTTTGTTCAATCTCACCGCTGCCACCAGTTTTTTACAATACAATCTAAATACGCGATTGTTGGAAGGAACTGGGATCCCACCGCTGCCACCAATTTTTTACCATTCAATCTAAGTAAGCGATTGTTAGAAGGAACTGTGATCGCACCGCTGCCACCAATTTTTTACCATACAGTCTAAAGAAGCGATTGTTGGAAATAACTGTGATCACACTGCTGCCACCAATTTTTCACCATAAAATCGAAACGCGCCGTTGTTGGAAGGAACTGGGATCGAACCGCTGCCACCAACTTTTTACCATACATTGTAAATGAGCAATTATTGAAACGAACTGGGATCCCGGCGCTGCCACCAATTTTTTACCATCCAATCTAAATGGGCGATTGTTGGAAGGAACTGGGATCGAAACGCTGCCACCAACTTTTACCATAAAATGCAAATGAGCGATTGTTGAAACGTCCGGGGATCCCGGCGCTGCCACCAATTTTTTAACATCCAATCTAAATGGGCGATTGTTGGAAGGCAGTGTTGGGCAAAATTTTATTGTTGGACAATTAAAAATTAACAATTAATTAACTGTTAATCACATTTATTGCAATTAACAATTAATTAATTGTTAGTCGTGAGTTTCCACAATTAACAATTAATCAACTGTCAATCTTTTTAATGGATTTAATTAAAAACTAACAATTAAAACTTATTATTGTATGAAAAGCGAAGTGTCGCACCAGTGATCGCAGAGCTTCGAAATTTTGCTCGAAGGTCCGTGGTGGTCTCCCATGATGCACCTCGAAGCCCGAATTTCGAAATTCAAAATGGCCGCCACAAAATGACCAAAATTCAAAATGGCCACCCAATATGGCCGACAAATTTGCCAATTGTCTTCCGATTCCAATGAAAATCGGTATTTGGGGTGTTTGAAGGTAACAAATAACCAATTTATGATCAGAACTTATGAATTCAAAATGGCCGCGCCAATATGGCCGACGAATTTGACAATTGTCTTCCGATTCCAATGAAAATCGCTATCTGGGGTTTTTTAAGATAGCAAATAACGAATTCATGATCAGAACTTATGAATTCAAAATGGCCGCGCCAATATGGCGGACAAATTTTTCCAATTGTATTCCGATTCCAATGAAAGTGGGTATCTAGGGGTTTTTAAAGTTGCAAATAACGAATTTATGGTCAAAACCAATAAATTCAAAATGGCCGCAATGAAAATCGGTATCTGGGGGATTTTTAGGTAACAAATAAAGAATTTATGATTAAAACTTATAAATTTTAAATTTCGGGGCCAATCTGGGGACGAATTTTGCCAAATAAGTGCCATTTCCCGGTCAGCTGTATGTAGGTTGTTCAAGAGTTGGGAAATCGAAAAATCTTCACATCCTAGCTCCAAATGGAAGATAATTGACCATAGTTTATGCTGGTCATTTCCACTATTGTTGTGAAGTTTGCCCCATCCTTAAATGTAGGAAATTTCTTAAATACCAGTATAGAAACAGTAAAAACGGTAGAAGCAGTAGAAATACGTTTTCAAATTAATATGAAGAACATCTTTATATAATTCAATAAAAAAAACGCTGTACAGGACAGATATTCACAGTTCAACCGGTGAGACGCCGGCAAAGATGATTTTCGGGAAACACATGTGCAAAAATCGGCCGTCATTTTGGAACCGCTATCCTGATTTTGTTTTCAAAATGGGCAGATTGTCAAGCAAACTACGCGTATGTGGAAAATTTGAACTTGATCGGTTATATTTTCTACTTTGTAGTCTATTATATGTCTTCCGCCATTTTGAGTTGGCGCCATTTTGAATTTTGAATGACGCTAATTGGATTCTAGCTGTCATGCCCTTTCATTCGATACCCATGTCGGGGGTCGGGGAACACAAATGGAAAAATCGGCCGCCATCTTTAAACCGCCATCTTGATCTTTTTACAAAATGGTCATATTGCATTTCCAAGTGAGCTATACATATGTGCAAAATTTGAAGTTGATGGGTTATATGAAAGTGGGTCAAAATCAAGTTGCAGTTTTTCTTTTGTTAACGGTTTTTTTTTATTAACGCTTGATTTTACTACCCATTTATTTTGCCATTATGTCCGCCATTTTTAATTTTCAAATTTTAACCACAAATCCGTCATTTGGAACCCTTAAAGCCCCCAGAAGCTAATTTCAGTAGGAACACTATTGCCAAAATTAGTCCGCCATTTTGAATTTTCAAATTTTAACCACAAATTCGTCATTTGGAACACTTAAAGCCCCCCGATACTGATTTTCAGTACAATCGAAACACAATTCAAAAAATAGTCCGCCATTTTGAATTTTCAAATTTTAACCACAAATTCGTCATTTGAAACCCTTAAATCAAGTCCACATAAAATTGAAGAGGATTAATTGTTAGTTTTAATTGTCTTTAATTAATTGACTAAAAAATTAATTGTGATTAATTTAATTGCAGTTAAAATTAATTGCAATTGATTTAGTTGCTATATACAATTAACACGGATTAATCCAAATAAATTAATTGTGCGGTGCAATTAATAGTTCAATTGCAATTAATTTTAACTGCAATTAAATTAATCGCAATTAATTTTTTAGTCAATTAATTAATTGATTGAAAATTTAATTAATTAATGCCCAACACTGTTGGAAGGAACTGGGATCGCACCGCTGCCACCAATTGTTTACCATCCGATCTAAATGGGCGAACTGGGATCCCATCAGTGCCACCAATTTTTTACCATACATTCTAAATGACCTTTTGTTGGAAGGAACTGGTATCCCACTGCTGCCACAAATTTTTTACCATACATTCTAAATGGGCGGTTGTTGGAAAGAACTGGGATCCCACCGCTGCCACAAATTTTTTCACCATAAAATCTAAATGCGCGATTGTTGGAAGGAACTGGGAGCCCACCGCTGCCATAAATTTTTTGCCATACAATTTAAATGGGCGATTTTTGAAGGAACTGGGATCCCACCGCTGCCACCAATTTTTCACCATACAATCTAAATCGATCGTTTGCACATGGCTGGACAGCCCCTAGTCTTCCCAATTCTCTACTTTCTTTTGTTCTTCCTTTTTACTCTTTTCAGCTATTTCCTGCCTTCTCTACTTCCATTTCTTCAAAGTACAATAAGCAAGGATGTCATATCCTGTTCGATCGCCAAAGTCAGCTTGGCGGTGATGTTGAATTGCAGAAGGTGGAATAAAATTACGCATTGACGTTAGAAGCTCTTTTGTTTTTCGCCTGTTATTTGGCATTGTACTCTAGCTAGAATCTGCTCGAGTATACTTTTTTTGCATTTTTTCATTCTGTCTCAAACCAGATTTTTTTGTAATGTAAGTCGTAAAATGAGATCGACCTTTTATGAAAGGTCGAGCTTAAGAAGTAAATGGCATAAAATGAGAAATAATCACAAAAGTTACTCGAGCATCGCGGATGTGATCATTAAGGTTAACGAAATACTAAGTAACGAACATTAGGCAAACGAACTGTCCAATCCCTCGAGACTATATGCCGTATCCCCAAGCATGGTTGTAGGCTACAGTCCAAATTAAAGAATTACACTTATTACGATAAAAACAGTCTTTATGTAAAAGTTACAAAAGTTTAAGCCTCATCACTGGGCATTGCCCCCCGGCATTGTGAACTTAATAAATTCCGTATATGTCCATCATAAATATTCTTCCCCCCTCTCCTTCATGCAATCATACAAAACAATTCAGAATTCTTTTATGCTGAATTAATTTCCGAAAAATCCTGTGTTTCCTTTCATAATTTTTTTTTCTTCGTCCTTGAACAAAGGAAATATTTTCAACGTCAGTGTCACAATCCGTAGAGGAGATGCCATAGTATATTCCGGGGGCGGCTGTTATTAGTGTTATGTATAGACTTCCCAGTCAAAGTGACAGGAAAAATTTAACACAGGAAATGCTTACTTTTATTATGCTGTCTTACTTAACTCTCCTGAGATTCCTTTCCGTCCCATCAAGCCCCGCTATAGGAACAAAAGAAAATTAACCAAGACAAAATGAAAAACTGCGTTTAATTCATCTTGAGGAAAGCTCCGTCTTATTACATCTTAATGCTGCTGTATTAAAGATTACGTGTAGAGCATGGCCAGTTCTCTGTCAAAAGAAGTTCCCTTTTTGGTTACAAAGGACTTCAACTAATCTCCGGACAGGATTTATTTATTATATATTTTTTTTTTCGTTTAGGATAGAATGAATGTTAGTTCGCGTACGTGGAATGTGTGCTTGTGTTGTGGTTACTAAAACCGGATTTCGCTCTTTATTTATATTCATGGAATTTTGGCTCTATCAAGGCAGACAAAAGCCAAGAACGTGCCCTTCTTAACTAGTAATGAATTAAGATAACACAAAAATTATCCTTTTAAGATTAATTGCTTATTTAGCGGAAGTAAACAATAACAAAACGAGGCCATCTTGCATGATTGTGTTTGTTTTATTAAACTCTATAAAATTTTAATGCGTTAAGGAAATGTATTGCTCCTATAACGAAGTTGGGTGGAGGTAGTCAGCGCGCAGTGTTGTTCCTTCTCTTGCTCCAGAACGTAAATAAATAAGATCCCACACATTTTGATATGAAGGCTTTAATTCAACGTGTACTCAGTATGACATCAGGTTGAGCCTGGGACCAGCCATGATTGTGTACTTTGTGTCTTTAATTTTTTATATGTGTTTTTTTTTCAGCAAGAAGAAATTGCGAACTTGTCTGATGTGAAGAAGAAAAGGTGAGGGTTTCATGACATCTTTTACCAAGAAGCCAATTCTAATGTCAGTTGTTTAAATATATTTTTGTTTTATGTTTATGGAAATTTTCAGGGCTTAGTGAACGTATTATTAATATAAAAGCATTATAAAAAGAAAAGCATGAGTAAAGCCCGAGGCTGTTCTGTTTTTCTTTTCTTTCTTTGCAGATGATATATAACACAGCATTGTAGCTACATTTTTTAATGTAACTTATTCATTTTTTTTATATAAAAGATTAGTGCTCCGAGGTTATCGACCTTTGTACTGCCGACGATTTTATCATTGAGAAGAATAAAAGAACTGACAACGTCAACACGCGATTTTATTAAGCATGGAAACGAATTTTAACAAAAGGTACCTAGACTCTGACCAAATCCTAAGTGACAAACAGTGTTGGGCCGTCGTCGTGGAGAAAAACTAAGTTTAGTTGAAAAAAAAGAAATTGCTGTTAAATAGGAAGTTGACTACCGAACTCCTGCAACAGAGGGGTGGCATTTTTTAGGTATTATATCTCATTTTAGGGATGATTTTGTGCAATCCCACCGCTGCCACCAATTTTTTTTTCATACAATCTGAATGAGCGATTGCTGGACGAAATGGGATTGCTAGTCTGAAACGAAAGTTAGGAGTACCCGGCGGTGGTGGATACATTGGATACAGTGGAATAAAACCATCGGCCAGACCAAAAATGTCCTACGGTTATTTTGTGCCTCGACGGCTATCTTACACCCACAAAACCAGGTTAGCACTTTGACCTCGTTCCATTTGCTTACAGTCAAAGATCTTCTACATAAATAGAACAACCCGAAATTGGAACAAACTTACACAGTCTCTATTCCCAAACTCCGTCAGCATTCAAGAGTTGAAACGCTTGGTTCATCGCTATCTCCTTAAACACGTGACCAACGATATGATAGAACTTTATTACAAAGGGTGATTCCTGAGGTTACAG
Source organism: Thereva nobilitata (assembly GCA_963855945.1). Taxonomy (NCBI): domain Eukaryota; kingdom Metazoa; phylum Arthropoda; class Insecta; order Diptera; family Therevidae; genus Thereva; species Thereva nobilitata. The sequence goes on from OY979698.1 coordinate 17,455,739, forward strand.
CTGCAACATAAAAAAAATCCACTGACTCCCTTCCAATACTATCCCGGCGAAAAGCTGACTTTGGTGATCAAGTAGGAGATTTCTTCTTCGAAACAGTTGTTGAAGTCGATGTCCAAAATGGACTTCAAAATCTTCTTAGATTCGGCTTATATCTCTTCAATCGAGTCAAAACGATATCCTCGGAGCCTTTTTTTGTGAGTTTACGAAATAGCCAGAAGTCAGACGAACCTAAATCAAGCGAAAATAGCCGAACGATAAGAGTCGAATTTTTGGCCTTAGGAATTCACACCACCATAATCGAAGAAAACTATCAATATCACCTTGATTTATTTCTCGCTTTTGCATGGTTCTTTTCGGCCTTAGCTCAACTTTGGCATGATATTCACTTGATTCGTCGGTGGTTTCTGGGTGGTATGCGTAGATCCATGTCCCATATCCCGTAATTATGTGTTTTGTGACATTTTGGTAGTCAGGGATTATTATTTCACAGACCTTAGCACGACGGTATTTTGTCGAAAAACATTTTTGGAATCAAAGGAGATGAGGGTCTGAGGCAGTCGATAGCAATTCTATCGACTCAAACGTTAGTTATGTTATATTAACCACCACATGCTTGACTTCATTGATATGCTATTGATCGGCAGATGTCGACGGGCTTGTACCAATCAAAAACATTCGATCTGGATTATGCAATATCACTTGTGCGAAGCGTAATATGATGCTAAGCGAGGTCAGAGGACATACAGATACCGATAGGAACAAAACGCAGGGAGGGCTTAGATCTGCGGAAAACAATAATGACACGAGGCGGGTTCCTTTCAAACAGGTATTCGCGAGAACTAGAAAAATGGAACAATGGGAATATTCAATCCACAGTTGATAAGTAAGAGGAGGTGTAGCTCACATATTGCATACAAACTGTGTCGTCACAAATTCACAAAACTGTTCCAGTCTTGCCCCCCTAGGATGGGTGGTATTAGTACATGTTTCAACTTGTTGCGCTATTAGTAGTATAATCATGAACATTCTTTTATTTTTTTTTATTTTTTTTTATTCAAAAGAAGTTCTAAGCTTAGCTTTTAAGAATAAGGTTCGCGTCTAAGCTGGAATGGAAGCTGTGATTGTAGGGGAAATTTTGATAAGGTTTATGTCTTCGTTAAGATGAAAGCTTTTTTGGATGTGACATTTATAGCGGGCGCACCAGTCATCGCAGAGCTTCGACATTTTGCATGAAGGTCCGTGGAGGTTTCCCATGATGCAACTCGAAGCCCGATTTTTGAAATTCAAAATGGCCACCCAAATTTGCCAATTGTGTTCCGATTTCCATGAAAATCGGTATCTGGGGGTTTTTAAGTTAGCAAATAACGAATTTATGATCAGAACTTATAAATTCAAAATGGCCGCGCCAATATGGCCGACAAATTTGCCAATTGTCTTCCGATTCCAATGAAAATTGGTATCTGGGGTTTTTTAAGGTAGCAAATAACGAATTTACGATCAGAACTTATAAATTCAAAATGGCCTCGCCAATATGGCGGACGAATTTTTCCAATTGTCTTCCGATTCCAATGAAAATCGGTATCTGGGGTTTTTTAAGATAGCAAATAAATAATTTATGATCAGACTTATAAATTCAAAATGGCCGCCCCAATAAGGCGGACGAATTTTTTCAATTCTATTCCGATTCCAATGAAAGTGGATATCAAGGGTTTTTTAAGGTTGCAAATAACGAATTTATGATCAAAACTTAAATTCAAAATGGGCCCACCAATATGGCCGATGAGTTTGCCAATTGTATTCCGATTCCAATGAAAATCGGTATCTGGGGGTTTTTAAGCTAACAAATAAAGAATTTATGATCAAAACTTATAAATTTTAAATATCGGGGCCAATATGGGGGACGAATTTTGCCAAATAAGCCTTTCCCCGTCAGTTGTATGTAGGTTGTTCAAGAGTTGGGAAATCGAAAAATCTTCACATCCTAGCTCCGAACACTAAGTAAGAAGGGGGCAGTGTAACGGCTAACCGAAAAGAGAAAGTTAAAATTCCAATGCATCGAGAAGTTTCATGTTCATAGTCACCTACTTGAATACATACATAACGCAGTGTCACATCTCAATTTAGTACGGTTGTTCTAACTGAACCGCCAAGAAGAGGAAGGAGGAGCACATGTGTGCAAGAAGTTTTGTTTTGAAATTAAAGCTGTTAAAAAGAAATAAATTGAGAACGCTCGGAATAGGTAACTCTAAATTTTTGTATGGTATCCAAAATCATTTTCCAGAATTTTTTTAGTTTTCATTATACTTTTGTCCTACCGCGGACAGTGCACACATAAACTTTTTTTATTTAAAGGCGTTGGAATGCACGCGGGTTTTATGCTAGTTTAAAATAAAATACAAGTCCAAGGCATTACTAGATCTGATCCCTCGTCGTAAGTGTAAAGAAAGTTTGGCCTCTCATCATGAAGAAAAATAAAGTAGAAAGATGGATTTAAAGCTGATCCTTGGCTGAAGATGGAGTTAACTTCTGCACTCTAGATCCTGCAACAGAGTAGCTACAATTGTTGGGTATATTGTCTCATACTGGGGATTCCTTTTGTGCAATCCCACCGCTGCCACCAGTTTTTTTTCGTGCAATCTATATGAGCAAATACTGAAAGGAAGTGAAAGTGCCGGAGCGAACAAGACTTAACCCTCTTTTCGGTATGAAAATAAGGCTGTCCTCAATGCTTAAGGTCTCACTATTTATAATATTGGCCTCTTTCCGGAAGAATTAAGAATACTGCTCGCTTATTTGTAAAATCATTCAAAGGAGACTGGTCATAGGAGCCCCAGGCCCGGCGCAAAAGAAAAGTATCTCAGATTATCGGTTATAATGAGTATTGAAATACTGTATAGTTTTTATTTCCGGTAAGTGTGGCAAAGGTGTTAATATTGGCATTTCTGTTTATTCAGGCGAAATACCTAATATCACCCTGTATTTTTGTAACCCTATGACCTATTTTTATGAATAAGGTATCAGTGTACGCAGAATACTCCCACCTATCTAAAACCGTCAAAATTAAGGTTCTACCCTATCAACTTCCAGAGCAATGAGTCTTCAAAGTCAAAATTTTGTTTTTTTTAACTAAAATATCAACTTCAACTACCCTTTTCTCCAAAAAATATACAGTTAATCTATATTTTTTTTCCAAAATTGGAAAGCTTGGACAATTTCCTATTAATAGTGTCCGTACAATTTTTATGCTACGACCTTTACTTTTGAAATTATAAGCAATTTTGATGTTAAAAATGAACTCTATTTGGTACTTTTCGACAAAGCTTAGGTGAAAAAGTAGCTGCTAAAAATTACGAAATAGAGCCAATTGTACAGGGTGTCCTGGCTTGCTAAGGAATTAATTTAGACAAAAAATGTTCAACAAAACACACAAATGGTGGGGGGGGCTATGTCTGCCCGTTCTCGAGATAGGGTGTTTTGAATTTTGGTTTTGGGAAAAAAGAGACCAGAGCCCATAGAAAATTACGCCACGCCCGGGGCAAATGAAACTTTTCTCAGAATTTTCATAAAATTAGGTAAAGTAAATCTAAAAAGTCCGCATGTCCGAAATCAGTGGCAAACACATTAAAATGACCTAATCTTTTTGTTCAGGCGCAAAATTTTTGCAAAAGTATAAGTTTATATTCTTTATATTCTATATTAATAATTATGCAGCATAATGACACCTGACTATCAAAATAATGTAGAAAATATAATAAGGGTCGTAGGGTTACAAAAATACAGGTGTTATTAGGTATTTCGCCTGAATAAACAGAAATGCCAATATTAACACCTTTGCCACATTTACCGGAAATAAAAACTATACAGTATTTCAATACTCATTATAACCGATAATCTGAAATACTTTTCTTTTGTGCCGGAGCTGGGGTAATTTTGTATGGGCTGTGACCAGTCTCCTTTATGTGATTTAGAAATTCTTGCTTCTTTCAATTATTTCTACCAGAAGAAGGGTTTTGTAGGTTCTATAATTCATAAGACAGTTCTTAGTAGACTAATTTACTCAAGTCTAATTCATTACAACTTCAAAATAGTGCAAGTTTCAAAACTGTACAAGTTTGTAATAACTTTTAGAACACAAAAAAAACATAAATTTTGCTTTAAAAGATAAACGTTGAAACATTCACATTTATGTTTAATTTAATTCAGAATTCATAACCTTAAACTTTGTGTAAAACGTTAACAAAAGTGGTTTAAATCAATTTAAGTTTTTGTGTATGTTCGGATTCTGTGTTATTCTTATCATGCAAATTTCTTCTTTTTATCAAAATAGTGAAAGTCTACTTTGTCGTGTGCTTCCATATGAAAGCAGTGTAATATAAAACAAACTGCAAAAGCAGCTCCATTCAGGCTATATGGGATCAAATAAACGTTTCTCTTTGCACAATTCAACCCATTCCACAGATTAATTTAATTCATTCCTCATAGTATGAGGCTAATACCTTCATAATGAAATCTGCCACTAATCTTAATATTCACAAAATCCTCCTTCACACATTATCCAGAGAAGTGTTAAATCTCATTCATAGTTGCCACGCTAAGCGTTTCGATAATAATAGCGTAAATATTTTCCTTTTACCCATTGAAATTGTATTGATGCAAATTTTATCCGATGAATCCTCCCCCATTCACCCTCAGTGTTGACATGTATCCTGGGATCAAGCGAGTCTCGCCAAAGCCAGCTATCATTGCCACACTGAATACACTTTTTTTATTTATCGAAACTTGTCCAAGTCACATGTGCCTTTGTAAAAAGTTCCTTTCATTTTTTTTTATCCCCGAAAAAACCCTACAAAACACCACTAACACATCTATACTAACAAAAAAATCACCACCCGAAATACAAAGTATCCTTTTTTCTGGTATCGATTGAAATGAATCTGTAAAATCGTTTTAACCATTAACAATCAATTTCACAATTGGAGAAAAAGTTTTTTTGGTTAAACTCGATTTCCCTGTGGAGGATCCAAACACTTCCGGGGTAGAAGAGCCGTGGCAGCACCACACCCCCAGCAGCCAAACAACAAAACTTTTTGGGGAAACTTAATAACCTCGAAAATTAGTTTAAGCCTTGATAGATTTCGATCCCACCATTAACAAGTTTAGTCGAGCCCTCACGAATGCGGGGTACTGATTGGCCAGACACAACATTGGCACACATATGCCGCCCCATTTTCGGCCAAGGCAAACTGTCGATTATGGCACTGTATCAGCTGAGGTGGAAACGTGAAAAGGAATTGACAACGGAAAAAAAAACATTGCGTTAGTTTTGCCTGAATGGAAATGAGTCGTGACTGTGGAAGGATGTTGTGTCACACCAGTCGGCGGAGGGAAAGCGAACGAGAAAAGGATCCGGATCCGTTAGTAATTTGACACTTCCGAGAGAATTAGGAGTTAATCTACTAAAGGATGACACTTTTTTTTTGGTGCAAATCGGTGTTTAAATGGGAGTTTTACGTGATTTTGGGCAATTACCAAAACGAATTTTTTTAGCAGGACAGGGGTTGCCTTCGGAGTTCTAGAGTCTGGAACCACACTCTGCCATTAGTAGAGGACTGGTAACAAACCTCATCGAGAAATAGATTGTAAAGGACAATAAGAAACAGTGCGATAGTATGACCACTTTGGTAGTTCGGCAGCTAGAAGAAAGTTCATACACATGCACATGGGGATCCCGGCTTATAGCATTACCTATAGAAACTGGGAATTTTAGGTATCAGCTGAAAAGATTGAGAATTTCTGAAGATCACACATCTGTAGATTGTGTCTGGTGGAGTCTGAGGCGGCCTCGCACTTTATGTGTTCCCAGGCAGATTTGGGATATAAATCCTGAATCGATTTTAGGCTATATCAAAAGCCTTAACCTCAAAGGTTTTGAAGAACGCAGTTGGTACAATAGACCAATGGTGGGCAACCTCCCATCTACGGCCCGCGAAAAGTTTCTATCCGGCCCGCGAGATCTTTAGAAGAAATTAAAAAAAATATTTTTCGATGTGATTCGTCTAGTTTAAATTGAATATTAAGCGCACATAGCAACATGTATGCTCAAGTACTAATGTTAAAACTTACATCCATTGGGATAAGTTATACTATGCATCATTTCTTTTATTATCCCAGTACACAAACCGGTTTTATAGGCAAGAGTTTTCAGGGAAGCGTCAGAGTAAGAAAATTTGTCAGACTTACCCATCCATCACGAAAAAGAGGCAGAAAAATGAATATATAGTGTAATACCTACATTGAGGACCGAGTGATGGATAGTGGGATTAAAGTGTCTTTCACGTCAAATGCAGACAAAAAATTTAGTATTGGGTAGGACTCGATTATAAAATGAGTTTGTAAGAGGTGCCTCTTTTTTCTTTTGAGCCAGTACAATATCATATTTCAAATGAGGCGAAGTGCCATTGCAATGCCAAAATGACAAAAACAAGCAAATTAAAGGAAGAAGGAAAATAAATAAAAAAAATGAAGAGCTTTTTTTACGAGTTTGATTCTAATATGTATAAACTGCCTCAGAGTAAGTAAGAAACCTATGCCTTCAAAATGTATATGGGTCATTTTTTTACAAACCGGACAGATTTAGACAAAAATTGACCAGTACATTTTTGATTTGGCTGAAATTTTTTTACGGGTTCTACATAAAAAAAAAAGAGATACGTATTCGAGGATTTTTATTTCTATTCAATATTTTTGAAAATAGAGGGAATCGAAAATTTGAAAATTTGGTGATTTTTGGCTTTGCTTATAACTCCGGTTCTTCGCTGGATTCACCAAATTCTCAAATTTTCGATCCCCTCTATTTTCCAAAATATTGAAAAAAAAATAAAAAACCTCAAATACGTATTAGTCCAGTAGAAATAGGCATAAAAATGAGAAAAAAAGAAAATAATTCGTTACAGCAATCTGACAGCGGGGTATTGTCGAACAAGCTCTTGTAAAAGAGGGAAAAATAAATCGAACTGGAATCTGCTATCCGGGGTGTAATGGGGGGGGGGGGTTAGGGGTTGACAACCGTTTTTCGCGATTTCTAGCTAAACTGTGCATCCTATCGAAAAAAGTTAAATGTAAAAGTTGTAGGAAATAAAAAGATCTACAACTTTTGTCTGTACCATTCTTACCGTAACCTCAATTTTTTTCAAAAAATTACGGAAACCCGGTTTTTCGGTTTTATATTTTTTTCTTTGACAAAAAAATTTCTATGAAGCTGAAACTTGGGCAAAAGATACCTTTTACGGTTGCAAAAAGGCAATAATTTTTTCAGATGGAAATATTCAGAGATTATTGTTAAATTTAATTTTTTTTAAAAAAAAAGCGCAATATTTAACTGCGATTCCTTTTAAAACTACGCTTCCTACGGAGTTTTATTTTGGCTCACTTACTCGTTGTTACGTCTACTTTCGATAAATGGTAATAAAAACGGTATACTGCAATGGAAAAAATGACCGGAAAATTGAAAAAATCGAAAAATTGACTTTTTTCGTAGTAATTTGAATATTTATCTTCGGAGAGTGGTTTTCGACAGTATTTGCATGTTGCACGGAACTAGTTTATCTTAATAGTATTTTTATAAATCAAAATTGTATAAAAAATAATACGTCATGAAAAAAACGAAGCATTTCACTGCGGGTCTCAGCTAATAAATATTATAAGCATGAAATTTGTAAATGGGGTAAAAAATGGGGGTATTTTCTTAAACATGCTTAAAACACCAAATTGAAAAATTATGCATTTAAGTGCTCTTTATGAATTTTTCTCTAATCTTGCTCTCTTTATGTTGTAAATTTTCTTCGTCAGATGCAACAAAACTGATTAGAGAAAAATTCATGAAGAGCACTTTAATGAATATTTTTTTTCAATTTGGTGTTTTAAGCCTGTTTTTACAAAGTCACCTCGCCCGGACTCAAATTGGATATTTCACTGCCGCAAAAGAAGTAAGAAAGAAGAAACCGTTTTCTCTCTACTACAGGGAAAACCATAAAAGAAGAACACGAGCTTACCATTCCTGTGGTTGTTTGAGTGAAAAACTGCGCTTTCAAACAATCAGAGCGAATGGGACAACCCGTTTTCTTATTTTATGGTTTTTACTCTACCCCGGTAGGACATTATTTTTGAAACGGGACATTTCAAAAAATTGAGGCCTCAGTACAATTTACCATATTGTAAGGGACAAATGTACTGCCTCGTATAAGTCCGGGTCAACTCTATAAAAATTACAGGTCACAAAAAGGTGTCAATTGGCTACTACGGCCCGCGGAAAAAACGTAAAATTTATTCTGGCCCACTTTATAAAAAGGTTGCCCACCCCTGCAATAGACCTATTAGTTCACAGTACATTCATGGTCGCCCCCTCAAAGAAAGAAGAAGAAACCTGGGACTTTCACTTCCAATCCTGGCACCCATACCTCGGTCTGTCTTGAAGCCATCCGTGTACCTACTATACGGGCCCACCCTGTCGTGTCCAATAGAAAACCCAGTTTATACCGGATTACTCTCCTTCAAGTTGCAGAGGTACCAAATTGATTCGAGTCTCCAGCCCTGCCATCGATGTACGTACAGCTTGGCTAGTGATGCAAACCAGAGCCATTCTTTGAATTTTGCTTAATCTTGTAAGCTTGGTTCTATGCCACCACACTAATGCTCCATATGTTACTATAGGCCTTATGATGGTGATGCATATGTAGGACATGTGACTCCTGAGTCTTGAGGTTAGAGTGACTCGTATGCCGTGACGTCAAACTGTATTATGTCATGAGGTAATATTAGTCTTGAGTTAAGTTAAGTTGAGTTGAGTAAGAAGTTGGTTTAACAGTTGAGTTATGGGTTGAATTGAGATGAGATATGTTCAGTTGAGCTAAATTGAGTGAAGAGTTGAGTGAAGGGTTTAGTTGAGTTGAGTTAAGAGATCGGTTCAAAATTCATTATAAAGTTGAGTTGAATTGAGATAAGTTGATTTTTACGAGTTGAGTTAAGACTTTAGTTTAGTAGAGTTGAATTAAGTTGAATTAAATTGAATTGAGTTAAGTTAAAAGAGAACCGTTATGAGTTGAGGTGAAATATTTGCGGGTTGAGTTGAGATTTCGATTTACAGTTAAGAGTTGAGTTAAAAAATAACAGTTTAGTTAAGAGTTAGGGATGGGTTATGTTAGGTTAGGTTAGGTATGGATGAGCTGTTGGTTTAAGCTCAAACAGTTGGGCCAAAAGGATAGGCCGAAGTGATCCCACTTTTAAACCTGATGTTAAAGCGTCGTTTTTACGCTAAACCATTTCGAGGAAGTAATGAATCTTCTAAGTTGCGGGATCCCAATCTTCGAGATTTCCGCAAGCTTGCTTAGAAATGGTTCACCAAATTTGGTTAGTTTCCTTCTGCTTACGGCTGGGCAGTGACAGAGGAGATTTAGTACACTTTCGTCCTCGTCCAGATTTTTACAGCTTCTGCGGGTGGTATGCGTCCCTATGTGTCCGATTAGAACCCCCACTATAACTGAGGGGTCTTGTCTCCCGAGGCTCAGTAGTGAAGTGGTCCGCCTGAGACCATAAGAGAGCCATGTTATTTTTGCCACGGTGCATTTATTAAGATCCATCGAAGGCTCTCTGCTTGTTGCATTGTGTACAGTTTGCATCGGAGTTTAAAAGTGGCCCAAGGCATACCAACCCTTTCCTTTCCTGGAAGGAGAGTAGCGGTCGTGCCTTTCCTAGCCAGTTAAGTTAGATTTTATGATTTTAGATTTTGGCGCCCCATGAGGGTAAGACCGACTCGTGACGGCAAACGGCATGACGCCATGACCGCAAGTCATAATATTTATCCTAAGTTAAGTTAAATTGAGTTGCGTAACGAATTCGGTTAATAAGTGAGATAAGAGTTGAGTTGAGTTGAAAAAAGTTCAGTTGAGTTAAGAGAAGGCTTAAAAATTTATCTAAGAGTTTACTTGAGTTGCGTTGAATTAAGTTGAGTTAACAGATAAGTTAGAAATTTAGTTAAGAATTGAGTTGAGTTGAGTTAAATTGAGTTGAGTTAAGAGTGAAGAGATAAGTTAACAGTTGAATTGAATTAAGTTAAGAGTTGAGTTGAGCTTTCAATTTAGATTTAAGAGTTCACATAAAATTTGAGTTGAGTTAGGATTGGATTGAGTTAAGAAGTCCGGTTTCATATCTGTCGGGGATCCCATTTTTTTTTAAGAATCTTAAATTATACTTGCTAAAAAAATAAATCAGCAATTTTCTGCCACAAAAGCTGTCATTAATCAGCATCCCTTTTTTTGATATTACAATACACTTAAGCCACTACAGAAAAAAACTGATGAATCCTTAAAGCGATCCAACAAATCCTCATCGTAATTGACGATCCACTCAAGTGCCTCCCCCTCCTCCTGGCAAGTGAAACACCAATTCATATAACGCAAATGAAGTCAACAGGCGAAAATGATAAATTTTGCAAATTTGCACAACTTAATTAAAGTCGAGAAGGATGTCATTTGAAGGAATTTGCATAAAGCAAGGATCTCCGCGCTGAAAACTACCCTCGAGAAGTGGTGGTGTGCGATGATCTCCAGATACCGAACGGAATTACAGAATTTTTGTGTTAACATTATATCCTGCGACAATGCGAAAAGGGATGAAGGGCTGCACGATGGGAGGGGAAAATCCAGAAGGGAAAAGGACGATAAAAACACTTTTCAACTCCTGTGTAAAATTCGGATCTTAAATGAGCACTGGAGGAAAAGGCCGCGCTCATTTGTGAGTAATTTGCGTGATTGTTGCCAACAAAAAAAAGTGACGGACATTTAAAATTCAAGTAGAAATCGCGCGAAAAGTTTCTCTCCCCTGGAAAATGGCGTGTAAAATTCGGATAACGCCCGAAGAATTCCACTTTTATAAGTGCGCCCTTTTAATTTGTTCGGAGTGAAAAATATGTTTTTGTGTGCCGTGACCTGGGTGCGGGGGCGGGCGACGTCGGCTCAGTTTCGGATCAGCACTACTGCGATTCAGGTGCAAGTTACGATATTCGCCGTAATGGCAGCCAACAAATCAAAACTTTTCCAATTTCAATTATTTGATTGTGAAAGTTTCGCGCGAAGCCGAGGCGCGGCGCAATCTGCGAGCGAACGTAATAAAATCCGCAAGTTCCTTGTGACGGCAGCGGAATAAAACTGTCAGTTTAATAAGTTTAAGAATTCCCAGAAACGACACAACCCACCCCCACCCTTCTACCTGCGTGGGGGTGAAGACGAAATTGCACACAATCAGCGCTTAAATTTTCATCTAGAGAAGTTTTTACTGGTTTTTGTCGGGGGGGGGGGGGATTCGTGCGCTCAACAGGTGCCAGAGGGTGAGTGCGGGTGTAGCTTTACGTGGGATTTCCTGCCTTTTTCAGGAATTGATGGTGATTGGAATGTTGAAGTTTTAATTAGTAGAAAATGAAGGCTTCTTTCTTTAATTTTAATAATTTCTATTGGAATGATGCAGAGGGGGGATTAAATCTGTATTTTGAATGAAGCTAATCACAGCAAATCGAACCGTTATAGAAGAGGTAATAAAAGGTAATCAAAATTTCGTAATGCTCAAAGTTTAGGGTTATTTTGTGCAAATTTTACTTGATTCGTAGCTTGGATTTGCCGAAGCACAAATGCCACAGAAGTAACATAGAGGTGATTACAGCCGGCGTGTGCCGACGCTGGGTTTTTTTGCTCCCGGTGCAGTTTGCAATATTGCGCCCCATTACCTGCTCACTTTCTGATCGTGGTGAAGGACAATGGAAAAACAACAAGAAAATTTAAATTTTTTTTCAATAAATTAAATTATTTTTAAAAATATTAATTTCTGAAATTGCTCCCCATCCAATTGCGCCCGGTGCAAGTGCACCATTCGCACCTATGAAAGCCCCGCCTCTGGTGGCGATAGCAAATTCCAAAAAGAGGGCCCATAAGTACTAGCAGAAGCAGCAGTGGCATGGGAAGAAACCTGGCAAGCTGTCATCCTGAAAAAGATGCGATAGGGCCGTGCCCACTTTCTCCCCGTAAAAGTCACTATGGACAACAAAATTCCAATTATGCTTCAAAAGACGCATGACATTATGGATCCATTGCTTGTCTCAATCTACAAGTACTGCCTACACTACAGTTTCGTGCCCCACTCCTGGAGGATGGTGAAAGTGGTCTTCATCCCGAAGATCAGCAGACGGGGGCACGAAGCGGCAGAGGCAGCAGAGATTACAAGTCAATCAGCTTGTCATCTTTTGTCCTCAAGACTCTCCTGGACCTATACCTTCGTAACTCGATAGCAGGGATCCCTATATCTACATCTGAGCATGCATACTGCAAAGGAAGATCGATTAACAACGTCAGCACGGTGGTTATCTGGGAGGTCCTGGCGGAAGTCGAGATCCACAATGGAATTAGTCAATGTATCCTCTGGATGCTGGCAACTAGAATCATCCACAGTAGCTGGGGCAGTAGCTGAGTGATAAACTAGACGTGCCGCGGAACACATGGGGATGGGGTCTTCTCGCCTCTGCTATGGGACATGGCCATAGAAAAGATCCTAAAGAAACTATTTTAGACCAGTTGGTGAAAAGCATAAATTCTATCTTTTCTCGGATGACGGATAGCCCACATCGATTGAACCATGCCCTCACCTTTCCAAGAGCCATCTACATAATCTCATTTATAGTGTGGAGGAATTTTCCGGATACTTCTGTAAAACTGTAAACGCAGTTGCCTATGTGAGCATCATGCTAACATTAGTACCCGGAAAATTCCCTACTTGCTATCAAGCTGACATCCGCAAGAAATTGACATATGAAACAAATTTTTTATAGTTGGAAAATATTATTACATCCTGAAAGAAAAAAAAATAAAAGGATTATATCTACTAATTTCAGATTTAGAAATGGACTTTTGACGGTGATGGACATTATATGCTTGCAGTCACGTACTGAGGGGGTGTGACTTCAGACGAATATTGTCCATTACCAGACATGTAATAAAATGCAGAAAAATTACATGTCTTGCAATTGCTTGGCCCCTGGGTTCTTATCTGCAATGTCACTGACTTAGGTTTTATTTGTTTTCCCGTATTGCAGAATCCTAAACTTATACCTAAAAATTCAGAGGTGATGGGTTTCTTTCCTTCTTATCCGTTATACATAAATCATCCCATATTTCCGTTTCTCCTTACCATCTTTCCAAAAAAAACTTTGTTGATCAATTCTGAACCGATTGCTTAGAGAGCTTCAGAACGCACTATATTCAATGGTTTTCCATTTGTAGCTAAAATGTCAAGATTTTCCGATTTTCCAACTCTTGAACAACCTACATACAGCTAACCGGGAAATGTGACACTTATTTGGCAAAATTCTTCCGCCATATAGGCCCCACAATTTTGAATTTATAAGTTTTGATCATAAATTCGTTATTTACTACCTTAAAAACTCCCATATACCGATTTTAATTGGAATCGGAATACAATTCGCAAATTCGTCGGCCATATTGGTGCGGCCATTTTAAATTTAAATTTTGATCATAAAGTCGTTATTTGCTATCTTAAAAAACCCCAGATACTGATTTTAATTGGAATCGGAACACAATTTGCAAATTCGTCAGCCATTTTGAATTTATAAGTTTTGACCAGAAATTCGTTATTTGCGACCTTAAAAACTCATAGATACCCACTTTCATTGGAATCGGTACAAAAGTAACAAAACTCGTCCGCCATATTGACGCGGCCATTTTGAATTTATAAGTTCTGATCATAAATTCCTTATTTGCTACCTTAAAAAACCTCAGATACCGATTTTCATGGGAATCGGAACGCAATTTGCAAATTCGTCGGCCATATTGTCGCGGCCATTTTGAATTTATAAGTTTTGACCAAATATACGTTATTTGCGACCTTAAAAACCCCTAGATACACACTTTCATTGGAATCGGAATAAAATTGGCAAATTCAACCATATTTCGGCGGCCATTTTGAATTCCGAAAATCGGGCGTCGAGGTGCATCATAGGAGACCTCCACGGACCTTCATGCAAAAATTCAAATCTCTGCGATGATTTTCAACGAAGCTCTCCATGACAGCGCCATCTAGGAGTGACTTTAGAAAGTAATAAAATAGCCTATTTTCTAAGTTTGATTGTAAATAGCACATGGTTAAAATTTCATTAAGATCGGTTGCACGGTGTAGGAGCCTATAGCGAACATACATACATACACACATTCATTTATATATATATATATAGATAAGCTTAACGGGGACGCAAACCAAAAATCATTTAATCTAAGAAAGTGCACTGATCGCCATCAAGAATTGGAACCCGGATCAAATTTCCCACAAAACCCCACCGAAGGCACAGCGAAGTTCAACTAGAGATTCAACCCGCAACTCGGCAGCTGACCTGGCGCAAAAGTCTTTTCGAGACACCGCGAAGCTCAACCAAATTCCTCAACGCGAAAGCTCATATCCAAGATACCTAGAAATTCTCAAAAGCTCACCTCCCAAAATTACAACCGATAACGTCACTGCCCTCGGAGTGATATAGCTATGCTAGTTTCACCGCATAACCTCGGTTTTGTTATGAAAAAAACAATTAAAAAACATATTATTAATAAAAAAAATTCATTTTTGCTGTCTAATGAGTTTTTCTTAAAATTTTGAACGGACCCCCTCCAAAAATGTCGATCGGTACTAAAGTCCTCATTACTGCTAAAAAAAATTCCATTTGTCAAGCTTCAATTATTCTTTAAAGAATGTGTCCTTCAAAGGACCTAAGCCTAATGACAATTATCCGCTAATCTAATCTACTAAGGCTGCTCACGACAAGGGCCACCCAAAAATGACATTAATTGCTCTAATAATTAGGGGAACGTTACACTCAATAGGTCCTTCCCGACCCACTTTGCGATTGCACAGGACCCAATCAATCCTTCAAAGAGTGCCCCTCACACCACCCCCAAAATAACACCAACGACAAAGAACGAAGAAGAAAATGGGAACGTAGAAAAACCTTGGTATAAGGACGAAAAGAATCGAAAAAAATGTTCCTGACAGCTGCCAACTTTGCATTCAGGCAATGCTACAAGAAGTTGACTATTATCGAGGAGAATCGACAAGAATGGAATATTGTAAAAAGGTGTAAAAACGTCTTCCCAAGGTAAGCCCATTTCGCTCCGAGTCACGTCGCAGGGGGATCTTAAACGGAATTGAATATTCACTCTTCAGTAATTCCTGTTTTTTTTCCAGATTGGTGAGAATCGAAATTTTCGCGTCAATTTCGACATTTTTCTTGATGTGATTACGGCTGATTTCTCCTTTTGGCTCTTGGTTGGGAAGAGAGTGGCTGGGTAGGTCCTTGGTAAGACGATATACCAAATCATCTTAAGTATAGGCAATAAATTATTGATCCTGCCCTGAAAGTATTCTGTGATATTTTGAATGTGTTTTGATGTAAATATCGTTAAGGGTAAATAATATATATTTTGTTGTTTATTTTTTTCGAATATAATTTAGAAGTAAGCTAACTGTCATGGGTGGTGGAGGAGGATATTTCCGAATAGAAAAATGATTTGAAGGATTGACAGAAAAAAATTTGGTATGGAAAGGTCGGAAAATATTGGTATTTTGAGACCAATCATTTTTATTTTCAATTAATTTTACATTTTTCAGCAAAGTCTAACTTAATAGATAGAGTTTGTTATTTACAGATAAAAAACGTTATGTTATGTTTGTTATTTACAGATAAAAAACGAACCGAATTTATCAGAAAGTGTAGAGAAATTTACCATTACAAAATTTGTAAAGGTTTCGAAGTTGATACAGAGAGAAAGAGAGCAAAAGAGCTCGCGTTGGCACTATGAAAACACAAGTCCCAGTCAGTGGAAGCAAATTATCGCCATAGTCAGTTGGTCTTGCCATCATTCCTAACAGATTTTTTCGGAACTGGTTTGGTTGGGAAAAAAAGGAAAAAGGGAAATCAGCAATTACTTAGTCAAAATCGAAAGGGTACACGAGTGGATGGGAAGTAATAAATATGTCAAGGAGATAGGCTCCTCAGGCGCGTAGAAAAATTTACAATTTGATGTAAATTATTTTTGTTTGCAAAGATCTTTGCGTCTTGGCCAGAAACACTTGGTGGCATTTGAGTAATTCAGCAAAATTGTATTATTAACGTTGAAATCACCGGCAATAGTGATTTGACACCTTGGTTGGGAAGATCATAGTCTGGAGATCCGTTCGATGATAGTATCGAATGTAAAAGTGGACTAATATTAAGACTTCAGACAAAAAATTCGCCCACAAATATTGCAAATATCAAAACAAAAATTTTAATATCGGGGATTCACCTCATTAAAATTGACGATCTCAAATGAAGCCGGCCGACTCTGTAGCACAACCAGCGCTGTTATTGGAAAGCAGCCTCTTTGGAGTGTTATACCCCCTGGAATGAGGTGGATCCCGTCAACCGAGTGTGATTCTGGCGTAGCCGGAGAAAGAGCACGGAAAGTGCGGGAGGCGGAGTAAAAGAGACTAACTTGCTGAAGGTCGGTTTTTCTTTGTAGAGTAGAGTGATAGGGGCCTTCACTTTGATTTCACATGCACACATTTTGCACCTGCCCAGCCCAGAGACCAATTGGCTATCGTATGTAAACTTTACTTCAATTATGCTTCCTGTTTGATATTGCACTACATGACAGATCTTGTGTAAGCTATATTTCTCTACATAAAATAATTCTTTAATAAGTACTAGCAGTTTTGAGAGATAGCAATACCACAGTGATGGGTAACAGCTGACTATTCCGAATCACCAAAAAAACTTTAAAGCTCTTTAAAAGCTCTGGTTTAAACCTTGTCACTCAAACTGAAAGCTTTTGCCTATATATCTCTCACTCGAGCTTACAACCAAGATAGGAGGGCTCTGGAACTGCCTTGGAAATTCGTGTGGGCTCCCAAGAGATGCCGTTGCCACCACTGAAAGCAAAGGTTATCTATATATATAAAAGTGAAAGTATGTCGGTCTCTAAATGTTCAATAGACTCCGAAACCGCTCATCCGATTGGCCTGAATTTTTGTATATAGGATACGGCGGGTGTTCCTACTCGGTCTATTTTGCTCTATCTCGAACACTTCGGGTGGCTGTAGTGTACCGATATCCGTAAAATTCGAACTTTTGTATGGGAGGTATTCTTCGAATTACTGCTAAAGAGCTCAGATCTATATTATTTTGGTTTTTTCCGAAAAAAATACGATTCCCAAAGTTTCAGATCGATCGGTCCAAATTTAAAATGGCGGCCAACACAAAATGGCGGATTAGCTTTTTCTTTGCAAGCCATTCGGTATGGGTATCAAATGAAAGGGTATGTATTAGCTCTGTGGCGTCATTTCAAATTCAAAATGGCGGCCAACGCAAAATGGTGGATTACCTTTTTCTTTGCAAGCCATTCGGTATGGGTATTAAATGAAAGGGTATGACAAGTAGAATATTATTAGCTCTGTGTGGAGTCATTCCAAATTCAAAATTCATATCACCTGATTACTACTATTGGTTTATGGGTGCAGCATAGGCGCACCGGGTCCCAGCTAGTTTAATACAAAATTTACAAAAATTGCACAAAAAATTTAAACGAAAATTCCAGTGAAATCTCCTACACCAAGCTTCAATTTTTTTAATTAACGACCGCCAAATCCTTAAAACTTCCCTAAAGCTTTTAATCTGAGTCAAATTTGCTTCTATAACGAACTGAACTGGGATGGACCAACTTTTTAATAGTCGCCATCAACCTAATTCCCACAAAAGTCTATAAAACAATGAAAATTCAAATTCGAACAAACAACACAACTCATCTTCCCCCCTCCACTCCATAATATTCTTTTGCATCAAATCACATGGAGCAAATTTCATCAACTTTGTTCAAAGCCAACAAATTCCATTAACACTGGAACGAGTCCTGCAACAAATCCTCATCACATTCAGGATCAACTTTTCGAAGTGGTACAAGTGAAAGTTTTGTCGGAATTGTGTCGGGAAATTCCTACCAACAACGAAATGTGTAAACTATCTCTCTGACTGAATATAGATCTTAGTATCTTTAGTATTTTTTTTGCAAGGACTTTAACGTAATTTTAAAAGTGTCAAGGACACAGACCCGAATCTTATTTGGTCCATTAATATGCTGTGTGTGTTTACCATTGATTCACGGCTGATTTGAGTGTGTGATTTATAGTTTCCTTTCTCGAAGATTAGTTATTCTTCGATCGAGGGTGAATTGTGATTTGGTCTGTCGTCGTCGGATTATGATTCCAGATGATGAATTAATTCGTTACAAGATCGACAAAATGCTGATAAGACTCTTATACAATGCTGTGGACGTGTGGAGGCATCACAAATGATGTGGGATAATGCGATGAGCATTTGCAATTTAAGTGAATAATGAAGTTTCGGATGATTTCGGGTGAGTGCTAAATGGAAGACGACACCTTTGTGATTAAGACAAGAAATTTATCGAACGAATTTGATTTTATTGAATGCGGGGATTATAATGAGGAACAAGATTTGGTGACACAGCTTCTTAGTGAAATTTTTGCAGAGTGGCTGCTTTATGTAAAAAAAATGAATGAAAAAAGGAAATCTCTTAATGGCGTTATCATCTACCGCAAAGAAAAAAAAATTTGGAAAATATCGAATATCACTTAGTAAATCAATTTGAATTTTTAAACTTTCAAGATTATCTACCAACCGTAGGACATCCATCACGAGAGCGTCATTTCCTCTCTAAGGACATCGACAATGTTCGTTCAAGAATTAAACTCCGATGACACTAAAGTATCCTCATAAGCCAGGAAAAATGGGAAATTTATTGATTTCTCTCCTCTCTTCGTTCATGTTAAAAGGACTGCGGAATCTTGTACACAAACATATACACTTATACACACATAGCACATATCCTATCGTCCTCGTTAAGCCTCAACATTGCAATTACTTTAAACGACCGCATAACTTATATCCTTAAAAATAAAATAACACAAAAAAAAATACCCCGAAAAAAAGGAGAAGAAAACAAAATTTCGCAATACACTCATACATAACAACAGCACCGACCCATGTTCGATTTAAGGAGTCTAATGGAGCCAGTTTTTGGGGGACTTGCTGACTCTGAACGGTTTGCTTGGGCTGCTAATAGATTCCTGGCGACAGGCTTTCTGTTGGCACAACTTGAAAAGAGACCTTCCTTCCTGCGTAGGTTTTACGTATGTATATAACATTTTATATGTTGGCTTGATGTTGTTGTAATTTGAGCCTATCAAGGAAGATTCCTCATCGAAATAGCATAGTCCACTTGGATGTAGTGTGTGGTGATGGTGTTTTGTTATTGTTGCTAGTTATGCTGGTGGTGATGTTGCTGGGAAGACGGCATATTCCCCCCCACCCCTAAAGTTAATGTGCAGTTGAACAGAAAAAATCTTAGATGCCCTAAGGTAAGGTTACCAAATATTGATAAGATCTGCCCCATTTAAGGCACATTTGTTCGCCGAGGGTATACCATGGTCAGTTGAACGCCACCTGTTGCATCTTGGGATTCTTTTCCCATCTTGATATTTGCTCTACGTCGTGCCTTCCAAGTTCGGTCTGATAAAAATATATCCTAAGTCAAGAGAGGATTTTCCAGGCGAAATCTTAAACCTGTTATCAAGGACGTGGCACGAATTTTGTGTGGTAACATAATCACTCGGCAGCTGTATCTGAACTGATTTAAGTAATTCCTCAGCCATTCAGAACAAATCCGCCTTTCGTTCTTCATAAATCTTATTCAGATTCTTGTTTACTTGATGTCTTTCATACAAAATGTCATCATCAGACTGCCTTCATGTATGTAGCATTAATAATAACGCATTTCTACTGCGGAACGCACCCGCCATTCGCCCAGGAGATTGATTTTTCATCCCTCGAAATATCTGTAATCGTTTAGGCGCATATGTGTTCAAAATTCCCCATTAATAAAAACTTACATTAATCCCGTTGTAAGGAAGATTTCTTAAGATACAATCCTTCTCCCCCTCCACATAACATAAGTATCACCTCGGAAGACTGTGTATCGTGATATATTACGGAACGAAGCCAAGCCCCAGTATAAGACCTTCCCAGAGACTTCCCTCGTTTAATGTATATAGAGAATCGTTCAATACATGGTTTGGGACATCCAGGACCTCCAATGTTCCCCCATCCATCGTCTTCGGGTTAGGATCTAATTAATTTCTTCTGCTTTTGAGATGAGATCTTATTTAAGCCTAATCTGTGCCATGCTATTTCGTGATTCCTTAGTAAGGCTTAAAGCTAATACAGAGCCATAAACTTCGGGTGGATTATCTTCAACCGCATTTGATAAAGAACGCGCTTCACTTGGCACAAAGTATTTTATACAAAATATTGTGTATATGTATGTATGTATATATCGTCTTATTCTGTTTTTTTTGTTTTTGTTTAGGGGTATTCGGTGTGTCTTGTGGTGGTTTAACGTTAAAGTTTGGTTTTTTAACAAGGTCTGAAGATGTTTTGTAGAATAATGTAAGACATTGTTAAGCTTCCTAGTTTCAGAGGTGATTCTGCTGTTTTTCGAGGGGTTTGTTTGCTTAAATATATGTTTATTTTTGACGTGTTTCGGTTATATGAGGATTAGAAATTATGTTTTGTGTTCTAGTAACACATATCATGAAATATATGGATTGTTATCGCAAAAACTTTAAAGAGCAGTTGAAATTAATTAGATTGAAAATGTTAAACAAAAGCTGGACTGGAATCTGATCGCTTTTAAGGTAAAATGGTAATGAGCAAATATCGATAAAAAAAAATTGTAACGTCTTTCTAGTGAGAATTTTAAGGAATGTTTTGGATTAGTTGGACTAGAGAAAGGCACAGCACAACAAATATTTTTAAGGCTTCACCCTCTAGAGGCGAAACTATACAGAATTCGAAAAAACTTTGCACTCTTGATATTATCAGCTGTTGCCTGTTGAGACAAGAAGGATGTGACCATTATATCTCCTTTCCTAATATGTTCATTACCACAGATTAATGAGTTTCAATTTTTTATTCAAATAACACAACCAAAATTTATAAACCAAAAAAAAACACAGCATTTAAAGGGGACATGAGTCATGCAGCGTGTGGCTCTACGTGGCAAATAAGGCGCATGCCGAGAAAGAGGACTTTCCACTTAGATTCCTCATGAGTACCACACAAAAAAAATCTGCGATTCTGCCTAGTAGGAATTCTAGGTAGCACTTACCGATGCAGCACTGATATAAGTAGTCATCTGGTAAGGGATACTCATATTTTCTTAGGTGTTAGAAGAGCCCTAATATAAACGCATTGCAATAGAAGACAGCTGGTAAGGGGTAATCCAGAATTAGACCCAGAGAAGTTAGAAATTTGCCCGATGACTCAAATACCATTACAAAAATACGAAAACAAATGAGTTCACGAGTAAATTTTTAACTTCGTTGGGTCGAATTCTGGATTACCCCTTACCATCTGCCTTCTATTGTAATGCGTTATATAAGGGCTCATCGATGAGCAGTTCTGTACGTACTCAAAGGTAAGTACTTATGTAAATACCCTAAAGAAAGTTAAAAATAAGGCCTTATCTCCTATGACATCGTGTGTAAAAATAAGTACTTCTGTAAGGCCTACCCCTTACTAGTAAGGGCTCATTTCAGTACTTCTGTAAGCTTACAAGTCCTACTGGGTGAAGTGAGGTATGCCCTACCACTTTCCCATGAGGGCCCTATGAGGCAAACCTCATTCCAAAATCAATAGGGCAATCCCAACAACCATCTTACGTATTCAGCATGCTCAATAGACCGGTGCTCGTTCGATTTCGAAGGTCAAGTAGCATTGGACATGATTAGTACTCAGTCGGAGGACCGTTTGGAAATCCGACATTCGCGTTTAAAAATATAAAGCTTTCGACACCACCAAATTTTTTTGCTTCTATTTTCCACTCGGGATGGGGCAAGGCGGTAGATTCTTTATCCTAAACGGTTTCCACAAAAAAACTACACAAACTTTTGATCATAAGCCTTTTATTGGGCCTAACGAGAGCTCATTTTTCTGCCGTAAAATCACTTCTTGGTTAAGAGTTCTCCCATTATGCTCAAAACTCTCTAATTTTTCAAATTCGTATGTTTCTCTAGGTAACCTTTCCCTTCAGAAGCCAGCAATCGCTTAGCTTTACTGACCAAAAATACACGAAGATGCATGCTTCCGCAGCACCAAATCTTTCCTATAAGTACACGGGAAACACAGCAAACATAGGTATTATTACTATATTAACGAAAAAATCGATATATGAAATTTTCCATTATTTGGGTATAAAGACAAATGTCCGGGTTGCCCGCCCTAAAGCGGCCTCCCAGGAAACATTGAGACTTCGGAAGTAGTCTATGATGAGCCCTTGATTGAATTTCCGTATTTCTCCGGGTGCGGAAGACGTGGTTAAGGTGCACACACAGTAAGCGCTTCTATGTTTCAGGAGGTTTTCATGACAGAAACGATAGCTTGTGGCATTAGATGATACTTAACAGGACAATGACCAAATAAGAGTTTTAAAACGATACTGAGTTATGTTCTTTTCAATGGCATTAGCAATGCCATATTTTTGTTTGAATATTTTTGTTTGACGTAGTCCTTGTAGATTAGCCCAGCATTGGGAGACTAAATGGAGCTGGTCTTTAGTGCCATACTGATGTGAGACAAGTCGATACTGGACCCGTACCTTTTTAGTCATTCATAGCAAAGCCTACACAATCGCATACGCGTTTTGATCGGGGGATAACAAAGGTAAAGAGAGATTTCAATGCATTTCTATGAACATAACCTCAACTTGAAAAACTATGGTTGATTAACACAGTACCTCAGAAATGCATCTTCGCCCATAGGCGTCTATTCCAACTCCAAATTGGCGTTTGAGCCGGATTTGTATACCAGACCATGTACCGAAAAGGTGGGGGTCTTTTAGACTTTCATTCTTCCTGGCTACCGATACCCCCTACAAAAAAAATTTTCAAAGTCTACCTTGGCAGCTAGTATGTCAAAGTAGATGGTCGTTCAATCAAAATTCGCATTCGTTGGAATTCCCAGAAGAACAACTAGGTTGGCAGGCTTGAATGTGCAGTAAGCACAAAAGCATGCATCCTCGTGAATTTTGGGCCTATTTGACCAAAATAGCACTAAGACCCTAGACGCAAAAAAAATCTTTCTTAGCAAGAGGTACAAAAACCTAAACTTTTTCATCCTCTGGACGTCTGGTTTTTGCGTCTCCTTCATTCGTCCGCGTTTATTTTGGGCGTATTAAGTCCAATTTATGTAAAAACTTAAATTTAAATATCGTTTTTGAATTTGTTTAAAAGCTTAAAAATTAGATGACCATTTAATAAGTGCGTAGACTTGCTCGTTGGATTATTTGAACAACTTTACCAAATCAAACCTGAGCCGGCTTTAAAGGGAGTCTTTTAAATCTTTTCGCGTTAAACACACAAAGATGGCTAAATAGTGATAATCATTAATGAATTGAAAAATGTTTAACCTAAAAATTTAACTTTTTAAAGTAAACCAAACCTTTAGCCTGGTTTTAAATTTCAACACTATGCCAAAAACCCTGACCACACCAACCCTCGTGGCTAACTTTGCCTAGATTTGATTATGCGAACTGAAGTTGAATACGGTAAAGCCTTCAGATCGTAAATTTTAATTCAGTGGCGAAACTGGTTTCTGGTTGAATGGTTACGTTAATAAGCAAAACTATCACCATTTAAAAGCGAAATTAAGAGCCTATTTGCAAATACATAAAGGCAGGCATTTACAAACATCCAGAAAATGTGTAGCTCATACTTAACTCAAATGACTGCAGTAATGCATTTCCGAATAGTCCTTAATTTATGGGCTTTTTATCAAGCTCCATTGCGTACAGAATAAACGATAGTTTGGTAGGATTTTGGTGCAATTGATAACATGGGTTCAACATTAGGTCCAAGTTTATATACACCGTCAATGGCGTACTTCAGTTGTAAATTGTTTGCAGATTACAGAAAAATATCGTCTCTTGACAAAGTAGGATAAGAATGACACTAAAACTAAAAGGACAACTTTTTAACCAAGACCCAAACCTCTACAATAGTACCATCCAATTATCTCTGAAGTACACAAGATCAAGTAAAATTATTTTAGTAGTAAGTAACTCCTTTAATTCCCGTAACAATTTCATATATCTCACAAAACCCCCCATAATCCAATGCAGTCATTTCAAATCCTTAAATAGCAATACCGACAAAAATTTATCTCTACCTTAATCGACACCTGATTAAATTCCCATCTTACTTCAACTTTCTGCACATCCCGACATTTTTGGGCCGCTTTAGTATATAATCCGACATCCCCCCCCCACCCCTTAGAATAAAAACGAATTGTTTGCGAATCGTGTGCCAGCAAAATTCACGACAACGAAAGGATTTCTATTCCCACGACAACAACAAAAAAAACAGAAAATCCAGCAGCCTTCGCCATAAAAGTCAGAAGAGATTCCTTTTTGCCAGGGATAACCAAGTCAGAAATGGATTTCAGTTTCGCCATTTTTTTCAAAGTGGTTCACATTCATGGAGAAACCCCATTTAGAAACAAGTTTTTTTTCTATAAATTCTAGAAGAATAGTTATTATCTCTGCCGGGAAGAGGGAAGTTGATATCTAGAGAGTATAACCCCGGATGCAAGGACTCGGCTGTGATGATGATGATGCTGATGCTGCTGCTGGTGCTGTATAAATAAAGTTTTTGAAGTGTATGCACAATTAGAAGATAATGAAATTTCAAACTTAATTTAATGAGCAAAGCTGAATGCAGTTGTGAAGCCTGATAAAATGTTTTTCTTGATAGTTTTATGGGAAATGGTAAAGTTTAAAGGATTTATTTGTTTAAAAGCATACTTTTTCGTAGTTTTGTTGCCTGAGAGAAAAATTTCAATTGTTCAAGTCTTAAGAGACCCTTGGGTAAGGATTTTCGACATTGGAGTATCTTTGGAGTATTTGCTTTTATATAAAATAATAAATCCAATTTTTAACACTAGAATTCAAGCAGCATTCAAACCCGATCTTTCATACTCTCTTTAACCCAGAAACTTCACAGAAAAACTTATCCAAGTTATGTTAAATTGATAAGCTGTAAACAGATGGCAGCGGTCATAAGAGTCCATCAGCGCTGTAAAATGCAGGGTTTGAAAGCAAAGTAAACTTAAAGCAAAGCACTTATTTTTAAACTTACTTTGCTGTAGACTGTGAAAGCTTTTTGTTTCATATTGCTGCGAATGCGAAATTAGCTAAAAGCTTTTAGGTTTTAGGAGCATACTGGTTCGGTGCAAATGCTTCGGCTTTAAAATACTTTGCTGTGAAATTTCTTTCTGTTTGCTTACAGTTTTTCAAGCTTTGCTCTCCAAGGCTGTGAAGTACTTTGCTTTCCTTGAGCATTTTTTTTCATGGTATATAGTAAAAATGATACTTTGTTTAGAGGGATGAAAACTTTGTTTTTACATGTATGTGAAGCATTCGCAGCCAGACCAGCATGCCCCAGCATTTGTAAGCAACAGCATTTGCAGCAATATGAAACAAAAAGCTTTCACAGCCTACAGCAAAAAGTATGAAAATATGATTGCTCTAAAGCAAAGTAATGCCGGATTCATCGTTGCGGATGAGTCGCGCCGCACAAATTTCCCAAAAAGAGAATCAGCTGAACTACGATTCATTGTTGTGGATAAAGTGTGCCGCAGATTTTGTATAATTTGACATATTTGTAAAATTTGTCAAAGTTTTGTTGGTAAAATCCTAAAAAATTAGTAAGTAAAAAATTCGTAGAATCTTGAAATATCTTGTTTTTAGACTACAGGCTCAAGTATTTTCATATATCATACAACAAAAATGACAATTTAAAAAATTCGCCGCACAAAAGTTGAAGTTGATTCAACTTTTTTCCAGAGAGGAAAAAAAATCCCAAAAATTTCCCAAAATTGAGAAATGCTCAATTTTTCATACAAAAAGTATGCGCGCGCATAAGTGCGGCACAACTCATCCGCAACGATGAATCCGGCATAAAGTAAATTGCTGTGGTCAACAGCAATAGTATTAAAATTGCTGCAGCAATTTAAACCCTGGGTAAATGTCAAAATGAAGAGGAATAGTCACAACTTGATTATGCTGAACAGAATGCAACGTAACGTGTTTTATTAGTTTTGGCATTTATCAGCGCTTATGGACTCTTATTACCGCTGCAATCTGTTTCCAGCTTTAAATTTTTATGCTGATCCTGGCCACACATATTTCTTGTTACAAATCCTCATATACAATGCTCTATTTATTGATTCTTAACAACTTCTTAACCCACTTTGAACATTCATGCCGGACTCATCGTTGCGCATGAGTTGTGCCGGACTTATGCGCGCGCATACTTTTTGTATGAAAAATTGAGCATTTCTCAATTTTGGGAAATTTTTGGGATTTTTATTCCTCTCTGGAAAAAAGATGAATCAACTTCAACTTTTGCGCGGAGGATTTTTTAATTTGTCATTTTTGTGGTTTGCTATATGAAAATAATTTAGCCTGTAGTCTCAAAACAAGATATTTCAAAATTCTACGAATTTTTTACTTACTAATTTTTTAGGATTTTACCAACAAAACTTTCACAAATTACGCAAATATGTCAAATTATACAAAATCTGTGTCACACTTTACCCAACAATGAATCGTAGTTCAGCTGATTCTCTTTTTGGGAAATTTGTGCGGCGCGACTCATCCGCAACGATGAATCCGGCATCAAAGCTTTTAAAGTAGCTTTTAAGCTTTCGTTGTGATATTAAGGTGTGAGCCTGAAAAAACTCTTTTGTGGTGTGTATTTGCTACTAATATGATCTAAAGGAGTTTTCTTTTTGATTTAAAATCGAGGGTTTTTATGTGGCTCAGGAGAAGGTTATTGCATGGCATTTGCTAGTGTTAAGTTGCAACTTATTAGTGTTGCGCCAGTCTTGCAATGCATTAAGTTTCGTCTGAAGGAATGATACATCGGTGTCGGACCTAATAACGCAATATATTTTCAGGTCGTCTGCGTAAAAGAAATGTGGTCTATTTTTAAGATTGAGAGACAGATCGGAGATGAATATATTGAACAAGAGCGGACCAAGAAAACTTCCCTGGGAGATATCGGAAGTTACTTCCATTTCTTTGGATAAAAATCTTTGTAATCTGACGACCTGAGTTCTACCGCTGAGATATGATTTTATCCATTCCAGAACAGGGCCGGTAATAGGCCCTTAAGAAATACGGACAACCGATTTGATGCCATCCAATACTAACTTTACTGAACTTTTAAATTTCCGCTATAACAGTTCGGCTGAGTTCTATCTACGAGGCTATCTATTTACACACAGCGATAATTTAACAAATCTTTGAATGAAATAAGACTTATTAAAATCCCCCTTTCGTACCTGTTTCAAAAAAAGCATTTGCTTCGGTAATGACATCCCAAATCGATCCCTTTAAGGACCTTTTTTATTAATTACCGAAAACCTTGTATTAATTAAAAGATTTTAACCAGACTTTTTGTATCCACTCTTCTTTTTTTATCATCGCAGATTAAATATAAAATAACAAAATTAAAACAAGGAAAAAAAGGAGAAATTTTTACAACCTTCGCCAAATTGCACACCTCAAAATCAACTTTTTTTTAAAAAAAAATATAAAATAGAAATAAAGCAGAGGAAAAAAAATTTGTATTTAAAAATTAAAAAAAAAATTTGTTATTGTAAAACTCTTAAAAAGGGATAAAATCGATATTTAATTAAATTCTGATTGGATTGAACATAATTCCACGCACCTGATGCCATGAAATAAAGCCCATTTAGGATCCACTTGACATTAATTTATGCCTTCAAAGGAGCTCACAGGAGAGGGATTTGTGCTGCTTACTTTTGTGTCTTTTATGTAACAAACGTTGTTGCCTCACTTTGGATGTATTGTATATAGGCCGCGCTCCTTAAGTACGGCTTTGGAAATCTATACTTTTGTAAAAGGGAATTTGTTTGTCTATGGCTTAAGGTAAATTTGAGTGAAATGGCACAGAGAGAAAATACTGCTGGTTATGTTTAAAGTCCTTTCAGTAAACATTAATTGGAGTATTTCAGACGATTAAATTTCATTTTAACATCAGTTAATGGTGACTTGATCTTTCGTGTTTTTTATAATTTAAATTTTTGGTTATTATGTTGAAAGTTTTTCTTTGTAAATGTTGCTAAAGTCCCTGTAGGACTCGGGTTTTTTGAACTCTTTTCCTCCAAACATTTCTACTTTTTGTTTTTTCTTGTGGAAAAGCCAAGCTTAAGAATCACCTTTTATGCTCTTAATCCGTCATAGAGTTCAAGTTCATGGTACGGTGGTATGTCTAGGAGTATTCCTAATTTGAAGAATAGAAGAGATTAGGATAGGTTAGGAGTCAGAAAGAAAACTCTCGATTCAATTCTTTAGAACAAAGTCCATAGACCATGAAGTTATTTAAGGTCAAAGTTTTCAAAAACCACTTTTCGACCAAAAAATACCTTGAATAATTCGGAAATGTCAAGGTTTTCGAAAAAATGACAAGAGAGGTATTTTGTAGGCAATAATGTTTCGTATTGACTGATAAAAAAAAATTTCGAAAAAACCAGTTTTTGAGTGATTTTTTGGCCAAAAAGTGATGTTTCCGGCTGCCATGTTTTTTTTGTGATTTCGAAATTGTAATTGGAAGCTGTGGACCAATTTTCAACCATTTTGGAATTTTGTTCCTTTCGTGCGTCCTTTTTTTTGCTAATTTCCCCGGACTATAATGCCAAGGTTAACTTCAAGTTTGTGCAATAATATCGTGAGAAGAAATGTATATGGGACGCCACCAGTCTAACCTCTAAAGAGAAGTCTTTGCCGTAGTTTAGCACAAATGACGCTCCAAGAAATCTATAGGGGTGTTTTTTTAATCTGTTCCAGCACAGAACAGAACAGCTTCCATACAAAAGTCTTGTCCCCGATAATTATTAAGAACACTATCCAGCACAAAGGGAAATTTTAAATTTCCCTTTTCTCACATACGTTTTTGAACTTGACAGTTGACAAATAAAGTAAAATGTTTTGTTTACTGAACGAAAAACGAGAAAAATTAATGGAGAGATAAATAAGACCGATCCTTATGGCCTGTTTCACACGGGACGACGACCAACCAACAGAAATCGTACGATATTAATTTTTTTTAGAGAAGAGGGTGAGAGAGGACGATGGGGAGGGAAGATTTTCCCATCCAACTTTCTCACCCCTCTCACCCTCTTCTCTAAAACGTACGATTTCTGTTGGTTGGTGCTCGTCCCGTGTGAAACAGACCTATGCAATATTAGAAGAAATTAAAATGTGCCAAAACCGTAATTTATGTAAATAAAAATGAAAATTTCCCTTGCCGTTTTTTTAATGTTCCAGGACAGAACAGAATAGAACAGATTAAAAAAACACGGCATATATTAATAAAAGAAAGTTTCTGTATGTATGCCGGTATGCGTGTATGTGTGTAAGTATGCGCTATAGCGGGCGCACCAGTCATCGCAGAGCTTCGAAATTTTGCACGAAGGTCCGTGGGGGTCTCCCATGATGCACCTCGAAGCCCGATTTTCGAAATTCAAAATGGCCGCCGAAAAATTACCAAAATTCAAAATGGTCGCCGAAATATGAATTCGAAAATTGTTTTCCGATTTCAATGAAAGTGGGTATCTAGGGGTTTTTAAGTTCTCTAATAACGAATTTGTGGTCAAAATTTATATATTCAAAATGGCCGCGCCAATATGGCTGACGAATTTGTCAATTGTGTTCCGATTCCAATGAAAATCGGTATTTGGGGTTTCTTAAGGTAGCAAAAAACGAATTTATGATCAGAACTTATAAATGCAAAATGGCCGCGCCAATATGGCGGACGAAATTTTCCAAATGTATTCCGATTCCAATGAAAGCGGATATCTAGGGGTTTTAAAGGTTGCAAATAATGAATTTATGATCAAAACTTATAAACTCAAAATGGCCGCACCAATATGGCCGATGAATTTGCCAATTGTATTCCGATTCCAAAGAAAATCGGTATCTGGGGGTTTTTAAGGTAGCAAATAACGAATTTATGATCAAAACTTATAAATTAGCCAATATGGAGGACGAATTTTACCAAATAAGTGCCATTTTCCTGTCAGCTGTAGGTTGTTCAAGAATTGGGAAATCTAACAATTTTCCTATACTAGCTCCAAATGGAAGAACATTGAACATAGTGTATCTTGATCATTTCCCCTATTGTCGTGAAGTTTGCCAGTTCGATCGTTAAGAACGGGACGGAAGCTGTGTTCGGGACGAACACTAAGTAAGAAAGGGGGCAGTGTAACGCCTAACCGAAAATATAAAAACAAAATTATAAACCGTCACCAACGCAGGTTGAATTTTAAATGGGATTTAACATGGGTTTTCGTTTTTTTAGGTTCAACCAAAGGTTGAGCACTTGATTTCCATCGGTTCAAGTTGAAACTTGGTTTCCTTAGGTTTAGTTATTCGATACCTCTGAATACCATGTCAAAAACTGGTCTTGACTAATGACAGCTGTCAAAAAAGCTGTCAATAGAAATTAACCATATAAAAGGTATCCAAAATCATTTTTTCCAGATTTGTGGTTTCTTTCACTTTTTTCCTACCGCGGACAGTGCACACATAAACTTTTTTTTATTTAAAAAGTTGCAACGCACCCGGGTTTTTTGCTAGTAAAAAATAAAATAAAATATACTGATAATGGGTTCAAATTTCCTAGCGTCATGCCAGCACATCGAACTATAGGATTCATGTGCACTTCCCAAACGTATATTGCACAGCTTTTCACTTACTGCAGAGGCTGGTAGGGGAGCAAAACTGATCTTATCTGCGTATCCATAAATCATGGTTGCATATTTGACAAGCTTTTACCCTGAGAAAACAATTTTGAAATAAAGTTAATAAAACATAAGAACTAAACTTTATCAGTATAAACAAGACATGCAGACAAAATGTATTTTTGGAGCAGTCGCCTCTAAAAAAAACTTCGTTGAATTTCGTCTATGTTACAAAAGCGTATTTCCTTTAAAATGAATTTAATTAAGAACTGCAGTAATTATGGCGTGTTTCAGAATGCAAAATTATTGCAGAATATCCACAACATTTCCCCAATTACACTAATTACTTAAAAAAAATGAACAAATTAACAAACATTTTCCCTCTGTATTTCGTCTGTTAATAAAAAAAAACCTCAAAAGAAGTATGTAAGGACTCACTAAAACAGAACTCATTTTGTACTCAGTTTAAAACTAAAGTGCACCCAATGCAATGCAATGCAGGAATGCAATGCAAAAAGAACAAAACAAACAAAAAAGTTGCATTGCCCACTTTCGGAAAACATGAAAAATTTCTGCAATTCGCTACATTCGGCTTCCGCCGCATAATTTCCTTAATGCTTGAAATATGTTAATAAACTTTCTCCTTCCATTTCATGAAGAAAGAATAAGGACGAAAGGAGTTTCCCCCGTCCCTTTTTGCCGGGGTGGAAACAATTCGTTATTTCTAGAATTTCTATAAATTACCTTCCGCCGCTGTGGCAGGAGCGAAAATGTTTATGCAGTTAATTTCCTTCAAAAGTGATGTTTTATGCCTTGAAGGAATTTGGGACTTAATCAAAGAAGAAAGAGAGTTAATTTTAGTGTGAGAAATTTATGGTTCGTAGGAAATTTGTTTTTTAGTTTTGGAAATGTGGGTTTTAGTGGATTTTGTGGAATTATTTCAGGCTTTTTATTCCATGCATTCAAACGAAATAAACTACTTATTAACTATGCGATAAGTTATAGCACAAATTTATGGTACACTTTTACTGAAACTTTGCTACCAACACAATTAGTCTTTAGAAGTAGATTTATTGTATTCTGAAATAGAAAAAGTAGTAGAGTATCTAAATGCCATCAATGATGCATCATAGCCTGGAAATGACGCTATTTTTTTTTTTTTTTTTATGTGGAAGACTAGAGCTCAGGGAAATCCCTTTGTACTGTCGACAATCTATTTTCTTCGTATAGAGTGCAATGTCAAACAGCAAGCCCTAGTCGATAGATAGTGAAGGGGAAGAGAGAAGTAGGAAGGAACTGGCACAACCACCTAACCCCAACCATTTCTATCGCGACTCTGGCTTCGGGGCAATGAGAAACAACTCGCTGGAGTGTTATGCCTCCTGAAACGAGTTGAATCCCATCAACCAACCGATGACATGCGCTTGGTGGAGCGGGGCAATGCTAGCGGAAGGCTATGACAGAGGGAATGAGGAATGTAAGGAGAGGGAAGAAGAAAGAAGGTGGGAAAGGCGAAGGACCGTGGGGCTCTGCCGGGATTCGAACCCGGGACCTCTTGGATAGTAGCCAGGCGCCTTACTCCCTAGACTACCGAGGCCCCCCAATGACGTTCGATGTCATTTATAAAGTCCTCGATTCGATCATAGGCGACAGAGCAGTAAAAATCTAATCAATGGTCGGTCAAATGTATTGTATACCATCCAAATGTCTCTACTTCAATTCATTTTGTGTAATAAATTTGGCTTTAAACTAAGCTGCTTCACGAAGTTCAGCCAATGGACACAGTTTTGTTCAGGACACGCAAAGTGTATAAGCGTCTCAAAGAACTTGACGTGATAATATACACCCTATGATTATAAAAAAATATGCCTCACCTGTCTTCTTTGCTTTTTAACACTTTTCCTGAGTTTATCCACTTGATTTCACCTTGGTATCAATCGTTCCAAACTGGTTTATTTTCCCAAGCGCAACCGACGCTATACCTACTCGTGCGGAACATGGACTACTATATTAATTGAAATTAATTTCCAATTCCGGCTCACAGTATCTAATTCACCTTTCAGCGACAATTCAATGCGAGAATGTGAGGAGTTTCAGCAAGTAGTTTGTTTCCGTCCCCGGCCGTCTTTGGTGGGTTTATGCTTAGTTACTCGTTTTGGCACCACACCTCAGGATCAGATTTGGAGAGGGCTCTTTGTAGGTACATTCAAGTCGATATAACTCTTTTTATGATGACAAGGTCCTTGGTGTATTCCTGTAAATCAAAGCGAGATGATGACAACTTTGTGAGGAGCTCTTCAATAATTACTGAACACGGAACAGGTGATAGTATATCCCCCTAGGGGTCCATGTTCCAGGTTGTCAGTGCTATTGACAAAACTTCGAGTTTAGCTGTTACTACTTTCATTTTCAGCCTAGAAAACATACTTTTTACCACTAAAGGAATTATTCCCTCTCTGTAGGCCAAGCGTACTATGGATGTATAGAAAATGTCGTCAATGGCACCCTTTATATCTACGAATGTGCCTACAGCTACCTCTGTTTCCTCATGGGACTCCTTAAGTCTACTTCTGACAGTGTAACAAATCACTTCCAAGCTTAAAACATAAAGATTTAATAATATGGAAAAAGATTTTCTCTGTTGAATCACTGCTCACTTCGAAAACTATAATAAAAAAGTTGAAACCAGAGTAAATCAATTTAAAGTCGTCTAAAATCTGCCTTATAGTTTACCCATGAATAAGTAATGCCGTAATTTAAAACTCATAAAACATTCACACTATTAAAGCTACCCAAAAACCATATAATGTAATAAATACATTGAAGACATGTAAGACCCAATTTAGATCTCCTACGTAAGCAAGCACTTGCGAAGTTATAATAATTGATGGCAACACCGTTTAGCTTTATGGAAACTTTGCAAATTTAATGAAGCCCGAAGAACAATGTTCCAAATCACATGAGCCAAGGATACCGTCGCACTCATACACACGCTCTCCTGCAAGGATGTTGCATTAATTATTCCTTAAACTCGGTGTCTTCAGCAGCTCGGAACAGGTCCTGTCTTCGGAGTGGCACTTCACAGCTTTATATTCCTTCAAGATGGCAGCGCAAAGTCAACAATACTGTCTGCTGGTGATGCTGGGAGCTTCTAGTGGCCATTTTCCTTCTTGGGAATTTCATTTGCCTGCAAATCTATTTTGGCTCAGGGGTGGGGGAATTGTGCAAATGCCACCAACCTTGAAGGGCTACTGTACAGATATGAACACTGCAGCGCCACATACAGTCACTCCTCCGCTTCTCGAATCATTCATCAGTTCCTGTGCAAAACAATGTGTCAAAGGAGGACTCGTTTAATCTTGGTGTGTTTTATGCAAATCCTGTCAAATGTCCTTTGTCCGACCGCAGATGTTTGGGCAATAAAGGACGCTGCAGCTCATCAACAGTTTGGGGGATTGCGGCTGGGATATCTTCCGCATTTTTTGAAGTGCACACATTTTATACAAATTCGGAGTTTACTAGTTTGTTTTTGAAATTATGGTTTTTGGAAATGTTGTGGGTTTAAAGAGATCTGGAAGTATTTTAAATGTTGTTTCTGAGAGTGCATGTGTGTGGTGAATGTAGCACTAAGAGATCCCTCGGGCCAACAGAACAGAAGGCATGTTGCGGTTGAGCCTGGCAACTATGTTGGAAAACGGATTAAACTTAAAGTGGCTGCAAGAACAGAGTTTTGCCATTCATTTTAAATGAACTTGTTTTTATGGGTGAAGAATTCATTTCTAATTGAGGAAACACAAAAAATAAATCTTATTCTATATTGTTACAGCGTGACGGGACCACCAAATAAGATCTGCTAATTTTAAGGCCCACGAAATATACGAGGGAGTCGGGGAGGTATGTGGGTATGTGGCAGTGGAGAGAATCCTGCAGAGGATTAGAAACGACCAAAGGAGAGGAACAACACGATGAAGTCTCGACAGAGCCACGGGGAATGTAATAATGAGCCGTGATCATCCTAGCACAACCCTCCAAAAAAAGCAGAGAAGAAAAAAAAGGATATCCGTCCGAGGCTAGTAGAACAGACATATCCATTGAAGGAGCGGTCTATTTCCCGGGCGAAAGAAAAAGTCTATGGAGATCTCCGCCTGGACAAAGGTGGAGAGGATAATGCCGGGGATAAGAAAGAAGTTGCTGAAGTTGGCAAGGCAGGGTACGTAGTAAAGACGGACTCTTCCTTGTCAGATCTTGGCGGCACATTCGCTTGAATCTTACAGATAGAAAGGGATGGCCGCATGGTTGAGATAAAGGCTGGAGACCCCAAGAGGAATAACCTACAACTGAGGGCCCAAGCTTGGAATGGTTAGATGACGGAAATAAGGGCTAGTAAGATACAGGTGGTGATCAAATCTAGGGATCTTGGCGAGATCACAACGAAAGAAAAGATCTGTGACGCGAGTAGCCAATTGAGACTGAAAGCAATGCAGGAGGGGAATATGCTGAGGTTGAAAAAAGCTTATGAAAGTAGCCAGATTGCAACCTTAAGTTTTGCAGATGCGACAGCGAAGAAGGTTGTTGTAACCGGTAAATCTAGCCTCGACTGATCTTGGGAACAAAGTCACCGATATCAGACAAATGCAGATATGTGATCTCCTGGTCGATCAGAAGGCGGAAAAACAACGTTATTACAATAAGTGAAGGTTCTGATTGCCTGGTCTGTCTGCTGACTAAGAGAGCAGATATCGCTGAAAAGGTGTTTCAAATGCCTTGAGTTTGGGAACGTCGAACAGTGGGACATAATCCCAAAAAGCTGGCCAAAACCCCTAAAATGAAGATTCTATTTCGGGACTTTCTCTTTGCGGAATTTTAAGTAGGGGCCCCGAGGGTCACAGAACATCTGTCCTCGGGGTACAGGTACGTTTTCTCCCTTTGTAGGATCAGTTCGAAAGTGGCCGTTACACGAGACGCAGCTATCGAAGTTTCCAGCACATATTGTGCATTGAAAATAACTATTTGTTAAATAGTGGCAATTAGTGTTTTTTAAAAGTTTAAAAATGGATTCTGTTCATGAAGGTGAGTGGAATTAAATCGAATATGTATAATCGTAAAATATTCATTGCAGAATTATTGATATGAATTTAAATAAATCAACTTTTTTGCAAAACGCAGAGAAAAACTAATTTTTCAAATAACTTAAAGTTTATTAGTCGTCCTCGCTCGTTTTCTAAAATTTATTTTTTTTCACTTGTCATAGTCTAAAGAAAAAAACAAGAAGTAAATTAAAGTGCCAATTTGTGCGAATTTGGAGAAACATTTTTTTCTGAAATCGAGCAAAAACCGTTGCACAGGGGGGGGGGGGGGTAATGAAACCGACAAAAAGTTCAGAAATGGCAAGGAATCTCTTTAAAACTATATAATAGGGGGTTTTCGAGGTCGCTGATTACGAATTTGACATTATTTTTTCAAAAAACAAAATGGCGGATCCAATATGGCGGGCGGCCACATGATAAAATGCATATTTGCGAATGAAACTCGGTACTCGGGTGTTTTCGAGGTCGCTGATCCGAAATAGCTGCAGTAGACCTTCGTTTGATTACCAGATTTCATTCCATTTTACAAGTTGTTTCATCAGGACGCGAAATTAATATTCAAAAATTTAGAGATTACGCTTGGGAAACTGCGAAACTATTTGTTGAATTGTACCGATGGTTCTTCATGCCACCATCAGTTCATAAACTGCTCATTCATGGCCCAGAAATCATTGCTTCGGCTTTGCTTCCAATCGGTTAGATGTCTGAAGAAGACCAGGAAAGTTGCAATAAATATATTAAAAAATTTCGTCAGGACTTGTCGCGCAAAAGCAGCCGTTCTTTGACAATGAGAGATGTATTTTGCCGCCTTTTAATTAGTTCTGATCCTTACATTTCAAGCGCAAGAAAACTTCCAAAAACTAAAAGAAAACAAATGTCGTCTGATGCTAAAGATTTAGTTGTACCCGATGACAGTGACACTGAAGATGAAACTGATGTGTCTATTTTAGATTCCGACATCGATTTATGTGATAGCGATAGCGAATAGATAGAGCCTATGTGTTAAAAATAAAAATGTAAATTATAAATTGAAAAATTTTTTGTATTTATTTGTACCTATTCCTTGTGTACGATACTATTTTTATGCTTCTGAAATTTTTTTAATACGATGAAATTGTATTAAAACTAAAAATATCAATTTTTTATATGACTGTCCGCCATTTTGGATCCGCCATCTTGTTTTTTGAAAAAATAATGTCAAATTCGTAATCAGCGACCTCGAAAACCCGCAAGTAAGAAATTTCAACGCGATTATTGCACGTTTTGAGGTTTCGGCCAGCTTTTTGGGATTCTGTCCCACTGTGCGTCGCGAAGAGCTGTACCAGCACGAAAATAGCAGGTAACAAAGGATTGTATCAAAAACCCAAATACTTCCTATATAAGAAAGGTAGGTTAGCACGTAGGCGAGCCGTTTTGATGCCACAAACTCGGGTACGTAAGTTTAAGAGGTTGTTTACAGTGTTGAGTTGAGGAAACTTATCAGTGCTCTGACCTCTAGTCTGGAATTCTCTTACAAGTCTTCTAGAATGTAGCAGTCTTCCAGTGTGCGCTGTCAGGCTTTGTTTAGAGCCGGGTATTTAGTGTATACAGGAAGTGAACGAGTGTTTCCATATCGTTCGTCTACCCACAACCAACGGTCTGATCGCATGATCCCCCCTGGACCAATGTCCTGCGACGAAAGACGTAATTCTGGCAATATCTCTTCGGGATCTGTTTAGGAGGTGGACCGTTCTTATTTCTTTGTTGTAAGTGGATCATGTCGTCCTAGTGATAATGCAGGTGTCCAGTCATAGCCGGCGGATAATGTGGGCATGGTGGGTAGCAGTATCCACCCGGAAAATTCCGGATGTGTAAAATACCCGCCCAGAATTTGAAAGTAACTGAGCGTGTGACATGTAGAATTCCTCTGTTTCCGGCCCATATTCGCCGAATCTCACACAATAAAAGAATATGATCTGCATTATCCTGGATACCTAGTCATAATTGCACTCTATACGAAGAAAATAGATTGTCGACAGTACAAAGGGCTTTCGCTGAGCTCTAGTCTTCCACATAAAAAAAAAATAATTAGTCAGCAGGCTCGTCTCACTTGCCTTGCCATTACGTTACAGACTCGCAGTGCGTCATCTGCCGCCGCACTGAATTTGTCTTCCCTCTAACATATTCTGGGTCATAGAGGCGCATGCCTTCTCTTGTCAGTATCTCTATTGGTATAATTCCCGCTATCACGCACACCGCATCGTTGGATATGATCCTGTATGTGCAGCGTGCGGTGATTGATATAATATAAGTGCGTGCATTCAAATGCAAACTGACATATAGTTACGTAAACGGAACGCACGCAACGCAAAAGTTGGTATACTTCCAACATTTCTACATTGCCGCATTCGCCATAGTCTAAAATATCCAAAACACAAGCACACGCAACAGACACATGCCCTCGTCGCTTATATTTTTTGGTTATTTGTAAAAGACTAGACGGAACCCAACCACGCAACTTTCCGTCAGCAAAAATTCGCCGCATACACTGCACGCACTGCACGCAGGAACGTATCAGTTTTCAATTTTAATCGGTATGCGGCCCTCCATTTTCTGCTGTTATCCCTCTTGTTCAAGGCAACTGCCCACACCGCAGTGCCAAACTGAGCTAACCACCTCCGCCATCAGGAGGCGACCGATCGGTTTGGGCCCTCACGTTGGGCAGCATGCTTGGAAATGATGTACAAACAACGGAAGCTTTATCCAGTAAGCCTCCAAGTGTGTTTTAAAATTAAGCCTCTGCCGATCATTACTCCCAGGTACCTTAAGGCGGGCTGTGAGTGAATGATCTGTTCCTATAACTTGATTCTTACAGATACTTCCTTTCCAGGTTGCTGATCAGCACAGTTACAATTTTATGTTCAACAACCGCCAGACTAGCGCTTTCAGGCCACGCTTTAATATCTCAGATAGCATAGCATACTATCTTCTACTGGGCTGCCAACTCTGCATAGCTCCACTAGCTTGGAGTGTATCATGACTGAATCTAGAGCTCTTATAGAGGCTTGGCTATCTATGAGGATTCCAATGCTTCATCGTTGTGTTGGTTCGAGGTTCATTTTCTGGCAGACTTTCAGAATCGCTCAAAATTAACTTTCATACCTTTAAGGATCTTTCGCCTTTATTTCCGTTACACAATTAGGCTGGTAAAATTAACTTTTAGTAGGGAACAATTGCGTTCAAGCATTTTTATTGTTTTATATGGTAGCTGAGTACCTAAATATGATAAAATCACAAAGTGCCCCTTTTTTTAGGGGTGCGTTTTTGAGCGCCGACCCTAAATACCCCCTTTTCAGTTTTTTCAAAATAACTCGAAAACAAAGCGAAATTCGAGATTTTTACTAAAATACTTTTTTGTAGAAAATTAAATTTCCCATCGAAATGCGCCTTTTAAATTTTTTTTTACCATTTTTAGAACCCCAAATGTTTAAAAAACGAAGCCGAAAATTTTCGAAAAATCGCGTTTTTTTTTTTCACTAAATCGCTTGTAACTTTTTGGTATATATGAACCTTCAGAGAAAATAAAGTACTTAAAAAAACAAAGAGAATGGTGTCCGATAGATTTCTGTACGACCTAAGGTGACTGAGATATGGCCATTTGAAGTTGACCGTTTTTATCATTTTTCGCTGCACCCGAACTTAAAATGTTATTCACATCGATTTCCAGTGGACATACTTATTTTTTTATGATTCAAAAGCAACTGTAAGTTTATTTTATATTACCAAAATGAAAATAAATATATCGGGGAAGTATTAAAAATAACAAGAATGTACAAAATTTTAATTAAAAAGTTTTCAATTATTCTACACGAATTTTTTCAGTGATAATGTCAATATCGTCATCGATGTCTTGATCGATATCCTCTTCAGATACTTCTAAGACATCAGCGTTTTCGCAGTTTATTCCTGCACATTCTTTACAAAACATAGAGCATTTGATGCCAATTTTTCTGCAACCACAATTTCCATGACAGCCCTTTAAACATCCACATGCTATTTGTTCAAGTAAGGATTGCGGTGCAGCAGGTAGGGTTGTTTGAATTGGCATCAATCCATTCTTGGTATCCCTCCAACCCCATTCAAATGGATTTAACAGATTTCCCTTCCACTGTTGCAGTTGTAAATACGTTCTTTGTCCATGCAATCTTGCGGCGTCTGCTGTTGGAGGTAACTGATTTAGAGAAAACGTCGTATTTTTTGATAGTTTTTTAAATAATTGAAAGCGACACGTAGCCAGGCATTTTACATTCGATTTGTTATCGTATAACAGAGCCACAATTGCTTCGGTTGCACTTCCTATATCGTTCTTATCTGCATTATCTCGCAAAAAGACTTCTACATACTCCTCTATACGCTTAAAATTTTTCGTAAAATATTTCAAAAAACTTTTTTTCCCAATTTTAAAAAATGAAGATGTAGTATCACAACCACTAAATGCATGTATAAAGCCGATATACCTCAGATATTGTGGATATTGGAAACTGCTGCGGCTGTACAAAATTTTTTCCAGCTTTCCTTAGGTCCTACAGAACTCTACCGGACGCCATTTTCTTCGTGGTTCATTATTTATAGTATTTATACCAAGTTCGAAGTTTGGGTCACTCCCATTTCACCCCCTTAGGGGATGAATTTCGAAAAATCGCTTTTTAGTGGATCTGTACGTCATTATAGTGATGCACTGTCAAAATTTCAGTCCTTTAGGTCGAGGGGTTTGGGCTGTCCCGTTCTCTGTCAGTCAGTTACCGTTTTATAGGGAAGAAGGTTTTTTCAAAATGTTACAGGCTTGCGTACAAAAAAAACACGTTTCCATCTTTAGCTACTTTAACTGAACGAAATTGTAATTCTGCTGAACAAGGGGGGATTCCGCAATCTTCAAAAAGAAAAAATGTTAAGAATAAATAATTTATAAAAAATGGCTAAAAATGCTCAACTTTGAATGGCGATTCCTCGGTCACCTTTGGTCGTATGGAGATTCTAAAAAAAGCAATTTCTTCATTTTTTCATAACCTTTCTTTTCTCTGAACATTTATGTATACCCAGGATGCCGTAAAAAAAGTTATAACCGCATTAATAAAAAATAAAAAAAAACGTGATTTTTTGAAAAAAATTAGTTTAGTTTTTCGATTATTTTTTGAATTACAAATGGTAAAAAAAAATTTAAAAGACACATTTCGATGGGAAATTTAATTTTCTACAAAAAAGTATTTTAGTAAAAATCTCGAATTTCGCTTCGTTTTCGAGTTATTTTGAAAAACCTGAAAAAGGGGTATTTAGGGGCGGCGCTCAAAAACACACCCCTAAAAAAAGGGGCACTTTGTGATTTTATCATATTTAGGTGCTCAGTTACCATATAAAACAATAAAAATGCTTGAACGCAATTGTTCCTTACTACCTTTGATTTTCCCTTAATTTTACTAGTCTAAATACGATTATGAGAATATTGTTCATCTTTAATTCAGCTATCTTATTCTGATTCATTGTACTTCCCCATTGGGTCATCCTTTATACACACAATCCTAAATATTCTTATCCCTAACATTCAACTTAAGTCCACCAATTGCAAAATAGCGTGCAAACTACCCCAGAAACAATTCCATTTCAATTGTTTCATGGAACACCCCTTTACCTGTTGCTGTTTTCGCTTACTCAAGGACATCCACATGTCAAACCTTGCATGTGAAACTGCTATAGACTTTAGAGACTATATACAGTAGTAATACGCAATCCTCTTAAATCACACAACTTTAACGCGAAAATTGTTTTAATATTTTACTAAAACGCAAGCAATTTTTTTCGTTATCTCCAAAACAGCCTTTTTAAAACAGCCCTAAATCAATGTTCTCGATGACCTATCTCTCAACCAGCAAGAAAAGTTTATCCTGAATTCAAGCACCCCTTTTTTTCCGCCATCCTTTTCATATCGCAGATTTCTTGTGCACATGTTTGCGATTGTGTGGTCATAAATAAAAAAGTTTTATAGAACAGAAATTGTTAATCGAGTTTTTGACATTTAATTTATTTTTTAGGTTAACTGCAATATAACAGAAAAAAATGCCAACCCCTATTTTTGGGATAATTCAGTGAGAAGAGGATGTGATAAATGTGGGCTTAAATTCTTCAAGTTTAAAGTGGATATATGGCTTGGGAGTTGCTCATATACATTTGAAAAAGGCTGGAAAGATTTTAGGACGGGAGGTCATATGTAGTTCTTATATCGGTTTTTTTGTGATACTTAGGAGTCTGAGGATTCACTCTATATACTACTAGTCGGTCATGTCATGATGCAATGTCTAGTATTAAGCTTGATCTGAAGGAAGAAAGGATAGGTTCGTGGTCTGGAGGGTGCATGAGTAGATGTCGAAAAGTCTCCACCAAAAAATATACCAACAGTATAAAATCTACAGAATCAGACTTTGACTAAGAAGCGTAGATCCGGAAGACGTCAATTTATACTATGACAGATTATTTGTGGAGGTACAAACACCATACATTTAAGCTTCTAACGGAGGCTATTGCCACCCAATCTATTCAGTGGACGCTATTCTTTGTGAGAAATTAAACCTTAAAGGCCCTTTTACATCCCAAGCGCAAAGTGGAAACGTAAATTGGAGCTCCTTTATCGCACAGAAATTTTGTATGTTTTTCTCTCTGTTGCACGAAAGTGGATTCCACACAGAGAGAAACGAATACAAATTTCTGTGCGATATGAGAGCTCTAATTTGCGTTTCCACTTTGCGCTTGGGATGTAAAAGGGCCTTTAGAATGCAAAATTACTTCATACTATCTACTGAAATTTGAGCTTGAATATGTGAGAATCGAACGATTACCGATTGAAGGCTGTCCAACGAATAACATTGAAAAGGCACAAGCAAACTATAGATTCGCTAATCTAAATTAGTGCTGCACACGAGACGAGACGAGATTTGGCCCCGTCTCGTCTCGTTCTCGAAAAAATTGGTATTTGCAGGTCTCGTCTCGATCTCGACTCGTCTCGTCTCGATAAGTCTCATCTCGTCTCGAAAAGTCTCGAATTTCACTGTCAATAACACAAATTGCTCAGTCTTCTGTATTTCGAGAAATATCAACATGTGCCATATTAATGAAATTGTATACAAATATTCTTTATATTTCCATGCTAGTCACTTCCCAGACATAGACACGTAATTGTGCCTTTTGCGGTGGCACCAGGGCGGGGTAGATGGGATCAATGAATCGAAAGTTAATTTCTTATTTGTGTAGAGTTACATTTACGTAGAGTCCATTCCAAAATAGAAGAGGTATTTTACAGTCATTTCAGTTCATTTCAACGCATTTCATTTTAAATGCGTTGAAATGAAATGAAATAACAGTAAAATACTTCTTCTGTTTTGGAATGGACTCTGCATTTAAATGCTTATGGAATGCGTACTTTTCGCCTTATCTCCGCAGCCTGCTCAAGTTATGTATTGGTGCCGAATCTTGTGCTCATTAAAGAGCGCAGCGTGAAGATACTGAAATATTTGATGTCGATACGATTTCAAAATAACGATTTGATTTCGAGACCTTGAGATGTCTCGCAAGATCTCGAATGGTAGTCTCGGTCTCGTATCGATTTTTAATCTGGAGGTCTCGTCTCGATCTCGTCTCGAAAATCGAGACGAGACGAGACTATTTCGAGACAAGTCTCGTCTCGTGTGCAGCACTAATCTAAATCATGAACCGGACATGATACTTATCATAGCACGTTGAAACTGGCATATTATAATTTCACGAAAAAACAGTATATTTGGATAGGCTCCATCAACATTGCAAAGCCTTTTGATGTACTGTGGATCGAGGCTCCGATGAGTTATTATAATAGAACGCAGGGCGCAGAATATACGCCATTCTTATTTCTTATAAGTTTATTTCACAGGCTCAAACTTTTTCTAGACTAAAAGCATCAAAATTGGAGCTTCAAGAAATTTTATAGGATGAAGAAAACGGGAAATTAT
This sequence comes from Thereva nobilitata, assembly GCA_963855945.1. NCBI lineage: Eukaryota > Metazoa > Arthropoda > Insecta > Diptera > Therevidae > Thereva > Thereva nobilitata. The sequence continues at coordinate 17,499,820 of OY979698.1, forward strand.
CTTGGTGATCATAAAGGATGCCATTAGCGTACTCAGTAGACCAGTTCTCGTTCGATTACGTAAGTCAAGCAGCATTGGACGTTGTTAGTATTTAGTTGGGGGACCGCTTGGGAAACCCACATCAATACCATCAATGTCAGTCCAAAAAAATCAGTCAACATCGTTCGGTACCGCAGTCCATTCACTGCAATGGTTGAAACAGCAGCATTTTAAAATAAATAGCGTCCGATTGCATCGCCAACCCAAAAATCGTACCAAACTATCAATCGTTGTTGGAGAGGTTGTTAGACTATTTCTCCTGGATTTTCGAAGTCTGAGTGGCGACACTTTTGCTTGTTTACGTACCCTGATATATTACAATGAGCCTCATCCTCCACCAGCATTTTGCGAATGTGATCCATATCTGAAAATCTCCTAGGGCGATGGTACTCGATTCAAGGCATTGATCAATTCAAACTGTCAACTGTTTCAATCACCAAGGGATGGGATCAGAGTGAAGTTGGCGGAATTGATCCCTCGCCGTTGGCCTAACAACTCACAATTAACAGTTCCAACTGATCAATAGGTTTGTTTATTAGTCAGTCCTAGAACGATCTAAATCATCCTAGAACAGAAAAGTACAGGCTTTGGCGTTCATTAGTTTTAAAACTTGTTATTTTTTGTTCGGGAGTGTTCTAGTTTGGTGTTCATTAAGTTGTTCTAAAGTGCTCTAAGTTTTACTTTTTGGTTCTAGATTTTTTTCAGGACAGTTTTGGACAAGAGTTTTTTGTTGTTGTTTTTTCTTAGTTTTGACAGATGTGTATATGAAATTATGAGAACAGAAAATGTAGAACAAAAAAGTACAAAAAAGCGTTCATTAGATTTTCTGTTCTAAGTTGTTCTAAAGTGTTTGACGTTTAATTGCTTGCTGTTCTATTCTGTTCTGCTCTGTCCTGTAATGAAAACAAATAAACAAACCTAATGTCTTGAGTCGTGTACCATAACCCCTAGTTTTTAGTTGTCAAATGGCATCGTAATGACAGTTGAATTTTGACAGTTAAAAAATGGCGCCAAATTTAAAATGACACCTCTTGTTGAAAGACCCTTTACTAGTAGTATAATAAGTTATAGTATTATAAAAAATACTGACGTCTGCAATTTATTTCTCACAATCAGAACAATTAAGATAGTATTTCACTACCTGTCCACAATTAGAACAAAATTAACTCAATTATCAAATAAAAATCTCCCAAAACTCAATCATCACAAAACACACATAATTATTACTCAAAACAAAAAAATCAAATTTCTGTTTTTTTGTTGTAGAAAATCTCTACTTTTATAAATTAGTTCCAAGGCTAAAACATCTAAAGTCAATTGAGACTATATTGACTGAATTCTAGAATCTCATTCGACAGCGAAAATCAGAACAGCACACACTTTTTTTGGCAGTCGTACCACCATCATAGTCGCACTTCATCATTCTGTCGCGCGCCATACAGACTGTTTTGCGGCATATCTTTCTATATGTCCGTATCGTCTATTCTATAGTCTACACCCTTATCCCAAATCCCAAAAATACCCAAATAGATTTTTGTTTGTTTCATTTAATGTTGAAAGCTTCTTTTTGTATAAAGAAAAATAAAAAGGAAAAAAATCTGTTGAATGTGGGAAAATATAGTTTTTTTGTTGTATAGAAATAGGGCCTATATATTTTTTTCGAGGGCATATGGGGAAGTAGGATAGTATGTGGGTCTACTAAAAATTTATAGCTCTAATATTTTTATTTTTTATTTATCACCCTGTGTCTTGTACGAAATATAGTTTAATTGCATCCTGTATTTAAAGTTAGAATCGTTATAGCTTTAATATTCCAAAAAAAATATTACCATAAGAATTTTTTTTAAAGGGGTTGAAATTTCAAACAGGTCATGTTGCACATACTTCAGAAAACCACTTGTTTCAGAGCTTTTTGAGTACACACAAAATTTGGTAAAAGCTTTTTTTTCTTAAATAGAAATGCATTTTCTCATTGTGAACAGACGGAAGGAAAATTGGGGCAACGACATCGCAAGAAAAACATAGAATTTTTCTCTCTTTGGGTTAGGGAAAATGTGTTTAACTTGAGAGAGCTTTCCGGAAAATAAGGGGAAGCCCCAAATCGGTTGAGTGTTTTTAGCTCGAACCAGCCACTGTGGCGCCTTGATGTTAATACTCAGTTCAAATCGAGAGGAGAACTTCGCAGATATCTAATCCTACTCGAGGGCTATTTTAGACAAGGATTTGTGCTGTTTAAACAATATTTTTTTTTCTGCTTAGCTTGTCCTGATTTTATAGTGAGAGTAGAATAAAGTTTGGTTGGTATCAGAGAAACAAGATTGAAAATTTATTGAGTAGTACTGAGACTCTCTGAAAAGTCCATGTCTAAAATAAAGTCTCAAATCGTTTTCAATCTCACTCAAACTCTCTATTCTCATATTAGAGAAAAATTTTCCGAGAGAGAGTAAAAACAAACATTTCTGAGAGAAAGAGAGATCAAACCAAAAAGAAAAAAGAAAAGAAAAACTAATACTATATATTTTACCTCTGGCGGTTCTTGAAAAAGCTCAGTTTCATCTGAAACGCGAAAGAGTTCAGTCGCATATACAGGAACGTCGGTTATTGGTCGGGAATAGTTTTTCTTTGTAGGTTTTCACAAAGCTAAAATTTTATGCCAAATACATAAAATTATAAAATTTTGCGATTTTTTTTTGTGTGTGTATATTAATAAAAATTAAATTTTTTTGTTACTCGATTTTTAATCGGGGTGTATTTTGTGTGATATCGCGTAAATATCGGTGTGTTTAAATTTCGAAAAATCGTTATTAATATTATTATTATTAATTAATTTTAATTTTTTTACTTTCGTTCGATCTATTGTTTTGATCTATTAGATTTTCAATTTCCACCATGCCGTCAAGCGTTTCCAGTTGTTTTGGGAATTGCTAGAGAGCACCAGGAAACTGATACACTAAAAAATAAATAAATAAATAAATAAAATAATAATAATAAGTTTAAAATCTATTCTTTTCTGGTTGACCAGTTGCAAGTCAAATGAAAATTTTTATTAAATGTGCACAAAAAAATATTTAAAATTATAAATAATAATAAAAAAAATAAAATTTCTGGAGGGAAACATAAATTAACATAATATTTTTTTTGGTGTTTTAAGGTGATCTCTTATTAAGTGATGATAAATTAAATAAATATTATGAATACAACCGTTAACGACGAAAAAATAAAGTGAATTAATTATATTTGTATAATCCAGTTCCGGAAATTTTTCAGCTGATAGATAATAATACATCATCGTTAATTCTTGAATAGAGTGATGGTAAATTTATTTATTTTTTTTTTCAAACATTTCTTTTATATCTTTTAATTAAGATATTTAATACGCCAACTATTTTTTCTGTTCTAAAACCGCTAAAAAGGAGCTACTTTAATATCGATACAAACACTAAAAAAATCTGCTTTAATTTTCTATAAAAAAAAACAAATTTTCTTTTGCTGCTCATTTATCTTGCTGATATACACAAGAATTTCTTCTTACCATAGTTCGTGCAAATATATAGTATTGTATATAAATATGAATACAAATTGTATATCCTTAAAAAAAACTCATTTCGCAAAGTAGTGAAACGCTTGATTATTGTGAGAAAATCTTTTAAACAAAACTCTTGACTACTTTCGAATATTTTTTTGTTTTTACTCTCTCTCAACTGGGGTAGAAGGTATATATGTATAAAAATATTTACCTTATTTTCGCTAAAAAAAAAAACTATACAAACCTACCTAAAAACATAACCATGGAATATCCTTCTTAAACTTTTTCCCTTCGTATTTTTATGTTCCATTTCATTTTTTTTTTTCTTAAAAAGATAATGTAATTGAGGTTCTCTAGACTAGAATGTAAATTTCACCTTTGATGCAACATTAAACACACAGTTACAGAAACTACTACTATAGATAGAAGAAGCTTTCAAGTTAATTGCTTTATAAAATTCAACAAAAAAAAAATGTTTTATTGTTTGTTACTCTATAGCTTTTGTTACAAAATAAGTTACAATATGGCTTTTACTTAAATTGTTAAAAGGCGGCTTTATAAGGCATTTACATTTCCATCATTCATAAATAATCCAGTAGATTAGCTTGAAGCTTAATAGTTAATTGGTAGAAATCATGTTAAATATCGAAATCTATACAGTCGGCAATCAATCGATAATTCATTAGTTTATATATATGTATGTATGTACATAAAGGAATTTTGTAAGCCTTATAATAATGGTCTATTAGATGGTTAGAACCATTATAATGCAATTAGGTATACACGAAAAGTGTATATAATAATATTGAAGTTCCAAAAAAACATGGATTTCGTATTGATCTATTGCCAGAGAATCGGATTCAGTGAATACTAGTTCTCGTGCAGATATGAACCTCCAAGCGGGACATAAGAAATTGATGTCCTCCAGTACATTTAAAATCCACAAAAGGACAATATACTGAAACACACCACAATCCCACTTATTTACTTACTTACTACTTATTCCCGTTTAATCCCTCATGGGACATAGGGCGGAAACAGTGGCCCTCCGCAGATCCAACTACACTTTGTAATAAATACCGGGAATTTATCATTTAAAAGACGTGCGTAAAATCGCTATTGTTTTTATTAAGCTGGTAACGCTGTGCTGAGCTGACACGCGGAATTTGATCCCCATCTGTCACTCAGTGTGTTTCCAGTATTTGTTTATGCCAATCATACTTTTATTTTAAATACTCCGAAATTTTTAAAATGAAAAAATTAGTTGAGCAAATTTTGCCAAGCAATTTCAAACTGAATAAAATCACAATGTACAAAATATTTTATTTCAATACCAGCTGGGACCCGGTGCGCCTATGCTGCACCCATAAGCCAATAGTAGTAATCAGGTGATATGAATTTTAATATACAGTAGGAGAGTTTGGAAAAGGCAATTTTTTGATATTTTTGATTTCAAATAACAAAATGTGAAACTATTAGGGATCTGACATTTTAATCGAGACAATAAAAACCCCTGACTTGGCATTTTTCGATCAGATTTGATTTTGCTATGCCGGAGGAGTAGACGCCCTGTGCAGAACTTCGCTAGATTTTTTTGGTTCATTTTAATTTAAAAGTGTATATTTTAGTTTTTTAAACTATATTTTATTTTCTACATTTTAGACTATTATATGTCTTCTGCTATTTTGTGGTGACCGCCATATTAGATTTAAGATGATGTCACGCAGCTTACTGTACTATACTCGTCATACACTTTCATTTGATACCCATACCGAGTGCGGGCTCCGGGCGTTGTAAAGAAAAATGTAAACTGTAATTTTGTGTTGGCCGCCATTTTGCATTTGGAATGACGCCGCACAGCTAATAGTATTCTACTTGTCATACCTTTTCATTTGATACCCATACCGGATGGCTTGCATAGAAAAAGGTAATCCGCCATTTTGTGTAAGCGGCCATTTTGAATTTGGAATGACGCCACACAGCTAATAATATTCTATTTGTCATACCCTTTCATTTGATACCCATGCCGGGGGTCGGGGAACACAATTGCAAAATTCGGCCGCCATATTGGAACCGCCATCTTTGCGAAAGTAATGGCCATCACCAATGTTAAAACCACCGATGCTAAAACCACTCCCTTGATGTAAGTAATTTGTGGTTAAATTTTTGTGGCGATCGGTTGAATGGTTTAGGAGTTATTAGGGAACATACATACATACACATACATCGAATTTTATATATATAGATGATCTCAATATCGTTCCACCCTAAATTTTGACATAAGTACAATGTTTTTAAAATTTAAAAAAAACAGTTGGGTTGTGGGTCCACACGATCAACTTCCCAGTATGATGAATGCTGAATAAAGGGCTCGACCGAATATTATGAAATTTTTTTCAGAGCATGTTTTCGTTCATATGTTTCGATCGACACCTCAAAGAAGACAATATTATGTTTGGTTTGTTGGATATCGTGCAAATACAAAATTCACGTACATCGTTCAAGCAAAAACCCGCTCGGTCGAATTTTATGAAAATCTTCTCAGATTATATATTCGTTAATACGCGTCGATCGGCACTTCAACGAAGTCGGTATCTTGTTTGGTTTGAGCGATATAGTGCAGATACAAAAATCACATAAGTCGTTTTACAAAAAACAACGACTCGACCGAATTTTATGAAAATCTTTTCAGATCATATTTCCGTTAATACGTTTCGAACGACACCTAAACGAATTCGATATCGCAAACAAACCACTATTCTCTGGAGTGGCGCAACGACAAATAGGAGAAACACAAAAAAACCGCGTCAAAGTCATTCCAAAATCAAGGTTATGCTATTAGTTTACTTTAATCACCTTGTTTTTAGCTGGGCACTTCGAATACCTTCTAATGGGACAAGGGATGATGAATTAGGAATACTATTTGAGCGTTGTGAAGCGTTAGCGCACGGACACATCTTCGGAAAAAAATTCAGTGACTTTACACCATGATTACGTACTGTTATGCAAAGTCATCTTTGCGTAAAAAATTTTAATCAAAAACTCGACAAATGTCATAGAGGAAACACCATACTCGCCTGATATGGCCCCTTATGACTTTATGGAAGTGGTTTCGAGTCAATTGAGGCCATATAAGAAAATTCGAGGAAAATGGTGTATGTTAAGGCCATACCTTCTTTAACCTATGAAAAATGTATAGGGGGTCTACTATGGATCGGGTTTTACTAGTAGGACCTCAGTTGTACGTAAGCTATAATATTATTCCAAAGTGGTCGCTTGTCGTAAGCGACAACGGCCTACACTACAACAACGACTAGTATATACGCCAATGACTTCCTACAGCAAGCTTGAAGCGATCCAGTATAAATATTCTTATTCGAGGACTATTTAAACATATCACGAAGTAACTATTCTGTTCCTGCATTGGCATTCCTCTACCAAGGAGACCTCAAAAATATTAATCCAAGATCGATACGATCGCCTTACATCATAATTCATGCCATAAGCTATTTTTTCTAGTGATAATGGAAGAAAAGTAAGGCTCAGCAAACGAAGAATCTCCACTGTCGATACTTCCTATGGCGAAGTTAGAAGGAATGTTAACTAGATGAGATTTGTGGAAAAAAGAAATGCCGCTGCATAGAATCGAATCCCGGACCTCAAGAATGGTAGTCGAGACTTTACCCCTGGGCTACGGAGGCCGGTTTTGACTTGATCATCTTTCCCTCGAATTGTTATCTCGATATAAACAGCTTAACCTTGATGCCTTGACGCGTAGCCATGCTGTGGTGCAAAGATAACCTCCTTTACTTGTACCAGCTCTTTCAATAGCCATGTATGAAATGTTGCCAAACGCAGCCTAGATAATACCAAATGATAAATTTCGTCATTATCGGTAAAATTCGTCATTATATTTTGACAGTTGTAATACCCTCGACTCACGGATGTCATTACCCCGGAAATTCGTCGTTACTACGAACATTCAGCGTCGTAACATCGAACGCTTAAATAAGGCAACTGTCGGCCGATTGATTATTGTAAAAAGCTGGCTTTTAGGCGTTTTCACAGTGTCTTAAGGTATCAGCTGATTTTGTTCTTAATTTTATTTTCAGATAAACCGAATGTCAGACCGTCAGGTGGACAATAACGTAATAAGGAAACCATTTTTTTTAAATTTCGTTCAATGACATTATTCACTACACATCGATTTACAACAACTGTCAAAACATAACAATGAATTTTATCAATAAAGACGAATTTTACCGTGTGTAATCCCTTTAAAATGGCATTCGTCGTAACGACGCATTTTCCTAGTAATAACATTGCCGTGTGTCGAGGGTATTATAAGTGGATGTGTAGTGAGTGAACGAAAATGCAAAAAAAATTGATTTTCTTGTTACGTTATTGTCGATTCGATGGACTCTCAATCGGCTAATCTGGAAACGAGTAATATTTTTTATTAATTTTCAAATAAAATTTAAAACAAAATCAGCTGATACCTTAAGACAGTGAGAAAACGCCTAAGAGCGAGCTTTTTTCAATAATCTATCAACCGACAGATGGTCCTTTAGTTAAGTTTTCGTCGTAACGACGTAAATTTTCCCTCGCTGATTTTCGTCGTTACGATGCTGAATACTCGTCGAAACGTCCCGTCCATGTGTCGAGGGCATTATACATTTACATTTACATTTAAAGTTGAAGCTTAATCCTATATTTCAATATTGTTCGGTAGCTCATTTCATATTTTGTACAATCTACAACTTTGATTGCCCTATATTTTTATAAAAAACTTTTTACCTTAAGCAAAGAAAATACTTTCCAAATTAGATTAACAGCGAATTATGCTTTTTAACGACGGGCTTTCTGTTAAATAACGAATTTAGTCTTGGATAGATGAGTTTCGAATGCGCATTGATACGAAGAAGTAATGAAAGTTCTTTCTAAAGCGAAGCCTGGGCCACTTACATTCCCATTTGCATCGGATGGCAATATGTAACCGTAACTATTATGTAGACTTTTTTAACTTCCCAGTAGAAAGTTATTGTAATCGGTCCGAAAATCGGATTCGAAATTTTCAATGTATTTACACGTTTCAAGGTCCCAATAGCATTTTAAGCAAAAATTTGAGAAGAAATATGTGTGTGTGTGTGCGTACGTATGTGGTCATTTTTTCCTGCACGATTTCGCGCGAACCGAAAAAGATATTGACTTCGTTAAGGTGCCGTTCGAAGCGTATTAAAGGACATATGAATTGAAAAGATTTTCATAAAAATCGGTCGAACCGTTTTTTTGTTTGAACGACTTAAGTGATTTTTGTACCGGCACGATTTCGCGAGAACCAAAAAAGATTTCGGCTTCGTTAGGGTGCCGTTCGAAGCATGTTAAAGGACATATGATCTGAAAAGATTTTCATAAAAATCGGTCGAACCGTTTTTTTGTTTGAACGACGTAAGTGATTCGAGTCGTTTTTTTGTTTGAACGAATACTGGGAAGTTAATCTTGTGGACCGAAAGGGTCAAAAGCCACATCCCAACTAGTTTTATATGATAGTCCAAGCTCAGGCGTCAGCCTTTGTACTACCAGTCCGTCATGTCGTACACGTCATGGTGCAAATTCTAATAGCTCGAAGTCTTGGGTGTTGTATGAGTTCGGGAATGCTGACTGTTGAAGGTTGTTCCACAGACGAGTTGTTCTTGTTTTAAACGAATTTCTAAACCGGAGTGTGCGCGAAGATATGGGCTGAAAACTATGAGAGTGAGCCGAGCGTCCAAGTCTTGTTTTCCGGAAGAAATGTTGCTGTGGAGGCAGAAGGTTACTTATTTCAGTGGAGCAAAGTCATACTGTGGTAAAAGCGGTAAAATTTTGCAAAATCTGCTACATTCCTACCGTGGCTAAATGAATCTATTGAATAGAAAAAAAAAAAAAAAAAAATGGGACTATCACCAAAAAGTTTGAGGCGTGGTTTTGCACCTTGTCCAGCTAAGCTAAGGTGGTTCTCGTAGAAAATTAACCAACTACATTATTTTTAGTCGGGAGCAAAATTTTGTTTTCAAGATCTTGTAAAAATAGCAAATTCAAATATACAATGTAAGTTTTAATAAATTAACTTTTGATTTCTAGAATAGTACAACAAATCCATTTGACCTCGAAACCACTCAACTAATTTAAACCACAAATCAATTACCATCTCTAAATCCCTGGAATAAAAAAATAAAAATAAAACCACAACAATTGAAAATTGGGTCCAACATTGTTAAATATTTATTAGGAAATTTCCATTACATTTATTTTCCTTGTAAATATTCATTTTATTAACGTTAGTAAAAGTCAGCCCTTAACCACCTACAACAACGTAAAAAAGCGACCATTACTGCTACCTACGTTGAAAAGCCGCCCATTAGCTGAACCGTCATTAGAATATAAAAAAAAACCGGGGGTAAAAAAATAAGTTAGCCATTAAGTAGGTACGCTGCCCTTTAATGCCGGCCGAATATAATAACAAACGCTCATGGATTTTATTAGTTAAATTGCGATAATTAAGACACGGATGGTCGGAGGCAGGTGGTGGTGCCTGCGAGTGACGGAGCATGCCAAAGGGTGGTTTATTTCTAAATACAGCGATTGTTGTTGGAATGGGTGAAGAGGGTGAGGCAATCAGGAATTTGCATGGAAATTAAGTCTAATTATCTCTCCCACCCCCACCCCCATCATAAAAAATAACATTGGGTTTATTGGAAGCGATTATACAAACTTTGCCAGACCCCAACCCCCGTTCGAATTCCTGGTTTCTCTCTCATAAAATCCAATATTTCACTAGTTGTGAAGGGTATAATCAGCCCTTAACAAATATGTAACTAATGTGACACAATTACTCCTCGACTGCAGCCAGTTTACCCATTAATCACTTGTCACCCACGGCAAAAATATCCTCGAACGAGATAAGCTTTAAGGATAAGAAGGAGTCGAGGCACACACCAACCAACCAACCAAGGCCTCGAGGAATACATTAAAGATTTAAGCCCGCTCCACCAAATTCAGGATCATTGGAAATAATTTATATAAGCACGAAAAGGCGAGCAGTTTCGTGCCGAATAGTCCTTACTCGAATCCTGTGCGACGACCGACGGTACTACGGCTGGCGGTAATAATGCGATTTAAATAAGGCCTCGGCGGGCACGAAACCAATCATAGTCACCGCATAATTATGTTTCTTCAAATTATTACTTATCCAATAAAAAAAATACGTAATAAGAAAAAACGAAACGAACGCGAATAAATATGAAAAAGTGCAGTGGAGGGGGAAAAGGAAATTGCTTCCGTTTTGACATTGACCTCGGTTCGTTTCTGGATTTATGTTCTCGTCCTCGCCACGCGTACGTAATATTCTAGAGCTTGACCCTGGATTTGCTTGCGGCGGGATGAAGATACACGTTCTCCGGGACACGCGAATCCGAAAAGGACGAATTCCTTGCTCGACTATAATTTGTTAGTAACTAGAGCGATCGCATGTTCTGGGAGGCTTCTCGGATCCCGTGACCCCATCAGGACCTCGGTGTAATGGCGCCATTAAACCATTGTTTTTTTTGCAAGAACGAATAAATTCAGCGATTAAGTTTCTTCAGACCACGGCCAGCATAAACATGATCCCTGCGGCATTGTTCGGTGGCGTGGTCCTCCAGTGAGACGTAATTGGATACCCCGCGCGGCAATTGATTACCTACCTTCAAACCTTTGCACCTGATTAGCCGATTTTATTGATAAAGTGAATTTTTTGTTGGTGGATTTCGCGCAGAATGACGTGTGTCAATTTTATTAATCTTATTTAATTTTCATTGGGCTTATCATGTCGGGCTCAGTTCCTAATTTACATACGCACGAAACGTGAATTGTGAATGAAAATCGATAAGTGGGGCCGGGGGTGGGGGGAAATATGAGGTGTATCGACCCTTATGAGGTGAATTTTGAACAAATGAATAATTGAACGTAATTCTTGTTTGCCTGGATGATTTATGTTGGAGGATAGACGCGATATTTACACTTTTTTTAGAAAGTATTGAACTTAGAAAATTTTGGTAAAACCCAGTTTTTTAGCAACCCCGCAGCCGCCTTTTCTCCGGTTATCTCGCAATTTTTTTTGGATATTTCTGTTCTAATTAAACTATCAATGATGGCCTCAGTAGCATAGAGGCTAAGGCGCCCTAGTACCCTACTACCATCCCAGAGGTCCGTGGTTCGATTCGACTCCCCAGCATGGTCTTTTGTCTTTTCACTTGTCCCATCCAAAAAACATACCTTCTTTCTTGCTCTCTATCTTAACAATTCCCTGTGTTTTCTCCTGCCTTCTCCCCTGTAAGCTATAAAGTTGAATTTACATACCCGACGTTTTTCTGTCGTGCCGCTCTTTTTTAAGATTTCAACCAATCAGAACTAATTTCTGCGACATCAATTGTTTCTGTAGCGCCTGGAATCAAACATCATGCAAAAAGGGTTGGTGAGCTTAGTTGTTAAGAATCTGATACTACCATTTGGTTGCGAGCCCGCAGCGGTGTCTCCTCTTTTCATTTAGGCCGTGGCCTGAAGGTTTCTCGCCTTGAGACCAAATATCACCACACACTCACCGGCCGCCAACTGGATGGTCCAGGAAAACTGACAAAAATCTTTATGGCTATTTATCGTCAGTCCGGGCCTTTAGATCAGAACTTCTGTTCGGTGAGAAGTTTTCGTTGAGGCTATGAACATTTTAGCAGTTGAATTAACGCTAAACAGTCGTCTTCGCCTGTGTGTCTGCGGGGAATCATAAGGAGACCTGCAGTCCACGGCCTGTCAGGCGGTTGCCTCAAGTAGCCATCCCTCGGTCAGACTGAGTACCGACCTGGCCTTAAGGGCTACGGCCTGCCGGCGGCCTGTAAATGCATGGGGCCTTTATACTCGGCGATGGGGTAGCGTCGAGGGTCGAGTTAAAATAACTTAGAGGCGAATAGAGATGCTAATAAGTTGGACTTAGATTCGATTCCGGTTATCGTCGCCTCCATGTAAGTAAAAGATAAGGTATGGGCATGGAGTGAAATTCTTCTTGATGGAAGTTACAAAGAATCAGAAGCTGTTACTGCCAGCGTTGGACTACGAGGAAACGGCGGTAGATAAGATACGACCTCACAACACAACACAAGTCCATCATTTCAGCCATGACGATCTATCTTGCTGGCCAAAAGTAATATAATAGGTAAGGTTTTGGACCACTTAGGTTCTCCAGGACGTCCAATGACGTCATCAGTTAAGCTCTTGAATAAGAAATCAGGATTGCGTAATATTGCGAAATCGTTGCGTGGAGCAACCATATGACAGTTTTAGGGAGAAGAGATTTTCAGAACCGGGATTGGGATGGTAATAAACAAGAGCACTTTGGCTTTTCTGAAATGCAATCGTGCGTCGAAAGCAGCTAATGTCTTCTTAAAGGCCTATCTATCATTACATGGCAATGTTTTTTATATGAAAATGAAAACATAACCCCAGTTCCCCAGTACCCCAGACAGGGGCGGTTTCAGAGGGGGGTAATTGGGTAATTACCCCCCCTAAGAATTTTCGTTCGCTTATTTACTTTTATTCTTAAAAATTACCAATATTTAAAGCAAACAAGTTAAGTTATGGTTAATCTATTCGGCGATCTATGACGGTGAATTTTTCCAAAACTGCTGGAGAGTCGTGAAAGGGACCGATACCCGAGACTCCCGATAATATGGCACGCTTTGGCTGATTCCACACGAGCGTACCCACGACACAACAAGGTAGGTAGGTGAAGGGCTGCCTCCAGTGCGACCGGAGGTCAAATTAGCGCTTGGCGCGCCGGTTTGTTGCCACAACTCGTGTACCTTATGTTGAGTGGTTGTTTGGTCGGGTGTGACGGATGCCTAAAGCCATCCTGTGGAATTTAGGAAGCTTAACAGTGATCATATCTCCAGTCTGGAAATCTCTTTTAAGTCTTCCAAAACGTAACTGTCTAGTGTGCGCTGCCTGGCTTTAGCTAAAGCCGGGCACTTACAGAGGAGAGGAGGAGCAGAGGAGGTTCGTCTCCCCGCAGCTACGACAACAGACTTTGAACGGGATGCCCAACTTGGCAGCGTGGTCTCCTATGGGCCAATGTCCCGTGATGATTGCCGTGATTCTGGCAATATCACGTCGGGGTCTGTTTAAGAGGCCCATTGTTTTTTGTTTGTTATAAGTCGACCAAGTCGCCCTAGAGATAGTCTCTCCAGTGCTCTCCACTTTTGGCTGGCTAATAGCGTTTTTGACTCCACCTGTTGGGCTGCCGACCATCTCGGTCTCCGAGCGACGGAGACAGACTACCTGCTTGGTTAGGTAGTCGGCTTTCTCGTTCCCTTTATGTTCCTATGACCGGGAACCCAGACGAGAGCGACGTTGGGCTTTCTACCTAGCCTATCTAGCTCAGCTCTGCATCGCTCCACTAGCTTGGAGCGCATTCTTACTGAATGCAAAGCTTTTATCGAGTCTTGGCTGTCTATGAAAATTCCAATACTACATTCTTGTGTAGGTTCTGAGTTCATTGTCTGGCAGGCCTTCAGGATCGCCAGCACTTCAGCTTGAAAGACAGTAGCGTACACCGGCAGGTGCCAGGACAGTGATCTGTTAGTGATCTCTAGATAAACCCCTGCTCCGACGCCCTGTGACGTCTTGGAGCCGTCGGTACATTGAACTTTCATAGGACGACTCTGTTTCCCCACTCTCTTCTTGAGGGTAGTTCGACGGAGAAATCCTTCCTAAAGGTCAATCTAGGGGGAAGGTAGTCTGTGGTTATAGCGAGCATACCCTCCTGTAGCAGATTCAAAATATTGTTAGTCTGAGGGCACTGCAAGAGGCTAGATGTTTGACGTGATGGTCGGGGGGGGGGGTAGGTGCAAGAGAACATCGGCAGCTTCGTGGGGCATGACCTCATGGCCCCTGTTGCCCCTACTGTTGCCGTTCTCTCAACCCCTGAAAATTTAAAAAAATTCTGCCGCGGCGTATGTAGGTTCTATTAGGACTAAATAACCGTTAAATACTAGTGGCAGAAATTTTTGACCATTTGCTGGGGTGGAGGTTAAAATGGTAAGTTGAGCTAGGGGTGGCTTGGGAAGGGAATAATAAAAATATTTAAGTTTTTTCTTTTTTTAAATTACCCCCCCTAAGCCAGTAGGCTGGAAACGCCCCTGACCCCAGACGGTTTCCGTTTGAGCTAGGCTAAGTGGTAAATGTTCAGCAATCGTATAGGAGGAGACACATGGGAAAAGCAGGAGCTTTGTATCTTTAACATCCTTTTGACACCTTTAGTTCCTGAAGTGACCACCGAAGCACTCTTATCATTTTGGATCAAACTAATTTTTTTAAGAAATTAATACAAATTTGTTGTGTTTTTATTAGGAAAAAAGAAAGAATAAAGTTTTTTTAACTATCGAAAGGCTGGAAAATTTTAAGCAACTCCTTTTCAATTCTGTAGAAACGTTTAAGCTTTTTGAGTTACTGTTATTTCCAGGTTTTTTTTTATTTATATTACTTTTCTTGTATTTTCCTAGTTTTAGTGCAAAACCCTTCAAATAACGATCCCCTGGCTTAAATTTTACTTTAATAGCCCAAGGGTTTTCATGATCAATAACATTGGCCAGCCCGAACCTTCCATTTTGTTCAAATAAAATGGCGTTTTCCCTCAATTTAATTAACCAATTTTAAAAGAGGTTTTTTTTTCTTGTAAAAGAGACGACGAAACCCATTTATCATAAATGAGTTTGACTAAAAATTCTGCTCCAATTAAAAAAAAGGGAAATATTTTTCTTGGAAGGACCTTCTCAGAGCGCTAATAATATTTGCATAGCATTCAAAAAACAAACCGTGTTAACTCCACCACTTCCACACTTTTTCCCCGTTTCATTGTCCTTGTTTAAAAAAAAACAAGGAATTTAGAAAACATTTTTAATTAAACATAAAGAGCCGCCATGAAATTTATTTCTATCCTTCCATTTTGTATCAGTAACGGAACGCGATAAGAGGAATGTCTCGGAGCCACTTTGCACCGACGACGCGACGCCGAGCATCCGGGCTCAAATTGATAATAAATAAATTGAGAACTTAAGGATAATGTCGTAATTAGATCAAGATGATTTCCAAGGAATTTCACAACTCTCCGTGTACATTTTGCTGGCAGGACGTGAAGAGCCGGCGACAACCAATTTACAAGGAAAAATCGAACGAAAAAAAATTTAATTTCAAAAGAATTTTCACGACAAGGACTACGAAGCAAGGATTCCGAATCTGTTATCGCAAGCAATTGTTTGACTTCAAGGAGAGGGGGAAATTCCTTTGAAGTGGCGGTAACTTGTCAAGAGATTAAATTACCTCAAGACGAAGGGAGTTCTTCCGTTTTTTTTTTTTTTTTTTTGGTACCGAAAATTTTTGAGGGTTGTGTTGGGAATTTCCGTCTTATTTTTTTCGTATTTTTGCGGATTTGAATGGTTGAAATTGAGTCATTGATTGTCGGAGAGGAAAGCCGAGTTAAATGGAAATACCAGAATAGGCTTAGGCTTATCAAAGTGTAGGATTTTGTGGGATTATCAATTATTCTATTTTTATTAACTGTATAAGCGCGGGGTGAGGGATGTTTGTGAGTAAGATTGGTTGAATGTCGCTGAATTTAAATCGTAATTGAAAGCGGGATAAGCCTACCCTAATCTGTTTTTGGAATCTGGCCTATTTTTAAAAATATTATGTAACAAGGAAAAAACGTGATCAGATTATGGAAGAGTTTTATTCAGCAAAGAATTATAACAACTTGACCTAGAAAATTTTTGTATGGAAATTGTAAAACTGGGTTGAAGGGAAATCACTTATGAGGATGCATACTTGTCTTCTGCTCCAGCGAACTTTTGATAACAAGAAAAATCTTTGGAAAACATTTTCCAATTTTTACGAGATTTTTCCTTGACGACTTGAAAACTTTTTAAGCGAAATTTTTGAAGATACTTTACAAGGTATAACCTTTCAAGGTTTCTTCCAAATTTTTTAATATCCTAGACTGGAGTATTATGATTGTGTCAATTAGTACACCTGCTTTTGATATGTGTCAAAAGAACTTTAAGCCAATTTTTTGAGTTGCAGCCAAATTAATAGCAGACTAAGTAAATATTGTATTAACTTAGTACAACCACTCCACAATTTCGAATATTTTGCCAACTCCAGCTATCGAACGTCTCGTGCTGTGTGACTTGCAGTTAGTAAAAAACTCATCAATGTCTTTAAGAATAATTCATTTAGAAACAAAATTACAACTTTGAAACGAACGAACGAAGAGATGTTATCAAGAATTCCCCGAGTAAAAATAATTTAGTTGTTTAATTTTCTTAAAATCATGCACGCGCCTGCATCTATCACGCATAGCGAGCAAATGCGCATGCCACATGACTATACACGATCCCGGCAGATGTATGCACGCTGCCGCCACAGGCATGAGCATCTATAAATGCACTCGCATCGGCATAGACTATTCCAAACGCGAGTGTTATTTTGCTCAGCGGTCCCCCAACTGAGTACTAACCACGTCCAATGCTGCTTGACCTAAGCAATCGAACGAGAACCGGTCTACTGAATATGTTAATTCCACTCTTTATGGTCACTAAGATAATTGCCCGTTTTCTTCGTCCTATACGATTTTTTAAAGCCCTAAATTTTCTCCCTTTAGTTTGTGCATGCGTGCCTGTTGCAGGCTAGGAGCGGTCGAGTTTTATTTTTATTCTTGTTATTTTTACAAGATCAAGATTGTAAGTGTAGTAATCACTAACAGAAGAAAGAAGGATGCTTAGACATGCTCTGACTTCTATTCGTAAGGGAGGAAGAGCGAAAGGAGAAGGGGGGGTCGATTACCAGCGAAATATGAGGAGCAACATGTAGTGTATTAAAATATGTGCGTGCCGTAACTATCTCGGGCTGGTGGAAGTGCGATCATAACCCCCTCGTGGTGGCCACTGGAAGCTGCCCTAAAATTGATCGGCTAATATGATTGGGCCTACCAAGGCAAGATGTAAAGTTATCGTGTCGATAGCGGCATGGCGGTGGGTAGTTTTGCACTGCCGTTTAACCATCTCCTCTGAGCACCAGGCGCATTCAGTTGTATAATGTCTTTCCCTGATATGAAGCCTTTTTAAGGATTGACCTTCCCCTTCCTACTACACCCATGGCACTCTTGTGGACCAATTAAGCTGGAGAGGGCCAAGTCAAGGAGAGCCAGAGTGGAATTGGGGAGCTCTACGGAACACACCCGAACCCCGCTTTCGAGAAATCCTTCCCTACAGACCAAAGACCGGATGGCGGCAAGGAACCCGGGAAGCCAACAAGCAGACCTAGGCAGCTGCCGCTATGCCAAAAGTTTCTGGAACCACTGGAAAAAATTGGCGGCACCAGCTCTCATATAATCTAGGGGAAACATTCCTACCAAACAGGGTAGGCAAGGACCCCAGAAGAAGAGGAAAAAAAGGTTGGAGCCGTAAATACCCTCCTACCGGGACAACAAGCTCAAGCAGACCCAGACATCCGCCGGTCTGCCGTTAGTTTCTGGAGCCACTAATACTGTAAATAGTGAATTGTGGCCAGGTCTCGGTTACTTCCAGTTGGAACGTTCGAAATTTCCTAATGCCCCGGCTTCACCGGCCTGAGTTCAATAATATTCAATTCAATTCACATAAGTGGCTTCAAGTCAAATTCAGTGCTTGAAATTGTTGTTGCTTTTTCGCCTGAAGTCAGAACTGCAAAAGCTCCCTGGAATGACATTCCACTATTCCAGTTGATTACTTTATTTTGAGCGAGCTTTTACTTTCAAGCTTGATTTCATGTTCTGTTGGGCGAAATCAGACTTTATTTTTCCTGACTTCAAAATGTAAAAATGTATGGGAAATCAGGCAAAAATTGAAGCTCAGAAGACTAATTTGTTCGAACTTGCGCATTTCGGCCGGTGAAGCCGGGGTATAACCGAGATCTACAATTTGAAATATAGCAGATGTCCTTAGCTACATTAGGGCCCCACACACTAGAAGGTTTTATGTGGTCAAACACGTCCCACAGTCTTTGTGACAAACTTGTTTAAACGCTACACTTTATGGTTTTCATTTTGGTTAAGATTTTAAATGGAAATGAGTTCTTAAACTACAAAAAACTTGTTATCAGTAGCCATTAAAAATATGATTCATACTGAAAAAATTTTTGTTATTTGAACAAATAAAACTAAAAATTCACAAAAGCAATAGAAACACAGCAAACAACCCCAGAAGGGAAGTTCTTTAGTTCATGCATAGAACTTTCAGATACAACCAGGAAAAAATCAAACTATTTTGATATTTGGGACAAACTTGCGACAATCATAAAACCAAAAACCTCGACACGGTTTACTAGGACCTCTCCGAAACGAGCCCAGTAAAGAACTGAACTCAGACTGATGGACCGGCTTAATTTATAGCCGTGCGAAAAAGCTTTTCTGGGCAGGAAGCTTTATGCTTTGAAAAAGCACAAAGCTTTTCTTTTTAAGGGGCTCAATGTTTTCTGCCGGAAGTTTTCTAGGAGAGGCTTTTTTCTAGTAAAGAATGGTAGTTCGTTGCAGTTTATGGCCATCAGAGCTTTCTGAATCGATTCTGTACGTACATTGTTCAAGCCGCCTTCTATGCCTAAAAACCTGCCAGGGTGTTTTTTGTGTAATGTTCCCACATCCAGTGTCTTCAGGATGAAGGACGTTAGGCTAACCGGTCTATAGTCCTTCGCGGATTCATGGCCTATTCTTCCCTCGCTTGGGATGACGACGACTTGTGCCCGACTACAACTCATGGGGATGTAACTAAGCAACCTTACAACGACGCAAAAATACAATGTCTTTAAGAATAATTCATTTAGAAACAAAATTACAACTTTGAAACTTTTTGTTTATCAAAATCTTTCAAGGATCTGTTGTAGGAACATTTTAAAAAATTCTGTTTTATTGTTTAACCACCGTTTGACATTTAAAATGGCCAAAAATTATAAATTAAACCATTTCTAATTACCCAAAAAATAATTTCGTTACTAAAAACTGAACTTCTCAACAAAGTATATAGGCTAGTGCCGATAGTTTTTTGGAAAAAAAAATTAATAGCAGGGACGGACCAGCAATGAAATGTCGTTAAGGTCATAACTAAACGAAAAAACAATTTTTAAACTCGAAAAAAGGGGAAATGGTAAAATGGGGATGCTATTTAGGGGTTGAAAACGATTTTTTGCGATTTGCGGTGAAACATGACCTCCTAGTGGAAAATGTTTAATACAAAAGTTGTAGATAATAAAAAGATCTAAAACTTTTGTATTTAACATATTTTGATATAACCTCAAATTTTCGAAGAAAATGGCGGAAAATCGATTTTTCAGTTTTTAATTTTTTTCTCCCGTAAAAATAATTCAATTTACATGAAAATTTGTATGAGTATACCTTGTGTTGCGTTAAATAAGCATAATTTTTTTTTGGTTTGGAAAACGGATAGTTTCCCAGAAATTAACATTTTTCGAAAAAAATACCCTTATCTTGCACGGACAACTTTATTGATGTTTTTTTCGAATTTTGATATTCAATAAGTGCTCATTTAACCATGGAATCGTCTAGTTTGAAATGGTCTATACATTTTGAAACTTTATTTTCATTAAACCGCTTAAAATTAAGAAAACCCGAACACCTGATTTTTCGAATCACGTACATATTTATCGATTTTTTCAATTTTTTTCAATTTTTTTAATTTTTTCTGTTAATGAGGGATTAAATTTTAATGACAGAACTTAAATAAATTTAATTACATAAAGGGTGGCAAAACCATCCTGAAAATTTTAAATAAATAAGAAATAAAATAACAAATTCGTTTGAATTGAATTACGCCGTGACTAGGTAAATGTTTCCAATTTCGTAATAAAATTTTTACAGCATCATACTCAATATGGTTTTGGGAGATTTTTTATACATTATTTATTTTTATTAATTTAAAAATTATAGATTGACAATATGACCGTATTATTTCCAAAAAAGATGATCCAAATGATTTGTATGAAATCAAAGCAGTTTGGTTCGGTCGAGCAAACAAAGATTTGACCACAAATACAAAATAATGGAAAAATTAACAGCCGCTCACATTCATCGAAAATAGACTATTTCTTATTTCTTATTTATTTACAATTTTCAGGATGGTTTTGCCACCCTTTATGTAATTAAATTTATTTAAGTTCTGTCATTAAAATTTAATCCCTCATTAACAGAAAAATTAAAAAAATTGAAAAAAATTGAAAAAATCGATAAATATGTACGTGATTCGAAAAATCAGGTGTTCGGGTTTTCTTAATTTTAAGCGGTTTAATGAAAATAAAGTTTCAAAATGTATAGACCATTTCAAACTAGACGATTCCATGGTTAAATGAGCACTTATTGAATATCAAAATTCGAAAAAAACATCAATAAAGTTGTCCGTGCAAGATAAGGGTATTTTTTTCGAAAAATGTTAATTTCTGGGAAACTATCCGTTTTCCAAACCAAAAAAAATTATGCTTATTTAACGCAACACAAGGTGTACTCATACAAATTTTCATGTAAATTGAATTATTTTTACGGGAGAAAAAAATTAAAAACTGAAAAATCGATTTTCCGCCATTTTCTTCGAAAATTTGAGGTTATATCAAAATATGTTAAATACAAAAGTTTTAGATCTTTTTATTATCTACAACTTTTGTATTAAACATTTTCCACTAGGAGGTCATGTTTCACCGCAAATCGCAAAAAATCGTTTTCAACCCCTAAATAGCATCCCCATTTTACCATTTCCCCTTTTTTCGAGTTTAAAAATTGTTTTTTCGTTTAGTTATGACCTTAACGACATTTCATTGCTGGTCCCTCCCTGCTATTAATTTATTTTTTTTTCCTCATTTAAATCCGCTTTGGCACTAGCCTAATACGCGTAAAACGCCGCTAAACTTTTATCTTTTACAATACTCCAGGATAACATAAAACTTTACAATTTTACAATTCACCAAACCATCGCCAAAAATGAAAAATGAAAGAAACGAGAGATATGCGTAAAGGCATTGACCAGTAGGTTTTCAATTACGAGCAAAAATACCAAAGTTTATTCAACAAATTTAACTTTTAATGACTTCTAAATACTTGAGGACAAGGTCTTAGCATTTTAAGTGGTTTTATTGCCTTAAGGTATGTTAAGAAGTTGGGCGAAAAGAAATTACTTCTCTTGGACGAAATTAAAGGCAAAAAACCATAACCCCCGAAAAAACAACACCCCCCCCCCCCCCCCAACCTTCCACAAAATTCACGTAACAAACTGCTGTCTAAATTTGCATTCATAGCAAGGCTTTAGCGAGGTCCTTTCTCGAAAAGTATCATTCTATTCCATTTTTTTTTGTGTTTTTTGTGGACCAACATTAAAGGATATGCCGGAGATGTCCTGACACAAAATGAATTAGGATAGAGGAAATGAAAAAAGAAAACGAAAATTATGTTGCCCGAATGACAATAATCTTCCACACAGAATGGAAAATACATATTTAAATCCCCCACGTAAACCTCGTTACTCATCACGTAACAAAATGAGTTTTGGAGGGGATGAGGGGGCGGCGGGGGCGGCGGGGGCGTTGGTGGTGGGGAAAAAGCATAGAGTTTTCTGTGTTTTTCATGGATGCTTAGCAGCGCGCCAGAAGAATGCTGTTAACACGTAGACAAAATGTTAAAACACAGCTTTAATTATAATTAATTGCAACATTAAAAATAATGTAGACATGAGCAGCTTTTAGGATTATTTCTCGTCTTTGGTAATTAAATTTTTAATGCCAACAAAGCTAATGTTTTAAAAACTTTTCAATTCAAAAAGAGGAGAATTATTTTTTTTTTTTGTTTGTTTAGTTGATGATGGAGCAGAAAATTTCATGAAAAATATGACGGAAAATGCCACTTAAAATATTGTTTAAGAACACTCAAAAGTACTCCTCTGCATCGTCAAAAACAATTCAAGATTTTCACAAATAAATAAATCATACAGATGCAAATCGGGTTTATTATTTTTAGAGTCGACAATTGAGTGTTCTTAATACTAAAATTAATATCTGTAAACTAAAATTAATATCTGTGTTCAGAAATACTAAAATTAATATCTGTAAACGAATCGATCGCTTTGTAACCAGATTTCTGTTGAAAATGTAAAATGTTTCCTGGCCACAAATATTCACGCATTGGCGATGTTTTCCACTTAATATTTTCCATTGAAATATTCATGAAAATTGATAATGCGAAATATTAATTAAAATTGAATTTTGTTCGCGCTGAACGATGGTGTGTACTCCATTAAAAATTTATTATTAAATCCGATGACCAAATTTTACATACAGTTCTTGAAACCGTCGACCAATTTTTGAAAGTAATCAAAACAGTAGATGGACCCCTGAATATCGTAGAGGGGTGCCTGAATTTTGTAAGCGGATCTTACAAGACTGTTTCTCCATCTTAAACACCAAAAAGTCATTGAAAATAACCAACCAAAATAATCAGTGAAATTGATAATTGTTTTCCCAGCTTACTTGGACCAACTGGACTAACTTCAGTCGCAAAACCCAATGCAATAATGCCATGTGGTTTGTTGTAGATTTCATCAGATGCTTTGGTAGTTTCCAGTCATATATATCCCGTTTATGACTAGGTTCAACCTAGGTTCAACCAGGCGCGGATTCAAGGGGGGGGGGGGGTCACGGTGGTCATGACCCCCCCCCCAAAAGCAGTGCCGCTGTCAGACAATTGAGAGGCTCTGTGCAATTGAGTTCAAAAAATTTTTTCGTTCGCTTCGCTCGCGGGTTGCCCTGCACAGGGGTCCGCACCCGTCGCAGAATTATGGTCCATATGATGATTTGTCTGGCTCATACTCATTTTTGTGGCCCATTCGATGAAGTCAAAATAAGTATGTTCGATAACTGCTTAAAAAGTTCAGAGCAGAGCAGAGCAGCTCAATTGGGAGCAGCTGACAAATTCGTGTCAGAGCAGAAAAAATCAGAAAATAGCAACAATCTCAAAAAACACTTTTCTGCTCAACTTTGCTCTAAATTCCGTTTTTAGAGGTTAGATACGAAAGACAATTTTAGAAGAAGAAATATATTGCCAATAAAAACAACTGAACAATATCGAAATGTTATTTTTATTAAAATTAATGTTTAATATTTAACATTTCCAAGTATTTTCCGAATAAATCATTCATAAATCAATTTTCCGATTTTTCCTGTTTTCGATTTCACAATTGTCAAAAGAAAAAGAAGAAGAAGAATTTTGGTGCTCTGCCTGCTCCTACAAATTTCGTGGAGCAGAAAAAGTGAGAATTCTCAACCCAGAGCAGGCTCAAAGAACACAGAGCAGAGAAATTGTGAGCAGAAAAGAACTGTCAAAAAGTCTCAATGAACGCAAATTGCTGATTTTTTCTGCTCCAGCTTGAGATGGAGCAGTCATCGAACACACCTAATGCAAATAATGAATTCAAATGATTTTTATTGCCAAAGCAATTTTTCACTCGCGAGGCCCCAAACACGCGGGGCCCTGTGAAGTTGCACACCTTGCACATATGCCAACAACGGCACTGCCCAAAAACGCTCGCTGTTTAAAAAACAAGATTGACCCAACTCAAAAAACAAAAACAAAAAATAACCAAACGCCCAAAACCGACCCAACTTTTTTGCAAATTAAAAAAACAACCTTAAAAAATGACCTTCAAGATCAACAACAGATTGATCTATACTCTTTCTATATGTTTTGATTTGCAAACTCTGAAGTTAGCTGCACTCACAAGAAAGGGTGCGTCTTCCTCAAAAACACATTAGGGCACGTTTGTTTTTAATCCACCAGAAAATTCGGTTAGTTTTGTTCGTTTTGTTAATTTTGTTTTTGTTTTTTTAGGAGTAGAAATTTTTTTCCGCCACTTTTAATTCCGTGACCCCCCCCCCAAAAAACAAAATTCTAGATCCGCGCCTGGGTTCAACCCAGGTTGAACCCAGTCATAAACGGGGATCGAGTTGAAAGTGGGTCCACTCAACCCAACTCAGCTCTCCTACCTGGGTCGAGTTGATATTTCGCCTCATAAACGCGTGTTGAGTTGAAATTGGGTTGAAGTGACATTTGTTTTGTTTGTTTACCATCCCTGAAGTCTGCCTTCGGCGTTAGTTTTGTGTTCGGTGTTTTTGTAGCGCGTTAATTATTTTATATTAACTATAGCTGGGACCCGGCGCGCCTATGCTGCACCCATAAGCCAATAGGAGTAATCAGTTGATATGAATTTTAATAAACAGTAGGAGAGTTTGCAAAAAAGGCAATTTTTTGGTATTTTTGATTCCAAATAACAAAATGTGAAACTATTAGGCAAATTCGTCGGCCATATTGGCGCGGCCATTTTGAATTTATAAGTTCTGATCATAAATTCGTTATTTGCTAGCTTAAAAAACCCCAGATATCGTTTTTCATTGGAATCGGAACACAATTGGCAAATTCGTCGGCCATATTAGCGCGGCCATTTTGAATTTATAAGTTCTGATCATAAATTCGTTATTTGCTAGCTTAAAAACCCCCAGATATCGATTTTGATTGGAATCGGAACACAATTGGCAAATTCGTCGGCCATATTGGCGCGGCCATTTTGAATTTATAAGTTCTGATCACAAATTCGTTATTTGCAACTTTAAGAACTGTTTGTTTTGCGAGGGCGCGTTTCGCTTCTTTTTTTTTGTACCAAAATTTTTTTCTGCAATTACCTTTTTTCTATTTTCCTTGGGCGCCATCTACCGGAGCGTATTTGCGCCATGCGGTTTACCGAGATTTAGTCAAAACGCACATTCTGTGAAAGTTTCACCTCAATCGGCCGTATAGTTTTTGAGTTTTAGTGTCGCATTACAAACCAACAGACATTCATTTTTATATATATATAGATATATGTAAAAACAGTGGAAATTTAATTTTGACAATGGCTAAAAGAAATGTTTGGGAGCATCAGTTAACAAAAACTATGTTAGAAATAATACGGGAACAAAATTCCCTTCACCATTTTGATGGAAAACTGTATAGGAAGTCAGAAATATAGGAAAAGAATTAACAAAAATAGGTTATATTTTGATGTCAGTTCAACCCGATTTCAACCCAAATTGAACTCAACTCGGAATCATATACGGTGGTCGAAATTTCAACTCAACCTCGACTCAATTTTTCAACCTAATCATAAACGGGGTAATATTATTTATGTCAGAAGAAAAGTTCGTGGCGTTTCCCGGTAGATGGCGCCAATTGCAAATAAGTTACAAACTACCGATCGTAGCTACACCTTTAAACTATTGTTTGAAAGGTGACAGTTCGATTGTTATTTTGAGTATATTGAAATTGGTGAGTGGTTAGAAAGTTGTGCAAGCTTGTGGACAAAATTTGTGCTGAGTACGGTAAAGTCACTTCAACGAAATATGCTGCGCAGAAATGGTCCACTCGCTAGTAATTTTTGATGGGAAAGATGAGTCATGTTCTGGTCGTCCAATCACTGAAAAATCTGATGAAATTTGAAAAAGTTCAGCAATATGAGCATATCAGTAGTGTAGACATTGGTATGGAGCTAGCATTAGCCACAAAACTGCTTCGAACCATTTATACACAAAGCTGGGTACTCCTCATGAGTTAACATGATAGACTGAATTAAAACCTGCAATGCGCTGATGAAATACAATGAAATCGGATCGTTTCTGAAACGTCTCATAACCGGTGATGAATAATGGATCACGTACGATATAATCGGAAGCGTCAATAATCCATGATGACAGAAGGTGAGTCGTTACAAGCGTTCGCGAACCCAGGAGCCGGATTCCGCAAGCGTTCACACGAGTATGTGCACAGCCAAACTGGTACACTGCTTTATTTTTGATTCCGCAAGCATGGGTGTGAGTTTTTCTGACAGAAGGCAGCGAGCAATAATAACAAGAGTGATTAGGCAGAGCTCAAGGACAAGTAAAAGAATTAAAGATATGAAAGAAGAGATTAGAAATAACACTAAGCAAAAAGTCAAAAAAAATATTAACAAATGCGCGATGGGTATACATTTTATGCAAAAAACACAAGAGAATGAAAGAAACAAAACATGTTCCTTGATTCCGGTATTGCAATGTTTACATTCAAATTGAAGAAACACTGGAACAGAGCACGTGTAAACGGCTCCCCGACTTTAGTATGTATGCGTGAAAATTGGTGTTGGTACACGTTGTGGCCCTATGAATTCACTTGTATTGTCCGTAAAAAAGGCGCGATCTTGCAAGGCGACGAAGTCACTGCCCCTTTTTTTATACGCTTTATATTAGCTTGACCATGTTGTATGTTGTATGTTGTATGTTGTATGTTGTATGTTGTATGTTTTATGTAAACAAATCTTGCAACTTGATTTTGACCCACTTCTAGGCAACGGATCAACTTCAAATTTTGCACATATGTATAGTTCGCGTGACAATGCAATCTGACCATTTTGTAAAAAAATCAAGATGGCGGTTCCAAGATGGCGGCCGAATTTTGCAATTGTGCTCTCCGACCCCCGACATGGGTATCAAATGAAAGAGTATTACAAGTAGAATACAATTAGCTATGTGGCGTTATTCAAAATTCAAAATGGCGGCCAAAAAAAAAATGGCGGACTACCGTTTTCTTTACAACCCACTCGATATGGGTATCAAATGAAAGAAAATGACAAGTAGAATACTATTAGCTGTGTAGCGTCATTCAAAATTCAAAATGGCCGCCAACACAAAATGGCGGACTACCTTTTTCTTTACAACACCCTCGGTATGGGTTTCAAATGAAAGGGTGTGACAATTAGAATACACTAGTGTGGCGTGATTCCAAATTCAAAATAGCGGTCAACACAAAATGGCGGTTTACCTTTTTCTTTACAACGCCCTCGGTATGGGTATCAAATGAAAGTGTACGACGAGTATAGTACAGTAAACTGTGTGACGTTTTTTTAAATCCAATATGGCGGTCACTACAAAATGGCGGAAGACATATAATAGACAAAAAAATAGAAAATAAAAAATATATAGTTTAAAAAAACTAAAAAATACGCTTTGATTTTAAAATGAACTAAAAAGTAAAAAATAATTTTGAATGTAAAGTTTCTATTGCTCCAGCCAGGATATGGAAACAACCTACTTTTCGAAATGTAAAAAAAGCGTGGGCCGCTAGCAAAAATTTCCGGTGTTAATAAAATAAGAATATAGGAAGAGTCCCACGCTGTTTTACATTTCGAAAGGTAGATTGTTTCCATATTCTGGCTGGAGCAATAGAAAGTTTACATTCAAAACTTTTTTTTACGTTTTAGTTCATTTTAAAATCAAAGCATATTTTTTAGTTTTTTGAAACCATATATTTTTTTTTATCTTTCTTTCACGAACATTGCATGTAGTGTGAAAGTAATTCTGCCTCTTTTTATCATAGATATTACTTATTTGATATTTTGACTTTTTCGATCCCATTGAAATTTTTATCTCAAGGGCATTGAAACATTTTTAAAAATTTGTTCTAGCTCATCACTCTTATTATTATTGCTCGCTACAGAAGGCAAGCATACAGTAAGACAACTTAATCACAGTACAAACGCACGTGAGTAAGTGTTGAAAAATGGAAGAATAAAGGTCGCTCCACATATATCTCTGGCGGCACGACTGGAAGAAAAACGTCTATTATGAGTAGTGATCGACCGAAGATTCGGTTTCGGTTTCGGCCAGTTTCGGCAAAAAAACTAGTTTCGGCCATAGTTTCTGGTTCGGCCAAAAATTAGCCGAAACTTTGGCCGCGCCGAAACTCAGTGTTCGTGAATTGTCGCGCTTTTTTCTGGTGAGTTCATGCTGTTTAGTGCCGCTGGACAAATATACGCAGCTGGCCGGAGTAGCCTGCTTGGTGAAACGTAGGAAAACTGCTTTTATTAAGCTGGCTTCCCATGGTGCGCGATTTTGCGGATTATCACGCACGGTCGACGTCCACGGACGACCTCGGACCGTACCGCACAAGCTCGCACCACATCTTTGAAGTTACCGACTCGCGGCAGATCCTACGCCCCGCTACTGACTTGCCTGCGCCTCACGGACGACATTATTCTCATGGTGCGCCTTCCGCGTCTGTCCGCTATATCGCACACCGTGGGAAGCCAGCTTTAGCGTACAATACTTTTTAATTACGAATACTAATGTTAGATAAATAAATAACTATTTTATCTTACATACTTTAGTTGTTGTTTTTTATTTCATTTAACACGAATTAAGTAGGATAACATGTAAAACGTATACTAGATTTCAGCATACAATAGAAATTTTAAAATGTGTATATGAGTTTCGGTTTCGGTTTC
Source organism: Thereva nobilitata (assembly GCA_963855945.1). Lineage (NCBI taxonomy): Eukaryota > Metazoa > Arthropoda > Insecta > Diptera > Therevidae > Thereva > Thereva nobilitata. The sequence goes on from OY979698.1 coordinate 17,528,818, forward strand.
GGCTGAAAATCCGGTTTTGGTCGGTCACTAATTATGAGGTACTTCCAGTTAGTCATCTGTTTAGGCGGTCTTGCGTACATACCTTAAGTGTAGTGTTTGGAGTACAATAGGACAAGTGAATTGCGGTCCTTTTACCTCACCTGTTCCTTTATTAGATCGAGTGCTAAATCAATCAGTTTTTATAAAATTTAAATGAAACTAAAAAGAATTGGCTTCAGGCATGGTTTATTTCATCAAAACGATTTAACATGCCTCTTTTGGACTCAAGTAAAAAATTTCCAAATTTTATTTGCTTAAAACTCTCGATCCATAAAACTGTAGTGGTAAATGTGGAGACGTTCTTTTTTTTATCAAATCCTGTGAATTTAAACGAAATAAAATAAAATAAAAAAAAAACCCTAATCGTTTGCCTCCGGGATTCATGGTTGCAGTAATATGCAGCTATGAATTGAGGTCTGTGGTTAATAGTATGATATAAAAGTGCTGAGTGGAATGTAACTGGAAAACGTTTGTCGTTCCATTTTCATGGCTTTTAATTTTTAACCTTTATAAAACTAAAAATAAATTCGTTTTTTCATATTTCAGCAGGATTAAAGTGAATTTCCTGTCAATTTAGTTTATGATATGGTGGCACAAGAGTGACGTATTAAATAGTTTTTTTTTCGTTCACATAAAATACGAAATAATGTTTCTGCAGTGTATTTGCTTGAATGTCCTTCAAGTGTTTTAATACCACACACACACACACCTTTCTGGTATCATCATTCAGGAATAAACGTAAATTCCCTTCAACTATTTTTAAACTTTAACACCGCGAAAATATATTTAGGACTCAGCTTATCCATATTTTCCTAATAATATATAAAAGTGACATGTCCTCGTATAAAGCTGTGAGATATCCTCCCATCTACTTGAAAATCCCCTTGAAGCATTATTTATGGGGACCTTGAACCGTGAACTCCTGATTTCGACCCTTAGTAATTCATGACAGTGGAAACATTATCATTTTCGGGGGGGGGCGACAAAAGTATTATCGGGGTCGTATATTTCGCGGGAAGACACCGCCATTAAGGGAGTCACCACCTCCTTTTGTGTGTATTTTTTCGTTGTCGTCGGCTCTTCAATGCGTCGATTCTTTTGGTGATAAGGACAAGTTTCGTACAAATTTCTGCTCATTTCCATAACAATCCATGGAGCTCTGTTCACAGTTCACATCGGAGTTAGATACTAGAGCGCTCTTAGTGGGCCCAGTTTTGTCGTCGCTATTGTTGCTAAATACCAACAGGCTTAAAGGATATAGGTATGTGCCAACGGCTGTTGGTGGAGAGGGAGCTCCTCGTGGAGAAGAAGGTGGTTGACTCATAAGCTACTATGGCCCTGTGCTGGCTCTATAGCACCACCAAATGTCAAGTCTGCGTCGTACTACGTTGATTTTCCGCCAAAAATATCCGCACACAACGGAACGGTGCGGGTAATTTTCCGGTGTCGTACAGGCCCAAAAAGCAGAGCAGTCCAAGCAAATCAACGTGAGCAAACAGGGTGTGCTCCAGGACGATGAAGCTTCTTAGCGTATTGTCAAAGTGAACAACGATGGGGGCCCTCAAGGGGAGAAAAGGAAGACGACGTTAAAGCCAACAAGTGAAATGCTCCTTGATTTGAATGGCACAAAAAATCACGATTAAAATTTATTGGATTTAATGAATTCCACCAGAAGATTTCCGGATAAATTAACCGGAGTCGTTCAAGTGCGTACGTAGTCAAGTCGCAAGTTTATTTCGGTTCTTGTTTACTTCCATATTAAAGACTCCGGTTGTTTACTCCGTCCATAAACTTGATTGACGAACCAAGATCTCGGGGAAATGCTTTCACTCTGGACGCGCTTATTTACTTGAAACGTAAATTTCTCTGTGTATTATTATTATTTTGGTTTTTAGCTTGTTTCTGCTTAGGTCTGGGTCTGGGCTCTTGTTTGTTTTCCGACCTTTAAGAGCATATTTCCGGCCGAGTAGAGTAGCCCATTAAGCAGATCCAGTTCTTTTACGCTCATTAATTATTTTCTTCAATTTCTATTTTCGAACTTGAGTTCAATGTGCAAAGTGCGTGGAGATCTGTGGTGGTGTGTTTTTTTGTTTTGGGGTTTAACAGGGAAAAAACAAACGAGAAATGTGTTTATGACTGAGTACATTATGAAAAACATGTTTTTTTCTGGGAAAGAAAAAAATAAGTTCGGATCCCTTTAAATAGACACACTAAATATACTCGTAATAGCATACAGCAAATTGGAAAAATTTTGTCAGTATTTTTAGTTCTTTAATTGGCCGCACTGGCGCCAGTAATAATTTACAAAAAAAATACTGCTGTTTACGATGAAATTTTAATGGTTGATTCCTTGATGGTTTTGTAAGCTTAGCAGGGACCCCTTAAGGTTTAAAATATTACGGACCACTAGGCATGTCGATTTAAAATCGATTAATCGAAAAATCGATCTTTTCGAGTGAAATAATCGATTTTTTAGATCGCTCTCAAACACTGAATCGATTCAGTGAATCGATTCACAAACCCCTCGGATCGGGCTCAATTCACTTGGGGGCTTCCACACGCTGAAAACATCGTTTTGTATAGAAGAGGGCGAGGGAGGATTTTTCCAACCAACTTTTTCAATGGATTTTTCAGCCAATTTTTTGACAGCTGTGTGGTTGTTGTTGTTTTATTTGAAATTCCCTTTTGCTAGGAGCATAAAATAAAGGGAAATCACAGTAGGCAAAAGAGAATTTAGACAAAAAACAACAACATTGTGGAGTACAGTTGGTTATTAAACTTCGCTTGCGAGAAAGCCCATCCGATTTACCGAAAAAATGACAGGAGGGCTTTTTTGTAGGGAATAACATTTCGTTTTGGTTGAACAAAAATTTTTTTTTCGAAAAAACCAGTTTTTGAGTCATTTTTTTGCCAAAAAGTGATATCTCCGGCCGCCATGTTTTTTTTTTGTGACTCCGAAATTATTTCTTAAAAAGTCCCAAGGAAGCTGTGGACCAATTTTCAGCCATTTTGGAATTTTGTCTCCTTAAAATGGTACTTTCCCCGGACTAATAGCAATATCATAATGAATTCCTAACAGGATTGTTACATAAAAATATAAAAAATCTATAAATGCGATTTTTATGAAACTGTTTGTAATTAGTTGTCCGTGGCTCAACAAAAATTGACTTACCATTCGATTAATCGAGAATCGATCCCTTAATGCTCGATTTAATGGAGAATCGATTTTAGTGCGACCGATTCGAATCGAATCGAAGATCGATTTTTTTTGGAATGAATCGACATGCCTACGGACCACCATATGTGCTAACACAAACGGCGCAAGGCGGCGCAGAGAAATTAAATCTATGTGGAATTCGCTGGCGCTGTCACTTTCTGTTTAGACCCTTAAGGCCCCCATACACGGTCAAATTGGATATTCATCGAAGTTCTGATGTACAACCAAAACTATCGATTGTGAGCTGGTCGCCCGATCAAAATACGTTGCGGGCATGTGTTTGATAAATACCCAGCAAACCAAACTACAAGTCGAAAGGTTTTCGGAAGTAATACAACAACAAAAACTAAAGCTTTGTATGTGGCGATTAGCCGAAACTAGTTCAAAAAGGAATTCGGAAAACAATTTCGCAACAATGTCACAAAGAAGCCGGTAACAAATTTTCTTAAAGAAGTAGGAAAGAAATCGGAACATTCCTGTCAAACTTTATTGTGAAATCGTGAGTCTTTGACTGAAGTTATCGAATGGCCTTTTTGTGAATTTATTTTATAATTCAATTTCCCAGCAAACTAAATTTTAAGATATCTTACTGAGTTCGTTACGGAAATTCGTATATTTCTCCCGAATTCGCAATCGATTTCCGAACAAATTCGGAAAGAAAAATATATGAAGGTTTTGACACGACATCGTTACAAAAATTCTTTTCGAATTCGTTACGAAATTTAGTAAAGATTTAGCAAAGCTTTTTTTTATTAGGGATAAAAAGCTTTGCTAAATCGAAACGATTCCGAAAAGAATTTTTGTAACGATGTCGTGTCAAAACCTTCATATATTTTTCGTTCCGAATTTGTTCAGAAATCGATTGCGAATTCGGGAGAAATATACGAATTTCCGTAACGAATTCAGTAAGATATCTTAAAATTTGGTTTGCTGGGAATGCACCTTAGATTTGAACTCGTGGATGTTGTTAGGAGTTTACACCAGGAAGAAGAAATTTTCACGAAGCTCATTGTAACCAAAAATCAAAAGAAACATTTTTTGTAACGGGGCTTCGATTTCGCAAAGTCGTCATATGCAGGTTGAATTGATCGTATGTTGATATCAGTTATTGTTTTCATTTAAGTAAGTTATGAGGGTACCAGGCCAATGACATCATCGGTTTTGGTCTCGGGTGTGGATGTAGCGTTTATTGTGAGCTTTTGCAAACTTCGCTGTGTCTTGGATGAGCTTTCGCGCTAAATAATTTGTTCGAAGTTCGCTGTCTCGGAAGAGCTTTCGCGCCGACTGAGCTTACAGGCCGAGCCTAATGCCTTGATGGCCTCTTGACTATCTGATAACAGAATTACCCTGGCTCCCGGCCTTGGATTTGACTGCTAGGACATGCTAGGCAGGCATGAAAAATTGGCAGAAGTTCTGCCTGGAAAACGCTGACGAAGTTAGACAGGCGGAAACTTTTTTGCAAGTTAATTTATGGGGAAATACTCCAGTCCCTACACCCGACTTCGATTTGTATCCGTCTCTGTACAGGACAACGTCATGGTCCTTGTAAGGTCGGAAATCTTCCCATTCCTGTCTGGTTGGGATCCGGATATTAAGGTCACTGTCGAAACTTAATTTTGCGACCAAAATTCGATAGGTCCTGATACCATTTCCTCTGGTATAGAGCGCAGTATATTACTGTGCCCATAGGTCTTCTCGACCCAGCAACCCGCTTCACGCACATGCCGCCTGCTCCCTGATGTATAAATCAGGTGGCAGCAAATCGAGAATTACGTTGAGCGCTTCCGTAGGAGTTGTGTAAATGGCGCTCGTTATCCCGAGACAGACCATTCTTTGGACTTGACCCAGTCTGGATCTGTTATATTCTTTGGCAAGAGCGGGCCACCACACGGCGAAGCCATATGTCAGCACTGGTCTAATCACTGCCGTGTATAGGCAAGCGCACCATGTGCGGCTTCAAACCTCATCTCTGGCCGAAAGTCTGCATAAAAAGCAATACTGGCCTTCCGTGCCCTTTCTTCGATATTCAATCTCCACTTCAGCTTTGGGTCCAGAATAAGACCCAAGTATTTAGCTGACTGGGATAAGCTCAGTATTCGACGGTTCAGGGAAGGTAAACTAAAGGCGAACTCCATAATCTCACTGATCGTGTGGATTAATTTTCCAGATACTAATATCGCCATGACGTCCGCATAGGCAACTGCTTTTATTCGGTAGCTCTCTAGTGTCTTTAGGATCTCGTCCGCAGAGGCAAGAGGACTCCAAGCAGAGGCAAGAGGACTCCACCCTGAGGTGTACCGCGGCACGTCGACTATATGGCTCCGTTGTTTCCCCATCTGCTAAGGATGATTCGAGTTTCCAGCAGCGGTTTCTCATATGCGCTTCAACATTCCTCCCTCGATGTACAATGAATCCCATTGAGCCCAACAGCTCTTTAGGGTTTCGCTTCTCTCCGCGATGTCCTTCCATTCAGGCCATTCTCCTCGTATTCCTTCCATGCCAGAATCGGAAAAATATCTGGATCGTCACGTTGAGCATCGCCCTGATCATCCCACTCTGTCGTTGGCTCAACAGTCGTCCTTTGACACTTTTCCTGGATACGCCAACAATGTTTACAACCTAGTTCGCATGGTCGTCGGGAGAATGCATCTGCATTTGCTTTCTTCCTTTTCTGTGTCCTATACTAAAGTCGTAGGACTGAAGTATCTCAATACATCTTGCCACTTGTCGTTCAGGATTTTTGAATATCATCAACCGCTTTAATGTTACATGATCTGTTCGAAATATGAAGTTTTCCTCATATAGATACTTGTGGAAATACTTAGTGGAGTCCACGATTGCCAATAGTTCTCTCCTCGTGACACAGTAATTCCTCTCCGATTTTAGCAGCGCTCTACTGTAGTAGGCTATGACCTTTTCGTGACCTTCGATGTTTTGTGATAACACTGCACCAATACCAATATAATGTCCAATATAAATGTTTCGCCTGGCTTCGGATATTGAGTATTGGTGCTTGACAAAGACCTCGCTTTAGTGTCTTGAAACGTCCAAATAAATGGTTATCCTTTTTCTGTCAGTTTATGAAATTCCTTAGATATGTCGGCAAAGTTCCTGACAAAACGCATGTGGCAAGTCCCAAGAAGCTGTGAAGTTCGTGTTTATCTTTCGGTCTGCACCAATTCTTAACTGCTGCTATTTCTCAGGATCTGTTTGGACTCCATTACCATATGTCCGAAATAGTTGACTTGGTCTCTGATTAGCATGCACTAAGGTTGAGTTTCAGTTGGCCAGTCCTCAACTTTTTGGAAAATCTTTCGTAGATTGCCAGATGCTCCTCGAAACTTTTTCGGTTTGACAGCAGGTCAAGAGTTAGAGTAAATTATACCCGATTGATCTTGCGGATGGTCTACAAAAAGAATGTGCAATTTTAAAAAAAATTCTTGGCGTCACATTAAAAAAGCACAAGAATTTGAAGGAAACATTTTCATATAAATATCTCAGTAGGTATTGGGTTACTTGAGCCTGGGAAAATTTCTTGTCACCGCAGTATAGAATTTTCGTTTTCCGTACTAAAAAGGATAAAAAATTGCTTACTTTCCCGGATAAGCGAAGAACATTTTTAATAGTTTAATAGAATAGTATGACCTAATTTATGAGGAGGCAAATCTTATAGGCCGAGGGCGTCAAATCTTAAAATACGCCACTGTCTATATCCATGCCAATAGCTTGTAGTTTTGTGACCGGGGCATACTCAACCAAAAGATTTGCAAAATCTAGATCTTCTAGAGCAACCAGGCCAAACTCACCAAAGCTATGTATAATTTGATCGATTGATTTATTGCTTTCTGTCAGCACGTCGTCTTCTAGGAAAATTCAAGGTATTTTTCAGAGAAATTTGTAAAGAACTAGTTTGACACTATCAGAATTAAAACTAGTAAAACTGCACAAACAGTGGAGCAAGAGTTCAGGCAGTTCAGATAAACGAATTGTATTCATGCCATGATGTCGACTTGATCCTTAAGAACATTGAATTCTTGGTGTAATTGCTATGATCCCTTGTTGTAAGTGTAATTTTTGGTCCTTCGTCATGGAAAAAACTAAAGTTAAGTCGAAAAAAATGACATTTTTGTTAAAGATGACGGTGACCACCGAATTCCTGCAACAGAGGGGCTATGGTTGTTGGGTAGCATATATCCTGTTGAAGATGCTTTTGCGCAATCCCACCGCTGCCACCAATTTTTTACTATTCAATCTAAATGAGCGATTGCTGGAAGAAACTGGGATCCCACGGCTGCCACCAATTTTTTGTCATACATTCTAAATGGGCGATTGCTGGAAGGAGTTGGGATCCCACCGCTGCCACCAATTTTTTACCATGCAATCAGTAGTTAGGGCTCTTATGAGTACTCTCAACAATCAAAAGCAGAAGAGGCCAAACGGACACCCTCTAACGCGGAGTATTTTGACCGGGAGCCTTAGATTTTATACCCTTTATATTAGCTTCACCTCTATCTTGTATGTAAACAAATCTTGCAACTTGATTTTGACCCACTTCCATATAACCGATCAACTTAAAATTTTGCACATATGTATAGTTCGCGTGACAATGCAATCTGACCATTTTGTAAAAAAAATAAGATGGCGTTGGAGCGGCCGAATTTTGCAATCGTGCTCGCCGACCCTCGACATGGGTATCAAATGAAAGGTTATGACAAATAGAGTACAATTAGCGTCATTTCAAATTCAAAATGGCGGTCAACACAAAATGGCGGATTACCTTTTTCTTTACAACGCCCTCGGTATGGGTTTTAAATGAAAGGATATGACAAGTAGAATACTGTGCTGCGTGGCGTCATTCCAAATTCAAAATGGCGGTTAACATAAAATGGCGGATTACCTATTTCTTTACAACCCACTCGGTATGGGTATCAAATAAAAAGATATGACAAATAGAATACTATTAGCTGTGTGGCGTCATTCCAAATTCAAAATGGCGGCCAACACATAATGGCAGTTTACCTATTTTTTTACAACGTCGGTATGGGTATCAAATGAAAGTGTATGAGGAATATAGTACAGTAAGCTGTGTGACTTCATTTTAAATCTAATATGGCGGTCACTAAAAAAATGGCGGAAGAGATATAATTGACTAAAAAGTAGAAAATAAAAAAATAAAAACTAAAAAATACGCTTTTATTTTAAAATGAACTAAAAATTAAAAAATAATTTTGAATATAAAGTTTTTATTGCTCCAGCCTGTATATGCATATGGAAACAACCTACCTTTCGAAATGTAAAAAAGCGTGGGGCGCTAGCGAAAAGTTCCGGTGTTAATAAAATAAGAATATAGGCTAAGAGTCCCACGCTGTTTTACATTTCGAAAGGTAGGTTGTTTCCATATACTGGCTGGAGCAATAAAAACTTTACATTCAAAATGATTTTTTAATTTTTAGTTCATTTTATTTATAATGAGTTTGTTTTTATATATAACTATTTGTAAGGCTCAAAAAATCAAATTTTAAACATGTTTACCAAAAATTAATGGAAACTAAGGGGCTATAAAAAATATTGCTATTTGTATGAAAACATATTTAATCCCTCAGTAACTAGTTCAAGGGTGAAACACTTAAAAACTTTATCACGCCATAAATAAAATTTCACTCCATCACCACCCATAAAGCTAAAATAAGTAGTTTTGTAAGAAAAAAACTAAAATTACATACCGATAAAAATATTTTTGCTTAAAGACCAGAGATAGATAAAAACCAAAGATATTTCGATATATTCCCTACAATGGCGCCAGTCGATTCGGACAGTTTCCAGACAAAAGTCTGCAACACTCTCAAATAGCCAATCAAAGAATCTGAAATGAAATGAAGTGAGAAAATTAGATATAAGATAAAAAGATATGAAAAAAATAGATATGTATGTATAGAAAACTAACAAGGAGCAAGAGAAGAAAAATCCTTCTACAAAATAGTGTGCACCTTTTGTTTGGAGAATTACGCCTTGTTTGTTCTATCGTAAATCTTTGATAGTATTACACAATATGAACCGAAATTGAATTACATCAACAGAAAATAAATAGAAACTCCAACCACTGCCGTCGGGGGTACCGCCTTTAAGGAAAGACCCAAACTTACTTTTCGGTTTGCTTCTTCCCAAAAACTTCTCAGCAAAAATATGCAAATTATTAAAAGCCGATGACTACAGAGCTTCCTTTTTGGCTAAAGTGCCAACTCACTCGAATTGTAAATATGTAAATCACACACGAGTGTGAGTGTGTGTCCTGATGGGAATAAGGTCCTTTTGTGGATACAACATTGGGTACTGGTAGCTGCTGATGTTCACGGGGGAATGTGAAATTCATGGAATTACTGTAAATACCCTCCTTTTCGGTGTTTTTAAAGAGCTTCATCAAATTAAAATCAGAAAATGAAGACTTTACCCGAGGATCGGAATGTCCTTAGAATGTGTCTGCATAGGCAAAAATAGGATACGAATTGGAAGTGGTGTAAAACGTCTTTGCCTTCGTTGGAATATCTGACACATTTCGGAAACGTTGTCGGGTCCCTGGTAGATTTGGGTAGGGGCCGGGGGGGGGTCTGGATACCCAAGTACCAAAAGGGTTGTTAGGGCGTAAGAAGAAGAAGAAGAGTTTTGGGCTCGTTCTACCGTAAAAGAAACATCCTTGTAGGCACATTGTTTGCCGTATTATGAGAGGGGGCGGCGCACATAACACGGATTTTGCTGGTTTGTAGATTCTCTGTGTAATACACGACCAATTCCTTGTGTGAAATAATGTAAGAGCATAGCTTTTCAACGTAAGGAATATAAGTACTGGGATGCCCCTAATCAATTTCCGTGAGAGATAAGTCCTAATCCATAAGCCATCCCTTCGTAGATAGAGATATAAGTATATAGGGATATCCCCACGATGACGACTACACAATCCCCATCAACGGAAGCATAATTTTGCGGGTAGTTGTGTAGGGACAGTTCTGGTTACACAAAAGGCAAATCCTCTACGTAACAGGTCCATTAATATAGAAAGGAATTTTATCTTCACCATCTCCTTCTATCACCCCTCTATCTCTTTCTCTCTCTCTCTCTCTCTCTCTCTCTCTCTTACCCTAACTAGCTTCCTAACCCCAGTATATATATACTCAACTAAAAGCAAGTTGATCCTGGTGCTCTGCCCCATTGTTTGGGTTCTCTAAAAATAGTTCATCATCCAAAACCGAGCATTCAGGATTACAATGTTTTACAGCATCACAAAGGATCACTAGTACACAGTTTCATGTTCTTCGCCCTCTGGGCGCCTTGGAACTGGTTCGGGTAGAAGCGCAATGGTGAAAACACACAAAAAAAAGGACGAACTCTTCTTAGCTTAGTCCTTTTTCGCAGATATTTTTTATGTGTTAACTTGGATAAAAGCACGCTGGTTCCGTTTTATCCATTTTATGGGCAAAGACACAACTACAAAAGTACAGGGGCACAAGATTTTTTTTTTTTTTTTGGAGTTTAGGGGTGGTTAGTTGAAAAATGCTTTCTGTCTACCGCCATTGTAGATTTCATTCTTCTATTTCTTTTTCGGTATTTTTTTTTTCAAGTAAACCATAGAAACGAAGTTCTATTTATAATTCACCAAAAATATTTCCAACCAGCACTTTTGGGGAGGGTATGAAAAAGGGGGGTGGTAGTTTTACTCGTTGCTAAAGAATCCATTGTGTTGCTCCTTTTTCCCACCGAATCAATCTTGTTTAAATGCAATTTTTCTGTGTCGACCCGTGTGCATTCCTTCAGTTTTCATGGCTGGATTTCGTGCAGTTTTTTAGAAAGGTTATAAAAATGTATAAATGTCAGCGATGACGTGAATAACAATTTTCGGGGGATTTTAGGGAGATTTTATATTCTTTTGTTTCGCCTTGGATGTTTTTTTTTTGATTTTGGAAATTTTGTAGATAAAGAATTGCAATTTGGTAGTTCCCTCAGGTATTAGCTTTGAGGTAGAAGACAGATGATCCTTAGGATCAAAACTCCCAGGATAATACTTCAGTTGTGAATTTTATTTGTTTCACAGTTTTCACGTTTTCAAAGTGACACAACTCAAGCAGTAACACGAAATTTAATCAAGCTTTGTTGGTTATTCTCTGGTATAAAAATAATGGAATTTGAAATAACTTAGATCATGATCTTGGCACGTGATCTTCATGACATAACATGTATCACTTTTATGAGGAGTACATGGTGTACAGGTGCTGTTTTGGCACTTGTGAATATATCCTGCTCTGGAAATTAGTCCGGACCTAGTGGGATCATTTGGAGTGGTCTGGTTTGACCTAACGATTGCCACACTATTGAAATTGCCTGATTTGTTGTAGAACTACCAAATCAACAGAATGTCATTTTGAACGGGTCTCTGGCGGGCGTAAAGGAGTCGCGTGACGTTTCTAGAGCTACTCAGTCTACTGTTCTACTAGAGCTACTCAGTGTCCAAAGTTACAAAAACGATTTAGTCACCGTGGTAGCCGGCGAGATAAGAAGCCAATGTGTATCCTGCATGCACTTGATTTTTCCTCCAGCTGGCGTGCTAGCATAGGACTTAGTATCAAAGCAGTATTATGACAAAACGGTTGGTGTTCTATTTTCCAAGAAACAAACACTGCCAAGATTGATGAAAGTGTTGCTTGCAGGCAGATGTTACAGCTAACTACTCAGGGGTGACGCCAAACTCCTCTGATACCATCACAAGCTGATGGACAGGACTTGCAGATCTGTACACCAGCCGCAAAGCCTCTAAATCCATATAGTATCTACAGTAAGAATCCATGTATACCACTACCATATGTAGTTACAAAAACCATAAAATTGAGCAGACGATGAAGACTCGGACACCTTTAACAAACTTTGCAAGAAGAATGCCAGTCCAGATTTTTAATGATAATTAGGTATCGCACTGGTTGAGCGTGGTAACCAAACTGCCAGTATGGACCAATGAATCAAGTGTGCGTTCAACCGCGACGAGCAGCTTTGCAAATGAGTTCAGTGGTGCGTGACGAGGAAATTATGAAAATGAGGTTAGTGTTGCGTGACAAGATGTAGGATGTAAATTTGGTCAATAATGTGTGAGAAGGCAATTTTGACCATCAGGGAAAAGAAGCGTAGGACGACGAACAAATAAGTGAATGGATGACGTGCTACAAGATAAACGAAAAAATTGTATAAAAATCTGACGACTGGAACAAGAGTCCTACAAAGACTATAGAGTGATTTAAGAAAAAGTTTATACCATCATCATAAGGTCCATGGTAGTATACGGGACTTTAATGTGGTAGCATAGAACCATCATCGTGCTTATTCGTTATTCGCCAACTGCACACTTCAGAAACTCCTTAAATTAGTACTCCTCCACCTTGAAATAGAGAAACAACCCCTTGCGTTGAGGCATAGAACCAGTGACCATCAGCGCGCAGGTTTTCTGCAGGAATAATCTCTGGAGGATATTCCAGAAGCGGAAATGCTATCGGATTACATTCCCGCAAAAATCCCGAAGTTTAAACTCTCTTACCTAAAAACATACAAGATGTGAAATCTTGGGTTTCCCCAAGATGCCGCAGGGTGTGCGTACCGTTTAGTGGGGAGTTCAGCTTAGAGACCACAGTTACTATTTTTCAAGCGAAGGTACTCTTTGTACTGGCAATACCCTACCAGAATTTAAGAAAGATCTACACTAACAAGTGTAGTTTAATATTTTCTTATAGCAGCGGCAATCAGAACGACAAGGAAACATGTCTAAGTATTGGTCATTGTGACAGCTATTCTACCAGCAAGAAGCTTGGTTATAAGTGCTCGTAATGATCGGGCCCTGATGCCATATACCGCACACGGTCCTCGCCTAGCTTGATCAACTCGAAACAAAAAAACTTCCCGTACAGTGTCGTAACATACCCAGAGAGTTGTTAACTACAGTAAGAAGGATGTCAGAGCACTAACCATCTTTATTGCCCAAAGCTTCATATGCAGCTTTTCGTCAATTATGCTTGGAGATAAATGTAGCAAAGCGGCATGTGACGATTTCTTCCATATAAAAAAGTGCAATATGTCGCTAATAAGCATGTGAAGCTTTGGTATACGGCCGGCGTTAAAATTACTTTCAATGATGGATTAGTAAACCAGACAACTCCACCGGTAGCCTTTTCCTCGAGGAATATAAATCTACCATTCACGTTCTATCATTGTCCTGCAATGACAAAAGGCAGAAACAAGCCGTCTGGCCTGAAAATTTGAGGAATAGGGTGTTAAAGAGTGTGCAATATGTCAAGGTAGCGGCCGCGGTAGTTTTGGGCCCCATACCTCATTAAAAGAGAGAATAAAAAAAGAAAGTGGGAAAAATCGTGTATTGCCTGAGCTGGACGCTACGATTGCGATCCTTGTTTTGGCTAAAGATCACGATTCTGCTCGACAGTCGACCCTCATTTTTTTTTGGAACCCTGAAGGACTTGGTTTAAACCTGCAAACTTCTGATCAAACATTTTTCTTTATTCAAATAGTGACAAAACAAATGGCACCTGCTGGTCTGACTTCATTTCCGTTTCATGTTTATTACTTCGACAAGTTTCACGAGTAATAATACAAGGAAAATTAACTTACTCCTTTCTGTACTAAAATCCATCAAAACTTTGTCCTAAAAATATAAACATAAATTAACAAAAATTATTATACTAATAGCTAAAAGCATCTTTTACAACACCTGCTAAAAAAATCCTTGCCCACACCTACATCAATCACAACTCACGCATTTCAAACAAAATTTACATATTTTTTTTCTAATTATTGTAAACACCGCAAAATTTCACGAAATTAAAACAAACCGAGTGAGAAAAAAAACCGAAGGAAGTACAACGCACACGTGGTAAACATGTGCAATCCTCACTCTGTCAAGTAAACACGCCAAAAATTTAATTTTCTCAGTGTTTTTGCCGGTAGCACACGGTGCAAAATATGCGGTGTTAAATCATGCCAAACAAGGATTTTATTTTTATTAAAAACATAATAAGGACATGATCAATACCCCCCAAACCCCTTTCCGCCGCCCTTGTCGACGACGACGCCATCATTCGGGGAAATTAAATGTGCGGCTTGTTTCCGGGCTAACGTTGAATGTGAAAATTCATCGGGGAAAACATTTTCTTTTTTTTTGGAGATTTTTTTTCTTTTTTTAAAAAAGGATCTTAAATTGATTTTTTTGGGATATTATCAGAATTGGTAGAAATTAATAAATTTTTTGTGTTAAGTATGCTTTAGGTGTTTTTTTTGTAAAAATATAAAGATATTTGGTATTAAAGAATGAACAATTGATTTTGGAAGATTTTCCTTAACAGAATACAAGGAAGCAAAAATTTGTGCTTTAAAATTGAATCTAAAAATTAAGAAAAGCTTTAAAAATAAAAATCCTTGTTAAGTTTATTTCATTTATTCTCTTCTGCGATCTTTTTGCACATCCATTACTCCCAATATAATCGGCCATACTCAATAGCCCACACTATCCCGGACTTTTGTATCAGACATTATTGGCGAAAGTTAAGACTCATTAAAAATTACCTCCTCCAAATTTTTATTGGAGCAAATTTCAATACAATTGTTTGAGTAATTAATTTGGTGTACCACAGCAACTTCCACATAATATACGAATCAAGTAGTTTTTTACAAGCTTCTTTTGAAGGGAGTTTGGTTCCATTGTGGGAATTCTGCAAAGATTGGAACACGTTATAGTCAGAGGGTGATATGCCGGAACTAGACAATACATCAAAACGTCCCAAGCGAACCGTGTGTGGTCGGACGTTGCGATGATGGAAGACAACGCCTTAACTATTACTCAATTCGGGGAGTTTTTGTTCAATTACCTGGCGTAATCTGTCTAGTTGTCCCCAGTACAGTTGGGAATCAATCATCTGACCAACTGGAAATACCTCATAGTGGACGATTCCCTTCCAGTCCCACCACACACACTACATCAGCCTTTTAGATGTCAATCCTTGCATCGCGAACGCTAGTGACGGTACACCAGTTCATTTCAATCAACCGGGATATGACATCGATTTTTGATTGGGGCCGCAAGTGTCGAATTTAACGCCTCCAAAACGAAGTACTGTCTCATCTCGAACAAAACTTGCACCGATCTTCCTCCTATCTCAGTGGACAGAAATAATCCAGCTCCTGACCACACGCTTAATATCCTCTAGGGCAGTGGTTCCCAAACTTATTTGGCCTACCGCCCCCTTTCCAGAAAAAGTATTACTCAGCGCCCCCTGGAAATTATTTTTTTTAAATTTTAGCAGCCATTAAACATAAGATATATATGTATGTATTAATAGCTGCGTTCCATTGGGCGATCCGGAGTACATCACCAATGGAACACGGTTTTTTGATGTCAGAAGTAAATACGAGTAAAACGTAAAAGTGCAGGGGTAGTTGGGAGTACTCCGGAGTACTCGGGAGTAGAAAATATTACCCAATGGAACGCAGCTATTGTTCCTACCTTTTTCGTAAAATATAGTAAAGAAATGTGTAAATTAGAAACACAAAGCCCGCTACACACTATCTTCGTTTTACTTCGCGTTCGTCGAACAGCGTTGTCCGAACGACGATAGAAAATTGCAGTGTGGATGACAATGCCGCCGTGCTTTTCGCCACAGCGAAAAACTAAATCCATTTTAATTTTTCTCCGTTCGCTATACGGTCTACGCTGTACGACGATAGTGTGGATGAAAACTATGTGTCGTCGTTCGTCGTTAAGCTGTGAAGTATGTACCTGTTGTGCACAAAAAAGGGTTTGCACCATACACGTTTTTTTCTTGAATTTTTTCCAGAAATAACCGCTGCTACTGCCAACAAAGTATCTTCGTCCATGGTACTATGCGAACTAAACGACGACTAATGTGTATAGAATAGAGGCGTACGTGGCTCGTCGTTTGGGCAACGCTGTGTGACGAACGCGGAGTTTAACGATGATAGTGTGTAGCGGGCTTTAACGGATTCACGATTCGGTGGAAACAAGTCTAGATTAGTAGATACGGGTGCAACGTAGGAAAACTTTCCAACGATATAACAACAATTGTACAGAACCACACTTTCCAATACTGCAAAAAAATTTCTATACCCCAGATCCAGTGTAAAGCTTTCCTATGGCAACGAGAAATCATTTAAGTGTCAAGTGACATGTGGAAGCTGGTGATTTTGTTTCAAATGGCTAGCGAAAGGATTAAAAAAAGTAAAAGTAAATCAAAACCAAATAAAATTTGTCAAGGGGCATTCACGATATGAAGAAAACAACACTTGGGAAAGTGAAAGTATCCCTGAGAAACATTTCCCACGAATTGTGAATACCCTTATTGAGAAAGGGAATCAGCGATTGCGGGGAACTTTGCTTCGTTTCGTGTTTCATCGTGTAAAATGAGCCATAGCGTGCTCCAAAATCTGCTGGTAGTACTGCCAGTAGTCAGGACTGCCACTGCCGTTGCAGGCTTTGCCCTTGCGATCGACCAATCGCCCGAGTGGCAGTTTCCCGCAGCAATGCTCGTAGTGCTCACGTGTTTTGGAACGGCAATTCAGTGGCTCCACATGAACAGTAGCAGTGCGCGATTCGACATACCTCATTGCAAGTGAGGGAGTATGCGGGAATCGAGCCAACGTCCAGTTTTTGTTCAAAGAAAAATTAAACGTTATGAGCAGAATACATAAATCAATTTTTCTAAATCTTCCCTTCTTTCTTTTATGCTTTCATCGCCCCTTTACAGTTATTCATCGCCCCCCAAATGGACCTGTGGCCATCACCGCCCCCCTGGATCGCTTCAGCGCCCACCAGGGGGCGGTAACGCCCACTTTGGGAATCACTGCTCTAGGGGAACTTAAACGGATCTGCGATGGAATGATCCCATATTCCAAATTGCCAAACAAGCCTCCCAATGTCTTAAATTTCTTAAGAGCTGCCCTGTCTACAATCTACAAGTCCTACATTCGGACTTCGGCCTTGAATACAACTCGTCTATGTGAGAAGGCGCTCCGAAAACCACCTTGGCATGTCTGGACAAGGTGCAACACTGCGCCATCAAACTCATTGGTGATAGCATATTCTGAGCCTCCATGGACTCTTTAAGCCAACCTAGGAATGTAGCACCCTTCTTTATACTATATCTCCTGCCTGCACGGCTATATCTCCTGAAACAGGCACAGTACGCCTAAGTAAAAATTCTACTTTTCCAAATGCAGACCGCTACAGACACATACATAGGCACGGTACGGTCACAGTTTTTCTACACAAAAGAGAGCAACATTGAGGCTTTAAAAAATTGTATAGGTCGAAGAAAACGGGCAATTATCTTGGGGATCATAAAGGTGGCGATTAACATATTCAGTTCTCATTCAAATGCGTAGGTCAAGCAGCATTGGTCCTGGTTAGTACTTAGTTAGGAGACCGCTTAGTACAGCAACACGTACGTGACCCATCATGTTTTTCGCGTCCACCTAATGGGGTATGTATAACGTCTAAAAGAGATTAAGTCACAATTGTTGTTGCATTATCAGACAAAGAATTACGATTCTGATCAGTCCGCTTAGAGAGTTAAAAATGTTTTTCTATTCCAAAATTATTTTAAAAAATATTAAAGTATTAAAGGATAATATAAGAAAAATATGGATATAGGATATTGCATGATCTTAAGGAACACAGTTACTAAAAATTATGATTGAAGTCAATCGATATTTTTCGACACACAAAACGAAGCCGAATTTTATGCCAAACAAAACATTTTCTAAAGCAAAAATTTAAATTTTTATTAAAACAACATAACTTCGCTCAAATTAACGTCATATACTCGAAGAATTATTATTCGCAAATGTGTCTTAAGGACATAATCATTGACGAAGATTAAAGTATGTATTTTTAACTCACTAGAAAAACAAAAAAAGTCATTTATTCCACAAAAATACTTTTCCAATTCTTCACCCAAAATGTTGTTTATTCTATAAAATTTAAACCAAAAATTCAACAACCAAAATGAAAATTTATGATGCTTGTTGCACAACATCCAAAATAATGCTTCAATTATCCACAAACCAGGAAGTAAACACCTGCCTATCACATTCATCTTATACGCTTCTCTCTACACCACATATCAACAAATCCATACGAAAATCCAGAGAAGAAAAAAAAACATCATCCATAACAAAGGCACCAAATCCTTTACACATCCCAAAACAATGCAATGAAAAGTTTGGCTAGATCCCAAGTTTTAAAACTGACAATCCAATAAAAATAAATTCCCAAAAATACAAGCTCTATTCTTCCTGATTTTTAATAATGAGTACTAAAAATTTTATGGCTCATTTTAAAGCACATAAAAGCAATAACCAACACCCAAACTGGAGCGCCCCCCAAAAACGAGAAAACGAGCATGCAAAACGCCCATGGAGAGTGCTCCTTCTTCAGGGCACATAGAAACTAAATTTGGCACCGAACAGGACGAGAGGCAGGCAACAACAACAACATTGAAAAGAAAAAAATAACACAATACAAAGACGTAGAGCCAAGACGCAATAAAAGTTTAAGGGATCATTCGAAACATGCCATATATATTAAACTTTGCAAGGTACAAGGATAGGTTAGCGTTAGAGAATGTTGTAGGATGCTTTGCAGCCAATAAAACACGTTAATTTGCTCCTGTCTACTCCAAAAAGGAATTATTACCCCGCAACATTGTCGGGCAATAAAAAATCGCCCCAAAACGAAAAATACACAAAAACGGGAAAATTTATGCCCAATTTGGAATTTACGCCGATCGATTTTCCTCGCGCATCTCCCAAAATTGAAAATGAAAAATTTCAATGAATTCATTCCCATAAAGAAAAACGGAATTTGGTGCTATTAATAAATTTACCTGTTCCAGTGGTAATAAATATGGCATTATGACCGCGAGTTTTATTTTAATTACCCTTTGTCGTCGGGTGGAGGACGAATGAGAATTCCAGGAATATTCCTGGAATTTATCGTCCGAGTATTTCTGGTGATTCATGCACCTTTCAAAGAATTTTGCGATGATGCAGGAATGTGAAAAGGACATTTATTAGTTTCATTAAATTAATATTTGGGCGGACTTGAAATGCTGTTTACGATTTCATCGAGACCAGTTAACATTTCAGCATTTAAATATTTACAACAATCTATTTTATGGAGGACATCACCACTCCAACTGACAACTGTATGCAGATTCCTTGATTGGTAAATTTATTACCAATTTTATTGCTGCTGTATTTATTTACAATACTATACAGAATCGGACTGAAATTGAAATGTACACTTGTATTTACTACTACCACCACAATGATGTAATGTCCTTGGCCTGATTTTCTGTATAACTAAGGAGGCAGCAAGATTTATGGACCAATGAGGGTTCTGGTATTTACAAAATAAACTTTATGCGTGAAAGGAGCAAGGCTGTGCTTGTTTTGGTGTTTATGTTATTAACTTGTGAATACATAAATCTGTTATCAATTGTAATTATGTTTAAATCGTGTGGTGGTAGAATTTATTGACTTTTATATACTGCATGAACAGCTCAATCAGGCTGGTTTTTCTTGTGGGTTTGAGAAATGTTTTAATTGGTAAACACTGGGTGAGTTAGAGTAATAAATTCTTGTTTGACATGTGGAAAGAGCATATGTAAAATTTTTAGCTTTAGGGGATGAGAGAAGATGAAGTGATTTGAATTACTTAGTCTCCATAACAACATTAGTATAAGAAATACTTGCACAGATTGATCTAACTTGAATTGACCAATATACAATCCATATAATTTTGTTAATCTTAATCTCATGTAAGCAAGTACACGGGTGGCTTCAGGACAGATATGAGCGTGGGTTTCGGAATTTAGGATGAAAATCACAGGTTTAATAGAACGTTCAGATTCGATTCCCAAGTCACTGCCTATCAAGTACACCTGCACGTTTGAAAGCTTAACGAGCGGATTGATATCCCATTTGAGAGGCAAGCGGCAAGAGAGTTAGAGGGCCTCGGTAGTCTAGGGAGTAAGGCGCCTGGCTACCATCCCAGAGGTCTCGGGTTTGAATCCCGGCAGCACCATGGTCCTTCACCTTTCCCACCTTCTTTCTTCTTCCCGCTTTATATTCCTCATTCCTCCTGTCATAGCCTTTTGCTAGCACTGCCCCGCTCCACCAGCGCATGTGATAGGTTGATTGATGGGATTCAAATCGATTCAGGAGGCATAACACTCGCCAGAGTCGCACATTGTACTCTATAAGAAAAAAAATAGATTGTCGACAGTTCAAAGGGCTGAGTTCTAGTCTTCCACATAAAAAAAAGATCGATAAAATCCCGTAGGACCAAGTACAAATTGGTTTAGGAAGGATAACTCTCTCTTGACAAACTAGGGACCCTCGTGTAGGCCCAAGCCATCAATGTGTCATCAGCAATAAAATTGCACATGCTTTAAGGCCCCCCCATTCACACACAGGCCGCCGGCAGGCCGTGGCCTGAAGGCTTCTCGCCTTGAGGCCAAGTATCACCACACACTCACCGGCGGGCAGCAGGCCGTGGCCCGCAGTCCAGGAAAGCTGACAAAAATCTTTATGTGTGTGGACATTTATCATCAGTCCGGGTGTGAAAATCTGAACTTCTATCCAATTTAAAGTTTTCGTTGAGGCCGGGAACATTGTAACACTTGAATTAACAACCTGTTACCCTAAACTGTCGTCTTCTCCTGTTTGTCTGTGGGGAATCTTGAGGAGACCCGTTAGGCGGTTGCCTCAAGTCCTCATCCCTTGGTCAGACTGAGTAATATGTGGCCTTCATCCGGCCGTGCCTGCCGACCTGGCCTGAAAGGCCACGGCCTGCCGGCGGCCTGTAAGAGAATGGTGGCCTTTAGCCAGCCATTCTGGCACTGTTTTCGTTGGTCCGATTGGGAAACCCATATATTTGGGGAAATGGATCCTATACGATCAGACTCGAACGAAATACACTGTCGTCTTCTCCTGTTTGTCTGCGGGGAATCTTGAGGAGACCTGTTAGGCGGTTGCCTCAAGTCCTCATCCCTTGGTCAGACTGAGTAATATGTGGCCTTCATCCGGCCGTGCCTGCCGACCTGGCCTGAAAGGCCACGGCCTGCCGGCGGCCTGTAAGAGAATGGCTGGCTAAAGGCCCTGTTTTCTTTGGTCCGATTGTGGAACCCATATGTCTGGGGAAATGGGTCCTATACGATCAGACTCGAACGAAATACACCGAACACACTTAGTCTGGTTAACTCCAAGTAAGTTCTACCTACTAGGACGCAGTAGAAAGGATATGAAAACTGAACACTGCGTGCTAAACACCAACTATGGAGTATCGGAAGGACATAGGGTGATGGCAGCTTTCTCTCCTCCATAGACCCATTAAGCCACTATATAAATGTAGCAGAAAGGTCAAAAATTTATCGCTTCGTTCTATTGAATTTAAAAACTTCCTGCTTCTACGGCAACATTTTTCCCACAATACAAGACGTAGCCATTCTTTTCGCGCCAACTACGACAAAGAAGTTCGTTTATCAACCAGACTAAGGAACGATCTCCCGCAATCAGTGATCTTTTTAGTACCTTATAAAGTTATAACTTGTTTTACTTGTTCGGATGAAAGACTAAGGTTACTCCAGATTCACTGCAAGTTAACACCTTTCGAATATTTTTGTTACACTTAGCGACCAGTACCATTTCCTTCAGAGTTCGTTTTGGCTGATATGATCATTTCCAGCATCTAAAACTCAGTTTTCGGAGGATTCTTACTCAAGTGGATTGGTATTATTAATCTAAAAAAAACTATTTTGGGACAATCTCTCATAGTATATTTTTTCACGTCTATAAAACAATAATTGCAATCTTATTCGGCACTTCCCACTCTCTTTAATCTGTCAAACAACTATTCTGAGCTTTCATAAGGGTTTGCAATTTAAACAAGGTGTCCCAAAGTGTCCCAAAAATGTCCCAATTTGTCCCAAAATGTCCCAAAACATATATATCCCTTTGGATAACGATTTTGTTTTCTTGCAATCATTGTTTAACACCACTTGTAGAAAAATACTGAACACCAAGTTTGTTCACCAGCTTGTAATGTGAATATTTTCCTACGAGTATTTTGGGACACTCTCTACTTGTGAAATAATCATACTATATTTTTTTTTAAAAAATCCCTCTTTTTCATTGCTTAATTTATTTAAGATTTAAGAAACGTAAAAAACTTACACATTATATTGACGTTTTTAAAAAAAATGCTTAAATATGAAAAATGTTAATCTAAAAAAATTTTTACTTTGGGACAACTTAAAAGACCATTTTAACACCTTCCAATTTTCTGTTTTATTATTAAATACGTGTATGCATTGCTTATGCTTCTTTAATTGAACACACAAACTAAATTCATAGATCATTGGCTTAATTTCACTGGTAATGTACTGATTTGAATAAGCCTGAATTAATCACAATGAACTGAAGTTCAACGGGTAATAAGGGACAAGTATATTATAACTATAAGGTGTCATTGGTTCAGTCTGTGTTTTCAAAACTACCAGTTTCGTTGCTAATCAATAGATTTAGTTCTAGATCTTTTGGCTTAATTTTGGGTTTTTTGGTATAAACACATTTGCTCTTTCATAATAATGAATTGTTTGTGGTTTGTCCATGTAATCACGTATACATGGGTGGCTCTAATTTTAAAGTAGGTTTGGATGCCGGTATCCATGGTGAAAGGACCCTAGGTAGTGTCTTTCAAGGAGAGGTATATTGGTATGAAAACTTTTATGTTAGTCTACTACAGGTTTTGTTGTTTTTTTTTTCAAAGCGCTTTTAGAGAACTATATTTCTTTACTAGTATGCTACCTAGAACATTTTTGCTTAAGATTTAAGGCTATCGATTTAAATGATATTTATTTTAAAAGTATAAAGGTTATCAAATCTATAATTACTTAAGGCTTCGGTTTTCTTGCCATGTCCATTTTGTACTACCAGAATCCAGCCGTTTTAAAGCATATTTTTTTTGAAAATGTCACAGCAATGAATTATTACAAGCTTACCCAAAAACAAGTAGTCACTGCGCTTATTATTATACCCTACAAAACAATCAAAAACAAACTAAAATTAAGAAAAAACAAATTTCGAGCATAAAAACAAATCTCTCAATTTCTTAAAATAGGTTTTGCAAAAAGCACAACAAGTAGATTGGATAGTTACACAAAAAAGTGTCTACGAAATGAATGCCCATACGTATACATCACCAAGGAAGATAGCCGCACCAAAACGTAACGTAAGCAAATAAAAGTCAACATAAAATTGCAAAAAAAAAATACAAAACTAAAACTGGCTTGTACCAATAGAGATTTGCGCAAATGCTTTTTTTTCACAAAAAATTTTAAAAAATAAAAAATACACACTATTGTTACACACCTGCTTATTGAAAATTATTATTATTATTCACTGAAGTTACAAAATATTAAAAGCACATTTTATGCTTGAATAAAAAAAGTTTTCTTTAAAAATTTTCTAATCAAAAAAAAAATCTGTTTTATTATGAAAAATATTGTTATTTTAAGGGAAATATTGGTGCAGCAGAAAAAATTGTGTCTTAGCAGTATTAATGTTCATTTATGAGCCAAAATTAAAAGCCATAATACCACTGCACCACAATATATATAAATCAGATAAGTATGTCATATCATAGAAGATTTGTCATTGTTTTTTGTCATTACAATAACATTTTTCACCATGGGATGACATTATAAAAAGTAAAGTATTTTCATTATTCAAATTAAACATCAGAAACCTTTCTTGGGTGAACAAGCATTTTTGTATAACATTGAAACATATGATTATGTATTGAAACACTAGTTTAAGAATCATTGAAATAATCATTGCTTTAAGTATTTGACCTATTGAAGCAGGTTTTCATCTAAAATAAAATTTTGATATGGTAATACTATTCACTTTCATTCATTAGATAGATCTACTCAAAAAAATATGAATAGAAAACGAAAACACTTTCCGAAAGTTGTCCGAATCCGAAAGACGTCCAATTCCACAGAACTTAGCTTAATTCTTAATTCTCGACCGACTACCACAGGGCAAATCCAGACTCAATTCTAAATCTGTCTTATCGTAGCTTTCCACAGGAATTATTTTGCTAAATCACGAAAACTCAACCTCCCCTAAAATTATGCTACCATTAAAATAAAAACCCAGACCAAATCCCCACCGGATTTAACATAAATGAAATCTAATTCTTATTATTATTGATTCATCATAGGCGACACCCCCAAATCCCAGCCCATCCCAGACCACCAGCTCGAAAGCTCACTCTGCGCGAAAGCTCACCCAAGACACAAACTAACTATCAAACCGCGAAAGCTCACCCACAGGCGGCGCTCACCCACATCCCAAGACTCCTAAAGCTAACAACCGATGACTTATCAAAGTGCCTCAGAACTGACAAAGCTATTCTACTATAATAGACTCTTTCGAGGAATACAGAATCGGATCAGTTTTTAGTGGCCCTTTTTGCACTTTAAATTTATGGGGCCTGCAGCCAAGTGGTCCCCCAACTATGTACTAACCTTAGTACAATTCTGCTTAACTTCAGCGATCTAAGAAGAACTGGTCTATGCAGTATGCGTATTTCACCCCCAGATATGCGTTAAACTTGATAAAGATTCGGAGAACGATGTGTTACTCTCATCTTCTTTTCTCTTTAGTTTAAGTATGTGAAATTATCAACTACTTCTAGAGTACGTCGGTACAGGTGGGAATGCAATAAGCACTGAAATGGCAGCGTTTTGTAACCACACTCATGAAAAACATTTACGGATGTGCTTGGGGTGACTTTAGATCCAGACTGTCATGTTCTGGTACCAAATCGGATACACTTTATTATGCTTGGAAACCTCTCTCAAGCCTTGTAAGAAAAGTTCCCAAATGCACAACTGTATTACCAGGCATTAGGCAGGCCGTAGTATTTTTGGAGGGTTAGCGAGGGAGAAAAATCTTTAGCGCCTACAACTGACTTTGATTTGGAACTTTTTATCATAGTTTTTTTCTGGCTGATATGATTCCATTCGTCTTTGGTGAGGATGTGGACATGGAAACCTTGGTTAAAATTGAGTTTCGATAGCATGAAGTTACCTTTCTACCATATCCAGTGGTAGAAAAAGAAGTATATTGTGTATCCCTTCCTCCCCTCCACCCAACAGCCCCGTTCCCGTAGCCTAACCTGAAATAAGATACCTGCGGGCGTGCAGTGCGTGCGGCCCATCAGCTATATGCGGCAAACGTTCGCTGTAAGATAATTGCATGCTTGCGTTCTGTCTAGTCTTTTACATATAACCAAAAAATATAAGCGACGAGTGCATTTGCTTGTTGTTTTTGAGCATTTGAGGCTATATCTAATGCGGCAATGCGGAAAACTTTGAAACTAGACCAACGTTTGCGTTGAGTGCGTTCCGTTGACGCAACTTCATGTCAGTTGGCATTTGAAAGCACGCATTTCTATACTATTTATTGCCGCACGCACCGCACGCACGCAACACTTGCCTTTCACGTTCCTCTGTCTGTTACTTTTGTATAGGTAAGAGTAGCCTGGGGTCACCCAATGTAAAGTCAAGTGGAAGTAAAGGTGGGATTCGGTAGCATAGCGGAAGATCTTAGATCGGGTAGACCTTTGATCGCAGATGGCGTTTCTCAGCACTTATCCCTTTCATGTACCGGTACCAACAAAGGTCCCAAGTTGGATTAGATCTATCAGTCATTTTGGTTTGAATGGCTCTTTGGATGAAGATCTGGTACAAATTTACATTTCTTGTATGCTACACGGACGCATTTTCACAATATCATCAAGAAGTCATTTAACATGTCCTTTCCATCTTGATTAAACTACATCTGGATCTGTGTTTTTCAGTTCCAGTAACTGTAAATTTATTAATATTTAATTCCCTGACAGTTCTTTGCACCCTCTAAACTGATAATCGTGCACTTAACGTTAACCATATGATGATAAGCACCGCAGTAAGCCCCTATGAATGATCCTACATCAAATGCACTTATTGCTCCTGCATTTTTGACGAATATATGATCGGTTCTCCTAATCCGGTCTCGTCCTGGTGTTTTTATGTATTTTTTGGGCTATGGTAATATTAAAACTACTACTATTTCGTTGACTAAGGGTCAAAATATTTAGTTGGGCATTGCATTGCTAACTATAACAAACGACTAAATTTATTCTCAGTAGGTATGGGGTCACTTGAGCATGGGAACCAAACTGTGGCTCCATAGCTCCTTAGCAAACATGTCTGTCCACAATTTGAACACAAAAAAACAGAAAAATTTACAATTATATTTTTGGATAAGGCAAGCACAATAGCACATTTTAAAATCACTTCAACAAAAACTAAAATAAACCAATCACAAAAATTTTAGTGTTTTAGTAATCACATAACACACCACACATTTATGCAGCACATTTCCATTCAACATTAATACACAAATTAATAATTGGAAACACAAACCAGCGAATCACAATGTTTGAAAAAAAACACCACTTCACCTAAGCAAAATATTAGGGCACAAGATTAAATGCATACATTAATACTAAGGATGCAAATAAACTACTTTTCAAATTTGGCCTAAACTAATCACTTTTAAATTTACCCTATTTTTACTACCAACGCAAGAAAGAGCAGAAATCTGTTAAATTCTTTTAATCACATAAATTTTCCTCTGCAACTTTCTGCTACTTCGTAATAAATAATCAAAAACAAAAAACATTAATCCTATTTTTGCATTTTCAGGATATGGATTAGACTCACACACTTAAGTCACTCAGTCAATAGCCAGGAACTGGAATCTTGGTTTATCGTCATAGCAAAAATAATAATAATAACGCATCAATAAAAAAAAGTGATTTAATTTTAACCAAAAATAAAATATAGGGTCTTTTTTAAAAAAAATCCTGAATAATTTCACTGAACTAAATACAAGGACTAAACCAAAAAAACAATGAATCTGGTCACACTTAAAATGAACTTTTATTCATAGTATCAGCCGAGAGCAGGTATTTTCGTGTTAAATATATAAAAAAGTGTGTGTGCGCATATATATGGACAATACAATAAAATTTAGTAGTGCTTTCCACTTAAAGAGTTTCCTGCATTAAGGATATCCTTTTGTTAAAGGAGCGTTATAATTTCCATTTACACCACACAATTTTGAACGAAATCTGAGAGAAATGCCAGAGCAGGATAATTATGATGATGAGGTAAAATGGTTTATTAACCCTGTTTTTGTTTTTTTTGTTTTGTGTGCGTGTGTATTTTAATAATGGTTCTTTTATTTTGTTTAGTTAAGCATTGTAGATACGAACTATAGTTCCCATAGAGTTTCACTTTTTATACATATACAATAGAAATAACCCTTTTTTTAGTATTCTCCTCCACTAATAGTAAACCCTCTTATTCATTTCACTGTAGAAAATAGTGTATATTATTCATTCTTATTTCATTTTTCTATGCACCACAAGTCTTGTATGATAACATTAGATGTAGATAGTATCCCTTTAAAATAGACAGGTATAAATATATTCTACTCGTATTTCAACAAGAAATGTCATTTTAAATTTCGCGCCATTTTTTAGAACTGTCATTTTAATTTTTCGGGCAATTTTTGAAAACTGTCGTTTTAAATTTTCGGGCAATTTTTGAAAACTGTCGTTTTAAATTTTCGGGCAATTTTTGAGAACTGTCAATTTAAATTTTCGGGCAATTTTTGAGAACTGTCATTTTAAATTTTCGGGCAATTTTTGAGAACTGTCATTTTAAATTTTCGCGCAATTTTTGAGAACTGTCGTTTTAAATTTTCGGGCAATTTTTGAGAACTGTCAATTTAAATTTTTGGGCAATTTTTGAGAACTATCATTTTAAATTTTCGTGCAATTTTTGAGAACTGTCATTTTAAATTTTCGGGCAATTTTTGAGAACTGTCAATTTAAATTTTCGGGCAATTTTTGAGAACTATCACTTTTAAATTTCACGCCATTTCTGAACTGTCAACATTAAACTGTCATTACGATGAAATTTCATCAAAAGGATAACTGTTTGTTAGAAAAGCCGAGGAATATATTTGGCAGATACTGTATTCCATTATTAACCTGGGAGTTTGTACTTTATATAGAAATAAAATTATCATCATTTTATACGAAAATATTGTGCTTTTCTGTTGATTTAAAATGACACCTCTTGTTGAAACAACCTGTATAAACCAACTTTGAAACTTATGCAATATTTATACTAACAATCGCAATTTTATTGTTGAGTTTGTGAATTTTTAAAAATAGTGAAATTTATTGAGTGAGTTTTAAAAAAAATTATATTTAGAAAGTTTAGCCAGCAACAATATATTCACAATTACAGGTTCACCACTAATAAATTTTTGGAACGACTTTGATTATTTATTAACAATTAAAACCACTTAAGTATTTTTAAATATTTTTCATTCTTCTTTAGCTTTATTTACTCAAATTCATAATCACTTTCAAAATATATTGAAATTGTGCAATGAAACATGCACCAAACTCCCTCAAGTCATCGTAACTGAGACAGCTCTGTACAGATTCTTTTCGCTAAACAGAAGATGTTTAATTAAGATAACAATACTAAATGGAACTTGTTAGATGTTTATTTACGATAAGTCTTCTTTATACCAAAATACATTCTCCAGGGTTTCATAATGTAGCAATGTACATTTAGTTACATTTCAAGTGTATAGCAGATTGTATATAGTCAATGCTAACAGTTGTAGATGCTTTTTTAGGGCAAATTCTTTTCACTATTTTACAACTTATTATTTGGTTTTCGATAACTTTTTATATTTTATATGATCTCATAAATATAAATATATGTATAACACCCAAAACTAATAATAGTAGATTACATATCAAGAGCCGAAAGGAGGCATTTACGGACGAGTGTTTTGTATTGACTGATCAAAAAATTGCAAAGAAGCAAATAGTTACCAAGGGGGTGTACATGGAAGTGATGTCATAAGTGTAAACAGTCCCCAACGATTATCTGCCCTGTAATGCTCCGAGGTATCGACCATACCCTGTTCCCCCAGAACGCGAACACGGACTGCCTACCTGCAGTAAATGTGGATGTCGCAGACATCCCAGATGAAAGGGAGGAAGCTGGGAAAAACGACTTGAAAATTTTTTTCAACGCCGTGAGCTGGAGTAAGATCTTCCAGCCGTTGATAAAGCGGAATACACCGGTAGACTTTCATATGTCACTCTTTATTGACAGGGACCTCCTTCTAACACTTTCGAGTACCACGTGATCTAATTATGCCATCTGTCAATCAAAAATGACTTATGTATATCACCGCTGGTTCCCAGGATCAATCAACCCAACACCTACTTACACCGAAGTATCTATAGTGCAATGTGATAAAATTCCTTGCAAAGTTGGTCGCAGTTTGACGTGTATTACTCACTTAGTACTATATTTTTGTGATCATTGTGTCACTAAAGAAAATGAAACTCCTTCCATTTTGTAAAAGGGTTCGCTCTATCAGAGTCAGCCAACGTCACGTTTAACCGCGAGAACACTTTTTTTCAGAATCCTACAGCTTTTATTCAATACTAGCTGGGACCCGGTGCGCCTATGCTGCTCCCAAAAGCCAATAGTAGTAATCAGGTGATGTGAATTTTAATATACAGTAGGAGAGTTTGAAAAAGGCAATTTTTTGGTATTTTTGATTTCAAATAACAAAATGTGAAACTATTAGTGATCTGACATTTTGATCGAGACAATAAAAACCATCCATTGACATGGCATTTTTCAAGATATGAATTTTCATACACAGATGAAGTGTCTCAATGAACCTCTTATTTTCTGTATTTTGGATAGCTGGGACCCGGTGCGCCTCGCTGCACCCAACGTTTAAACATTTAATATCAATCCAAACCTTCAAAATTCAACTCTTCTTAACCATTAACGAAAAACCATTTAATTGGAATCGGAATACAATTCGCAAACTCGCCGGCCATACTGGTACGGCCATTTTGAATTTAAATTTTGATCATAAAGTCGTTATTTACTACCTTAAAAAACCTCAGATAGAGGTTTTCACTGGAATCGGAACACAATTAGAAAATTCGTCGGCCATTTTGAATTTATAAGTTTTGACCACAAATTCGTTATTTGCGACCTTAAAAACCCCTAGATACCCACTTTCATTGGAATCGGAATAAAATTGGCAAATTCAACCATATTTCTGCGGAAATTTTGAATTTCGGTCATATTTCGGCGGCCATTTTGAATTTCGAAAATCGGGCTTCGACGTGTATCATAGGAGACCTCCACGGAATTTCATGCAAAAATTCAAAGCTCTGCGACGAAGCTCTCCATGACAGCGCCATCTAGGAGTGGCTTTAGAAAGTAATAAAATAGCCTATGTTCTAAGTTTGAATGTAAATAGCACATGGTTAAAATTTCATTAAGATCGGTTGCACGGTGTAGGAGCCTATAGCGATCATACATACACACATTCATTTTTATACGCTTTATATTTAGCTTGACCTGTATGTTGTATGTTTCATGTAAACAAATCTTGCAACTTGATTTTGACCCACTTTCATGTAACGGATCAACTTGAAATTTTGCACCCATGTATAGTTCGCGTGACAATGCAATCTGACAATTTTGTAAAAAAATCAAGATGGCGGTTCCAAGATGGCGGCCGAATTTTGCAATTGTGCTTCCCGACCTCCGACATGGGTATCAAATGAAAGGGTATGACAAGTAGAATACAATTAGCTATGTTGCGTCATTCAAAATTCAAAATGGCGGCTAACACAAAATGGCCAACTATCTTTTTCTTTACTTACAACCCACTCGCTATAGGTATGAAATGAAAGCAAATGACAAGTAGAATACTTTTAGCTCTGTGGCGTCATTCCAAATTCAAAATGGCGGCCAACACAATATGGCGGACCACCTTTTTATACGCTTTATATTAGCTTCACCTGTATGTTGTATCTAGTATGTAAACAAATCTTGCAACTTGATTTTGACCAACTTCCATATAACCGATCAACTTCAAATTTTGCACAAATGTATAGTTCGCGTGACAATGCAATCTGACCATTTTGTAAGAAAATCAAGATGGCGGTGCCCAGATGGCGGGTGAATTTTGCAATTGGGTTCTCAAACATGGGTATCAAATGAAAGGATATGACAAGTGCAATATAATTAGCTATGTGGCGTTATTCAAAATGGCGGCCAACACAAAATGGCGGATTACCGTTTTTCTTTACAACCCACTTCATATTGGTACCAAATGAAAGAGTATGACAAGTAAAATAGTATTACCTATGTGGTGTCATTGTAAATTCAAAATGGCGGCCGGCACAAAATGGCGGATTACCTTTTTCTGTACAACCCACTCGGTATAGGTATCAAATGAAAGGGTGTGACAAATAGAATACTATGAATTGTGTGAGTCATTCCAAATTCAAAATTTCGGCCAACACAAAATGGCGGTTTATCTTTTTCTTTACAACGCCCTCGGTATGAGTATTAAATGAAAATGTATGACGAGTATGGTACAGTAAGCTGTGTGACGTCATTTTAAATCTAATATGGCTGTCATTACAAAATGGCGGAAGACATATAATAGACTAAAAAGTAGAAAATAAAAAATTTAGTTTAAAAAAACTAAAAAATACGCTTTTATTTTAAAATGAACTAAAAAGTAAAAAATAATTTTGAATGTAAAGTTTTTATTGCTCTAGCCAGTATATGGAAACTACCTACCTTCCGAAATGTAAAAAAGCGTGGGCCTCGTTACCTATATTCTTAGCGCCCACGCTTTTTTACATTTCGAAAGGTAGGTAGTTTCCATATACTGGCTAGAGCAATAAAAACGTTACATTCAAAATTATTTTTTACTTTTTAGTTCATTTTAAAATAAAAGCGTATTTTTTAGTTTTTTTAATTATATATATAGATGACGTCTTCCTTTTCTCGTCACGGCCCTATTAACCAATACTATTATAAAAAGCATTTTTGATATGTAATACAAAACATCATTATTAGTGGCAATTTCCATTAGATAAAATCACAACTGGAAGGAGCAATAAGGATCGCAACTAAATCGTTTTTTTATTTCCGTAGAGCACTTGGCAGTTACATGTGTTCTAGGCTCCATTTCATTGTCTCCTTAAACGATACTTTTGTACTTCGTTCAAACACTTGCCTCTATCCTAACTATTATTAATATTTCCCTGTCATTTGCTGCCTGGCACTAATGTCGAATGATGCCTTTATGGCTTCTTTGTTGGGATTGTCTTCTTGTGGCTTACCTTCGACTCTGCTCAGATGCTGCCTTCGGCTGTTCTGATATTTCCTTAATGGATTTATCTTGCATTTGGAACTAGAAAATGCCCACGTGTTTTCCTTTCCCTTTTAGTCATTACTTAGTTTCTGGTTGAGATATTTTTAGAGATTGCTGATTACGTTGTTTCTGTTAACCAAGTTTAGGTGGGCCGAAGTGAACTATTCACAATCCATCGAAAAGTTTTTTATTTTTACAATCCTGAAAATGTTTGGTACATTTCTTGGGGTTTTCCCTTAATCAATACTTTATACCCCATTGTCTGTTCCATATCCAGTACTCTCCATGTCGCTTTTGTTATTTTTTCTGCTTTGTTTTGTGTGCGATTGAAGAAAAGAACTTGAAATGCTACCGAGGAAAAATATCGTGGAAACCCACAGATGCCCACCTAGAACCGAACTTTTATTGTTTGCTGGTGGCATGTGGAGAAGCTTGGCAGTTAGAAGTCTGCAAAAAACAATTTGATAAATTACCCTGACATTGCCCCCGGGAACTTATGCAAGATGGTCAAAATGAATTCTTTTTTTTCACATATTGTATTATTTTTATTCCAACGATTTCTATACCACAGAAAAGATGGCGCTGTGTTCGTCCTTTTACATTCTTTATTCTCTTTTCTTATTTTTTTTTTTTTTAAATAGAAAGGACGAGAAACTTTCGATCTTTTCGATGTTAACGCAATAAAAAGGAAAGTTCTTTTGGGAATTAATTTCGTTTATGTCAGTTTGATTTCGTTTGACAGTAATAATGGAATTGAATTAGGGACGGAGAAGCTTCGGAGTAAATTTAGTGGAAGACAGGAATTCCTGTTGTTAGTCACTGATTAATTTTTATTGAGAAAAGTATTGAAGCGATTAACAAAGATTCTTTGATGATTGATTCTCGTGTTTTTGTTTGCTTCTAGTCTTTCGTTTTTGAGCTATTGGAATAGTTGAAAATAGATATTCCAGGAATTTAATTTATTTCTAGAAGTAATGCTGACTTGAATGTTAAGTTGAACACGAATGAACACTTGAGTGATTATACACCTGATTACTTGTGATAGTAAGAACACATCTTTACTAAATTCAATTAGTGAAAAATTGCGAGTTTTGGGGTTATTTTGGGAGTCTAGGTTTGAAATGTAGCTGAAAAAAACTTGGTTGCGCTCAAAGCAGACATTAACTTTCACTTCCAAGTCCTGGAGATGGCATCCCGATAAATAACTCAAGAAGTCGTTCTTTTAAAATAACTGACATTAGTCCTTTTAGTCTGAGGACACTATTGGTTACGTGATAAATGTAAGAACGCTGCCGTCCGATCAATCGGACAGCCACGTAGATTGAGTGCACGCGAAAAGAAATATACTGCCCACGCCCAACTGGACCCCGAAGTAGAGCCTTTGGTCAACTATCACTCCAAGATACCTACATGCGTGTTTGGAGCGGATGACCTATAGTCACCTACTTTCATCGCCATGACCACCACCCAGAGGGCGTGAGGATAGAAGGAAAAGTGTACACGCACGTTCGTTTTGGGTGGGTTTATGTTGTTGCATTGCTTCATATTTCAGGCAATTATGTTGCTGATAGTGAACGGTGTCATTTAACATACTCAATAGACCAGCTCTGGTTCGATTGCAAAAGTCAAGCAGCATTGGACTTTATTAGTACTCAGTTGGGGGACCGCTTGGTAAAACCACACTCTCGTTTAAAAATATAAAGCTTTCGACAACACCGCAGTTATTATCCACGCCGAAATTCTCGAATTTTTCGGCCCCTTTTTCGCACTCGGGATCGGGTACCAATGGTTTTTCCTCAAGTGGGCCAAATGGGGCATTCTTTATAACGAGGCACGAATGAAGCAAGGTGTTAGATGCCCTGAGAAGGCTTTATAGGACAATCCACACGAGGCCCACATGTGAAGTTTTGGGTAGGACACGATTATAAAATGATTTTGTACGTAGTTCCTCTTTTTTCTTTTGAGCCAGTACAATGTCATACTACAAATGAGGCGAGGTGCTTCCTCGAAAAATGTAAGAATTGCCTCTCCAGTAAAAAATTTCACTTCCTCCAAAAATGTAAGAAATGTCTCTCCAGTACAAAATTTAACTCCCTCGAAAAATCAGCATGAAGTTCACATCAAGAGGATTGAGTCGGTGCAAAAATCCTTTTCTAGATATGCGCTTCGTAAATTAAGATGGGAGTGCAACTTACCCAGATACGACGTTAGATGCAAATTGCTGGGCTTGAAATTCTTATCACATAGGAGGAATATTGCAGCGGTAATGCTAGCTCGGGATGTGTTAATGAGCCACATCAACTCTCCGAATTTGCTTTCTCTTTTTTATTTATACGCCCCTGAAAGAAACATACGTACCAGGAATATTTTAAAAATGCCCTCACATCGTACAGCTTATGGTTCACACGAGCCTATTTCCATTTCAACGAAGCTATTTAATATCGCGAGCTCTCATGTAGATTTCACTTTGCCTCGTGATTCTTTTCGGAAATTAATTTCAGAACTTAATTTTTAGTAGTTTTAGTTTGATTAGTTTATTAAATTTTCCTCATATTTTTACTTTTTATATTATATTCTTTTTATATTTTATTGTTTTGAAGAACTTAGTTTTTGCGTTTAATGTTGTAGATCTGAAGAATGTTGCTTCTGTAGATCGAAATTGCAGGTTCCATTATGATTAGTATTTATTGTTATGTGCTACCATTTTGTAATTTGCAATGATAAATAAATAAATAAATAAATAAAAAAAAATGTAAGAAATGTCTCTCCGGTTGGTATTTACAATCTCACCACGGGTCAGTTTAAATTGGATATTTTACTGCGGCAAAAGAAGTAAGAAATGTCTCTCCACTACGTAATTTACAATCACAGCTCGCTTCATTTATGTCGATACACGATCATATACCAGTAGGACATTATTTTTAAACCGGGACATTTAAAAAAATTTAAGGTATTTACCATTGTGTAAGGGACGAATGTACTGCCTCGTGTAAGTCCGGCTCAACTCGACTCGATACCGACCACTTCTTACGGAAGGCGTAGCGTCAGCATTTCATCGTACATGATGATTCAAAGGAAGGGGCCTAGGATATAGCCTTAGGGGATTCCAATTCTGGGATAGTAGTCGATCATCTTAATCTCTAGGTTATCGAGGCACGAGTTTTTGTTTCTATAAGTGTTAGTACAGCTCAATTTATCACTGACTTGCATATTCCGGAAAACACTGTTAGCACTAGTCGGAAACTGACTGCACTACTGGTGCCAAAGTAATTCTTAGAGGAGCTAGTTCAAATGACGAAATCAATGGTAAGCCCACAAGATTTTTGTAAAGGATTTGTTTTTTAATTAGTAGTTTTGTTAGTTCAAAATGAAGTAGTTCTCCAAGAAATTTAAAATGAATAAGTTCTCGAAGTACTTCAAAATGAATTAGTTCTCCAAGTAGCTCAAAATGAATTAGTTCTCCAGTTAGTTCAAAATGAATTAGTTCTCGAAGTACTGCAAAATGAATTAGTTCTCCAGTTAGTCAAAATGAATTAGTTCTCCAAGAACTTCAAAATGAATTAGTTCTCGAAGTACTTCAAAATGAATTAGTTCTCGAAGTACTTCAAAATGAATTAGTTCTCCAGTTAGTCAAAATGAATTAGTTCTCCAAGAACTTCAAAATGAATTAGTTCTCCAAGAACTTCAAAATGAATTAGTTCTCGAAGTAGTTCAAAATGAATTAGTTCTCCAGTTAGTCAAAATGAATTAGTTCTCCAAGAACTTCAAAATGAATTAGTTCTCGAAGTACTTCAAAATGAATTAGTTCTCGAAGTACTTCAAAATGAATTAGTTCTCCAGTTATTCAAAATGAATTAGTTCTCCAAGAACTTCAAAATGAATTAGTTCTCCAAGAACTTCAAAATGAATTAGTTCTCGAAGTAGTTTAAAATGAATTAGTTCTCCAGTTAGTCAAAATGAATTAGTTCTCCAAGAACTTCAAAATGAATTAGTTCTCCAAGTAGTTCAAAATGAATTAGTTCTCCAGTTAGTTCAAAATGAATTAGTTCTCGAAGTACTTTAAAATGAATTAATTCTCCAGTTAGTCAAAATGAATTAGTTCTCCAAGAACTTCAAAATGAATTAGTTCTCGAAGTACTTCAAAATGAATTAGTTCTCCAAGAACTTCAAAATGCATTAGTTCTCCAGTTAGTTAAAAATGAATTACTTCTCCAGTTAGTTCAAAATGAATTAGTTTTCCAGATAGTTCAAAATAAATTAGTTCTCCAAGAACTTAAAAATTAATTAATTCTCCAAGAACCTCAAAATGAATTAGTTCTCCAAGAACTTCAAAATTAATTAATTCTCCAAGATCCTCAAAATGAATTAGTTCTCCAAGAACTTCAAAATGAATTAGTTCTCCAAGAACTTCAAAATGAATTAGTTCTTGAAGTAGTTCAAAACGAATTAGTTCTCGGAGTAGTTCAAAATGAATTAGTTCTCCAAGTAGTTCAAAATTAAGTAGTTCTCGAAGTATTTCGAAGTAATTCAGAGGGGGATAATTGACTTCATCGTAAGACAACGCTGTACAAAAGTAGTGGGTTGAAAGTATTTATTCTACTAGCCTTAGAACTAGTTCACTTTCCTACTGATTATAGTGTATTCACCACGTCTTGTCTTACTGATAATACCACAGTTTACCTTAATTAAGGAACTTCAAATATACTAGTGGACTATACCAGATTGTTATCAATTTAATAATTATTTTCCCTTCACCTGAGAGCACACCAATTATAGCTAACACGTTCATGCCAAAATTCGAATGTATCCATGCATATTAAAATGGTTTTTTGCTGACATGTGAAATGCACAACCTTGTTTATTAATGGCCTGAAACTATCAAAATAAAATTTTAACACTCACCACGGCACCGAGCCAACAATCCCCATGGGTATTGACTTTTTTGACTTTTGAAACGTGAAAGTAATTAGTTACCCCAACAACAACCCCGAAAACAAAATAAAACGGAACGAAACGTAAAAAAAACACTCCAAAACATTTCACATGAAATTTTGAACAAAACCCAACTTCCGTTTGGTTGAATAAAATTTCCACCTTTTATGCATAGAGCAACAAGGTCAGGTGCATGCTAACCGAATTTCACACCCGTTACCAAAAGCGATGCAACAAACACACACAGTAATTCATTAAAATGCATTCATGTAAATTTTTAAGCACAATGCAGGGTTTGGCCCCGTATGCTCCAACCACCACCCCCTGGCATTTCACCTGAACAGAGAGTATTTAAGTTCGAACGGGATCACCTATCGCATGTTCGATATTACTTCCATGCCAGGTGCAGCCAGGTAGATACCTGGAGCCTGGAGCCGAGCTAAGGAGCACCCCAGCATCCAGGTCTAGTCCTTTTCTGTAAACGTTTTTCCTTGTCACAATTCTAACTGCACTTGACCTGATTTTCTTTAATTATCACCAGTGCTGCAGCAGCACAGGTGGATTATATGTTGGTATGGGGGTGGGTCGGGGACAGAGGAAGAGACAGAGTTCCCTATACTTGAAGCTCCTACTACGAGTAAAGACGTTTGGTAGCTATATCTTTTTTTTATTATTTTTTTTTTATGTGTGAAGCATCCAGAGGAAGTCTCTCTTGTCTTGAGACATTGGAGCTTCGCCTTGTGTTCAAGAAAAACACTTCATTGTTGAGCTGCTGGTGATGTTGCTAATGTTGCTGCTACTGCTGCCTTCGGAGGAGGACTTGTTGAGAGAAAATGCTGGGGATGAAGAGGTTCAGAGGCGTGCAGGGGTGGGGCCCGTAAGTGTGCCCTAATTGCTTTTGCCTTAAATCCCAAGATGGTCGAAATTTTTGGAGAATGTCATCGTGCAAGTGGTCACTTTGGCTTAATTAAAGCTCAGCTTTTTTTATGGGAATGACTTTGGGTTTATGTTGTATGAGTTTTGTGCTCTAATTAGTTTAAGATAGAAAATGAATTACGCTTATTAAGTAAGGATAAGAAGGTACTAAGTGAGAGGCCCTAAATTAGTTGGGCAATTAGCTTAGGAAGGAGAATTCGTTTTGAGATTTGAAATGATAGAAAAATTTAAGTGTGAGAATTTAAAAATAAAACTTTAAATGTTGGTTTTATTTAATTAAGAAAGTGAACTAAATAGTAGATTCCATACAACTTTTATCACCGTAAAATATCAGATCTGAGCTCATCCAAGACTTACTTACTAACAAATATTTACAAACAGTTCAAAACCTGGGTATATCTTTACATCGTTATTTCCATGTACAACTAGAATCCTTCAGCAGTAATTATACCGTCTCCACAAATCGTCTTCCCTTACTCAAGGACGAACAATTCTCCAAAAGACTTTACTTTCGACCAAGAGATCAGAGGGCTTTTTGCTAAGCTCCCAAGTCTTAGTGACACGATCGTCTTTTACAGGATCGTCTTAGATCCGTGCTGACACATGCCTCTGCCATGTGGTGCTACGCTCTTACAAAAGAATGTAAAAACCCCAGATAAAAGGCAGTCCAAATTATTACATGTCTAAAAGTAACGAAGCTTTTTGTATAACCCCCACAAAAGCATTCCAACTGATCCAAACATCAAGCAGTAGACAGCCTGTGTAGGCGTGCAGCTATGTGGTTCAGCTGACGAGGTCAAGAAAACCTGGCGATATACTTAGTAGTACACTGAGCTCTCTACCACATATAATGGGTGGTGTGAATAAATACTGAGTGCGAGTGTTTACTCAACTTTTTTGAGAGAACACTCAATTTGGGGTGAAAAAAATTTACTTACGTTAACCTCAACGAAAACACTTCACTCGTATTTTTTGACATTTGAAAGAGATCTCTACTTTGTTGTGAATAAAGTTGAAATTTGAAATCTCTCTTTGAGTGAACACTCAAGAAAAATTTAGGGTGCTGTATACTAACCTCTACGTGCTATTTACGTGAAGAACTAGTGCAGTCAAAACGCGCGTTTCGGTGCCGAAACATAAAACCTTTAGGAAACGCATTCACTTACATTTTTTGGGTCACTGATTACGAAAATCGGGGTCCCGCAGTCCTAAAATATGGGCGTCACCCTTAAAAATGCAAAAAAAACACCAATTTTTAAGGGTGTTATCAATAATAATCAAAACTAATCCAGTCAAAAACACTTTTTTCAATATTTATGTGTGAAAGTGGTTGATTTGTACCAAATCAAGCCAAATTTTATGATAAGGGATAATCCTAAAGGGTTAAAACCATCCCAAAAACGGACTGAATATAAAAAAAATTGTTTTTACAACTTTATGCTTCAAAATCGATTGAATTCGTATTGAAATAAATTATTTTCAACCCTTATTGCCCCCTTACTACCCATGGATTAAAGTAGAATTTGAAAAAAGAATGAAATTTACATTTCTCATCTCATAATGGTTGAGTGAGTACAAGCAATTTGAGGGAATTTTTATTCACACCGAATTGAGTGTTCACTCCGAGCAAAACACTCAACTCAAGAGAATCTTCTCAATGTTCACTCAATTTTTATTCATACAACCCAATGTAAGATCCAAAGATTAATAAGAAGATTTCCAGTCAGATAAGAAGTATGACATAGTTTTATAGATAGCTCCAAATCAGAATCTGGTACAGGCGCCTCGTTAAAGCTCTAAAAATGCATACTGCTTGCCTAATTTTGCCAGTGTAAAGTAATGCAGACGAATCCGAACCGAGGAGAGTTGCTAATTTTATTATCGCATAGCCATAGTGGCCATAAAGATTTTATATAACGAAACTGCTGAAAACTTTGCAGAAGGAGCTCTGTTCTTTGGCTAAACGGTACAGGATCATGCAGGTAATTCAACAGGCTATCGGTTTTACGGTTGTTGTGCGAGAATTAGGCTACAGCGAGGAGGAGATTAAGGTCGATTCACACTTATCCGTCCCGGCACGGCGCCGATGTTTTCCGTGTCAGTGGCTTCCGTGATGAATTTTTCACGAACATTCACACATCACCGCCTTTTCCGTATTAGTGCTCAATGTTCAATGGCATCTGTGATTAATTTTTAGTTTTGAAATTTGGACAGTGATCTTAAGGGTATCATGGAATTTGCAATTTACCACAAAAAAGTCGCACAAAAAAAATTTCACATAAAAAGTCTGCACAGAAACAGGTTTCAGTGTATTTCAAATAGACTTTACTTAAATTTCTGTTGAATTCTTATAACATTTTCTGTTGAATTTAAAAAACATTTGTCTCACGTCCGGGATAAATTAAAAAATATCGGTAGCAACGTATTTTTTGGGTGTTTCACGAACAATTGAAGCTTTCGTTTATCCAGGTTAAGAGCCAACCTAAGAAATTTTCTTCGGCTGTAAAAAAAAGCTTTTGCGTCTAGATGCATACGTCTAGAGAGTCCTTCCCGGGAATTCCCGCGCGGGATTTCCCGGGAAATTGAAAGAAAATGTATTACCGGTTTCCCGGGAAAAAAACTAAATTTCCCGGGAAAAAATTTATTGTTTGAAATCGCAAATTTTCTTCGAAAAATCTTGGAAAACACTAACTATTTCAAGGTTTTAAATTTAAAGTAAATAACTGTTATGTCAAAATCCTTGTTTTCTATATAAAACTAGTTGGAACCCGCGCCTTGCACTCATCTTATTGAAATAAAATAAGTTGTAAGATATATTTGGACAACGAAGATTTCCCATCCACGTTAGTGCCAAGGCGCTCAGGTGGAGCCATTGCCATTGGAACAGCACATCCCAGTTGCTTCTTTTTGAAATTTTAAAGCATGACAATATTGGCACAATTTATCCATTGGACCGGACCAATCACAACATTGAGGTGAATGCTGTAATAGTGGTATTTATTGTAATTGAATGCTTCCATCCTAAAATCTTACTGTTCTTAAAGCTTGAATGACATTAACTAATAAAAACATTCATTGTTGGTGGGATGCACTGTAAAAAATCCGCCCTAAGGCATCCGTCGAGAAAATCAAAAAAAATTCAACTTTTCTCTCCTTTTTTTGGTTCGCCTTTCTGAATTGTTGCAACACCCCACAAAAGCGTGCAGCTGTGATCGTGGTCTCACGGGGCAGGTAATTGGTCAACAACACCCCTTTGGAATCCCAAAAGAACGTTTGTTATTTTCCCACGGATTCCACAACTTTCGCTTTATTTGGATTTTTGGCGGTAGGAGCGAGTGGAGTCTCCATATTGGCTGAAGCCTGGACTGCCGGATCGATCGACGCACTTGCATAGAAATTTTACAGTGCTGCCACTACACCCAGGCGCGAATTCCTTGAGACTTCGACTTTTCCCACCAACCACACGGATTTTAAAAAATAGTGGAACTTACTTTTGAGACGACCCTCGTATATACACGCTCATATTACATGTTAGTTTATAGTGAAATATTTTTTTATTATTATTTTTCTTATTACTATTTCATTATTAATATTTTTGAATTAAATTTACTTGTATCTTTTCTTAAATGAGTTTTTCATTTATTTTTCAACAGTAATTGTTCCTCCTAATTCTCATTTCACTCCTAATTCCTAATAGGTTTCATTTTTCCCGGGTTCCCGGGAATCCCGGGGAAAATGAACTTATTTTTCCCGTTTCCCGGGAACAAAAATAATCCGGGAAACGTGACTCTCTACATACGTCCTCGTCTACTGGGCCATTGAAATTAGAATTACGTTGTTGGTGTATTTTGAAAAAATAGAGCTTAACCTCAAAAGGTCCATAGCTGGCTTAAAGCTATTTTTATTTCAACTTTAAAGCTAAGGTAAGAAAAAATTGATATGGCAGAAGGCAATACGGAATGTAAGATATTAAAGGCGAACACAGTCTTCTTCAATCTCGCCCACTCGTAGCCCACTTTTTTTTTAAATGCTTAAATATCCTGGCGAAAACCCATAGTTAATTTGTACTTAATGTACTTAGTAAAAGTTTATGGCTTGTAATGTTTGTGGTATTTGCCAAA
Organism: Thereva nobilitata; assembly: GCA_963855945.1. Lineage (NCBI taxonomy): Eukaryota > Metazoa > Arthropoda > Insecta > Diptera > Therevidae > Thereva > Thereva nobilitata. The sequence goes on from OY979698.1 coordinate 17,571,538, forward strand.
TTTTGCAACGAAATTGAAGTCGCTAGTATTTTTGATTAGTCACTTGGGAAATTGTCAATGTAGTCCAGAATATACTTGTCTAAATGCGGTAGTATGGAAGCAAATACCAAATGTATTCTAAATCATTGTTAGATAGTCAACGACCCCAACAAGCGCAGTAATTCAACAGTTCAACACCTCCAAAAAAAAAATAAAAAAATAAAACCTTACAAGAAAAAAATTCGCAATCAAATTTCCATTTGGGGATTTGTTGAACCTAGAACCATCTCTTTACTATCGTTGAGTTACTTAAGGGACCAAAATATATTATTACCAACACATAGGTATACAAATTGAATTACTACAGCAGATTCCCCAAGATATATGGACTTACAAGCGAAGCTGTTTGTTTTATGACTTCTTAGCACATCGCTATATTTCGCTATGATAAATTTTATGTACTGAAATGTGTGACACAAGAACATGCTATGAAAAATAATGTTTAGGAAGAAAATGTGCTTTCTTGTCTGTTTGTGCTCTTGATAAAGATTATATCACTATAGAATTTTCAACAACACACACAAACAAAAAAAAATTCGACCAAGCATTTATTTTCTAGTAATAAATCCCAAAACGACACGCCAATAATTTTCGTTTAATTTAGTCCTTTTACGCTTTTAAACAGCAGCAAAAATGTGGCTTTTGCCCTCGACCCCCAGGGGAGCCACTTAGAGGGTAGTATTTTTTTTTGGTCCAAAAGCATTGGTTTATGTAAGGTAAATATCCGCCTAAACCACAAAGGAGAGAGAATTTTTAGTCTCCCACGAAACCATTTGAGTCCACCCCTGAAAAGTTCTCGAACGTCCTAAAATTGTTTGTAAAGGGTTCCAGATTAAACAACCACAGGACTTGCTGGAGAGATGTAAGGACCAGAAACCGCTGCCACCAAAAAAAAACAGAAGAAAACAGTGAAAACAATTTTGGAACCTTCCCTCATGGCTTCAAGAGTATTATCCGAGAGTCCTTGTTATCCACTCGACAAAAAAGAGGAGCCAAAAGTTCCAACTCTATATACACAAAGCCATATTCTTCCTCCCCAAAGAATTGGGGAATGAACAACGAGAGAAGATTACGCTGTGTGAAGAGACTTTGGTCAGGTGTACACACGGCACGTGAAAGTAACTCTCCTGTGGTTATTTATTATCCGTACATGGCCCCATGGCTTAGCGGCAAAAGTAAATAGAATGTTGATTTGCTTTAATGCCATCCAGTATATAACTGAATTATGAACTACATGGGGGCGCCTCTATCGACTTTGTACTAGAACAGGACCCACGGACCACCACCACCTGAACACCCACGAACAAGGACTTTTGGTGCGAGAGTATTGTTTGATTATTTTTTTAATAAAAAAAAGGGCCAACCGCGCTACACAAAAGTCCCTTGTTCTGCGGTTCGGATCCGTGCCTATGTTGTCTAATAATAAGGCCTAGGCACTGCCGCGGGGTGGAGGGGGTGGAGAAACTTTTTTGCATTTTTATTTTATTTTATTTTCCTTTCCTTCTGCTTTTCTCCATTCACCCTCTCTCTGCTCCCTTCATTTTCTCTTGACTTCGAAAACTTTCCCGAAAATTTTAAGACTTTTGTGGCTCAAATGAGCGGCTTGGGACCGTTTTAAATTTCCTCAGAATACATTAGGCCTGGCAGAAATACACAGGCACTATTATTATTTATGAATGACCCCAAACGTATTTTGATAACCATACAAAATTTGGTATGCCTCGTGGCTTGTTCTTTCTTTCGATGCTGTTTCGTTGTTTCGTATGAAATTGCGAAAAGAAAGCTGCGATGAGAGGCAATTTTTTGTTGTGTTTGTTGTTGTTGTAAGTATTTTTGTTGTTGTCGTTCCAATCTATATTTTTTTTGTCGATGCTATCTGCATATCCATGCTTCTCCAGAAAAAGGGGTACAGAATCACCTTGTTATTGAAATTCTGATCGCATGATTGAGCATGAAAATATTTTATGTTATTTTTGCTCACTGGGTTACATCGATATTGGGATATTTTCTCTCTCTCTCACACTAACATGGTTGGTGCTGGTTGGTGAAAGTGTGAGAATACTGAAATTGATGATAGGTGAGACCGAGATAAGCTAATAATGTGTATTTTAATGCAATCTCTGGAGTCAATTTTCGGGTTGAATGTGGAGTTGATATGAAACTATAAATTACATATACAGCTTTATAGAGAACCCTTTAGGGAGCGGAGAACCCATCACGTATTTGTAGTTTTTGTTTTAACACATAAAACTGGTTATGTATTTTTGAAGGGATCAATACGTAATTTATGTTCCAGAGTCTTTTTATTCATAACAATATTTAATAACAGCCAAAAACAGTTTAGAGAGTGTAATTTATTCCATGAATTTTTGAACCACGCTTAAAAATTTATGATGATTAAAATTGTTTCTGGACTAAATGAGAATTTCGCAACACAGAAAATCCCTTTTTAGGGTATTAAACGAAAATTGAAAACTATTGTTGGTAAATTAACTAAAGGCAGAGGCTGAAAATTTGTCCTAGGAGGGTCCAATGATGACCGGAACACATTGGGACCACTGTTAGCAACACACCATACACACAACATGTATACAAATAAACACCATCCATGCATATTAGATGGGAAAAACATATCAAGCACGCAACTGAACTGCATCACATTTAGTATGCCTCACTTCGGTTCTCGTAAGCTCAGTGAGTAGACGTCCCTCGCACCCCTCTACTCTTAACTCAATTCAACTACCCTCTTAACGGATCTTTTAACATAAAGCAACTCTTAACTCAACTTAGCTCAATTCAACTCAATTTAACTCTTAACCCAACACCTAAGAATTAACTTAAGTCGACTCTACGCAACTCAACTGAATTTTTATTCCATCTCTTAACTCAACTTACCTAAACGCAACTCAACTAAACTCTTAACAAAACTTTTACCCCAACTCTTAACTCAACTCAACATATTTCAAGTCAACTCTTAACGCAACTCTTAACCCACCTCGTTATTAAACCCAAAGTAACTAAAGACAAATATCACGATAACGGGATACAAGTCGGTCTTACCCGCAAGGCGCCAATAGATTTTTCACATTAAAAATTTCAAGTTAACGGTGACGATTTTTCTAGGTTTACTCCAAGCAAAACGACGGTAAAAAGGCTTCCCTTCAAAAATTGTCGCAAACACAAATGTAACATCGTCTAGCTACACAAAAGCTTCTTTGATAGCATATGCAAAGCTTTCATCCCTAGTATTTCCATTAGAATTTTAAAATAGCTTTTGCGTCTGGATGCATACGTCCTCGTGTATAATGGGTCAATAAGACGTAAACTCGAATGCCGATGATTAGTCTCTCGCAATGTTCATATGTACTTTTAACAAAGTATTTCATTTCGCTCTAGGACACCCTTACACAGGACCGAGTTTCTAGTGGTGAGGTAACTGCACTGCGAATCAAATAATGGACCAATACTGGATAACCTACAGTGTTTCACAGAAATCCATCTTTCTATTCTGTGAATAATAATGCACGGCGATAATGAATTTACATCTCCATAGTAGAGTGTTCCCTATCGAAGAGGCAGTCTTAGGATACCTATTCAACAAAACCGCGAAAAATGTGAAAACGAGGTGTTCTGCAAAGAAGTGTAGAAAAGCGGTACAGACGCAAGCAGCTCTCAAGTGTCTTCCTATCGACTGAAATATCAACTTTTTAATCGCACTTAGAGAGCTTAGATAATAACGGATATACCATGTGTGCGGCGATTACGAGGATGCTGCAACACATGGGAGGCCCTAAACTAAAATTTTCGCGTTATCTTTTCGAAAGCAGTTAGGTCAGCCCTACTTTATGCGGTCTATGTGAGAGGAATGGCTTTAGGTAGGTAGGAGTATAAAAAGGAGGAAAATTCGAGGGCAACATGGAAAAAGGACTTTGTGCTTTTCGGGCATTTATCATTCCTACCATCCTACCCATGTCACCAGGGTCAGCGGAGCGCATGGGGATGGAAGGAAAAGTGCACACGCACTATATTTCATGAACCCAGAATGTTGAGGAGCTGTCTAGGTCGCTGTGACGAAAGAACGTGGTCGAAGGGCCGCACACAAGCAAGGCTTTTCATACGAAAATTAAATATATTATACTAGAGCTATAAAGAACTTATAGCGTTATATAGCCTAAGCTTTTTAAATCCAATCCGACAAGTATTTAAAAAGGGAATTCTCTCAGGGGCTTCCCTGTAGGTTCCTCATGAGGACCCCATGGGCATGCCAAAAGAAGGCTTCTCATAAATACCACACAAAAAAAATCAGCGATACTGAAGTAAGGGGTATGCCTTATCAGAGTCTCATAAGGGCCCTATGAGGCAAACCAAATGAAATCTGCCTTACGTATTCGGAGAGATTTTTAAGAAGCTTTGAATTAATACCTTTTAACTTTAGCTTTACTCAAACAAAGCTTTAGATTTTGTTGTTAAATTGCTGCATATTTCAGGAAATTATGTTGGTGACCATGAAGGGTGTTATTCAACATGATCAATAGACCGGTTCTGGTTCGATCACAAAGGTCAAGCAGCATTGGACGTGATTAGGATTCAGTTGGGGGACCACATTGGTAAAACGACACTCGCGTTTACAAATACATATAAAGTTTTCGACAACGGCGCTGTTATTACTCACATATGCACGCCGAAATTCTCAAATAAATAAATTGACCGATTAATATTTTAAGGGTTATCTGTTCCCGTGCTTCCCACACATAGTCATTACGCTCCGCCGCCCTTGCATGTCACCACGATCGGGAAAAGTCTATGCCTTCAGCACATCGCAACTATGACACCCAAAATGATTCTGTAAAAGATGATAGTCTTAATAGTACTCATGTATGAGTTCGAGCTTTGGGTGCTTACCAAAAAAGCACTGCGATCTCTCTTGATAGATAAAAGTAATTCGTTGGTTCTATTTATGTGACAACGACCGAGTCCGGAGACTCCAAAATGTCGAGATATACGAGCGCTATCGCGATACAGATCTTGTGAAGAGAATCAAATTCGATAGACTCTACTCGGCAGCACATCTAGCTCATATAAGTAAAGAACAACTTACACTGAAAATTCCTCGCGACAGGGTAAATAGCAAGCAAAAGCAAGGTATAGACCGGTACACCCAGAACTTAGGGATGTCCAAAAAATTATGATATTGGCTCGAAATCGGGACCAGTAGAGAAAATAATTGCGAAAGGCCTGTTCGCTCGACCAAGTAATTAAGAAAGAAATCCAATTTATAAAAAAGTATAAAGTGGGTAGTGCAACAGTTGAGCCTGATAGTTTTCTGAATAAGACGTCATCATTTTACTTAAAAAGATTAGTATTATCTGAAGATTGTCGTTAAATCGGTGCTAATTTGGTGTTAATTGGTGTTAATTGGTGTTTTTTGGTGTTATTTTAGTGTTATTTGGTGCTTTTTGGTGTTATTTTGTGTAAATTTGTGTAGGGTTGTAATCAACGTTATAACAAAGCACCTAGATTGTACTACAAACTATATTAGGCTGATATGATATAAATACTAAATTTCCATATAAAGTATATACTACCATCCTAGAGTGCATGGTTCGAATCTACTTCGCAGCTTCAGATTAGTCCTTCAACGTTCCATTTCTCCTACCTAGATCACGTTTCTTCTTTCTTGCCTTCGCACTTTATAGCAACTCCCTGTCCTCTGTTCTACCATCGCCGTAAGCACAATAAGCGAAGAAACCATCTACTATTCGATCTCCAAAGTTAGCGTTCTGTCGTGATAGTGTTGTCAGTTCTTTCACTCTTCTCTAAACTATCTTTCCGACAAGAGCTTGCTGTCCAACATTGCACTCAATGATAAAACTGTCAAAAGTAAAAAAAGGGCTTTACCTCTAACCGCTGGCCTTTCTCATTCGGGTTATAGATCCATTGTTATATTTTTTGTGGGAAACCTTAAATTCAAAAAAAATACACTCCTTACCAAAATTTGGTAATAAAATACGACGGCATTGCCAGATTGGAAATCACAACGCTCGAAACCTCTTTCAGTGCTCTTTCTTAGCTGATTTCGTGAGTGAAAATCATATGTATTCATGCTTGGAAAACATTATTTAAACCTACTAAAAATTTCCCTTTGTCCTTCACAGTACATCGAACACTGCGTGTTTATTCTATAACCAAGAAACCGTCTAGCTTATGGACCCTAAATTATACAACCATAAACTAATTTATTATTCACAAAAAAACTAATCCTTAACCTTCAGGGTAGGTAAAATTCATTAGCATACGTTGAAATACAATAGCCCAACTCTACTTGACCTTACAAAATTGAAAGGATTCCGTGTATTCTATTGGTCCTAGACCTATTAATAAAATTCCAGTTTGTTAATTGTGGTGTTTTCTTTATTTCAAAAAACAGGACTAGTTATTATTCAAAAATCCTTTTCATATACGAAAGGATTCAACATACATACTCACATTGGAAACTTTGCACAATACGTGATTTTTCGTGAATCCGTGTACATGAATACGAGATACTAGGCCCCATCTGCAATTAATTATTCCCTCTCTCTCTGTGCAGGGTCCTCCAACTGCAGGTCAATTGCGTTATCCAATTCACGTTAAGCTCCGCATCTGCTTGCAAATATATGCAGAGCTGCCCCAGTGCACGCAGCCGGAGCCAATTGGAGTTTTCGCCTTTTGTAGTATGATGAGGTCAGCTAGACATAAAGGCGACTGCAGCCACCGCAACATGCGAAATTTATTTCCACCAAAAGCAGAAAATCTAATTTACTTCATGCATTATTCATTTCGTGGAGAGCGGGAGGGGGGCAGCTGAAATACCTGCACCAGGAATGCCGATACTTGAAACAGATTACTCCTAGCTTCCACACCGACCAATGGAATGGCTAATAGTTTCCTTTCGCTATTATGTGGTGCTGAAATGTTCTAGCCTGGATAACTGCATATAGTGCACACCTGGGCGCAGGTAATGAGGAGAGGGCTTAGTAGCTATTACAACTGCAGGTTATATGGCCTTCGGGAAGGTGACTGAACAGCTTACCCAGCCAGCCACACACCATGTTAGATTGTAGAGATTGCGAAAACCATCAATTGCAATTACAGACCCACCCTCTTGTACCTGTCAAGGAGCCTTATTTTTTTCTGCATGAAATAGACTTGCAGAACCACCACCACCACCACCAGCAGTCGCCCCCAGGCCAAACCCCACCGCGCTGCTGGTTTCATGACGGTGCAGACCTTGTGGCCAAGCGATTATCATCAGGTGGTTTTGTAGCTGTTGCTAACTAGCACACAGCAAACGGCTTGCTTAAGCCGTGAACGTGATTGGGCGGAAGGAATTTACAAGCTAGACGTGCTCCTTTCGCTTCCTTTGAAAGCTTAATTCATCCGTAATTGGATTAATTCTTCACGACCTCACGAAAGTGTTTAATCACGAGCCTTATCCAATTTTCCCCCGTCCTGATAACTGCTTATTGCGATGAGTAGGAGCTCCTTCCCCGCCCCGCCACAGGGGGTGCTCTCCTTGGTGGATACCGATTTTATGGCGGGGAATATTCTCTACTCTAACCTAGATTTGTTTAAGGATTCTTTTTCGTTTTTTTTTTTTTGCTTTACGTTTCGTCCTTTTATTAATGCGGTTTTCTGAGGAGGCAGTGGTGGCGCGCAGGGGCGGAGGTATTGTATTAATGAGAATTTTTTAATTTGAATTAATTACTGAATGAAAGAGGTTAGAAGAATTAGCTAAACGGAGAGAATTAAGATAACGAATTTGTTTTGATAAATGGCCAAGTATAACGATGCGATGAAGTTTATTGGCCTACAGGAGATTTTAAAGAGTAATAATTTTGAAGGGACAATGATTTATCTTATTCTTTTTGAAGGTTAATGCGGGATTTTTCCTGTTTTTTATAACATATAGACCAATTCTTGTTTCGAATAACAACACTTTCTTTGTTGTAATGAAGTTTGTACGTCTACCGCAAAAGACACACTTTCACACAAAATACTCCTGCCATGATATTTTCAGCATCATATTGTTTTCAACTTCTTTCCTCTCTTTTCAAACGTGGCAGGGATTTCTTTGTGGGTTAATTTCAAATTTGTCTTCATTCCCGGCCCCAATTAACAATCCGGAGCGCATCTCTCTTATAAAAGCTAAAATGCCAAACTTTCGACAAGCATTAAAATCACATCTGAGCCACGAAACTTGTTTGACAGTTCTAAAGTTGCAGAAAAAATTATCAAAGCAATAATTTTGAGGAATTAAGAGTAAGGTGGGCCAAAGCACTTCTTGAATGATGGTATAAACCGACCGATGGTATAAACCGACCGCCATCATTTTAATGAATAAGATTACTATTGCCATAATCGGTGTTAATTGGTGTTGATTGGTATTAATTGGTGTTTTTTGATGTAGATTGGTGTTTATTTGGGGTTATTTTTAGTTTTCATCGGTGTTTCTAGGTGTTGGTTTGGTGATATTTGATCTGGAATTTTTTTGGTGTTGGTTCAGTTGAGCCAAATGGATTATTGAATATAACGTCATAATTTTGATGAATAAGATTATTATTTCCTGAACCCCGTCATTGAATCGGTGTAAATTGGTGTTGGTTTGGTGTTATTTGGTGTAAATTTGTATTTATTTGTTGTTTTTTTTTCATAGGTGTTATGAGGTGGTGTTGGTACAGTTGAGCTAAATAGATTACTAAATATGACGTCATCATTTTGAGGAATAAGATTATTATTGCCTGAAGCACGTCTCTCAATCGGTGTTAATTGGTGGTAATTAGTACTAATTAGTGATATTTAGTGTTAATTGGTGTTAATTTTGGCTTATTTTTAGTTTTAATGGTGCTAATTAGTGATATTTAGTGTTAATTGGTGTTAATTTTGGGTTATTTTTAGTTTTCATGGGTATGGTGTATGATGTTGGTTTGATGATATTTGATCTCGATTTTATTTGGTATTGGTACAGTTGAGCTAAATAGATTACTAAATATGACGTCATCATTTTGAGGGATAAGATTATTATTGCCTGAAGCACGTCTCTCAATCGGTGTTAATTGGTGCTAATTGGTGCTAATTAGTGCTAATTAGTGATATTTAGTGTTAATTGGTGTTAATTTTGGGTTATTTTTAGTTTTAATGAGTATTACATGGTGTTGATTTGATGATATTTGATCTCGATCTTATTTGGTATTGGTTCGAGCTTATTTGGAGGTTATATCAAACTAGCTCCAATCTAGAGCATTTCTTTTATTATCTTAAATCCCTACAACCAAATAGACATCTCAACAGGCTGTGATTATGAATTATAAAAAAAACGATATTTTAGTATAAATATTTGAATGCTTACTCTTTAACCCTGCTCTTCACCATAACCCTAGACAAAAAAATGGATGATATGAATAAATCTAGTTTAGACTATGTCTGTCCATGCTCAATATTCTTAAATCCCAATCAGTAAAAGTCGTATAACTCATACACCAATCACAGACTAACGATAAAATATTGAAGATGACGAAAGCTTCTATTTCTTAAAATACACGTGATAAGGACCTATAAATATTTTACTAATAACAGCTGAGTTTTTTAGAGTTCAAGTAAATGCTAGCAGGTTTGATTGCAATAAAAAAAATTAATGATAATGTTAGCTAACTTATAATGAACGCTCAATCATATAGTTACAATTATAGCGAAGGCGTTTTAACAACGAACAATACCTACGCATCTATAATCCAATGAATAGTATCTCAAATATAATGCTAACACTAAGAAAATACTGAGAATCCTTAAAAATTCAAAAATCCTAAAAAAATTCATTCAGAAAAATGATGAAGTCGTTGTCAACAAACTGCCAGGCTCAACCGTCACAATACCCACTTTTTTGAAAATGTTGCATAATTTTCATAATATGGATTAAAACAAGTCAGTAATGAAAAAATTAAATCAAATAAATCAAAAATGCTTCTAAATACACAGAAATGCATGCTTCTAATGAGCAATTGTTTTTGGAAAGGAGGCCCTTGCGTAGCTGGAATAAGTGTTGACTTTCATGCTTCAAGGAAAACTCTTTGACAAAAAAAACAGTTTTTGCTGATGAAGCATGAGTCCTCGTTTATTTATGGCCAAAATTAAACAAATAAGCAATTGTTATTTTAAACTGGAATTTATTGGAATAAAACAAATTTTATTAAAAAATTTCAGGGCCTACTTGGTTAGTCTATTAGTCTCTAGGCAAAATATCCTGATTTAAAAGTACGAAAATCGTCTCGAATTTTCAGGGTTAATGGGAAATGAGAAAAGTATTTTTTTCTACAAACAAGACTCATTCTCAAAAATTTTGATATTCCATTTCAGGAGATTTTTAAATTAGGTAATGGAAACGCTTCGTGAAAGGCCTTATCTACTTAAAATTCATTAATCTTCTCAGCAACACAATTTCCTTGTAGAATTCTCTTCGAAACAATTTCCTTCACTCCCGAAAAAGAAAATTAATTAATGACACCGATACTTTTTACGTGTTGTTTTTTTGGATCCCCAGAACGAATTTGTTTAATGTTTTTTTTTCATATTTTTTTTTTGGGTGGGTTGTGGGAAAGGGGAATAAACAAGAAATGATAAATATAAAAACGAAAATAGATCGATTCGCAAAAAATATAACAAGTCTTGAAAAAAAAATCATTAATTCAGGCATTCGGCTGGTTCTTCACCAAGAAAACTGGCAAAATAAAATTTCGAAACATTCGAAGAGTGAAAGCTAAAAAGTATATCAGCGTGTTTAAATATTCACCAAAAGGTAGTCTCCATGGCGAACAAACAGAATAAAATATTGATGACAACTGTAAATGTTTGCGTTCGACATTTTCTCTACCATCTTTTTTCCCAACGCAAGAAGCTAAAACATCTTAAAGTTATGGAAACAGCATATAAGATCCTTGGTGAGCATCTTGATGCCGTTAAGGCTTATATTCATCATGGGAGGCATTCGTGAAAGCAACCCCAAAAGCGACTTTAATATCTAAACACAAGAGCTTGAATCCTCAATGAACTTAAATTATGTACGTGGCAAGTATTATGTACTCTCTTCTTTCCCATGGTTGATATTCGTTTTTTTCGTTCGTTCTTCGTTTCGTTTTTTTTTTTTTTTGAAGGAGATGAAAGGTGTGTGCAATTACCCTGAAGCCATTTATGGTGTATATGAGCAGTACACACATACGGCTCATAACCAAAGCAAAGAAAAGGAATATTTGCATACTTGGTACACCCCAGACACGTCTATGGGCCCACCCTAGAGCCGCACACATCTTCATAGCCTCGCCTGAAATCGTTCTTCCAAAATTGCATGAGCGTTGTTGGGGTCGGCCCCAGAATACTGCTCCGTGTTCTATGACGTGATTTGGAATTCATAGTTTTAGTACATTTCTATGGGATAACTCAATTTGCATGCATATATAAAGTAAATGCTCTCGTAATTGACTACCTGGCTCCGCTATGCTCAATAAACTTCCATATCGTACACTCTCTCCGCGCCTCTCTGTCTCTCCGTCTCTCTTGTTTGTTAAGCAAAAATTACCTCCAGAATTCCTAAAACAAGCACTAGGATCGCTTAATATCCCTTTCATAGCATAACTGAGAGCGGCAAAACTAAATTTTAGCATCCACATTCAAATTTACATAAGTGGAACGGGATTTTGCTAAAAGGAGGGGCGTGGTGGTATACCTACGGGAGAACATATTCCCATCCCCCAAAGGAATACAACATACCTTTTTGCCACTTTCATATACCTAACGTCAATCCGCATTCATGATTTTATGCTAAAAATAATAAGCGATAAAAACTACCAGGATTAAAACTAAAAACAAAAAAGCATCCTTTTTTCTATGCAAGGACGAAAAACCCCCATTTCAATTTGTCTATATTTTTTTGTTCCATATTCATCCCACCTGAGTACATTTCACCGAAAAGCCATTTGTGAGGTGAGAATTTTTATAAAATTAATGCAACTCGCGTCAACAGAAAAACCCTTTTTTTGTTTTGTTTTTATTTTTATTATCCTGACACAAGGATATATGTATGTATGCATTAGCAACAAGCTCGAATTTTATTCACTGTTTTACTTAGGATTCATGATTTTGCAGTTTTCTTTTTCTGGTGGCGTTGGGTTGTTTGTGTGTGATTAATGAATTTACATCTATTTCGGGTGGTGGCGATTTTATACAATAAGAAAAACGGATACCACATCCCTTGTGGGGTGAAAGGACCTTACGTTGTTCGGTCGTCTATATATTATGAGAGTCGAGATTATTCAACTTAGTAACTTAAAATTTTTTATTTTTTTTTTTGGTTAAGGTGGTAATCATGTTTTACATGTTCTGGAAATAATCTCTAGGTGGGGGAGGGAGGGGAACACATCGTACTCTTAAAAGGAATGATGGTGAAAATTGTTTAGGGTCTTATCGATAAGGTATTCAAGTAAAAGATTTTGTCGCAAGAACTAAAACATTAGGATTTTTAAAAGATAGATTTTTGTTTGTAAATATTTTCCCTCTTACCACATTTTCCAGTCCATTTGCATCCCTCTACTTAGAGTCATCTTATCTAGTGTAAAGTAAATTGCCCCACTGCTCCTTCGAATCCTTACAAATTGGGCAACAATAATCTTATTCAGAAAAATGATTAAGTCGTAGTCAACAAACTGCCTAGCTCAACCGTCGCAATACCTACTTTTGGTAATAACTCATCGAACCTGTTAAAATTAAATCCGCTGAGAAAACTTCCGTCATGCAACAGTCATATGTGATATCTATCGCTCACCCTTATTTTCGGAAACCCATTAATAGCTATCATGAGCTCCCGGATCACTTTGACTTGAGCCAGAATCTTCATGTTCCCTGTCTATACTGAAACCCCGTTGGATGCCATTTCATCCAAGCTCAGAAGTACTTATATCGCTGCAATGGGTTTGGTACAAAACTCTTCGCCCTGCATGCCTGACCGCCTCCACCGCAGCCTTCGAACAAAAAATGGCGATAATGGTGCCGTCTAGCTCGTGCATCACAATACCTGCCCATGTGAGTGAGCGTCAACTTGAAAGCAGCCTTCATAATGGAAATTATGGCGACGCAATCTAGCTAGAATAGTGTTGTTGCTCATCGGTGAACCAGGAGCTCGTTCAACCATTCTCCTAACATCCACGATATTCTCCACTTGCTGGTTTACTCCTTCCCATGGGTAGGTCGGCATTGGCCCGAAAGTTTCGCATGGACATTCCTTGTATTTTTTTGCACACCCGTGAGCGCATTGATCCTGTCCTCGAAGTCTTCCCATTGTCAAGAAGTGAATTCCGGATCTTGAGCAAAATCGCATTAAGACAGTCAACTGCTCTGACCCGAATCCGTCGGTTCTTCGATTAAGGTGACTGCCAGTTTTGCCTGCGAAAGCACTCTGCTTCGCAATCCCATTGTGGTACTATCTTTGCTAACGCTCTGCCTTCGCGTAACTCTCTCCTTTAGACGATTCCAGTTTCCGGGACAAAATAAGGTTAACGATCATTCTTCTTCTGCTTTAACGGCTCTACAACCGGGATCCGGTCCTGGCCTCTCGCAACTGTTCTCTCCACCGGTCCCGATTCTGAGCCGATGTCATCCAGTTTGGCATCCCTATGCTCTGAGCGTCCTGGTGTACGCCATCCTTTCAGCGGAGGTTGGGTCTCCCTCGCTGTCGCACCCCATAAGTCTTACCGCAGAGAACTTTCCGAGCAGGCTCATCTTCACTCATACGAGCTAGATGTCCTGCCCACCGGAGTCTACCGAGCTTTATTTTCTTCACAACATCTATGTCGCGATAGCGCTCGTAGATCTCGTCATTGTAGTCTCCGGAATCGTCCTTCCTCACATACGGGGCCAACAATCCTCCGAAGTATAACGATCAACGTAACGATCATTAGTCATCATTATAAGGCGGCAGAAGCTTTCACCGCTGAACTTCTTCTCAGGACCCGACACCTCGGGAGTAAGCTGAATCGTACTGGTTGTTCGGAAACTTGTTACTAATCTTGGGGCCACTTGTTTTTGTTTTTCCTCAACGTTTTCTGTTCCACGTCTACTTCGGCTCCATCTATAGTCTGCTTCTAAGGTAAAACTACGTTCAACTCACAGTCTGCTGACACCTTAACCCAATCCTGCGTGGCATAGTCTGTGTTCTTTAAGGGGAGGTGCGACCCAGAAATCATGAAAAATCGTAAAATCGATTCTTGATTACTTATGAGATTCTGATACTTTCAACCCTGTACTATAAGTTAGTAAAGTTGAAATTTCAATATAAATATAATTCATCGTGTTTTCTAACATTTCGTACGATACCGCACAGCGTTATAATTCTGACGTTTAGCGAGCGGCGGAATGAGTTTTTCTTCACTTAGGTGCTAATATTACTTCTTCGTAGTAATAAATGATATCATTTGTTATTATATACATCAACAATTTTGAAACTAATTACTTACGGCCCAGGCATTGCAGAATAAAAATATATTTTTGTATAATGTTACAGAATGAAATAAAGTTGAAAAGAGCCGAATAAACCATTGCCGAACTTTAAACGCGATTATCTCGAAAACAAATTGTTCGTGTTTTCTCACACGGGAATTCAGATATCAAGAGAACGGTTCATTGGCTTCTCTTGAAAATTTATACACTTCGTTTTCAATATATACCAAATGAAATAGAAAATCAGATTTTTGATTAATTCATTCAAAAAAAAGTTACGTCACTTTGAATATAAAAAATACTGAAAGATAGCCCAAAAAGTGCGTATTTTGAGCACTTTTTATTTCAAGCAAGCATAACTTCGAAACAAAATAAAAAATTAAAACGCTGATTTTCCATTTCACCCATTATATATTGAAGAAGAACTGTGTTAAATTTCAAGTAGTTCGGTTGAAAACTGAGCTCAATATGTGGTGCCGCGTTTACCCCTTTTTTCTACCTTTTTTTTTTAAGGGATAAAATTTTCATTTTTGGTGGGATTTCGCACAATTTTCTCACGATTTGGATTAACGTAAACGAAATATTAAAAAATCACGTAATTTTAATGGAAATTACCGATTTTAGCCATTTGGGTCCTACCTCCCCTTAAGGATAACCTCTCCTCTAGATGAAGCTCCACGAGGCCAATCGATGACATTGGCTCTGTTGTTTGCCTTAGATGAGGTGATGCAATCAAACCCTCAGTGCACCCTTCCCCCTTTAATCTTATACCACACAAGAAGTTTGGAAATGATAAAATAATGAAATACAACTCCTTTACGATTAACGATTTAGACATGTTGCTGGATGATGTATTCGTTTAACCTATCCAATTGTCAACAGTACAAACCCAAATTGATTATTTCGTTCCTTGAAAAGAGCTCGAAAAACACGACACCTTTTAAATCCCAGGACACCAAACATTCCCTTCCTCTGTTGAATTTCTATTTTCGATGTTGTTCTCAGTATCCCAGCTTCTTCAGAGAATCAAGGAACTCTTGAATGATAACTGTTCAGTATTTCCGCAATTTTTCGTGTCGTATGACATTGGTTTGACTCGATTGATGTCTTGATTTTGTCGTCATCAACCTGACCAGAAAAATTTCATTAAAATAAAAATTACCAGAACGACAAATATTTGAGACATCGTTGACACTGACGTTCTAGTAAAACATTGTCACTCTAAATTTTACACAACTTTGCACAAGCTTCAAGTTGTAAAGCTTAATTTTCTTCTGGAGGTGAGTAAACTGCGAGTATTCTCTAAGGATTCTTACATTATAAAGTTGTATTCACACTTGATGGCGTAGAGAGAGTGAATCGGGTTCTTAAAGGTGTTCCAATGTGTGATAGCAAAAGTTTTTCCCGGTTCTACTTGTTCTTGAGTGATAGAATTACACGGAAGAATTTCGGCGATGTAGGTTACTACTGTCTTACAATAACGTGGCTGACACCTAGACAAATTAAATTGATTTGTTTTATTCTCAGGTATTTCTTTCATCAGACGAATGTTTCACGGCTATATGGACGGAAAGTTTTAACCCTTAACCACAACATAAAACTGGGCTCATAGCATAGAACTGGACGGATTAAAGTTTTATATAGTCTGACTTTGCATTGTCTTGAAATTTCTTTGTTTTTTCGGACCGGGACTAGTGCGATATAGATTTTATTTGAGGCTTCGATGCGTCTATGGATGTTGTTCTCTATCTTATTTTCTGCAGTAAGCATTGTCCCTAAATAGATAAAATTTTCTACAATTTCCACACTATGATCGTCAAAGCTGATACTTCACCCTAATCGTTGTCCTCGTTTTGATACGATCATATACTTTGTTTTTGTGTCATTTACTCGTAGATTGAACTTTGCTGAACTTTCTACAATTTAGGAAAAGATTTCCTTTACATCTTGCGGTTTGCGTCCAATTATGACTATGTCATCTGCGAAGGCTAGTATCTGAATGTTCCTTGTGAAGATGCTATTTGTTCCATTAAGCTGTGCTTCCCTCATTATTGCTTTCAGAGCAATGTTAAAAAGTATTGGTGAGATCGCATCTCCTTGTCGCAGACCCGATTCTTGAGGGAAGTTGATCGAGTTACATCCGCGTATTCTCACTTGTGTTTTACAATCTTTGGTCGTCATTCTGCGTAGTTTCTGTTAATTTTTTCGGGAGTTTCGTAGTTTCTATTAATTTTTTCACTCATCTTGTTCCACAACTCTCTTTTATTCAGCAAGTCGTAAGCATTTCTATAGTCTACAAAAAGAAAATGTATATCAATGCTTTCTTCCCAGCATTTTTCAATTTATTTATCTCATTATGAAAATCTGGTATTTTGTCGATCTGTTCGTTCTAAATCCTGCTTGGTAATCACGTACTTTATCTGCCAAATGTGGTTTCAGCCTATTAAATAAAATATGTGAAAGCACTTTGTAGGCTGTGTTCAACAAAGATATTGGTCTGTAGTTTTTGCAGCTCACCAATTACCTTTTTTATTCTTCATTTCTCTTCAAGTAATTCCCCCTCATAACACCACCGACTTCAAGTTTCACTCGAGTATTAATTAATTATTTTATTTCTGAATCAAACCAATCTTTCTTTTAGTTACTACATATAAACGAAAAATATTCAAATTATAATAAAACTTCAGAATTTAATAAAATGAAACTTATTCTGAAATGCCCACCTGATGATCCATTTTGACAATCAACAAAAGCAGTGCTACTTTGTGCACTGCATTATCTTCACAACAGGGCTACGTTTATACTGCATTTTCGAAATTTTCTGCAACTTTGAAGTTTTCGGACAAGTGAGTTGCAGTATTACCACAGTTTGACGTTTTCGAATTCACTCTATCTCAAAGAACTTCTTCGAGTAAATAAATCTCCAACTAAATATTTTTAATTCATAAGTAAAAATAACATTGAACAAATAATAATTTTGTTAGTATTCCAACATGGCGGATTAGTGTTCATACGTGATTTTTCAAAATTTCTAGGAGTTTTCCAGTAAAAAATTTGTATAATAAATTCGTAAATTTAAAGTTTCTAGGTATGGACAGGAGAACAACAAGCTCTTGAGATGTTTCTAAGTCGATTGGTAATTTAATTGGTGTAACTACTATTGTTGTTTGGTTGAATATTACTGTATTATATCAATTACAATTTTTTTCGTAGAATTTTTACTAGCATGAATTCGTTTTATTCTTTCAATAATTATTTTAAAATAAAAACTATATTCATTAAATTCACTAATTACCAATTCAAGTTCATATATACATCACCACCAAATAACACCAATTTACCCTAATTTTCCACACCAAATCCCTCCCCATTCAGCCATAAAGTAACATTCCATGTCAAAATTTAAATTTTATCTCAAAATTTATTTAATCTTTTCAGTTAGTATCAAGTAATCCAAATCAACGAAATTGGAGGGGAATCCTAATAGCTCTCCTTGTGATTATAGTCGTCCTTGCTCTTATCGTCACATCTGTGGTAAGTTTTCCCTTGTTTTTTTTTTGTGGTTTTACTTATTTTATTTTATTTATTTTTTTTTTTAAAGTTGCAGCAAAAAAACACATACACACTCACAATGTTGCTTCCTTTAATTAATTTAGCGTAACTGTATCAGGTAAAGGTAAATTAACTTCATCCTGGCTTTACTTTGATGATAAATTACGTTAGAGGGAATCTTTGATGATAGATGCTTAATTTACGTGCGTGTAAACTTAATTAGAACCAATTTGTTACTGTACCGAGAATTTATGGTGGCTTATCGGAATTTTTTTGTTTATTTTTTTTTTTATTTTTTTTTTTAAAGAGAGAGAAAAATGTTATTTTATGTATGTTCGAAAGGTGTTGGGGAAAGATTAATTTGTAAGGTGAAGTTTTGTTGGTGTTTTTAAAGCAGAAAAGGACAAGGTTTTAATTGGTAGTAATGTTAGTGGGAGATTGGGTGGAAGTTGCTCCAATGTTTTATTGCTTAATACGAAGTCCAAACTGACGATACTTGACCCAGAGGAACCTCTCGATATCTCCCATTAGCACGTGGATGGCCCTGACTCTTGGAACGAAAGTTACAATATCTTAGTTTATCAAGACAACCTGTTGTGAATACAGAGACTATTTGGAAAGCTTCTTCTTCTTTCTTTCTTTTGAAGACGTATCGATTTGTTGTATTTGTAGGCTAAACCGCTTGAACAAACTCATCAGTCTGTTAGTAGTTTGTGGGTAAGACTTGCTGGCTCAAGACTTCAAATAGCAACTGCCTGCTCCTAGCTATCGAGAGACAGTGACAAAGAACATAAAGTGGAGACTTATCCTCCTCAAAGCAAAGCCTACGCTCTTCCGATTCTCCATAGATGGTTCTTTAGGGCGCAGTATCTGGTATTCAAGCCAGACAGTGTTCTGACGTCCCTCATATACTGTATCCTACCTAACAATTCTCTAGCTGCATTACTAGACCTGCCTAACCATGCAGCATGGTAGGATTCATTCGGGTCCGGTCGCCAAACTGAGCTCAATAGCCGATTCTGCACCGAAATCTTCGTGGTCATGCAATCTAATAGCGTTCTTAGTTTCGGAAACTCCACCAAAATATTGGCGAATGAGAAATGCCCCCGCTGACGATCCATCACGCAGGTTATAAAAATTCTACTTTTCCAAATGCAGCCCGCTACAGGTACGTATCAGTAAACACAAACGCACGGAATAATTCAAACCAAGCATGGTACGCTCACACTTTTTCTAGACTAAAGAGAGCAAAATTGGAGCTTTAAAAAATTGTATAGAACGAAGGAAACGTGTAATTATCTTGGTGACGATAAACGGTGCCTTTAGCCGATTCTCGTTTGATTGCGTAAGTCAAGCAGCATTGGACGTGATTAGTACTTGGTTGGGGGACCACTTGGGGAAACGACTGTTTCCTAACCTTTACCTCCATAGAGCTCTAGTTTATAGTCAAAGGCTGTATTGTCGCTCGGCCATTCCTTTGTTTAGCACACTTTGCAGCTTGAGCACCACATTGCAAAAGACAGTCTCAATGAGCTGCCCCTATTGGTACATGTGCTGGAAGGAACAGTTGGTTGTTGCGAAAGATAAATGCCGCTTATCTCCCCTCGATTTTCGACATTGACAGGATTATGAAAGAAGAGATGGCGAGGGCGGTATATGACGCTCACCGGAGACACATTAACCTCAAAGCCAATAAGGTACATCGACATCTACTCACGCACCCTCCAGACCCCTAACCTATCCCTTTTCTTCTATCTTTCAGATTAAGCACCATGACTTGAAGGAAATGACGGACTAGTGGTATAAAGTGTCACTTCTCAGCTTGACCATGCCACATAAAAAAAGAGATCCCACCGAAGAATTACCTGCATTAAAGCCCACCGAAGACACACTAACCCAACCGAGCGAAACTCAACTAGCTCACCACCGCGGTTCTTGTCCCGAATAAAGCTCACACCCGATCCGATAACGCCACTGCTCTCGTAAGCCCATAGCCCTACTAGAGGAAAACCCATTAAAGAAGACAACGAGCTTTCCATTAGCTCTGGTTGTTTGAGTGAAAAAGCTGCGCGTTCAAACATCCAGAGCGAATGGGATACTCGTTGTCTTCTTTTATGGTTTTTACTTTAGTCCGTTTGGTAAACTGAATTTTTTCCCTCAAACTCAGGTACCGGGGTAAGTTTAAATTTTCTGAGAAGACTCTTGCATCTGTTTTGCTGTCAATTATGGATCTATCCCCGAAAATATATATATTTTTCGGTCTCTCTTCAGGGAGTGATCCATATACCTCTCGATCAACTTCATTTTCGATCAACTTCATTATGAGCATCCTTTAACATAATTCAGGCTATTCCTGTGCCACTATGTTGGCTTCCAATCGCATGGCCTACAAAATTCGGCATAAGCGCGAACTATCTAATGTTCGACCGTCGAAGTCAGCGTTCTATTGTGGTCGTATTGGATGTTGGCGTCGCCATTCTCTCCCAGCTAAACATTGGATATTTATGATGCAATCGTCGGCAGCACAAACCCTTTCCATATAAATAAGAAGAAAACATTCAGGTCAAGGAAGTTGCTGCCTTCTACAAAACTCTCTGTTTGTTCTCGTCGTCGGGCGTTTGCCTAGTTCATTACTTTGCCAAAAGATTTATCTAAGTGCTGAAATCTGCTCAAGCAAAAATCGCACCTTCATAATTATTCCCAAATATGACTTATGCATGGCCTTGTTCGTAGCGCTACCCTCTCTCCATCCAACCAACACCCAACTTGCAACACCATTACTTAAATTGGTTACAAGAGCGTCTTTTCAACTACGCGCATTTTTCAATTCTCTTTGAGCAAAAAGGAAACTTATTTGCATAAAAGTTCAGTTCGCACTGAGGCTACACAAAAAATCCTGTTTTTTTTCTGTTTGTATGTATTTTTGTTCCTTTCTCATTTGAAAAGAGGATCATAATGAAAAGGAATTATTCATCACTGAAGCTGCTCGCTCTCTCTCTCTCTTTCTGTAAAAGAACATTAAAGAGAACAAATGGCATTCAACACTTCAATCTGGGATGCTTACGCCTACAGCTAGACTAGAGATATATAGTATAGCTGCAGCTCATTCAGGACAAATCTTCTTAGGGTCCTTATCTTGTTTTCGACCAGATGGAGCATTTATATAGTATCGTGAATGTGTCACTGCTAAAGAGGATTTCTAAATGATTTGCACTAAAGGTTCTTGTTTTATTGCGGGCGGGGGTAAGGGACATGTTGTGTGAAGGCGGACAGGGAGAACGGAGAACTTAATAAATATGTAATATTTGCTCATTTTGGTAAACAGTAGCAGCTAAGAAGCTTAATGGTTGGGATTGTTTATGTTATCTTTTGGGTAGCGTCGAAATTTTATAGGTTTTCATGATGGCATTCGGGGGTAATTTTGGATTTTTGGACAGTTTGAGTGTCCAAATTGATTATATTAAGGGCATGAGTGGAGTTTAGTAGGGGAACTGTCTATTAGCATGTTTAGGTTTCACTCTATTATGTAACAAACAAGTTCGTTGAAGGAATAAACTTGTGTCCTTACAAATTAATAACATAAAAGACAATGTTAATTGAAATTTTGTTTAAATTTGTAGATTTATCGGTCGAGAATTCAATCAGCTGTTCTTGGAGGCTGTAGGTTATCATTTTTTTTAAGGACACACCTGCTTAACAAGCATCGACATGGACGACCAATTAAATCGCATCCCAATAAAGACCTTTAAACCCCAGTTTGAGCCTTGAGAGCCTTACTTCAAGCTTACTCTCGTACTGCCATTTCTGCAAGAAACAACCCGATTTCTACTGGACAGGAAACAGTTCTACCGTGTACTCCTACTGCAGCAGCAGGACTGCGACATAACTACTCCTTTAAGATGGAAAACAGATACATGCGCGCTTGCGGTGCGGGCAGTGACAGATAGTATAGAAGTGCGTATATTCAAATGCGACCTAACAGATTGTTGTCTGAACGCGCATCGCGCACAATGTAAAAGTTGGTCTATTTTTAACTTTTTCGTGTTGGCGCATCCGGCATAGCCTCAAATGCAAACACAAGCGTACACAACCAAAACATAGACTCGTCGCTTAGATTTTTTGGTTATGTGTGAAAGAGGAAACGGGACGTAAGCCATAAGATTGTCAGTGAAAATTGGCGTATATTGTGGAATTATCGCACGAACCGCGCGCACGCATGCATATGTTTCCAGCTTTTTTTCTTGTGTGAGGTACTGCGTCCAAAAGTACTGCGGCCATTCATTTTGACTTTAATGTTCGAGTAAGGACTCCAGCTCCAACGATGAGCAAAAAGTCTTACAGTCTTCGTCTTGCAGTCTTGCCTGGTCTTGCAAATTTAGCAAGACTTCTAGCGTTTTTGCTCATCACTAAGTGACAAAAGTCTTGCAGTGATAAGCAAAAAGTTTTGTCTTGCCTTGGTCTTGCTAAATGTACAAGGCAAAAAACAAGACTACAAGCCCAAGACTGCAAGACTTTTTGCTTAGCACTGCAAGTCTTTTTGCTCATCACTACACGGTACAGGCATGAAAATCTGAAATTCATTATCTATAAATGCACCCGCATCGGCATAGACCATTCCAAACACGACTATCTTTTTACCAAGCGGTCCCCCAACTAAGTACTAACCATGTCCAATGCTGCTTGACCTACGCAATCGAATGAGAACGGGTCTACTGAGTATGCTAATTGCACCCTTTATGATCACCAGGTTAATTGCCCGTTTTCTTTATCCTATACAATTTTTTAAAGCTCCTTTAGCCTAAAAAAAGTGTGATCGTATCGTGCGTCGTTTGGACTATTCCGTTCTTCTTTAATTGGTGCGTGCCTGTAGCGGGCTGCATTTGGGAAAGTAGAATTTTTTCTTAGGCGTACCGTGCCTGCTTCATGCTTAAGTGCGGGCGAGTCTTACTTTTACTCAAGGCAATAACAACATCGAACAGTAGATACCTTCCTCTCTTATTATGCTTGTAGGCAAAGGCACGAGGAAGAGCAGGGAATTTTTTTCTAAGATGGAAGTCAAGAAAGAAGGATAGTTATTTATGTTGGAGAAATGGAAAGACAAGGCAACATGTCACGGAGAGGATTCGAACCGCGGACCCCTGGGATGGTAGTCGGGCGCCTCAACCCCTAGGCTAGGCTATACGAGGGTGGTAATACGTTGGATCTATATGTTTTGGGATCAGATATACAGACTTCTTTAGAGACAGTTTAAAGGAAATATTTTCTCTGATTTTTGCAATAGTCTAATAAGCGATTTTGGGTATCCTCTCATCTCCGGAAACATATGACCTTCTATAATTTCTGAATTCCAATATGATAAAGAAAGTCCTGAAATATAATTTATAACAAAAATTAACAACATTTTCTTAGAAATAACATTGCTATATATCCTTTAACACAAAATACCGATACATGATATACACAAGGATTCTGTATCAATCTATTCCCCCAAAGGCACTTTAATCCCAACAAATCCACACGATAATGGATCAAATTTAAGTAACCAAAAACTCTTCTCTTAAATACCAATAAAAATTAATTAATATACAAAAAAATAAATTTCCATTTTATCTTAACGACCTTTATCAATTTCTAAAGCTTCCTTCCACCTCCACCTCCACCCAAAAAAAGGATATCAAAATTAATTAAAGGCGATTAAATTTCCCTATGTCCTTGATTGTGTCGAAATCCTTTTAGATTTTTGGTCTCTACTGATTCTTATCGGTTTTTTCGTTATCGTATAACTCTTTGTGTAACAAAAATTACTTAAGATTAACCCAAAGTTGTTTATAACATTTATTGGCGGAAAAATTAACTAGAATAAATATAAAAAAAGGATAACTGAGATAACTGTGCAAGACAAAGGACGAAAATTGAATTTCTATAAAAAGGACACTGGGACACAAGGCAGAGAAACAAAAAAACAGAAAGTATAAAAATATATATCACAAGAATATAAATAAATAAATAAATAACAACAAAAACACCACACACAAACAGGACAAGGACGAGGACAAGGACGAAGGATAGGTTGAAAAGGAAGAATGGGAGACAAATAAAATTTTCCTTAATATCTGAAAACGTTTTTATCTTGATATGAATAAAACAGTAATCACCCAATGTGTACAAAGGCTACAGGATGGTTATTTTCTGCAGGTTTTACTAACCCCGCCAGACGAAGGACCAAGGGTTAAGGGTCAACGTATTAAGCTCCAGGATATTGTAGACGGACACTTTCTGCCCGAGCGGGTTAATGGGACATGGATAAATGGTAAGCCTTCTTGTGTTTATGTTTATGAAAGATAAATTATAACAGTGCAGTATTTTTTTTGTTATGTTGGATAATTTCTTTTTGTGTGTTAAACTTGAATGTTTTTGATTTTTTCCTTTCGTTTTTCTTTCATCAAAATTTTCCAGAGGAGGAAATTCTATACCAGGACCAATGGGGCGGAATAAGTTTGCTGAATGTCAGAAATTTATCGGATTGGGTCTTAATGTCGAACACAACATACGTAAGTATTAGTAAATATATATATATAACTGTACATTTTCCTTCTTCAAACCACTCGCAAATAAATATCCCCAAAAATAACATCCTGAATGTAACCTAGGCATCCCCACTTAAGAAGAAGAAGGTCCCCTTCGGGATCAGGAAGAAAAAAATTAAAAAAAAAATTGTTTACTGCGAATATAGACAAACCATCAATGACCCAAATTGCCTCCGTTCCACAATTATCTATGGTAAAAGTTATATCCTGGAAGAAGTTTAGATACGCTCGATATAATTAGGTTATACTCGGGCACAGATTGAATTTTATCAACTAAAAATTTTCATCCTTCGCCCATTCCTAAATCTCAACTTGGATTAAGGTCACTTTTAAATTGGGTACTTTAAAGCTCATTCAACTTGTTTCGTTCACCAAAAAGTTTCGGCGCTAAGCATCAAGATCCTTACAGAAAAAAGGAAAGATAATTAAAAATTTGCCTTTTAAGAATTCCTTTTCTACCAAAAAAAAAAAACAAAGACGAGAGAGAAGTAGCAAAGAAAACAAAGTTTCTTCAAGTTGTTATATAGCGTCTTTACATCTTGAAATGAAAATGAATGGAAAACTTTCTCTGCAATTTGAAAAGTTAAGAAATAATTTTTTTTTTTGTAAAAGTTTTTTCTTAAGCTTTCGCACAAAAATGCAGTTTTGGGTTTAGGTTTTTTTTTGGGTAAAATATTTTTGGGCAAACAATGGTCGAATTTGAATGATATTAAAGAAATATTCATAAGAGAAAGGTAAACAAACAATGATGTTGCAAATTTTGTCTAGGAAACTTTCACTGAGAACGTAAAAACAAGAATTTATTTTGAAGCTAGACAAAAAGGTTAAGTTCGTTGTTGAACGCTTAAAACTAATTGGAGGTGATTTAGCTTACGTTTTTGTGCCATACTTCACTTTCATATATTAAAAATCTATTTTAACCTTATTATCATAGGCCATTCATTTCTGCCTAAACCACACTATTGATCCGCTCTCGATATAGTCGAAGTCTGACACCTAATTTTAATTCAATTCGTTTATATAGGTAAGCGTGTCTTGTCAAGGTGCAAAATAACGCTCTTAAACACATCAGAGATAGCACCATTGGCAACTCCATTGACTCATTGAACGACCTTACCACTGTAGCTGCCTTGCCAAAATTTTCTTGCTATACTATCAAAATAAATGATCTTCGACTTTCACGACAAATTTATTCCTGCAACACTAAACTAGACCCCTTCACGCAACCGCACAAACTTTTTTGATATGAAAAAGCTAAGCTTAAGAATAATTCTAGTACCAGTACCTACGTCAAGGGCATTTGCCACCCATTGAAAGCTTAGTTTGAAGTATAGACGATGATAGGATAGTTGGCGTCTAGGCGTGCTCATGTAGATGACGATGAACCTTACATTTGAACTCTTAAGGGCCGTAAACATCATCGAGGGATACCTTTAACCGAGATTCAAGGATTATTTTTACCCACAATTGGTGGTTATGTAAAACATGAGAATTTTTAGGCTTGGCAGTTTTTTCTAATACAAGGTAGGCTCATAAGGAAAAGCTCTGTTTCCATCTTGAAAAGCTTTTACGCGTTTTACATTAGAAAGAAAGCTTTTTTCCTTTGTGAGGAAAGGATCTGACTGACGTCACGGGACCCCTAAGAGCTTTTACCTTGTAATTATTGTACCATGACTTTTGCCCACGTTAACCATATCTCTCTCCTACTTCTATTCGAATGTAAAGCTCATTCTCAGTGAAAAGCTCACTCAAATATTGTTAAAGCTTTTTGGCATAGAAAATAAGAGCATTCAAAGCCACGTACGAAATCATCTCCTCTCACCTTAAACCATAAGGCCCAAAACTCATTTGGCGCTGATATACTTCACGCCGCACGCTTCATCGAGCTTAAACCGATAGAAAGAAGCCAACGCAACTATATTCGAAGCTGCAAAAACCAACGGCAACTTCACCGAATTGTTGTTGACATTTAAATGTACAGAGACGAAGAAGCATATTATTTCAAAAAAAAATTTGTGGTTTTCCCTCACAAAATTTATTATTTTTCTTCATTTTAAATTTCCGCTTTTTCACTTTTTTTCACGCAAACAGTAAATAAAATGTGGCCGTTTTTACAATTCCTTTTTTAGTAGAGGGAAATTGTCATATGACAGTGATGTAGTTGCGAAGTTGGTTTTTTTTGTTTTTTTTCTTTACATATGTTAAGATAAAGCGAAAAAAAAATTTCTGCAAAATCGGTCCTGTGCTGCACGAGAAAATTGCATAAATGTCAATTTTTGATGCATTTTAAGTGCAATGCAAAATAGTCGGATTTTGATAAAAAATTTGAGAAAATATGTAATTTGATGCTATAAATACGTGGTTGAAATTTCAAAAAAAAAACTTTCGATTTTTACGGCAAAAATTTGCAGTTTTCGAAAAAAATTTAAAATTGTCGCCATTTTATGCCAAATCATGGTACGGTAAAATATTTTTTTTTAAATTGTAGGTTTTTTTATGTACTTTCTGGTGAGCATACGCAATACTTCGTTAGTTTATTTAAAATGTCTATTTTAGGACTTTGAAAAAAGTAAAAAACCTCAATTTTTCAATTTGTTGCCTTTTTTTTCATAGTTGGCAAAAGGCAAAAAATTGAAAACTGAAATTTTTTAGTTTTTTCAAAGTCATAAAAAAGACATTTTAAATAAACTAACGAAGTATTGCGTATGCTCACAAGAAAGTACATAAAAAAACCTACAATTTAAAAAAAAATATTTTACCGTACGATGATTTGGCATAAAATGGCGGCCCTTTACTATTGAAGATATTAGCAATTTTAATGCTAAAATTAGCTCTATTTCGTACTTTTTTTAGTACTTTTTTACCTAAGCTTTGGTCGAAAAGTACTAATAAGGCCAAATAAGGTAGTAGCATATGTAGACGACCAACCTTGATCAGTAAAATCGTGGAAACATTCCTAACCAGAGTTAAAAGCCTGCGTTATGGCCGTCAAACCAGGGAAAACTGAGCTTATGTTATTCAGTGGGAAAACTAAAATCTCCGCTTTCAACCTCGCCAGGTTGACTGGACAACCCCTTATCCTCCAGGGTAAAATTTCTGGATGTAATCCTGGACCCAAACCTCAACTCGAGGTCGAACATCGAGGAAATGGTAAAGAAAGTCTGCTACGCCTGTAAAAAGACCGTCAACAAGAGATGAGGTCTCATGCCAAAGATGAACCTTGGATTTCGTTGGTCAGGTGGGCAGCGGTGAACAGGGCCAGTATAACGGCAATTCCCCTCTCTAGCCAAATTGAGTCAACGCACACTAGGCATTTACGTTCTAGAAGACTTAAAAGAGATCTTCAGACTAAAGGTACAACCCCAATGTACGCTTTGCTGCGGAGTATCCACACATATCAGGGCCGTGCCCATCACGTCACATGGCCGTGTTCTGTCATGTGTTAACGAGCCCGTGCCCGGACACGGACATGTGTGAACGATTTATATAAAATGTACGAACCGATATTTTTTTGAACCCATGACGGAACACTGATATGTATGAATACTCCTTTATTCGTTCATACATGCCCGTGTCCGGGCACGGGCTCGTTCACACAAGACAGAACACGGCCTGTGACGGCCCGGGCACGGCCCTGGTATGTGTGGATACTTCTTTAGTGTCGGAGCACTGATAAACTTTCTAAATTCCACAGGGTGACTTTAAGAATCCATAATAACCAATTGCACAACTACCTCACCTTAAATACACGATTTTGTGGCATCAAAACGACTGCTTCTGCTTTGCCACAAGCAGCTGATGCGCATTTCGTGCGCTGCAAAGAAAAATTTCTAAACATAAATGTGGCACGAGTTACTTCTTATGCGTACAAATCGCGCAGCAACACTTTACTACCTGCACGCATGCGCATAACAACGACTTGCTGCGTTTTTGAATGCATGTTCTGCTTTGGAGGGTCTGTTTTTGAACAGCCTGCATACTGCAAAGCTTGATGAAATAGAACGCAAAATACTGTCACCAGCAAAGCTGTCAAGTTTGTTAGAGGGATTTATAAAGATTAGGAAAATAGCGTATAATAGAATTGATCCTTGGAGGGCACGGGAGTTATGTATGTATGGTGGGGACTTAAGATTCGACATACCTTAAACGAACGCCCAGGAAGAAAACTCTATCCATTTATTTAGAACTAAGTCGATACGAAAAGCTTGTATCTAGGGCAACCAAACCAAACTCACTAAATCAATGGGTGCTTTGGTGGAGGAAGTTCAAACTCCAGGGCCATCGTCTTCTACTGCTACATCCCCTAGAATTCTAAACTATTTTATTGGCTTCTGTTTTTAAAACTAAGCTTATTTCTATATATTGTACCATGATCTGAACGTGAACAAATGCAAAGAAAAAACTGTGGAACACAAAACTATCAAAAAAGTTTCTCCATACTAAAAACAAACCAAAAATGTTAAATTATTAAAAAACTAGAAAAGTCTGATATCTTTTGATGTCACAAAATATCGAATGACAAAATCCCAAAGGAATTCTTTTTATAGACAAAACTTTATCGTTGTCCCAAAGACATGCTAAAAATAATTCTTTTTTTTTGTCACAATTTTTTTTATCTAAAAATAAAACATCTCAAATTAAATGCCATAACGTTATATACTTTCAGAAAACTTTATCGCCCTTCAAATTTTCAATTTCCGCTGATAAAAGATACTTGCTGCTTGCTCAGAACGTACAGAAGCTCTTTCGGCATTCATACCTAGCTCAATACCTGGTCTACGACACCCACACAAGGTAAGTCTACATTAAAGTATAACCGAACGACGAAACACAACAACAAAAAAAATAAGTCGCTTCATATTGGATGTATCAATTTCAGTGAAACCATAAAGCTGACAACCAATTCAGATGGTGACGGATGGCCTTACCTACAATACGCTCAATTTACCCCATCTGGCAGCGCTATTATCTTAGTGCACAACTATGATATCTTCTACACCCAAGGAGCTCGCTCCAATCACGTCTATCGAGTGACGAAGGATGCTGTTCCGGGAATTGTGTACAACGGAATTCCAGACTGGCTTTACGAAGGTAAAGAAACAACACACAGATATATACATAGACCACACGAGCACGAGTAAAAATTAGAACTTCTTCACCGTGAAAATCTAGCAAAAAAAAATCAGGGAAAAAAAGGAATTCTTTTCACATTGCCTTCCTCCCATTGCAGAAGAAATCCTCGAATCGAACAATGCTATTTGGATGTCTGACGATGGGCATCTGATGCTGTTCGGTTCGTTTGATGACACCTTTGTCCAGGAGCAGAAGTTCGCCTGGTATGGAACGACATCTTCGGATAGCGGAAACTCCTATTTATATCCGGAGATAAGGTCCTTACGGTAAGTTAACAATTTCATAAAATCCTTGTCAGTGCAGAAAGTTTCTCCTCCACTTCAGTCCTATATACCAAAATCTTCGAACGATAAATGTTATTTGAAATCGAATCGAATCCACAAAACGGAGATGATGTTAGTATTAACTTATTAATTCGGGGCAGTTTTTTTTTGCCGGAAATATAAATTTCGGATTGGATGGCAGCGCAGCCAGGAAGGACGTTATTAATTATGTGCGAAGTGATAAATGTGTTCGTTTGCCGTTTTTGCTGATAATTTATTACCAACCAAAACCAAATTCCCCAAGAGTAATAAAATTGTTTAAATATGCAAATTGCTTCATAAATTTGTGCATTTTGGAAATTTGTAATTTTTCTTTTTATGTGAAAAATTCGCTCTCATAGGTAAAGTAATGTTCGAAAAGTATTATTAGAAATTATTTTCATTATATTTGGCAAAAGCTGATTTTAGCTCCTTTGAAAATTTCTTAAAATTTAGTTTAGTAAGAGTGTTTTATATAAATAGATGCCCGGACACAATAATAAACATAAATTTTTCGGCAAGAATTTTAGTAGGTATTGGGTCACTTGAGCCTGGGAAAACCCCGGTCTGTGGCAATTGAGACCAAGATCAATTGAGGTCAGTAAATGACGTGAATATAAATGACATCTTTATGCATTATTTACATCAATTATATGACGCTTCTATAAGAGTTGTTTGTACAATTGGCATAAAGAGAAGTAAGTATACTTGAATATACCATACAACTTTTTCCTCTGGCCCCGCAAAAAAAAAAGTCTATTGGGGACCTTGTTATATGTCTCTCGAAATTTCTATATCATGCACCAATTTTGGTCAGCCAAGGTAACTGGTAACAGTACTATGGTACTGTTTTCATTGCTCCGAAGCCGGCTATTAGGGCACACAACAGTACTCACTGAACTCTGATGAAATACACCGAATGCTAGAGGTCCATATCAGTCCTGGGGCCCGATTCCGCAACGGTGAGTTTTTCGTCAGTGAACACCGAAGGAAAAACTCACTGACAACCTCGGTGTTCACTTTTCTTTAAAATGCGATTCCGTAAGTGCCAGTGAGTTTTAATGTGCTGAATTATTTTTAAAGTGGCTGAATGATGCGCTGAGTTGTCACTGTCTTGTCCTTTGCATTTTAAAAATTCTAATTAAAAAAAATCTTTTAGAACAATAAACTAAAACAACATTTTATTTTTACATACCAAAAAAAACTCAAAAAAATTATTTTTGAAAAAAATTAAAAAACTTATTCAAAAATAATCGCACGAAATTAAAAAAAAACAACTTTACTCGTCAAAATTCAAACTCACCGTAAATTCACAGCCTTTTTCTCAGTGAGAAATTTTTCACGGCCATGTTCACCGCAAATGTCAAAAAACACATTCTCACTCTTGCGGACGCAAAAATAAGCAGTGTACACTGAAATCGGTGAACACCGTAAAACTCACCGTTGCGGAATCGGGCCACTGGTGGTGTGCATTATTCTTGCAGCGGCCAGAGAAGTACATTGTGCCCTGAATTACTATCTATGCCCTTTGTGATCTCTGTCACTATCACGCGATATGGCGGAGCAGAGTCTCGTTGGC
Source organism: Thereva nobilitata (assembly GCA_963855945.1). Taxonomy (NCBI): domain Eukaryota; kingdom Metazoa; phylum Arthropoda; class Insecta; order Diptera; family Therevidae; genus Thereva; species Thereva nobilitata. The sequence continues at coordinate 17,603,250 of OY979698.1, forward strand.
CTGGAAGACCATGCCTGACGAAACAAATCTGAGTGCCAATCCTTTAGGCAGATTGGTCTGTTGTACAAATTTGACTAGCCTGTTTGTCTGTCCGTCTGGCTGAAAAAATATTGATATTACTCAGGCCTATTCTGAACTCCGGCTTTCTGATTGTAAGAAAATTCCACCGGAATCGATTCCAGCAGAGTTCAGAATAGGCCTGATTAACTTAATTATACAGGGTGTATCACGAACATTGACACACCGCCGCCGACTGTGGATAGGTTATGGATAGAAGAACAAAAAATCGTATATGGGTGGGGGAAATCGTAACGGTTTAGCCGCTAGGGCGTTTTGAAGTTTTTTTTAGAGTTTTACATATCACACTGTATTTTTGTAACCCTATGACCTATTTTCATGAATAAGGTATCAATATACGCAGAATACCCCCAACTATTTAAAACCGTCAATATCAAGGTTCTACCAACTTCCAGAGCAATGAGTCGCCATTTTGTTTTTTTTTTCACTAAAATTTCAACTAAAACCACCTTTTTCTCCAAAAAATACTTAGTTAACTGATATTTTTTTTGCAAAATTGGAAAGCTTAGACAATTTCCTATGAATAAGCAATTTTAATGCTAGGAGTTATAAGCAATTTTAATGCTAAAATTGGCTCTATTTTGTACTTTTTTAGTACTTTTTTAGTACTTTTTCACCTAAACTTTGCTAAAAAGTACCAAAAACGCCGATATTGAACTTCTGCTGGTATTCATCGCATTTATCAAAAACCACCTAAGCATGGCTGGGTAATGTGCAAAGCTTTGCTCCGCAAATCAACAATAAGCGCGTATCGGGTTGTTTACGCTTCCAATATACCAGCCTGTTAAGCGATAACATTCATTGGAGTAAAGACTTTCTCCTACTAGACATTTGCACGGGAATTATCTCAAACCGTACCCTTGAGTTCTGAATCACTTGTGATTGTGGTGGCAAAACAGAGCCAAAAAATGAGCCCAACTTAGTTAGAGCATGTGGTAACTTCATACTACACCTTAATGATAACTAGACGAAAAAATTAGAAAGGCGAAGTCTTTTCGCTAGGAGAATCGAATCTACTGATCGCACCATTACTACCGCAATCAACCAATCTTATTTCGATAAGCTATCCTTTAAGAGTAAAAGGCATTCGCAAACTGATTAAAATATATTGCATCTGCTATCACTCAAATGAAAACAAAAGCTTCAAAAATTCGCTGGTTGGTTTCAGAGGGCTTAAGCTTAAAAAGTCTCCACATGTCACCCACTTCACTCGCTTCCTGCGTTCAGAAAAATATCTAGTTTGCGACTGTCGAATGCATCCTCGTGTATTTACGGCCTAAAACTTTTTTGTATCCGCTTTCGATCTGAACTTACGGTTCGCAAGCACTCACCCAAATAAAACAATTAATGGGTTGTGTGAGGGTTCAAGACAAATCTTAATCTCTTTATACTACCAGTCCGTCATGTCGTTCACGTCATGGTGCAATGTCTAGTAGTAAGCTAAGATCAAAAATAGAAAAAGGATATCATAAATTAAGGATGTAGTTTGGAGGATGCAGTGAACCTGGCGTTGAATCCTTTGATGCTGTATGAGTGCATTTTGTCCCTTATTAGGGCTACCTTATTCGGGCTGATTTAGAATTCATACGACAGATTATAAACCTTGAGCATAAACTAACATTTAGCTGACTCAAGTAGGTTTCTTGGAAGGCCAATTTTTAAGAAAAAACATGTCCATAGTCTCTTTATTTTGTTTTTTAATATAGAAACCGAATTCTTATTGTCATATTGAAAAAAGTTTTTGAAGTGAAACTTCCTTGCTCTCGTTCCGGGGATTTTGAAGTGAAAGTTCCTTTCTCCCGTTCTGGGGATTCGAGCAGGTACGAGTGAATTCAGAATTGGCCACAAAAACAAGCACAGTTGTATGAAACGGAAGTTGCCTTCTCACTCGGTTACAGCTGTCACTTTAATGTGCAAGTTTTTTAACACGAATTTTATAATTGAATTGTAATGTTTGGTGTAAACCAGGCTAGTGTAACCAGCCTTTGTATGTGGCGTCTATTGACTGCCTTATTTAGTGTAATATAAAAAGAATGTATATTTTTATTTATTTATTTATTTATCCCGCAAGCAATTTACTGCTATACTGACCCGGACTGGGTCTCAGGGAATACTGTTGAATATACAGGAATCTTACGACTATTTATACTACTAATTAATCCTACTACGTTTACAAACTATTCATTACATAATTATTCTATTTACAAATCTACTTGCAACACAGTAGCTAATAATAAATGTCAAATCAAGTTACAATTAATTTATGTCAAAGTGTTTCTCATAGTAGGTTTCTACAGTGTTTCTGATAGTACACCTACTATATCCACTACAGAATGAATGCACAAATATACTAACAATTTAGTTTCCACTTTATTTCGTTTAACATTTTGGATTTTAACAACTTAAGCTGATGAATTTCGCGAAGATCACCGCCAAAAGAGCAATTTTCCACACTGCTTCAACAAAGTAACTGACAGCGACAGCCATGTTAGCAATTAAGTGATGCCATATAAATAAATTCTACCAAACCAGCAGGGAAATATTTACAATTTATTTAAATTTGTTCATAGATGGCAGAAGCATCGGTGAAGTAAAAGTGAGGAGTTGGTTATTTAAAAAATTAAGATTGTATACTAAAGATTATTATTTCGTTAATATTAATTGACGTCAAGTTTTCATAATGTCTATATGTTCTTTATTATTGTACGCGAAGTTTCTCTTCTATATTTTTTTTAAGACTTTCTATATTTCCTATAAGAATATATTCGTAAACCCAATCAACTAAACAAAATTTTGTAGATGCAAGAACAAACATTCGACCACCACAACTTTAATCTAAATATTTCTTGACATGGTATTTCACATACAGCAGCTCCATATTTGTACTTAAATTGTCGTTCCAAAGTAAACTCGGCAACTCAATAAAAACATATAATTTGCATACCTCAAACAAAACAATCATCATAGTCCACTGTTCACTTTCCCCATTTAAATATTTTCTCCCCAAATAAAATCGAACCTTGCAAAACATACGATAGTACCCAAAAAAAAATTCCACCATTCACAAACTCTATTTTACCATATCCGAGACTTTACTATTAACATGTAAAAATAATTTTGACCGACAACTTTGCCAAGAATAATGAATATAAATCGTGAATCAACATATATCTGAAAAACCAATAACTCCTAATAAATTGAAGGGTATACAAACCCAGTTTACCCTATAAACCCAGTTAACCCTGCCGTTATATTTTCCCCCACCCACCCCTAAACATGGGCTCGTAACTCTATGGAAATCCATCTATTTATATATGTCTTCAGGAATCTTAATATCCTCAAGAGCTTTTATATGAAAATATCTTAGATATGCATAATTCAACCCATTTGCCGGTCCCTTTCAGCTCCCGCTCTACCACGACGCTCCAATTCAGAGTAACAAGGGATCGTCAGCAATGAAAATCTTTCCACTCGTTTGCATATGTTATGAGTTAGAAAATCACAAAACTTGATAAAAGAAGAAAGGAGACATTTGAAAATTCACTATTAGAAAAATGAAAGAAGGTTTTTCTTTGGGGAGAATGTAGCAAGGATGAAGATGGACATTGTAGCAACTGGAGTTCAGAAAATGTTTGGTTGATGAATAATAATTGCTATTTGGGAACAAATAAAAGTTTTGTATGTGGAACGATGAAGAATTTTGTCGTTTTTTTTGCCATAGGATAAAATCGTTTTGATGTTATTGAGTCTGGAAAACTTCAAGGCAGAGAGAATGGTGCATGACCTTTAACGGACCGTCGTCAGTAACCCAGACAGTTTTATTTTACTTTTATTTCAACTATGTGAAGCTCGTTTCATAAAGTTTGCTACCTCTTTTCTATAATATATAAATATTTAATACTAATTCCAAAACATTTAAGTATTTGACATCAAATCACATTTCTATTTAGTACAGTATGGGTGACCACAATTATATTTTCAGTATAGGTCCATAAAGCTACTACAGAAATATATCACCAATAGAAGAGCTCTACCGCTCCTTATATTGCAATGCATTGATCAAATATTCGCTCTCCGTCAGCTAATAGAAGAAAGAACTCGTTGCGGCAAACGAGCTACCGTCGTTTTCATCGATTTCAAATCCGTTTTCGATTGCGTCGATTGGAGGATTTTGTGGAGAGTCTTGGACGCCGAACACGTGCCATTGAAAATCATCCAACTTCTGCAAGCGTCGTACGATGGCTCAACCAGCAATGTTCGTATTCGAAGCGACTTATCCGAGGTATTTCTGATTCAAACAGGTGTCCGACAAGGAGACGTCGCTTCGCCACTTCTTTTCAACGTTGTGATCGACGCGATCATGCGTGAAGCATTCGATGTACCACGGCGAGTTCGATACAACGACAAAAACTTCGTAACCGACTTGATGTTCGCCGACACAGTTGCCGAAGCAACGGACACCTTATTCAACATTTCCCGCATCGCCCGGTCGTACGGATTAAAAATCAATGCGGAAAAGACCAAAGTGTTCACAACGGACGGATCGAAAGCCAGTGTTCACCTCTATGGAACCGGAAGAGGTTCCGATGTACAAATATTTGGGATCGTTGGTTGAGGAGAAGATAGTGGCATCTAGACGGCCGACGTTCACAGCCGCATCGGCCAGGCAACAACAACATTCGCCTCGTTCAAGTGGTGCATATGGAAACGAACAAATATTACCAGCAAACGAAAGTACGCCTTTACCGAACGTTGATCCTTCCGATTCTTCTTTATGGATGGGAAACGTGGACACTGCTCAAGCCGAACGTCAACAAGCTCAAGGTCTTCCAAATGCGATGCTTGAAGCAGATTCTCGGTACCTCACTCCACGATCGCCTTCGAGACGAGACAGTTAGACAAAGATACGATCAACAGACACTGATCAAAGAAGAAATACAAAAACGTCGTCTACAATGGTTTCGACATGTTTGCCAAATCGATGATAACCGCTTGCCACGTAAACTTCTCTGACGAGACCGTTCGGCAGACTGGATAATTCAGCGATCGGCACCGAAGAAAACCTGGCTAAAGAGTATCGAGGGCGACTTAAAAAATCAACGATTATCAGTTATCGAGCCTCGAGACGTCGCGTCGCCAAAAATCGTCAAGAATGGGAACGAATCATGAATGGAGTTCGAGAACCAGCGGCACCGACAGAACCCTATTCGTTGCGGCGACCTACCGCTCGGAGCGCCAGCTAACGGATCAAAGAAGAAGAAGATATTGCGACTGGCTCAATGAAATTAAAGTTCTCTCCTACGTATATGTATGTCACTACTCCTCCAGCATAAAACTAGCTCCCTTTATCCGTTAAATTTCACGGCCTAGAACCTTCCTTTGGCATACATTCAAAAAGTTAGTTTACTAATTCATTATCACCTCCGGTCTCCCAGTTAATCTATCTTTCCATTATCTACTCCAGCTTGTTTTAGATCGCCATCATGCAGACCAACAATTCTGACCTTTAACTATTATTCAGGCATTTATGTATATAATTTGGTGCGCCTAATGCCCAAAGGATATCGTTTGCGACGGTGAAAAGTAGGCCGATCTCTACTTCAAGGTGGATCGATACCAAACTGAGGAGAATCTCTAGGGCTACAGATTCCAGTGGTGCAAAGGCAGGTTATTCTTTGAATCTTGCTTAATTTGTTTGCAAAGCTATTAAATCTGGTTCTATGCCTACCTACTAAGATCCCATATTTTATCTGCGGCCTTCCGAAGATAGTGTACATCCAATAGATCTACGGCCCTCTAGGCCCCGGTCATGTCATCCATTGAAAAATGTGACAGACCAATTTTCGTATCCTCATAGTCACATATTTCTATTTACATATCCTGTTCGTTATTTCGACATTATATTCGACGTTTTATTTGTTCTAAATTCAAAATAAAATATACTTTCACAGCAAATTAACAAAACATGATTTTTTCACACGGCCGGGTTGGCCCTTTAAGGGCATTTAAATTTCCAGCCAAATCAGCCCAAAGATTTTGTATCCGCTTCGGGTTGGTGGGGTCATTTTTATTTTGTCGAATTTCTGGATGATTACGGCAAAATTCGAGGAAATACTGAAGCTGCTCTGGAGAGGTTCTCTGGTACGAGTTTTTCCCTTCTGTAAAGACTTAAAAGTAATATAAAAAGTCAAACTTCATACTATTTTCAGAAAAATTTACCTGTTTCCATTTTGACACGCGTTTAATGATTGACATTTCACATAAGAATTTCACAACATTTGACATTTCACATTTCCACCACAATTGTGGTGGAATTCTAGTGATGAATGTTGTGATTTTTTCGCTGAGAATCGGAAATAGCTGATTCGTCACAAGATTCGTCTCAAGATTAATGTTTTCATATTTGCTTATGACTTATGACGCGTCACAACTAATTCTAAGAATTGGCCTATAAATATTTGGTTTGTATTAAGAATCCTAAGACTTTCACTGCAAGACCGGTTTTGTAAATCTCAGCAGTCCTCGTTTCCTGGTTTATAGTACTAGAATCATTTTGTTAAACCAATACATAATGTTTCTATGAAAATCTTGCAGTGAAAAATTTTCCCTAAATTTAAAAGAAAATTTAAAAATTTCAATTTAAAGGCTGAACAATTTTTTAGGGCATTGAATTTCTTCAAAAAAAATACCTTTCACCTAACAAAGAGAAAAATCTATCGTAACGAAACTAATATCCTTATCTAATGCCCAATCCCAAATCCCGAACCGTAACTTTGTATCATGTATAAATATTTGATAATCACTTAAAACTTATCTGCACTACTATCGTGCTATTTTCAGATACCCAAAGCCAGGAACACAGAACCCGAGTGTAACATTACGTGTAGCTGACTTGGCCGACCCAAAAAACATCCGTATCAGACATTTGCGACCACCATCGGGCCTGATGAATGAGTGAGTGTGACTTTATTTTCTTTCCTTGACACAACTAAGGATATTAAGGATAAGATTCTACTAACAGCATTTTCCCATCAGGGATCATTACTTCACCAGCGCCAATTGGGTCAGTCTAACAGAGATTTGTGTAGTATGGCTAAACAGGCCCCAGAACATGTCTATTGTTAGTATCTGCAAAAGTCCAATGTTTCACTGTTTTGAGGTAAGTATTCACTGGGGCCATCCTTCAAACAAGGATCATTTATAATTGTCACAGAAATTCGGTAGCTCGGGGAGCGATAGGCTAGTCTATATGTAGTAGTAACATAAATTGACCCCAAAAACTTTGTACAATTTTGCGATAGAATCATTTATTACCCACTCCGAACAGAACGTCTTTTCTAATCAATGTGGTTCATCTGCAAGCTATAACTAACCAATTAATTTTTTTTTTGCCAGACTCATCGGGTAAGTGGTGACGGACGTGGATGGGTGGATACCCTGGAAGTTCCTTTGTTCGCTGCGAACGCCTCGTCATACATAGCGATTTCACCACTAAAAGATGGCAGCTCAGGTATGTAATGGACACTTGTGGTGTGGTGGTGATGGTGGGCGGCGGGGCCCGGGATTCAACGACGATTATCATCCACATTCACATTTTGATGCTGGGGGAGGATTGTTCAATTAATTGTGGTGATTACTTGCAGGTTATTTCAGGCATTTAATACATGTACACGTTGCGAAAAAGAGAGTACTGCCACTCACCCATGGACGTTTCGAAGTGAACATCATTGTTCATTGGGATCAAGTCAACAGCTATCTGTGAGTAATTCTATGGCTTTTTTACTTTATGAGGGTTTGGGTATAAAACTGATATTTCTTTTTTTTGGTAATTATGTAATAAATTATACAAGGGAAGGATTGGTAAGGATAAAATGATGCTATTTGTTAGGGTGTAGGTAGAAGTATGTAGAAGGTTTGATTTTGGGACAACGTAATTGACTGTAAAACGAAAACTATGTCGTATTGGATGGCTGTAAATTGCGACAGACATCACAAAGGCATCAATCAGGATGAAAATACATACTTTGTCAACTAGATAAATTTAGAGATGTGTATCGAACCATACTAGATTACTTACATAAGTATGAGCTCATCGACGATCTGCGAAATGACTTAAGTGGAGAGAAAATGGAGACATGTTTTCGAATCGTATTTGAAGTATTTCTAAAAGTTACACTAAATGTTTAAGAAGCTAAAAATAACGACTATACCAAATTTTGCAGCATTGAACTGCACCAAATTTGGTCACATGCATCAGGGGCAGCGAAGAACGTGGGGATGAAAGGAAAAGTGCACACGCACTTTCGCTGTGGGTGGGGAAATCCATACCCACAATATTTCATGTACACCAAGAACGTTGGAGGGCCGTCTCGGTCGCTGGTGACAAAGAAACGTGCCTGAAGGGACGCACACAAGCAAGGCTTTTCATACAAAAACTAAATATATTATATTAGAGATATTAAGAATTTATAACTGTATAGCCTAAGCTTTTTAACTCCCACTGGAATAGCATTTAAAGTGCGATGTGCGGTGTGCGATGTGCGATGTGCGTTGTGCGATTTGCGATGTGCGATGTGCGATGTGCGATGTGCGATGTGCGATGTGCGATGTGCGATGTGCGATGTGCGGTGTGCGATGTGCGGTGTGCGATGTGCGATGTGCGGTGTGCGATGTGCGATGTGCGGTGTGCGATGTGCGATGTGCGGTGTGCGATGTGCGATGTGCGATGTGCGGTGTGCGATGTGCGATGTGCGGTGTGCGATGTGCGATGTGCGATGTGCGATGTGCGGTGTGCGATGTGCGATGTGCGGTGTGCGGTGTGCGATGTGCGGTGTGCGGTGTGCGATGTGCGGTGTGCGATGTGCGATGTGCGATGTGCGGTGTGCGGTGTGCGATGTGCGATGTGCGGTGTGCGATGTGCGGTGTGCGATGTGCGATGTGCGATGTGCGGTGTGCGATGTGCGGTGTGCGATGTGCGATGTGCGATGTGCGGTGTGCGGTGTGCGATGTGCGATGTGCGGTGTGCGATGTGCGATGTGCGATGTGCGATGTGCGGTGTGCGATGTGCGATGTGCGATGTGCGGTGTGCGATGTGCGGTGTGCGGTGTGCGATGTGCGGTGTGCGATGTGCGGTGTGCGATGTGCGATGTGCGGTGTGCGAATGAGGTGAGGGTTTAAATACTTTTTGTTGGACCGACTAGCATTTAGGGGGTGATGTAGATAGGCCCTCTAAGAGCCACACTGCCTCATTTGCATCCCGCGTGGATTACTCTATACCACATGGGGTTCACATGAGGTAGTAGGGCTAGCCTAATAGAGGCCCTATCTACTTCATCCCGCAAATGCTAGTCGGGCATAACCCCGTAACCAAAGAATTTAAAACCATATAACTCAACAGATAGCTGGTTTCGGATACCTTGTTATAGTTGGCATATTCCATTCTTTTTCTTCTCTACTTTCTTTCGACTAGAGCAATGCTGGGTAATAATTGAGTTATCCAGAGCACCAGCAAAGCTCTTGTTTATAATTCTTTCACTCGAACTCTAAGCGTTTGCGTATATCTCCCTCAGCCATTGTCAAGTTAAGTTATCGCTTGTCACATGCCCTGCGATACATGTGGTAGAAGAGAGGCACCCCCAATCCATCTTGGACCAATCTTTTTGAATCCAGGTAAAAAAATGCCTCTGGAGAAATGCAACCGCGTTCACAAGCTGTTTTGTGGTATCTAGCGTTCGAGTAGAATGCTCCCCGAATGAGGAGATTTTCGCACTCCATCGCTCTAGCAATATGGCCTCGAATCAACTTGATTATGAAGTTGTCGATCCTATTAACAAATGCCTTATCATAGAAAACATTGTTGACGTAAAACTTAGTGAAGCCTGATTCGGGTGTTCGATACAGGCTTAAGCACGCTCCCGAAGCCTTTCCATATAAAAAGGGGATATGTTGAACCATACTGGGCAACCATAGGTTAAAATCAGTCTGACCAAGGCTTAATAGCAGATCACCTTGACCTGTGGGCTGAGGTGTCTGCTATAAAAAAGCCTTTTGGTCGTGTGAAACGCCTTGTTTGCCTTGGCAAGAGCAGCACTTATATTTCTATTTGTATTGGTCCAGCCAAAGTCCAAGAAATTTCACTTCCAATTTCTTTTCTAATGCTTGCCCAGCAAATTTCGAAATTTTTGAGGGTTTTCCAATTCCTCCGCACATCGCGAGAAGCTCTATTTAGAGAAGTCCGGAAAAGTATCGATTCGCATTTGCTAAAATTGATTTTCAACTTCCAATCATCACTATAGCCTTCGATTGTCTCGACAGCGTCTGGATCACTCCAATCTTCGGCCACGTCCTGTGCACAATCAGGTCATCTGCGTACGCTAGTGCAAAGCGGAGTGAACTTGTTAGGTTACTCGTAAAGATATTAAATAAGAGCGGCGAGTTTACTGACCCCTGTTGCAGACCATTTTTAATGTCAAAGACCCTACTTGATGTGAAGTTGCCACTTTTGACGACGAACTTCTTCTTGGAAATCATATTATAAATCGTATATAGCTCCGGCGGTCCTGCCGAGTCTGACCAGTTTGTAGAGAAGACCTTCGATCCATACTGTATCGAATGCCTTTTCAAAATCGATTAGGCATGCTCCACACTGGCCTTTCATGAAGTTCTAGTGTATGTCTGATACCAATTTCGACACGGCATGAATAGTGAGCTACTAAAGACACATGCTATATCTCAACTTGTAGATTTCAGCTTGAAGATCTAAAACTAAAAAAAATTAACCGGAAGTAGCAATGTAAGTAACCAGAAGTAAGTGTTTCCTACGTCCTAAGTGATTTAGAAAACTATGATGATTGCAGATGTCGTTGTCGCTCTAATTGTGTTCAAACAAAAAATTTCATAGTCGTTTCCGAGGTAGTCATCGCCATGCTTGTGGTTCCAATTTTGTTTACATCATACAGGAGCACTCTTTTCACGAGCCAGTCTTGGTTCTATATTCAACTGAAAGCGTGCCGTGACAAAGCGTAATTACTGAGAAATCCTTCGACATAAATGCAGACTTGTTTGATATGAGTAAATAATTTATTTTGCATATGGATACTTCCTACGAATAGTATCTGCTAATAAGGGGACATCCATAAATTACGTGAGGTGATTTTGGCGATTTTTCGACCCCCCTCCCCCCTTGGTGAGATGTCGTGAGATTTGGCTCGACCCCCTCCCCCCCCCTCAATCTCACGTGAGATTTTTAAAATTTTAAAAAATTTGTAGGATTTACACTATTATGCGTATTTTTAGTGTAAATACCTTAATCTGTGCTTGATTGCATTTAGAAATCATAATTTGTGTTGAAGAACAGTACCACAAAATCATAACAGCACCAAGTCGGCATGTACCCAATATAAACTACAATACCTGTGGATTACCATTTAGCAGGTGATTCTGCCTACCCTTTGGAAACCAACCTCAGGGTGCCTTACAGGGATAATGATTTCTTAACAAGAGAGCAGAAAACTCGTGTATTTGTAGAGCAAGCATATGGAATATAAAAAAAATTTAGAATTTTACAATATATTGACATACGAAGGTTGGCTTTGGCTTCCACTGATTCGTTTTTAGAGAGTAACGACTTGACTGTTTGAATAGTAATGGTAGAGCCATTTATGACTCTGGAGATATACAAACTTCGGAGCATTCTTCTATATATGTCATCGTTAGGTAAAAAACCTGTGACTGAAAGACCCAGGGGGGTTATCCTGGAATCCGATTCGAAAGTCATGAAATTCGGAAATAAGAAAATGGTATCTTCCACCAATGCGAATTCGAAATAAATTTATCCTCCTGTTATCGGATTTCAGTCCGTGAATAAAGCCATTGCCGCATGCGCTGCTTTTATTTGTTTGTTTTAAAATATTCTAAAAACTCTTTAAATATTCTTGAAACAATTTATTGTTCGCATCAAAATGTCAAATTAAGTTAATAAATGAAGTTGGTTGGCTGAAAATAATTTCTTTTCGAAGATTTATCAGGCATCGCTACTAGCTTCCGTTTGCTTCCTACCTTCGTATCGCCTTAAAAATGCGGAGTCTGAAGTCACAGCCAGCTCTCAAATTGACGTTTGAGCCGCCTGTACATCAGGATACAGATTCAAGAAGTGTGGATCTGTTAGACTTCCATTCTTCACAACTCTCGATAATGATAACAAAAGGTTTTCAAAATCTATCTTGGCCTCTAGTAGGTATGTCAGAGCAGATGGTCGTTGAATCAAAATTCGAGTACTGTAAGATGCTTAAGGCGCGATTCCATTGAAGCAACACTGGACGACATGTGGCATGATACTTGTTTCCTACTGTTGCCTGATTACAGGTGTGCGACTATGTGCCACAAAATTCAATAATGTAGCATGCGGAATTTGTCACCCCATATCGAATACGCTTTGTCGTCGATACTTGCAGCATGCTTCTAAAGCGATTCCATTTAGGCAACTTCAGTTTGGTGCATCATGTCAACGCAAATTATAATTTCATATACGCTAGTGTTGACTGCGAAGACTGGATATCTGACGGAGGTATTTTTCGAGAAACGTCATTTTAATAAGAAGTTGGCTAAAGGAAAGCTAAATTGCCTCACACAGAACCACTTCCTAATAGCAACAAGTTAACGCCTTATGCAATCTCGATGGATGATGCGTTCCCTCTACGGGAACCCTTTCATGAAACCCTTTACCCGTCACCACACAAAGGCACTATTGCCAAAGACTGCACAATTATAGGCATTCATACGCTCTTAGGCGCCCATTACACGGTAGGTTTTTCTGTCAGTTTTTCCACAGTTTTGCCTACGACTGACGGAAAACCTAAGGCGGCCATTACACGTTCATGCAAGCGGCAATCAATTCCACCAGTCAAGATTAATGGAAATCAAAATATACGGAGGATTACGTCAGTCAAGACCTTAGACGTTAGGTTTTCCGTCAGTCGTAGGCAAAACTGTGGAAAAATTTACAGCAAAACCTATCGTGTAATGGGCGCTTAACGTCTGAGGTGTTGACTGACGTAATCCTCCGTATATTTTGATTTCCATTAATCATGACTGGTGGAATTGATTGCCGCTTGCATGAACGTGTAATGGCCGCCTTAGAGTAGTGGAAAATACGTTGTAGGTTGCTAGCAAGTGTGTTTCGTGTATTTAGAAAACCACTAATGATTAATTTGAAAACTCTAAAATTGTCGCAAAAACATGCATTAGTCTTCATAATTTTTAGAGAAGGAGAAAAATATCGCGATCAATATACTGTCCTCAAGGAACTTTAGATAATGAAACGCAAGATGGAAATTTTATTTCGGATCATGCAGGGCAGTGTTGTCCACATCGATTCTGGTCTGCAGAGTTTGCCACATAAACCATAAGAGTCAATTTTTGAAGCTAAGTGAGAAATTAATTTACGAGATATTTTCAAACAGATGAAGGCCGGCTGCGCACTAGCAACTTTTTTTATGGGCGATTAAATAATTTAATCAATGAAAAATTTGCGTTCTTCATAATGAGATTGTTTTCACAATTCCATTTCATGTCGCAGGATACAAGCCGCACATCCGCTGATAGCGACGACACTGTTCGACACGTTGAATCTTGTCGAAAGGTGATGCATGCGTCCTGGCAAAAAATATCAAATCGTAGCAGGCGGCAAGTAGACTTATTTTTTGTCGCTTCGTGTTCCTTCAATGGAAAGACTGTGTGCAGCATGCGTCAATGCCGCATGCTACATGTTGCCTAAAAGTTGCCTCAGTGGAATTGCGCCTTTAGATAACTAATTATGTCGCCTGGTGCAAATGTCTGCTTTTTGTAGTGACAATGCACCGCAGATAGCATGTGTTCTGACTGATGTGAAAAGAGCCGATTCTTAATATAATATCTATGATTGCAGTAGGATTGGGTACATTATGCACTTGAGATTCTTAGGAGCGCATTAGGTTCCAGGTTTTTCAATTGGGCTTCTAGGCCTTTCTGTTTTGTTTAAGCTTAGACCCCCACACTAGTTCATCGTAGGGTCGCAATCTGTCCAAAAATGGTGGTATAAGTCAATGCATACATTACTTTCGCAGTTTTTCCCAGACCATTGTATAAAAATATAAGAACTTTTCATCACGTCTTCATTCCCAGATATTTAAATTATTTTCTTTACTTTTTTTGGATGTTCCAGTTGGATGGTATTTGAAACAGTGAACAAATACAGTGTAAACGGCAATGCAAAAATTTTATACCCAATTGCTATTGAGTCGAAATATAGTAATAGTATCACGTATACTTTTGATTCATTATTCCTTCTCTATTTGCAATATGTTTTGATAAAACCTTTCACCATGTTCATCTGATACTGCACCAAGATTTTCGTGAATGAAATCAGATTGCGGGCCCGAAAAGGCGGTTTTAAAGATTTTCTCATTTACAGATATTGTACTTAAAATTGAAAAAAACAAAAAGATATTAAGAAATATTGCAAAAAAATTACAGAAAAATCGAAAAGTACCCATTTTGAGGGCTAAAACCCCCTAAAAAGTGGGCTTCTCGGAGTAGAAAATCGGTAGATAAGACTTTATAACCCCTTATTAAAAAGCATAAAAAGAAGCGCTCTGCCAATTTTCAGCCTGTACCTAATTATTTCCGCTATACCGCTTTTTTCGGCTTAATTTACCTGTGCTATTAATTTAACCCAGTTTTCTCGCGATTTTACACTGTTTCTTGCGGAAAAAAATTACGTGAGATTTGCGGAGACCCTCCCCCTCCCCCACGTGAGATTTGGTGAGATTCGGCTCGACCCCCTCCCCCCCCTAAACACCTCACGTAATTTATGGACGCCCCCTAAGTAATACAAATAGTTGCCTTAACGCTGGATTAAAACTTAAGCTGGAAAAATAGAAATGATTTAGAACAGATTATTAATATAAATATGTATGTACTTGAAAAACCTTAAAAACAAAACGAAACTTGTAGACCAGCCCAACATTTGTATAGCAGCATTCATTTATATTATAGCTTCCCCTCTAAATTAACTGTCACTATCTACAACAACATAAAAATCTGGCACAACATTTTTTAATTAATACTTTCAGATATTATCTTGGTACACCAGAGGGCCTCCCATCACAGCAGCACTTGTATCGAGTATCATCAATACCACCACACTATGGTGCACCAATAAAGCCGCCGCAATGCCTAACATGTCCCCCAAATCCACCAATTGGTAAAGGTGCAACAACAACAAAACAGCCGCCTAAATTAGCAACTGCCTGGGATGATGATTGGGAGGATGAGCCGCAGACCCTGCCGCCGCCAACACCACCCAGCGTTAAGAAGAAGCGAAAAAAACAACACAATCAACAGTTCCCAACACCATGCCTATATCACAACGCCTTATTCCCGCCAACACTGGGTGGTGATTATGTTTTAATCGATTGCCTGGGCCCCGATATACCGTCTAGTGCCGTTTATAGAATCTCCCACAAAGATCACAACAAGCCTTTAGAACTGCTAATTACAATCCAGAATAACACAAGATTGCGAGAGAAAATCGCTAGAACAGCACTTCCTCAAATTAAGGCTTTTCCGGTGATGATATCAGGTGGTTATCATGCTCAGGTGAAGCTATACTTACCTCCTGGCTTAAGGGAGGATGAGATCACACGATATCCAACAATACTTCATGTGTAAGTATATATAGTTTCAGTGTAGTTGAAAGATGAAAGGAAGAAAAATTGAATAACCTTTAAATAATTCCAGATACTCGGGACCAGGGACACAATTAGTGACGCATAAGTGGCATGTGGATTGGAATACGTATCTGTCAGGGACAAAAGACTACATTATAGTTCAAATAGATGGCAGAGGCAGCAGCGGACAAGGTTACCAGCTCCTTCACGAGGTCTACAGGCGTCTTGGAACTGTTGAAGTATCAGATCAATTAGAAGTCACAGAGTACCTGAGAGACAATCTGCACTTCATCGATGGCAGACGAATGGGCGTCTGGGGCTGGAGCTACGGTGGCTATACAGCTGCACTCGCCCTAGCTAGTACCCAATCAATATTTCATTGTGGTGTTAGTGTTTCACCAGTAACAAATTGGAAGCTATACGGTATATATACTATACATAAATTCTAAGAATTCAATTCAATTAAAATAATCCGTTCAACCATAAAACTTAATTCTTATACTTGTAGATTCAACGTACTCAGAACGTTACCTGAGTTTTCCAAATGTAACTGATAACTATAAAGGTTACGAGGAAGGGGACTTAACCCAACACGTAGACAATTTAAGAGATAAGCAATTTTTATTAGTTCACGGTACAGCGGATGATAATGTACATTTTCAACAATCCATGGTACTGGCTAGAGCTCTAGCGACAAAAGGAGCTCTTTTTAAGCAACAAATTTATCCCGATGAGGGACATAGTCTGTCTGGTGTTAAGAGACATCTATTCCGCTCTATGACAGCATTTTTTGAAGACTGCTTCAAGAAATTGGTATGTAAATTTAGAAATATATTTTAAATATTAAATGAAAATTTTAAATAAAAAATTAAAAATGTTAAGCTAGATGAAACCCCTCAAGAAAGTTCTACTAGACAAAAAGTGGCTCTACGTAGATTTTATTAAAATGTGTAAGATCATAGACACTTTTCAGGTATATCGATTTTTAATGTTTATATCTTAATATTATGTAATGGCGAGTGTCATAATAAGTGTTGCTTAGTTTACCTTTACCATATGAAGTGCACGATTAGAATCCCTAAACATTTCCATGTATAGTAACATATGCACTTGACGCTTTATGTGAATTAAGAACTTGAATAAGAAATAATCTTAGAAAATTAGGAAAAACCCTGTCATCTTGTAGTGAAAGAAAACAAAAGTTTGACAACACAAATGGATTCCGATATTATCAGGCGTTTCAAAATCTGCGAAAAGTATGGAAATTACAGGGAAGCATTCCACACAAACTATCCGTATGATTCTATGTACGAATATTCTGTCAATAATTTCACAATATCAAATCTTTGCTAAACTTCGCTAATAGAGTTCTTGATATTAATGAAGCGATAAAGATTAAAAGCATGAGTTCTGAGAGAAATAACGTTTTATGTAGCTTCATCTCAAACGCCCTCGCAAGAAGAATGACAACGAGGCTGACCATTACAATTCCAGGTCACAGATCATCCTGAATTCTTTAATCAAGACTCTTTCAGATTAATTGCTCAATATTTTCAAACTGCAGGTACAGGGTGGGCCAACTTGGCCTGACTGATGTAAAATGCATATAACTTTTGTAATTTTAATCTTTTATTATAATTTTTATTTTTACATGATAGTGTAATTTGTTAAATTTTTTTTGATCTATGTGTGGAAAATAACATCTTTTAAATGACCTCCATTTTCTTGTTGACAAATAATGGCTCTTTCTAAAGCATTTTGCATTACGGCACGCAACGTTTCTGGCTCCAAATTTGTTATTTCTGCACGAATATTTTGCTTAAGCTCCGAAATTGTTTGTGGTTTGTTCATGTAAACCCGTCCCACAAAAAGAAATCAGGCGCCGTCAAATCTGGGGAACTGGGAGGCCAAGCGAAATCCGCATTTTTCGAAATAATTCGGTCACCGAAAATCTCTCGAAGAATCTCTATTGTCGCCCTCGCGGTGTGCGGTGTAGCTCCATCCTGCTGGAACCAAATGTCAGGGTTATTCAGAACTGCCGGACGTAAAAAATTCTCTATCATGGTCCGATATACCGCCCCAGAGATGGTTTGTGGATGTTCATCTTCATCTTCGAGAAAATATGGACCGATGACTCTATCGGCCATAACTCCACACCAAACAGTGCATCTAAGAGGGTGTAATTGACGCTGATGCAACGCTCTCGGATTCTCCGTACCCCAAATTCGGCAGTTCTGTTTATTTACATATCCATTTAAATGGAAATGTGCTTCATCGCTCATAATGAGGTTGTTTAAAAAGTTGGCATCATCTGTGGCTAGCTGTACGAATCTATTGGCATATCGTAGGCGTTGTTCTGCATCACGTGGTAATAATTGTTGGACCAATTGAATCTTGTATGGAAACATCTTCCGGTCAAGTTTCAAAATTCGTCTTAGCGATGTTCTGGAGATGCCCAATTGAGTAGCACGTCGACGAGTAGACACAGTTGGATCATCGTTGACACTCTGTCGTACAGCCTCCACAGCTTCTTCATTGCGAACAGGTCGATAAACATTTGATCGTGGCAGATCAAATACTGCACCCCGCTCCTCAAAACGGGTCATTAGGTTTCTAATCATGTTTGCACTGGGAGCTGTTGCAGTATTGAAATGGTGACGGTATTTTCTTTGCGTTGCAGCAATAGATCGTCGGGAAACATGATAAAATTCAATAATTTTGACCCGTTCGTGCACCGTGTATGTAGCCATTATAAAATTTCATAAAATTCTTTATAATCTGCAAAAAAAAAATAAAAAAAAATTAAAAATGCAAAAGTTACAGATTTTTAAAAACAGTCAGTCCAAGTTGGCCCACCCTGTAGTAAAGGGCTGATCTTGTATTGTGGTAACGTAATCCTAAACGATAGGCAGTGTGCCTTTAGATAAAAAAAATAATAACGTCCAGCGGCGATCTTTTAGTGTGGCTTATAGAAGTAAGTAACAAGTATTTATCGTTTTGATGCATCTCTGGCCGGGTTGATCTGGATAGCTTCACGGCTTTTGCTAAAGTATGGCACCATGCTCTATTGGTTAAACTCCGTTGGTATGTCACTTGGTATGGACTTAGTTCTGAAGAGTAGTTTTAGTTAAATCAAGGCAGTATTGAATAATGATGAATCTAAACCCCACTCCACCGACGCTTAGCAGTAGTCAATTCTATCACCTGCTCTATTTCTAACCTTTATAAATGACCTACTCTCAGTCCGCTTTAACCCACTAGTAAGGCTACCGAGAGTAGTTTGCGTTAAGGGGAGTTTACATCCCAACACCAAAGTGGAAGAACAAAGTGGCCCTGTACAAAACTTCAGCGCAAAGTTTCGTCAAAAGCTCGAAACTTTTTACAGAGGAAACAACTTAATGAACTGCAAAGCCTTTTAGATAGTTATATTAAATTAATCTGTAGTAAAAAAGGCAATTTTATTAGTTTCAAACATTTCCTCACTTCGTGTTTGAAATAAAAAAAAATTAACGCATTTTTCAAACTGTCGAAAACAAGGTAAATATGCAAAAACTAGGGAAAGTGGCATCTAATAGGCGTTAGAATATTGATATTTAACGAAATTAAAAGCTTTTTTTCGGTCTACGCATTCCTTAAGTAGAGTGAGTAAGTAAGCTGCCTTTTCTGTTGCCCCATTGGTGAAACAGAGATAGAACCATACTATCTTCTATGCGATAAAGGAGCTCAGATTTGCTCTTCCACTTTATTCTTGGGATGTAAACAAAAAACCTAACCCTTTCGAAGTTATTCAAGGTATTTTTTGGCTGAAAAGTGATTTTTGGAAACTTTGACCTTGAATAACTTCGAAAGAGTTAGGTTTTCGAAAAAATGACAAGAGGGCTTTTTTGTAGGAAATAACGTTTCGTATTGACTGATCAAAAAATTTTTTTTCGAAAAAATCAGTTTTTGGGTGATTTTTTGCCAAAAAGTGATATCTCCGGCGGCAATGTTTTTTTTTTGTGATTCCGAAATTGTTTTCTTAAAAAGTCCCAAGGAAGCTGTGGACCAATTTTCAGCCATTTTGGAATTTTGTCTCCTTAAAATGCTAATTTCCCCGGACTATAAATAAAATATTTTCATTATAAAATGTAATCAAACGATGCTGATTATCGCGTAGCAGAATGAAGCTCAAAACAAAACTATAACTTGTAAATAAAGCAGAATTTACAACAAATTGTACATAAATAAATTTTAAAATGTTGTTTGTCCTATGCGTATATGTTCTAGTCTGATACAAAACTATGTACCTTACCACCAGCAAAAACCTTAAGAAATCTTTAATAAAATAAATTAAAATTTCAAAATTCAATTCCAGGTTCCACCAGAATCGAAAGCTGGACTTGGTAATGGAGGAACCGGTGACCAACCGAGCAGTTAAAACCTAACGAATTAGCAACAATACACCGCTCAAGAACTTCTTCCAAAAATCATTATAGAAAAATAAATACACAAAGTGATGGTTGTGAATACATTAATTTATAAAAAAAAATTAATTAATTAATTTAAAGAAAATAAAAAAACAGAATTACTTTAGGTTTAGTTAAGTCCAAAAAGGAAAAATGTAAATGTTAATAATTACTAATAATTATAACTAGTACGAAACTCAAGAATTATTTTTACAAAAAAAAAAAACAAAAAAGAAAAAAAAAACAAAACAAACCCAAAAAAATTCTAATTATTCATCAATCGTTTAAAAAAACTCACTTCCTTCTATGCATATAAAAATAATAATAATAATAAATAATAATTTTAAAAACGTAATCTATTTGAAGAAAATAAAATTCCAGTAGAGACGGTGATACTAAAGTGCCAATTTAAATTATGTAAATAACACTATAAATCTTAAATGCAACAAAAAAAATGCAAAAAAAAATAATGTTTATATATTTAAGTAAACTTTCTCTTAATGTTGTCCGTGTTTACTCTATTAAAAGTGAACTCTCCTGATATTAATTTACTTTTATCGCTAGAGTTCCCTTTAAAATCAATAAAAAGGATTTTTTCTTTTTAAATCATATTTCTAACCATTTAAAAAAAACATACATACGTGGTGGCATTCTTTAATTGAATAAAAGAACGCCTATTACGAAATTACGATTTTTGTACATCCACTTATATATATATACATAATATTATAAAGCAATAATAGAACATCAAGGTATTATATATAAAGTGAATTTCACTTGAACACGTGTTTTTCAATAGGAACAAAAGGCGGAAAGAGAGCGCCCACTTATGTTTATGGGAAGGTAGAAGTGCTATCGAAACAAAGAAAGGATAAGTGGCATCTTAGGGAAATCCTGTATAGACGACTACGTAGCTCACTTTAGGTATAACTTTGTAATTATACAAGCTTTAGACATAGTAAAAACAACAAGCAATATTTTTTTTCGATACTTGAATGTGTAAATATTTTTAGGTTTTAACAAAAACACTCGTATGTGGATTTTGTGGATATTATGGAACGCCTAAGGATGTTTTCGAAATGTGATTACAGAATAAACAAATATTTAGACAAGTTTAAAAATATTGAAGCCTTGGATGGGAAAAACAAATGTAATGTGTATTCAAAGAATAAGATTTTCCTCATTACTTCTGCTTTAAATTTAAAAATACTAATCAATTGATAACAAACTGCACTGCAAGGTAAATAGTTTTTACAAAAGACGAAGGACATCTTGACATAATTTTGTGCATTGGTCTGCTATAGTGACACGAAATGGTTCCTTTTATAACTTTCCTTTTATCTTATTCTTTCAAACGTGTCCTTTCAGGGTGCCGAGTGTAGGTCGACTACACATGGTGCTTGACCATGCTGATAGTTATTCAGGTGGAGCTAGGGATACGGAATCAATGAAGAGTACTGGATTAAATACTCATAAGTAGAATCGAAAGAAAATTACTCAATGAGTACTTTCTACTCGTTAAAAAGTAGTCGATCCCATGAGAATCGATGAATACTGTTTTTTTCAAATTTTTTCGAACTACCTTAGCGAAAGCATTACTCGATTTTCGACTGCGACAAATTACAAATACTTCTGTAACTTAATCCCGAGTAAAAATAATTTAGTTGGTAATTTTTTTTGAAAACTGGCACGCATAGTGAACAAATGCGCCTGTCACACAGGTTATGCACGCTCCCGCTACAGATATGAAAATGTAAAAATGCACTTGCCAGAGTTATGTACGCCTCTGTTACAGATATGAATGTATACGTAATCGACAATTCCTAAAGCGAGTGTCGTTTTACCAAGAGGTCCCCCTACTAAGTACTAACAACATCCAATGCTGCTTTACCTGCGCAATCGAGGGAGATCCGGTCTACTGAGTATGCTTAATCGCACCCTCTATGGTCACCAAGATAATTGCCAGTTTTCTTCGTCCTAAACAATTTCTTAAAAGAACAAATTTGCTCCTTTAGTATAGAAAAAGCGTGAGCGTACTGTGCTTCGTTTCGACTGTTGCCTTTTACGGATACTTGCGTGTGCATTTGGAAAAGTAGAATTTTTACTCAGGCGTACCGTTCCTGTTTTGGGTGCTATGCAGGTGTTTTAATGCTGTCCATGCCTCTTTCAGGCTAACAATCGGCGAATCTGATTTTAATTCGAGATGGGATATAAATTCTAACCTATAAAAGCCCGTTTACATCCCAAAATGGACAGTAGAGCCCTTTTATCGCGTAGAAATTTGTATTTTTCCCACGTTCGCGCAACAGAGAGAAAAGCATACAAATTTCTGTGCTATAAAAGAGCTCCAATTTGCGTTTGGGGTGTAGAAGGGCCTTAAACGACAGAAAAAAACATAACAGTCTTAACTTGAATTCGGGCTTGAATGCAAATTGTATCAGTACTCGATTCCACCCTATAAGAAATTATATGAGTAAAATTACTCGGTCAAAATAATCGAGCAGAAGTATGAGTAGAATCGAAAGCCAAATACTATTATGAGTAAAGAATCAAGTACCGATTTCGTATTCCTAGGTGGACCTACCCAGCATAATCTTGATAAGAATTCTTAGTATTTAAGCTCTTATAAATAAGTCGATTTACAGATTTTAGCTATCCTATCTTTTTGTTCGAACCTGTAAGGCTTATCATTATTTGTAATAAGCATGGTATGTTAAACTGTAAATTTCGGTTAAATGTTAAAACAAAGCGACTGCTCACCACCTTTTTTCAGTCCATTTTGTGGTAAAATTACAAAATATTTTATCTATCACACTCACACCACCTAAACGCTCAGAAACACGACTATAACGTACTATAAACCCTTCTTCTTCTTGTAGGACTCGGGCCTCCTGAAAGAAGTTGTTCCATTCATGTTTATTTTTTGCTTACAATCTCCGCTCATCGACCAGCCATCGTATTCTTGGTCGTGCATCTCTTCTCCTCCATTCGAAATAGGCACTGGAATCCCTTCTTATGGTATCCTTCCATTTTATTCTGCTAATTTTATTATATTCTACAGAATGTATTCTGATGAGACCAAAATTTCGTTAAATATTTTCCGTTCACAAATGTATTTTCTTTTTATTTCATCAAGGTCCAAGGTTCTGACCCATAGCACATGTTTTATATGTTTTGAATGCATAACGTCTATCTGCACAACATTTCGGTCTATAGTGGTCGACTACTTTTAAGATGATCATACCAATACTCGATGGCTCCGTAAAATATTATTCATTCTGAATAGAATACAGTTCATGTTCATTCCATTTTGGTCTTTCTAACTCTATGTCATCTACGTTCTAGTGCTGTGCAACAGGAGGGAAAATCAGCTTCGAATCTTGGAAAAGTTCTGGAAAGGAAAAAAATTGTAATTGTAAATTTTGCTACAAACACACTTATTCAAGTGAAATTCATTTTCATCTGCATCTAACCTGTGCCTTTACGTCCTAAATTATAAGACATTTCAGTCTGTTACTCTAATTTTTATCACTAAAAATATCGTAAGTTATTAAATAAAATTAATTAATTTAATGTAAAAAAAGAAGAAGGAATTTTACGAAATATAAAAATAAAAACAAAAGCAATGGCACCAAAAAAAACCAAAATAAATAAATAAAATAAAAAATCACTTCGAAAGGCTCAAATTATAAGAAAATTCTCATTGAAATGAAAGTTTCAACAAAAAAAAAATATAGAAGACAGAACAGATTTATTGTTGATATTAAGAAAGTTAGTAAAAAAGGAGTAAAAATGATGTAAAAATAATAATTGTAATAAAAATCTTGTAAATTTGTTTCTTTTTAGTTGTTTTCGAGATGTAGAAATTTAAAAGGGTCCAAAATTGTTTGATTTAAATAAAAAAAAAATTATTATTTTTATTCGAATTTGGATGTCTGATTGATTGTAAGTTAATTGTTTAAAGGATAATAACTGTGAAAGTTAGGATTATGTAAGTGTAGATACATTTTAAATATTTTTAATAGTAACAAAGTAATAAGAAAGAAAAAGTATGATAATATGTATATCAGAATCCGCAATAATAATTGTTTACGAATTTTAATGTGAACAGAAGTAAAGTTTTTTTTTTAAATAATTTCAATCATTTTTGATTGATATTTGCACATTGTTCTTATTTTTTTAATTTTTACTTAGAAATGTAAGCAATATTATTTAATTAATTATTATTTTTGTGTTTACTTTACAAACTTTTCATGAAAATGGGTTGGTATAGCAACTGTACGAAATTGTATGAACGGTAGGCACCTACAGAAGCCACAATTTAAGCCCTGACACAAGGTTCTACGATAATTACAGTCCCTATAATTAAATGTCAAAAAATTGACATATTTCGCGGTTTTTATTTTTTTTTTGAAAAAAAACCTGTTGACCGATTTCAATTGTCCAAAACACATATTTTTCGTCTTTTTAAGCACTATTACGTAATATTTTTTGTTTTCCAAAAGCATTTTTCACACCTAAAACGTTTAAAAACCTGTTTTCCCTACTATTATTAACTTTTTTCCACCTGTTCCCCTGGACCTCCTACGATTTTTCTCTTAATTATAGCGTCCAAAAATCGCAGGGTAGATTTATTTCAACTTTTGACTACTTTTCCGCTATCTCTCGTGGACTATTCCGCAAAAACCGCTGAAAGCTATATCGAGTTCTTCTTGAAATAATTATATGTCCGTTTGGTTTGTTAAAGCATTAGCGAACTGAATCACCCTTTGCATAGTCCCAAGGGAAGAAAACTACACTGCAAGTCTTTGCAAAAGAATTATTCAAAAAATGAATGTAGCATGGACATCTTTTGGCATTCGTGACTTCAAGCTGGATCGTTGCTAACAGCTCCAAGATTCTTTTGGTTTGTAGAAATCATTACACTGCAGTTGTCCGTTCCGATCAGTGTTGCCAGATGCACCGCATTTTCGCATTTTGTACCACATTTTGGTAGTTCAATCCACAATCCGCATTGACTGGTGCGGATTCCGCATTTTCCGTTTTTGAGTTCATTGAAAAAAAAACAAATTTGACCACAACGTCTAATCAGCTAACAAAACAAATAAACGAACAAAACCGATTAGTGCTTTAGAAAAGCAAATAAACAAAAACATAACGGCCCCTATTCCCATAGTCACCTCACTTTTTTTCTCACGTCACATTTTTTAACACGTCACTTTTAAAGTGGTATTCTCACAGTCGAGTGACAAGGAAAGAGTTAATGAGAGAAAATGTAACAAAACTAGATGTGGTATTCTCGAAGTCATTTTTTGTAGCTGATAGCTGTTTTGTCACTGATAATTATCATTTTTTTATCACTTGGAATTTGTAGGTGACGCTACGATTTTTTTAAAATGGATAGTGACAAAGGGTATGAAATATCTTTTATTTTAATATTTTTGATGATTGAACATTATTTTTATATCCTAGAATTAAAATAACGAACAAATGTATATAGAAATACCGTCACTTTTTCTACAACAGGTGACTACGACAATATGAAAATTGGTTTGTCACATTTTTCAATGGGTGACGTGACTATGGAAATAGGGGTCACATATACCATTGGTCAGTTTTGTTCGTCTTTTTTTTTGTTGATTTTTGTATTTTCTAAAAAATCCGCATTTTTTTGGTTCATTCCGCAATTTCAAACACTCGAATCCGCAATCCCTTATTCCAGGTCTGGCAACACTGGTTCCGATCCCGACACATTTCGCGGTATCCAAAGCAAAAAACACGACAATATCCAGCACTATGTGACCTAGAGCCTCGCCAGAAAGTCGTCTCTGTCGACAAAATATAAGAAATCTTCTCTGATTTGATCCTCGTTCACCAACACTCGTTCGAGCTGATTCACATTGGTTTTTTTGGGGGGGCATGGCCACATACTCAAACCAATTTCAATCAGTTTAGAAAACTAACTATAACAACCGACAACGAGAGAAGTGCAAGTATTCAAAAAAGACAGAACTTCTGAAGAAAGTTCAAAATTTCTGCAATTACTATAAGTGCACCAAATTTGAATTTTTCAAGGACATCCAAATCATGATCCAGTTTTAATTTAAATGCAATATTTCATAAAAGCAATCAAATTTTCATTTAGGTCCAAATTGACTAAAATAAAAAACAGAAGAATAAATTCCACTTAAAAAATACTTCGCCTTAGCACAGATATCATGCGTATTGCGTTGTCTTAGGTGATCTGGTGATGCTATTTTAATATATCCGAACGAAATGAAAAATATAAGCAATTTTTCGTTTTTAGATCTACTAATAAATCACTCAGTCGGCCTATTTTAAGATAAGACAAAATTTTAGCCTGAAAACCCAGATATTCACCACCTACTACTTCTACCACCATTAATATAATACAAATTCTATTTCTTTATCATATACTTTAACAAAAATGCGCTTTTAACACACAAAATCTCAACTCTGATGTTGTAACATTTAATTTCTTTTAAAACACATATTACTTCTGCAAATAAAACTTACTGCAAATATTTCGATTTAAAATAGTATTCAAATTCGTAAAAATAAACAAAAATAAATAAATAGCAATAAATATTCTCAGTGCAACTTATTCTTAACACAAAAAAAACGATTATTAAGTGAAACAACGTTCTATATATAGTATAGCTCTGAAAAGAAACATTCTTGTAAAAAAAATCCAATTTAGACATATATACATTTCAGAAAAAGAAAACAATTTGTATAAAAAATGATTCTATATATAATTACGTACGAAAACCAATTAGGATAATAAGTCTAGACCTACATAATAAATAGATAAAAAATTTTTTGCAAAACTTACAAATGTAAAAAAATATATGTAGTATATAATATTTAAAAAAACTAGGGAAATAAAGCTTCTATAATGCAAGTATATTCCCTTTTTTTTGGCATTGAATTAGCAACAACAGAAAAACAAAAGCGAGCAATGTACAGAATTGTTATTTAAATTATACTCCATAAATTTTGAAGGTTCTTAATTAAATTGAAGACAAACCAAAAGAAAAAATAAAATGTTTATTATTTAAATCGAATGTATTCAAAGGTAGATTGTAACATAAATAAGTAAAATGCTAGCTCAACACTTTCTTTATCAAACAGAAAAGCAAGAAAAAAAAACCTGATAAAAAAGTTTGTGATTTTCCTTACATATAAATAAAATCTTAAAGCAAAATAAATAATATTAAAATCAAAATAAAATTTGTTTCATTGTAAAGATCGTGATGATAAGGTAAAACAGCGCTGTCGTAAATTTAAATTAATTGTTACATGTTAATTGATAAATTGTCTTACAAGACACTATATGCTGGGAGTACGTTTTACAGATGAACCCTGAGATTATCGACCTTAA